>OZ014523.1:473533002-474861752 GCA_963966055.1 Lathyrus aphaca
CAGGAGGTGGAGGACGACCACCTAGCAGGGGACGGCTGCTAAAATCAATGATGGGGACGGCCATCGGATGAGCATGATGGAGGACGACCATCAAGAGGTGGAGGACGACCACCTAGCAGGGTACGGCTGCTCTCAAGGTTTTATCGTGACACAGGACGAGTGTCAGATAAAAAAGGAAAATTTGCGTTGTTGGCGATCTACTGGGGATAGTAAACACGGACGAGTGTTTATATCCAAGAAATAAAAGGTATAAGTGTTTAGATGTTGTGTATAGACTAAAGATGCGGACGAGCATCCTTAAGACTACGATACGGACGAGTATCAGGTAGAAACAAGCTGACACCTGTTCAGAGATGATGATACGGACGAGTATCATCTGGTTAACAAGGAACACGGACGAGTGTTGAATCTGAAGGGACTCTTCTGGGGAATAGTAGACACAGACGAGTATCTATATTCAAGAAGACAAAAGTGTTTGACATGGTGTATGGATTAAAGATGCGGACGAGCATCCTTAAGACTACGATACGGACGAGTACCATATAGAAACAAACACTAGACGCAATGTTCTGAGATGATGATACGGACGAGTACCAACTGGTTAACAAAGAACAAGGACTACTGTCGAATCTGTGGGGATATAGATGGTGTATACTAGATACGGACGAGTATCTGTATAAGTGTAACATGAGTAGCACGAGTATGAGTACTATATGGATGAGTGTTTTAAACTGCTGGGGAGAGTGACACGGACGAGTGTCAAGAGAGGGTGGTATAATAATATCAACAAGTATATGAGTTGTAAAAGTGTAAGCGACTGCGCTGGGGAAATGACACGGACGGGTGCCAATAAAATATACAAGTATAAGTGAGTGCAAAGATGATGTCTTTGGCTTTCTGCTGGTGGTTTGACACGGACGGGTGTCAGGAAATATCTGTAATACGGGTGATCTTGTTTGTAAAAGGTGTTCGGGCGACCTGTTTGGGGAAGTGATGGCACGGACGGGTGTCAAAAAAGGAGTATAAACTGGTGTTTGTGATTTGTGAGGCAACTGCTTTTGCTGGGACTCTGGTGGGGATTTCTGTACAATGATGATGAACGGTTTATTATTCACAGGTGTTAATTCAGAACATGGCTTATGATTATGCTATGCGTTTGATTTTTGCCGTAATGCTCCGTATTAGACGGAATGCTACGCTCTGAGGGGATAGTTTGATGCGAATGCTATGATCATGCAAAGAGGCACAAATCTGGGATTCGGATCCCGTTGCTGTGAAGATCTCTGGTCGATCTGCTGAAGTGGACATCCCAGCTGGGGATGAGATTATTGATAGATGAGATGCATCTGCTTGGGGATATAGGTCACTGATTGACATATCCTTGTAATATAGGACCCAGCTGGGGTTTGTAGAAGCTTTCTGTACTCTGTTGTGACTTCTTCATGCGTTGCTCTTCCGAATAGAGACTGGAAATCAGTGGGGAGATGGTTCCCTGACTTTCACATTCTGCTGAGGAAGAAAGATTAGCCTCATGGCTGGGGAATGTTGTTGGTAACTCAGCTGGGGATAGTAATGAGAGGAAACTCAGAAGGGGAGAAACCACTCTGAGTGCCAAGACTGTTTGTTGATACCTGCAATCCTGCAAAGATAAGGAAATGCACAAAAGGTCCCGAGGTATCCTCTACTGGATTCCGTCATAGGAGTTAAGTACTTTCGAGAGTAATTATATCCCCTGTAAGCATGTGCTTTTATTGTTATTATTATTTTTTGGGGAGAAAAGCATCTGTACTTATGCAATCAGTTTTCTAGAGACATCAGACATCCTTTGCAAATAAAAATGTACAAGACGAAACATGACTGAAAAATCTGATTTTATTAATTCAAGTGCCCTGAATTGGCAAGATACAGTCAAGGAAACATATCTCCTGAAATGAAGAGACTGTTACAAATTGGGGAACAAAGTGCTGGCGATGTTGACGACGCTTTAAGGAGCTTCCTCTTTTGCTATGACTCGTACGACAATGACGTTCTTCTCGTCTTGCTTCCTGAAGATGGCTGATTCTGATTGAAGCTTGACCCTTTCGAAGCTTTCCAAGTTGTAAGTGACACAGACGAATTCAGAATGCAGTCGTTCGCTTATTCCCTTATTTTGCATGGATCGCCCTTTCGGGTTTTCAATCCATCGGGATACCCATTTTTGCCTGAGTTGTCCAATGCGGCTTTTCAACTCAGCGGGTGTACATTTTTTTGTTTATTTTCCCTTATTTTTGCCCGAGTCTTTTATTCTGTTTTTGACTCGCCGGGATGCCCTATTTTTGCCTGGACTTACATTCTGTTTTTATGTCCAGCGGGTCGTTTTTTATGCGAAGTATTTTTTAACTGCATCTGAATTCACAGGGGACGGGAAATCTTCACCATCCATGGTGCCGAGCATCAGTGCTCCACCAGAGAAAACTTTCTTTACCACGAATGGCCCTTCATAATTTGGAGTCCATTTGCCCCTGTGGTCTGTATGAGGAGGAAGGATTCTTTTCAACACAAGATCCCCTACTTGATACTCTCGGTACCTGACTTTCTGATCGAAGGCTTTCTTCATTCTCTTCTGATATAACTGCCCATGACAGATTGCAGCCAGCCTTTTCTCTTCGATCAGACTCAGTTGTTCGTATCGGGCTCGAACCCATTCTGCTTCACTTAGCTTAACATCCATCAGTACCCGTAGAGAGGGTAATTCAACTTCAACAGGTAGGACTGCCTCCATACCATACACAAGCTGATACGGTGTTGCCCCAGTGGATGTTCTGATTGACGTGCGGTACCCATGCAAAGCAAACGGTAGCATTTCATGCCAGTCTTTGTACGTGACTACCATCTTCTGCACAATCTTCTTGATGTTCTTATTGGCTGCCTCGACAGCGCCATTCATCTTTGGCCTGTAAGGAGAAGAATTGTGATGTTGGATCTTGAAGTCCCGGCACAGCTCTGCCATCATTTTGTTGTTCAAGTTGGAACCATTATCAGTAATGATTCGCTCGGGCACTCCGTATCGACAGATGATATCTCTCTTCAGGAATCGGGCTACCACTTGCCTTGTAACATTTGCATATGAGGCTGCTTCAACCCACTTGGTGAAATAATCAATGGCAACCAGGATGAATCTGTGGCCGTTTGAAGCAGTTGGCTCAATCTTGCCAATCATATCAATGCCCCACATAGCAAAGGGCCATGGTGAAGACATGATGTTCAAAGGATTGGGAGGCACATGCACTTTATCTGCATAAATCTGGCATTTGTGGCATTTCCTGGCATAAGCACAACAGTCTGCATCCATTGTGATCCAGTAATAACCTGATCTTAACAGTTTCTTTGCCATGGCATGCCCTCCAGCATGGGTACCAAAGGATCCTTCGTGCACTTCATGCATCAACAAATCTGCTTCCGTCTTGTCAACACAACTGAGGAGTACCATATCAAAGTTCCTCTTGTATAAAGACCCATCAGTGTTCAGAAAGAAACTACCAGCAAGCCTTCTCAAAGTCTTCTTGTCATTGGGAGATGCCCCAGGTGGGTATGTTTGATCCTCCAAGAAGCATTTAATGTCATGGAACCAAGGCTTATTATCTTTGATAACATCTGCTGCAAATACATATGCTGGTCTATCAAGTCTGGACACTGAAATCTGAGGTACAAAGTTAGCAGCTTGAACTTTGATCATGGATGAAATGGTAGCAAGAGCATCTGCAAACTGGTTCTCGTCCCGAGGGATATACTCAAGCTTGACTGTTGTAAAGAAAGTCAATAACCTCCTTGTATAATCCCTGTAAGGTACCAGATGATCCTGGTGGGTGTACCATTTTCCGTTGGTTTGATTAACTACCAGAGCTGAATCTCCGAATACAGCCAATGTCTTGATCCTGAGGTCAATGGCTTCCTCAAGACCCATAATGCAAGCTTCGTATTCAGCTTCGTTGTTAGTGCAGTTGAAAGTGAGTTTTGCCGAGAAAGGCATGTGAACTCCTTTGGGTGTAATGAGCACTGCACCAACACCACGACCATTCATATTAACAGCCCCGTCAAACATCATAGTCCATTCCTCCTCTGGGTCAGGCCCTTCAGTGTGAATAGGCTCTTCATGATCTTTCGCTTTAATGAACATGATGTCTTCGTCAGGGAAGTCAAATCTCATGGGCTGGTAGTCGTCAATGGGTTGCTCAGCAAGGTATTCAGATAGTACACTGCCTTTGATGGCTTTCTGAGATGTGTACTGTATGTCATATTCTGTGAGAATCATCTGCCATCTTGCAACCCGTCCGGTAAGAGCTGGCTTCTCGAAAATGTACTTAACTGGGTCCATCTTTGAGATCAATAAGGTAGTGTGGGTCAACATATACTGTCTCAGTCGGCGAGCAGCCCACGCTAAAGCACAGCAAGTTTTCTCGAGCAGTGAATAACGTTGTTCACAGTCGGTAAACTTTTTGCTCAGGTAGTATATTGCATACTCTTTTCGACCAGACTCGTCATGCTGGCCCAGCACACACCCCATCGACTCTTCTAATACTGTCAAGTACATTATCAGAGGTCTTCCTTCAACTGGAGGCATAAGGATTGGAGGTCCTTGCAGATATTCCTTGATCTTGTCAAAAGCCTTCTGGCAGTCTTCATTCCACCTGACCGTTTGCTCTTTTCTTAACAGCTTGAACAAGGGTTCACAGGTTGCTGTAAGGTGAGATATGAACCTTGAGATGTAGTTCAATCTACCTAGGAACCCCCGAACTTCTTTCTCAGTTTTCGGTGAAGGCATCTCTTGAATAGCTTTGACTTTATCAGGGTCCACTTCAATCCCTTTCTCGCTTACAATAAAGCCCAGCAGCTTACCGGATCGCACCCCGAATGTGCATTTGTTGGGGTTCAACTTCAATTGGTACTTCCTCAGACGCTTGAATAGTTTCAGCAGATTTACCAGGTGGTCTTCTTCAGTAAGGGACTTGGCAATCATGTCATCCACGTAACATTCTATTTCTTTATGGATCATATCGTGGAATAATGTCACCATAGCCCGTTGATACGTTGCGCCAGCATTCTTCAGTCCGAATGGCATCACTTTGTAACAGAACGTGCCCCAGGGTGTAATGAATGTTGTCTTCTCCATGTCTTCAGGTGACATTTTGATCTGGTTGTATCCTGAAAATCCGTCCATGAAGGAGAATACCGAGAACTGAGCCGTGTTATCAACCAATACGTCAATGTGAGGTAATGGGAAGTCATCTTTCGGGCTGGCTCTGTTCAGATCCCGGTAGTCAACACACATCCTTACTTTGCCGTCTTTCTTAGGCACAGGTACTATGTTAGCAACCCACGGCGGGTAGCTAGTTACAGCAAGGAACCCGGCGTCCCATTGCTTTTGTACCTCTTCCTTGATCTTCATTGCCATGTCCGGGCGAGTACGGCGTAATTTCTGTTTGACCGGTGGGCATTCTTCTCTCAAAGGTAGCTTGTGCACAACAATGTCGGTGTCCAACCCTGGCATATCTTGATACGACCAAGCAAATACGTCCACATATTCTTGAAGCAGATCAATCAGTTGCCTCTTCACTGAGTCTTGCAGGCAGGCCCCGACTTTAACTTCTTTCACGTCTTCAACTGTACCAAGATTAATCACTTCAACCTCCTCCTGATGAGGAGTGATAACCTTTTCCTCTTGTCTTAACAACCTGGCTAGCTCTTCAGGAAGCTCATATTCTTCTTCAACCCCTTCATCAGCTTGATTGATTGGATTATCAAAGTCATACGAAGTCATAGCCGTGCTGTTGTCGGTGCTGTCTGGAAGGCACTCTCTGCAAGGGTTCAGTTTGTTCATTTTAGTGATTGATTTTAATCTTGCTTAGAAAAGTGAAATAAAGTTATCATTTTGAAAACATCGCCATTTATTTTTTTGTACAAAAAGAAAAATGGAAAAACAGTGAGCGAAAAAGGAAAAGACTCATTTGCAAAAAGATGTCTGATATTTCATTGATTAATCTTGTTGCACAAAAAGTACAGATGGCCCGATTACAAAATGAGTCTTGTCATCTTGGGCAAGATGCAAGACTTTGATGCATGCTATAAAAATACAGGAAATAATAATTACTCTGCTTGAGTAACTCTTATAATTTCCTGGGAAGACCAGTTCGAGATACTGCTCCCCGGGATCTTTGGACGAATCCAATTCTCCAGATTGCGCTCCTCTTCCAGCTCGTCTTCCAAATTGTTGATAGCATCAGGGGTGAGCATCCCCCCACTGACAAAACCAGGCTTCTCAGCAGCCTCCACTTGATGTCGTTGAGTTGGTCTGTAACCCAACCCAAACTTGTCTTTCTTCTCCTCCACAGCTAAAACCTTGCCCCAGCCTAGGGCAGTTCCTTCCTCAACAACCTTCCGGGCTTGCTGGTAAGATGACATGGAGATTCCAGATACAGCAGATGCTTCATTCACATTCAAGGCCTCAAATCCTTGGCTCATTGTTTCATGGATCTCCCCATCCATCTCAATGTACTTATAAGTGGCCAGATGGCTGACAAATATATCCTCCTCCCCACAGATAGTAACAACTTGGCCTTCCCACTCAAATTTTAGCTTCTGGTGAAGGGTAGACGTTACTGCGCCAGCGGCGTGAATCCATGGTCTACCCAACAAACAGCTGTAGGCAGGCTGAATGTCCATCACATAGAAGATAGTTGTAAAGGTCTGTGGGCCAATTGTCACAGGTAGCTCAATCTCTCCCAGAACCGATCTCTTAGAACCATCAAAGGCTCTTACTACCAGGTTACTGGGTCGCAATGCTAATCCTTCATACTCTAGCTTCACCAGGGCCTTCTTTGGTAAGACATTTAGGGATGACCCTGTGTCTACCAGAACATGAGAAAGGACTGCTCCTTTACATTCCATGGTGATGTGCAAGGCCTTGTTATGGTTGCGGCCATCCGCTGTCAATTCAGTATTGGTGAACCCTAGCCCATTGCTAGCAGTAACATTTCCAACCACGGTTTCCAATTGATTGACAATGATCTCTTCTGGCACGTAAGCTGCGTGCAAGACTTTGAGTAGTGCATTCCGATGGGCTTCGGAGCACATAAGCAATGATAAGATAGAGATCTTGGATGGCGTCTGGTGAAGCTGATCCACAATTTTGTAATCACTCTTTTTGATGATTCTCATAAACTCATCAACTTCTTGATCGAATGGTGTTTTCAAGGCTTCCTTAACAGCTGGATCTTCCTGCACCGGACTCTTTCCTTTTGCCTTGGCAGCAGCTTCTGCTTCGGCAGTGGGTCTTTGAACTTGTGAAGCAAAGAGACGTCCGCTTCGAGTGAAGCCTCCGCCTCCTCCCACATTATCTATCTGTGGTGCAGGTGTTGATGTATCAAGAGTGATTCTTTGTCCCTCGCAGTACACGTCAGAGCCATAGTGCCAAGGGATGGCCCTATTGCTTTCATAAGGTACGGGTCCAGGCACTGTGACAGTGACTGGACTGATTGCAGCTGCTGAGGGGACTGTGATAGTTTGTGGATCGTAATAAATTGTGACTGGTGCTCTGACGGGAGCAGCACCTTCTGAGTTGTAGGCAGAGTTGTTTTCAGGATCATAAAATATTGTGACAGTAGAGACATCTTCATGATCGGTTGCTGGAGTTGTAGGAGACATTGTCGGAAGGATGGATGTTGTTGTTGTAGGAGATTCAAAATGGAATGAAGCTGAAGTTGTAGCAGGAGAAATTGTTGAAAACTGATCAGTTGAGAAAACAGATGAAGTGCTTGTTGATGAAGCCGAAGAATTGTCAGGAACAATGGTTGTTGCAGTTGTAGGAGGTACATGAACTGTTGCTGTTGATGAGATAGCTGGATTTGTTGGAAACGATGTGGTGATCTGAAGCTGGCCACTCTGAATAAGGCCGTCTATGCCATTCCTCAAATTGTCGCACCCATTTACTGAGATGTTGCAGTAAGCACACCCTAACTCACATCCCAGGAACATGTTAAATTCGAGGAGCTGAGCCTTGATTTCTACCAACGGTGTCCTGATCTGACCCACACTGGTTATTAAATAAGACGGCTCATCTTCTTCAATAGCGTTAATTCGGGGGCCACCGTGGTTTGGCATGGGATTTTTGTTGACATTGGGTGGTGGTGCAAAATTCAGAGCTTTTGAGTCCACCAGGTCTTGTACCTTCATGTGCAAGGCTCTGCACTTTTCTGTACTATGACCAGGTGCGTTTGAATGAAAGGCACACCTAGCATTAGAGTCGTAATTCCTGGGTAGACTGTTGTGATCCGGAGGTGCCAACGTTCTTAGCTCAACTAGGTTGAGTTTCAGAAGTTGTGGCAGCAAGGTAGCATATGGCATTGGGATCGGATCAATCACTCGGTTAGCTTGAGATGGCCTCTGTTGGAATGGCCTTTGCTGGTTATTGTTGTTGGTGTTGTTGTTGTTGTAATTTCTTGGAGGATACTGATTTTGTTGATGGTACTGAGGTTGCTGCTGATAGTTTTGCTGAGGAGGTTGATAAACTGGTTGTGGATGAGCTGGAGCAGGGATGGTGACTGCAGCCACAGATCTGTGAACATATTGGGGCCTACCCCTGTTGGTGTGGATGGCATTGGTCTCACCAGTCCTTCTTGGGCCTGCAAAAGGCTTTCTTGCATTACTGGATGAGCTTGCACCATTGTCTGAGATCTTACCCATCTTCAATAGGCTTTCAATTCTCTCCCCGGCTATAACCACATCTGCAAAGCTGGTAGATGAGAAGGCAGCTAGCCTATCAATATAAGTTCCCTGAAGGGTATTCATGAACATATCAGCCATCTCTCTTTCAGACATAGGTGGCTGGACAGCAGCAGCAAGCTGTCTCCATCTTTGAGCATATTCTCTGAAGCTCTCTCTGGATGACTGTGACATTCCCATTAGGAGAGTCCTGTTGGGTGCCATATCCAGATTATACTGATACTGTCTGATGAAGGCCTCTGCCAGGTCCTTCCAGCATCTTACAGTTGCTCTTGTCAGATGGGAATACCATTCCCTAGAAGCTCCAGTCAAGCTATCTTCGAAATAGAACATCCACAACTTCTCGTCCATGGTATAAGCTTTTAATCTCCCGAGAAAAGATTGTAGATGGGTTCGGGGACAGGAAGTTCCATTATACTTTTCAAAACATGGTGGCTTGAACTTGTGGGGAATCCTGACCCCGTCTACCAAGCCCATATCCATAACGTCAAAACCCAAAGAGTTCTGAGACTCTAGGGACCTCAACTTCTCAGCTATCTCATCCAACCTTCTATCATAAGCCTCTTCCCCGGCTCCCATTACTGTGAACTGGTCTTCTTGAGGATCCTCTTGCAGTACCCTCCCGGCTGTAGCAGGCCCTTGAATATTGACAGGAATGTTGGCCTCTGGATGGAGATGGGGTCCAAAAACTGGGGGATTAGCATGTGTTTGGACCCTTTCATTGTTACTAGTCCCAGCAGTCCCTGGCTGGTGATCTTCTTGATTCCTCCCTTCTACCAAAGCTCTGAGCCTCTCCTGGCTCTGAGCCAAGTTGTTCATTACTTCCATGAACTGTGTTATCTGAGTTCTCATCTCCAACCTTTCGTTGGCCATTTGGTTTCTGACCTCAGTAAGGTCCTGCTGCATCTGATCCATCTGAATTCCCGCAAGGTTGTTTCGGGTAGGGTATCTGTGTGGCCTGTTGAGGGGAAACACCCGGCGACGAGCAATAGTTCCTGAACATCACAACAGAGTTAGCAACAACAAAAGCAAAACCTACAAAACAAACAAAGTGTTAGCATGCAATGCAGTATGCTTATTTGTTCTCAAGGTATCCGGTTTGGCATTCAGTTTTGACCCTTCCAAACCCTTGAAGATACTGTTGATGTCGCTTTTGTAGTAAACCCGGAGGGAACAAACTAATACATATATTACAAAAAGCCAATGGCACATAGTTTGTTTACAAATACAAGCCCTCTGAGGGGTCAAAATTCATTACAAGAAAATAAAAGTACATGGAATGAAAGCAACAACAAACAAATGGTCAAACACCAAGACCAAACTCATCCTCACGAACTTCCTTGAGAAGTGCTTCGGTCACAGGATCAGCTGGACGCTCCGTGAGATTCCTGATGAGAAGATTCCTTGTAGCAACAGCTGCAGTTAACTTCTTGTGTTGACTTTGGTCCTTTGACCTCTTCACTCCAGCTCTAACCTTCAGCTCTGATATCTCCTTCTGGGCTGCTACCAGGGCTTCTTGCTGCTCTTTTGCACTAGCTTCCATCTGTTCCATCTTGTCTTGGACCCTCTTGTCCTCCAGGGTACGAGCCTCGGTGATTCTGACCCACCTAGCCTGACTCTCCTTCAGATACAAGTCTGTCCTAGCTTTCTGGAATTGGGCTTCCTTGCAAGCATTCTTCAGGATTTGTTCTCCAGCCCTAGACTTCTTAATGTAGTCTTCAGACTTCTCAATTCTAGCTAAGTGCTCTTTCTTCAACTTCTCCAATCTTTCAATATCCAATCTTCCATCACTCCTCTCATAGAGGGTCTTCTGCAAAGCTTGAGTCAACTTTTCATTTCTTTCTTTCAACTTCTCAAACTCCTCTAAACTGACAGTTGCTGGAGGTGGTGTTGTGGAAGGCCCAGGCATATCTTCAATAGTAAAGGGCATCCCAGAGAATTGAGCCCTGGCATGGGACCAATCATAGTATTGTGCTGATGCCACATTGTTGCACTTTCCCAGAATGGTTACCCCTTTGGTTTGAACATTGTCCCAGGCCCAGACTGCCTGCCTAACAATTGCCAGACTAATCTTGTTCTCACAATAAAGAGTCTCAACCAAGTCTTGTGCCTTAGGAGTGTGGACCAGTGCATAGCCCAGTTGTCTTTTGAACAGCAGAGGGTTGTAATTAATACTACCCTTAACTCCTACTAGGGGCACATTGGGAAAATGCCCACAGTTGGTGATGATATCCCTGCCTTTTGTGCTTTGAGTGCACCACCTAATATCAACTGATGTAAGAGTGGTGAGTCTTCTAGCCCAGTTCTTCTGCTAATGAGGATTCAAAAATGCATCTGTCCTGGGTAAATGCCTGAGAAGCCAAGTATGGAACAAAGGAGCACAGCACCTCACTAATCTTCCCCTCTGCTTTTCATTCCTCTGATGCACTGAATAGTAGAGATCACCCAATAAAGTTGGCACTGGGTTCTTCAGGATGAACAGATGGATTGCATTCTTACTAATGAATCGAGGCTCATCTGCAAACAATACAATCCCATATATGCTCAAGGCCAACAAAGCACAAACAGCTTTCCACTCTCCTAAAGAGGCTTTCAGGGTAGCCTGAGAAATTAAGAAGTCCAGATGCAGGCCAGGGATTCCAGCTTTAGAAGTCATATGCTGCCCAATCAGGACTGGTTCCAGGTGCAATGCTTTGGCTACCTCCTCATTACTTGGGAAAACCATCTCAGGGTTGAAAGGGATTTCTCTCCTGACAGGTATACCAACTAATGATGAGTATTCTTCCAATAAGGGCCCCATCTGAAAATCCTGGAAAGTGAAACATCTTAGTGGGGGATCATAAAACTGAAGGCAAGTGTGGATAAGGCTTCTCTGTGAGGGGTCCAGATCCATAACCATATCAAGTATATCTCCATGGTGTT
Source organism: Lathyrus aphaca (assembly GCA_963966055.1). Lineage (NCBI taxonomy): Eukaryota > Viridiplantae > Streptophyta > Magnoliopsida > Fabales > Fabaceae > Lathyrus > Lathyrus aphaca. The sequence continues at coordinate 473,544,682 of OZ014523.1, forward strand.
CCCTGAACAATGGTACATGGTCTGGAGTGATCAGGGTCTGAATCCTCCTGATGTCTGCTAACTCTGGCTGGAAGAAGTGGTAGGTGATGTTACTTTTCTTAGGAGCCATGATGTTGAGACCAAGTAGAGACAAGTGCTGATGATGATGCTGAAGGATGGGCCACTGATTGGCTGGTGCAAGTGACTGAAGTATATAGCTGACAGCTGAAGCAAGTGCTGATGAAGATAGGTCAATGCTGAAGATGGGGTCAAAACCAAAACCAGATGAAGATGGATACCCTGAAACACAAATAAGCAAATGTCAATATGATGCAATGGTTATGTATGCAAATGATATGCAAGGGTTTGTGACTGAGCTGGATCTGATCAAATGCTCTGATATAAGTCCATGTGCGTAAGAAATCCAGATGGAGGTCTATAAGTCCAGTAACCAAGGTGGGGGGGCTCAAATAAAGAGCCACATGTCCAGGGTTTAGAATCACAAGAACTGTCCAACATGGAGTACTCTTATCAAACAAAGTAACAAGGTATTCTGAGGTCAAGGTACCTGCAAACCTGTAAACAGCCCAACCCCCTCACAGGTGTTGTTCTAAAACAAGGATCCTCAGACTTGGATCAGTTATGAGAAGTGTAAACACTTCTAACCCGGAAGTACAGTGTTTACAATAACCATAACAATTCCTCCTCTAATTCACCTCAATTTCTGAAGGTCCAAACTAAAAGGTCATCTAGACTTAGCAGGCTTCCCAGATAGCCCTAGCATTGCAGGAAATCTGCAACACAGAGTTCTCAAGAAGAAACCCACATCTGAACCGTGTTTCATATTCCCGCACCAGACCGAAATGGAATGGGAAAGAATATGATTCACTCTAGCCTAGGTGTCACTCAGGTCCCAGGTATAGGACCTTAACTCTCAATGAATCACCCACCCACCAAAGCAAACAACAGATCCAGCCAGCAGTACAGTATGACAAAAAAAATGATATAATGCAAAGTTATAAAGAAAGCAGTAAATAACTGTACATAAAGCAAAAACAAATACAAATATACAAGCACAAATAAGCACATAACACCCCAGTAAACACAAATCAAACAAGCGCTAGGAAGAACCCACAAAAGAACCAGAAGCCCTGGTTGCAATATAAGGCTCCCCAGCAGAGTCGCCAAGCTGTCGCTCCCGATAAAATGGGACTAGGCCCAGATAAAGGTACAGACGCGAACGGTCGGTGAGAGGGACAATGAGAACACACAGCCGTGAACTCACTGGAGATGAATAGAGTCGCCAGCTAGGCATTTTTATCCCGGAGGAAAGGCAATGCTGCATAGACCTGGAAAGATATGGACAAGACGGTTGCGAACCAGAGGGACTGAGAAAGGGGGTTGGTTACAACCTGGGAAGGTATTAGCACCCAGATTGTCCGTCGTACTCGACGGGATCCACGCTTAAAAGATTTGTGTTTTAAAGGGGTAGTGTCAGTGCAATTTGTGTATAAATGAGCTGGAAAAAAAAGTACAGGTGTCTGTGTAAAAGGAGTATGAAGTGTATAAATGACGTGTCAGTGTAAGGACAAGAGTGAAATGCTCATGATCATGAGGCTAAAGATTAAAGCTAGAAAGAGGGGGAATATACAGAGACTTTTGTTCGATAACTGTTAAGTTATGCCTACGTATCCTCTCGTGCAATGAGGAAGTCAGAACACCGTAGTTCGACCCAAAGAGACTGAAAGATGAATTGACTTGTGAACTGCTTACTTGCCTATGCTCAAGTGTATGACCTGTCTGGCCCAGGTGCTTACTGTCTTGCATTAGACGGAAGAAGCAAGTTCTCGTTTATGAGTGAAGATGATGAGAAAAGAATCCCGAAGGAGACGATTATTGTTTGTTTTTGAGTTTTCAGTCTTTTATTGCTTTTTGAAGTTTGTCATAAGTTAATGAGCTTAAGCCTAAACCAATGGGTTAGTAAACTCATCACATCTTCCCTCTGATTAGGGGTAATGAGAATACCTTAAGTGTGAAGTCAGATTCTCACACTTAATCACCTTTGGTGTAGGATTAAGATCATTAACCTACTTGTGATTATTTAGATGTTTTTGGTGTTTTTGTTTAGTGTTGAGTAATGAGGTTAAGCCATAATCAAGGATTAAACAGACTCATTACACCATCCTAATAGAAGGATAATAGATGAGAGTGTTTAAGCTGAGGAAAGCTCCTCAACTTAATCCATGATTAGGGATTAAACTCATGACAAAACAAAGCCTTTATTAAGTGGATTTTATTTAATGGTATGATGATGAAGTGATTTTTAGGGTTTGTAAGACAACTTGAGGAGGACTTGTCCATTAACACTAGGGTTAGTCCTTCTTAACCAATTAAGGAAGAATTAGAACCCTAATGCAAGGCCCAAGTTACAAGTGTGAAGTCTTGATGATTATTATGTGAATTAATTAAAGGAATTAAACACATTAAGGGTTTAACACTTAGGATTAAAGTTATACACTCCATCCTAATAGAAGGATGCAGGCATAAGCTTAATCACAAAGCCTTAAAGCCTTTAGGGTTTAGTCCTTGATTATGAGGTGAGAAGAAGAGACTCAAAGAGACACAAAGGTAAAATTAAGAGGGGAACTAATCAAAACCCTAATCATTGCCATGCTTGGTTGTTCCTAAGGTTTGTGAGGTTTGCAAGAGAAGTCTTCAATGGAACCACCAGGAGGCAGATGAACAGGATCAAGAGAGGCAAAGTGACTTGCTTCATTCAAGAAGTCAAGTCACTTGAAGAAAGAAAGTAAGAAGAACAAGAATGAGCAAGCTCAAACTCAAACACAAACAAAAATTTAGCAATGGATGTAAGAGAGATGAAAAGAAAAGTTATGAGAAGTGAAGGCAAATTCACTTCTCAGATCACTTACCACCTGAAAGGGTTAGAAAAGAAATGCAATGCAATGCAACATGAAATGAAATGACATGATGCAAAACAAAACCAGAAGTATGTTGATGATGATAATGATGCTATGAGATGCTACAAACATGAGGCAGCACATGGAGATGATCATACAAGTTTATGAATGCAAATGAAGCAAGTTAAGAAGCATGAACATACATGAAAAGTTATGAAGCATACATGGCATACAAGATGGAAAATATGTGATGCAATGATCAAACATACTTTCTACATGTCTTATGATGTCAAATGAATCAAATGGATGCTTGGAATGTCATGGCAAGTCATGTTATGCAAGAGAATGCAAGAAGGATGCAAATGAGAGCCCAAATTAGGGTTTATGGATCAAACAACAAACAAAAACCCAAAACAGAAGCAAACCCTAAGATAAAAAATGGAAAATGCCACACAAAGAAACCCCTAATCCTATACTAAACCAATGTCCAAAGGGGAGGTCTCAACTCTTAACCAATCCTAAGTTATGAATTTTCTAAGATATTAGGGTTTTTAGGGTTTCTAAACAAGAAAATTATCAAACAAATGGAAAATGAAAGATCAAGTCATGGCCATTTTATCTCAAAAACTACATGCTAAACACAATGCAATGCAAGAAGAATCAATGTCCAACTCCTCATGAATAGGCAGAAATGTTTTTTTGAACTTAGGATCAAAATAATGCATAAAAATGATTTTTATTCAATGAAAAATTCTTAAAATGCATCAAGATCAAAAAAGAAATTTGGTTTGAAGGTTGGACAATGTTTCTAAATGTCTTAGAACATTTCATGAATTTTTTGGTGATTTTTAAATACCTAAAAGTATTTTTAATAAATTAATTTCCATTAATCAATTAAAAATAATCCTTTAAATATTTAAAAATACTTTTTTAATGATAAAAATAAAAACAAAAATATTTTTGTGTCTTAAAAATTAATAAAACTCATGAGAAAAAGTTTCACAATTTTTAAACATTTTTTACTATTTTAAATAAATTAGAGAAGAGAAATGATATTAAATGAAAAATAAAATAGGTTAAAATGAAAGTAATTAGAAGGGAAGGCCAGGATTTGATCTGGGCTTGGTCTGGTTGACTGCGCGCCAGATCCAAGGGCCCAGATTCAAATCTGGCTAAATAAACTTATGAATTAATTAAACAGAAATTAAATGGATAATCAGGGATTAGGGCTTCTAATGACTCATCTCAGCCATTCATTCACGCGCGGGAGAGGCCATCCAACGATCCTCATTCAAACCTCATTAATCACTCAGATTAGGGCTAATGACTTACAGGCGGCCGGAGAAGACTTCCGGTCGTCTTCTCCGGCGAGCCAAAACCCTAGGTTCTTCTATAGGTCACCAAACAACAAATTTCTTCCACCAAAATGACCCTCTCATCAATCTAAACCTAAACCCTCAGCCTAAATCCATTTATTTTCTCTCACAAGCCTGAATCGAAACAAAATGCAAAACACGGGCAAATGTTCAAAAGCTTCATACATGCTGGTTTCTTCACTATTTTCAAAAGTAAGCATACATTCATGATCAGAGGAACACATAGCATCATAAAAGAACTAAAAAACTAGTTTCTGGGAAAAATGTTCTTCATGTCACCTGAGATGAAGCTTCTCTGTTTATGAGCTTTCTGGGCTTTTCTTTTGTGCAAGCTTGCTTCCTTGAACCTCCTGAGTATGGAACGAAGCTTAGAAAGCTTGGGGAGTGGCTGGTTTGGAAGATTCAGCTCTGGTATAGCAGAAATGGGGATCTTTGTATGTGATGTTTCAAGCTCTGTTAATGGTTGATTATTGCTCCTTTGAATGTTTCTGACTTGTTGGTGAAGAGAAATGGTGTGTTTGTTGGCTGGATAATGAGATTCGAAGGGAGAAGAGTTTTGGACAGTTTTGTGATATGCTCTGTTCTGGCCAGCTTCAATGCTCAATGCTTTGCTATATCATCTCCAACTTGTGTGGATAGACTGTGAGGCAGGTCAGTAGGGTGGCTGGGCACTGTGCCAAGAGTATGGGAGCCTTTTGCAAAAAAGTCAAGTTTGTGTCATTGAGAGTATGGGTCATGGCAGCAGCAGGTTCAAGTCATGTCTTGCTCCAGCTTGAGTTGAGGAGAGCCCTTGGATTGTTTGTAGCTGACTGCAACATGTGGATGACAAGCTATGCTAGCTTTTGCAACTTGACAACTTGTGTTTCCTCATGATTTTGTGCCATACACATGAAACATTGCTTGATGAATTTTGTAACATGATGCCTCAATTGGTCATGGCAATGTTTAGAGATCAGCTAGTGATCACATAATCCCTTGAAATATGAATTTGCCAAGAATCCTCTTTTTGCATACTTAAGAAAATGCCTTATGGAATTTTGAGAATCAAGGCAAGCCATCCAAAATTCCTTGGGCCAAAACTGTTCTTGGGGTCATGTGTGATCATGTAATGCAGCTTTGAAGTCATTTTGAAGTCACTAGAATACTTGGTTCATGAAATTGCAAGTTTTCCTTTTAGTGCATAACTTGAAAATCAATGATTTTTGCCAACTTTGTCACACCATAACTTTTGATCCAAGAAGAATTTGATCATGTTCTTGTACTTTTTGAAAAGGGAAAAATGTGTTCTACAACTTTCATGACCAAAGTTTTTCCATTTGAAGCATTTTTGGATCAAGAATCAAGGCTTGAAAAATGACCTAAAATGAAGCATTCTTGATAAGTCAACTATGCCCAAAAAGTCAACATTTGCAAAAAACTCCAAATTCTTGATTCTTGTGAACTTCAACCTTCTTCCATGATCAGATAAAGATCATATACACTCAAAATGATGAAGATCACCCCTTGGTTGGGTCATTGGGGGCCTCAGATGCCCTGATTTTGCACTGACTTGTCCAGAAAGTCAACCCTTGATCAGATGACTTCCCCATGGAATTTCTTCATGAAACTTGATATGCATACTCCCTATACCATATAGAGACCAATGGAAACAAGAATGACCAAAAAATTTGGAGTTATGGCCTCTGAAACCAAAACCCTAATTTTAGGTCAACTGTGCAGTCTATCCTGGCTCTGCATCCACACCAATCCCAGTTCTTGTGATTCTTTTGCATTTTTGACTTTGAGAGGATGTAATATGATATAAGAACACACATGGATCCCTTTGAGATGAATGGTGGCCTTTGGGGTGGCTCAAGAAGCTATGGGATTGCTCAGATCACAAACCCTAGGTGCAGATGACCTAGAACCAATGCAGTGAATCCAAAATGAGATGTGAGATGATAAGATTGTGTTTATGCATATGAGAATGATCACAAGCTATGGTGTGAAAGGGTGAGGGAAAATTTGGGGTGTTTACAGCTGCCCCTATTCAAACATGAGTTAGCTGTGCAGGATGTAAGCGACGGCTTAACAGGCAAACAGGATAACTTGTGGTTGAATACCAAAGACAGTCCAAAATTTTGCACTCACAGAATGAAGAAGAAAAGGGATATAGATTGTAAAAGGAAAATAAAGTATATTGTAAAGTGTAGGTGACGGAGGACGACCGTCGAGCAGAGGACGACTGCTGGGTAAAGAGCAATGACGGGGACGGCCGACATGCTGGAAGTGCTGAAAATGAAGCGATGACGGGGACGGCCGACATGCTGGGGATAAAAAAGGTAAAGCCAAGACGGGGACGGCCGACTAGCTGGAAAAATAAGAGATAATGATGGGGACGGCCATCAAAATAAAGTTGTAAGATTCTCTGAAACATGACGGGGGCGGCCATCAAGTTCACAAAGCAAGGTAACCAACGATGGGGACGGCCATCGGGCTAGAAAGAAAAGGGACCACGACGGGGACGGCCATCGGTTTAAAGAATAAATGAAATAAACAGATGATGAGGTACGGTCATCAAAGGTGAAGGACGATCACCTAGCAGGGGACGGCTGCTCTGTTGGGGTTAGATGAGGGACGGTCATCTAAGGTGGAGGACGACCACCTGGCAGGGTACGGCTGCCGAAAATATCGCGACATAGAACGAATGCCGGATAAAAGGTCAACGATGGGGACGGCCATCGGACAGGCATGATGGAGGACGACCATCAAGAGGTGGAGGACGACCACCTAGCAGGGGACGGCTGCTCTCGAGGTTTCTCATGACACAGGACGAGTGCCAGATAACCAAAAATCAACAATGGGGACGGCCATTGGATAAAGTGATGAAGGACGATCATCAGGAGGTGGAGGACGACCACCTAGCAGGGGACGGCTGCTAAAATCAACGATGGGGACGGCCATCGGATGAGCATGATGGAGGACGACCATCAAGAGGTGGAGGACGACCACCTAGCAGGGTACGGCTGCTCTCAAGGTTTTATCGTGACACAGGACGAGTGTCAGATAAAAAAGGAAAATTTGCGTTGTTGGCGATCTACTGGGGATAGTAAACACGGACGAGTGTTTATATCCAAGAAATAAAAGGTATAAGTGTTTAGATGTTGTGTATAGACTAAAGATGCGGACGAGCATCCTTAAGACTACGATACGGACGAGTATCGGGTAGAAACAAGCTGACACCTGTTCAGAGATGATGATACGGACGAGTATCATCTGGTTAACAAGGAACACGGACGAGTGTTGAATCTGAAGGGACTCTTCTGGGGAATAGTAGACACAGACGAGTATCTATATTCAAGAAGACAAAAGTGTTTGACATGGTGTATGGATTAAAGATGCGGACGAGCATCCTTAAGACTACGATACGGACGAGTACCATATAGAAACAAACACTAGACGCAATGTTCTGAGATGATGATACGGACGAGTACCAACTGGTTAACAAAGAACAAGGACTACTGTCGAATCTGTGGGGATATAGATGGTGTATACTAGATACGGACGAGTATCTGTATAAGTGTAACATGAGTAGCACGAGTATGAGTACTATATGGATGAGTGTTTTAAACTGCTGGGGAGAGTGACACGGACGAGTGTCAAGAGAGGGTGGTATAATAATATCAACAAGTATATGAGTTGTAAAAGTGTAAGCGACTGCGCTGGGGAAATGACACGGACGGGTGCCAATAAAATATACAAGTATAAGTGAGTGCAAAGATGATGTCTTTGGCTTTCTGCTGGTGGTTTGACACGGACGGGTGTCAGGAAATATCTGTAATACGGGTGATCTTGTTTGTAAAAGGTGTTCGGGCGACCTGTTTGGGGAAGTGATGGCACGGACGGGTGTCAAAAAAGGAGTATAAACTGGTGTTTGTGATTTGTGAGGCAACTGCTTTTGCTGGGACTCTGGTGGGGATTTCTGTACAATGATGATGAACGGTTTATTATTCACAGGTGTTAATTCAGAACATGGCTTATGATTATGCTATGCGTTTGATTTTTGCCGTAATGCTCCGTATTAGACGGAATGCTACGCTCTGAGGGGATAGTTTGATGCGAATGCTATGATCATGCAAAGAGGCACAAATCTGGGATTCGGATCCCGTTGCTGTGAAGATCTCTGGTCGATCTGCTGAAGTGGACATCCCAGCTGGGGATGAGATTATTGATAGATGAGATGCATCTGCTTGGGGATATAGGTCACTGATTGACATATCCTTGTAATATAGGACCCAGCTGGGGTTTGTAGAAGCTTTCTGTACTCTGTTGTGACTTCTTCATGCGTTGCTCTTCCGAATAGAGACTGGAAATCAGTGGGGAGATGGTTCCCTAACTTTCACATTCTGCTGAGGAAGAAAGATTAGCCTCATGGCTGGGGAATGTTGTTGGTAACTCAGCTGGGGATAGTAATGAGAGGCAACTCAGCTGGGGAGAAACCACTCTGAGTGCCAAGACTGTTTGTTGATACCTGCAATCCTGCAAAGATAAGGAAATGCACAAAAGGTCCCGAGGTATCCTCTACTGGATTCCGTCATAGGAGTTAAGTACTTTCGAGAGTAATTATATCCCCTGTAAGCATGTGCTTTTATTGTTATTATTATTTTTTGGGGAGAAAAGCATCTGTACTTATGCAATCAGTTTTCTAGAGACATCAGACATCCTTTGCAAATAAAAATGTACAAGACGAAACATGACTGAAAAATCTGATTTTATTAATTCAAGTGCCCTGAATTGGCAAGATACAGTCAAGGAAACATATCTCCTGAAATGAAGAGACTGTTACAAATTGGGGAACAAAGTGCTGGCGATGTTGACGACGCTTTAAGGAGCTTCCTCTTTTGCTATGACTCGTACGACAATGACGTTCTTCTCGTCTTGCTTCCTGAAGATGGCTGATTCTGATTGAAGCTTGACCCTTTCGAAGCTTTCCAAGTTGTAAGTGACACAGACGAATTCAGAATGCAGTCGTTCGCTTATTCCCTTATTTTGCATGGATCGCCCTTTCGGGTTTTCAATCCATCGGGATACCCATTTTTGCCTGAGCTGTCCAATGCGGCTTTTCAACTCAGCGGGTGTACATTTTTTGTTTATTTTCCCTTATTTTTGCCCGAGTCTTTTATTCTGTTTTTGACTCGCCGGGATGCCCTATTTTTGCCTGGACTTACATTCTGTTTTTATGTCCAGCGGGTCGTTTTTTATGCGAAGTATTTTTTAACTGCATCTGAATTCACAGGGGACGGGAAATCTTCACCATCCATGGTGCCGAGCATCAGTGCTCCACCAGAGAAAACTTTCTTTACCACGAATGGCCCTTCATAATTTGGAGTCCATTTGCCCCTGTGGTCTGTATGAGGAGGAAGGATTCTTTTCAACACAAGATCCCCTACTTGATACTCTCGGTGCCTGACTTTCTGATCGAAGGCTTTCTTCATTCTCTTCTGATATAACTGCCCATGACAGATTGCAGCCAGCCTTTTCTCTTCGATCAGACTCAGTTGTTCGTATCGGGCTCGAACCCATTCTGCTTCACTTAGCTTAACATCCATCAGTACCCGTAGAGAGGGTAGTTCAACTTCAACAGGTAGGACTGCCTCCATACCATACACAAGCTGATACGGTGTTGCCCTAGTGGATGTTCTGATTGACGTGCGGTACCCATGCAAAGCAAACGGTAGCATTTCATGCCAGTCTTTGTACGTGACTACCATCTTCTGCACAATCTTCTTGATGTTCTTATTGGCTGCCTCGACAGCGCCATTCATCTTTGGCCTGTAAGGAGAAGAATTGTGATGTTGGATCTTGAAGTCCCGGCACAGCTCTGCCATCATTTTGTTGTTCAAGTTGGAACCATTATCAGTAATGATTCGCTCGGGCACTCCGTATCGACAGATGATATCTCTCTTCAGGAATCGGGCTACCACTTGCCTTGTAACATTTGCATATGAGGCTGCTTCAACCCACTTGGTGAAATAATCAATGGCAACCAGGATGAATCTGTGGCCGTTTGAAGCAGTTGGCTCAATCTTGCCAATCATATCAATGCCCCACATAGCAAAGGGCCATGGTGAAGACATGATGTTCAAAGGATTGGGAGGCACATGCACTTTATCTGCATAAATCTGGCATTTGTGGCATTTCCTGGCATAAGCACAACAGTCTGCATCCATTGTGATCCAGTAATAACCTGATCTTAACAGTTTCTTTGCCATGGCATGCCCTCCAGCATGGGTACCAAAGGATCCTTCGTGCACTTCATGCATCAACAAATCTGCTTCCGTCTTGTCAACACAACTGAGGAGTACCATATCAAAGTTCCTCTTGTATAAAGACCCATCAGTGTTCAGAAAGAAACTACCAGCAAGCCTTCTCAAAGTCTTCTTGTCATTGGGAGATGCCCCAGGTGGGTATGTTTGATCCTCCAAGAAGCATTTAATGTCATGGAACCAAGGCTTATTATCTTTGACAACATCTGCTGCAAATACATATGCTGGTCTATCAAGTCTGGACACTGAAATCTGAGGTACAAAGTTAGCAGCTTGAACTTTGATCATGGATGAAATGGTAGCAAGAGCATCTGCAAACTGGTTCTCGTCCCGAGGGATATACTCAAGCTTGACTGTTGTAAAGAAAGTCAATAACCTCCTTGTATAATCCCTGTAAGGTACCAGATGATCCTGGTGGGTGTACCATTTTCCGTTGGTTTGATTAACTACCAGAGCTGAATCTCCGAATACAGCCAATGTCTTGATCCTGAGGTCAATGGCTTCCTCAAGACCCATAATGCAAGCTTCGTATTCAGCTTCGTTGTTAGTGCAGTTGAAAGTGAGTTTTGCCGAGAAAGGCATGTGAACTCCTTTGGGTGTAATGAGCACTGCACCAACACCACGACCATTCATATTAACAGCCCCGTCAAACATCATAGTCCATTCCTCCTCTGGGTCAGGCCCTTCAGTGTGAATAGGCTCTTCATGATCTTTCGCTTTAATGAACATGATGTCTTCGTCAGGGAAGTCAAATCTCATGGGCTGGTAGTCGTCAATGGGTTGCTCAGCAAGGTATTCAGATAGTACACTGCCTTTGATGGCTTTCTGAGATGTGTACTGTATGTCATATTCTGTGAGAATCATCTGCCATCTTGCAACCCGTCCGGTAAGAGCTGGCTTCTCGAAAATGTACTTAACTGGGTCCATCTTTGAGATCAATAAGGTAGTGTGGGTCAACATATACTGTCTCAGTCGGCGAGCAGCCCACGCTAAAGCACAGCAAGTTTTCTCGAGCAGTGAATAACGTTGTTCACAGTCGGTAAACTTTTTGCTCAGGTAGTATATTGCATACTCTTTTCGACCAGACTCGTCATGCTGGCCCAGCACACACCCCATCGACTCTTCTAATACTGTCAAGTACATTATCAGAGGTCTTCCTTCAACTGGAGGCATAAGGATTGGAGGTCCTTGCAGATATTCCTTGATCTTGTCAAAAGCCTTCTGGCAGTCTTCATTCCACCTGACCGTTTGCTCTTTTCTTAACAGCTTGAACAAGGGTTCACAGGTTGCTGTAAGGTGAGATATGAACCTTGAGATGTAGTTCAATCTACCTAGGAACCCCCGAACTTCTTTCTCAGTTTTCGGTGCAGGCATCTCTTGAATAGCTTTGACTTTATCAGGGTCCACTTCAATCCCTTTCTCGCTTACAATAAAGCCCAGCAGCTTACCGGATCGCACCCCGAATGTGCATTTGTTGGGGTTCAACTTCAATTGGTACTTCCTCAGACGCTTGAATAGTTTTAGCAGATTTACCAGGTGGTCTTCTTCAGTAAGGGACTTGGCAATCATGTCATCCACGTAACATTCTATTTCTTTATGGATCATATCGTGGAATAATGTCACCATAGCCCGTTGATACGTTGCGCCAGCATTCTTCAGTTCGAATGGCATCACTTTGTAACAGAACGTGCCCCAGGGTGTAATGAATGTTGTCTTCTCCATGTCTTCAGGTGACATTTTGATCTGGTTGTATCCTGAAAATCCGTCCATGAAGGAGAATACCGAGAACTGAGCCGTGTTATCAACCAATACGTCAATGTGAGGTAATGGGAAGTCATCTTTCGGGCTGGCTCTGTTCAGATCCCGGTAGTCAACACACATCCTTACTTTGCCGTCTTTATTAGGCACAGGTACTATGTTAGCAACCCACGGCGGGTAGCTAGTTACAGCAAGGAACCCGGCGTCCCATTGCTTTTGTACCTCTTCCTTGATCTTCATTGCCATGTCCGGGCGAGTACGGCGTAATTTCTGTTTGACCGGTGGGCATTCTTCTCTCAAAGGCAGCTTGTGCACAACAATGTCGGTGTCCAACCCTGACATATCTTGATACGACCAAGCAAATACGTCCACATATTCTTGAAGCAGATCAATCAGTTGCCTCTTCACTGAGTCTTGCAGGCAGGCCCCGACTTTAACTTCTTTCACGTCTTCAACTGTACCAAGATTAATCACTTCAACCTCCTCCTGATGAGGAGTGATAACCTTTTCCTCTTGTCTTAACAACCTGGCTAGCTCTTCAGGAAGCTCATATTCTTCTTCAACCCCTTCATCAGCTTGATTGATTGGATTGTCAAAGTCATACGAAGTCATAGCCGTGTTGTTGTCGGTGCTGTCTGGAAGGCACTCTCTGCAAGGGTTCAGTTTGTTCATTTTAGTGATTGATTTTAATCTTGCTTAGAAAAGTGAAATAAAGTTATCATTTTGAAAACATCGCCATTTATTTTTTTGTACAAAAAGAAAAATGGAAAAACAGTGAGCGAAAAAGGAAAAGACTCATTTGCAAAAAGATGTCTGATATTTCATTGATTAATCTTGTTGCACAAAAAGTACAGATGGCCCGATTACAAAATGAGTCTTGTCATCTTGGGCAAGATGCAAGACTTTGATGCATGCTATAAAAATACAGGAAATAATAATTACTCTGCTTGAGTAACTCTTATAATTTCCTGGGAAGACCAGTTCGAGATACTGCTCCCCGGGATCTTTGGACGAATCCAATTCTCCAGATTGCGCTCCTCTTCCAGCTCGTCTTCCAAATTGTTGATAGCATCAGGGGTGAGCATCCCCCCACTGACAAAACCAGGCTTCTCAGCAGCCTCCACTTGATGTCGTTGAGTTGGTCTGTAACCCAACCCAAACTTGTCTTTCTTCTCCTCCACAGCTAAAACCTTGCCCCAGCCTAGGGCAGTTCCTTCCTCAACAACCTTCCGGGCTTGCTGGTAAGATGACATGGAGATTCCAGATACAGCAGATGCTTCATTCACATTCAAGGCCTCAAATCCTTGGCTCATTGTTTCATGGATCTCCCCATCCATCTCAATGTACTTATAAGTGGCCAGATGGCTGACAAATATATCCTCCTCCCCACAGATAGTAACAACTTGGCCTTCCCACTCAAATTTTAGCTTCTGGTGAAGGGTAGACGTTACTGCACCAGCGGCGTGAATCCATGGTCTACCCAACAAACAACTGTAGGCAGGCTGAATGTCCATCACATAGAAGATAGTTGTAAAGGTCTGTGGGCCAATTGTCACAGGTAGCTCAATCTCTCCCAGAACCGATCTCTTAGAACCATCAAAGGCTCTTACTACCAGGTTACTGGGTCGCAATGCTAATCCTTCATACTCTAGCTTCACCAGGGCCTTCTTTGGTAAGACATTTAGGGATGACCCTGTGTCTACCAGAACATGAGAAAGGACTGCTCCTTTACATTCCATGGTGATGTGCAAGGCCTTGTTATGGTTGCGGCCATCCGCTGTCAAGTCAGTATTGGTGAACCCTAGCCCATTGCTAGCAGTAACATTTCCAACCACGGTTTCCAATTGATTGACAATGATCTCTTCTGGCACGTAAGCTGCGTGCAAGACTTTGAGTAGTGCATTCCGATGGGCTTCGGAGCACATAAGCAATGATAAGATAGAGATCTTGGATGGCGTCTGGTGAAGCTGATCCACAATTTTGTAATCACTCTTTTTGATGATTCTCATAAACTCATCAACTTCTTGATCGAATGGTGTTTTCAAGGCTTCCTTAACAGCTGGATCTTCCTGCACCGGACTCTTTCCTTTTGCCTTGGCAGCAGCTTCTGCTTCGGCAGTGGGTCTTTGAACTTGTGAAGCAAAGAGACGTCCGCTTCGAGTGAAGCCTCCGCCTCCTCCCACATTATCTATCTGTGGTGCAGGTGTTGATGTATCAAGAGTGATTCTTTGTCCCTCGCAGTACACGTCAGAGCCATAGTGCCAAGGGATGGCCCTATTGCTTTCATAAGGTACGGGTCCAGGAACTGTGACAGTGACTGGACTGATTGCAGCTGCTGAGGGGACTGTGATAGTTTGTGGATCGTAATAAATTGTGACTGGTGCTCTAACGGGAGCAGCACCTTCTGAGTTGTAGGCAGAGTTGTTTTCAGGATCATAAAATATTGTGACAGTAGAGACATCTTCATGATCGGTTGCTGGAGTTGTAGGAGACATTGTCGGAAGGATGGATGTTGTTGTTGTAGGAGATTCAAAATGGAATGAAGCTGAAGTTGTAGCAGGAGAAATTGTTGAAAACTGATCAGTTGAGAAAACAGATGAAGTGCTTGTTGATGAAGCCGAAGAATTGTCAGGAACAATGGTTGCTGCAGTTGTAGGAGGTACATGAACTGTTGCTGTTGATGAGATAGCTGGATTTGTTGGAAATGATGTGGTGATCTGAAGCTGGCCACTCTGAATAAGGCCGTCTATGCCATTCCTCAAATTGTCGCACCCATTTACTGAGATGTTGCAGTAAGCACACCCTAACTCACATCCCGGGAACATGTTACATTCGAGGAGCTGAGCCTTGATTTCTACCAACGGTGTCCTGATCTGACCCACACTGGTTATTAAATAAGACGGCTCGTCTTCTTCAATAGCGTTAATTCGGGGGCCACCGTGGTTTGGCATGGGATTTTTGTTGACATTGGGTGGTGGTGCAAAATTCAGAGCTTTTGAGTCCACCAGGTCTTGTACCTTCATGTGCAAGGCTCTGCACTTTTCTGTACTATGACCAGGTGCGTTTGAATGAAAGGCACACCTAGCATTAGAGTCGTAATTCCTGGGTAGACTGTTGGGATCCGGAGGTGCCAACGTTCTTAGCTCAACTAGGTTGAGTTTCAGAAGTTGTGGCAGCAAGGTAGCATATGGCATTGGGATCGGATCAATCACTCGGTTAGCTTGAGATGGCCTCTGTTGGAATGGCCTTTGCTGGTTATTGTTGTTGGTGTTGTTGTTGTTGTAATTTCTTGGAGGATACTGATTTTGTTGATGGTACTGAGGTTGCTGCTGATAGTTTTGCTGAGGAGGTTGATAAACTGGTTGTGGATGAGCTGGAGCAGGGATGGTGACTGCAGCCACAGATCTGTGAACATATTGGGGCCTACCCCTGTTGGTGTGGATGGCATTGGTCTCACCAGTCCTTCTTGGGTCTGCAAAAGGCTTTCTTGCATTACTGGATGAGCTTGCACCATTGTCTGAGATCTTACCCATCTTCAATAGGCTTTCAATTCTCTCCCCGGCTATAACCACATCTGCAAAGCTGGTAGATGAGAAGGCAGCTAGCCTATCAATATAAGTTCCCTGAAGGGTATTCATGAACATATCAGCCATCTCTCTTTCAGACATAGGTGGCTGGACAGCAGCAGCAAGCTGTCTCCATCTTTGAGCATATTCTCTGAAGCTCTCTCTGGATGACTGTGACATTCCCATTAGGAGAGTCCTGTTGGGTGCCATATCCAGATTATACTGATACTGTCTGATGAAGGCCTCTGCCAGGTCCTTCCAGCATCTTACAGTTGCTCTTGTCAGATGGGAATACCATTCCCTAGAAGCTCCAGTCAAGCTATCTTCGAAATAGAACATCCACAACTTCTCGTCCATGGTATAAGCTTTTAATCTCCCGAGAAAAGATTGTAGATGGGTTCGGGGACAGGAAGTTCCATTATACTTTTCAAAACATGGTGGCTTGAACTTGTGGGGAATCCTGACCCCGTCTACCAAGCCCATATCCATAACGTCAAAACCCAAAGAGTTCTGAGACTCTAGGGACCTCAACTTCTCAGCTATCTCATCCAACCTTCTATCATAAGCCTCTTCCCCGGCTCCCATTACTGTGAACTGGTCTTCTTGAGGATCCTCTTGCAGTACCCTCCCGGCTGTAGCAGGCCCTTGAATATTGACAGGAATGTTGGCCTCTGGATGGAGATGGGGTCCAAAAACTGGGGGATTAGCATGTGGTTGGACCCTTTCATTGTTACTAGTCCCAGCAGTCCCTGGCTGGTGATCTTCTTGATTCCTCCCTTCTACCAAAGCTCTGAGCCTCTCCTGGCTCTGAGCCAAGTTGTTCATTACTTCCATGAACCGTGTTATCTGAGTTCTCATCTCCAACCTTTCGTTGGCCATTTGGTTTCTGACCTCAGTAAGGTCCTGCTGCATCTGATCCATCTGAATTCCCGGAAGGTTGTTTCGGGTAGGGTATCTGTGTGGCCTGTTGAGGGGAAACACCCGGCGACGAGCAATAGTTCCTGAACATCACAACAGAGTTAGCAACAACAAAAGAAAAACCTACAAAACAAACAAAGTGTTAGCATGCAATGCAGTATGCTTATTTGTTCTCAAGGTATCCGGTTTGGCATTTAGTTTTGACCCTTCCATACCCTTGAAGATACTGTTGATGTCGCTTTTGTAGTAAACCCGGAGGGAACAAACTAATACATATATTACAAAAAGCCAATGGCACATAGTTTGTTTACAAATACAAGCCCTCTGAGGGGTCAAAATTCATTACAAGAAAATAAAAGTACATGGAATGAAAGCAACAACAAACAAATGGTCAAACACCAAGACCAAACTCATCCTCACGAACTTCCTTGAGAAGTGCTTCGGTCACAGGATCAGCTAGACGCTCCGTGAGATTCCTGATGAGAAGATTCCTTGTAGCAACAGCTACAGTTAACTTCTTGTGTTGACTTTGGTCCTTTGACCTCTTCACTCCAGCTCTAACCTTCAGCTCTGATATCTCCTTCTGGGCTGCTACCAGGGCTTCTTGCTGCTCTTTTGCACTAGCTTCCATCTGTTCCATCTTGTCTTGGACCCTCTTGTCCTCCAGGGTACGAGCCTCGGTGATTCTGACCCACCTAGCCTGACTCTCCTTCAGATACAAGTCTGTCCTAGCTTTCTGGAATTGGGCTTCCTTGCAAGCATTCTTCAGGATTTGTTCTCCAGCCCTAGACTTCTTAATGTAGTCTTCAGACTTCTCAATTCTAGCTAAGTGCTCTTTCTTCAACTTCTCCAATCTTTCAATATCCAATCTTCCATCACTCCTCTCATAGAGGGTCTTCTGCAAAGCTTGAGTCAACTTTTCATTTCTTTCTTTCAACTTCTCAAACTCCTCTAAACTGACAGTTGCTGGAGGTGGTGTTGTGGAAGGCCCAGGCATATCTTCAATAGTAAAGGGCATCCCAGAGAATTGAGCCCTGGCATGGGACCAATCATAGTATTGTGCTGATGCCACATTGTTGCACTTTCCCAGAATGGTTACCCCTTTGGTTTGAACATTGTCCCAGGCCCAGACTGCCTGCCTAACAATTGCCAGACTAATCTTGTTCTCACAATAAAGAGTCTCAACCAAGTCTTGTGCCTTAGGAGTGTGGACCAGTGCATAGCCCAGTTGTCTTTTGAACAGCAGAGGGTTGTAATTAATACTACCCTTAACTCCTACTAGGGGCACATTGGGAAAATGCCCACAGCTGGTGATGATATCCCTGCCTTTTGTGCTTTGAGTGCACCACCTAATATCAGCTGATGTAAGAGTGGTGAGTCTTCCAGCCCAGTTCTTCTGCTGATGAGGATTCAAAAATGCATCTGTCCTGGGTAAATGCCTGAGAAGCCAAGTATGGAACAAAGGAGCACAGCACCTCACTAATCTTCCCCTCTGCTTTTCATTCCTCTGATGCACTGAATAGTAGAGATCACCCAATAAAGTTGGCACTGGGTTCTTCAGGATGAACAGATGGATTGCATTCTTACTAATGAATCGAGGCTCATCTGCAAACAATACAATCCCATATATGCTCAAGGCCAACAAAGCACAAACAGCTTTCCACTCTCCTAAAGAGGCTTTCAGGGTAGCCTGAGAAATTAAGAAGTCCAGATGCAGGCCAGGGATTCCAGCTTTAGAAGTCATATGCTGCCCAATCAGGACTGGTTCCAGGTGCAATGCTTTGGCTACCTCCTCATTACTTGGGAAAACCATCTCAGGGTTGAAAGGGATTTCTCTCCTGACAGGTATACCAACTAATGATGAGTATTCTTCCAATAAGGGCCCCATCTGAAAATCCTGGAAAGTGAAACATCTTAGTGGGGGATCATAAAACTGAAGGCAAGTGTGGATAAGGCTTCTCTGTGAGGGGTCCAGATCCATAACCATATCAAGTATATCTCCATGGTGTTCCCTGAACAATGGTACATGGTCTGGAGTGATCAGGGTCTGAATCCTCCTGATGTCTGCTAACTCTGGCTGGAAGAAGTGGTAGGTGATGTTACTTTTCTTAGGAGCCATGATGTTGAGACCAAGTAGAGACAAGTGCTGATGATGATGCTGAAGGATGGGCCACTGATTGGCTGGTGCAAGTGACTGAAGTATATAGCTGACAGCTGAAGCAAGTGCTGATGAAGATAGGTCAATGCTGAAGATGGGGTCAAAACCAAAACCAGATGAAGATGGATACCCTGAAACACAAATAAGCAAATGTCAATATGATGCAATGGTTATGTATGCAAATGATATGCAAGGGTTTGTGACTGAGCTGGATCTGATCAAATGCTCTGATATAAGTCCATGTGTGTAAGAAATCCAGATGGAGGTCTATAAGTCCAGTAACCAAGGTGGGGGGGCTCAAATAAAGAGCCACATGTCCAGGGTTTAGAATCACAAGAACTGTCCAACATGGAGTACTCTTATCAAACAAAGTAACAAGGTATTCTGAGGTCAAGGTACCTGCAAACCTGTAAACAGCCCAACCCCCTCACAGGTGTTGTTCTAAAACAAGGATCCTCAGACTTGGATCAGTTATGAGAAGTGTAAACACTTCTAACCCGGAAGTACAGTGTTTACAATAACTATAACAATTCCTCCTCTAATTCACCTCAATTTCTGAAGGTCCAAACTAAAAGGTCATCTAGACTTAGCAGGCTTCCCAGATAGCCCTAGCATTACAGGAAATCTGCAACACAGAGTTCTCAAGAAGAAACCCACATCTGAACCGTGTTTCATATTCCCGCACCAGACCGAAATGGAATGGGAAAGAATATGATTCACTCTAGCCTAGGTGTCACTCAGGTCCCAGGTATAGGACCTTAACTCTCAATGAATCACCCACCCACCAAAGCAAACAACAGATCCAGCCAGCAGTACAGTATGACAAAAAAAAATGATATAATGCAAAGTTATAAAGAAAACAGTAAATAACTGTACATAAAGCAAAAACAAATACAAATATACAAGCACAAATAAGCACATAACACCCCAGTAAACACAAATCAAACAAGCGCTAGGAAGAACCCACAAAAGAACCAGAAGCCCTGGTTGCAATATAAGGCTCCCCAGCAGAGTCGCCAAGCTGTCGCTCCCGATAAAATGGGACTAGGCCCAGATAAAGGTACAGACGCGAACGGTCGGCGAGAGGGACAATGAGAACACACAGCCGTGAACTCACTGGAGATGAATAGAGTCGCCAGCTAGGCATTTTTATCCCGGAGGAAAGGCAATGCTGCATAGACCTGGAAAGATATGGACAAGACGGTTGCGAACCAGAGGGACTGAGAAAGGGGGTTGGTTACAACCTGGGAAGGTATTAGCACCCAGATTGTCCGTCGTACTCGACGGGATCCACGCTTAAAAGATTTGTGTTTTAAAGGGGTAGTGTCAGTGCAATTTGTGTATAAATGAGCTGGAAAAAAAAGTACAGGTGTCTGTGTAAAAGGAGTGTGAAGTGTATAAATGACGTGTCAGTGTAAGGACAAGAGTGAAATGCTCATGATCATGAGGCTAAAGATTAAAGCTAGAAAGAGGGGGAATATACAGAGACTTTTGTTCGATAACTGTTAAGTTATGCCTACGTATCCTCTCGTGCAATGAGGAAGTCAGAACACCGTAGTTCGACCCAAAGAGACTGAAAGATGAATTGACTTGTGAACTGCTTACTTGCCTATGCTCAAGTGTATGACCTGTCTGGCCCAGGTGCTTACTGTCTTGCATTAGACGGAAGAAGCAAGTTCTCGTTTATGAGTGAAGATGATGAGAAAAGAATCCCGAAGGAGACGATTATTGTTTGTTTTTGAGTTTTCAGTCTTTTATTGCTTTTTGAAGTTTGTCATAAGTTAATGAGCTTAAGCCTAAACCAATGGGTTAGTAAACTCATCACATCTTCCCTCTGATTAGGGGTAATGAGAATACCTTAAGTGTGAAGTCAGATTCTCACACTTAATCACCTTTGGTGTAGGATTAAGATCATTAACCTACTTGTGATTATTTAGATGTTTTTGGTGTTTTTGTTTAGTGTTGAGTAATGAGGTTAAGCCATAATCAAGGATTAAACAGACTCATTACACCATCCTAATAGAAGGATAATAGATGAGAGTGTTTAAGCTGAGGAAAGCTCCTCAACTTAATCCATGATTAGGGATTAAACTCATGACAAAAAAAAGCCTTTATTAAGTGGATTTTATTTAATGGTATGATGATGAAGTGATTTTTAGGGTTTGTAAGACAACTTGAGGAGGACTTGTCCATTAACACTAGGGTTAGTCCTTCTTAACCAATTAAGGAAGAATTAGAACCCTAATGCAAGGCCCAAGTTACAAGTGTGAAGTCTTGATGATTATTATGTGAATTAATTAAAGGAATTAAACACATTAAGGGTTTAACACTTAGGATTAAAGTTATACACTCCATCCTAATAGAAGGATGCAGGCATAAGCTTAATCACAAAGCCTTAAAGCCTTTAGGGTTTAGTCCTTGATTATGAGGTGAGAAGAAGAGACTCAAAGAGACACAAAGGTAAAATTAAGAGGGGAACTAATCAAAACCCTAATCATTGCCATGCTTGGTTGTTCCTAAGGTTTGTGAGGTTTGCAAGAGAAGTCTTCAATGGAACCACCAGGAGGCAGATGAACAGGATCAAGAGAGGCAAAGTGACTTGCTTCATTCAAGAAGTCAAGTCACTTGAAGAAAGAAAGTAAGAAGAACAAGAATGAGCAAGCTCAAACTCAAACACAAACAAAAATGTAGCAATGGATGTAAGAGAGATGAAAAGAAAAGTTATGAGAAGTGAAGGCAAATTCACTTCTCAGATCACTTACCACCTGAAAGGGTTAGAAAAGAAATGCAATGCAATGCAACATGAAATGAAATGACATGATGCAAAACAAAACCAGAAGTATGTTGATGATGATAATGATGCTATGAGATGCTACAAACATGAGGCAGCACATGGAGATGATCATACAAGTTTATGAATGCAAATGAAGCAAGTTAAGAAGCATGAACATACATGAAAAGTTATGAAGCATACATGGCATACAAGATGGCAAATATGTGATGCAATGATCAAACATACTTTCTACATGTCTTATGATGTCAAATGAATCAAATGGATGCTTGGAATGTCATGGCAAGTCATGTTATGCAAGAGAATGCAAGAAGGATGCAAATGAGAGCCCAAATTAGGGTTTATGGATCAAACAACAAACAAAAACCCAAAACAGAAGCAAACCCTAAGATAAAAAATGGAAAATGCCACATAAAGAAACCCCTAATCCTATACTAAACCAATGTCCAAAGGGGAGGTCTCAACTCTTAACCAATCCTATGTTATGAATTTTCTAAGATATTAGGGTTTTTAGGGTTTCTAAACAAGAAAATTATCAAACAAATGGAAAATGCAAGATCAAGTCATGGCCATTTTATCTCAAAAACTACATGCTAAACACAATGCAATGCAAGAAGAATCAATGTCCAACTCCTCATGAATAGGCAGAAATGTTTTTTTGAACTTAGGATCAAAATAATGCATAAAAATGATTTTTATTCAATGAGAAATTCTTAAAATGCATCAAGATCAAAAAAGAAATTTGGTTTGAAGGTTGGACAATGTTTCTAAATGTCTTAGAACATTTCATGAATTTTTTGGTGATTTTTAAATACCTAAAAGTATTTTTAATAAATTAATTTCCATTAATCAATTAAAAATAATCCTTTAAATATTTAAAAATACTTTTTTAATGATAAAAATAAAAACAAAAATATTTTTGTGTCTTAAAAATTAATAAAACTCATGAGAAAAAGTTTCACAATTTTTAAACATTTTTTACTATTTTAAATAAATTAGAGAAGAGAAATGATATTAAATGAAAAATAAAATAGGTTAAAATGAAAGTAATTAGAAGGGAAGGCCAGGATTTGATCTGGGCTTGGTCTGGTTGACTGCGCGCCAGATCCAAGGGCCCAGATTCAAATCTGGCTAAATAAACTTATGAATTAATTAAACAGAAATTAAATGGATAATCAGGGATTAGGGCTTCTAATGACTCATCTCAGCCATTCATTCACGCGCGGGAGAGGCCATCCAACGATCCTCATTCAAACCTCATTAATCACTCAGATTAGGGCTAATGACTTACAGGCGGCCGGAGAAGACTTCCGGTCGTCTTCTCCGGCGAGCCAAAACCCTAGGTTCTTCTATAGGTCACCAAACAACAAATTTCTTCCACCAAAATGACCCTCTCATCAATCTAAACCTAAACCCTCAGCCTAAATCCATTTATTTTCTCTCACAAGCCTGAATCGAAACAAAATGCAAAACACGGGCAAATGTTCAAAAGCTTCATACATGCTGGTTTCTTCACTATTTTCAAAAGTAAGCATACATTCATGATCAGAGGAACACATAGCATCATAAAAGAACTAAAAAACTAGTTTCTGGGAAAAATGTTCTTCATGTCACCTGAGATGAAGCTTCTCTGTTTATGAGCTTTCTGGGCTTTTCTTTTGTGCAAGCTTGCTTCCTTGAACCTCCTGAGTATGGAACGAAGCTTAGAAAGCTTGGGGAGTGGCTGGTTTGGAAGATTCAGCTCTGGTATAGCAGAAATGGGGATCTTTGTATGTGATGTTTCAAGCTCTGTTAATGGTTGATTATTGCTCCTTTGAATGTTTCTGACTTGTTGGTGAAGAGAAATGGTGTGTTTGTTGGCTGGATAATGAGATTCGAAGGGAGAAGAGTTTTGGACAGTTTTGTGATATGCTCTGTTCTGGCCAGCTTCAATGCTCAATGCTTTGCTATATCATCTCCAACTTGTGTGGATAGACTGTGAGGCAGGTCAGTAGGGTGGCTGGGCACTGTGCCAAGAGTATGGGAGCCTTTTGCAAAAAAGTCAAGTTTGTGTCATTGAGAGTATGGGTCATGGCAGCAGCAGGTTCAAGTCATGTCTTGCTCCAGCTTGAGTTGAGGAGAGCCCTTGGATTGTTTGTAGCTGACTGCAACATGTGGATGACAAGCTATGCTAGCTTTTGCAACTTGACAACTTGTGTTTCCTCATGATTTTGTGCCATACACATGAAACATTACTTGCTGAATTTTGTAACATGATGCCTCAATTGGTCATGGCAATGTTTAGAGATCAGCTAATGATCACATAATCCCTTGAAACATGAATTTGCCAAGAATCCTCTTTTTGCATACTTAAGAAAATGCCTTATGGAATTTTGAGAATCAAGGCAAGCCATCCAAAATTCCTTGGGCCAAAACTGTTCTTGGGGTCATGTGTGATCATGTAATGCAGCTTTGAAGTCATTTTGAAGTCACTAGAATACTTGGTTCATGAAATTGCAAGTTTTCCTTTTAGTGCATAACTTGAAAATCAATGATTTTTGCCAACTTTGTCACACCATAACTTTTGATCCAAGAAGAATTTGATCATGTTCTTGTACTTTTTGAAAAGGGAAAAATGTGTTCTACAACTTTCATGACCAAAGTTTTTCCATTTGAAGCATTTTTGGATCAAGAATCAAGGCTTGAAAAATGACCTAAAATGAAGCATTCTTGAAAAGTCAACTATGCCCAAAAAGTCAACATTTGCAAAAAACTCCAAATTCTTGATTCTTGTGAACTTCAACCTTCTTCCATGATCAGATAAAGATCATATACACTCAAAATGATGAAGATCACCCCTTGGTTGGGTCATTGGGGGCCTCAGATGCCCTGATTTTGCACTGACTTGTCCAGAAAGTCAACCCTTGATCAGATGACTTCCCCATGGAATTTCTTCATGAAACTTGATATGCATACTCCCTATACCATATAGAGACCAATGGAAACAAGAATGACCAAAAAATTTGGAGTTATGGCCTCTGAAACCAAAACCCTAATTTTAGGTCAACTGTGCAGTCTATCCTGGCTCTGCATCCACACCAATCCCAGTTCTTGTGATTCTTTTGCATTTTTGACTTTGAGAGGATGTAATATGATATAAGAACACACATGGATCCCTTTGAGATGAATGGTGGCCTTTGGGGTGGCTCAAGAAGCTCTGGGATTGCTCAGATCACAAACCCTAGGTGCAGATGACCTAGAACCAATGCAGTGAATCCAAAATGAGATGTGAGATGATAAGATTGTGTTTATGCATATGAGAATGATCACAAGCCATGGTGTGAAAGGGTGAGGGAAAATTTGGGGTGTTTACAGATATTTCTAGGATACTATACCAACAACAGATCCTATAGAGTCTACAACTCCAGAACTAAAGTAATGATGGAGTCTATAAATATTGTTATTGATGATCAAGACCTGAACAAAGAATCTGATGTTCAGGATGATGTTGAAAGTTTTCAGAATGCAACTCCAGCAGAAACTGAATACAAAAGTATTGATGAACAACCCTCTGGTTTTGAGCCTGAAGTTAGTCATACCAAGAAGGGCCCCTCTATTGATGTGGGAAACAGGTGTGTGCTCGCACTCCTTTGAATAGTAATCTTGTGTTAAGAGGGAGCACTTTTTTCTTATTGTCTCAATATGGTTCTTTGTTATTCCCCTTTGATGTGTTTAAAAAAAGGGGGAGTTTGATCCTGTTTTGGTATGGTTGACATATTATGGCTAAAAACGGGGAGAACTAGCTGATCTAATCTGTTATGTTTGTTCTGCTGTTGTGGTTGGTTGACTGTTTGAGGATAACTGTTGTTCTTATTGGGTGATGTTTTACTAGATGGTCTATCTTGTGCAACCAGAATTTTTTTCTGCTGCTATGATCTCTGTGTTTTGTGTTTTAGTTTGGTTCCTTCTGGTTGATTGGTTTTGATAATGTTTTATCCATAAATTGCCAAAGAGGGAAATTGAAGGTTCTTGGTTTGGCTGCATGTGTAGGAAAACATTATCATGTGTTCTTATGTCTATTAAGATGTTTATGATATGCTTGAAGAACATATATGCAAGTTTTTATGATGTCAGATCAAATGTCGTAACATTTGTTTTGACTGATTTGGGACATCCTGATGTAGAAAGTTTTGATTTAATTTATGCATTTTTTTAGTAGGTGTTTATTTATGTTATTTGCTCTAGTATCTGCGAAAATCAAGGAAGGTTTGCGATCCAATATAGAAGTTGTATGTGGTTATTTTTTTGGATATTTTGAAGATCTTTGTATCCTTGATTTGGAGTATATCATGGTATCGTATCTTTGGAAGTTTCTGATATGATCCAGGCCCATTCAAAATACTTTATATATATATATATATATATATATATATATATATATATATATATATATATATATGATATTTAACCTAATTGAAAAGCGTGGAATGATTGTGTATTATGAAGCTTAGTGCTTTTGAGATTTAGCGTTTCCTTGTGTGTGTGTGTGTGTGTATGTTTTTATGAGCCACTATATTATCATTATGATATTAGGGTTGAACTGTGTTTTTGAGTTATAATTTGTTAGTCATCCATAAGTTTTTAAGTAGTGATGGTTATGTGTCTTTGAAGGGTGTCTTTGTTTCTTGTTAGTTCTTGTTTGCTTATCACTATGTGTGATTGAGGGGGAGTGAGAAGTGTCTCTTATCTAAGAGCTCTTAGATAGAAATTGCATTGGGTAGTAATTAAGTGAATAGTGTAAACTAAATGGTTTAACTTTGAATTGATACTACTGATAGTGTATTTCCTTCCTGGCTTGGAATGATCATATAATGTTAGTTGCAAGTCTAAGTCATGAATATCGTGAAAGAAGTGACAAGTGGGTCCATTTTGATATGGTTATATCCAGATTATGCATCCATAAAACTAAATTTATATAATATGATGCTTCATATTTTATTTTGTTAATTCTCGATAGAGGGTATAAACCTTCTAAGCAGGCAAAATTCGGTCAATTAAGTTTACACTCATCCTCCATTTTTTATTTTCTTTCTTTACCATGACTACATTTGTTAGCCAAAATGGGTACATTATATCTCTAATGAAACTTGTTTGTAACTTTCATACTTCCTTTTCCATGATTTTTCATATCTTTTTATCCATTCACCACTTTCTTTAGGATACTTGCTTGACAATCAGTATAATGGCTAACTCTTGGCTTATGATGCTCTTATCCATGTTTACATGTCTTATAGATGCCAAGCAAAGAATTTGACGTTCTTCCTAAATAATGCCACTATGGGCTTTTCATTTACTTCCTCTAGACAATTATAAAGTTTGGTGACTTGATACAAATATTATTTGATTTTAACTTCTTTCAAGTACTCTATGGAGGGCCATTTGTGCATTAACAAAATTTTCTCTAGAGTTTTGGCCGGCAATGATATTGGTGATATTTACATCTCAGAGGCCTATTGAAAAGGAGGGGAAATGGGACATACCCTTGTATTTTTCCAGTTTAAGCTTAAGGTTGTGTTGGTAGCATTGTCGGGAAACCTCATAGTCTCATTTTACATTGTCGACTTGTCTTTCATACAAGGAATAATATAATGTTAAGTACAAAATGGATTAGGGGTGTAAGCGGACCAGAAAAAATAGATTAATCTGATAATCCTAACCAAACCAAACCGAAAAAAATCAATTATTTTTGGTTCGGTTTCAAAACCGAACAAAACCAATGAAAACCAATGTGATTTGGTTCGGTTCTCAATTTTATTTTTTAGGAACCACCAAACCGATGAACCGAACCAACAACTATAATTAAACTTTAAATATTTTATTTCACCCATCATTAAGTCCAATTTATTTTTCGGTCCAACCATTCTGCATGTTTGTTTACATTTTTCTCCTTTCAGCAAAACACACATCTAGAAGCAAACTCCAAAATATAGAAAGTAGAAATCATAAGTCACAAAAATTTCTTATCATCGAATTG
The DNA here is from genome assembly GCA_963966055.1 of Lathyrus aphaca. Lineage (NCBI taxonomy): Eukaryota > Viridiplantae > Streptophyta > Magnoliopsida > Fabales > Fabaceae > Lathyrus > Lathyrus aphaca. The sequence continues at coordinate 473,572,464 of OZ014523.1, forward strand.
TTGTTCTTGTCATCCGCCACCATTGCTGATCTCTCTATCATTGTTCTGATATGTTATGGTCGCCTTCTTCATGTTCAAGTTCTTTTTTATAGTTTTCATATTTTTTTAAACCTTTTTTGTTTCTTCTTCTTCAACAAAATTACTTATAATCTTGTTAGAAAATAATTTTGATGTGTGTTTGAAGAGTGAAACATGTTAGTTTATGTATATCGAAATTTTTTATTGTTATTGTTGTGTTTTATTTATTAAACTTTCAAATCTCTTCCCAACCTTCTAATGTCAAGCACCAACTTTTATATTATGATGTAATGAAAATCATGTCATTATTTTGTATATATTAAAAACAACTTGTAATTTATTTGGAAAAATAGAGCATGAAATAAATTACATGAAATGTATTATTTTGAAAAATAATAGCATAAAATACACTAAAAAACCGATAGAGGAGAATACACTAATGAATATAATGTTTGGAAGAAATAAATTGTAAACGATCAACCAAACCAATTAATTTGGTTTGGTTCCATTTTTTAAAATTACTAAAAGCCGAACCAAACCAAATCCATGGAGATATCATCGGTTCAAACTTTGTTTTGACCAAAAACCGGTCCAATCCGATTCGATTACACCCCTAAAATGGATAACTCCACGCCCACCACATTGAAAGTGACCTGATTGATGATGAAAGTTACAACCACATAACATATCTCATCTTCATTTTATTGGAATTTATTTTGTGCCTAAACATGGTATTGAAGTTGATATGAAAATTCTATGTTCCTATGTTTGTCTAAGATTCTGTTGAAGTATGCCTTAAAACCTTAAGTGATGAATAGAAAGGAATCATGTTCCAAGATAAAAAAAAAAAATCAGAAATCAGTCTGGAAGTCGAAAAAGATTGTGACATGGAAGGAGGATAATATTGGAGTTAATATAAAGACAACTTGACATTGGGTTCAAGTTTGGTGTGAGGTTCGGTCTTTTAGGGCTTGGGTCCAGTTTTCTTAATTCACGTGTACTGGGCTTCATCTTTTTTAGTTGGTAGATATGTTTTTTAATGGGTTTTTATTTTGGGTTTGCTATGTATTAATTGGGTTCTAGCAGTTATAAATATTTATCTCTATCATTCTTGTCTTCACAACCTTTATAACAATATACATTTTTCTAAGAAACTTGGATGAGTATTTTCTTGTAACTCATTTGTAAAATTTTGTAACAAATCATAGAAGACAAGTTAGTCGGAGAGATACACTCTACCCCAAAGTAGATTATTTGATCGAAGTAGGTAAATAAGGTATTGTATTTCTTGTTTTTTGTCTTATTCTACCAAGTTGTTTTTTTATTGCTTAGTGAATTATTTTTGTTGAAGACAATTTATTTTAATTTCCATTGCTAGTGTCCAAACACATCAAATTTATTCGTGTGATTTAACTCTAAATAATTCTTATGAAATGCTTTAAATTATTCTATCAGTTTTTCATAACAAGGGGCACCCATCTAGGGCTGATAACAAGATTTTATATAGATTATTTGACTTATTTTCCGTTTATTTTAGTATTGTTTTTTTCCGATTATTTACAAATTATATCGAAGAATGTTTAAGTATTTACAGGTATTGAATTAATGAGACTTGTAGAAGAAAACATCCAAAATGAAGAGGAAATGAGAATAAATGAGACAAATAGAATATGATTTATGCATTTTTAGCATGTGACGGACATCAACATGCTATTACGATCGTCATAAGGAAAGAAGGTGAGACGGTTGTCACACTCACAAGAAGACCGTCACAAGTTTAAAACATGGAAGTTTTATTACGCTAATGAGTCAAACCCTGTGACGAAGAAAATCCTATATTTTCTACTCAAAGCAGACTAAACCAAGTCAATTGGAAGCAAAGTCTTCTTCAATCCAGAGATTATTTCTCCTACATTTTCTCATTGCAAGTTGAACACGAGAACTATAAATAGCAGCCTCTACTACTTGAATCGGGACTTCCTTCTTTTTACCCATCTCTTGCACCAGTTTTCCTTGTTTAGTTTTTAGGTTTCTTTATTTCATGTAAAAGTAATAGTTCTCCACATCGGAGGACTATTACGAATATTAGTTTTAGGATTGCGTTTTTTTCGTATGTTATTTTTCCGATTCACATTCAAGAATGCAAGAGTTCAATGTATGATTCAAACATCAATTAATTCCAGTTTTATTTACTACTATTTATCTTTTTCGTCTTCTTATTTACTCGCCTATTTATATTTTTATCGCCTTCTTATTTAAATTTCTGAATTATGTTATCGTCTTTAGTTTATTATCGTATTTGCATATCTATTTTCCTGTCAATGTCTAGCTAAATAGTTTTTGAGTCCGGCATATGAGGAATGTCGTTACCAATGGGACTCAGTAGAAAATAATAGGTGTAAACTTATGATTAAAATTATGTTTTGGTTTTAATTTCCAAGTTTAATTTAAATAGCTTTGTCACAAGAGTGAGAGGTTACTTAACACGGTTTTGTCATGAGAGTGAGAAATTAATTAAGGTTAGAACCGGTACTGCAAGAGCATGGGGGATAGAACCAGATAATGGAAATTAGGAAACAAATCTAAATACAGCGAGAGCGCTTTAGATAAGTTTAGGATATTATTGGCTTTCAAAACATATTTCCTAGTTATCGGGCGAGCGAAAGCAAATTCTTGGGATTGGGGAACATGACTTTAGTTAATACCGTGAGAGTGTGAGGCGAGTCTTTAAGTCAGTTTATTCAACGAAACTAAGTTATAATAGTAATTAGTAACCAAATTCTATGTAGTCCTTTAGGAATGCGAAATCCATATTTCGGTCTCTCTTTATTATCTTATTTTCTTAGTTTTATTCTAAGTTCTAGTTTTAGTTTTCTTCTTAACCAAATACACTTCGTCTTAGTTTTACAAAGTAAAAATAGAGTACAGTAGGTTGATATTGGTCTCTGTGGGATCAATATCTTTTATTGCTATGTGATAGACTGTGCACTTGCAGTTAGTAACCGTTAGACTCAAAATGTCGCGATCAAGGGAAGATGACATTGTTTACAAGTGAGCACCATGGGTAAAAGGGTGATCAAGAAGTTTTCTAGAGGAAACAATTTTGTGGGTTGGAAACTGAAGATGAAAGAAATTTTAAATCAAGAGAATTTTATTGAAGCATTGAAGGGTGATGCATCATTTCATGCACACCCAATACAGGTAGAGAAGACCGAGATGCCTGATAAGGCCGCGAGTGAGATTATCTCGTGCCTCATGGATAATTTTCTAAGGGATGTTTCCAAGGAGAAGATTGTGTCTTAGATATGGGAAAACCATGAATCATTATGACAAAGTCCTTGGCTCAAAGGTTGTTTATAGAACAATAACTCTACTCATTCGGAATAGTAGAAAACAATTCCATAGAGGAGCAGTTGAAACAATTTCACAAATCATTGATGATCTAAAGAATATTGAGGTTAATATTGATGATAACGACAAGGACCTACTCTTTTTGAGATCATTCCACATATACTTTGAGAGCTTTACGGATTCCCTTTTTATGGTACATAATGTACTATTATTTTAGATGCAGTCCAGATGGTTGTGTAATCCAAATAATTTTCATAGGTGAAAGATTTGAAGATTGATGATAGTGCTGAAGGGCTGAGAGTCTTAAGAAGAGTAAGTGAGCACATAGGGATGTCCAAATCAAAAATATTTGACAAGTCAAAGGTAAAATGATTTACTTGTTAGAAAATCAGTCACTTCATGAGGAATTTTTAAGAGAAGAAGGGCAATAATGATTCTGTTCAAACTGAAGCTGCCTTATATGAGGATAATTATGAGAGTGTTGGTGTACTAGTGGTGTCTAGTTTAGAGACTGGAGAGAGTTTGGTTATGGAATCAGGTTTCTCGTATCACATGTGTAAAAAATTTATAATACTTTAAGACATTGAAGCTATATCAAGGTTGAGTAGTTCTCATTGGTGACATAATGTTTGCAAGTTTCATTGTATTGGTACAAACAAACTTAAAATGTTTGATGATCACGAGTTTATTCTTCACAACATGATGTATGTTCCAAATCTCAGGAAAAATATATTATACGTACACATATTTGATGATCTAGGCCATTACACTAGAGTTGAACATGAGGTGTTAAAGATTTCGCAAGGTGAAGTGATCATAGCTAAAGGTCTAAAATATGTGGCTTATATATTTTAGAAGGTTATAATGTTGTTGATCTTTCATCATTATCTAATGATGAATTTCATGAAAATAAAAATTTATGGGATTTGAGAGAAAGACATGGTGTATGTTTGAAGGTTATTTCATAATATTTTAATGAGTTTTGTAGAAGATAAGGAATAAAAACATATTTAACCATTGAGCTGCCATGGAGTTTATGGAGTAAGGATGGTGCCAAAGCAACTTACCTAATTCTTAAGTATTAGTTTACATGTATATACTTCCAAGAACTTAAGGATGTTTGAAGTATGGAGATTATAACCTACTTTTTTTTAAAGTCATCAAAACTTTGCTTATTGATTAAACCAAGCCAAATCAACTTAATGGAAGAGTTGTGGATTATACTTTAATGGTTATCTAAGAGGTAGGAAAGGTTATGAGTTATTGGGACTAGAACCTAGAGAACCAAATTTCATTAATCATAAATGTATTACTTTTATTGAATCTAGTTAGGAGAAGAATAGTAAATACACGGGGATAAAGATTTTAGAAACTATGGCAAAGAAGACTTAATTTGAGATGGAGGTTCCTAGTATGGATACTAATAATAATGATCAAACAGTATCTGTAGATGTTAAGAATTGGCAGAATTTTTGACAAACAAGAAGTGTTGAACTTAGTTCAGGATGTCACACCAGATGTTGTGACATTGTCAAACAGAGTATAAGTTAATGAATTAAGTTCAGACATCAGGATGTCACACCAGATGTTGTGACATCGTAAACCTGCTGCCAGACTTAAATGATGCATAACAGAACTGAGTAAATTCAGGGAATTTATCTGGATTTAATTGTGAATAGATAAATAATACAAGGCGTATCTGTAGGGAGCTTAGTTATCTGATTTCAGTATAACAGAATAACTAACTCACCTTGAATCAAGGAAGTAACAAACCCTAATTCAAGGTGATGACAGTATGATTTATCAGGACTGGATAATCTACAGAAAGCCAAAAACCAAGCATCTATTTAAGGAACAGAAACTCTCAGAATAGAGTACGAAATAAAGAAGACTGTAAAGGGTGTTTGTGTTTAATAGTAGGTTTTATGTTGTGTATCACTTTATGAGCTTTTAAGCAAAAAGTGTATTGTGTCTTGATTGAAACTGTTAAGTAAAATCAAGCTGTTGTGTTTGAAGTGTGACTTCAATTTTATTAAACATTGTAAAATATCACTGTGTGATTGAGGGGGAGTGAGTAGGTACTCATATCTAAGTTGTGTCTTAGGTAGAAATAGCCTTGGGTAGATATTAAGTGAAGGATTACTTATATTGGATTTCCTTCCTGGCTTGGTAGCCCCCAGATGTAAGTGTGGAGATACACTGAACTGGGTTAACAATTTCCTGTGTTATTTAATTTACCTGCACTTTAAGTTTTGTTTAAGTCTTCAAGTGTTTAAACATCTGATTCGACATCACGTACCTGATCCCAGAATTTCAATTGGCATCAGAGCAGGCACCCTGCCTGTTTAACTGGGTGAGATCTAGGGACTGCAAATTTTGGGAACATGGACAGAGATGTAGGATCTGTGAATAGACCACCTATATTGGATGGATCCAACTATGACTACTGGAAGCCAAGAATGGTAGCATTCTTAAAATCACTTGATAGTAGGGCTTGGAAAGCAGTCAACAAAGGATGGAAGCACCCTGTCCAAGACAATAAGGATGGGGAAAAAGTGTTGAAGCCTGAAGAAGAATGGAGCAAGGAGGAAGAAGATTCAGCACTTGGAAATTCCAAAGCCTTAAATGCCTTATTCAATGGCATTGATAGGAACATATTTAGACTTGATAATCACTGTGAGCTGGCCAAGGATGTTTGGGACACTCTCAAAACCACTCATGAAGGAACATCAAAGGTGAAGATGTCAAGACTTCAACTTCTCACCACCAAGTTTGAAAACTTGAGAATGAAGGAAGATGAGACCATTCATGAGTTTTACATGAACATCCTTGAAATTGCTAATACTTATGGTGCTTTAGGAGAGAAGATGAGTGATGAAAAGTTGGTAAGAAAGATTCTCAGATCACTACCAAAAGGATTTGACATGAAGGTTACTGCAATAGAAGAAGCTCAGGACATATGCACAATGAAGGTTGAAGAGCTCATTGGTTCCCTTCAAACATTTGAGATGGGAATGAATGATACAATTGTGAAGAAAAACAAATGCATAACCTAGATCTCAAATACTGATAAAGAAGAAGAAAGTCATGAAGCAGACTATGAGGAAAATTTATCAGAAACAATTGCTATGCTTGGAAGACAATTCAACAAAATTCTCAAAAGAATCGAAAACAAGTCCAGACCAAGTGGAAGAAACTCAAACTCTTCTGAGAATAAAAGACCTTATGATTCTAATAGAAGGTCAAATTATGATGAGAAGACCAATCAAGGAAAAGGGATTCAATGTCATGGATGTGAAGGATATGGACACATCAGAAGTGAATGCCCTACCTATCTAAAGAAGCAGAAGAAAGGTTTCTCTGTGACCTGGTCAGATGAAGACTCAGGATTTGAGTCAGAAGAAGAATCTGCAAAGCACATCACTGCTCTAGCTGGAGTATGTGAAACTGAAGGGGGATCCAGTGATGAGGAGCTGACATTTGAAGAGCTTGAAGAATCATACAAGATGCTGTGTAAAAGGAGCACTGAAGTATGCATGGAGAATATACATCATAAGAAGCAGATTGAGAAATTAAAGGCTGAAAAGACAAGTAATCTAGAGATCATTGACTCTTTGAAAAGTGAAGTAAGCCTACTCAACTCCAAATTGGAGCATATGTCCAAATCTGTCAGAAGGATGAACAGTAGCTCAAACACACTGGATGTCATTCTCAACAACAAAAAGCACTCAGGGGATAGGACTGGGCTGGGATTTAATAAAGCTCAAAAGTTTGAGGCTAGCACCAGCAAAACAACTTCAAATCCCATGAAGTCAAACAAGATGTCCAAACAGATGTCTCAACATCATGACAAGAACATGATGAAAAAGAAGTATCAAAGATGGAGATGCCATCATTGTGGAAGGTTTGGTCACATCAAACCTTTTTGCTACAAGCTGCATGGACATCCAAATCAGAGGTATCAGCAACCCCCTAAGCAGAAGACAGAGGTCACCAAGAAAGTGCTGCATGGACATCAAAATCAAAGATATCAGCAACCCCCTAAGCAGAAGACAGAGGTCATCAAGAAATTATGGGTACCTAAAGCTAGTCTTCATGCTGATCAAAGCTACAAATACATGCCCAAGAACAAGTTCAACAATCAACCTTGGAGCTCTAAAGATGGACACTACACAGGGCAGAGGCATCAAAGGAAACCTCATAACAGGAAAAAATGGTCAAAGAAGGTTGTTGCCTATATAGCTCATACATCTCTCAGAGTATCAGCTAAGGAAGACTGGTACTTTGACAGTGGACGCTCAAGGCACATGACTGGATTGAAGAATCTGCTGGTAGACTTAAAGTCACACTCATCCAGATATGTAACCTTTGGAGATGGAGCAAAAGGAGAAATCAAGGGAGTTGGGACTTTGGACTGCCCAGATGTACCAAGACTAGATGATGTGCTGCTGGTAAAAGGATTGACCGCTAACTTGATTAGCATAAGCCAATTATGTGATCAAGGTTACAGTGTAAACTTTACCAAAACTGAATGCATAGTGTCTGATAAAGAACAGAAGGTTGTCATGAGAGGAGCTAGATCAAAAGACAACTGCTATATGTGGGAACCTCAAGATTTCAGTCTCACATCAACTTGTTCCTTAGCCAAAGAAGAAGAAGTGAAGCTGTGGCACCAAAGACTGGGTCATCTTCATCTCAGAGGAATAAAGAAGATCATATCTATGGAGGCTGTAAGAGGTATTCCAAGACTGAAGATTGATGAAGGTAAAGTGTGTGGTGAATGTCAAATAGGCAAGCAAACCAAGATGTCACATCCAAAGCTCCAACATCTGACAACTTCCAAAGTTTTGGAATTATTGCATATGGATCTTATGGGACCAATGCAGGTTGAGAGTCTTGGTGGAAAAAGATATGCCTATGTTGTTGTTGATGACTTTTCAAGATATACATGGATAAGTTTAATCAAAGAAAAGTCTGATGTGTTTGATGTATTCAAAGATCTGTGCCAAAGAATACAAAGAGAAAAAGCAAGCTGTGTGGTCAGAATAAGAAGTGACCATGAAAAGGAGTTTGAGAATAAAAAATTCTCAGATTTCTGTTCTTCAGAAGGAATCAATCATGAGTATTCTTCTCCTATCACCCCTCAACAGAATGGGATTGTTGAGAGGAAAAACAGAACTATCCAAGAGTCAGCAAGAGCTATGATTCATGCTAAAAAGTTACCACTGTACTTTTGGGCTGAAGCTATGAACACAGCATGTTACATTCACAATAGAGTCACTCTAAGAAAGGGAACCTTGTCCACCATCTATGAAGTCTGGAAGGGAAGAAAACCTATAGTCAAATACTTTCATGTGTTTGGAAGTAAATGTTACATTCTGGCTGATAGGGATCAAAGAAGGAAGATGGATCCTAAGAGTGATGAAGGGATTTTCCTTGGATACTCCATAAATAGCAGAGCCTATAGAGTATTTAACTCCAGAATCAAGGTTATAATGGAGTCAATAAATGTGATTATTGATGATGCCTCTACAGATGTTGCAGATGATGTTGGAACATCTGCTGACAATCAGACTGAAGTTGAAATAAAGAGTGATAATCCTGACTTCACTCTAACTTAGGCAAGGACAGAACAATCCAACAAACCTCCCTCCATCAGAATCCAGAAAGATCATCCTAAAGATCTGATAATTGGTGATCCCAACAGTGGTGTAATCACTAGATCAAGAGAGATGATTTTAGGCTCCTGCTTTGTTTCAAAGATAGAACCTAAAAACATCAAGGAAGCTCTGAATGATGAGTACTGGATCTCTACTATGCAAGAAGAATTAGGCCAATTTACAAGGAATGAAGTGTGGGATATTGTTCCTAGGCATGATGACATAAATGTGATTGGCACTAAATGGGTGTACAAGAACAAGTCAAATGAGCAGGGAGTTGTTACAAAGAACAAGGCTAGACTTGTAGCTCAAGGATTCACACAAATTGAGGGAGTAGACTTTGATGAAACCTTTGCACCAGTAGCAAGGCTTGAATCAATCAGACTACTTCTAGGAATTGCTTGTATCCTAAAGTTCAAGCTATTTCAAATGGATGTTAAAAGTGCCTTTCTAAATGGGTACCTTAATGAGGAAGTATATGTGGAGCAGCCTAAGGGATTTGTTGATCCAAGCTATCCAGATCATGTATACAAACTAAGGAAGGATCTTTATGGTCTGAAGCAAGCCCCAAGAGCATGGTATGAAAGACTGACCACTTTTCTCATAAAACAAGAGTACAGGAAAGGTGGAATAGACAAAACCTTGTTTGTGAAGGATGAAGAAGGAAATGTCATGATTGCTCAAATATATGTAGATGACATAGTCTTTGGTGGGATGTCAGATAGGATGGTTAAACATTTTGTTGCTCAAATGGAATCTGAGTTTGAGATGAGCCTAGTAGGAGAACTAACCTACTTTCTTGGACTGCAAATCAAGCAGATGGAGGACTCCATGTTCATATCCCAAAGCAAGTATGCAAAGAACACTGTCAAGAAGTTTGGGATGGACAATGCAAGTCACAAAAGAACACCTGCCCCCACTCATTTAAAGCTGACAAAGGATGACAAGGGTGAGAATGTGGACCAAAGCTTATACAGAAGCATGATTTGAAGCCTATTATATCTGACTGCTAGCAGACCAGATATAGCTTTTGCAGTAGGTGTATGTGCAAGATATCAAGCTGAGCCAAAAGTAAGCCATCTAAACCAGGTTAAGAGGATTTTGAAATATGTCAATGGTACTTGTGACTATGGCATAATGTACTCTCATGGTTGTGAACCAATTCTCACTGGCTTCTGTGATGCTGACTGGGCTGGAAGTGCTGATGATAGAAAGAGCACATCTGGAGGATGCTTTTTTTTAGGAAACAATTTGATTTCTTGGTTCAGTAAGAAACAAAATTGTGTATCCTTATCCACTGCTGAAGCTGAATATATTGCAGCTGGTAGCAGTTGTTCACAATTGGTATGGATGAAGCAAATGCTCACAGAATACAATGTCCCACAAGATGTCATGACATTGTACTGTGACAATTTAAGTGCTATTAACATCTCAAAAAATCCTATCCAACACAACAGGACTAAGCACATTGATATCAGGCATCATTTCATCAGAGATCTTGTGGAAGAGAAGGTGATATCATTAGAACATGTAGCCACAGATTTGCAATTGGCTGACATATTTACTAAAGCCTTGGATGCTATCCAATTTGAAAACCTAAGGGGTAAATTGGGAATCTGCTTATGTGAAATATAGCAGTTATGGAGAAGTGCCAACATGTCCTATGACATCGTGTGACATGATCACCAGATGGCAGCACCAGTCTGGTCAGTAACTCTGTGTATTCCACTCTTAAGAATTCCACTAGTAACAGATTTTATAAAAGCTCAAACGTGCTCTCAGCTCTTCATCTCCTCACTATCTCCTCAAAACGATTTGCATGCTAAAACTGATTTTCTGAGCTCATCAAAATCAATCAAACCCAAACTCATCTTCCACTACATACGAAAAATGTCTCAACATCAAAACCCTAACATCATGAATGAGGGTCTCAACCAAGAAGATGTGGTGCATGCAACCCCAATCTCTATAATGCCAATGGATACTACTCCTGTAGACGAAATCAGAGGAAGTGTCCCTATTGCTCAAAAACCTAGAACTCCAAATGTGAGAAGAGCAAAGGAACCTGTGTTCAGCAAAAGCAAGGGGACTCCTTCATCTACAAGCACCACCCCCAAAGCTTATGACTATGTGGATGCATCCATCAAGCATCTTGCGAACATGATTTTATCTGAACAAAGAGTGGTGCGTGGGGTATCTGTTCCCCTGAACAGCATGCCTGCTCCACAAGAAGAACAAAGCAATCAGGTTGAAGAGGACACTCCTGCTCAACAGGATGTCCCAATAAATGTTGAAGCATCTGAGGAACAGAACAAGGCCTCAACTGATGATGATGAAGCCACTGATGATCAAGCTTTTGCTGATCAAACTGCTGAAAAGGAGGCTTCCCAACCTCCTCCTGTTGAAACCATAGATGATGACTCTGACACAGAGATCATTGCATCTGTTGACCCTAGCATAGCCAAAAGGCTTAGGGCTAGGAAGGACAAGAAGCCTGCTGCACATGCAACACCTGAAAAGAAACAATCAACTCCAAAGAAAGACAAGGTCAAAGTTGCATTTGGACCTACTAAGCAATGGAGCAAGGTGAGTACCCAAAAGAGGAAAGCTGCAACTCCACCTGACTCAGATGTTGAGGAGGATGTCCCAACATCCCAACCAAGGAAGAAGCCAGCACCTCCCAGGTCTGCCTCTGCTGTTCCTGAAGCTCCTCTTGACAATGTGTCCTTCCATCATGTGTCTAGTGTGAGCAAATGGAAGTATGTCTACCAAAGAAGAGTGGCTCTGGAAAGAGAACTAGGCAGCAATGCATTGGAGTGCACTGAGGTAATAGACTTAATATCCTCTGCTGGTTTATTCAAGACTGTTTCAAATTTTTCACCCTGCTATAAGTTGCTGGTCAAGGAGTTCATTGTCAATCTGCAAGAAGGCTGTGCTGATGGAAAGCCAAAAGAATTCAGAAAGGTTTATGTAAGAGGGAGATGTGTTGAATTCTCTCCTAGGGTTATAAATCACTACCTAGGGAGAGAATCTGATGGGCCTAATGAGTTGGGGAAAACTGACAACCAAGTCTGCAAGATCATCACTGCCAATCAGGTCAAGTCTTGGCCAGTTAAGGGCAAACTTTCTGTTAACTTGCTTACAAGGAAGTATGCTATGCTGCATAGAATTGGTACTGTCAACTGGGTCCCTACCAACCATACTTCTTTAATAGCTACTGGATTGGGGAGATTCATCTGTGCTGTAGCCACCCAAACAAAGTTGGACTTTGGAGCTTACATCTTTGATCAAACCCTAAAGCATGCAGGAACATCAGCAACCAAGCTTCCCATAGCTTTTCCCTCTCTGCTCTGTGGAATCATCCTCAACCAATATCCAGGCATCCTCACTGAAAAGGGTTCAGTCTGCAAGAGAGAAAGTCCACTGGCCTTCCACTACAAACTGTTCTTGAGCCATCATGCTACTGATGTTGAAGCTCCCAGTGGGACATCTGTTGGACCATCAAATGCAAAAACTCCTATATCCAAAGCAGCCTTGATTGCAGAACTCAAGACCACTTGCAAAGAGCTGGATGCCAGGAAGAAAAAGCTTGAGGAAGTAATTCAAAGGCTGGAGCTGGAAGAGGTTGCTCAGAATGCTGATGAATCTGATGATGAATCTGAAGATGAAGAGGATACTGAGTATGATGAGTCTGAGTAAAGCTGGGTGTGATGGAAGCTGTATTACCTGTTCTGAATTGTAATTTTGGCTTTGTAATTTTGAATGTTTTTTTTCTCTCTGCTTGTGTAAAATTTGGCCCCAATTTATGTCTAACAAGGGGGAGAAGTAATGAATAATGCCTGCTGCTGCTGTTTGTCTGTTTAATGCATACTTCTGAACTAAGTTTTCTTAATAGAAAATTCTGTTGAACAAGTCAGTATACATCCAGGTTTGAGGGGGAGCAAATTATTATAACTCTCACAAGATTCAACAGAAAAGAACTCTGCTGCACTCTGATAAATAAAACTCTGCTGCACTTTGATAAAACAAGAAGATTGTGTTAGCAAAAAATTAGCCAAAGGGGGAGTTTGTAGATGTTAAGAATTGGCAGAATTTTTGACAAACAAGAAGTGTTGAACTTAGTTCAGGATGTCACACCAGATGTTGTGACATTGTCAAACAGAGTATAAGTTAATGAATTAAGTTCAGACATCAGGATATCACACCAGATGTTGTGACATCGTAAACCTGCTGCCAAACTTAAATGATGCATAACAGAACTGAGTAAATTCAGGGAATTTATCTGGAATTAATTGTGAATAGATAAACAATACAAGGCGCATCTGTAGGGAGCTTAGTTATCTGATTTCAGTATAACAAAATAACTAACTCACCTTGAATCAAGGAAGTAACAAACCCTAATTCAAGGTGATGACAGTATGATTTATCAGGACTGGATAATCTACAGAAAGCCCAAAAACCAAGCATCTATTTAAGGAACAGAAACTCTCAGAATAGAGTACGAAATAAAGAAGACTGTAAAGGGTGTTTGTGTTTAATAGTAGATTTTAAGTTGTGTATCACTTTATGAGCTTTTAAGCAAAAAGTGTATTGTGTCTTGATTGAAACTGTTAAGTAAAATCAAGATGTTGTGTTTGAAGTGTGACTTCAATTTTATTAAACATTGTAAAATATCACTGTGTGATTGAGGGGGAGTGAGTAGGTACTCATATCTAAGTTGTGTCTTAGGTAGAAATTGCCTTGGGTAGATATTAAGTGAAGGATTAAACTGGTTGGTTTAATTCCAGAATTAATATTACTTATATTGGATTTCCTTCCTGGCTTGGTAGCCCCCAGATGTAAGTGTGGAGATCCACTGAACTGGGTTAACAATTTCCTGTGTTATTTAATTTACCCGCACTTTAAGTTTTGTTTAAGACTTCAAGTGTTTAAACATCTGATTCGACATCACGTACTTGATCCCAGAATTTCAGTATCAAAGGCCTATGATTATCATTTGACTTGTGATAAGTTAAGGAAAGAAATTTTACTATCTCAAAAGGACAGTTTTTCATGCCTTGTGTGTTATGATTTAAATGTGGTTGAATGCTTGCAAAACTGAAAAAAAATATAAATCTATATGGATGCATTAGAAAGCAAGGGGAGTCAAAGATGGTTGAAGATCTATACTTGTGGGCTTATTAAACTACTAAAGTATAAAAGGTGGTTGGAGCCAAGTGGATTCAAGTCACTATATTAAGGTTCAATCTTGGCTCAAACATGATAAAAATGTTTAATAGATATTAAATCAGCAGAGAGCAATAAATTCTTACTAGGCTTCCATGGTAGAGACGAATGTGCTCTAGGGAAAACTACAATCCTACTAAATTTCCCCAATACAAGATTTAATGGAAATAAAAAATAATACACATTGTAGATTACATTGCAATTGTTTCCTCTAATTAGCATTTATGCATTGTAAGAATACACCACTAAATCATAAGTGGATCCTATTAATTTATTCAATATCTCACTTATTTTTCCGTATGTGTGTGACCCTATACGTTATCTTAATATTGGAAATAACATTAAATCACCTATTTAATTTATAAAATTAAGTGTGTCTAGCAACACATCAATACTACTCAAGTGACGAGACTATCATGTGATTTGACATGACCTTTATGTGATAATAATCATATGTGTAATTACCCTTACAACTTGATATATTAAACAAAAGTCATAACTTCTGTCACCCTTGTATAGTCCAATATTATATTTCTTGATACTTGGGTATACTTAGTAACAAAAAATAACATCAATATCATGTATTGAAATATTTCAATATGGTCATGACTTTTACAATAATACTATATCAAAGGATCTGTAGATATTACTCATGCATATATAAGAGAATTTTTTTTAATTGAGGTCACTCATGTCCCTCCAAATGACCCATGGAGTACCTAGTTATCTGACTTCATAATATATAGTTACACACAATTTTTGATAGCGCTAAAATAATTAACTCATCATGTATGAGTCATAATTGTTTCAGGTCAAAAGGTGGTACACACCACTATCACTACGAGAATATCTTATGACACTTAGATAACATACTATGTAGTATTCTCACGGTGGGTCAATCTAGTATCAATATTACTCTTAATATTTATACCTATGTGAATAATTTATATCTTATATCGATGACCCGTCAGATATGATAATAAGATTACTCACATATTCGTCTATATACACTATTCTCATCCCATTTGACAGTAAAACTTGACTATAAATACTTGAAAATTTCTTAATCCACCCTATGTATCTCTTAGCCACTTGCTGCATTTCCAATTATGCCCCATGGTTCCGCTGATACACTTCAGGAAACACTATTTTTTGTTTTACGTTGAAACCTTCAGCAGATATATCTGCGGAACTAGTGAAAAACATTTTTTTAACTAAGCCAGATTCGTTAGTCGGAGACATATATATATATATATATATATATATATATATATATATATATATATATATAATGTTATAGCGACAAAAAAAACATATACTATTAAAGTCAACATGATGATGATCTTGAGTCAAGGGATTATGTTTTCCGCCAATAGAAAACTTTATTATCCGTATCTCTTCAATGTATGTGTATCCATTAATCTTCATTCAATGTGATGTATGATGAAAATAAATTTACTGCAGATTAGCTACAGAGTTTGACTAATAACTTATGCTACACGTAACAATATCATTTGTTTACTTTTTCTTAAATAATGTCTTTTAAATTATTATTGTTTTCATTTAATTTTAGAAGCCATTCTTTGTGTCGAAAATTCTGATTCTGGTTCAACAAGTGGTAATAGGAGTACCACCAACTTTGTCTCTGTCTTGGATAACGTCAAAGAAGTAATATTTTACTATTATCCAAGACAAATGTAGAGTGGACACAATGTTGGTGGTACTCCTATTACCACTTGCTGAACCAAAATTAGAATTTTCGACACAAAGAAGGACTTCTAAATTTAAATGAAAACAATAATAATTTAAAAGACATTATTTAAGAAATAGTAAACAAATGATATTGTTACGTGTAACATAAGTTATTAGTAAAACTTTATAGTTGATCTGCAATGAATCTATTTTCATCATACAACACATTGAATGAAGATTAATGGCTACACCAAAACAACACATTGAAGAGATACAAATAACAAAGTTTTCTATTGACGAGAAACCTAATCCCTTGACTGAAGATCTTCATCATGTTGACTTTAAGTATATGTTTTTAGTTTCTATAACATTATATATACATCTTCGACTATTTATTTTGACTTAATTAAAAAAATATTTTGCTAAAATTCATTAATTTCGCAGATATATCTACGGAAAGTTTCAGCGTAAAACAAAAAATGATGTGTTAGAAAGTATACAACGAAACTAGGAAGGAAATAATTAGAAACACACATGATGTGTGAGAGACCATGGAATGTGAAAAGAAATTCTCAAATACTTTAAGACATCCATATATTTAATGATGTCTCACATTTAAATCATACTTAATGTCCAATTTAATAAATTATCTATTCTTTGCAATTTATTACTTTGAAACAAATATAATAAAGATACATATTTTAATTTATAAGTAACTAACATGATACAAGTTCTAAGTTCATACATAAAATTCTCGGCCTCTAAGGCTTATATAAACAAAGATGTCAGTTGAACTCTTGAGGCCGACCATGTCTCTCTTAACACCACATTATGAAATTTGCATATCAATCAACATTTGATCATCTTCATAAGGGATAATTCCATCCTTGTCTTCTTTCAAGAATCTCATGTCCAGGAATCGTGGGATTTCCATGTCTTTAAACATATTATGGACATCACTAACATGTATCATATATCTCTACACGGATAACTTGACTCACTACCTTTAGAGAACCCTCCGACGGTTGTATTGAGAGCGTGTTTGACTAGTGGGACTTCTTTTTTTAATTGAATGGTCTTGTCTTTTAATTTTGGATATCGAGGGGATTTTTTTTATTCGTTGTCATGTATGTACCCCTAGACATGATTCTTTGATTCTAAGATACTTTTTTGTACTTCTTCATATAAGCTTTTTTTATCAACCTTTAAATTTCTTTCTTTATCTAAAAATTGATATCATATCATGTTCTTTTGAATAATGGTAAGAACACCACTAACTCTCGATAGGGCCTATTTGGAATTATGATTTAGGAAGCTCTTTCGACAATCTCGTGTTCATGATTTAATTTATCTGAAGATGAGAAAAATACACAAGAAGGGAGAGTTGAATTGTGTTTTTTGTTTTTTTAGTTTGCATTTGATTAGAGTTCAGAATTTAAATTGGTGTTCATATTCTGGTTAAATGTAGTAGCGAAATGTTAACAAAAGTAAATAAATAATAGCAAAAGACACAAATATTTATAATGGTTCCTCTCAAATGAGAGTAGTCCAGTCCCCTTGTTTCACAAGAGATTTTCACTATAATCAAATCATGATTAAAATCACTTATATATTCGAGCATAAGACTTTATAATTCAGACCCTTAGGCCGAGACTTCTTGCTTAAACCCTTAAGGCTCAAGAATTTTGCTTAAGTCCCTAAGACTCAAGACTTCTAGCTTAGAACCTCAACCTAAGACTTTCTTGCTCAAGTCCCTCAGACTCGATACTTTCTTCTCAAGCCCCCTAGTGTAACACCACAAAATTTGCCCTCTCATTTTCATGTCATTTAGCATATCCTTTCATACACTGCATTGCATTTAGATCATAATTGCATCATAAATGTACATGAATATACATCTTCATCTAGCTATCACAGGTTGCGGCTGACTTTTATTTCATCATGTGACATGTGCACAAGAATCTCAAAAGAAGCCAAAGTTCTCGGTGGATTCAGAGCAGTTTAAGCATAATATCAGTTTTACGGTGCAGTTTGCAAAGGTTGTAACTCTCGTCCAAAATTTTTTTTTGGCTTGAAATTCAATAGTTCAGATCTTTTCGGTATTCTCTAAAACTTTTGTGTTCGGCTCGGAGGCCAATTCATCAAGGAAAGTGGCGGGAATTATTTGTTGCTAAAATTTCGGTTTCACCGATTAATTGTGCTAGCGGTATTCAAGAGTTCCTAACTTCTGATTGGATCATCGCTTCTGAGAGATTCATATGCCAAAAGTTTCGTCTTGATATCCTCTCCAACTTTCCTGTTTTGACCGAGAGCTAATTCTTTGAAGAAAATCTCCGAATATGCAAGTTTTCAGAGTTGATACAGTGGAAATATAGTGAAAAATAGTGCTGAACCGATAAGTTTTGGACACTAAAAAATTCATAACTCTCAGCTTGTTCATCGGATTGATGTTGTTCCAGGGCCTAAAATTCCGTTTAGATGTTATCTTCATTACGTGAATTCAGTTTGGGTTAGGTCCGACCGAAAAACCTCGAAAATGCGAATTACTAGTGGGATTTTTGATGCAGTGCACTGATTGTCAGATTTTGAAAAATTCATAACTCGGTCAATTTTCATCGGATTGCGTCCGTTCTCGAAGTGTTGGTTCACAAATTTTATCATCTTCAAGTTCCAAGACAAGCTCGAGTTCGAACGATGCCCCGAAGATTTTCGTTTGGTTTATTTCGCAAAACTGGAGTACTAAACCGAAGAAAAAGGCTGAAAGTGGTTTCACGAGAAAATTCATATCTCCCTCTACGTTTGTCTGGTTGAGCTCACATTTTAACATGAGGTCACCAAATCATAGATCTACAACTTTGCTGATAAAGTCGAGTCAAGATTATGCACCGAAGAGGTTGACCTCGTCACGTTTTCGAGTAGCGGACACCAAATAAGCCGAAAAAACAACTTATTCAGTGACGTCTTGCAGCTTAAACGTATCGACCACACTCGATTTTGATCGTATGACGTCCGTTCTTTTTGCTTTATAACCACGAGTAAGCCGAAATTCTACCTTTTGCCATTCATTTTACACTCCACTATATATTCTTTTGACCCACAATTTGTCTCATAACTTCAATCATAATTCACAAACACCAAAAACTCAAAAATTATCTCTAAAGGATCAAAGTTCATTCTCTCAAATCTTTCTCAAGAACAGAACAACTTCATCAAGAACTCAAGAATACTACAATTCCGAGCAAACTTCCGGTAGCCGAACCACCACGAACCACCACCGTGCGACCACCATTTTCCGCCTCCGGAAGTCGCGCGACCTCTCCTCCGTTCGCGATCGCGCCTTTCTCCATCTGTATTCGCAATTTCTTCGTCGATTATTCATTCGGGCATTTGTGTGTCCGCATCCGACTTACACATCTTGAGTGATTTATTTTCACTCCGTTGACTTGAGCTTATCTGGTAATGCGATGTCCGACTTGCTTTATTTGTGGATGCTAGCTTGTTCGAGCGGACCTCTGGGTTTCTATTTACTGTTTAGCTTGTTGGTACTTCGGATTTACATCCATGCGGTATAATTTCGTATTCGATTTACTATTTCCGCACTTTATCTCTTACATAGGCCGAAGTCCCGACCGTTTCTTTTTGGGGGGGCATTTTTTGGAAGACCTCTTTCAGAGGCTTTGTATGTGTTTGTTTACATTCGTGCAAAGACCTCCAAAGAGGCGCCTTATTCCCATTCCCCTTAATAAGACCTCGAAGAAGGCAAGCAAAAAGGTCTCGTAATCAGCCCTGCACTATCATTGAGTCTTTCATTAGCTCGCACCCTGTGTTGATGATTTTAGATAAAGTTCATCATGCTCTTGTCCGACCAGTCTTTGGAAGAGGATCTCACTTTCTGGATCCCTACGCTTTGTGTAGCCCACGTCCATTGACGTTGACGCTTTATGCTCATACGCACATGATATTTCCCCCATTTTGTTCTTACTTGGTGATATGATACCATGTATAGACATACTTCTTTCCCACAGTCACGAGCTCGAGGAGATCTCCTTGATTCATGTACCCATCTTGCCCGATCCTCGATATCGTGATTAGGTGTTGCCCCTACTTTTGTCCTGCTTCAATCCTTCATAGCGTTGCTAGGCCCTCTCTTTTCCACTGTGAAGACATAATCCACAGGTGGATGTTTGCTCCTCGAGTGATGTGGATACTCCTCGAGCTTGTTTGCTTATTTGTGTAATGCAATCGTCTCCCCATAGGATTGTTAGGCTTTGTATAATATCTCGTTTGCATGTTAACTTAGGTAGCACGGTTCCTTCGTCTAAAACTATCTTTTTTGCATGAGCATTCCTAAAACACAAATTAAACTCTTTGTTTTGTTTTCATAAGAACATGTTAATTCCTTCTACTCCAAGTGCGTGAGTCTCCAAAGGTAGAGCAGCCGGTAGAACGTGAACTTAACATTGTTCAACTAAAAAACAAAAACAAACAAAAGTATTTAGTCAAACTACATTAACTCTGATTCCTCAAAAGGGATACATAGGCAGTGGGGTAGTGTCCATCCGAGCATAACACTTTCTTTTCCCTACGTTATTTTCCCTTTCTTTGACCATTACTTTGCTTTTGCTTTCCATATGTTTTCAATGTTCAATTTTTTAGCTAATCTTTATTTTGTAGGGGGTTATGGTAAGTCATGTGTGTGGTAGGGTATCCCACATACAACTTCTTCCTTCATCTCTTTATGCTTTCAAGTTGTGATTGCTTTAGCATTGTGCTTTGTTTGCTTAACTTCTTTTCATCCCTCTTAGAATCGACTTAATTTCTTTAAGAGAAGTAAGTTGCTTTCTACCTCTTTTCTTCTTCTTCTTCTTCTTCTTCTACTACTACTTTCTCTTCTTTAGGATAGAATAAACCTCACTAACCTAGGATCATCCTTTGTATGACTACACTAGGTTTTGTTAGCCCCCCTTAGTTGTTTTACCTTTGATCCTTTGATTCTCTTTCTTTCTCATCTTCAAACAAAACACCTAAAAAACATTTAATAATGGTTGAAGTAGTCTCTTGTGTATAGCCTTATTCCATGGGCATTTGTAGTCTTCCCATCTTGGGATGGTACAAGCTTGTCTAGCATGATGTACAAGTCTAATCATGAGACTATTTTCACAAAGAAAATCATAAAAAGCACTTCTTCACAAAAATTACAAAAACATCTAATAACTTCAATGAGTTAGTGAGATTATGCCCTAATATGTGGAACTAAGCTTTAGCGATCTTGTCCTTGTTTGGATGTGCTTGTTCTATTATTCCATCTTGGAATGTAGTAGCAAGTACACATTCCATGGAAAATAGTTTGAGTTCACTTCCTTGTGCCACACTCATAAAAGCTTCTAAAAGCCACAAACAAAGAATAAGCGTCTCTCCTTCGGGACTTCTTTTCTCATCACCTTCACTCTCATCGTAAGAACTTGCTCCTACTTGTCACTTTGCAAGATGGTAACTCACTCGTTCCAGACGAGCCTACAACACTTGAGCATTGACATAAACAATTCAAGCTTTTAACGCACAAGCAATTTTCCAACCCTAGTTAGGGGAACTACAACGACTGTGACCCTCATGTCCAGATGAGGTACGTAGGCAGCAGGGTAGGGCCCGTTCGAGCACTCTTTTATTTTCCCTACATTTTCCCCCTTTCTTTTCTTTGCTTATCTAGTTTGGTCTTTTTTTTTGCAGCAACTTTCTTTTCTTCACCCTTTGAAACAGTTTCCTTGCAAGCGTGGATCCCGTCGGGTACGACAGACGATCTGGGGTGCTAATACCTTCCTAGGTCGTAACCGACTCCTGAACCCAGTTCTTTGGTTCGCAAGACCTTTATCATTCCTTTTCTTCTTCTGGTTTGTGCAGCATTACCATTCCCGTTCCTTTGAGGTAAAAATGCCTGGCTGGCGACTCTACCCTCTTTCGCGCCACTTTCGCGTTTGTACCAGGATGGAAATCCAGGGAGTGACAACTGGCGACTCTGCTGGGGAGACGAACCCAAAATCTCTGGTTTCCCCTTAAGAGTATCTCCTAGCGCTTGTGTGTTTCTATTTCTTTGGGTGTTTTATGTTTGATGTTGCGTGTATATTTTACTGTTGTTTATTTACTGTTTTATTTACAGCTTTATTTACAGTTTTCAGTATTTTATTTTCCATGCATCATATTATACTGGACTGTTTGGATTGGATTTTTTATGTTTGGTCGGACTTGGGTGATATTGTTATTGTGAGATAAGCTCATTACCAAGGCTCAAGTGCACCATAGGACTTATAGTGGTTCCACTTTGGCCTTTTGAGATCCTGTCATGGGGGTAGTAGTGAGTTCCACACCCAGATTTGCGACCGTCTTGGAAATGTCTTGATTTAGGGATCTTCCCTTCTCATTTCACGACCTCGATAGTTATGTGCAGCTGGGGACCGATCATTGAGAACCTTTGTGGAAATATCCCTCTCCAGTGGTGACAGTGGCCGACCATATTTTTGTGGCTAACCCATTCGCACCCAAGGGCCCTATGGGATCTCGCATAGGATGGCCTGGTTCTCTTATAGGAACTCGATTAAAGCATCTAGTTGTATGACGATAGTACTGTATCCCACGGGCTGGATATACTATTGTTTCTCGATTTCAGCGTTCGAAGCTGGGGACTTATAAAGGATGCTTATTTTTCCCGGACTCACGCTGGGACCTCCCTGAGTTGTACATAATGCTTAACCGATTCCCTGATTTGGTCATGAGCCATTTCTCAGAGATGGTGAATGTATTATGGTTATTCCGTTTTGAGAGTCCGTGATGTTTGACCCAGAGCACACCCGTGAGATTGTGAGGGGTTTACTGGTTTCCAGGAACCCTTGACCTCAGCATACCCTGGTTATCAGTGTGTTCTATGTTCTGATCCGGTTATCATGGTTCTGGAGTCCTCGATCTTTGATTTTGAGTTACTATCCGGGGTTATTATTCAGAGATCCTATAGTTCTAGACAGATTCCAGACTGTTCCAGACATTGATCTAATATCTTTGCATCTTTAGCATTATCATATTGCATTTGCATTCATCAGTATTGCATATCCTTTTTCCAAAAAGCTCATCATTCCTCTTTTGTCCATGACCAGCCAACTGATTTCCCGGTACTCATTTTGAATAAGTGGTAACTATTTGAAGACGACAAAGTGTTTGAAGTCAGACTAAGTAGTGTTAAGAGTTAAGAAGATCATATTGCAAGCCGTTGGTAGCTATGTCGAAGAACAACTTACATCATGTTGATCCTCCACCTGGTTTCACTTTGATGACTAATCCTTTGTATGGCCTTTCTCTTGATGAGGATCTTCCACAAGTGAACAATATTACTGAAGCTCAGCCTATGCAGAGCCCGATCGTGGATCAGGGTGTACTTGAACCATCTGTTGTCCGAGGTGGACCTTCATCTTCTTATGATGCTACATATTATCATAGTTTTGCTTTCCCTATGTCGAACTTCCAAGGAGTAACTCCTGTGATGAAAACCAAGGACCCACGAGCTATTCAGACTGCTGAAAGGTTTCATGTGTTGGATTAGCAACTCAAAGCCTTAGCGGATCCTGATGCCTTTGGTTTTGATGCTCTAAACCTATGTTTGGTGTCTGGTCTTGTCTTTCCTCCAGATTTTAAAACTCCAAAGTTTGAGAAGTACACTGGTGTCAGTTGCCCGAAGCGTCATTTGGTGATGTTCTGCAGAAACATGACTTCTTATGCCCACAATGATGAGTTGATGATTCACTGTTTTCAGGATAGTTTAAGTGGTGCATCCTGAAGCTGGTATATGGATTTGGAAAGTAGTCGTATCCGATCATGGAATGATTTATCCAGAGCTTTTCTGAAGCAATACCAGTACAATGTGGACATGGTGCCCAGTCGCACGCATCTGCAAGACCTATCTCAGAGGAGTGGCGAATATTTCAGAGAATATGCACAGCAGTGGAGAGAATTAGCAGCCCAAGTGCAACCACCACTTTCAAACAGAGAATTAGTTGACCTGTTCGTGGACACTTTGCAAGGTCCGTACCTGGAAAGAATGAGTAGCATTGGGACATCAAACTTCTCTGATTTGATAATTGTTGGAGGGCGCATTGAAAGCCTGCTCAAAAGTGTAAAGATCCAAGACTGCTTGAACATCCCAGCTGGTGAAAGTAAATATGTTGTTAGCTCCAAAGGGGAAGAGGAGTATGACGTCAGTGCAGTCATGGCCAATATCAAACATTATGGACCATCATCTTCTCAGAGATCATCTTTTCCCTTGTATGTCCATTCTTATGGGCATTAGGCAATGCTCAGAGCACCATATCAGAAACCCTGAACCCCTTTTCGTCTAAATCTGCAAGCTCATGATCAAAGACTTCAGAATCAACATTAGAGCTAGCCTAGGCCTCACAATAATCTGGAAAGAAGGAATGCTCCTCTTCATCCAGTTCCCATGGCATACAGTGAACTCTTGCCACATCTAATTCAAAGCTCATTAGTGGTTCCTAAGCCTCTCAAGCCGTTTCCAGAGCCGTACCCTCAAGAGTACAATCCTCATGAGCAATGTGGGTATCATGGTGGATCAATGGGGCATTCAACTGAAGATTGCAAAGCTTTTCAGGCCAAAGTACAACAGTTGATCGACAAGGGGTACATATCCTTTCCAGAAGGAAATGTGGTTGTGCACGTCAACCTCTCGCCTGATTGAGTCCGAATACTTTGAAGGAACATCTTCTAATTTTAGTGGCTCAGACAAGAAGATGTCATCAGAATTGGGGATCATTGTATCCTTTTATCATTTGCATTGTAGTTTCTTTCCTGTTAATTACTACTTGTTTTTAAACATTGTTGTTTTGAATGGTAATCTTAATGAAGTGATCATGCACTTTTTGAATCAATTATGTCGCATTCGCTCATTTCTTTTCTTCCCTTACATCGAGAAAAAAAACAAAATAAAATGCATCCATATACCTCCCATTTATTTCACTGTTGTTTAGCAGATATTTGAGTGAGGATGATGAAAAATGAATACCCATAATTGTTGAAGGTATGCTTTCGGAGTAGAACCTGTTGACGATGTACAAGCATTGTTTCAATTCCCAAACACTAGAGATATAATGGAGATAGACCCTCATCAACCCCTTTGAGCCTTGAAGTAGGAGTTTCTTTTCTAAGCGAAAAAACCCTCACATTTAACCTGGGGCAGCGTAGTCATCAGTTAATTTGACCGAGCGTTCAAATTTCCAAAGGAGAGTGCATCAGAGGATCCATTACCTTTTATTCATTACACCTCAAGAGGTCAAGGGACGTAAAACCAAAATGGTTACCCTTCAAGAACAAAGGAATGAGGCAGTCACAACCCTTTCATGCAAGTCAGACAAACTAGTGTCACATGATTTGTTCAAAAAATCAAAAGAAAAAAGAAATATAGCCCGCTAAGTCAAAAATGTGATACCAAATGACTTAGGCAAAAGTTAGGGCATCCCACTGGACTTCAAAATCGAAAAAAATTCAGAAAAAATTCAAAGAATCAGTCCAGGCAAATGTTATGGAGTAAGAAACCAGTAGAAAAAAAACTTTAATAAGAACAAAATCGTGTGACTATAGACACAAAGACAAATGGGTGACTGTTACTCCAAAACCCTCATTGGTTCTTAAATCATCAGTGTCATTGGTTCCTCAATCATCACAAAACCCTTTCGAGAGGTGAGCGCTTAGGCCAAATTAGCTGAACGTAGGACTGGAGAACATCAGGGAGAATGGGTGGGCATAGATAAATTTTGAGCCATAAATCCTTCTTTCTAAAACCGTGAACTAGACCACATAATAACCCATGAAAGTCCTAATTGAAGCAGGGTCAATCTTATAGAATACTACGACAAGGTTACGTAAACTGACTCCTAAAGATTTGCTAAATCATCACTACATTTGGACTAATGGTCCATTCGTCACACACTGTCACAACATTCAAATAAATAAATTTTCAAAAGCTGCATGAGCATCGCATTAAAATTACCATTTGTAAATGAACAGTTTTAATTGCAAGTCAGTCTGCGACATCAGGGGAGTTCCTACAAAGAGCAATCAGGGGGAACTTGATCATTCAACAATGATGGCCAGAATCAAAAGCATCTTGTAGGCTTCAGGGGCATGTTATCCAGTGGTTTTGTTGACCAAGGCATCTGTCAGGGTAAATCAAGATCCCTAAGTATCAGTTGATTGAGGGAACATCATTTAAGGGTCGGTTGATCAGAATTGAATCTTCCAAACAGGGGCAGGCCACCCGAAATTTCTGTTGACTAAGGGCGAATTCTTCCAGTGCTAAGTTAGAATGAGTCAAGTCGCTTCCACGCTCATACTAGGGCATAACACTTCCAGAGCTCATTAAGTGCAACTCTCCTTAAGAGAAGATCCAAGTCTGCCATTCCAAGAATCAGATAATCAGGGGTAGTCGGGTCAAAGACTCACCAGACTGGGGAAAATTTAGCTACACAAAGCAAGTTATATCAGTAATCTCCGAGTTCAAGACGAGTATCGGGAAATCATGCCACCCACATTCACCTTTGTCACCCTTCTTATCAAGAAGCCTTTCCGCAAGAGACATCCCTACCCGCCTCAGGGGCATTTCTAGCTTGTCATGATCATTGCATAAATCATTTGCATACATTATTCATGTCGCTTCCATATAGCATACACATCATAAATGCATTGGGCATACCCCGCAACTTTAATCGCACGCCATAGGGCCTCGTAACCCAACTTCTTGACATTTCAAAGTCCAGTTCTCGTCTGGCAAACCGTTTTAAAGTCCAATTCTTGTCTGGAAAACAGTGTTAAAGTCCAGTTCTCGTATGGCAAACCAGTTCAAAGTCCAGTTCTTGTCTGGCAAACCAACTTCAAATACCAGTTCTCGTCTGGTAGGCAAATCTTTTAACCAATTCTCGTCTACTCACCTATTCATTTAACATGTTGAACGCCAATTCTCGTATGGTAGTCATTCTTTTTCAGAGTCAGTTCGCGTCTAAGAATGAACCCCAAAAAGGAGTCAGTTCTCGTTTGACGACTTATTCTTTGCCCATCAGTTCTCGTTTGTTGGTCTATCTTCAATAAACCGATTCTCGTCTGGTGATTCCCCTTCAAAGTCCAATTGCTTAGCAACAAAATAAAAACAAATCACTATCAACCTGGCCCTAACGCCCAACCATCATTGTTTCAATCATCTCCCGCAACTCATATCATCATATCCTTGCATCCGAGTACATCTACATCTTGTATCATTTGCGTTGCATCTTCATATTGCTTGGTATTTCTTTCTGGTGTGGGGAAGATCATTTCAAGACACAGTCAGGGGAAGTTATCTCGAGATCCGACAAGTTTCTCTAAGATTTTGAAGACACTGGGGCATTTTGGATGCCAGGTCTTCTGTAAAATCCTCTCGAGACGATCTTTTCATAGACGATGTAGTCTGAAGGAATTTGAGGAGTAAAGTAATGCTTGTTCACTCTTGACAATAAATGTGCAACTATTGAACTCAGAAGCTTGAAGCACTGAATCAATACTTAGGGAATGTCTGGTATTTATTTTCCCAGCAGGGCATTGGGAGTTTATTCTTCCCCGAGCAGAGAATTTTCCTTCAGCCGACAAGGTTTCCTCATGAGGAGTTAGTTATTCTCATTTAGTCAAAGTCCAATTTTCAATGGCATATCTTCCCAACACAGTCGTCATACTATACCTGGGGCATAATTTGGCTTATTTTGATCTCTAATTCTCCAATAAAGTCTCTCCTCAGAAGAGCATTGCCAAATATTTTTCTCAGTCAGGCCGGAAGGTTGCCATTTCCCCAACTAAGTTAGAGCAGGTGGCTTCCTCAACAGAACTTCAAGGCTAATTGAATAGTTCTCATTCCCGAGCGAAGTTATCTTTCCATAGTGAAGTATTCCTAGTAGGCAGCTGAAGGCCTTGCTTCCCCATAAAGCTTAGAATTGTCAGAATTCTCTTCCCAACAAATATGTTGACGAAGCATCTCCCCAGCCAAGTCTGAAGATGGTCATTCCCCATAGAGTTTCATGTTTGGAATTTGTCCATCATTGAAATATTCCCCAAGAAGTCGCCAATTTATTTTTGGAAGGTGTGACAAATCGATGCAGACAGATTTGTTCACATTTCTTCTCTAGTAGAATGTCATCATCTCGAGGGTTTTTGAGATTGATTCAATAATCATTTGCTCCTGAATAAGGTTTAGATATTGTTAGAGTATCTTTTCCTCGTTCCTCAGCAAAATGTCAATCAGGACGTTCTCATCCCCCAGCAGAATTCTACAGAAAGAATTTTCCCCTACAGAGTCATGCCTTTTGTTGTTATCAATCCAATTAGTGGATTAGCTTCAGATTTAGTATCAGTGAATCTCTTATTCAGCGTGTCTCAGACGTTGTATCCAATCTCAGTGGATCAACCTTGGAATGCATATCTATTCGGTAAAGTGTATACTTCAAGAAGAGGGTAGTTTCAGCGTAATTCAGGTGAGATCCTAACGGTAGAAATTGTCGTAACTTTACTTTAGAATCGTAACTACGCATGTTTCAGATGCGGATTCTAAGCAGGGTCGTTCCAAGTGCACATTTGTACCACATATCCAACACATAAGATATGTGAAGAGGGTCGTTTCAGTGCAACTCATGCGAGATCCTGACAGTGGGTTATATTGTCGAAGCAATGTAGAGAATCGTAACAACGCATATTCAGATGCGAATTCTACCAAATGCACATTGTCAATGTATATCCGACCAGAGGGTATACAAAGAAAATCGTAAGCGCATATTCAAATGCGGATTCTAATCAGAGTCGTTACATCGCATATTCAGATGCGAGATCCTGATCAGTGCATGTCTATTCCACAGACTTAAGTGCACCAATGGGAAACGTATAAAGACGTAAGATTCGTAAGGAATCACCCATTTTTAAAGTCCACCATCATTATGGCAAGCTAGTAGTCTCCTGGCGTCATACAAAAGACAATTTCAAAGTCCACTGTCACTGTGGCAAGCCAATAGTCTCATGGCGTCGTTCAAAAGACAGTTCTCCGTTGTTATTGTTGTTCACTGTTCAAAGCACCAGAGGTCTCCAAGCAGAGTTTTCTTTGGTTGGGATTATATCCCTTTTCTTCTTCTCCATCAGAGTGCAAATTTTCCAGTTTGTTGTTGGTATTCAATCACAGTTTGTTTCGAACGTCTGATAGTCGATGCTCTCATCCTTTTCAGATTAACAATTGATTGAATAGAGGCAGCTGTAACACCCCAAAATTTTCCCTCTCATTTTGTAAACACCCTAAATTTTCCCTCAATTTTTCTCACACCATGGCTTGTGATCTTTCATTTTTGTTTTAACATAAGCATTACATCTCATATTGCATATTTGTTTCATCTACATAAGTTCCATTTCATCTGCATTTAGGGTTTGTGATCTGAGCAATCCAAGAATCAATTTGAGAGAGCTAAATGGTCTTGAAGCTTTCCAAGGGGGTCCATGTGTGTTCTATAATCATATTATGCTCCCCAAAGTTCATGAAAGTCAAGGGATCACAAAATTGGCAAAGGCATGGAAGCAGAGCTAGGGTTTTCCTGCACAGATGACCAAAATTAAGGTTTTGGTTTCAGAGGCCTTAACTCCAATTTTTTTGGCCATTATCGTTTCTAATGTTCTTAATATGTTATAAGGATCATGTGTACCAAGTTTGATGAAGAAATTCATTGTGGAAGTCATCTGATCATTGGGTAACTTCTTGAGCAAGTTAAGTCAAAATCAGGGCATCTGAGGCCCCCAACAATGGAACCAAAGGATCATTTTCATCAAATTAGGGTTCTATGATCTTTATTTGATCTTATAAGTGGTTGGGAGTTCAAAAAGTTGAAGAATTTTGAGCCAAATGTAAACTTGTCATTTTTGGAAATGACTTGTAGTGGAAACTTTCCATTTTGGGAAAGATTTTCAACCTCCCCTTTCATGACCAAAAATGCTTCAAATGAAAAATTCTTGGAGATAAAAGTTGTAGATTAGGTCTTTCCCTTTTCAAAAAGTACAAGAACATGTCTTGATTCATCCTAGAACTCAATATATGGCCTTTCAAAGTTGGCAAAAATCACATAATTTCAAGTTTCATGTCAAAGAGGCAAATGTGCATTTTTGGTTTCCAAGCACTCAAATGACTTCTAATGTTCCCAAATGTGACATAATATGTACATACACCTTGCCTAGACCAGAATTGAACCTTGCATCACAAGTTTTCATGGCCAATCTCTCAAGAAAGTTCAAAGAGGGAAAGTTGCAAAATGCCTTGGATCCTTTCATCCACTTGTGCCAGCTGCATAACTTTGATTCTATGGCTCTCCATGAATCTTGCTGAGGCCAGACACCCCAAAAAGCTAGCTCTTCCATGGCCCATACCTCCAAGTACACAAATTTGACTTTTTGGCAAAACCTCCCATACCAATCAAGCTGAGCCACAACCACTCTTCTGACCAATCAAGACTTCACATACATGCCTCATGAACCTCATTTCATAACATCTTGGAGCCTGAATCATCCCATAACTCAGAATCCCAAAAATCACCATAGAACTTCCTCTCTTCGAATCTCACTGCACAAGCTTCAAACTTCAAATAATTTTCCACCAATCAACTCAAAATCATCCATAGATCACAAAGCACCCACTCCCATGGCCTGAAAGCTCCCTAAACTAAAACACGATTTCTGCAAAACTAGAACCATACACTTAAAAATAGCCATCACAAGCTTGCTCTAAGCTCCTTATCATCATCATGGAGCTCATTAGGAGTGATTTGAACCAAGAAAGAGGCCAGAAAGCTCAGGAATTTAAAGCTTTATCTCAGGTAACCATGAAGAACAATTTTTCCAGAACTTGCTATTTAAGTCAAAATATCAATCTTCATGTTCCCCTGATCATACTGATATGTTTAGTTTCAAAAATGAGTGATAAATGGCCATGTATGCTTGCTCTGAAACTTTCTGACCTAAAAATTGTTTGCTTCGATTCGTGATGTTCTTGAGTGATAAATGATTTTTGAGAGTTGATTCGTGTTTAGGGTTGTTTAAGGATTGATTCTGAAGATTTTGGTGAAGTTTCATGGCCACTTGAGAGATTCAGGGGAGGGGTTTGGCCGGAGAAGATGACCGGAGCTTGCTCCGGTCACCTGAGAGTAATTAGGGTTTAGTCAGGTTTGAATTTAGGCCCTTGGATCTTGTCTTTCACGCGCGCGTGTATGGTCCAGATCAGTTCATTAATTTTAATTCTGGATTAATTAAATAAATTACAATTAATTAGGCAGATTAGATCCTGGCCCTCCATCTGCGCGCCAGTCAACCTAGGTTTAAACCCTGACCCTCAGATGCTCTGACTTCCATTTAATTCCATTTTTAATTCATTTTTATTCATTTCTTTTGCATATTTAATTTAAAATAGCTAAAAACATCACAAAAATATTTCCTTTTACATTTTTGATCCAAATATTTTTCTCAATCCAAAAATGATTTTTATTTTATTATTTGCATTTAAAAAGTATTTTTAAAATATTTAAATGTTATTTTTAATTAATTAATGAATTTTAATTAATTAAAAATACATTTAGGTTTCTAAAAATCACCAAAAAATTCATGAACCATTCCAATACATTTAGAAACATTTTCAAACATATCATACAAATTTCTTTTTAGGTTTGATCATAATTTCACAATTTTCTTTGAATTAGGGTTCTTTAAAATCACATTTTCTAACCCTAATTTGAAAAATTCATTTCTGCCTAACCATGAAGAGTTTGAACTTGATTATTTTTGCATTGTTTCACAAATTGTATGTAGTTTCTAGGTTATTTTTCGCATGGATTTATCTTGCAATTTCAATTTGATTTTAATTTTCCCTTAAGAAACCCCCAAAAACCCTAGCAAAATTAGAAAAATCATAACTTTCAATAGGATTAGCTTCTGACTTTCTCCTTTGGGGTGTGACCTTGTATAGGTTTAGGGTTTGATTGAGCAAGGTTTCAATTTTTTATCATGTTGTATGCTTCTGTTTGGATCTTTTGCATCTTATACATTCATAAAACCCTAATTTCTCATGTTCATTTGCATTCATCTTTGCATATCATCATCATATGAACTTAACATGACATTTCAAACATTCACATGACATCTTAGACATCTTAGGACATGTTGGAACATTGCTTGATCATTTCTTAATTCATTTGCCATGTCTTGCATTCATTACATTTCATAAACATCCATGTGTTTTCAAACTTTTAAACATGCTTTCATGACATCCCATCTTTGTATGATCATTCATGTGAATCTTGTATCGCTTTGCATTATCTCATATGCCATTTGCATTGCATAATCACTTCTGACTGTGGTCTTTGCATCTCATTTCATTTCATTTCTTCATGCTTTATGTCTTATGCATTCATACTAACATTTCAGGTACCTTTGGTAAGTTATTTGGGAAGTGGATTTGCCTTCACTTCCCACCTCTTCTTATCTCATCCATATGCATTTTTACATGTTTTTGAAGTGAACTTGTTCACTTGTGTCCCATATTTCTTCTTTCTTTCTTTCAAGTTACTTATCTTTTTCAGGAAGTAAGTAACTTGTTCTTCTTTCTCCTTCTCCTTTCATCTGCTTCTTCCATTGGTGGCCTTGAAGATCCTTTCTCTTAAGCCTAACAAACCATAAGATATCCAAGCATGATAACTTTTAGGGTTGTATATAGTCCCCCTTAGTCTTTTACCTTTGAGTCTCCTTGAGTCTCTCTTCTCATCTCAATAATCAGAGACTAAACTCTTAAAGTTTTAGGACTT
Organism: Lathyrus aphaca; assembly: GCA_963966055.1. Classification (NCBI taxonomy): domain Eukaryota; kingdom Viridiplantae; phylum Streptophyta; class Magnoliopsida; order Fabales; family Fabaceae; genus Lathyrus; species Lathyrus aphaca. The sequence continues at coordinate 473,605,300 of OZ014523.1, forward strand.
TGGAATTAGGGTTATGCCTGCATCCTTCTCTTAGGATGAAGTGTATAACTTTAATCCTAAGTGTTAAACCTTTAATTTGTTTAAACCTCTTAATCAAATCACCTTAATAATCACAAAGACTTTATCTTTTAACTTGGGCCTTACATTAGGGTTCTATCTCTTCCTTATGGTTAAGAGGGACTAACCCTAGTATTTAATGGACAAGTCCCCCTCAAGTTGTCTTACAAACCATTGTCGCTCCCGATAAGTGGGACTAGGCCCAAATAAAGGTACAAACGCGAACGGTCGGCGAGAGGGACAATGAGAACACACAGCCGTGAACTCACTGGAGATGAAAAGAGTCGCCAGCTAGGCATTTTTATCCCGGAGGAAAGGCAATGCTGCATAGACCTAGAAAAAAGATGGATAAGACGGTTGCGAACCAGAGAAAACTGAGAAAGGGGGTTGGTTACAACCTGGGAAGGTATTAGCACCCAGATTGTCCGTCGTACTCGACGGGATCCACGCTTAAAAGATTTGCGTTTTAAAGGGGTAGTGTCAGTGCAATCTGTGTATAAAGAGCTGGAAAAGATGTACAAGTGTCAGTGTAAAGTGTATAAGTGATATGAAGTATGAAAGTGTCAGTGCAAGAAAGGAGTGAAATGCTCAAGATCATGAGGCTAAAGAATGAAGCTAGAAGGAGGGGGAATATACAGAGACTTTTGTTCGATAACGGTTAAGTTATGCCTACGTATCCTCTCGTGCAATGAGGAAGTCAGAACACCGTAGTTCGACCCAAAGAGACTGAGAGATGAATTGACTGGTGAATTGCTTACTTGTCTATGCTCAAGTGTATGACCTGTCTGGCTCAGGTGCAAACTGTCTTGCATTAGACGGAAGAAGCAAATTCTCGTTTATGAGTGAAGAGATGAGAGAAGAATCCCGGAGGAGACGATTATTGTTTGTTTTTGTGTTTTCAGTCTTTTATTGCTTTTGAAAGTTTGTCATAAGTTAATGAGCTTAAGCCTAAACCAATGGGTTAGTAAACTCATCACATCTTCCCTCTGATTAGGGGTAACGAGAATACCTGAAGTGTGAAGTCAACTTCTCACACTTAATCACCTTTGATGCAGGATTAAGATCATTAACCTACTTGTGATTATTTAGATGTTTTTGGTGTTTTTGTTTAGTGTTGAGTAATGAGATTAAGCCATAATCAAGGATTAAACAGACTCATTACACTATCCTAATAGAAGGATAATAGATGAGAATGTTTAAGCTGAGGAAAGCTCCTCAACTTAATCCATGATTAGGGATTAAACTCATGACAAAACAAGCCTTTGATTAAGTGGATTTTATTTAATGGTATGATGAAGAAGTGTTTTTTATGATTTATAAGACAACTTGAGGGGGACTTGTCCATTAACACTAGGGTTAGTCCTTCTTAACCACTTAAGGAAGAATTAGAACCCTAATGCAAGGCCCAAGTTACAAGTGTGATGTCTTGATGATTATTATGTGAATTGATTAAGAGATTTAAACACATTAAGGGTTTAACACTTAGGATTAAAGTTACACACTCCATCCTAATAGAAGGATGCAGGCATAAGCTTAATCACAAAGCCTTAAAGCCTTTAGGGTTTAGTCCCTGATTATGAGATGAGAAAAGCAGACTCAAAGAGACACAAAGGTAAAACTAAAAGGGGAGACTAATCAAAACCCTAATCATTGTCATGCTTGGTTGTTCCTAAGGTTTGTGAGGTTTTCAAGAACAATCTTCAATGGAACCACCAGGAAGCAGATGAAAGGATCAGGAGAAGCAAAGTGACTTGCTTCATTCAAGAAGTCAAGTCACTTGAAGAAAGAAAGTGGGAAGAAGAAAGAATGAGCAAGCTCAAACCCAAACACATATAGAAATGCAGCATGGATGCAAGAGAGATGAAAAGAAAAGTTATGAGAAGTGAAGGCAAATTCACTTCTCAAAATCACTTACCACCTGAAATGTTAGAAAGGAAATGCAATGCAATGCAAAATGGGATGAGATGACATGATGAGAAACAAAACCAGAAGCACATACATGATGCTAATGATGCTATGAGATGCTACAAACATGAGGCAGCACATGGAAATGATCATACAAGTTCATGAATGCAAATGAAGCAAGTTAAGAAGCATGGACATACATGAAAAGTTATGAAGTGCACATGGTATACAACAAGGCAAATATGTGATGCAATGATCAAACATGCTTTCTATATGTCTTATGATGTCAAATGAATCAAATGGATGCTTGAAATGTCATGGCAAGTCATGTTATGCAAGAGAATGCAAGATGGATGCATATGGAAGCCCAAATTAGGGTTTATGAACAAAACATCAAACAAAAACCAAAATCAGAAGCAAACCATAAGATAAAAAATTGAAAATACACTCAAAGGACCCCTAATCCTATACTAAACCAATGCCCAAAGGAGAGGTCTCAACTCCTAACCAATTTCAAGTTATGGTTTTCTTAAGATTTCTAGGGTTTTAGGGTTTCCAAACAAAAGAAATGTCAAACAAATGGAAAATGAAAGATCAAATCATGGCCATTTAATCTCAAAAACTACATGCTAAACACAATGCAATGCAAAAAGAATCAATGTCCAACTCCTCATGGATAGGCAGAAATGATTTTTTGAACTTTGGATCAAAATAATGCACAAAAATGATTTTAATTCAATGAGAAATTCTTAAAATGCATCAAGATCAAAAAATAAATTTGGTTTGAAGGTTGGACAATGTTTCTAAATGTCTTAGAACATTTCATGAATTTTTTTGGTGATTTTTAAATACCTAAAAGTATTTTTAATAAATTAATTTTCATTAATCAATTAAAAATAAACTCTTAAATATTTAAAAATACTTTTTAAATGCTAAAAAAGAAAATAAAAATATTTTTGTGTTTTAAAAATTAGTGAAACTCTTGACAAAAAGTTTCATAATTTTTAAAACATTTTTGCTATTTTTAATAAATTATACAAAACAAATATGAAATAAATGAATTAAAATAAAGAAAATGGAAAAGTCAACAGAATGGAAGGCTGGGATTGATCCTGGGTTTGAAACTGCTGACCACGCGCGCTATCCAAGGGCTGTGGTTGGTCCTGATTAAATTAAATTAATTATGATTAATTAAAACTAACTAAAGGGATTAGGGCTAACTGAGTGCATCTGGGCCAGTCATTCGCGCGGCAAGTCAATGGGGTCAAAGGATCCTACGCTCAATATTCAAATGAACTTAATGACCTGAGATTAGGGCAAAACAAATTCAGGTGACCGGAGGGGAGCTCCGGTCATCTTCCCCGGCGACCCCAAAACCCTAATTCATGATTCAGGCATCTAAACAACAAATTAAACACAGCCAAACAATCCTCTAACAACCTAGGTCACGAATCCACCTTCAAACATCATTTAAACATCAAGAATCAGGCAAATCGAAGGAAACGAAATCCACGGGTGAAATTTCAGAGTAACAATACAAACTCATTTCTCATCTATTTTTGATTCTAAGAGCATCCCCATGACCAGCAAAGCATAAGCAATCGATTTATAACTTAAAATGCAAGCTTTGGGAGAAAATGTTCATGTTCATACCTGAGCTGGAAAGCTTCAATACTGAGCTTCCAGAGCCTCCTTTGCGTGCAAATGAACTTCTTTGACTCCCTTGAACTCAAAGAGAAGCTCCAAAGTCCTTGTGGATGGCTGATTTGAGAGGGAGAGTTCTGATGTAGCAGGTTGCACAGTCAGGATTTGTGAGGTTTTAAGCTATTCCAATGGTGGATTCTTGCTCCTTTGAATGTTTCTGACTTGTTGGTGAAGAGAAATGGGGTGTTTGATGGCTGGAAAGTGAGATTCGAAGGTTCTGGCTTTGAGGATGGAAAATGGTGAAACTCTATCCTTGCTTAGTTCAGGCCTGAGTCTTGTTGGTTTTGGCTCAGTGAGGCAAGGTGAGATGAGCAGTGGAATTTGTTTGAATGTTTGTGAGCTATGGAGACAGATTCGAAGAGAAATGCAAAATGGGGTGAGTTTGTGAATGCTGTCTTAGGGCTTGCTTCAGGCTGGCTTGATGTTATGTTTAGCTTGCAAATGGATAGTATAAACAATTCCAAATGGTCAGAGGATGTGACCTGGCCTGCTGTGATTGGGATGTTCACTTTTGCAAAAAGTACACTTTGTTGTAAGAGAGGCATGGGCTAAGTTCTAGCTTGGTACAAGAGCATGGGCTGGCGCAGCATGGTGTGTGAGTGAGGCTAGGGTGGTTCAATGGCCAATGCAGCAAGTTGGTGAAGTGTGATGAGTGGTTTTGCAACTTGCTTGCGCTTGAAACTTCATGAAAATATCTTGTTATACAAACCATGTAACATGAGAAACCTTGGTTCAAATCTGATTTTTAGGTCACATAGAATGTTTATGCATTGGTTTGATGTGAACTAGAAGTCACAAATGGCCTTGATACATGATTTTGCAAATTTTCCAATTGGTGCATATCTTGAAAATTAGTGATTTTTGCAAACTTTGTCACACCATAACTTTTGATCAAAAATGAATTAGGTCATGTTCTTGTACTTTTTGAAAAGGGAAAAATGTATTCTACAACTTTCATGACCAAAGTTTTTCCATTTGAAGCATTTTTGGATCAAAAAGTAAGGTTTGAAAAGTGACCTAAATTGACAAATTCCTTAAAAGTCAAACATGCCCTAAAAAGTCAACTTTGCAAAAACTTCAAATTCTTGATTTTTGTGAACTTCAACCTTCTTCCATGATCAAATAAAGATCATAGACACTCAAAATGATGAAGATCACCCCTTGGTTGGGTCATTGGGGGCCTCAGATGCCCTGATTTTGCACTGACTTGTCTAAAAAGTCAACTCTTGATCAGGTGACTTCCCCATGGAATTTCTTCATGAAAATTGTTATGCATACTCCCTATACCATATAGAGACCAATGGAAACAAGAATGACCAAAAAAATTGGAGTTATGGCCTCTGAAACCAAAACCCTAATTCTAGGTCAACTGTGCAGTCAAGCCTGGCTCTGCTTCCATACCAATCCCAGTTCTTGTGATTCTTTGGCATTTTTGACTTTGAGAGGATGTAATATGATATAAGAACACACATGGATCCCTTTGAAGTGATTGGTGGCCTTTGGAGTGGCTCAAGAAGCTCTTGGATTGCTCAGATCACAAACCCTAGGTGCAGATGACTTAGAAACTATGCAGTGAATCAAAAATGAGATATGAGATGGTATGATTGTGTTTATGCATATGAGATGATCACAAGCCATGGTGTGAATAGGTGAGGGCAAATTTGGGGTGTTTACAGCTTCCCCTATTCAAACATGAGTTAGCTGTGTAGGATGTAAGCGACGGCTTAACAGGCAAACAAGATAACTTGTGGTTGAATACCAAAGACAATCCAAAATTTGCACTCACAGCATGAAGAAGAAAAGGGATATAGATTTGTAAAGAAAAATAAAGTATATTGTAAAGTGTGGGCGACGGAGGACGACCGCCGAGCAGAGGACGACTGCTGGGTAAATAGCGATGACGGGGACGGCCGACATGCTGGGGATAAAAGGTAAAGCCAAGACGGGGACGGCCGACTAGCTGGGAAAAATAAGAAATTATGATGGGGACGACCATCAAGATAAAGTTGCAAGATTTTCTGGGTATAGATGAAACATGACGGGGACGGCCATCAAGTTCATGAAGCAAAGTAACCAACGATGGGGACGGCCATCGGGCTAAAAAGAAAAGGGACCACGACGGGGACGGCCATCGGGTTAAAGAATAAATGAAATAAACAGATGATGAGGTACGGTCATCAAAGGTGAAGGACGATCACCAGGCAGGGTACGGCTGCCGAAAAGTATCGCGACATAGGACGAATGCCGGATAAAGGGTCAACGATGCGGACGGCCATCGGACGAGCATGACGGAGGACGACCATCAAGAGGTGGAGGACGACCACCTAGCAGGGGACGGCTGCTCTCGAGGTTTCTCATGACATAGGACGAATGTCAGATAACCAAAAATCAACAATGGGGACGGCCATCGGATAAAATGATGAAGGACGATCATCAAGAGGTGGAGGACGACCACCTAGCAGGGGACGACTGCTAAATATCAACGATGGGGACGGCCATCGGATGAGCATGATGGAGGACGACCATCAAGAGGTGGAGGACGACCATCTAGCAGGGTACGGCTGCTCTCAAGGTTTATCATGACACAGGACGAGTGTCAGATAAAAAGGAAAAAAGTTTGTTTTGTTGGCGATCTACTGGGGATATAGTAAACACGGACGAGTGTTTACAACCGAGAAAAGAAAGTATAAGTGTTTAGCTGTTTGTGTATAGATTAAAGATGCGGACGAGCATCCTTAAGACTACGATACGGACGAGTATCGGGTAGAAACAAATACTGACACATGTTCAGAGATGATGATACGGACGAGTATCAACGGGTTAACAAGGAACACGGACGAGTGTTGAATCTGAAGGGACTCTTCTAGGGAATAGTAGACACAGACGAGTACCTATATTCAAGAAGACAAAAGTGTTTGACACAGTGTATGGATTAAAGATGCGGACGAGCATCCTTAAGACTGAGATACGGACGAGTATCTTGGTAGAAACAAACGCTTGACGCATGTTCTGAGATGATGGTACGGACGAGTACCAACTGGTTAACAAAGAACACGGACGAGTGTCGAATCTGTGGGGATGTGGATGGTGTATATAGGATACGGACGAGTATCTGTATAAGTATAGCATGATTAGTGAGTATGAGTGTGAGTATTGTATAGATGAGTGTTTATCCGCTGGGGAGGGTGACACGGACGAGTGTCAAAAGGAGAAGAGTATAATATCAACAAGTATATGGGTTGTAAAAGTGTAAGCGACTGCGCTGGGGATATGACACGGACGGGCGTCAAGAGAATGCATATACAAGTATAGGTGAGTGCAAAGATGGTGTCTTTGGCCTTCTGCTGGGGATACGACACAGACGGGTGTCATGAAGTATCTATAATACGGGTGGTATTGTTTGTAAAGAGTGTTCAGGCGACTTTACTGGGGAACGATGACACGGACGGGTGTCAAAAGGAGTATATATTGGTGTTTGTGATTTATGAGGCAACTGCTTTTGCTGGGGACTCTGGTGGGGATTTTAGGGAAAATATTCTGCATTCTGATGAATGGTTATTATTCACAAGTGTTTTGATTCAAAGCATGACTTATGATTATGCTATGCGTTTGATTTTTGCCGTAATGTTCCGTATTAGATGGAATGCTATGCTTTGTGGGTGATTATGATGCAAATGCCATGATTATGCAAAGAGGTACAGATCCGGGACTTGGATCCCGTTGCTGCGAAGATCTCTGGTCGATCTGCTTGAAATGGGCATCCCAGCTGGGGATGAGATCATTGGTAGATCTGGAGAGATGTATCTGCTTGTGGATAATAGGTCACTGATTGACATATCCTTGTAATATAGGACCCAGCTGGGGTTTGTGGAAGCCTTCATCACTCTGTTGTGATTCCTTCATGCGTTGCTCTTCTGAATAGAGGCTGGGGATTCTGTGGGGAGATGGTTCCCTGACTTCTGCATTCTGCTGAGGAAGAGTCAACAACTCGGCTGGTGGTGGTAGCAAGTGGCAGCTCACTGGGGAAAGTTGTTGGCAACTCAGCTGGGGAGAAAACACCTCTGGTGCCAAGAGTGAGTGTTTGATTTGCCAGCTTGCTGGGATTTAACCTGCATGCCCCAAGTTGCGCTTTGGATACCTGCAATCCTGCAAAGATAAAGAAACGCACAAATGGTCCCGAGATATCCTTTACTAGATTCCGTCATAGGAGCTTAGTTACTTTCGAGAATAAGTATATTCCCTGCAAGCATGTATTATTATTTTTTTTGGAGAAAAACATCTGTACTTATGCAATTTATTTTTTAAGAGACATCTGTACTTGTGGATGGCTGATTTGAGAGGAAGAGTTCTGATGTAGCAGGTTGCACAGTCAGGATTTGTGAGGTTTTAAGCTATTCCAATGGTGGATTCTTGCTCCTTTGAATGTTTCTGACTTGTTGGTGAAGAGAAATGGGGTGTTTGATGGCTGGAAAGTGAGATTCGAAGGTTCTGGCTTTGAGGATGGAAAATGGTGAAACTCTATCCTTGCTTAGTTCAGGCCTGAGTCTTGTTGGTTTTGGCTCAGTGAGGCAAGGTGAGATGAGCAGTGGAATTTGTTTGAATGTTTGTGAGCTATGGAGACAGATTCGAAGAGAAATGCAAAATGGGGTGAGTTTGTGAATGCTGTCTTAGGGCTTGCTTCAGGCTGGCTTGATGTTATGTTTAGCTTGCAAATGGATAGTATAAACAATTCCAAATGGTCAGAGGATGTGACCTGGCCTGCTGTGATTGGGATGTTCACTTTTGCAAAAAGTCCACTTTGTTGTAAGAGAGGCATGGGCTAAGTTCTAGCTTGGTACAAGAGCATGGGCTGGCGCAGCATGGTGTGTGAGTGAGGCTAGGGTGGTTCAATGGCCAATGAAGCAAGTTGGTGAAGTGTGATGAGTGGTTTTGCAACTTGCTTGCGCTTGAAACTTCATGAAAATATCTTGTTATACAAACCATGTAACATGAGAAACCTTGGTTCAAATCTGATTTTTAGGTCACATAGAATGTTTATGCATTGGTTTGATGTGAACTAGAAGTCACAAATGGCCTTGATACATGATTTTGCAAATTTTCCAATTGGTGCATATCTTGAAAATTAGTGATTTTTGCCAACTTTGTCACACCATAACTTTTGATCAAAAATGAATTAGGTCATGTTCTTGTACTTTTTGAAAAGGGAAAAATGTATTCTACAACTTTCATGACCAAAGTTTTTCCATTTGAAGCATTTTTGGATCAAAAAGTAAGGTTTGAAAAGTGACCTAAATTGACAAATTCCTTAAAAGTCAAACATGCCCTAAAAAGTCAACTTTGCAAAAACTTCAAATTCTTGATTTTTGTGAACTTAAACCTTCTTCCATGATCAAATAAAGATCATAGACACTCAAAATGATGAAGATCACCCCTTGGTTGGGTCATTGGGGGCCTCAGATGCCCTGATTTTGCACTGACTTGTCTGAAAAGTCAACTCTTGATCAGGTGACTTCCCCATGGAATTTCTTCATGAAAATTGTTATGCATACTCCCTATACCATATAGAGACCAATGGAAACAAGAATGACCAAAAAAATTGGAGTTATGGCCTCTGAAACCAAAACCCTAATTCTAGGTCAACTGTGCAGTCAAGCCTGGCTCTGCTTCCATACCAATCCCAGTTCTTGTGATTCTTTGGAATTTTTGACTTTGAGAGGATGTAATATGATATAAGAACACACATGGATCCCTTTGAAGTGATTGGTGGCCTTTGGAGTGGCTCAAGAAGCTCTTGGATTGCTCAGATCACAAACCCTAGGTGCAGATGACTTAGAAACTATGCAGTGAATCAAAAATGAGATATGAGATGGTATGATTGTGTTTATGCATATGAGATGATCACAAGCCATGGTGTGAATAGGTGAGGGCAAATTTGGGGTGTTTACAACCATATAATCCACTTCTTAATCTAATCCCTTAATTCAAATCCGCTTAATAAAGGCTTGTCATATAATGAATTTAATCCCTAACCATGGATTAAGTTAAGGTATCTTCCTCAGCTTAAGTGTTCTCATCTATTATCCTTCTATTAGGATGGTGTAATGAGTTCAATAATTTGTGATTAAAGATTATAATCATTACTTAACACTAAACAAAAACCCAAAAAAACATCTTATTAATCACAAGTAGGTTAATGATCTTAATCCTACATCATCATGGTAATTAAGTTGAGATGCTTATCTCATACTTAAGTAGGCTCATTATCCCTAATCAGGGAGGATATAATGAGTTCACAAGCCCTTGATTTAGGCTTAAGCTCATTAACTTATGCAAAAATCCCCAAAACAATAAAAAACTGAAAAACACAAAAACAAACAATAATCGTCTCCTTCGGGATTCTTTTCTCATCACACTCATTCACAAACGAGAACTTGCTTCTTCCGTCTAATGCAAGACAGTTAGCACTCGAGCGTAGGCAAGCAAGCAATTCACAATCAATTTATCTTAAGTATCTTTGAGTCGAACTACGGCGTTCTGACTTCCTCATTGCATGAGAGGATACATAGGCATAACTTAACAATTATCGAACAAAAGTCTCTTTGTCATCCCCCTCTTTCAGCATTCTTTTCTAAGCCCCAGTTCCTGAGCAATTCACCTTTTGCACTGACACCTGTACTTTCTTTCCCTAGCTTTTGCATACAGATAGCACATACACTTACCCCTTTTAAACACAATCTCGTAAGCGTGGATCCCGTCGAGTACGACGGACAATCTGGGTGCTAATACCTTCCTAGGTTGTAACCAACCCCCTTTCTTAGTTTCTCTGGTTCGTAACTGTCTTATCCATCTTTTTCTAGGTTTATGCAACATTACCTTTCCTTCGGGATAAAAATGCCTAGATCGCGTCTGTACCGGGATGCAAATCTTCGGGAGCGACAACTTGGAGACTCTGCTGAGGAAACTATCTTGCAACCAGGGCTTCTGGTTCTTTTTGTGGATTTCTCCTAGTGCTTGTTTGATTTGTGTTTATGGGGGTGTTATGTGTTATATGTGCGTTTTGTTTATTTCTTTATTTATTGATTTCTGTACAACTTTATTTATTGCTTTCATTTAATGTTTATGCATTTCATATTATTGCCATCATGTCATTGTGCTGGATCTGCTGTTTACCTTGGTGGGAGGGATATTCAGTGAGTAAGGTTCCATACCGGGAGCCTGAGTGACACATAGGATAGAGTGGCTTCATATTCTTTCCCATTCCATTTCGGTCTGGTGCGGGAATATGAAACACGGTTTAGACATGGGTTTCTTTTTGCGAACTTTGTGCTACGAATTTCCTGTAGTACAAGGGATATCTGGGAAGCCTGCTAAGTCTGGATGACCTTTAGATAACCTTCAGCATCTGAGGTGAATTAGAGGAGGATCCTTTATGATTAATGTAAACATTGTACCTCCGAGTTATAAGTGTTTACACTTCTCATAACTGATCCAAGTCTGAGGATCCTTGTTCTAGAACAATACCTGTGAGGGGGTTGGGATGTTTACAGGTTTGCAGGAACCCTTGGCCTCATCATACCATGTTACCAGATTTTTTTTAAGGTTACATCATTTTGGACTGTTCTTGTGAAACCCTGGACTTGTGACTCTTTATTTGAGTCCCCCACCTGGTTACTAGTTCTCAGACCTCCATCTGGACTTATAAACACACATGGACCTTATCGAGGCAGATAACAGATCCAACACTTTATCACAAACCCTTGCATATCATTCTGCATACATCATTTTGCATCATTTTAACATTTGTCTATTTGTTTTACAGGGTATCCACATCTTATCTTTGGTTTGGTTTTGACTGTTCATCTGTATCAACCATATTCACTAGCTATCTTCATCAGAGATTTTCTTCAGCATCTTCATCAGTTGTCTTCATCAGCATTTCTCCTCAGTTGTTTCCTTCATCATCTGTTATCAGTATGGACCCATCCAGGAAGAGCAACATCCCTTATCATTTCTTTGAGCCCTCTCTAGCAGGCATCAGGCAGATTCAGACACTCATCACTCCTAGGCCTCCATTTGGACTTCTTGATCACTCAGGCCACCAGTCATGCTGCAGCAGGGAATTGGGACACTGTCTGTGCCCTTTTGGCCCTTAGCATATATGGTATCATCTTGTTTGCAGACGAGCCTAAGTTTGTAAGAAAGAGTGCTATCCATCTTTTCTTGCTGAAGAATCCAGTTCCCACCTTGCTAGGGGATTTCTATTACTCAGTGCATCAGAGAAATGAGAAGTAGAGGGGAAGATTAGTCAGATGTTGTGCACCTCTATTTTACTATTGGCTATTGGGGCACTTGCCAAAGTCAGAAGCTTTCTTGAATCCTCATCAATCAAGAAATTGGGCTAAGAGATTGATTGCTCTCACTTCAGAAGACATCAGGTGGTGCACTCAGAGCACCAAGGGCAGAGACATAATCACCAGCTGTGGGCAGTACCCCAATGTGCCTCTAATTGGAGTGAAGGGTTGCATTAACTACAATACTTTGTTGTTCAAAAGACAACTAGGGTATGCCTTAGTACATCCACCAAGAGAGCATGACTTATCAGAAACCCTTTACTGTGACATTCAACATAACCATGCCATTTCCCGACAAGCAGCTTGGGCTTGGGATAACATTCAGACAAAAGGGACTGCCATTTTTGGCAAGTGCAACAACATAGCTTCAGCTTAGTATATTGATTGGTCACGTATCAGAGGATAGATCACCCGCATGCCTTTCACCCTGGAGGATGTGTCTGGACCATCAGCAGTAGAGCCTGTATCTACAATCAGCTTAGAGGAATTTGAGAAGTTGAAAGAGAGGAATACCCAGTTGTCTGAAGCTCTAAAGAAGACCCTCTGGGAGAGGAATGATAGTCGTCTGGACAATGAGAGGTTAGAGAAGCTCCGGATCAAGCATATGACCAAGATTGAGAAGACATATGATTACATCAGAAGAGCTCGAGCAGGGGAGTTGGTATTGAAGAATGCTTGCAAAGAAGCTAAGATTCAGAAGGCCAGAGCTGAGCACTACTTGGAAGAGAGTCAGGCTAGATGGATCAAAATTACTGAGGCTCATTCACAGGAAGATCAGAAGATCCAAGCTAAGATAGAGCAGTTGTAAGCTAATGAGAAGAAGAATCAGGAAGCCTTGTTAGCAGCACAGAAGGAAATCTCCGAGTTGAAACTCCGGGCGGGGTTGAAGAGATCGAAAGACCAAGACAAGTATAAGAAGTTGACAAATGCTATTGCCACCAGGAACCTTCTTATCAGGACCTTCACAGAGAATCCGGTTGGACCAGTGACTGATGCTCTCCTGAAGGAAGTCAAAGAGGATGACTTTGGGCTGGATGTCTGATTTCTTTGTATTTGTACTTCATTTTGTTTGTACTTTTGTTGATTTTGTTGTATTTTGACCCATCATGGGAACTTGTTTGTAATCACAAAACTATGTATCTTTACATTTTGTAATATATGGTTTGTGTGTTTTTCTTTGGGCTTCATTTCTCTTCAACATCATCATTCCTCGAGGTTTGGAAGGTCAAAACCAAAGAACCAAACCGGATACCCTTGGAAGACAAATAGACATATTGCATTGCATACTAACCTCATTCTTTGTTTTGTAGGTATTTTGTTGTTGTTTCTCACTTTGTTGTGGTTTCAGGAAACATTGTTCGTAGGAGAACCCATATGGCTAATGAAAGAACTGAAATGATAGCTCAGATGAGCCAGTTTATGGCAGTAATGACTGGGTTGGCCCAAAGCCAAGAAAGATTAAGAGAGTTGGTCGAGCGGCAAACTCCTGAAGAAAATCACCCAGGTACAGGGGGTACCAGCAACAATGATCATGTACAGCCACATACTGACCCCCCGAAATTTGGACCTCATCTCAACCCTGACATTAATGCTATTAGGAATACCCAGGGTAATACTGGAGGGCGTGCCTTGCAAGAGGACCCTCAGGAGGAACAATTCACTGTAGTTAGTGTAGGAGATGAACTCTATGATCGTTGTCTGGATGAGATAGCAGAAAAGTTGAGATCCCTGGAGTCCCAAAACTCCTTAGGATTTGATGTTATAGATATGGGGCTGGTGGAGGGAGTAAGAATTCCTCACAAATTCAAACCTCCCTGCTTTGAAAGATATAATGGGACATCTTGCCCTCGCACCCATCTTCAATCTTTTCTGGGAAGATTAAAGGCTTACACTATGGATGAAAAGCTATGGATGTTATATTTTGAGGATAGCTTGACCGGGGAATCCCATGAGTGGTACTCTCATCTGACTAGGGCAACAATAAGAAATTGGAAAGATTTGGCCGAGGCTTTCATACGCCAGTACTAATACAATCTAGACATGGCTCCTAACAGAACCCTTCTAATGGGTATGTCATAGTCCTCCAGGGAAAGCTTCAGAGAGTATGCTCAAAGATGGAGACAATTAGCTGCTGTTGTTCAACCTCCAATGTCGGAAAGAGAAATGGAAAATATGTTTATGAACACCCTACAGGGGATATACATTGATAGGCTGGCAGCTTTCTCTTCCACTAGCTTTGCTGACGTAGTCATAACAGGAGAAAGAATGGAGAGTTTGTTAAAGATGGGCAAAATTTCTGATAATGGCGCCAGCTCTAGCAGCACGAGGAAACCTTTTGCAGGGCCTCGAAGGTCGAGTGAAACTAATTCAGTACACATGGGCAGAGGAAGGCCCCAGTATATGCCAAGACCAATTTCCGTTGTCACAATTCCTACTCCACCTCCTCAACAACAATACACTCTGCAACCACAACATTCCCTCAACAACAAAATTTTCCTCAACAAAGGTCCTACACCACCAACAACAACCAACAGCAGTGTCCTTTCCAACAAAGGCCATCTCAAGTCAACAGGGTAATCAATCTTATACCGATGCCCTATGCCACTTTATTGCCACAAATTTTGAAGCTTAATCTTGTTGAATTAAGGACTCTGGCTCCACCAGATCCTCAGAACCTTCCACGGAATTACGATGTCAATGCCAGATGTGCCTTCCATTCTAATGCACCTGGACATACCACAGAAAAGTGTAGAGCTTTGCACATGAAGGTCTAGGATCTAGTTGATTCAAAGGCTTTAAATTTTGCACCACCTCCTAACGTCACAAATAATCCTATGCCTAGCCACGGTGGGCACAGGATAAATGCAATTGAGGAGGATCAACCCGTGAACCTAATTGAAGATACTGCAAGTATTCAAACACCTCTGGCAGAGGTTAAAGCCCAGCTTTTAAAATGCCAGGTGTTCCCAGGTTGTGAGGCCTGCTGTGAATCTTGCAAAGTTTCCACCAATGGTTGTGTAAGTTTAAGAAGTGGCATCAATGGCCTTATCAGAGAAGGTATCCTGCAGATAACATCAACGGTTTCTACAACATCAGCAATTCCTCTTGCAGCAACAACAAGCACTCCTCCTACAACTTCAAAAACAATTGTTTCGACAGACTCTGCTACAAAGTCAACAATCATTTCTTCCACTACTTCAACAAATGTTAGTTCAACCGCATCCGCTTCTACAACTACAACAACCATTAACAATGACATCTCCATAATCACCATATACTACGACCCGACAATGGTCCCTGATTCCAACAACTTTCAGCAACAATCTCAACAACAACCCAGCTTCAGTCTTTCACCACCACCACCAGTCATAAATCCTGTCACCATATATTACGATCCACAGACAATAACAGTTCCTACTTCCGTTGCAGTCAGTCCAGTCACCATCACGGTACCTGGATCCATTCCGTGTGAAAAAGATAACGCTGTACCATGACACTATGGTTCAGACCTCTAGTGCAATGGGGAGAAAGTCGTTCTTGATTCATTAACTCATACACCGCAGATTGATAATGTCGAGGGAGGCGGAGGCTTCACTAGAAGCAGACTTCTCTTCGCGTCACAAGTTCCAAGAGTTAATGTTGAGGCAGAGGCTGCCGCCAGAGCTAAAGGAAAAAATGTGGTGCCTGAAGAACCGGTTTTGAAGGAAGCTCATAAAACGTCCTTTGATCAAGATGTGGATGAATTTATGAGGATAATCAAGAGAAGCGATTACAAGGTTGTGGATTCCAAGATCTCCATTTTATCCCTGCTATTGTGTTCTGAAGCTCATCGGGATGCATTACTTAAAGTCCTGAACGCAACCTACGTGCCTGAGGAGATCATGGTGAATCAGCTAGAGACAGTGGTTTCTAATGTTAATACTAGCGATGGGCTAGGCTTCACCAATGCTGATTTAACTACGGAAGGTCGTCATCATAATAAAGCTTTGCACATCACTCTAGAGTGTAAAGGGTTGTGCCTTCACATGTTCTAGTTGACACTGGGTCTTCACTCAATGTCTTGCCAAAGAAAGCCCTTGTTAAGCTTGAATATGATGGTATAGCTCTCCGACCAAGCAATCTGGTGGTCAGAGCTTTTGATGGTTCTAAGAGGTCCGTTATTGGAGAAGTGGAGCTTCCTTTGATAATTGGCCCCCAGGTCTTTCAAACTACTTTCTACGTGATGGACATTCAGCCAGCCTACAGCTGTTTGTTGGGTCGACCATGGATTCACGCCGCTGGCGCAGTTACGTCGACCCTTCACCAGAAATTAAAATACGAGTGGGAATGGAAAATGATCACAATCTGTGGTGAAGAGGACATTTTTGTTAGCCATCTGGCCACCTACAAATACATTGAGATGGGTGGTGAAATCCACGAGACCATGAGCCAAGGTTTCGAAGCGCTGAACGTCAATGAGGCGACAACTGAAGTATTTGCTGCATCCCAAGAGGATAGGATGGGTACTTCAATTATCTCCTACCAACAAGCTCGGAAGGTTGTTGAAGATGGAAGCGCCCAAGGCTGGGGCAAGATGCTACCGGTGGAGAAGAAGGATGACAGATTCAGTTTGGGTTACAAACCATTCTGACAAGATCAAGCAGAGGCTGCTAAAGAGCCCAAGTTCATAAGTGGGGGAATGCTGACCCCAAATGCTGTCAATAACGTGGAAGACGAGGCTGAAAGCGTCCTCAACCTGGAAGGATGGATTCGTCCAAGGATACCGGGCCAACAAGTCCTTAACTGGTCTTCCTAGGAAATTATAAGAGTTACTCCTGCAGAGTAATTATTATTTTCTTCTTTAGCATGCATCAAGTCCTGCATCTTGCCCAAGGTGTCAGGACTCATTTTGTAATAGGGCCATATTTGTATTTTGTGCAAATGGAATATCAATGAACAATGGACATCTTTTGCAAACAATTTTTTCTTTCGCTCACTGTCTTTTCATTTTTATTTTTTGCACAAAACAATAAAATGGAAATGTTTTCAAAATAAATAACTTCATTTTTTCTGAAAAAGATTAAAATTGATCACTAAAAAGAACAAATCTCAACCCTTGCAGAGATTATCCTCCAGATTGCACCGGCAACAACATTGCTATGACCTTGTATGACTTCGACAATCCAATTAATCAAGCTGATGAAGGGGTTGAAGAAGACTATGAGTTTCCTGAAGAGTTGGCCAGGTTATTGAGGAAAGAAGAGAAAGTGATTACTCCTCATCAGGAGGAAATTGAAACTGTTAATCTTGGTACCGAGGATGATTTGAAAGAAGTGAAGATTGGGGCCAATCTGCAAGCTCCAGTAAAAGAACAGCTTATCAGCATGCTTTGGGAATACATCGACGTCTTTTCTTGGTCCTATCAAGACATGCCAGGTCTAGATACGGATATTGTCATGCACATGCTACCCTTGAAAGAAGATTGTCCTCCAGTCAAACAGAAGTTGCGCCGCACTCGCCCAGATATGGCCATGAAGATTAAGGAAGAAGTACAAAAGCAGTGGGACGCCGGTTTCCTTGCTGTAACTAGTTACCCGCCGTGGGTTGCTAACATTGTACCCGTGCCTAAGAAGGACGGCAAGGTGCGTATGTGTGTGGATTATCGGGACCTGAATAGAGCTAGCCCGAAGGATGATTTCCCATTAACTCACATTGATGTATTGGTGGACAACACAACTCAGTTCTCGGTATTTTCTTTCATGGACGGATTTTCTGGATACAATCAGATTAAGATGTCACCCGAAGACATGGAGAAAACTATTTTCATCCCACCTTGGGGCACATTCTGTTACAAGGTAATGTCGTTTGGACTAAAGAATGCCGGTGCAACTTACCAACGGGCTATGGTAACATTATTCCACGATATGATCCACAAAGAAATTGAATGCTATGTGGATGATATGATTGCAAAGTCCCTTACTGAAGAAGATCATCTGGTGAATCTGCTGAAGTTGTTTAAGCATCTGAGGAAGTATCAGCTGAAGTTGAACCCCAACAAATGCACATTCGGGGTACGTTCTGGTAAGCTGCTGGGTTTTATCGTAAGTGAAAAGGGAATTGAGGTTGATCCCGACAAAGTCAAAGCCATTCAGGAGATGCCTGCACCTAGGACTGAAAAAGAAGTTCGAGGGTTCTTAGGTAGATTGAACTACATCTCAAGGTTCATATCTCACCTCACTGCAACTTTTGAACCCTTGTTCAAGCTATTAAGGAAAAAACAAACAGTCAGGTGGAATGACGATTGTCAGAAAGCTTTTGACAAGATCAAGGAGTACCTGTAAGAACCTCCAATTATCATGCCTCCAATTGAAGGAAGACCTCTGATAATGTACCTGACAGTATTAGAAGGGTCAATGAGGTGTGTGTTAGGCCAGCATGACGAGTCTGGTCGAAAAGAGTATGCAATATACTACCTAAGCAAAAAATTTACCGACTGTGAACAACGTTATTCACTGCTCGAGAAAACTTGTTGTGCTTTAGTGTGGGCTGCTCGCCGACTAAGACAGTATATGTTGACTCACACTACCTTATTGATCTCAAATATGGATCCAGTCAAGTACATATTTGAGAAGCCAACACTTACCGGAAGGGTTGCAAGATGGCAAATGATTCTAACAGAATATGACATTCACTACACCTCTCAGAAAGCCATCAAGGGCAGTGTATTGTCTGACTATCTGGCTATGAGATTTGACTTCCCTGATGAAGACATCATGTTCTTGAAAGCAAAAGATTGTGAAGAGCTAGTTCACATTGAAGGGCCTGACCCAGAAGAAGCATGGACTATGATGTTTGACGGGGTGGTTAATTGCAACGGTCGTGGAGTTGGTGCAATGCTTATCACACCTAAAGGAGTTCATATGCCTTTCTCGACAAAACTCACCTTTTCCTGCACTAACAACGAAGCAGAATACGAAGCTTGTATCATGGGTCTCGAGGAAGCCATTGACCTTAGGATCAAAATCTTGAATGTATTTGGAGATTCAACTTTGGTGATCAACCAGACCAACAGCAAGTGGTACACCCATCAGGAACATCTGATTCCATATCGTGACTATACGAGGAGATTGTTGACTTTCTTCACAACAGTCAAGCTCGAATACATTCCTCGAGATGAGAATCAGTTTGCAGACGCTTTAGCTACCATTTCATCCATGATCAAAGTACAAGCTGCCAATTATGTGCCTCGGATTTTGGTATCCAGACTAGACAGACCGACATATGTATTATCTGTGGACACTGCTAGTGACAACAAGCCTTGGTACCATGACATCAAATTATTCTTGGAGAATCAGACATACCCACCTAGGGAATCGTCAAATGATAAGAAGACATTGAGAAGACTGGCCGACAGTTTCTTCCTCAATACTGATGGTTTATTATACAAGCGAAACTTTGACAAGGTCCTCTTAGATGTGTTGACAAGAAGGAAGAAGACCTACTAATGCACGAGGTACATGAAGGTTCTTTAGGTACCCATGCCAGAGGACATGCAATGGAAAATAAGTTATTAAGATCGGGTTACTATTGGATCACAATCGATGCAGACTGTTGTGCCTATGCCAGAAAATGCCACAAATGCCAGATCTATGCAGATAAAGTGCATATGCCTCAGAATCCTTTGAATGTAATGTCTTCACCTTGGCCCTTCGCCATGTGGGGCATTGACATGATTGGAAAGATTGAACTGACTGCTTCAAATGGGCACATATTTATCCTGGTAGCCATTGATTACTTCACAAAGTGGGTTGAAGCAGCTTCGTATGCAAATGTCACCAGGCAAGTGGTAGCTCGATTTCTGAAAAAGAGATATCATCTGTCGATATGGAGTTCCTGAGCGAATCATTACTGATAATGGTTCCAATTTGAACAACATAATGATGGCAGAACTTTGCCGGGACTTCAAAATTCAACATCACAACTCTTCTCCTTACATGCCAAAGATGAATGGCGTTGTTGAGGCTGCTAACAAGAACATCAAGAAGACTGTGCAGAAGATGGTAGTTACCTACAAAGACTGGCATGAGATGCTACCATTTTCCTTGCATGGTGTCGCTCCCTAGATTTCCATCCTGGTACAAACACGAAAGTGGCGCGGAAAAGGTTAGAGCCGCCAGCCAGACATTTTTATCCCGAAGGAATGGGAATGGTAATTCTGCACAAACCAGAAGAAAATAAAAGGAATGACACAGGTCCTGCGAACCAAAGAGTCTGGGTTCGAGAGTCGGTTACGACCTGGGAAGGTATTAGCACCCCAGATCATCCGCCATACCCGAAGGGATCCACGCTTGCAAAGAAACTGTTTCAAAGGGTGAAGAAATGAAAGCTTATGCAAAGAAAAGGAACTGAACTGGATAAGAAAAGAAAGGGGGAAATGTAGGGAAAATAAAAGAGTGCTCGAACGGGCCCTACCCCGCTGCCTACGTACCTCATCTGGACATGAGGATCAGAGTCATCGTAGTTCCCCTAACTAGGGGTGGAAATGATTGCTTGTGTTTTAAGGTTTGAACTGCCTATGTCAATGCTCAGGTGTTGCAGGCTCGAACGACAAGTGCGTTAGTCTTGCAAAATGACAAGTAGTAGCAAGTTCGTACGTAAGGAGTGAGTGGGATGAGAAGAGAATTTCCGAAGGAAAGACGCTTATTGTTTGTCCAGTGTTTTTTATGAGTTTTTTGCTTTGAAGTTTGCATAGGTAAGTGTACCTAAGTCTTACTCAATGGGATGTGTACTTCTTACATCATCCTGAAATGGAATGCGCAAGAAGCACACCTAGCTATGGAGGAAATCCCCAATTCTAGTCCCTAAGAGGAAGGCTCAGACACACTGACCTACTGGCATTTATTAAGTGTGTTTGTGATTTTTGGTTAAGAACTGTTTTTTATATTTTCTTTGTGAAGTAATCTCATACTAAGATCTATCCACCACGAGGGATATCCTACACCTCGCCCCGAAACAGAACGTGTGCAAGTATCTCATAGCAAAGTCTCGTGTCACATGAGAAGACTCGTCATTTATTAAAGTGACTTAAAGTTAAATTTAAAGATGAGAAGAGAGAGCACCAAAAGGATCTCAAAGGTAAAATCTAATGGGGAAGACTACTCCTAATGTTATCATGCATGGGAGTCCTAGGTTAGTGAGGTTCGGATCCTATCCTAATGAAGAAGAAAGAAAGATGAAAGGAGCAGAAAACGCTAGAAGACAACTTACTTCTCTAAAGAAGTTAAGTTGTTTCTAAAGGGGAAGAGATGAAGTTAAGCAAACAAAACACAATGCTAAAGTAATCACAAATTGAAAGCATAAAGAGATGAAGGAAGAAGTTGTATGTGGGATACCCTCCCACACACATGACTTACCATAACCCCCTACAAAACAAATATTAGCTAAACAATTGAACATTGAAAGCATATGGAAAGTAAAAGAAAAGTAATGGTCAAAGAAAGGGAAAATAACGTAGGGAAAAGAAAGTGTTATGCTCGGATGGGCCCTACCCCACTGCCTACGTATCCTTTTTGAGGAATTAGAGTTAACGTAGTTTGAATAACTACTTTTGTTTGTTTTGGATTTTTTAGTTGAACAATGTTAAATTCACGTTCTACCGTCTGCACGACCTTTGGAGACTCATGCACCTGGAGTAGAAGGAATTAACATGTTCTTATGAAAAGAAAACAAAGAGTTTTATTTGTGTTTTAGGAATGTTCATGCAAAAAAGGTAATCCTAGACGAAGGAACCGTGCTACCTAAGTTAACATGATAACAAGAGACTATACAAAGCCTAGCAATCCTATAGGGAACAATCGTATCACACAAATAAGCAAACAAGCTCGAGGAGTATCCACATCACTCGAGTAGCAAACATCCACCTGTGGATTATGTATTCACAGTGGCAAAGAGAGGGCCTAGCAATGATATAAAGGATCGAAGTAGGACAAAAGTAGGGGTGACACCTAACCACGATATCGAGAATCGGGAAGGATGGGTACACGAAGCAAGGATATCTCCTCGAGCTCGTGACCATGGGAAAGGAGCATGTCTATACATGGTATCATATCACCAAGTAAGAACAGAATGGGGGAAATATCATGCGCGTACGAGCACAAAGAGTCAACATCAATGGACGTGAGCTACACAAAGCGTAGGGATCCAGAAAGTGAGATCCTCTTCCACAAACTGACCGGACAAGAGCAAGATGGACTTTATCCAAAAGCATCAACACGGAGTGCGAGCTAATGAAAGACTCAATGATAGTGCGGGACTGATTATGAGCCCTTTTCGCTTGCCTTCTTCGAGGTCTTATCAAGGGGAATGGGGATGGGGCGCCTCTTTTGAGGGTTTTACACAAATGTAAATAAACACATACAAAGCCTCTGAAGGAGGACTTCCAGAAAATTCCCACCAAAAAGAAACGGTCGGGACTCTAGCCTATGTAAGCGATAAAGTGCGAAAATAGTAAATCGGATAAGAAACTATACCGCGCGGAAGCAAATCCGAAGTAGCAACAAGCTAAACAAAAAATAGAAACCCAGAGGTCCGCTCGAACAAGCTAGCATCCACAAACAAAGCAAGTCGGACATCGCATTTCCCATATAAGCTCAAGTCATCGGAGTGAAAATAAATCACTCAAGATGTGAAAATCAGATGCGACCACACAAATTCCTTGCACACAACACAATCCAGACAAAACAACGACACAAAATATCATTTGAAACCAAACGGTATCCCACAAATAAAGTGGAATACCAACCAAATGACCATCGTCAAGATCCTTATGAGAACCTTACATGAACTCAACAAACGCATTAGAAACCAAAAAGAGGTGCAACCGGAAGTTGCACCTATGCCTCACAACTTAAAATCAAGTAGAAAGATGAGCATATGAGTCGTAGACATGCATTGAAATGTATGCTTCAAAACAGGGCAACAACTATGCACTAATATAAACAACATGCAAACTCAAACCGGAATCAAGCAAATTTACATGCAATGAATGACAAATGATCAACAAACATAAGTACAAGTCAAATAAAGATCAATGCATTAAAATCGCACCAAACCGGACTTAAAAAGCCTTAAAACAGAAAAAATGCGTCAAAAATCACCGACTCGGAATTGAACGAAAATCACATGGTAACTTGCAAACGTGCCAACAGATTCAAATACACAATTGGTTTTTGAAAATTCTGCTCGGAAGTGGGACTTTTTGGCCGATTTCGTCGGCTGACAGTAGAGAAATAGTCGAAAAAAATTGTCCAAAATCAACTAAAAAGTTCACTAATGGTTCCGGAATCATCAACAAAGTCAAATTACATTATTCACATTCGCAAAAACGCGCTACGGTTAGGAAGTTATGACCAAAACATATTCTCGACACGCGACACATGAACAACATCAACAATTAAGCCTCAATCTATCCTATTCTGAATTTACACATTGAAACAAGCATGAATTTAAAAGTCAAGCACTTCAATCAATATCAAGTCACAACAATTAGCTCTCCTAGAAATTTTGTCAAACACCTTACATGCACCGATTATTCTATGTCAGTTTTAACTAGCATTTCCACTTATGCACCACAACAATTATTAGGATCAATTAATCAAGCATCAATCAACAATCAAATCAAGAATAAATGCACATAATCTCCACAAGATTAAATCAACTTGAAAATTCAATTCAAGAAACACTTCAACAATTATTCATGAATTAAAGTTTAAGAAGCTTACCGAATGAAGAAATCGGCGAAGAAATTGTGAATCCGGAGGAAGTGAGACGCGGTCGTGAATGGAGGATAGAGGGAGAGGCTGTGTGGCTGCCGGCGGTGGAAAATGGTGGTCGCGCGGTGGCGGAGTTGACCGGAGGTGGTGGTTCGCGGTGGTTCGGCTACCGGAAGCTTGATCGAAATTTTTGTGTTCTTGAGTTCTTGATGAAGTTGTTGTTGTGTTCTTGAAAAAGAGTTGAGAGAATGAAATTTGATCATTTAGAGAGAGTTTTTGAGAGTTTTTGGTGTTTGTAAATTGTGATTGAAGTTATGAGACAAATTGTGGGTTAAAAGAATATATAGTGGAGTGTAAAATGAAAGGCAAAAGGTAGAATTTTGGCTTAAGTGAAAATAACATTGTCTTCGACAAATTTTTTTGACTCTGAGTCTTTCACAACATCGTCCGTCTCTGAATCATGGTTGCAACGCAAAAAGAACGGATGTCATACGATTAAAATCGAGTGCGATCGATACGTTTAAGCTGCAAGACTTCACTGAATAAGTTGTTTTTTTGGCTTATTTGGTGTCCGCTACTTGAAAATGTGACGAGGTCAACCCTTTCGGAGCATAATATCGACTCAACTTTGTCAGCAAAGTTGTAGATCTATGAGTCAGTGAACTCGTTTTAAAATGTGAGCTCAACCGGACAAACGACGAGGGAGATATGAATTTTCTCGTGAAACCACTTTCAGCCTTTTTCTTCGGTTCAGCACTTCAGTTTTACGAAATAAACCAAAACGACAATCTTTGGAGCACCGTTCGAACTTGCGTTTGTCTTTGAACTTAAATAGGAAAATTTTGTGAACCAACGCTTCTAGAACGGACACAATCCGATGAATTGACCGAGTTATGAATTTTACAAAATCTGACAGACAGTGCACTACATCAAAGAACCCCACTGGTAATTCGGATCTTCGGGATCCTTCCGCTTGAACCTAACCCAAACTGAATTCACGGAATGAAGATAACATCTAAACGGAAATTTACGCGCCGGAACGACATCAATCCGATGAACGAGCTGAGAGTTATGAATTTTTTAGTGTTCAAAGCTCACCGGTCCAACACTGTTTTTCACTATATCGACTCTGAAAACTCGCACATTCGGAGATCTTTTTCAAAGAATTAGTTCTCGGACAAAAACCGAAAGTTTGAAAGGATATCAAGAAGGAACTTTTAGAATAAAAATCTCTCAGAAATCTTGATCTAATTAGAAGTTATGAACTCTTGAATACCGCTAGCATAGTTAATCCGCGAAACCGAAATTTCAGAAACAAATAACTCCCACCACTTTCCTTGATGAATTGGCCTCCGAGCCAAACACAAAAGTTGTAGAGAATACCGAAACGATTATTAACATGGAATTTCAAGACAAAACAATTTTTTGGGCGAGAGTTACAACCTTTGCAAACTGCACCGTAAAACTGATATTACACTTAAATTTCTCTGACTCAACCGAGAACTTTTGGCTTCTTCTGAGATTCATGTGCACGTGCCACATGCAGAAATAAAGGTTTGTCGCAACCTATGAAAGCTCAATGGAGATGTATGCTCATGTATGTTTATTATACAATTATTATCTAAATGCAATGTAATGTATGCAAGGATATGCTAAATGACATGAAAATGAGAGGGCAAATTTTGGGGTGTTACAGCTGCCCCTATTCAAACATCTGTTAATCTGAAAAGGACGAAAGCCTAGGCTGTCGGTCGTTTGAGATGAACTGTGATTGAATACCCATAAGAACCAAAAATTTGCGCTCTGTCGGAGAATAAAAAGGAAATAGGAAATAGACCCAATCCAATATAATAAACTGCTTGAGACCCTTGTTGTGATGAAAAGTAACTCAGAACCAAAATCTTGTGTAAATTTAACATTAAACGGAGCAGATGAGCTTCCTTCAAACAAAACTGTTACGCCAGGTGAATAAATAACAAACTTGTTACGCCAGGTGAATAAAATCCAGTACAGACGAGCCCTCTTCATATGTCTTGCTCAAATATATGGTGCCTAAGACGGACGATTCTTCTTCGGATAACCTGTTACGCCAAGACCGGTAATGCACTTAAGCCTGTGGGATAGACATGCACAAATAGGATAGACGAACCCTCTTCATATACCTTTCGTAGATATATGTTTCTAGGACGGACGAGCCCTCTTCACAAATCTTGCTTAGATATGTGGTACTCAAGACGGACGAGTCTTCTTCGGATAACCTGTTACGCCAAGAAACCGGTAAATATTTTGACGTTTAATCCCACCGTCAGGATTTAGAACCTCTTCAATACAGATGAGTATTGGATGATCATCAAGGAAACACGGACGAGTGCCCTAAGTCAAAGATACGGACGAGTATCTGACGATGATCAAAGAAACACGGACGAGTGCTTCAGGCAATGATACAGACGAATATCAGCCACTGATACGGACGAGCATCAGAAAGGTACCAAACACGGATAAGTGTTTGTCAAAATATAACACGGACAAGTGTTAACAACGATATAGACAAGTATCGGAAAGGTATCAAATACGGACGAGTGTTTTCCAAAAGATAACATGGACGAGTGTTAAACATGATACGAACGAGTATCAGAAAGGTATCAAACACGGACAAGTGTTTGCCAAAAGATAACACGGACGAGTGTTAACAACAATATGGACGAGTATCAAAAATGTATCAAACCCTGAGTGATTGAAATATGATATAGACGAGTATCAGGAAACTATCCAAACACAGACGAGTGAATGAAGCCAAATAGTAACACATACGAGTGTTTGAAACAATACAGACGAGTATCAGAAAGATATCAAACACAGACAAGTGCTTGAAAAAGATAACACCGACGAGTGTTAAAAATGATACAGACGAGTATCGAAAAGGTAACAAACACGGACGTGTGTTTAAAAAGGATAACACAGACGAGTGTTAAAAACGATACAGACGAGTATCGGAAAGATATCAAACACAGACGAGTGCTTGAAAAAGATAACACAGACGAATGTTAAAAATGATACAGACAAGTATCGAACAGGTAACAAACACGGACGAGCGTTTGTTAAAAGATAACACAGATGAGTGTTGAACATGATACGGACGAGTATCAGAAAGGTATCAACACAAACGAGTGTTTATCAAAATATAACACAGACGAGTGTTAAAGACGATACAGACGAGTATCAGAAAGGTATCAAACACGAACGAGTGTTTGTTAAAAGATAACACAGACGAGTGTAGAACACGATACAGACGAGTATCAGAAAGGTATCAAACACAGACGAGTGTTTGTCAAAAGATAACACAGATGAGTGTTAAAGACGATACAGATGAGTATCGGAAAGGCATCAAACACAGACAAGTGTTTGCCAAAAGATAACACGGACGAGTGTTAACAACGATACAGACGAGTATCGGAAAAACTTGACTTGAGAGGAGAGTGGCAACACTGCAGGGGAGAATAATATCCGTAGAATATTCGGCTAAGGAACGAGATCAAGATGCTCTAATAATGCTTGACTCTGGCTGAGGAAAAGAACAACTGGCTGAGTTGTCACAAGGGCCAAAACTAAATTGGCAACTTCCTGGGGAATATTTCAATGCTGGACAACTTCCAAACATGAAACTCTATGGGGAATACCATCTTCAGGCTTGGCTGGGGATGATGCTTGGTTAAATAACCATTGTCGAGAAACGAATTCTGACATTCTGAACTCTGTGGAGAAATGCAAGGCCTTCAGCTACCTACTAGGAATACTTCATTGCTGACTCCGCATGGGGAGAAGAATTGTTCAATTAACCTTGAAGTTATGCTGGGGATACCACCATACTCTGATTCAACTAGGGAAGGTTCCATCTTAGACTTTACTGGGGATGCTGGGGATCATCCTTTCTGCTGGAGATAGGAATTGCAAAGTGTCTCTCGCTGAGGAGAAAAAATCTGCTTGGAGAATGTCACCTTGTAACATCCTTCTGGTCCAGCTGACTGCTTGAAGATCAATTCAAGAGGATTTTACAGATGACATGGCATCCAAAATGCTCAGTATCTTCAAACTCTTCGAGATTCGTCGAATCTTGACATAATTACCCCATATTGCTTGGATTGTGAAAGAATTTGTCTCACGAGGATTCCTAAAAAACCTCGTATCACTGCGAAATACCATGCTCTGGTATTATGAACCATAGATAGGTCTATCAATTGTTAAGAGGGAAGGATGTCTCATAACCCCAAAGAAACTTCAATCTCGCTTTTGAGCTCAGCTGTAGACTGTTACATGTAAGCAAAAGGATATGCACACATGCCCCAGGCAGAAATGAACCAAGTATGGTTGAGCCAGGATGATATGACTGATTGATTTTTTTTTATGACAGACTCACTGGGTATCAACTCAAGGGTCAAAGAAGTGAAGACTATGCCATCGACTCAAAGGTCGTAAGAAACAAAAATATCAACTCAAGGGTCGAGGTAACTGAATGACAATATCGACTCGAAGGTCGGAAAATAACCATGATATCAACTCGAGGGTCGAGAAAATGAAGGCAATGATATCGACTCAATGTCCGAGGCAATGAAATCAATGATATCGACTTAAAGGTTGAGAAACAAGGGTGACGGTATCGACTCAAGGGTCGAGAAACAGAAGCGATGATATCAACTCGAGGGCCTAAGAAAACATCGATATCGACTCAAAGGTCCAAGAAAACCAAAGCGAAGACTGCCACACTCAACTGAAGTGAGGGGTTAGACGCATATAGATGCCAACTGGTCATGGTTGAGGAGATGCCAACACAGACTGAACTTTAACCTTGAAGATGCCAATGACTACTGGACTTTAGTCGTGTATGATGATCAGATGAAGAAACCATAACGACCGAGGAGAAATCCTTTGATCAAGGAAACACACTTCCCGCGCCCTACTGGGATCAATCATCTGACGTTCATTCTGGGAACTACCTTGTATACTGTATGATTGTCTCAAGAGGATTTTATAGAAAACCCAGCTTCCGAAATGCTTCAGTGTTTTCAAACTCTTGAATATCTCGAAGTAACAACATCAGACTGTATGGTCCATGAAGGAATTTTCCCCAAGATCTTGCATCATCATGAGGTGTTCTGCCCCAGTATTCTGAACCTTGAGTTGGTGCATCTGATTAACCGTCTTCTGGAGAGAGTAACTTCTAGTGCTTCTAGGGTGACCTGCCCCAGTACGAGCCTTACTTTGGAGAAAACGCCCAGGCTAACTACTCTATGAGAGATTTAAATCTCGAAGTGATTTCCCTAGTTTGGCTGGAATTTGAAGAGATTGATCGACGTTATTGCCTCAGATTGGATGCATTTAACCCAACTGGTTGGAAAAGTCCCTATTCATCGGAGTTTCTTGGAAAAATTCCCCTTGACATGAATGTCCTTCAGAAGTTTCCGCCTTCTCAACTTGGCAAGATTAAGTTTTCTAGACTAAGGTTCCATATGTGAACTTCTTTGATTCCAAACAAATGTATGCAAGCAGAAAATGTTTTATTCTGAGAATGAAAATTCTAATGCAACACATGTGCAAATCTTGAAGTTTTATTGAAAAAATGTCGTTTGTGAACGAACCACTGGTTAAGATACGACATGTATTTTTTTTAAAGAAAACATGCACATGTAATACCAACAAAGACCTTTTAGCATAACTCATAGGAGTCAGGAATGCTATCTTATGGTAGTACACTCTCGAATTAACCTTGTTTCAATTAGGACTTTTGAGGGTTGTATCGTGGCTTGGTTCATGGTTATAGAAACAAAGATATAGGCTCAAAGTTTATATGTGCCCACCCCTCTTCGTGATGTCCTTCCATTCCTATGTTCAGCTAGTTTTCACAAGCGCTCACCTTTCATAAGGGTTTCGTGATGGTTGAGGAACCATTGCTGCTAACGGTTTAAGCACCACTAAGGTTGTTTGAGTAACAGTCACCCTTATTGTCCTTTTCTCTTGTGTCTGTATCACACGACTTTGTTCTTGCTTAAGGATTTTTCTTGTGTATCACACGACTTTTCGTCTTTTCGCTTTTATTTTTTTTTGTTTATCCCTAACTTTTCCCTGGACTGATTCTTTTTGAATTTTTTTACTTTGAAGTCCAGCGGGATGCCCTAATTTTTGCCTAAGTCACTTGTTTTCGAGTTTTAACTTAGCGGGCTTTTCATATTCTTTTTTTTATTCATTTTTTCCGAACAAATCGTGTGACACAGGTTTGTCTTGATTGCTTTGTAAGGGTTGTGACTGTCTCACTTTCAGTTGATGAGGGATAACCATTGTGGTTTCCGGATCAGTATAACCATTGTGGTTTCTGGTCTTTGGACCTTTTGATGTGTTGGAAGGAAAGGTAATGGATCCTCAAATACACTCCTTTGTGAAAGTCTGAACGCTCAGTCCAACTAGCTGACACCTACCCTGCCCATGGGTTACATGTTAGGGTTTTTTTACATGCGAAAAGAAACTCCTACTTTAAGGCTCAAAGGGGTTAGTGAGGGTCTATCTCCCTTATATCTCTGGTGTTTAGGATTTGAAACAAAGCCTGTACATCGTCAACAGGGTCTTACTCAAGAGCATACAAATGAAGATTTTTGCGTTTTCATTTTGTCATCCTCTATCATAGAGTTTAAGAACAACAGTTGGTATTGCAATGCATATTCACAAAATTATAAGTAAAACAAATGAATTACTTCAAGAAAAACATGCGCATTTCATTAATTAACATTAAAAAAGAAAACAAGTTTCATGCAAGCATACAAGTGTTCAAACAAACATATAAAAGCGACACATGAAAATGTAGTAAAGAAACTGAGCAATGCCATTGTTGAGGAGACTTGACTCCGTCTGGACCTGTTGATCTTGAATACTTTCAGTAGTCAACATATTTTTCCTGATGAGATTTGCAGTCTTCAATCAAATGACCACGTGTCAGCACCATACTTCATTCCCAATTATTCTGACCCGAAGCTTTCGATGTTCAAACAATGACACGAGACGTCTGAAGAAAAGAGTGACACTGAGATGAAATTGCCACATAAGTTTGCTCGGAAAGACCTGACGATCTTCTGCCTACGTATCTCCATTGAACAAAGACCAATGAAGAATCAGAGCGACGTATTTCCCCTCAATAGGGATGAAAATGCAATACATAAGCTAACCATCCTCATAGCTGCTCTTCAGAATCAAACTGAGAATCACCTTCACACATATCCTCAATAATTTCCTCCATAACAGGAGCTGATGAACCCACATGACCAAGCGAAGAATTGTTAACTTGAATGCCTTGAGGCGTCACTGAAATCAAACCAGACTCAATCAAATCCTGAACCTTATCCCTGAGAGGCTTACATTCTTCAACTAAATGTCCTGGTGCATTGCCATGGAAACCACATCAAACACTGGGATCAAAACTTGGTGGGTATGGAAAAGGCACCAGACCGGGTTTCTTCGGCTCTATCAATCCACTGTCGATCAGGCGTGAAAATATCTGACTGTATGGCACTAGCAATGGATCAAAATACCTTTTCGGTCTCTTAGTGTATTAACGACGCCTTTGCGGAGTATGCTTCTGTTGGCATGGTCGTTGCTAATACTGAGGAGGTTCACTATTAACGGACACCTGGCATAAAAATTGATAAGCTTGTTGACTCTGAGCAGTTGAGATGCACGAGTACTGTGGATAAGTCAATGGGGTTTGTGGAGCTTCCCAAACCGCATCAATTACATCCTTTCCTTGGGAACTGATAACAGATTCATTCTCTTCAGCTGAGCTATCTGAAATGCCTTGGATCTTTTCCATCTTGATAAAACTCTCAATGCGTTCTCCAACTATCACCAAGTCCAAGAAACTCGACGTTCCACTGCCACTCAACCTCTCCAAGTACGGTCCCTGCAAGGTCTTGATGAAAAGATCAACCAATTCTCTGTCTGATAGCGGGAGTTGCACCCGAGTAGCTACCTCTCTCCACCTATGGGCGTACTCTCTGAAAGTTTCTCCATCTTCTTGGGATAAAACTTGCAAATCCATGCGGCTAAGAGCCTTATCAAGATTATAGTCACACTGCTTCACAAAGGCATTGGCTAGGTCTGACCATGATTGGATGCGAATACTCTCTAACTCCATGTACCAACTCGACGATGCCTCACTCAGACTGTATTGGAAGTAGTGAATCATTAATTTGTCATTATGCTCATATGGGGTCATCCTTCTGCAAAACCTCACCAAATGCTGCCTTGGACAACTATCCCCTTTGTATTTTTCAAACTTTGGTACTTTCAACTCTGGAGGTATTACAAGACCGTGTACCAGACACATGCTTGCAACACTTAGATCAACAACATTACGACTTTGAAGGGCTTTGATCTCTTCCTTCAACACAAGGAATCCTTCTTCCCTCTCCACAACTTGTGGATCTTGGATTATCACCACAGGGATTGCCTCATGGGAACCTGGCATAGTGAAAGTAAAACTGTGATAATCTGCAGCATTAACAGAAGAAGAATGTCCACTCCGGGTAACCTGATGCTCTCGAACATCTAGGTTCTCAACAGGGATATGTGCAGGCTAAGCTTGAGCGGAATTGTGGCCATCTTGCCTTGCCAAATTTGTCATAGCCTCTAAACGTTGGTCCCACTGATCTCTTGTCAACCCAACACTTGTAAACTGGATTTGCTCTCCAGGGTCCATGATTTTCCCAAAAGTTGCTTCAAGTCTGATACAAGAGCTGGAATCTCAACTGTAGATGGTGAACAAAGAACATATGAGCCCTGCTTGTGAAACAAAAATGCAATGCAAATGCTATGTGTAAACCCCCAAATTTTCCCTCACTCTTTATCACACCATGGCTGGTGATCTTTCATTTTTTCATAAGCATAAGCATTACATCTCATATTGCATTTTTGTTTCACTGCATAGTTCAAGTTCATCTGCATCTAGGGTTTGTGATCTGAGCAATCCAAGATTCCATCTGAGCCATCCCAAAGGCCTCAAATTATTCCAAGAGGGTCCATATGTGTTATACCATCATATTATATCCCTCAAAGTTCATGGAAGTCAAGAAATTACAAGAACTGACAAAGCATGGAAGCAGAGCTAGGGTTTTCACTCCACAGATGACCAAAATTAGGGTTTTGGTTTCAGAGGCCTTAACTCCAAATTTTTGGGTCATTCTTGTTTCTAATGCTCTTAAGATGATATAAGGATCATGTGTACGAAGTTTTAGGAAGAAATTCATTGTGGAAGTCATTTGTTCACTAGGTAACTGCTTGAGCAAGTTAAGTCAAAATCAGGGCATCTGAGGCCCCTAACAATGGAACCAAAGGGGTATTTTCATCAAATTGAAGTTCTCTGATCTTTATTTGATCTTAGAAGAGGTTGTAAGTTCACAAGATTGAAGAATTTGGAGCCATTTGCAAACTTGCCAAAAATGGAAATGACTTGTAATGGAAACTTTCCATTTTGGGAAAGTTTTTCAACCTCCTCTTTCTCAACCAAAAATGCTTCAAATGAAAAATTATTGGTCATGAAAGTTGTAGATTAGGTCTTTCCCTTTTCAAAAAGTACAAGAACATGTCTTGATTCATCCTAGAACTCAAGATATGGCCTTTCAAAGTTGGCAAAAATCCTAAAAAATTCAAGTTTCATGTCAAAGAGGAATTTTGCAAATTGGCATATTCAAGCTTTCTAATGACTTCAAATGTGTACAAACACTTCATAACATGCCTATGTGACTTCTAAACATCAGAATTGGCCCAACAATTTGGCATTTCCATGACTTGATTCACAAGAAACATCAAAGTTGGAAAATTGCATAAAGCATGACATCTCTTCATCCAAGCCATCCAGCTGAAATCCTTTGATCCAAGGGCCCTCCACAAAGCCAGCTGAGGCCAGATATGCCTTGGAACCACTCCTTCCATGACCCATGCTCATAGTACAACCAATGTTGACGTTTTGCAAAAACAACCATACCAATCACACTATGCCACCACCAACTTTTTGACCAATCAAGACCTCTTATGAAAACCCTAAGGAGCTCATTTCAAACATCACACAAGCCTGCAAGCATTCATAGACTCAGAATCACAAAATCCTCCATAACACTTCCCCTCTTTGAATTTCATCACACAACCACTCAAACTTCAAACTTTCTTCACCATTCAACTCAGCATCACCTAAGTAACAAATCCCAACCATTAAAATGGCCTGAAACACATCACACAACAAATACGATTTTTCATCTCTCACAACTGAACTTCAGAAAGAGGCCAAATAAACTCACTCCAAGCATCAAAGCATTCTCAGGAAGCTCATTGGGGTTGGTTTGCACCAAAGAAAGGTCCAGAAAGCTCAAGAACTGAAAGCTCAACCTCAGGTAACCTCAAGAACATTTTTTCCAGAACTTGCATTTTAAGTTTCTAAATGAATCTTCATGCTTCACTGATCATCCTGATGTAATTTGTTTTGAAAATGGTTGATTATTAAGCATGTATTGAACTTCTGAAAGTTTTGTTCAGTTTTACGATTTGATTCGAATCTTGTTTTTGATGCATGATAAATATGTTTTGATGGCTGATTCTTGCTTAGGGGTGTTAGGGGATTGATTCTGGAGCTTTAGAGGGGTTGGGGTAGCCTAGGGAGTGAGATAACATGAATGTGCTGCCAGAGAAGATGACCGGAACACTGTTCCGGTCACCTGAGGGTCATTAAACCCTAATCCTGTAATTAATGGTCAGTTTGAATAATGGCCGTAGGATGTGTTTTGCCGCGTGTACGAATGGCCAGGATTGATCCACTTAACCCTAATCCCTGTTATTTAAATTAATTAATTAAAATTATCCAGTTTCAATCTGAACCCTAGGATCACGCGCGCAGTCTTCCCCAGTTTAAATCCTGGCCCTCAGATCAGTTGACTTTGCATTTAATTCATTTTATTTCATTTTTTATCCATTTCTTTTGCATAATTATTTTAAAATAGCAAAAAGCTTTCAAAAAATATTTCCTTTTGCATTTTTGTTTCAAATATTTTTCTTAATCAGAAAATGATTTTTATTTTATTTTTTGCATATAAAAAGTATTTTTAAAATATTTAAATGTTATTTTTAATTAATTAAAGTCTTTTAATTAATTAAAAATACATTTAGGTTTCTAAAAATCACCAAAAAAATCACGAATCATCCCTTTGAATTTAGAAACATTTTCAAACTCTTCACACAAATTTATTTTTAGGTTTAATCATAACTTGAGAACTTTCTTTGAATTAAGGGTCATTAAATTTCATTTTTTGAACCCTAACTTGAAAAAATCTTTTCTGCCTAACCAAGAAGAGTTTGAAGATGATTCTTTTTGCATTGTTTTATTTATAGCATGTAGTTTATAGGTCATTTATCTCATGAGTTTATCTTGCATTTTCAATTTGATTTGCATTTTCCTTTGAGAATCACCCAAAAAACCTAGAAATTTAGGAAATTCATAACTTTTGAGTGGTAAGGCTTTTAACCTTCTCCTTTGGGGTGTGACCTAGTATGGGATTAGGGTTTGTTTGAGCTTGGTTTCAAATTTTTATCATGCCATATGCTTCTGTTTTGTTCATGTGCATCTCATACTTCCATATAACCCTAATTTTACATGCTCGTTTGCATTCATCTTGCATATGCATCCATACATGAACTTGCCACGACATTTCTTGCATTCATATGTCATCTAGGACCCCTTAGGATATTTTAGAACCATGCTTGATCATTTCTTCATCCATTTGCAATGATTTGAATTCATTTCATTTCATTAACTTTCATGAACTTTCAAACTTCAAAGCATGCTTCCTTTGCATCTCATCTTTGTATAATCATACATATGCATTTTGCATGCCTTTGAATCATCTCACATGACATTAACATTGCATAAACACTTCTGACTTTGGTCATTTCATCTCATTTCATCTCATTTCATTTCATTTCTTTATGCATTGAACTTTATTCATTCATGCTAACATTTTCAGGTGGTAAGTTACTTTGAGAAGTGGATTTGCCTTCACTTCTAATTTCTCTTTATCTCTTTAATATGCATCTTGCTGGTTTCTTTGAAGTGAACTTGTTCACTTGTGTTCATTCTTTCTCACTTTCTTTCTTTAAGTTACTTATCTTCTTCAATGAAGTAAGTAACTTATTTCTTCTGCTTTTTCCTCCTTTCATCTGCTTCTTCCATTGGTGGCTTCCTTGAAGATATTTCTCAAGCCTTACAAACCATAGGAACATCCAAGCATGATAATAATTAGGGTTGTGGTTAGTCCCCTTAGGTTTTACCTTTGAGTCTCCTTGAGTCTCTCTTCTCATCTTCATAATCAGAGACTAAACTCTTAAAGTTTTAGGACTTTGGAATTAGGGTTATGCATGCATCCTTCTCTTAGGATGGCGTGTATAACTTTAATCCTAAGTGTTAAACCTTTAATTTGTTTAAACCTCTTAATCAAATCATTTAATAATTATCAAGACTTCATCTTGTAACTTGGGCCTTACATTAGGGTTCTAATTCTTCCTTTATGGTTAAGAAGGACTAACCCTAGTGTTCAATGGACAAGTCCTCCTCAAGTTGTCTTACAAAATTAAAATCCATTTCTTAATCTCATCCCTTAATTAAAATCCACTTAATAAAGGTTTGTTATATAATGAATTTAATCCCTAACCATGGATTAAGTTGAGGTATCTTCCTCAGCTTAAGTGTCCTCATCTATTATCCTTCTATTAGGATGGTGTAATGAGTCCACTAATATGTGATTAGAGATTAAACTCATTACTTAACACTAAACAAAAACCCAAAAACATCTAAATAATCACAAGTAGGTTAATGATCTTAATCCTACATCATCATGGAAATTAAGTTGAGATGCTTATCTCATACTTAAGTAGGCTCATTATCCCTAATCAGGGAGGATATAATGAGTTTATAAGCCTTTGATTTAGGCTTAAGCTCATTAACTTATGCAAAACATCGAAAACAATAACAAAACTGAAAACAAAAAAAACAAACAATAATCATCTCCTCCGGGATTCTTTTCTCATCACACTCATTCACAAACGGGAACTTGCTTCTTCCGTCTAATGCAAGACAGTTAGCACTCGAGCCAGACGAGTCATACACTTGAGCATAGACAAGAAAACAGTTCACAATCAATTTATCTTTCAGTCTTTTTGAGTCGAACTATGGTGTTCTGACTTCCTCATTGCACGCGAGGATACGAAGGCATAACTTAACAGTTATCGAACAAAAGTCTCTGTGTCTTCCCCCTCTTTCAGCATTCTTTCTAATCCTCAGTTCCTGAGCATTTCACTTATTTGCACTGACACTTGTATATTATTTTCCAGCTTTTGCACATAGATAGCATATACACTACCCCTTTAAATACAATCTCTTAAGCATGGATCCCGTCGAGTACGGCGGACAATCTGGGTGCTAATACCTTCCCAGGTTGTAACCAACCCCCTTTCTCAGTTTCTCTGGCTCGCAACCGTCTTATCCATATCTTTCTAGGTTTATGCAACATTACCTTTCCTTAGGGATAAAAATTCCTAGTTGGAGACTCTATTCAGTTCATTTCATTTTCTCCTTTTACCGACCGTTCTCGTCTGTACCCTATCTGACCCAGTGTCTTTTCGGGGGAGCGACACTATGAGATTCCATGTTCGGTTACTTCCAAAGAATCTATCTGCTTTTATCCACATTTTGATACAAAAAAAATCCAACAACAATAATTCAAATATGAGATCCTCGGAAATAACTGAACATGTATGCTAGAATGCTATGATGGCATGTATGCAGCTGGCAAGTGATCGGGAACCAGTGCCTGTCTGGATACAGAACACTGAGCTGAGAACCAAGTATATGATGATATATGTCCTCTGAATAATAATCATCTGATAAGAACTCAAAACCAAGGATCAAGAACTCCAGGGTTATAATAACCGGACCAAAACATAAGATCACACTGATGATGAAGGGTATCTTGAGGTCAAGGGTTCATGCAAACTTGTAAACCCCTCCCAATCTCACGGGTGTGCTCCGAGTCAAACATCACGGACTCTCAAAGCCGAATAGCAATAATACGTCCACCATCTCCGAGGAATGGCTCATGACCAAACTAGGGAATCAGTTTAGCATTATGTACTACTCAGGGAGGCCTCAGTGTGAGTCCAGGAAAAACAAGCATCCCTTATAAGTCCCTAGCTTCGAGCACTGAAGTCGAGAAACAATAGTACATTCATCCCGAAAGTTACAATACTATCGTCATACGACTAAATGCTTTGACTGAGTTCCTATAAGAGAATCAGGCCATCCTATGCGAGTTCCAAGTGGACCCTCGGGTGCGAATGGGTTTGCCACAAAATGTGGTCTGCCACTGTCACCACTGGAGAGGGTTGTTTCCACAAAGGTTCTCAATGATCGGTCCCCAGATGCACATAACTATCAAGGTCCTATCCCGAACTGGAGGAAATCTCCACACAAAATATTTCTAAGACGGTCGCAATCTGGGTGTGAAACACATCGCCACTCATCATGCCACATGCGAGTTCAATGTGTCCACGCTAATCCTAGGGTGCACTCAAGCAATGTATTTGGCTTATCTCTCAGTAACAGTATCACCCGAGTCCCACCAAACATAAGAAATCCAATCCAGACAGTCCAGTAATAATATATGATGCATGAAAATAAAATACTGAAAACTGTAAATAAAGCTGTAAATAAAACAACAGCAAAATAAACAGGCAGCAACAAACAATCAACACCCAACGAAACAGAAACACGCAAAACAATAACAAAACTGAAAACACAAAAAACAAACAATAATCGTCTCCTCCGGGATTCTTTTCTCATCACACTCATTCACAAACGGGAACTTGCTTCTTCCGTTTAATGCAAGACAGTTAGCACTCGAGCCAGACAAGTCATACACTTGAGCATAGACAAGCAAGCAGTTCACAGTCAATTTATCTTTCAGTCTCTTTGAGTTGAACTACGGTGTTCTGACTTCCTCATTGCACGCGAGGATACGTAGGCATAACTTAACAGTTATCGAACAAAAGTCTCTGTGTCTTCCCCCTCTTTCAGCATTCTTTCTAAGCCTCAGTTCCTGAGCATTTCACTTATTTGCACTGACACTTGTATATTCTTTTCCAGGTTTTACACACAGATAACACATACACTAACCCTTTAAATACAATCTCTTAAGCGTGGATCCCGTCGAGTACGACGGACAATCTGGGTGCTAATACCTTCCCAGGTTGTAACCAACCCCCTTTCTCAGTGTCTCTGGTTCACAACCGTCTTATCCATATCTTTCTAGGTTTATGCAGCATTACCTTTCCTTCGGGATAAAAATGCCTAGCTGGCGACTCTATTCAGTTCATTTCATTTTCTACTTTTGCCGACCGTTCGCGTCTGTACCCTCTCTGACCCGGTGTCTTTTCGGGGGAGCGACAGCTTGGCGACTCTGTTAGGGACCTTATCTTGCAACCAGGTCTTCTGGTTCTTTTTGTGGGTTTCTCCTAGCGCTTGTTTGATTTGTGTTTATGGGGGTGTTATGTGCTACTTGTGCTTATTTATTTATTTCTTTCGGTACAGCTTTATTTATTGCTTTCATTTACAGTTTTATGCATTTTCATACTGTTATTATCATATCATTTGTGCTGGATCTCCTGTCTGTTTTGGTGGGTGGGACTGATGAGTGATTAAGGTTCCATACCAGGGACCTGAGTGACACATAGGATAGAGTGGCTTCATATTCTTTCCCATTCCATTTCGGTCTGGTGCAGGAATATGAAACACGGTTCAGACATGGGTTTCTTCTTGAGAACTCTGTGCTACGGATTTCCTGTAGTTCTAGGGCTATCTGGGAAGCCTGCTAAGTCTGGATGACCTTATATGACCTTCAGCATCTGAGGAAAATTAGAGGAGGATATTTTATGGTTATTGTAAACAATGTACCTCTGGGTTAGAAGTATTTACACTTCTCATAACTGATCCAAGTCTGAGGACCCTTGTTCTAGAACAATACATGTGAGGAGGTTGGGATGTTTACAGGTTTGCAGGAACCCTTGGCCTCATCATACCTTGTTACTAGTTTTGTTAAGGTTATATGATTTTGGACTATTCTTGTGAAATCCTGGACTTGTGACTCTTTATTTGAGTCCCCCACCTAGTTACTGGTTTTCTAAGCCTTCATCCGGACTTATGAACACACATGGACCCTATCAAGGCAGATAACAGATCCAACACTTGATCACAAACTCTTTGCATATCATTCTGCATACATCATTTTGCATCATTTAACATTTGTCTATTTGTTTTACAGGGTATCCACATCTTATCTTTGGTTTGGTTTTGACCTGTTCTGCTACTCAGACTTCTTAAGTTATCTGCACCAGCATCTTCATCAGTTGTCTTCATCAGAGACTCTTCTCCAACATCTTTTTCAGTGGCCTTTATCAGCATTGCTCTCAGTCTTCTTCACTAACATCCATTGTCAGCATGGACACTTCCAAGAAGAGCAATATCACCTATCACTTCTTTGAGCCCTCTTTGACAGGCATCAGACAGATCCAGTATCTGATCACCCCTGATCATGTCCCTTTATTCAGGGAACATTATGGAGGCATATTGGACATGATCATGGACCTGG
Source organism: Lathyrus aphaca (assembly GCA_963966055.1). NCBI lineage: Eukaryota > Viridiplantae > Streptophyta > Magnoliopsida > Fabales > Fabaceae > Lathyrus > Lathyrus aphaca. Next base: position 473,645,788 of record OZ014523.1, read on the forward strand.
ATGCATCCCAGTGGAGCATGATCCACACTTGCTTACAGTTTTATGACCCTCCTCTCAGATGTTTCACTTTCCCAGATTTTCAGCTAGGACCATCGATGGAAGAGTTCTCCATGTTGTTAGGTGCCCCCATCAGGAGAGGGATTCCTTTCAACCCTGAGATGGTTGCTCCCAAGAATGAAGATATAGCTAAGGCCTTGCACTTGGAGCCTACCCTCATTGATCAGAGCATGACAACCAAGGCTGGGGTTCCTGGTTTTCACTTGGATTTCTTGATCTCCCAGGCCACCCTGCATGCTGCAGCAGGAAAGTGGGATGTTGTTTGTGCACTTCTAGCCCTCAGCATATATGGAGTTATTTTGTTTGCAGATGAGCCAAAGTTTGTAAGCAAGAGTGCTATTCACCTGTTCTTGTTGAGGAATCCAGCCCCCACCCTGCTTGGAGACTTTTACTATTCAGTGCATCAGAGGAATGAGAAGCAAATGGAGAGGTTAGTCAAATGCTGTGCACCCCTCTTCTACTGTTGGTTGTTAAGACATTTGCCGAAGTCAAACACTTTCTTGAATCCTCATCAGCCAAGGAACTGGGCCAAGAGATTGATTGCCCTTACCTCAGAAGACATCAGACGGTGCACTCAGAGCACCAAGGGCAAATATATCATTACTAGCTGTGGGCAATATCACAATGTACCCTTGATTGGAGTAAAAAGTTGCATCAACTACAATGCTTTTCTTTTCAAGAGGTAATTAGGATATTCTTTGGTTCATCTCCCAAGAGGGAAAGACTTAACAAAGACCCTCTATTGTGACATTCAAGACAACTCTGCTATTGTCAGACAAGCTGCCCGGGCTTGGGACAACATTCAGACTAAGGGGACAGCTATTCTGGGCAAGTGAAACAATATAGCCTCAGCTCAGTATCTTGACTGGTCTCGTGTCAGGGGACAGATCACCCGGATGCCATTCACCTTAGAGGATACACCTAGACCATCAATAGTGGAGCCTGCATCTACTGTTAGTCTGGAGGAGTTTGAGAAGTTAAAGGAAAGGAATACTCAGCTCTCTGAGGCCTTGAAGAAGACCCTCTGGGAGAGGAATGACAACCGTCTGGATAATGAGAGGTTAGAGAAGCTCCGGATCGAGCACTTGACCAAGATTCAGAAGACGGATGACTACATCAGAAAGGCTAGAGCAAGGGAATTAGTACTGAAGAATGCTTGCAAGGAAGCTAAGACTCAGAAGGCCAGAGTTGAGCATTACTTAGAGGAGAGCCAGGCTAGGTGGATCAGGATCACTGAGGCCCGTGCGCAGGAGGATCAGAGAACTCAAGCTAGGATAAAGCAGCTGGAGGCTAGTGAGAAGAAGAATCAGGCAGTTTTGTTAGCAGCACAGAAGGAGATCTCTGAGTTGAAGCTCCGGGCGGGGTTGAAGAGATCAAAGGATCAGGATAAGCACAAGTAGTTGACCAGTTCCATTGCCACCAAGAATCTCCTCATTAGGACTATCACAGAGCACCAGTTGGTCCAGTGACTGAGGCTCTCCTGAAGGAAGTCAGAGAGGATGACTTTGGACTGGATGTTTGATTTCTTTATATTTGTACCTCTTTTTATTTGTAGTTTTTATTTTGTTGTTGTATTTTGACCCACCATGGGGACTTTATTGTAATTAAACTATGTACCTTCACTCTTTGTAATATATGGTTTATATTATTTTGTGGGCTTAATCTCTCTTCAACATCATCATTCCTCGAGGTCTGGAAGGTCAAAACCAAAGAATCGAACCGGATACCCTTGGAAGAAAAATAGGCATCCTGCATTGCATACTAACTTCTTTTCTTTGTTTTGTAGGTTTTTGTTTTTGTTATTGTTTCTTACTTTGTTGTGATTTCAGGAAACATTGCTCGCAGAAGATTGTTCCTTGTCAATAGAGTGCACCGGTATCCAACAAGAAATAACCTTCTGGGATTACAAATGGATCAGGTTCAACAAGACTTGACTGAAGTGAGAGCCCAGATGGCCAATGAGAGGACATAGATGGGGGCCCAAATGAATCAATTTATGACAGTGATGACCGGTTTGGCTCAGAGCCAGGAAAGACTGAGAGAGTTAGTCGAGCGGCAAACTCCCGAGGAAAACCATCCAGGTACAGGGGGTACCAGTAACAACGATCACGTGTAGCCTCGCACTGATCCCCCAGAGTTTGGACCTCACCTGAACCCAGACATCAATGCCATAAGAAACACCCAAGGTAACACCAGAGGGAGGGCCTTGCAGGAAGACCCTCAAGAAGAACAGTTTACTGTGGTTGGGGTTGGAGACGAAGTTTACGATCGTCATTTGGATGAAATTGCAGAAAAGCTAAGGTCTCTTGAATCCCAAAACTCCCTGGGTTTTAATGTCATGGGCATGGGATTAGTGGAGGGGGTTAGAATTCCTCACAAGTTCAAACCTCCTTGCTTTGAAAGATATAATGGCACGTCTTGCCCACGTACCCATCTTCAGTCTTTCCTGGGGAGATTGAAAGCCTACACCATGGATGAGAAGTTGTGGATGTTTTATTTTGAGGATAGCTTGACAGGAGCATCCTGAGAATGGTATTCCCATTTGACCAGGGCCACAGTGAAAAATTGGAAAGACTTGGCTGAAGCTTTCATTCGTCAATATCAGTATAATCTGGACATGGCTCCAAACAGAACCCTTCTGATGGGAATGTCATAGTCTTCCCGTGAAAGCTGTAGAGAGTATGCCCAAAGGTGGAGGCAACTAGCTGCAGCTGTTCAACCCCCAATGTCATAGAGGGAGATGGCAGATATGTTCATGAATACTCTATAGAGTACTTATATTGACATATTGGCAGCATTTTCTTCCACCAGCTTTGTAGACGTGGTGATAGCTGGGGAAAGAATTGAGAGCTTACTGAAGATGGGAAAGATTTATGACAACGGTGCCACTTCAAGAAGTGCAAGGAAGCCATTTGTTGGGCCCCGCAGATCCGGTGAAACAAATTATGTACATGTGGGAAGAGGAAGACCCCAATATCTGCCCAGATCAGTTGCTGCCGTCACTATTCCTACTCCACCTCCTCAGTATACTCAACAACCACAACACTTTCCTCAACAGCCACAGTTCCCTCAACAGAGATCCTACAACAACAATAACAATAATCAACAACAACGCCCTTTCCAACAGCGACCATCTCATATCAACAGGATGATTGACCCTATTCCAATGCCATATGCCACATTGCTGCCACAACTCCTAAAGCTCAATCTTGTTGAGTTGAGGACATTGACTCCACCTGATCCTTAGAACCTTCCAAGAAATTACGACGTCAACGCTAGGTGTGCTTTTCATTCTAATGCACCTAGTCACTCCACAGAAAAATGCAGGGCTCTGCATATGAAGGTCCAGGATCTGGTAGATTCAAAGGCCCTGAACTTTTCACCACCTCCCAATGTCATGAAAAATCCTATGCCAAGCCACAGTGGGCCAAGGATTAATGCTATAGAGGAAGGTTCACCCATGATTCCCATTGAATATGCTGCAAGTATTCAGACACCTCTGGCAGAGGTTAAAGCTCAACTTTTGAAATGCCAAGTGTTTCCAGGTTGTAAGGCCTATTGTGAATCTTGCAAGGTTTCCGAGAACGGGTGTGCAAGCTTAAGGAATGGCATCAATGGATTGATTAAATAAGGCATTCTGCAAATAATGACAACAACTTCTACAACACAAGCAACTCCTTTTTTAAAGACAAATGATTCTTCTACAACTGCAACAACAATTGTTCCTACAGACTCGTCTACAACTTCAACAACCACCTCTTCCATCACTTCAACAAACAAAAGTTCCATTTCATCTTCTTATACAACTTCAGCAACCACCAACAACGACATCTCCACAGTTACTATCTATTATGACCCTACAACGGTCCCAAACTCCAGCAACTTTCAACAACAATCTCAACAACAGTCTCAGCAACAATCAAGCTTCAGTTCATCACCACCAACGTCCATAAGAAGTCCTGTCACTATATTCTATGATCCATAGACAATAACGGTTCCAACCTCTGCTGCAGTGAGCCCAGTTACCATCACGGTACCAGGGCCTATCCCATATGACAAAGACAATGATGTACCATGGCACTATGGTGCAGAACTTTTCTGCAACAGAGAAAGAGTCCTTCTTGATTCTTCGGTTTACACCCCCCAAGTGGATAATGTCGGGGGAGGCGGAGGCATCACCCGAAGCGGATGCCTCTTCGCGTCACAAGCTCTAAGAACCAACACTGAGGCAGAGGCTGTTGCCAAAGCTAAAGGGAAAAGTGTTGCACCAGAAGAACCTGCACCAAAAGAAACTCATAAATCATCCTTTGATCAGGATGTGGATGAATTTATGAGGATAATTAAAAGAAGTGGCTACAAAGTTGTGGATCAACTCCATTAGACTCCTTCTAAGATCTCCATCTTATCCCTGATGTTGTGTTCCGAAGCTCATCGGGATGCACTACTCAAAGTTCTACACGCTGCCTACGTCCCAGACGAGATCACAGTGAATTAGCTTGAGACAGTAGTGTCTAATGTTAATACTAGCCATGGGCTGGGTTTCACCAATGTTGACTTGACAACGGAAGGACGTCACCACACATGACTTACCATAACCCCCTCAAAATAAAAATTAGCTAAACAGTTGAACATTGAAAGCATATGGAAAGCAAAAGAAAAGTAATGGTCAAAGAAAGGGAAAATAACGTAGGGAAAAGAAAGTGTTATGCTCGGATGGGCACTACCCTACTGCCTATGTATCCCTTTTGAGAAATTAGAGTTAACGTAGTTCGACTAACTACTTTTGTTTGTTTTTGTTTTTTAGTTGAACAATGTTAAGTTCACGTTCTACCGGCTGCTCGACCTTTGGAGACTCACGCACCTGGAGTAGAAGGAATTAACATGTTCTTATGAAAAGAAAACAAAGAGTTTGATTTGTGTTTTAGGAATGCTCATGCAAAAAAGGTAGTCCTAGATGAAGGAACCGTGCTACCTAAGTTAACATGCAAACGAGATACTATACAAAGCCTAACAATCCTATGGGGAGACGATCCCATCACATAAATAAGCAAACAAGCTCGAGGAGTATCCACATCACTCGAGTAGCAAACATCCACCTGTGGATTATGTCTTCACAATGGCAAAGAGATGGCCTAGCAATGATATGGAGGATCGAAGCAGGATGGGTACACAAAGCAATGATATCTCCTCGAGCTCGTGACTGTGGGAAAGGAGTATGTCTATACATGGTATCATATTACCAAGTAAGACAGTTAGCACTCGAGCCAGACGAGTCATACACTTGAGCATAGGCAAGCAAGCAGTTCACAATAAATTTATCTTCAGTCTCTTTGAGTCGAACTACGGTGTTCTGACTTCCTCATTGCACGAGCGGATACGTAGGCATAACTTAACAGTTATCGAACAAAAGTCTTTTTGTCATCCCCCTCTTTCAGCATTCTTTTCTAAGCCTCAATTCCTGAGTAATTCACCTTTTGCACTGACACCTGTACTTTCTTTCCCTAGATTTTGCACACAGATAACACATACACTTACCCCTTTTAAACACAATCTCATAAGCATGGACCCCGTCGAGTACGACGAACAATCTGAGTGCTAATACCTTCCCATGTTGTAACCAACCTCCTTTCTCAGTTTCTCTGGTTCGCAACTGTCTTATCCATCTTTTTTTAGGTTTATGAAGCATTACCTATCCTTCGGGATAAAAATGCCTAGCTGGCGACTCTATTCAATTCATCTTTATTTCTCCTTTCGCCGACTGTTCGCGTCTGTCCTGGGATGTAAATCTTCGGGAGCGACACATTTTCATGTCATTTAGCATATCCTTTCATACACTGCATTGCATTTAGATCATAATTGCATCATAAACGTACGTGAACATACATCTCCATTTAGCTATCACAGGTTGCGACTGACCTTTATTTCATCATGTGACACGTGTACAAGAATCTCAAAAGAAGCCAAAGTTCTCGGTTGATTCAGAGCAGTTTAAGCATAATATCAATTTTACGGTGCAGTTTGCAAAGGTTGTAACTCTCACCCGAATTTTTTTTTTGGCTTGAAATTCAATAGTTCAGATCTTTTCGGTATTCTCTACAATGTTTGTGTTCGGCTCAGAGGCCAATTCATCAAGGAAAGTGGCGGGAATTATTTGTTGCTGAAATTTCGATTTCGCCGATTAATTGTGCTAGAGGTATTCAAGAGTTCGTAACTTCTGATTGGATCAACGCTTCTGAGAGATTCATATGCCTAAAGTTCCGTCTTGATATCCTCTCCAACTTTCATGGTTTGGCCGAGAGCTAATTCTTTGAAGAAGATCTCCGAATATGCGAGTTTTCAGAGTTGATATAGTGGAAAAATAGTGAAAAATAGTGCCGAACCGATAAGTTTTGGACACTAAAAAATTCATAACTCTCAACTCGTTCATCGGTTTGATATCGTTCCAGGGCCTAAAATTCCGTTTAGATGTTATCTTCATTCTGTGAATTCAGTTTAGGTTAGGTCCGAGCAGAAAAACCCCGAAAATGTGAATTACTAGTGGGATTTTTGATGCAGTGCACTGACTGTCAGAATTTGCAAAATTCATAACTTGGTCAATTTTCATCGGATTGCGTCTGTTCTCGAAGCTTTGGTTCAAAATATTTATCATATTCAAGTTCCAAGACAAGCTCAAGTTCGAACGATTCCCCGAAGATTGTCGTTTTGGTTTATTTCGCAAAACTGGAGTATTGAACCGAAGAAAAAGGCTGAAAGTGGTTTCACGAGAAAATTCATATCTCCCTCTATGTTTGTCTGGTTGAGCTCACATTTTAACACGAAGTCACCGACTCATAGATCTACAAATCTGCTGACAAAGTCGAGTCAAGATTATGCCCCGAAGAGGTTGACCTCGTCACGTTTTTGAGTAGCGGACATCAAATAAGCCAAAAAAATAACTTATTTAGTGATGTCTTACAGCTTAAACGTATCGACCGCACTCGATTTTGATCATATGACGTCCGTTCTTTTTGCTTTGTAACTGAGATTTAGAGGCGGACGATGTTGGGGAAGGCTCATAGTCGAAATTTTTTGCCGAAGATATTGTTATTTTCACTTAAGCCGAAATTCTACCTTTTGACTTTCATTTTACACTCCACTATATATTCTTTTGACCCACAATTTGTCTCAGAACTTCAATCATAATTCACAAACACCAAAAACTCTCTTTAAAGGATCAAAGTTCATTTTCTCAACTCTTTCTCAAGAATACAACAACTTCATGAAGAACTCAAGAACACTACAATTCCGATCAAGCTTCTGGTAGCCGGACAACCGCGAACCACCACCTCCGGTCAACTCCACCACTGCGCGGACACCATTTTCCGCTGCCAGAAGTTGCACGACCTCGCCTCCTCTCCTCCGTTCGTGATCACACCTTTCTCCATCCGGATTCGCAATTTCTTCGTCGATTCTTCATTCGGGCATTTGTGTGGTTGTATCCGACTTGCACATCTTAAGTGATTTATTTTCACTCCGATGAATTGAGCTTATATGGTAAATGCGATGTTCGACTTGCTTTATTTGTGGATGCTAGCTTGTTTGAGCGGACCTCTGGGTTTCAATCTTTTTTTTAGCTTGTTGGTACTTCGGATTTACATCCATGCGGTATAATTTCTTATCCGATTTACTATTTCCGCACTTTATCACTTAGATAGACTGGTGTCCTGACCGTTTCTTTTTGGCGGGCATTTTCTGGAAGACCTCCTTCAGAGGCTCTGTATGTGTTTGTTTACATTTATGCAAAGACCTCCAAAGAGGCGCCTCATTCCCATTCCCCTTAATAAGACCTCGAAGAAGGCAAGCGAAAAGGGCTCGTAATCAGCCCCACACTATCATTGAGTCTTTCATTAGCTCGCACCCCGTGTTGATGCTTTTGGATAAAGTTCATCCTGCTTTTGTCCAGTCAGTCTGTGGAAGAGGATCTCACTTTCTGGATCCCCATGCTTTGTGTAGCCCACATCCGTTGACATTGATGCTTTGTGCTCATACGCACATGATATTTCCCCCATTTTGTTCTTACTTGGTAATATGATACCATGTATAGACATACTCCTTTCCCATAGTCACGAGCTCGAGGAGATATCATTGCTTTGTGTACCCATCCTGCTTCGATCCTCCATATCGTTGCTAGGCCCTCTCTTTGCCATTGTGAAGACATAATCCACAGGTGGATGTTTGCTACTCGAGTGATGTGGATACTCCTCGAGCTTGTTTTCTTATTTGTGTGATGGGATCGTCTCCCCATAGGATTGTTAGGCTTTGTATAGTATCTCGTTTGCATGTTAACTTAGGTAGCACAGTTCCTTCATCTAGGACTACCTTTTTTGCATGAGCATTCCTAAAACACAAATCAAACTTTTTGTTTTCTTTTCATAAGAACATATTAATTCCTTCTACTCCAGGTGCGTGAGTCTCCAAAGGTCGAGCAGCCGGTAGAACGTGAACTTAACATTGTTCAAGTAAAAAACAAAAACAAACAAGAGTAGTTAGTCAAACTACGTTAACTCCGATTCCTCAAAAGGGATACATAGGCAGTGGGGTAGTGCCCATCCGAGCATAACACTTTCTTTTCCCTACGTTATTTTCCCTTTCTTTGACCATTACTTTTCTTTTGCTTTCCATATGCTTTCAATGTTAAACTGTTTAGCTAATTTTTATTTTGAGGGGGTTATGGTAAGTCATATGTGTGGTAGGTGTCGCTCCCGGGATTTTGATCCTAGTACAAACGCCAAAGTGGCGCGGAAAAGGTAGAGTCGCCAGCCAGGCATTTTTATCCCGAAGGAACGGGAAAGATAATGCTGCACAAACCCGAGGAAGAAGGAAAGGACAAGGTCTTGCGAACCAAAGAATCTGGGTTCGGGAGTCGGTTACGACCTTGGAAGGTATTAGCACCCCAGACCGTTCGCCGTACCCGACGGGATCCACGTTTATTTGTTTGTTTCAAAGGGTGAGAAATAAGATACTGCTGAACAAAGAACTGCTACTGGAACTGAAATGAGAAATGGAACAAAAAGAGAACAAAAAGAAAGAATGGGGAAAATGTAGGGAAAATAAAGAATGTGCTCGAATGGGCCCTACCCCACTTCCTACGTACCTCATCGGGAAAATGAGGATCAGAGTCGACGTAGTTTGCCTAACTAAGGCGGGAACTATTTGTTCGTGTTTTTTATATGCTAGAACTGCGTATTTCTATGCTCAGGTGCTGCAGGCTCGTCTGGTACGTGTGCATTTACCGTCTTGCATGTGAGACAAGTTGTCGCAAGTTCGTGTTGAGAGTGAATGAGATGAGAAATGAAGTTCCCGCAGGAAAGTCGCTTATTGTATGTTGTTTTCTTTTTAAGAGCTTTGTATGAATTTGGCACAAGGAAGTGAATTCAAACTCTTTTCCATGGAATGTGTACTTTCTACTACATTCCAAGATGGAATAGTAGAACAAGCACACCAAGCAAGGATAATTTATCCAAGACTTGTTCCCAAGGATTAGGGTTTAAGTTCACTAGCTTGTTGAACTTATTACATGTTTTTGTAGTTTTTGTGAAGAACTATCTTTTAGGTTTTCTTTGTGAAATAACCTCTTGATAAGATTTGTACATCATGCTAGACAAGCCTACACTATTCCAAGATGGAATGAATGTAAGTGCCCCATGGAATAAGGCTATACACAAGAGATTCTTTCATGCATTTATTAAGTATTTTTTATTTTGTTTGAAGATGAGAAGAGAAAGACTCAAATGGAGAAAGGAAAAAACTAAGGGGGGACTAAGACTCAACCCTAAGTTATCCATTCAATGGATGTCCTATGGTTAATGAGGTATTCTAAACCTAAGGAAGAAAAGGAAAAGAAGAAAAATAATTAGAACTCAACTTACTTCCTAAGGAAGTTAAGTTGAATCTAAAGAACAAAAGAGAAACCTATGAACAAAGCACAAAGTGCTAAGGCAAAGACAATTAGATGCATAAGAGATATGAATGAAGAATGATTACCTCATCTTCCCCCCCTAAAAAACAAATGTTAGCATGAAGAAGAAGTATGAACAATTATGACATGACAAACTTCAAGAACAACTCACACTAGCTAATAGAAAGTATTTGTGAACTTCTAAGGTTAACACCTAAGCCTAAAGCATCTTATAAGGTAACTCACTTAACAATTTAGTAACTAAATCAATCCAAAAGTATCTAAAGGGATTAATAGGATTAAATTTAAACTATGCCATAAAGTACTACTAAACCCTAAGGATGAGGTTAGAAAGATAACATAAGTGTTTACTAAACCAAAATCTCCTAAGCTCAAAGGTAAATGAAAAATCCAGAACTTAACACTATATGGAAGTTAAGGAAATGAATAGATCAAATAAGAAGGAAGGGATTCAAATTAAAGGTACTCAAATGTGAAATTGAAAGATGAAAGAATGCATATAGAAGCATGGTTCTAAAGATGCAACAAAATGACTTAGAAGAAAATTCAAAAATGCCCAAAGGGACTTGACCTCCCCATACAAAAACCAGGGGTTGACAACAAAATAAAATGGAAATTATACTTGGAAAATGTTCACAAATGATGGGTTAAGAAGCATCCTAAGGCTAGGTGTTCAAATTAGGGCTCCTAAGGTCCTTTAAGTGACAAATGAAGTTCAAAATGAAGCAAAAAGGTTCTAAAATAAGATGAACATGTATGGATGATCACATAGAACTTATAAGACTCAAAACAAAGATAATATGAAGTTAATTCATGTGAAAAAGGAATTTGAAGTGTTTAAGATGGAAGGAGGATGGAGATTAGGTTAAAATGAGACATGTATGACTTAGGACTCAAGGCAAGCCTAAAAATTAAAGGTGAAGACCCAAGGATTGTACTCAACTCTTATATACATCCTAAATGATCTAAGAGACTCAAGATTAGGACCCCCAAAGTATTGGCATAAAGGCTTTACACAAATAGGACTAGAGGATGTGAAGTAAATGAACAAAAATATGACTTATGGCTCAAGTAACTTGGAAAAAACCAAATGGTCATGAAAAATTATGAAAATTGACACTTGCATACAAAATCCACAGAATGAATTGAATACAAAAATTCTCACAAAAATTCCCATTTTTGAGGGTTCAAATGGTGTATGGAAATGGATTAGGGTTTATGAGCACGTGTGTGAAAGAAAGGGTTGAAAACATGGCTTAAAGTGGCCTAAAAATCAAAACAAAACTATGGTGAAGAACTTTGACGAGTCTAATGATTCATTCCAAAATAATGGGCTATTTATGTTTTGTAGTTTGGGAGAAAGAAAATGGACAAGAAGATTGGTCAAAAAATGAGAAAATAGAAATTAATTCCCTTGGGAGATTAATTCTGATTAAAATATAAGATAAAAAAATGAACAAAACTTATAGAAAATTAGGAAAAAATGCAAAGATCTCTCATGAATTAATTTGGAATTTGTTTATGGAGTTTTGGTATTTTTAATAAGCAGAAACGAAAAATCGAGTTAAATGAGAAAAATAAATAAAATAAAATTGAATGGACTGAATATGCATTGGGCCTTGGGGGTGTTAACAGCAACAAAAACAACTGACTTGGGCCATGACCACATGCGTTGGGGGTGTCAAAAGCATGCTGGGAATTTCCTTCACAAACAATGCAGGTGCTGGGGAGGTGGTTCATTAATGTGCTGGCTGGTTTATAAGCGTTGGATGGGAATGATCTAAGGGCTACGACATGTTTTAACCATTAATTTTAGGGCATTGTTCAGGTGACCGGAAGTGACCTCCGGTCATCTTCTCCGGTCACCCCTGACCTAGGGCAAACCAAAATCACCAAGAAAATTCAATCTAAGACCATCAATGGAATCGCCTCACTCTCCTGATTAACAATCTATCCTCACATTCCATTTATCATTCATAAACTCACCAAATCGAAGGCAAACAAAATTCAACCTAAAACTGAATCTACACTTCTATGAAGTGTATCAACTAGCCAGGGGTTGTCATGCTCCTATTGAGCTTCAAAGCACCCAAATCCATCAAAATAGAAGTAAAATATGCACATGAAATTTTCAGGGAGAACCTGAATTGCAGAGTTGATTTTTAGTTGAGAAAATCCAGAGATGAGGCTCCCATGGCTTGAGTGCTTGATCTTGAAAGCTCCAGAGCAAAATAAATACTTAGTAGGTGATGCAGATGGATGAAATAGAATCTGGTGCAAGAATGATGCAGAGTCACGATCTTGACACTTCAAGCTGTCACCACCATAGAATTCATCCTTGTGATGATGCTGATCATGAATTTATGAAGAACTCACTACTGGAGGTAAAAATCAGAGAGATCTTCACAAAGATGCAAGAATATGCAGTGACCTCAATTGTGAGATTCAATGAAATGTAACCATGGAAGTTATGCAATTCATGGTGAGGATGGTGAATAGATGGAGATTGAGCTATGTTAATGGAGGTTGAAGCTGGCTCGAAGAAAAATGCAGAAGAAAGATCTTCAAAATGCAGAGAGAAAATCAGAGAATTTTGGATGTGATTTGTGCAAATGAAAATGGCGACCCTGCAATTCAGTTGGAGATCAGCTTATATACTGAGCTTAACTTTCAGTTGACAGTTAGAACCAGGGTTAGAACCCTGGTTAACTGAGTCAGGTTTGTTATGAATGAGTCAGGTTTGTTATGCAAGCTGAAACAAGTGGATTGAAGCAAGTTTGCAGCAATGGAGTGGTTTTTTGCTCGAGCTAGATCTCATGTGATGTTGTCTACCTTGGTTAACATGAGGCTTAATACAATGTAATGGGACTGAATAGATCAAATGGTGCAATGTGAATGAAGCTTTCTCTTTGCTCGAGCTTCATTGGAATGGAACATGACATTTATGGTGAGTATGCCAGCATAGGACCGAACACACTATAACTTATGAGCCTTAGTGATCATAACATGAGGAATGAGATGTGCACACTGAAATGAGTTTGAAACCTCCCTTGATCCAATAACTTGTGCATCAAGAAAATCAGTTATGACACATGATCTTCCAGGGATGAATTCTCCATGATCAAAGCATCAAATGATGTAATCCTTATGAGCAAATTGAAGATCAATCTTCATACCACATGTTTGATGTTGATGACAAGTGAAGATAAAGATTATAATCCACTCATAATAACCATTGAAAATTACATTATAAGGCTGCACAATGGGCCTGCGTGGCCTTCCCTTGGCTTGGCAAGATGCCCTGCAAGTTTTTAGTTTGAACACCCTCTCTTTGCCTTCCCATAGCTCTCAATCCTTTGATTAGATGAAAAATCTTTAAACATCAAAGTTGTTGGAAACATGGCAATGAACAACTTTGTAGTTCAAAGAAATTTCATTTGAGGCCTCTAACATAGAGAAAAATGACTTGCATTGTGACCTACTGTCGCTCCCAACAAATGAGACTGGCTCAAATGAGGTACAGACGCGAACGGTCGGCGAAAGGATGAAATGAAAAGAGTCGCCAGCTAGGCATTTTTATCCCGGAGGAAAGGTAATGCTGCATAGACCTAGAAAGATATGGATAAGACGGTTGCGAACCAGAGAGACTGAGAAAGGGGGTTGGTTACAACCTGGGAAGGTATTAGCACCCAGATTGTCCGTCGTACTCGACGGGATCCACGCTTAAAAGATTTGTGTTCTAAAGGGGTAGTGTCAGTGCAATTTGTGTATAAAAAGAGCTGGAAAAAGATGTACAGGTGTCTGTGTGAAAGGAGTGTAAAGTGTAATATATACAGTGTCAGTGTAAGGACAAGAGTGAAATGCTCATGATAATGAGGCTAAGAGAATGATGCCGGAAAGAGGGGGAATATTCAGAGACTTTTGTTCGATAACTGTTAAGTTATGCCTACGTATCCTCTCGTGCAATGAGGAAGTCAGAACACCGTAGTTCGACCCAAAGAGACTGAAAGATAAATTGATTTGTGAACTGCTTGCTTGTCTATGCTCAAGTGTATGACCTGTCTGGCTCAGGTACAAACTGTCTTGCATTAGACGGAAGAAGCGAGTTCTCGTTTATGAGTGAGTGAGATGAGAAACGAATCCCGGAGGAAACGATTATTGTTTGTTTGTTTGAGTTTTCAGTCTTTTATTGCTTTTGGAAGTTTGTCATAAGTTAATGAGCTTAAGCCTAAACCAATGGATTTAGTAAACTCATCACATCTTCCCTCTGATTAGGGGTAATGAGAGTACCTTAAGTGTGAAGTCAGCATCTCACACTTAATCACCATGGTGTAGGATTAAGATCATTAACCTACTTGTGATTATTTAGATGTTTTTGGTGTTTTTTTGTTTAGTGTTAAGTAATGAGGTTAAGCCATAATCAGGGATTAAACAGACCCATTACACCATCCTAATAGAAGGATGATAGATGAGAATGTTTAAGCTGAGGAAAGCTCCTCAACTTAATCCATGATTAGGGATTAAACTCATGCCAAAACAAAACCTTTATTAAGTGGATTTTAGTTAATGATAAGATGATGAAGTGATTTTTAGGGTTTGCAAGACAACTTGAGGGGGACTTGTCCATTAACACTAGGGTTAGTCCTTCTTAACCAATTAAGGAAGAATTAGAACCCTAATGCAAGGCCCAAGTTACAAGCTTGATGTCTTGATGATTATTAAGTGAATTGATTAAAGGATTTAAACACATTAAGGGTTTAACACTTAGGATTAAAGTTATACACTCCATCCTAATAGAAGGATGCAGGCATAAGCTTAATCACAAAGCCTTAAAGCCTTTAGGGTTTAGTCCTTGATTATGAGGTGAGAAGAGAGGACTCAAGGAGACACAAAGATAAAAGCTAAATAGGGGGACTAAACAACCCTAATTATTATCATACTTGGTTGTTCCTAGGGTTTGTGAGGTTTACAAGAAAGATCTTCAGAGAAACCACCAGGAGGCAGATGAAAGGAGCAAAGAGAAGCAAAGTAACTTGCTTCATTCAAGAAGACAAGTCACTTGAAGAAAGAAAGTAAGAAGAAAAAAGATTAGCAAGCTCAATCTCAAACACAAGATAAAATGTAGCAATGATGCATAAGAGAGATGAAAAGAGATTGTGAGAAGTGAAGGCAAATTCACTTCTCAAAACAACTTACCACCTGAAAAGTTAGTGAAAGAAATGCAATGCAATGCAAAATGAGATGTAATGACATGATGCAAACCAAAACCAGAAGCAAGTGTGTGATGATAATGATTCTATGAGATGATGCAAACATGAAACAAGGCATGAGGATGATCATACAAACATATGGATGCAAATGAAGCATGCTTAGGACCATGAACATACATGAAAAGTTATGAAAGGTAAATGACATACAACATGGCTAATGAAAGATGCAGTGATCAAACATGATTCAAATATGTCCTAAGATGTATTATGAATCAAATGGAGGCATAAAATGTCATGGCAAGTCATGGTATGCAAGCAAATGGAAGGTTGATGCAAATGAAAGCCCAAATTAGGGTTTATGATCAATGCACAAAACAAAAAATCAAAACCAGAAGCAAACATCATGATAAAAAATTGAAAATGCATTCAAAGGAACCCTAAACCTATACAAACTCACTGCCCAAAGGAGGGGTTCTAACTCTTAACCTAATGAGGGTTATGAATTTCTTAAGATTGCTAGGGTTTTAAGGTACTTTGTCAAGAAAAATGCCAAACAAAAAGGAAATGCAAGATCAATTCATGCCAATTTAATCCTATAAACTACATGTTATACAAGATGCAATACAAAAAGAATCAAAGTCCAACTCTTAAAGGCTAGGCAGAAATTAATTTTTGAATATTGGATCAAAATAATGCCTTGAAATGAAATTAATTCCATGGAAAATTGTCAAAGGACATCAAGATCAAAAAATAAATTTGGTTTGAGAGTTGGACAATGTTTCTAAATGATTTTAAATGTTTCATGAATTTTTTTGTGATTTTTAAATACCTAAAAGCATTTTTAATTAATTAATTCTCATTAATTAATTAAAAATAAACTTTTAAATGATTTAAAAATAATGTTTAATGCAAAAAATAAAAATAAAAATGTTTTTGGTTTCTGAAAATTAATAAAAGCTTGAATAAAAATTTTCAGAATTTTTCAATGATTTTTACTATTTAAAATAAAATGTAGAAAACAAATGAAATAAAAAGAAAATAAAATTGAATTAAATGAAAAGTATGCGCATCCAAGGGACAACATTCAAACTCAGGAAGGAGGGAAAGACTGCGCGCCAGATCCAAGGGTTGACATTCAAACTGGCTAATGTTGATTAATTAATTTAATTAAGTGAGATTAGGGCTAAGTGGCAAATCTGGACCACACACGCGCGCGGGAAGTTGACTAAGTCAACCAGATCAACGCTCCACATTCAAACTCTCATAATTACACAGATTAACCCTAATTAATTTCAGGTGGCCGGAGAAGACTTCCGGTCGTCTTCTCCGGCCAGACCCTCACCTAAAAGTTGCTAACTTTCTCAAAACGCCATGAAAATGAAATCTAATTGCCCAGAATCCATCCCCATTCAACACTGAATCAAAACCCCCAAACAAAAATCATTTTTTCATCATTAATCATGCAAATCGAAACAAAACACATTTAGGGCAGAAAAGTTTCAGAGCAATCATACATCCTGGTTTCTCAACCATTTTCAAAAATAATCATATCCCCATGACCAGGGGAGCACATAGAATCATTTAAGAACTTAAAATGGAGTTTTTGGAAAAAAGTTTGAGATGGCTACCTGAGATGGAAACTCCTGGTCCTGAGCTTTCTGGCCTTTCCTTTGCTGCAAGTCCACTCCTTTGAACCCTCTGATGAAAAATGAGGCTTAGAAAGCATTGAGGATGGCTGGTTTGAGAGATGGCAGAAGTTCTGTTCAAGGGAGGGTGGTGATCGTGTTTTTGTTTCAGTGACTTTCAGGCTATGGTGATGAGTGGTTTTTGATCAGTGAAGCATGCTGAGTTTGTTTGTGAAGTTTGTTTGTGTGTTTTCAGCTTGTGGAGAGTGTTTCGAAGAGTTTTAAAAATGGGGTGGAAAATGAGAGTGTTGTGTTCTTGGTGCTTTCAGGCTTGTGTCTTGAGTGAAATGGCTTGCTTTTGGTTTGTATAAAGAAGTGTGATAGGTCAGATGAGTTGATGTGTACTGCTGTGATTGGTATGACTCAAGTTGCCAAAATGTCAAATTTGTGTAAGAGAGGTGTGGGCTCATAGCTAGCCAAGGACAAGTGGGGTGTCCTGTGCAGCAAGAAGTGTGGAGAGCCCTAGGATTAGTTCTGATGTCAGCAAGCAAGTGGATTAGAGCTTGAGTGAGGTTTTGCAACTTGCTTCACTTTTGCTCTTTTTGAAATTTCTTGCTCCATAAGTCATGAAAATGAATGATCCTTTGATGCAATCTGACTTTTAGGACTTGGTTCATGCTTGTATGAAGATTAGAAGTCCATTTGGTAGCACATTTTGCCTTGGCAAGGGATTTTGCAACTTTGCCTCTTTGGTGGAAAACTTCAAATTTTGTGATTTTAGCCAACTTTGAAAAGCCATAACTTTTGATCCAAAATGAATTAGGTCATGTTCTTGTACTTTTTGAAAAGGGAATGATCCATTCTACAACTTTCATGACCAAAGTTTTTCCATTTGAAGCATTTTTTAATCAAAAAGCATGGGTTGAAAAAGTTTCCTAAAATGGCAATTTTCATTATAAGTCAACTTTCCCAAAAGGTCAACTTTGCAAATGACTTGAAATTCTTCAATTTTGTGAACTTCCAACATCTTCTATGATCAAATAAAGATCATACACAATCAAAATGATGAAGAACACCCTTTGGTTGGGTCATTGGGGGCCTCAGATGCCCTGATTTTGTATTGACTTGCTCAAAAAGTCAACTCTTGATCAGATGACTTCCCCATTGAATTTCTTCATGAAAATTGATATGCATGCTCCCTATACCATATAGAGACCAATAGAAACAATAATGACCAAAAAATTTGGAGTTATGGCCTTTGAAACCAAAACCCTAATTCTAGGTCATCTGTGCAGTCAAACCTGGCTCTGCTTCCATGCCATTCTCAGTTCTTGTGATTTTTTGACATTCTTGACTTTGAGGGGATACAATATGATTCTTGAACATACATGGAATCCTTTGAAGTGATTGATGACCTTTGGAGTGGCTCAAGAAGCTCTTGGATTGCTCAGATCACAAACCCTAGATGCAGATGACTTAGAACCAATGCAATGAATCAAAAATATAGTATGAGATGCTATGATTGGATTTATGCATATGAAAAGATCACAAGCCATGGTGTGAATGGGTGAGGGCAAATTTGGGGTGTTTATAGCTGCCCCTATTCAAACATGAGTTAGCTGTGCAGGATGTAAGCAACGGCTTAACAGGCAAACAAGATAACTTGTGGTTGAATACCAAAGACAGTCCAAAATTTGCACTCACAGAATGAAGAAGAAAAGGGATATAGATTGTAAAAGAAAATAAAGTGTATTATAAAGTGTGGGAGACGGGGGACAACCATCGAGCAGAGGACGACTGCTGGGAAAAGGGCAATGACGGGGACGGCCGACATGCTGGAAAAAAATGCGGGAGGTAAAGCCATGACGGGGACGGCCGACAAGCTGGGGATAAAAGGGGTTATGATGGGGACGGCCATCAACTAAATCTATACGACTTTCTGGGGATTAATGAAAAATGATGGGGACGGCCATTAAGTTCATAAAGTAACGCAAACAACGATGGGGACGGCCATCGGGCTAAACTGATGAAGGACGATCATCAGGAAAAGAAAAAGGGACCACGAAGGGGACGACCATCGGGTTAAAGAATAAATGAAATAATGATGAGGGACAGTCATCTAAGGTGAAGGACGATCACCTGGCAGGGTACGGCTGCCGAAATTATCGCGACATAGGACGAATGCCGGATAAAAGATCGACGATGGGGACGGCCATCGGATGAGCATGATAAAGGACGATCATCAAGAGGTGAAGGACGATCACCTAGCAGGGGACGGCTGCTCTCGAGGTTTATCATGACATAGGACGAATGTCAGTTAACAAGATCAACAATGGGGACGACCATCGGATGAGCATGATGAAGGACGATCATCAAGAGGTGAAGGACGATCACCTAGCAGGGGACGGCTGCCAAATATCACGACACAGGACGAATGTCGGATAGAAAAGGTCGACGATGGGGACGGCCATCGGATGAGCATGATGAAGGACGATCATCAAGAGGTGAAGGACGATCACCTAGCAGGGTACGGCTGCTCTCAGGGTTTATCATGACATAGGACGAATGTCAGATAGAAAAGAAATTTTGTCTCGCGGGCGATCTACTGGGGAATAGTAAACACGGACGAGTGTTTATATCCAAGAAATAAAGGTATAAGTGTTTTGACGTTGTGTATAGATTAAAGATGCGGAAGAGCATCCTTAAGACTACGATATGGACGAGTATCGGGTAGAAACAAATACTGACACGTGTTCAGAGATGATGATACGGACGAGTATCAACTGGTTAACAAGGAACACGGACGAGTGTCGAATCTGAGGGGACTCTTCTGGGGAATAGTAGACACAGACGAGTGTCTATATACAAGAAGACCTGAGTGTTTGACACGTGTATGGATTAAAGATGCGGACGAGCATCCTTAAGACTATGATACGGACGAGTATCAGGTAGAAAGAAACGCTTGACGCATGTCTTGAGATGATGGTACGGACGAGTACCAACTGGTTAACAAAGAACACGAACGAGTATTGAATCTGATATAAGTGGTGTATACAAGATACGGACGAGTATCTGTATAAGTATGAGTGGTGTATAGACGGGTATTTAACCTGCTGGAGAGAGTGACACGGACGAGTGTTAAGAGGTATATTATAAACAAGTATATGCTTTACAAAGTGTTTTAGGTAATTATGCTGGGGAAAGCGACACGGACGGATGTCACGAAAGTTATATATATATATATATATATATATATATATATATATATATATATATATATATATATATATATATATATATATATGCCTTTGTGAGTGCAAAGGGGACGCTTTGGCTTTCTACTGGGGATATGACACGGACGGGTGCCACAAGGAGGTATTTGCTTTGTGAGAGAAATGTTTGGGCTCTCTGCCGGGGAATCTGGTGAGCATTCTGTACATGGTTGATAGATAGTCATTATTCATAAGTGTTTGATTCAGAACATGGCTTATGATTATGCAATATGTTGGATTTTTGTCGTAATGCTCCGTTTTAGACGGAATGCTACGCTCTGTGAGGAATATGATGCAAATGCTATGATTATGCAAAGATATTGATCCAGGATTCGAATCCCGATGCCACGAAGATCCCTGGTTGATCTGTTTGAAGTGGACATCCCAGCTGGGGATGAGATCATTGGTAGATCCGATGAGATGTATCTGCTTGGGGAAATAAGTCACTGATAGATCCATCCTTGGTAATGAGGGACCCAGCTGGGGTTTGTAGAAGCCTTCGTCACTCTGTTGTGATTCCTTCGTGTGTTGTTTTTCCGGGTAGAGGTTGACACTCTGTGGGGAGATGGTTCCCTGGCTTTTGTACTTGGTTGAGGAGGAAGAATGATTGGAACCTCGGCTGGGAGAAGTAACAAGCGGCAACTCAGCTGGGGAGAAAACACTTTGGGTGCTAAGACTGAGTGAGTGTTGATTTGTCAGCTTGCTGGGATGAAGCTTACATGCCCCATGTTGCGCTTTGAATACCTGCAATCCTGCAAAGACAAGAGACGCACAAGTAATCCCGAGGTATCCCTTACCGGATTCTATCATAGGGGTCTAGACACTCCCGGGAGTAAATATATTTCCTGCAAGCACGTATTCTTTAGAAAAGAAACATCTGTGTTTATGCAATCAGTATCTTTAAAGACATCGGACGTTTTGCAAATGAAAATAAAATGTACGAGACAAGACATGACTGAAAATCTGATTTTATTAATTCATATGCCCTGAATTGGCAAGATACAGTCAAAGAAACAAATCCCCTAAAATGAGGAGATTGTTATAAATTGAGAAACAAAAGGTGATGGCAATGCTGGTGACGCTTCGAGGAGCTTCCCTTTTGCTATGACTCGTATGACATTTGACGTTCTTCTCGTCTTGCTTTCTGAAGAAGGCTGATTCTGACAGAAGCTTGATCCTTTCGAGGTTTACCAAGTTGTAGGTGATACAGACGAATTCAGAAGGCAGTTGTTCGCTTATTCCCTTATTTTGCATGGATCGCCCTTTCGGGTTTTCAATCCATCGGGATGCCCATTTTTGCCTGAGTTGTCTAATGCGGCTTTTCAACTCAGCGGGTGTACATTTTTTTTCCCTTATTTTTGCCCGAGTCTTTTATTCTGTTTTTGACTCGCCGGGATGCCCTATTTTTGCCTGGACTTACATTCTGTTTTTATGTCTAGCGGGTCATTTTTTATGCGAAGTATTTTTTAACTGCATCTGAATTCACAGGGGACGGGAAGTCTTCTCCATCCATAGTGCTGAGCATTAGTGCTCCACCCGAGAAAACCTTCTTTACTACGAATGGCCCTTCATAGTTCGGAGTCCATTTGCCCCTGTGGTCTGTGTGAGGAGGGAGGAGTCTTTTCAGCACAAGATCTCCTACTTGGTACTCTCGGAGCCTAACTTTCTGATCGAAGGCTTTCTTCATTCTTTTCTGATACAACTGCCCATGACAGATTGCAGCCAATCTCTTTTCTTCAATCAGACTCAGTTGTTCGTATCGGGATCGAACCCATTCTGCTTCGTTCAGCTTAACATCCATCAGTACCCGTAGGGAGGGTAATTCAACTTCAACAGGTAGGACTGCCTCCATACCATACACAAGCTGATACGGTGTTGCCCCAGTGGATGTTTTAATTGACGTGCGGTACCCATGCAAGGCAAACGGTAGCATTTCATGCCAGTCTTTATAGGTGACTACCATCTTCTGCACAATCTTCTTGATGTTCTTATTAGCTGCCTCAACAGCGCCATTCATCTTCGGCCTGTAAGGAGAAGAATTGTGGTGTTGGATCTTGAAGTCCCGGCATAGCTCTGCCATCATTTTGTTATTTAAGTTGGAACCATTGTCAGTAATGATTCACTCGGGAACTCCATACCGACAGATGATATCTCTCTTCAGAAATCGGGCTACCACTTGTCTTGTAACGTTTGCATAGGAAGCTGCTTCAACCCACATGGTGAAATAGTCAATGGCAACCAGGATGAATCTGTGGCCATTCGAAGCAGTTGGCTCAATCTTGCCAATCATGTCAATGCCCCACATGGCAAAGGGCCAGGGAGAAGACATCACATTCAGAGGATTGGGAGGCACATGCACCTTATCCGCATAAATCTGGCATTTATGGCATTTCCTGGCATAAGCACAACAGTCGGCATCCATTGTGATCCAGTAATAACCTGATATTAGCAACTTCTTAGCCATTGCATGTCCTCCAGCATGGGTACCAAAGGATCCTTCGTGCACCTCGTGCATCAACAAATCTGCTTCTGTTCTATCAACGCATCTGAGGAGTACCATATCAAAGTTTCTCTTGTATAGAGAACCATCAGTGTTCAAAAAGAAACTACCAGCAAGCCTTCTCAAAGTCTTCTTATCATTGGAAGATGCCCCAGGTGGGTATGTTTGATCCTCCAAGAAGCACTTAATGTCATGGAACCAAGGCTTATCCTCTTTGACAACATCTGCTGAGAATACATATGCTGGTCTATCAAGTCTGGATATTGAAATCCGAGGTACAAAGTTGGCAGCTTGAACTTTGATCATGGATGAAATAGTAGCTAGAGCATCTGCAAACTGATTCTCATCCCGAGGGATATACTCAAGCTTGACTGTTGTAAAGAAAGTCAATAACCTCCTTGTATAATTCCTGTAAGGTATCAGATGATCCTGGTGGGTGTACCATTTGCCATTGGTTTGATTAACTACCAAAGCTGAATCTCCGAACACAGTCAAAGTCTTGATCCTGAGGTCAATGGCTTCCTCAAGTCCCATAATGCAAGCTTCGTATTCAGCTTCATTGTTAGTGCAGTTAAAGGTGAGCTTTGCCGAGAAAGGCATGTGAACTCCCTTAGGTGTAATGAGTACTACACCAACACCACGACCATTCATATTAACAGCCCCATCGAACATCATAGTCCATCCTTCTTCCGGGTCAGGCCCTTCAGTGTGAATAGGCTCTTCATGATCTTTGGCTCTTATGAACATGATGTCTTCATCAGGGAAGTCAAATCTCATAGGCTGGTAATCATCAATAGGTTGCTCAGCAAGATAATCAAACAATACACTGCCCTTGATGGCTTTCTGAGATGTGTACTGGATGTCATATTCTGTGAGGATCATCTGCCATCTTGCAACCCGTCCAGTAAGTGCTGGCTTCTCAAAAATGTACTTGACCGGGTCCATCTTTGATATCAATAAGGTGGTGTGGGGCAACATATACTGCCTTAGTCGGCGAGCAGCCCACGCTAAAGCATAGCAAGTTTTCTCGAGCAGTGAATAACGTTGTTCATAGTCGGTAAAC
Source organism: Lathyrus aphaca (assembly GCA_963966055.1). NCBI lineage: Eukaryota > Viridiplantae > Streptophyta > Magnoliopsida > Fabales > Fabaceae > Lathyrus > Lathyrus aphaca. Next base: position 473,669,473 of record OZ014523.1, read on the forward strand.
TTTTTGCTCAGGTAGTATATTGCATACTCTTTTCGACCAGACTCGTCATGCTGGCCCAGCACACACCCCATTGACTCTTCTAATACTGTCAAGTACATTATTAGAGGTCTTCTTTCAACTGGAGGCATAAGAATTGGAGGCTCTTGCAAGTATTCCTTGATCTTATCAAAGGCCCTCTGGCAGTCTTCGTTCCACCTGACCGTTTGTTCTTTTCTTAATAGCTTGAACAAGGGCTCACAGGTCGCTGTAAGGTGAGATATGAACCTTGAAATGTAGTTCAATCTACCTAGAAACCCCCGAACTTCTTTTTCCGTCTTCGGTGCAGGCATTTCTTGAATGGCTTTGACTTTATCAGGGTCAACTTCAATCCCTTTCTCGCTTACAATAAATCCCAGCAGCTTACCAGATCGCACCCCGAATGTGCACTTGTTGGGGTTCAACTTCAGTTGGTACTTCCTCAAACGCTTGAATAATTTCAGCAGATTCACCAGGTGGTCTTCTTCTGTGAGGGACTTGGCAATCATGTCATCCACATAACATTCGATTTCTTTATGGATCATGTCGTGGAATAATGTTACCATAGCCCGTTGATATGTTGCACCAGCATTCTTCAGTCCGAATGGCATTACCTTGTAACAGAACGTGCCCCAAGGCGTGATGAAAGTTGTCTTCTCCATGTCTTCAGGTGACATTTTGATCTGATTGTATCCTGAAAATCCGTCCATGAAGGAGAATACCGAGAACTGAGCCGTATTATCCATCAATACATCAATGTGAGGTAAAGGGAAGTCATCTTTCGGGCTGGCTCTGTTCAGATCCCGGTAGTCTACACACATCCTCACCTTGCCATCCTTCTTAGGCACAGGTACAATATTAGCAACCCACGGCGGATAGCTAGTCACAGCAAGGAACCCGGCGTCCCACTGCTTTTGCACCTCTTCTTTGATCTTCATTGCCATGTCTGGGCGAGTACGGCGCAGTTTCTGTTTTACTGGCGGGCAATCTTCTCTCAAAGGCAGCTTGTGCATGACAATATCAGTGTCTAACCCTGGCATGTCCTGATAAGACCAAGCAAACACATCCACATACTCCCGAAGCATATCAATCAGTTGCTCTTTCACTGAATCTTGTAGGCAGGCCCCGATCTTAACCTCTTTCACATCTTCATCCGTACCAAGATTAACCGTTTCAATCTCCTCCTGATGAGGAGTGATAACCTTCTCCTCTTGCCTTAACAACCTGGCCATCTCTTCAGGAAGCTCATAATCTTCTTCAACCCCTTCATCAGCTTGATTGATTGGATTGTCAAAGTCATACAAAGCCATAGCTGTGTTGTTGTCGGTGCAGTCTGAGAGGCACTCTCTGCAAGGGTTTAGATTGTTCATTTTAGTGATTGATTTTAATCTTGTTTAGAAAAAAGTGAAGTAAAGTTATCATTTTGAAAACATTGCCATTTTATTTTTGTACAAAAAGAAAATGAAAGGCAGTGAGCAGAAAAGGGAAAAGACTCATTTGCAAAAGATGTCTGATATTCATTGATTGATCTGTTTGCACAAAATTACAAGATGGCCCGATTACAAAATGAGTCTTGACATCTTGGGCAAGATGCAAGACTTGATGCATGCTTAAAATATACCGGAAATAATAATTACTCTGCAGGAGTAACCCTTATAATTTCCTGGGAAGACCAGTTTGAGATATGGCTCCCTGGGATCCTTGGACGTATCCAGCTCTCCAGGTTGCGTTCATCTTCCGACTCATCTTCCAAGTTGTTCACTGCATCAGGGGTGAGCATCCCCCCACTGACAAAACTGGGCTTCTTAGCAGCCTCTGATTGACCTTGTTGAGTTGGTTTGTAACCCAACCCAAATCTGTCCTCCTTCTTCTCCACTGGCAACAGCTTGCCCCAGCCTTGGGCATTCCCCTCTTCAACAACCTTCTTGGCTTGCTGATAAGATGTCATGGAGGTTCCAAGTACAGCAGATGCTTCATTAATGTTCAGGGCTTCGAATCCCTGGCTCATGGTTTCATGGATCTCTCCATCCATCTCAATATATTTGTATGTAGCCAGGTGGCTAACAAAAATATCTTCTTCACCACAGATGGTGATGATCTGGCCCTCCCACTCGAATTTCAACTTCTGGTGAAGGGTAGACGTAACTGTGCCAGCGGCATGGATCCAAGGTCTACCCAACAAACAGCTGTAGGCCGGCTGAATGTCCATCACATAGAAGGTAATTTTAAAAGTCTGTGGGCCAATCATCACAGGCAGATCAATCTCTCCCAGCACTGATCTCTTAGAGCCATCAAATGCTCTCACTACCAGATTACTTGGACGCAATGCCTAGCCATCATACTCCAGCTTCACCAAGGCTTTCTTGGGTAAGACATTGAGTGAAGACCCAGTGTCTACCAGTACATATGATAGAACAGTACCCTTGCATTCCAGGGTGATGTGCAAAGCCTTGTTGTGGTTGCATCCCTCAGTTGTTAGATCAGCATTGGTAAAACCCAATCCATGGCTGGTATTGACATTTTCTACCACGGTCTCCAGCTGATTAACAGTGATCTCCTCTGGCACATATGCTGCGTGCAAAACTTTTAGTAATGCATTCCGGTGAGCTTCGGAACACATCAGCAGGGATAAAATGGAGATTTTTGAGGGAGTTTGGTGAAGCTGATCCACCACTTTGTAATCACTCCTCTTGATAATTCTCATAAACTCGTCTACATCTTGTTCAAAAGATGTCTTCTGTGTTTCCTTGAGAATAGGTTCTTCCACTGCCATACTCTTTCCCTTCGCTTTGGCAGCAGCTTCTGCTTCGGCATTAGGTCTCTGTGCTTGCGAGGCAAAAAGGCGTCCGCTTCTGGTGAAGCCTCCGCCTCCCCCGACATTATCAATCTGTGGAGAAGAGGTTGAAGAGTCAAGAGTGATTTTCTCCCCATTGCAGTAAAGGTCAGAGCCATAATGCCAAGGGATGGCATTACTGCTTTCATATGGAACTGGTCCAGGTACCGTGATGGTAACCGGACTGACTGCAGCAGAGGAGGGTGTTGAAATAGTGTGTGGATCATCGTAGATGGTAACCGGTGACCTGGCAGGAGATGCCACTGTTTGTTGTTGAAAATTGTTGTTAGGAGGAACATATGACGAATCATAATAAATGGTGACTGCTGAGATGTTTGTTGGTGTTGTAGAAGATTTCGTTGAATGAATGGGTGTTGATGTTGTAGAAGAGACGGTTGTTGATATTTGGCTTGTTGAAGTGATAGATGAAGCATTTGTTGATGAGATTGAAGAATTGTTTGGAATAATTGTTGTTGCAGTTGTAGAAGACTCAGGGATTGTTGTCAAAGAGATTGCTGGATTTGTAGGTGTTAATGTTGTGATTTGAAGTAGGCCACTCTGGATAAGACCATCTATGCCGCTTCTCAAGTTATCACACCCATTTACCGAAATGTTGCAATAACCGCACCCGAGCTCACACCCCGGGAACATCTGGCATTCAAGGAGTTGAGCTTTAATCTCTACCAGGGGTGTCCGAATCTGCCCAACGCTGGTTATTAAAAAAGACGGCTTATCTTCCTCAATAGCATTAATTCTGGGTCCTCCGTGGTTGGGCATGGGGTTCTTGTTGACATTTGGCGGGGGTGCAAAGTTTAGAGCTTTAGAATCTACCAGGTCTTGTACCTTCATTTGTAAAGCTCTGCACTTCTCTGTGCTGTGGCCAGGTGCATTGGAGTGAAAAGCACATCTGGCGTTGGCGTCATAATTTCTCGGCAGACTGGAAGGATCTGGTGGTGCCAACGTCCTCAACTCAACCAAGTTGAGCTTCAGGAGCTGTGGCAATAAAGCGGCATAAGGCATAGGGATTGGATCAATCACCCTATTGGCCTGAGATGGTCTCTGTTGAAAAGGTCTTTGTTGATTGTTGTTGTTGTTGTTATAGTTTCTCTGAGGCGGATATTGAACTTGTTGCTGGTAGTGGGGTTGTTGTTGCGGTTGATATGCTGGTTGCTGAGGAATTGGAGTGGGAATAGTGACAGCTGCCACGGACCTATGAACATATTGAGGTCTGCCCCTGCTGGCCTGAATAACATTAGTCTCACCTGTTCTTCTTGGCCCCACAAAAGGCTTCCTGGGGTTGCTGGACGAGCTCACACCATTATCGGAAATTTTGCCCATCTTTAATAGGCTTTCAATTCTTTCTCCAGCTATGACTACGTCAGCGAAGCTGGTGGAAGAAAAGGAAGCTAGCCTATCAATGTATGTCCCTTGGAGGGTGTTCATGAACATGTCGTCCATTTCCCTTTCCGACATGGGTGGCTGGACAGCAGCAGCAAGCTGTCTCCACCTCTGGGCGTATTCCCGGAAGCTTTCTCTGGATGATTGAGAAATTCCCATCAAGAGGGTCCTGTTAGGAGCCATATCCAAGTTGTACTGGTACTGTCTAACGAAGGCCTCAGCTAGGTCCTTCCAGCATCTGATGGTTGCTCTGGTCAAATGAGAGTACCATTCCCTTGAAGCTCCTGTTAAACTGTCTTCGAAATAAAACATCCACAGTTTTTCATCCATGGTGTATGCCTTCAGCCTCCCCAGAAAGGATTGCAAATGGGTTCGTGGACAGGAAGTTCCGTTGTACTTCTCAAAGCACGAAGGTTTAAACTTGTGGGGAATCCTTACCCCGTCCACTAATCCCATATCCATAACATCAAAGCCCAGGGAATTTTGAGACTCCAGAGATCTCAATTTTTCAGCAAATTCATCTAGCCTTCTGTCATAGGCTTCATCCCCAGCTCCCATCACAGTGAATTGATCCTCTTGGGGGTCTTCTTGTAATACTCTGCCTGCAGTGGCATTCCCTTGCACATTAGCAGGGATGTTGATCTCTGGGTGAAGATGAGGCCCATACACAGGTGGATTAACATGAGGCTGGACCCTCTCATTGTTGCTCGTTCCTCCAGTCCCTAAATGGGGTTCCTCCTGGGTCTTCCTTTCTACCAATGCCCTTAATCTCTCTTGGCTTTGAGCCAAGCCATTCATCACCTCCATGAATTGGGTCATCTGGTTTCTCATTTCTAGCCTCTCATTGGCCATTTGAGTCCTGACTTCTGTAAGGTCCTGCTGTACTTGGTCCATTTGTATACCCGGAAGGTTGTTACGAGTGGGATATCTGTGCGGACGGTTGAGTGGGAATACCCGTCGTCGAGCAATAGTTCCTGAACCACAACAGAGTTAGTAACAAACAAAACAAAAACCTACAAAACAAAACAAAAGTTAGTATGCAATGCAGTATGCTTATTTGTTTCCAAGGTATCCGGCTTGGCATCTGGTTTTGACCTTTCCAGACCCCTGAAGAAGATGCTTTTGATGTTGCTCGGGAAAAAGAGATTCAAAAGAAACAAACTAATATATTACAAAAAGTGAATGATACATAGTTTGTTTTTTACAATTCATGCCCCTGAGGGGTCAAAAATACAACATAAAAAAGTACATGAAATGAAAGCAACAACAAGCAAAAAGTCAGACACCAAGACCAAACTCATCCTCCCTAACTTCCTTCAGAAGTGCTTCAGTCACAGGGTCATCTGGATGCTCTGTGAGGTTCCTGATAAGAAGATTCCTGGTGGTGATAGCAGTGGTTAGCTTCTTGTGTCTGCTCTGGTCCTTTAACCTCTTCACACCAGCCCTAAGCTTCAATTCTGAGATCTCCTTCTGGGCTGCTAGCAGGGCTTCCTGTTGCTCCTTTGCATTAGCCTTCAACTGCTCAATCTTGTCCTGAGTTCTCTTATCTTCCTGAGTGCGAGCTTCAGTGATCCTGACCCACCTAGCTTGGCTTTCTTTCAGATAGAGATCAGTCCTAGCCTTCTGGAACTGGGCCTCCTTACAAGCATTCTTCAAAATCTGTTCCCCTGCCCTTGACTTTTTGATGTAGTCCTCTGACTTCTCAATCCTTGCTAGATGCTCCACCTTTAGCTTTTCTAACCTCTCAATGTCTAGACGACCATCACTTCTCTCCCAGAGGGTCTTCTGTAGAGCCTGAGTCAGATTCTCATTCCTCTCTTTTAGCTTCTCAAATTCTTCCAGGCTGACAGTGGCTGGAGGTGGTGCTGTGGATGGTCCAGGTGCATCCTCAATGGTGAAGGGCATCCCAGAAATTTGAGCCCTGGCATGAGACCACTCATAGTACTGAGCTGAAGCCACATTGTTGCATCTCCCCAGAAGGGCCATTCCTTTGGTCTGGACATTGTCCCAAGCCCAGGATGCTTGCCTGATAACAGCTAGATTAGGCTTAATCTCACAATAAAGGGTTTCAGCCAAGTCTTGTGCTCTAGGAGGGTGGACCAATGCATAGCCCAATTGTCTTTTGAATAGCAAAGGGTTGTAGTTGATGCAACCCTTCACCCCTATCAGAGGTACATTGGGGAACTGCCCACAACTAGTAATGATGTCCCTGCCCTTGGTGCTCTGGGTGCACCACCTGATGTCATCTGAAGTCAAAGCAACAAGTCTCCTAGCCCAATTCTTCTGTTGGTGAGGGTTCAAGAAAGCATCAGTCTTGGGCAAGTGTTTGAGCAGCCAGGTATGGAACAGGGGAGCACAGCATCTCACCAACCTTCCTCTTTGCTTTTCATTCCTTTGGTGAACAGAGTAGTAGAAATCTCCCAGTAAGGTGGGCACTGGGTTCCTCAGAATGAAAAGATGAATGGCATTCTTGCTAATAAACTTAGGCTCATCTGCAAAAAGTATAACCCCATATATGCTGAGGGCTAATAAAGCACATACTGCCTTCCATTCTCCCACGGAGGCCTTCAGAATAGCTTGAGAAGTCAAGAAATCCAAGTGTAGACCAGAGATTCCAGCCTTTGCTGTCATGTTCTGCCCAATCAGAACAGGTTCCAGATGCAGTGCCTTTGCCACCTCTTCATTACTGGGAAAAGCCATCTCAGGGTTGAAGGGGACACCACCCTTGACAGGCATACCAATCAGTGATGAATACTCTTCCAACAAGGGTCCCAACTAAAAATTCTGGAAGGTGAAGCATCTCAAAGGAGGATCATAGAACTGTAGATAAGTGTGAATCAAGCTCCTCTAAATAGTGGTATATGGTCTGGAGTGATAAGGGCCTGGACCTTCTTGATGCCAGTCAGCTCAGGCTCAAAGAAATGATATGAGATGTTGCTCTTCTTGGGTGCCATGTCTGCTGATGAAGAGCTGAGACAGATACTGATGATGATGACTGTTACTAGAAAATGGGCCACTGATAGGCTGATGCTGGTGATGCAGGTGACTGAAGCAGGTAGCTGATGAATGTAGCTGAAGCAGATAGCTGGTGAACAAGGGCCTATGCAGATGAAGGGGTCAAAACCAAGCCAAAAATGTAATAAGGATACCCTGAAAAACAAATCTGCAAATGTTAAATGATGCAATGATGATGTATGCAAACGATATGCAAGGGTTTGTGATCAAGCTGGATCTGATTACTGTCTTGGTATAAGTCCATGTATGTCTAAGAAGTCCAGATGGAGGTTCAAAAGTCCAGTAACCAAGGTGGGGGACTCAAATAAAGAGTCACATATCCAGGGTTAAAATCACAAGAACTGTCCCAAAATGGAGTACTCTTAATCAAAACAAAGTATCAGGGTATGCTGAGGTCAAGGGTACCTGCAAACCTGTAAACAGCCCAACCCCCCTCACAGGTGATGTTCTAAAACAAGGATCCTCAGACTTGGATCAGTTATGAGAAGTGTAAACACTTCTAACCCGGAGGTACAGTGTTTACAATAACCATAAAAGATCCTCCTCTAATCCACCTCAGTTTCTGAAGGTCAAAAATAAAGGTCATCCAGACTTAGCAGGCTTCCCAGATAGCCCTAGCACTACAGGAGATCTGTAGCGCAGAGTTCTCAAAAAGAAACCCATATCTGAACCGTGTTTCATATTCCCGCACCAGACCGAAATGGAATGGGAAAGAACATGAACCACTCTAGCCTAGGTGTCACTCAGGTCCCAGGTATAGGACCTTAACTCTCATTAGAACCCCACCCACCAAAACAACAAAACCAGATCCAGCCAGATAACAGTATGACAGTATGATATATAAAGCTGTAAAGAAAGCAATAAATAACTGTACACAAAGCAATAAATAAAAGCAACTATACAAACACAAATAGCACATAACACCCCAATAAACACAAACCAAACAAGCGCTAGGAGAAACCCACAAAAAGAACCAGAAGCCCTGGTTACAGTATAAGGTTCCCCAGCAGAGTCGCCAAGCTGTCGCTCCCAACAAATGAGACTGGCTCAAATAAGGTACAGACGCGAACGGTCGGCGAAAGGATGAAATGAAAAGAGTCGCCAGCTAGGCATTTTTATCCCGGAGGAAAGGTAATGCTGCATAGACCTAGAAAGATATGGATAAGACGGTTGCGAACCAGAGAGACTGAGAAAGGGGGTTGGTTACAACCTGGGAAGGTGTTAGCACCCAGATTGTCCATCGTACTCGACGGGATCCACGCTTAAAAGATTTGTGTTCTAAAGGGGTAGTGTCAGTGCAATTTGTGTATAAAAAGAGCTGGAAAAAGAAGTACATGTGTCTGTGTAAAAAGAGTGTAAAGTGTAATATATACAGTGTCAGTGTAAGGACAAGAGTGAAATGCTCATGATAATGAGGCTAAGAGAATGATGCCGGAAAGAGGGGGAATATACAGAGACTTTTGTTCGATAACTGTTAAGTTATGCCTACGTATCCTCTCGTGCAATGAGGAAGTCAGAACACCGTAGTTCGACCCAAAGAGACTGAAAGATAAATTGATTTGTGAACTGCTTGCTTGTCTATGCTCAAGTGTATGACCTGTCTGGCTCAGGTGCAAACTGTCTTGCATTAGACGGAAGAAGCGAGTTCTCGTTTATGAGTGAGTGAGATGAGAAAAGAATCCCGGAGGAAACGATTATTGTTTGTTTGTTTGAGTTTTCAGTCTTTTATTGCTTTTGGAAGTTTGTCATAAGTTAATGAGCTTAAGCCTAAACCAATGTATTTAGTAAACTCATCACATCTTCCCTCTGATTAGGGGTAATGAGAGTACCTTAAGTGTGAAGTCAGCATCTCACACTTAATCACCATGGTGTAGGATTAAGATCATTAACCTACTTGTGATTATTTAGATGTTTTTGGTGTTTTTTTGTTTAGTGTTAAGTAATGAGGTTAAGCCATAATCAGGGATTAAACAGATCCATTACACCATCCTAATAGAAGGATGATAGATGAGAATGTTTAAGCTGAGGAAAGCTCCTCAACTTAATCCATGATTAGGGATTAAACTCATGCCAAAACAAAACCTTTATTAAGTGGATTTTAGTTAATGATAAGATGATGAAGTGATTTTTAGGGTTTGCAAGACAACTTGAGGGGGACTTGTCCATTAACACTAGGGTTAGTCCTTCTTAACCAATTAAGGAAGAATTAGAACCCTAATGCAAGGCCCAAGTTACAAGCTTGATGTCTTGATGATTATTAAGTGAATTGATTAAAGGATTTAAACACATTAAGGGTTTAACACTTAGGATTAAAGTTATACACTCCATCCTAATAGAAGGATGCAGGCATAAGCTTAATCACAAAGCCTTAAAGCCTTTAGGGTTTAGTCCTTGATTATGAGGTGAGAAGAGATGAATCAAGGAGACACAAAGATAAAAGCTAAATAGGGGGACTAAACAACCCTAATTATTATCATACTTAGTTGATCCTAGGGTTTGTGAGGTTTACAAGAAAGATCTTCAGAGAAACCACCAGGAGGCAGATGAAAGGAGCAAAGAGAAGCAAAGTAACTTGCTTCATTCAAGAAGACAAGTCACTTGAAGAAAGAAAGTAAGAAGAAAAAAGATGAGCAAGCTCAATCTCAAACACAAGATAAAATGCAGCAATGATGCATAAGAGAGATGAAAAGAGATTGTGAGAAGTGAAGGCAAATTCACTTCTCAAAACAACTTACCACCTGAAAAGTTAGTGAAAGAAATGCAATGCAATGCAAAATGAGATGTAATGACATGATGCAAACCAAAACCATAAGCAAGTGTGTGATGATAATGATGATATGAGATGATGCAAACATGAAACAAGGCATGAGGATGATCATACAAACATATGGATGCAAATGAAGCATGCTTAGGACCATGAACATACATGAAAAGTTATGAAAGGCAAATGACATACAACATGGCTAATGAAAGATGCAATGATCAAACATGATTCTAATATGTCCTAAGATGTATTATGAATCAAATGGATGCACAAAATGTCATGGCAAGTCATGGTATGCAAGCAAATGGAAGGTTGATGCAAATGAAAGCCCAAATTAGGGTTTATGATCAATGCACAAAACAAAAATCAAAACTAGAAGCAAACATCATGATAAAAAATTGAAAATGCATTCAAAGGAACCCTAAACCTATACAAACTCACTGCCCAAAGGAGGGGTTCTAACTCTTAACCTAATGAGGGTTATGAATTTCTTAAGATTGCTAGGGTTTTAAGGTACTTTGTCAAGAAAAATTCCAAACAAAAAGGAAATGCAAGATCAATTCATGCCAATTTAATCCTATAAACTACATGCTATACAAGATGCAATGCAAAAAGAATCAAAGTCCAACTCTTAAAGGCTAGGCAGAAATGAATTTTTGAATATTGGATCAAAATAATGCCTTGAAATGAAATTAATTCCATGGAAAATTGTCAAAGGACATCAAGATCAAAAACGAAATTTGGTTTGAGAGTTGGACAATGTTTCTAAATGATTTTAAATGTTTCATGAATTTTTTTGTGATTTTTAAATACCTAAAAGCATTTTTAAATAATTAATTCTCATTAATTAATTAAAAATAAACTTTTAAATGATTTAAAAATAATTTTTAATGCAAAAAATAAAAATAAAAATTTTTTTGGTTTCTGAAAATTAATAAAAGCTTGAATAAAAATTTTCAGAATTTTTCAATGTTTTTTACTATTTAAAATAAAATGTAGAAAACAAATGAAATAAAAAGAAAATAAAATTGAATTAAATGAAAAGTATGCGCATCCAAGGGACAGCATTCAAACTCAGGAAGGAGGGAAAGACTGCGCGCCAGATCCAAGGGTTGACATTCAAACTGGCTAATGTTGATTAATTAATTTAATTAAGTGAGATTAGGGCTAAGTGGCAAATCTGGACCGCACACGCACGCGGGAAGTTGACTAAGTCAACCAGATCAACGCTCCACATTCAAACTCTCATAATTACACAGATTAACCCTAATTAATTTCAGGTGGCCGGAGAAGACTTCCGGTCGTCTTCTCCGGCCAGACCCTCACCTGAAAGTTGCTAACTTTCTCAAAACGCCATGAAAATGAAATCTAATTGCCCAGAATCCATCCTCATTCAACACTGAATCAAAACCCCCAAACAAAAATCATTTTTCATCATTAATCATGCAAATCGAAACAAAACACATTTAGGGCAGAAAAGTTTCAGAGCAATCATACATCCTGGTTTCTCAACCATTTTCAAAAATAATCATATCCCCATGACCAGGGGAGCACATAGAATCATTTAAGAACTTAAAATGGAGTTTCTGGAAAAAAGTTTGAGATGGCTACCTGAGATGTAAACTCCTGGTCCTGAGCTTTCTGGCCTTTTCTTTGCTGCAAGTCCACTCCTTTGAACCCTCTGATGATGAAATGAGGCTTAGAAAGCTTTGAGGATGGCTGGTTTGAGAGATGGCAGAAGTTCTGTTCAAGGGAGGGTGGTGATCGTGTTTTTGTTTCAGTGACTTTCAGGCTATGGTGATGTGTGGTTTTTGATCAGTGAAGCATGCTGAGTTTGTTTGTGAAGTTTGTTTGTGTGTTTTCAGCTTGTGGAGAGTGTTTCGAAGAGTTTTGCAAATGGGGTGGAAAATGAGAGTGCTGTGTTCTTGGTGCTTTCAGGCTTGTGTCTTGAGTGAAATGGCTTGCTTTTGGTTTGTATAAACAAGTGTGATCGGTCAGATGAGTTGATGTGTACTGCTGTGATTGGTATGGCTCAAGTTGCCAAAATGTCAAATTTGTGTAAGAGAGGTGTGGGCTCATAGCTAGCCAAGGACAAGTGGGGTGTCCTGCACAGCAAGAAGTGTGGAGAGCCCTAGGATTAGTTCTGATGTCAGCAAGCAAGTGGATTAGAGCTTGAGTGAGGTTTTGCAACTTGCTTCACTTTTGCTCTTTTTGAAATTTCTTGCTCCATAAGTCATGAAAATGAATGATCCTTTGATGCAATCTGACTTTTAGGACTTGGTTCATGCTTGTATGAAGATTAGAAGTCCATTTGGTAGCACATTTTGCCTTGGCAAGGGATTTTGCAACTTTGCCTCTTTGGTGGAAAACTTCAAATTTTGTGATTTTAGCCAACTTTGACAAGCCATAACTTTAGATCCAAAATGAATTAGGTCATGTTCTTGTACTTTTTGAAAAGGGAATGATCCATTCTACAACTTTCATGACCAAAGTTTTTCCATTTGAAGCATTTTTGAATCAAAAAGCATGGGTTGAAAAAGTTTCCTAAAATGGCAATTTTCATTATAAGTCAACTTTCCCAAAAAGTCAACTTTTCAAATGACTTGAAATTCTTCAATTTTGTGAACTTCCAACATCTTCTATGATCAAATAAAGATCATACACAATCAAAATGATGAAGAACACCCTTTGGTTGGGTCATTGGGGGCCTCAGATGCCCTGATTTTGTACTGACTTGCTCAAAAAGTCAACTCTTGATCAGATGACTTCCCCATTGAATTTCTTCATGAAAATTGATATGCATGCTCCCTATACCATATAGAGACCAATAGAAACAAGAATGACCAAAAAATTTGGAGTTATGGCCTTTGAAACCAAAACCCTAATTCTAGGTCATTTGTGCAGTCAAACCTGGCTCTGCTTCCATGCCATTCTCAGTTCTTGTGATTTTTTGACATTCTTGACTTTTAGGGGATACAATATGATGCTTGAACATACATGGACTCCTTTTAAGTGATTGATGACCTTTGGAGTGGCTCAAGAAGCTCTTGGATTGCTCAGATCACAAACCCTAGATGCAGATGACTTAGAACCAATGCAATGAATCAAAAATATGGTATGAGATGCTATGATTGGATTTATGCATATGAAAATATCACAAGCAATGGTGTGAATGGGTGAGGGAATATTTGGGGTGTTTACAGCTACCACCTGCATGATGGAATGCCTTGCCTGGCACGCGCGCAGGAGGCAAGGCCTGCCTTGGTTTTGCCCTAGTTTTCCTTGATTTGCACCAACTTTGAATGATCATATCTCACTCAATTTTGATGCTATGAATGAGTTCCACCTATGGATTTGAATCTTAAGATACCCTCTTTAATTGGATCAAGGTAGAATTTTGATAGCCCTCATATTTTGAGAGAAGGCCTCTCTTGAAGTTGCTGTAAAAATGGCCAAAACATGCCATTTTTGGAAACCCTAATTTTCCAAAAATGGTAAGTTTTGGTTTTCTTGATTTCTCTTGATTCCTCCATCATTTATTGATAAAATTTGAACCATAGGATCCTTGTAACCCTACTTTCATGATTTTTATCTCAAAAAGTCAGGAGTTGACTCTTTCCTCGGCATGGTTGAATTTTCCCCAAATCCCTGATTTTCAGTCATCTAGCCAATTGAACCTCTTCCAAAATGTTTATATGGATGAAATTTGAACCCTAGGCACTTTACATCATATATAAGACAATGGAATCTAGTTTGAATCAAAATTTCATTGAGAAGCCCAGTATAAGTGAAACCCTAATTTGGCCCCTTTCATCAGAAGATGTTGCACTGCTTGCCTCCTTTGATCAATTCAAATCTTTCCATGGCTTGTCGCTTCAAGTGAGGACTTGTGGGATGTTTTGAACCCTTTGCACAAGGTTGAGAAGCTTTGTGGCTCTTTGGTTTCCTTTGTATAGCCTTCAATTGCTCCAATCAAAGATCACATGCCTATGCCTCAGCTATGATGTACATGGTGCAATGTTTTTGATTATTTCATGAATTTATTTATGCTAAATGCTATGCAAAATGTTGAGGAAATGAGGGGGGAAATTTTGAGGTATTACAGTAGAGTATCCCACATACAACGTCTGCCTTCATCTCTTTATGCTTTCAAGTTGTGATTGTTTTAGCATTGTGCTTTATTTGCTTAACTTCTTTTCATCCCTCTTAGAAACGACTTAACTTCTTTAAGAGAAGTAAGTTACTTTCTACCTATTTTCTTCTTCTTCTTCTTCTTCTTCTTCTTCTTCTTTCTCTTCTTTAGGATAGAATAAACCTCACTAACCTAGGATCATCCTTTGCATGACTACACTTGGTTTTGTTAGTCCCCCTTAGTTGTTTTACCTTTGACCCTTTGGTTCTCTTTCTTTCTCATCTCTAAACAAAAAACCTAAAAAACATTTAATAATGGTTGAAGTAGTCTCTTGTGTATAGCCTTATTCCATGGGGCACTTGTAGTCTTCTTATCTTGGGATAATACAAACATGTCTAGCATGATGTACAAGTCTAATCATGAGACTATTTTCACAAAGAAAATCATAAAAAGCACTTCTTCACAAAAATTACAAAAAAATATAATAACTTCAATGAGTTAGTGAGCTTATGCCCTAATCTATGGAACCAAGCTTTGGGGATCTTCTCCTTGTTTGGGTGTACTTGTTCTATTATTCTATATTGGAATGTAGTAGCAAGTACAGATTCCATGGAAAAGAGTTTGAGTTCACTTCATTGTGCCACACTCATAAAAGATTTTAAAAGCAACAAACAAACAAAGAATAAGCGTCTCTCCTTCGGGACTTCTTTTCTCACCACCTTCACTCTCATCATAATAACTTGCTCCTACTTGTCACTTTGCAAGACGGTAACGCACTCGTGCCAGACGATCCTGCAACACCTGAGCATTGACATAAGCAGTTCAAGTTCTTAACGCACAAGCAATTTTCCACCCCTAGTTAGGGGAACTACGGCGACTCTGATCCTCATGTCCAGATGAGGTACGTAGGCAGCGGGGTAGGGCCCATTCGAGCACTCTTTTATTTTCCCTACATTTTCCCCCTTTCTTTTCTTTGCTTATCCAGTCCGGTCTTTCTTTTTTGCAGCAACTTTATTTTCTTCACCCTTTGAAACAGTTTCCTTGCAAGCATGGATCCCGTCAGGTACGGAGGACGATATGGGATGCTAATACCTTCCTAGGTCGTAACTGACTCCCGGACCCAGCTCTTTGGTTTGCAGGACCTTTGTCCTTCCTTTTCTTCTTCTGGTTTGTGCAACATTAACATTCCCGTTCCTTTGGCATAAACATTCCTGGCTGGCGACTCTACCCTCTTCTCGCCACTTTCGCGTTTGTACCAGGATGGAAATCCAGGGAGCGACACCCAGGACCAATAATTCTTCTTAAGTCCCCTATAATCAAGACTTCTACTCAGGTTCCATGAACCCAAGACTTCCCTACTCAGACCCACGGTCCAAGGCTTCCTAGCTCAGGTTCCACAAACCCTAGACTTCTTCTTAGACCCACAATCCATAACTTATACTCAATAAATCCAATTGATTGAGTTTTTAAATGCTCTAGCACATAACATGAGACTTGCAAGGTTCAAACATCTTGGCTAGATACTTATTTGCTCAATCAATCCACTTGATTAAGACTTTTAATGCTCTATCACATAACAAGAGACTTACATGGATCAAGCATCTTGGTGAGAGACTTAGTTGCTCAATCAATCCACTTGATCAAGACTTTTAATACTCTAGCACATAGTAGTATATTTACATGGCTCAAGCATCTTGGCAAGATAATTAGTTACTCAATCAATCCAATTAATTAATACTTTCAATGCTCTAGCACATAGCAGGAAACTTACATGACTCAAGCATCTTGTTGAGAGACTTAATCTAAACTACTAAACAACATGTTCAACAGAATAAAGAACAAGGTGTACTTGATTCAAATATTAGAGGTACATGGTAATCACCATAACAAAAACCTAAAGCACTTAAGATTTCTAAGATATTCAATGTTTAATAAATCTTAAGGCTTTTATAATTACAACCTACAACATAAATTCTTCATACTCAATTGTGTTGATAATTTATGATTTTGTTATTCCTCAATTTTCTTGACCCTTGTTAAAGATTCAGTTTGAACCTTCAGCTACTTATATAGCAGTTGCAGAAGACTAGCCTTTGGAAGAGATAACTTGATCAAGTGTCTTTTCTTTCTCTACAGTACAAGAGACGTTGAAGATGGATGCACTAAAAGATCTTGATCCATTATGTAACATGTTTAACCATTGTGTCTTTAGTGAGATTCTATACTATATCATTGAGAGTCGATATACATAAAGCATGCCAACTCTTCTTGAGCCTTGTGAACATAGACTCTACCTGACTAACTGATTTGATAATGCAACTTGCTTTCTGTAGTATGGATAGCTTCAGCTTTATCACTAACTCTGAATGATCACCAGAAGCCAAATACATTCACAAAGTGTATAGACAATATGTTACTTCTTTCGCCAGACATCACTTAGTGATTGTTCTTTAGATTTTACGCCACTAGAAGCTATTAATTCAGCTTCTCTCAAGTGTGTCCTTATATATCAGATTTTGAATATATCTTTAAACATCAAGAACATGCATACTTGAAACACGCATCAAATAATATTGTTGTTCTTTTAATACTTTGTTATCATCAATGCCCAAGGAATATATTTCTTGAACAAATCTTGTTCTAACAATCTCCCCATTTTTGATGATGACAAACATAAGTATTTAAAGGACAATGTTGTACATTTATAATTTTCTTGGCAACATTAGGGTTTGAGGTTTGTAAGCACCCATTGAATCTAATAATCCATTGTTAAGTTCTGTAAACCCACCCTAAATACTATATTCAAGAAAGGTATTTTAATTTTCTTAGTAACATTAGAGTATGAGGTTTGTAAGATCCCTCTGAGTTAAATAGTTCAATGGTTGAGGTTTGTAAGTTCCCTTTAGTTCTATATTTAAGAAAACAAAAAAAAACTTTCTTTGGCAACATCAGAATACGAGTTTTGTATGCTCCTTCTGAGTCTAATAGTCTAAGGTTGAGGTTTATAAGATCCTCCTTAGTTCTATGTGCTCTAGCCAAAAATGGTTAGACCACCAAAGGTTCTAGCTCCCCTCTTTATGGGAAAGGAGAGATATGTCATATGTATTGAGAAATACATGTGCGGATTCGAGATTAGTACTGAAGTAGTAAGTCTAAAGATGAATGTGTCTTACTTATCCCTCTAGAGGGAGTCCCTTTTATATTCATCCTCCAAGTCTGCATTAAGAAAGGTTATTTAAGGGAAGTCCTTTGACCTTATACTGTTGCAGAGTCTTCATTGTATAATTGTCCTTCATCATTGCTTTCCTTGAAGGCTTGATAATGACTGCATTGATGCGTCAGAACCATTACAACCTTTGGTTGTACGATGAATAAGTACCTGGATGTCGGGTTGTGGAGATATGATACCCGAACTCATAGGAGGTCAGTTATAAAGTAAAGATTGGTCCGGGTAGGATGAGTTATGGGACCGGACCGGGTATCTGATCCCTTAGCTTTGCGTTTGCTATTTAGTTCATGCCTTGTCATATCCAATTATGTTGCTCGACATGAAATATTTTGTGTGTGTTCATAAACCTCTCGAGTCTTGTTCACTCCCTGGGGGTACAGTGCTTGAAAGTACCATCATACCACATATATTTCAGAACGGTTGGTTTATAACCCGATCTTCATATAGACTTCTATGTGTCAGAATATAACTATTGATAGGTCACATCCTTTATACGTCATAACATTATAATGACTTTAATGCCTTATGAATGGCTAGTCTCTAACTATTCTTGAACGCTTGAAACCCATATTTAAAGTTGTTTCTTTTATGCCTTTGCAGATAGGATGAATGATTTGCCAATTCCAGAGAAAAAGAAGTTGATGAAGGAAGCCCGTAATGCTCAGAGAGGCGTTGGGGGCCCATCTGCATCAAAGTCGGATCTGAGCGGGTTGGAGACCTGTGCTCCTAAGCGGATGAGGGGAACGAGTGCTAAAGTTGCTACAAACAAGGATGAGTCTCAACCTTCGGATGCTCCAAATTCGGAGGAAATTTATTAGGCGAGTCCGAAGAAGCTAAAAGTTCTTTCAGATGAAGATATTCGTCAGGCGAGCATAGAGATTAGTTTTCTTAAGCAGGGTCCCAAAGAAGGCTCTGTGCCGGGAGAATTTAAATTCTTGTCAAATGATCTTGATGGATTTAGATTTTTGCGTGATCATCTTAACGCAGTAGAGGATGTTGATAAGGTCAAATCCATTGGAAAGAAAACAATCACTTAGAACATCAACTCCTATCAGATGAGGTGTGCGGTCCTGGCGCGAGGTTTGTTTGAACTTATCGGTAGTTCTGAAGATGATGAGTCCAAAATCAAACGCGAGATAGGGCAATTGAAGTCTATCCAAGTATCTCAGGCCGAGAAGCTTTCTGATTTAGAGAAAGATTTAGCCTCTGCCAAGGAGCGGGAAGATTCTCTAGTGTCGAAGAATACATCCGTTTTAGCTGAACTTTCAGCTAAACTGAAGCGATATGACCAATGTTAAGCTTCTCTCTACCATTAATGACCTCCAAGAGTCTTTGGAGAAAGAAGATATTGAGGTCTTAAACGCTGGCGATGTGGCTTTTGACCATGCTAAAGAGAAAGTCTTGTGCCATCACCCTGGATTGGATATGTTCGAGATTGATTATTTTAAGGTGGTGCAAGATGACTGCCTTGTGGAAATGACCGACCCGGAGGAGGATAACCCAGAAGGGTCCACATCCCCAGTCAGTGGTCCTAAGAAGCCGAATGATGTGACTTGTTGATGTTTTGTTACCACTAACTTTGTTTAATTGTTTTTAGCAAGGGAATGCAATGGCATCCACTTTTTGTAATATTTTGGCCTTCGGGTTTTCTTTTTAATGAAAAAGGTTTAGTCCTGCTGAGTTTTTATGTTATATTCTTTGCTTAAAAGTTTTTTACTTTCGCAAAATAACTCTTTATGATTGTATAAGCGCCTTGGGTACTTAGGTCAAGATGGCTTAAAGTTGTTGATCATGATGTCCCTGACATTATTTTTGCCTTTTAATTTTACTTAGTTTAATTTCCAAGACTTTGGGTAGCTCATGAATTGGCTATGTATTGTAAGAAGACCCACGTGCATAACTTGTGTATTTTTGAAAGTCCAAAACTTTCATTGGCCGATTACAGACTTGGGAATCTTTCTATCAGAGACTTACTCCCAGCTCTTATAATCTTAATAGCTGAATATTGTTAAACTCGAGTGTCTTTTTAGAATTTAGACTTTCTCCGAGCTCTTAGTAGTTTAAGCATGCATGACTATAATCTCCATGTTTCTTTTGACGTCTTGAAAGCTTAAATACATTGTTTTTGTCATTATTGACACTGAAACGTTTGTATGAAAATCGAGTAAACGCATTTATACGCTTTTAACCAACCAGTGTACGTGGAGCACATTGACATGTTTATGGGTGAATACTTATTAGTCATGAACAGAGGCCCGAAGGTGTAACCGAGTTAATGACAGACAGAGGCCCGAAGGTGTAAATGGCTTAATGGTTAAAAGCCCTTTTTGCCCGAAGGTAAGGTTGACCAAGTTGCCAAATGCGTCAAGTGCGTTTGAAGTTTAGTTTTAATTCAGTCTTGATTTCTTAATGATATCTTGGCTACAAATAAGAAGCCCCACGCGTAAAGCTTTGGGGTCTTTTAAAGTCTTGAGAATCCAAGATGGCCGACTATGGATTCAAGCGTATTTGTATCAGAGATTTGGTTCTCGACTTTCATAAGTATTTTGATTGTGTGTTTATAAGTCCTAAGTGTAGCGGTAAAAATCATAAGTGTAAGCTATTGATTAACTCAAAGTAAACAGTCGCCACCACGCTTTTATACTATTCCAAGAAAGGAAAAGGAAAAAAGAGCGAATAAATTCTAATGAATCTAAAAGCAAAAAGCTAAAGAAACAAGCTGAGAAAGGGTAATGGGATAGGTTACAAAATGGGAAGGTTTTAAGCACCAAAAATGTCCGTGGTACTCCATCGGAGCCCTTTGAAAAATTTATTGGTTTTGGTTTGAAAATGATTTGTTTAAATGAGAATGGGGGTTGAGTAAAGAATTAATTTTTAATTTTTTTTTGTGTTTGGAGAGGTTTACTACCTCATGCCTACGTACCCATAAATTGCAATGTAAGATCAAAACCCCGTAGTTCATGGTACAAATAGTAAAAATTGGTTGGCTTTGATTGATTTTAAGAAGTAAAGATAATTTGTCACTTTCAAGTGGATAGCCTCACAAATCTACCATGAGAATGAGGGCATGGACTCATACATCATTATGGGGAGGGTGCCAACTTGAATAAAATCGACGAGTATGCCACTAAACCCCCACAAATGGCAGTCATCCCAGGCCTAAGAGGCAATTTACCAAGCTCAATATGTCATTGGCTCAGGCTTTGCAACATATGTTGAAAGGAGAATTGATTAATTTGAAGGACCCACCACAAAATATCAATACTTCCTCTTCTCGTTACAATCCCAATGCAAGCTGTGCATACCATTCTAATAGCCCTGGCCATGATACTAACAGTTGCTGGTCATTGAAAAACAAAATTCAGGATATGATTGAGAATGGAGAAATTGAGTTTGACCCCCCGGAAACTCCTAATGTGATTACTGCTCCTATGCCTAAACATGAGAAGACTATTAATGATGTTGATGAGGTTTTTTAGGTTTGTACTGTGGCTGAAATAACTACTCATTTAGCTATTGTCAAGAAGAAACTTGTGCAAGCCGGTTTATTTCCGGGTTGCATGTAAGATTGTTTTTACTATACCTATAAACCTGATAGTTGTTGGAGGTTGAGGTCAGGTATTCAACGCCTGATAGATAACTATACTATACTATTTGAGAGGACCCCTTCTATAGAGAGTCTGTGTGGAGGTTTGGCTCAAGATTTGAAAGTTGAAGATGTGACTATGGTTAACAAGATTCCTGTGAAGATTACTTCCAATGGTCCAGTGAGGATCACTTCTAAGGGTCCTGTGAAGATTACTGCTGAGCCAAAGGTGGCTCCAATGATTATTACTACTCTTGGTCCTATCCCATACACTTCTGATAAGGCTATACCCTAGAATTATGGTTCTGATGTTTATATCCATGGTGTCAAACAAGAGCCTTTGAGTGATGCACCTGTTACTGATGTTAATATTGATGTGGACAATATTGCTGGATCCAGTAAGGTTACCAGGAGTGGAAGAATTTTCTCTCCAGAAGACACCTCAAAAAATGCTGCTACTCCAGTTCATATCTCTAACTCTGTGCTAAGTACTGAGGCTCGGGGAAAAGGACCAGTAATTGAACATGTTCAAGCTGAAGCACCAGTTAGTGAAGACCTCTTTAAACAAATGGAAGAAGTACTGAAGATCATCTGCAAGAGTGATTATGATGTTGTTGACCAGTTGGAGCATACTCCCTCCAAAATCTCCATGTTATCTCTGCTATTGTGTTTTGAAGCCCATGCCAAGGCTTTAATCAAATTCCTGAAGACTGCTCATGTGCCACATGAAATCTCTGTGGACCAGTTTTAAAATTGTGTTGCTCATCTAACTAGTGATAGTGGTTTGGGTTTTACTGATGTTGATCTGACTCCTGCTAAAAGAAACCATAATAGAGCTATGCACGTCTCCATTGAGTGTAGGGGCACTACTTTGTCTCATGTATTGGTGGATAATGGTTCTTCGTTGAATGTATTACCTAAGGAGGTTCTAGACAAACTCAACTTGAAGGATGTAGTGTTAAGACTAGGTAATGTGGTGGTGTGGGCCTTTGATGGTTCAAGAAGAATGGTGCATGGAGAGGTGGATCTTCCAATCAAAGTAGGCTCTCAAGTCTTTAATTCCACTTTCTATGTGATGGATATTCGTCATATGTACTCTTGTTTTCTTGGGCGCCCCTGGATCCATGGGGCAGGTGCTGTGACTTCTACTTTGCATCCGAAGTTGAAATATCTGGTGAAAGGAAAGATTGTCACTGTTTATGGTGAAGAAGAATACATGGTCAGTCATGTGAATACTTTTAAATATGTTGATATGGAGGGTGAATTTGTTGAGACTCCTTGCCAAATATTTGAAGTGGTTCCTTAAGTCGTTCCTACTACTGAAGCTCTTCCTGTTGTTAAAAGAGTTCCTGTGATTACCAGAGTGCCTCCTACAATGGCCTCCCTCAAAGATGCTAGAGTTGTGGTTGAAGAAGGTGGTTGTACTATTTGGGGTCAGCTTCCTGACATTCCTTACAAGTCTGATAAGTTTGGTTTGGGTTTTACTGCAGAATCTCAGAAGGATGTTCGTCGTGCTCGTGCTGCTCGTATCACTCATGGAGGAATCATAAAGGACCAAGTCAATGCTGTGGAAGATTATGATGAAGGTTACAACCTGGATGATTGGATTTTTCCTACCATGAGGGATGGATTCAACAATTGGAAGGCTGAAGATGTTATTCCTATCTCCTTTAGTCAGGAGTAAATGCTATTTCATTTTTCTAAATTTATTTTTTGTAACTTTGAACAATTAAATACTTTTAAGCCTTGTGCCTTGCCCGGGGAACAATGGTATGCTTGTTAGGGTTTTCATTTCATTTTCATATTTTCATTCAATAAAATCAATGGACGTTTCTCGCTTTCGTAAATATTGCGCTCTTTGTCTTTCTTTTACTTTTTCCTTTTATAAAAAAAAGCTATGTGTTCTTACACACACCCACGTCACTAAAATCCAGATCTTCATCCACTATGGATCCTATTGATAACAATTCTGCTATTGCCAATTATGACTTCGATAATCCGATCTATCAAGCTAAGGATGGAAAGGAAGAAGATTGTGAAGTACCTGTAGAGTTGGCTAGATTACTACAACAAGAAGAGAAAACTATACAACCACATGAGGAATCAATCGAAGTTGTGAACTTGGGAACTGAGGAAAACAGTAAAGAAGTCAAGATAGGTGCTGAGTTGGAAGATGATGTCAAGAACAGGTTGATTCAAATGTTACGTGACTATGTGGAAATTTTTGCTTGGTCTTATGAAGATATGCCAGGGCTGGATACAGATATTGTGGTTCACCGTCTACTAGTGAAAGAGGATTGTCGCCCAATAAAACAGAAAGTGCGTCGTATGCGTCCGGATATGTCAGAAAAGATTAAGGCAGAGGTGATGAAACAATTCAATGCAGGGTTTTTAGCTGTTACTTCTTATCCTCAGTGGGTTGCAAACGTGGTGCCGGTGCCTAAGAAAGATGGTAAAGTACGCATGTGTGTAGATTATAGGGATTTAAACAGAGCCAGCCCCAAAGATGATTTTCCACTTCCGTATATTGATGTTCTGGTAGAAAACACTGCTCAACATAAGGTATTCTCTTTTATGGATGGTTTCTCTAGGTATAATCAAATTAAGATGGCACCTGAAGATATGGAGAAGACTACATTTGTTACACAATGGGGAACTTTCTGCTATAAGGTAATGCCATTTGGTTTGACGAATGTCGGGGCAACATATCAGCGTGTTATGGTAGCTTTGTTCCATGATATGATTCACCATGAGATAGAGGTATATGTGGATGATATGATAACCAGATCTCAGAATGAAGAAGAACATCTTGATCACCTACACAAGTTGTTTGAGAGGTTGAAGAAATACAAGTTGAGGTTAAATCCAAACAAGTGTACTTTCGGAGTTAGATCTGGTAAACTTTTGGGTTTTATTGTCAGTGGTAAGGGTATTGAAGTGGATCCTGAAAAGGTAAAAGCTATACAAGAAATGCATGCTCCTCATACTGAGAAAGAAGTTAGAGGTTTCCTGGGACGACTGAATTATATTGCAAGATTTATTTTCTAGTTAACTGCTACTTGTGAACCAATCTTCAAGTTGTTGAAGAAAGATCAAGTATTGGAATGCAATGATGAATGTCGGGTAGCTTTTGATGAGATCAAAAGGTACCTACAGGAACCTCTTATATTGATGCCACCGGTTGAAGGAAGACCTTTGATTATGTACTTGACAGTATTGGATAACTCAATGGGGTGTGTGTTGGGGCAACATGATGAGTCTGGTAGAAAAGAGCAGGCAATATATTACCTTAGAAAAAAGTTTACCGACTGTGAAACAAGATACTCACTGCTCGAGAAAACTTGTTGCGCTTTGGCATGGGCTGATCTCCGACTAAGACAGTCTATGTTGACTCATACCACCTTATTGATTTCAAAAATGAATCCAATCAAGTATATATTTGAGAAACCTGCTCTCTCCGGACGAATAGCAAGATGGCAAATGATCTTGACAGAACATGACATACATTATACTACTCAGAAAGCAATCAAAGGAAGTGTATTAGCTGATCATTTGGCTCATCAAGCAGTGAATGATTATCAATCTATGAATTTTGAATTTCCAGATGGACTATAGTTTTTGATGGAGCTTCTAATGCGCTTAATAATGGTGTTGGTGTGGTGATTATCTCTCCTAAAGGTTGTTATACACCAGTTACTACAAATCTTTGTTTTAAATGTACCAATAATATGGTTGAATATGAAGCGTGCATCATGGGTATTAAGGTTGCTATTGAGATGAAGATCCAGGTTTTGAATGTATATGGAGATTCAGCCCTGGTAGTTAGTCAAGTTAAGGGAGACTGGGACACCAGGCATCCTAATCTCATCCCTTATATAGAACATGTGTTGTCTTTGAAGAGATCACCTTTGGACATATTCCACGAGAAGAGAATCAGTTGGCAGATGCATTAGCTACCATGGCATCTATATTTGAAATCAGTTGGGATGATGAAGCTTCGAGAATTACTATTGATCGATTTGATAAACCTGCATACTGCAATGAAGTGGGTACTGAAGGAGTAGAAGAAAAGCCTTAGTTCCATGAAGTGAAGAGGTATCTTGAAGCTCAGGAGTTCCCTGAAGGAGCATCTGTCAATGACAAGAAGTTTCTAAGAAGGTTTTCTGCTAAATTCTTCTTGAGAAATGGAATTCTGTATAAGCGCAACCACGATTCAACTTTGCTTCGCTATATGGATAAGAAAGAAGCAGTAGAGATTATGGAAGACATGCATGATGGGATCTTTGGTACTCATTCTAGTGGGCATACTATGGCTAAGAATATTCTGAGAGCAGGTTATTATTGGTCTATTATCGAAGTTGATTGCTATCAACACTCCAAAACTTGTCGTAAATGCCAGATTTATGCTGATAAGGTTCATGTGCATCCAGTTCCGTTGAATGTTCTAACTGCTCCATGGCCTTTTTCCATGTGGGGCATTGATATGATTGGTGAGATCAAACCTACTGCCTCTAATGGACATCGTTTCATCCTTGTGGCTATTGATTACTTCACAAAATGGGTAGAGGCAGCTTCATTTGCTTTTGTTACCAAGAATGTTGTGGCTCGGTTCATCAAGTATAATATTATATGTAGATATGTGTAATACCTCAAAATTTTCCCTTATATTTATTACCTTAATCGGCTTCATGCTTCGCATTCATCGGCTTCATGTTTACAGAACAATGATTCGGGATTGTGAGGAGTTTATTACGGCCTCAAAGTTCTTAAGAGTGGAGCATGTCAAAGGATTTGTTTCAAGCTAAGGGAGAATGCACAGTTATTGATTTATTTAGAAGGCATCATTCAAATTCAAATTCAAGTCATCGGGATCCATCTCGAATGCAAGCTATCATCATTGTTCATATCCATTTTCGATTTAATTTAATCCATTAAACCATAATTTAATCCAATAATCACTTTCAAGCTCACTTTTCTTAGCCCATTTCAAATCCATACCATGTTCCTATACATATTTTAAGCCCATTATAAGTCAAAACCCAATATCACTTTCCTCACATTTTTGTTAAACCAAAGGTCCATTCAATCCATATTTAGTTTCATCCTAATTGGTTTCTAGCCCGATTATCCATGTCCATATTCGACTTTATTAACCAAATCCTATCTTTTTGACATTTTGAACCACTCTTAGAATTTAATTTAATTTATATATGTTAATATCCAAAACTCTTTGATTATCAATCACCATTCAAGTTTTTAATACCCATTTCAGGATATTCCATTTATGTTCATTACCCAAAAAATCATAACAATGAGATAGATTAAGGTATTGACTAAGGCATCATGGAAGCTTGGTGTTGGGGATGCTATATTGAATTAAAGGTTTCTACAAGCTAAATTCACCTAGTCCCTCTATGAGCATGTTATATAGAACTAGAGTCTTGGTTCATGAACAACGTGGAGTTCTCCTTCAAATTCATCTTATTTAAGGACCTTCAAGAATGTCAAGTATTTTGGTTTGCTTTATCACTACGAAGTGTGGTCCCAAGGTTTCTAATCGGTTTGAACCTTACCTTCATATCATTCATCAAGTTTTTCGAGAATTTGTTTGAGACATTACAAGATAGAACCTCATTGACATTTAGTCTGCCGTTAATTTCAAATTCAATTTCAAGATAACATTTATTCGGGCTTTGAGTCATTATAGTGGATCAGATCCATTGTTCGTGATTCATCGAGACATTTCAAATCATTTTGAAATTTAGTTTCAAAGTACTTAGTTCAAGTATTATTTGTAAGGGCACTTTTGGGCCATTTTCTTTTTAGGTTGCTAATTCACGGGGTTATGATGTTGCAAGTTGGTGGATTGAAATCACAAAGAATAAACAAGGATGAGTTGGTGGTTGTGGAATTTGATAAAGTGAAAACAAAGGCTGAAAAAAACTGAATCCCATAAAGCTACTATAACTTTGCCGAAAGAAAGAGGAATTGACTTGCAGCTTGAGTTAAAGGAAACAGATAAAGCGAATACTAATGGCAATGTTAATATTCTTAATAAGAAGCAACATCAAAATGTTCAGAGGCATCAAAATCAGATGCAGCAGCAAACAATTTCAGAGAAAAAATGTACAACCCATTGCTACATTGCTCGAAATATATTGTATAACCAGCAAATTGCTAGAATGACTCCATTATGGCCAGCAGCAGCAGTCTCGTTCTCAGCAGGGCCACACTCAAATTTCTTTTGCAGCAAATCCAAAACCCTAACAATCTGCAAAATGAAGGTTCAAGGAATTAACAACAATTAGAGAACGGTTCAAAACGACCGTAACAACCACACATAAATCATCAACAACAAGAATAACAAAAAACGAAAATCACCAAAGAAACTTACGAGCTGCTAACTGGATTCAAACAAACCAATAAGCAGAAACTCATAACAACTCAAAACAGAAAAAATCAGAATTTGCATAACAAAAATCACAAATACCTAACTGATTTTTCTTCTAGAAGTTTCATTTGGAATCTTCTATAAATCAAGCTCACCATTCTTCCTGAATGGGCTTCTTCTTCAATCACTTTTCTTCAATCTCTCTCAATCCTCTTCTTCAATCTTCTTCTTCCCTACCTTCTACAACCTTTTCTGAATCATTCACACACTCTCCTTCACTATTCCTCAACCATAATCCCAACTCTTCTTCACCATAAACTTCTTCAATATCTCCTCAAATTCATCTTCAATACTTCACAAACTTCTTGACAACTTCATCCTTCCACCATTCTTCTTCTTCTGCAGTCTTTATCACCTTTCTCCACCTTCTGTCCGCTTCGACAACCTCACTTCAACCTCCATACAACCCTATAACCTCCATCACTCTTCATCAGAGTCAACACAATATCGTTGGCTTCGAGCTTCGCCAACATCAACACAGAACAATGGCTCTGCATCACAGTTCACGTGATTGAGAATCAAGAAACATTAACAACGATTTGCAAAAAAAAAGGAAGAGAGAGAGGATTCAGATTCAACTCGTGTCAAGCGAACCTGTATTTTCGTCACCTTCGACGCAATTGACGCACTCCTTTCTTCATCGAGGAACGCATTTCCGAGTCACTTTCGTCACCAAGATTCTTCCATAAACAAGAAGATTTTTCGTCATCTTCGACGCAATCGGCGCATATCTTCCTTCTTCAAGGTACGAACTTGCCAACTCTTGATAAATCGTTGCTGCGGCGATCTTCGTGAGTTTACTTTTGAGGCTTTGGCTCGGTTTAGAAGGAAGAACAGTGATTAGGTGGTGGTGACGATTTGTTCGAGTTCTTGTTTTCCATTTGATATTTGATTAAGGTGAGGGCGAAGTTTTTATGATGGAGGTGTTGACGGTGGTAGAGGCATTAGGTGATTAGCGGGGTTTTGTGTGAAGATGAGAAAGGAGTCATGGAGGGAGGGAGGCGGCGGCGGAAGAGATGAAGGAGAAGGGGGGATTAAGGTTCGCAGGATTTGGCTGTGTGATTCTTGGGATTTCTTTTTTTCATTTTTATGTATAAGGCATTTTATGAAGGATTAAGAGTAATCAAGTTAACTTAATAGAATTATTAAGAATATTAGGAATAATGATAATAATGAAATGAAATTAAGAACAATAAACTCAAATAAATGAGCAATCAATTTGTTTAATCCACCGTTGCAAATTTCAAAAGATAGAGAGGGATGAGATTTTTTTTGGTTCCCAGCCACATCGGCGGTGACACGTGTCACCGTTCGGTTGGCCCTTCTGGAGGTGGTTCCTGTGTACATCGTCCACCATGAATTCTCATGTGCTTTCATTTTTGAGCATTTGATTTGAATACCAATAGAAAATCTTGATCTAACGATTTCAGTGTAGTCAACCAATTGACCAGAAATTCATGCTATGCTCCTTCTATAGACCAGCGCAAGTGGGCCCTAAATTATGCTTTTCGCACCCTGTGGTTTAAAGCCCACAAAATAATAACTAGAAAAAATACTAAACTCGCCCCCCTCTTCTATTTCTTTTTAGATTTTAATTTTTAGTTAATATAGGTTAGAAATAATTCATTAAAAAATAGTAAAACTCATAATAAAATTCTATAAAAATTTCAGTAGCTTAATAACTCATTTTAGAAATTTGTGACAATTTTATTTTCTGAATTTTGGTAATTTTTTATTTAATTTCGATTTTTTACTTAATTAGCATTTTATTGAATTTCTTTAATTGCACTTGTTTTTGTTCATTTTATTTTTTCCACTTCTTGTAGGAGTTTTAGCCCATTCTTTTTTCTATGTTTATAGGACTAATAATAGAACTTAGGATATTTTTTGGTAGATTTTTAGGTCATTTTATCTACTGTTTTGGTAGCTTAATTTATGAAAAATGGTAGTTAATCCTTAAGTAGATTTAAGTGATTTCTAGGCATAGTTAACTTCTGAATTTTTAGGATATTTTTTAGCACAATGTTATATTCAGTTTTAGGACCCTATAGAATTAATTTCATATTTTTTCCAGGACTTTGAATATTTTTAGTGTATTAATCTTTAGGCTATTTTTACATGTAAAATTCACCTAGTTTAGTGTAGGATATTATGCTCCATTAAGAACTAGTTTAATTAGGCTTAGTCTTAGGATTTTAAAGTGACTTAGTATAGTTTAATTACTGATTTTTAGGATAATAATATTAGATAGTTCTCTTAGTTTTAGGACTTAGGCTTAGAATTTCTAATAAATAGATTTAAGTGAAGTTTAGGCTTACTTGTAGCTTTATACCTTAAAATGCTTCTTTTAGATTTCATTTCTTTATTTCAATTTTAATGCTTTGCCTTATTATTTGAATTTCTCACTTGTATAGGCTTCCCATTGCTCTTAGAATCAACTTAACTTCCTTAGGAAGTAAGTTGAATTCTAGTAGTTTCTAGTTCCTTTCATTCATTAGGATTAGAAAACCGCATAAACCATTTGGACCACTTTTGAGTAAATAAACAAAATTAGGATTGAGTCTTAGTCCCTTAGTTTTTGCCTTTTGCAACCTGAGTCCTTCTTTCTCATCTCATAAAGAAAAACAATAAAACACCTAATAAAGGTTGGACGTTCTTGTACGACACGAGACTTTGTTGCAGAGTGCTTATACGCATCCTGTTTCGGGGCGAGGTGTAAGTATTTACCGTGATGGATAGGTCTTAGTATGAGAATGTTCACAAACAAATTCAAAACATTTCTCATAAAATACAAAAAAACAAACAATAAGCGACTATCATGTGGGAACTTCTTTTCTCATCTCATTCATTCTGAACACGAACTCGCGACGACTTGTCTCGCATGCAAGACGGTAAACGTACTCGTACCAGACGAGCCTGCAACACCTGAGCATAGACATACGTAGTTCAAGCTATAAAAAACACAAACAAATTTCCCGTCTGGTTAGGCGAACTACGTCGACTCTGATCCTCATTATCCTGATGAGGTACGTAGGCAGCGGGGTAGGGCCCGTTCTAGCACATTCTTTATTTTCCCTACATTTCCTTCTTTCTTTTTGTTCTCTTTTTTGTTCCATTTTTCATTTCCATTCTCGTTCCAGTCAGCAGTTTTATTCAGCAACTTTATTCTTTCTCACCCTTTGAAACAAACAAGCAAGCGTGGATCCCGTCGGGTACGGCGGATGGTCTGGGGTGCTAATACCTTCCTAGGTCGTAACCGACTCCCGAACCCAGATCTTTGGTTCGCAGGACCTTGTCATTTCCTTCTTCCTCAGGTTTGTGCAGCATTACCTTTCCTATTCTTTTGGGATAAAAATGCTTGGCTGGCGACTCTACCTTTTCCGCGCCACTTTCGCGTTTGTACTAGGATGAAAATCCCGGGAGCGACAATATGGAATCCCGGAAAGGATTATCACAGATAATGGTACTAATCTGAACAACACTATGATTACTGATCTCTGCACACAGTTCAAGATTAAACATCACAATTCTTCTCCATATCGTCCAAAGATGAATAGCGTAATGGAAGCCGCCAACAAGAATATTAAGAAGATCTTGCAAAAGATGACAGTTACATATAAGGATTGGCATGAGATGTTGCCATTTGCTCTTCATGGTTATCGTACCACCATACATACTTCAACAGGGGAAACCCCATTTTCCCCTGTCCATGGTATGGAAGCAGTTTTACCCATTGAAGTTCAGATTCCTTCTTTGAGAATCATGAAGGATGCGGGCTTGGATAAAGATGAATGGATTCAGACTCGACTTGACCAGATAAACTTGATTGATGAGAAAAGACTAGCAGCTGTTTGTCATGGTCAGATGTATCAAAAACGTATGATCAAAGCCTTCAATAAGAAAGTTAGACAACAAGTGTATCAGGCTGGTGATTTGGTAAGCAAGTGTATTATATTACCACAGGGTGATCCCAGGAGCAAATGGACCCCCACCTATGAAGGGCCATTTGTTGTTAAGAATGTATTTTCTGGAGGTGCCATGATGCTTACCACTATGGATGGTGAAGATTTCCCGCAACCTGTGAATGCAGACATAGTTAAAAAATACTACTCATGAAAAGAGACCTCCTAGGTTGACTGGCCTAGGAAAAAATAAGGGCATCCCAGCGAACCAAAAGGGTTCGGGCAAAAATCAGGGATATATATGAAAAATGTACACCCGACAAGTCGAAAACCTGAAAAGGCGGCTTGGGCAAAAAAGGGTATCCGTGTGGATTGAAAACATGAAAGGGCAATCCAGGCAAAAGTTAGGGATTAAAGCGTATGACTATGTCTCGTTGGATCACCCATGTAACCTCTATTAGTTGTGTTATCTATGTCAAGTTCAACAGATATCGATCAGTCCAATCGTTTCTTCTCCGATAGCTGAAGATGAGATAATTGAAGATAATGGCAATAGCAAAATTGAAACTCAATAGGATTTATTTACACATAGCTATTTTCCCTTGTAAAAATTTTCTTTGACGAATTCCTCTTACTAGGATTTCTGTCTCCGTGTTAAAACCTGTCTGTTTATAGGCCTATTTCTAAAATAAATAAAACTCCATTTTTCGTATTCAGCTTTACTTTTCCCTCTTTATTCAGCTTTACTTTTCCCCTTTTTACTAAAGCGAAAAACATCCATTGATTTATGTTTGAATGTATATATGCCTTTGAATATGATTGATGTTTACCAGAAATGCATAAAATACAATAATAACATTTACTAAGACCGAACGGAGGTAGGAATTCAACGAAGCTTCGCCGGTTCATCCCCAAAGAGTAATCTTTACGGATATCCTTACAGAATATCTCAAGTAATATCTTACATTTCCAGCTTTACGAAGTCTCCAAGCAATTTCATATCCTCCGAAGAATTGATACTCAACTACATAGGTCTCCCGGATCTATGTCCATCTCTTCTATCCTTAGTCAGGATATTCAGGAACTTAATCCTTCAATAAGAAGTACGACGAACGAAAACGGGAATTCCAAAGTACGATATTCTTAAAAAGGACGAGAACGAAGTCTTCATAATCCTCAGCAATGAATCGGGATTTATTTTCCCCAGTCGGCAGTTATTCTACGAAGCTACTTATACGCTTCAGCTATATAATTCATTCATACATACATTATATCATATCATATCATATTATACGCATTCTCATAAAATATTATCCTGCAGAATGTTATATATATCATTATATTTGCACCGAACTAACCTTTTTTTCCAGGTTAATTCTCCAGCAGGCAGACTTCATCAACAACTTACCTTGGGCCGTCATTTATTCTTCCCAAAGGTTATCTTGTTACCTCGGGCCGTCGTTTATTCTTTCTGAAGGTTATCTCATTTTGGGCCGTCGATTATTCTTCCCAAAAAGCCATATTGATACCTTGGGCCGTCGTTTATTCTTCCCAAAGGTTATCTCGTTACCTCGGGCCGTCGTTTATTCTTCCCAAGGTTATCTCATTTTGGGACGTTGTTTATTCTTCCTAAAAGCCATAATGATACCTTGGAACGTCGATTATTCTTCCCAAAGGTTATCTTGTTACCTCGGGCCGTCGTTTATTCTTCCCGAAGGTTATCTCATTTTGGGCCGTCGATTATTCTTTCCAAAAAGCCATATTGATACCTTGGGCCGTCGTTTATTCTTCCTAAAGGTTATCTCGTTACCTCGGGTCGTCATTTATTCTTCCCGAGGTTATCTCATTTTGGGCCGTCGTTTATTCTTCCCAAAAGCCATACTGATACCTTGGGCCGTCGTTTATTCTTCCCAAAGGTTATCTTGTTACCTCGGGCCGTCGTTTATTCTTCCCGAAGGTTATCTCATTTTGGGACGTCGATTATTCTTCCCAAAAGGTCATATTGATACCTTGGGTCGTTGTTTATTCTTCCCGAAGGTTATCTCGTTACCTCGGGCCGTCGTTTATTCTTCCCGAAGGTTATCTCATTTTGGGCCTTTGTTTATTCTTTCCAAAAACCATATTGATACCTTGGGCCGTCGTTTATTCTTCCCAAAGGTTATCTTGTTACCTCAGGCCGTCGTTTATTCTTCCCGAAGGTTATCTCATTTTGGGTCGTCGTTTATTCTTCCCAAAAACCATATTGATACCTTGGGCCGTCGTTTATTCTTCCCAAAGGTTATC
Organism: Lathyrus aphaca; assembly: GCA_963966055.1. Classification (NCBI taxonomy): domain Eukaryota; kingdom Viridiplantae; phylum Streptophyta; class Magnoliopsida; order Fabales; family Fabaceae; genus Lathyrus; species Lathyrus aphaca. Next base: position 473,703,081 of record OZ014523.1, read on the forward strand.
TTGTTATCTCGGGCCGTCATTTATTCTTCCCAAAGGTTATCTCATTTCTGGGCCGTCGTTTATTCTTCCCAAAAGCCATACTGATACCTTGGGCCGTTGTTTATTCTTCCCAAAGGTTATCTTGTTACCTCGGGCCGTCGTTTATTCTTCCCGAAGGTTATCTCATTTTGGGACGTCGATTATTCTTCCCAAAAAGTCATATTGATACCTTGGGTCGTTGTTTATTCTTCCCAAAGGTTATCACGTTACCTCGGGCCATCGTTTATTCTTCCTGAAGGTTATCTCATTTTGGGCCGTCGTTTATTCTTTCCAAAAACCATATTGATACCTTGGGTCGTCGTTTATTCTTCCCAAAGGTTATCTTGTTACCTCAGGCCATCGTTTATTCTTCCTGAAGGTTATCTCATTTTGGGCCGTCGTTTATTCTTCCCAAAAACCATATAGATACCTTGGGTCGTTGTTTATTCTTCCCAAAGGTTATCTTGTTACCTCGGGCCATCGTTTATTCTTCCTGAAGGTTATCTCATTTCTGGGCCGTCGTTTATTCTTCCCAAAAGCCATACTGATACCCTGGGCCGTTGTTTATTCTTCCCAAAGGTTATCTTGTTACCTCGGGCCGTCGTTTATTCTTCCTGAAGGTTATCTCATTTTGGGCCGTCGATTATTCTTCCCAAAACTCCATATTGATACCTTGTACCGTCGTTTATTCTTCCCAAAGGTTATCTTGTTACCTCGGGCCGTCGTTTATTCTCCCCGAAGGTTATCTCATTTCCGGGCCGTTGTTTATTCTTCCCAAAAGCCATACTGATACCTTGGGCCGTCGTTTATTCTTCCCAAAGGTTATCTTGTTACCTCGGGTTGTCGTTTATTCTTCCCGAAGGTTATCTCATTTTGGGCCGTCGATTATTCTTCCCAAAAAGCCATATTGATACCTTGGGTTGTTGTTTATTCTTCCCAAAGGTTATCTTGTTACCTCGGTGCCTTCGTTTATTCTTCCCGAAGGTTATCTCATTTTGGGTCGTCGTTTATTCTTCCCAAAAACCATATTAATACCTTGGGTCGTTGTTTATTCTTCCCAAAGGTTATCTTGTTATCTCGGGCCGTCATTTATTCTTCCCAAAGGTTATCTCATTTCTGGGCCGTTGTTTATTCTTCCCAAAAAGCTATCTTCATATTTGGGATTGCTTCCCTCTCAAAGAAACATATCTGAGGAATTTTTCTCCGAATGGCATCTTTAAGCCCATAATCATCACAATCAACCAACAATATCATTCTGCGCACCGGCGAGTGCAAAAGTTTGGGCTTTTATGTTCAATCCTCTTCAATCTTCAAGTCACGAATGGCTTACATACCAATCTAACTCCTCAGATTTTAGAAAATTGAACAGGGGAAGTTGTTGTACCCCAAACTTTTCCCTCCCACAATCAAGACAATATCTCTCATGACTTCTAAATTATCATAAGGTCCTCAAGACTCCCAATTGATCAAGAAGTGTGAAAGTTTCCCCAGACAATGCCTCCTCCTAAGCACAGTGTCCAAAACTAGGGTTTTGAGTTTCCTAAGGTTAAAATGACTTTAAAGGCTTCAAGTGAGCTTCATGTAATCCCATATGACTTCAAGAATCCCTATGTCAAGTTTCAAAGCTTTCCCAAAGAGCTTTCCCAGTCAGATGATCAAATATGCAAAAATCAGTCAAAGTAGTTAAAAATTCAAACTGAGGTCAATTGTGGTCAAATCAAAGTCAAAATTCAATATTTTTTGCCAACATCAAGTTTATGAATTAAAATTCATCATTTGATCAAGGGTTGATCATGATTCATCAAGAAAGTTTCAGATCATCAAGAATCAGGAGTTTCTAAATTAGGGTTTCCTAAAGGAAAGTCAACTGAACTTTGACCAGCCATAAATTTCACATGCTTCATCAAATATTTCCCATCAAAAGCCCATTTTGAAGGAAATTAAATTCTCTACAACTTTGTGTATCACAAGCCAAGCCTAAAAATTCTTCATTTGGAAGGTATGAGCTAAAACATTACAGGTCATTTCAAAAGTCAACAAAAAGTCAACATCTTCCAAAGGGCATAATTTGAAAATGGTAAAAGATATGGACATGAGAACAAAGAGGTTTGTTAGAGGACTCTTTAAGCTTTACAAAATGTCCAAGAACACCTGCATAGCCTTAAAATTGAAGGATTTGTGCCTTGTCAAAGTTGGGAGATTTTTGAGGGGTGTATGAAGAAAATAAGGCCTTAAAACCAAATTTTTCCAAATGAGCCTATCATTTTGCAATCCAATATTTATGATGACATCAAGCACGACCCAAAACCAAAGAGTTCTGATTTTTATTATTTATTTTTTATTTATTTATTATTTATTATTTATTTATTTGGATTTTATTCATTAAAATTATATTTAAATATAAATTAAATATGAAAAATCAAATAATGGTCAAGATATTTGATTGGAAATCATATTTAGAATGATTGGAAGTCAATTGAAGTCAAATTGATCAAAATTGGAAAGGTTTTATAAGATTTTTTGAATATTTGATATAGAGATTTCTTCATGATCAAGCAATCCAATTTTGTACAAGGCCCATGGTTTTTTCTGACCTAAATCATTCACTACATATACATGAAGCATTAACAATATTAGGGGACGAATTTTTTGCAGCCAAGAACACATATCCAAAGTTCAAAATATCAAGAATTTTCAATATTCGGTTTCACCAATCCAACCATCTAAAAGGAGTTTTAAAGGTTGATAAAGCTTCTTTGAGGCCGTTAGAACGTGTTTGAACAATCATATCCATCGAAAACATCATGAGACATGGATCCCGAATGCATTTTTTCTCTAAAAATTCAAATTTTCGATTTCACTAATCCATCATTTATTAACTGTTTTTGATGTTTGTTACATGTTTGTTGTGATGCATAGAGCAATTTTGGAGATTTGGGTGAGGTCCCATAGCCTAAAACGGATTCGGCCATAGTTAGGATTTGCTCCTTTGAATTGGGGTTTTCTAATTCATCCAATATAAATGAATAATGAAGACATATATAAATTGTACGTACTGTAATGATCATATTGATGTGTTTAATTGGACAAAATTGTATGCATTCGTTATAGTTTGAATTTTGCAGGTTTTTACGTGCAGGAAAATTCGCAAGGGAATTCGCAGGAAAATTCGCAGGTAAACCTGAGAATTCAAGGAAGAAGACGACTCATATTGGCGGGCTTTTGACCATATTCAAATTGTTTTTTTCTAATATTATGTTTAGTAACTGATAGAGGATAGACGCTCCCCATGTGGCTCAGTTGGTTGAAGCATGTGTTTGGTATTGAGGTAGACATGGATTCGAATCCGACTGTATGCCAATTTTTTTGTTAATTTTCATTTATTTTGCAGGCTTAATATATAATTGTCAATACTCATCATATGTTCACAAAGCGCAACTGGCCTGGTGGTAGGGAGGCTGGACCAAGACTATGAAAGCCTAGGGCGTGGGTTCGAATCCCAGACCCAGGTATTTTGTTATTTTTTTCAATTTTTCTTGTTTATTTGTTCATTTACATTTTTAACTTATTTAATTTCTTCTAAAAAAATAAAAATAAGACTTTCTTAATATCCCACTAATATTTTATATAATTAATATGTATATAAATGAAAAAAATTCTTTATTATTTTTATTAATATATTATATTTTGTATATTATAATGAATATTTAATTTTCTTTAATAAAAAATATATATATATATATATATATAAATTTAACATAAAACTTAATTTATTTTCACTAATCCTATTTTTATAAATCCTAATTTTCTCTAACCCTAAATAATTAATTTTTTTATAATTCTTTTTTTTTTAATTTGTATAAATTTTTAACATATTATTCTTATTATTATTAAACCATTTAAACTTGTATTTTTCTAATAATCTCTAAAATTTTAATTTATTTAACTTAAAACAATTTCTTTTAAAATTCTAATCTTTTTATTATTTCTTTATTATTACTTTATTACTTTATTATTGCTCTATTATTACTTATTTACGTTTACTATTCTTGCTTTATTATTATATTTGCTTTATTATTCTTATTATCTATTTTTATCCAATTATTATGTATCTGCCGAAGCCTTGTAATAATCTGTAGATTTATTTTTCCGTCTTTATTTTCTTTATAAAATTTAATTGTGTGGTTAGTAAATAGGGTGTGAAAACCTAATTGTGTTTAAATAAAATTAGATAATTAATTAAAAAAGATTAAATATTTGAAATAAAACATTCACACACGTAAGTCGATCTTTGATCGCCATCTGCACTTCCTAGGGTATTCCTCTCAGTTGCCTTAAAATAAATGGTCAAGTCCCTCGAAAGTGGGGTGTCTAAAAAGCAATGTCCCTTAACAGAAAATATCATCAAGTCCCTTCAAGTTTAAAAGGTCAAGTCCCTACGAGGTTGCCTACGATATAATGACCTTGTCCCTTCGAATAAATGATGATAGTCCCTACGAATTGCTAAAGACACCCCTACATGTTGCCTTCTATGACCGTACGATGACCCTACGCTCGTCCCTTAACAAATCCAAGGTAATGACTACCTATTCCTTAATAATAGGGACAATCTTACCCTTGAAAGGACATATAAGAACATGAATGACTTAGTCTAGGGTAGATACCTCATAGTTACTTGCTCACATCTTAAAATTACTTTTTACACCTCACTTTCTTAAACATTTTTCAAAAAACAAGGCTTTGTATACATCCATACGAGGATCATTACAAAGTACTTAGAAAAATTTCTAATCACACACTACACTCTTCAAAAACAATTTAAGTGAGCTAAGTAACTAAGAGCCCATGGATAACCATGGATATAAAGGGTGCTAACACCTTCCCTTTATATAACCTACCCCCCGAACCCAAGTCTTTTAAAATAGGTCTTTCCTGTTCTTTTATGTCCTTTCCACTTGGATAAAATAAAAGTCGGTGGCGACTCTTGCTATCCGCAACATGACTAAAAGTCAGTTCTCCCACCATGTTACACTTATTATATGAGTTTTAGAACATGTTGTGTCTTGTGACCTGAGTTACATGCTTTGTGTGCTCAATAGCATGTAGTCTACAACTGTTTTTTGGAGGGGGGAGTGTTTGAAAGGGGTGTCATGTATCTTTGTGTTTCAAACTTCCTTCGAGCTTCTTTAGGAGTCTTAACTTTTGGACCTTTCTCAACTTCACTCATCCTTGTGTACACCAACATGAAATTAGTGTGCACAATATTGCAATCATAACCACCACATCATGGGTTCATTGTGCAAAATATGTTTTAGCCAAAATTTGTCAAAAAAAGGTTCAACATCACCACTAAAAATGATAATTCCAAACAGAGACTTCCACAGTTCATCAGTAAAATCATAAACCTTGTTACCTATTGTGAATTTGAAGGAAGAGTCGCGTCTATTGTGCAACCTAGAATAAAACATACGAATGAGGTCTTCATTGTAATTATATGAGAGCTTCAAGAAATAGTTGATTTGTTGATGCTCGACAAGAGGAACAACATCAAGAATGTCCAAACGACCAGTAACAACTGATTTCCAAACATGTTGCTTCATAATAAGACGATGTTGGTTTTTCTCTTCAAACTCCATAACACAATCAGAAGAGACCAATGAAAAATTAGTTTCTGGAGCAATGGGGGATATGGTAGCCTTACCCTTTTCTTTGGAATCACCCTTGTTTTTTGCAAGCTTAGGTGCCATAGATAATATTTCAAACATATTTCACACACTGGGTGTTTGAGGGAATTGTAAACACCCCAAATTTTCCCTCACCCTTTCACACCATGGCTTGTGATCTCTTCATATGCATAAACTCAATCATAGCATCTCATATTACATTTTTGATTCATTGCATTGGTTCAAAATCATCTGCATCTAGGGTTTGTGATCTGAGCAATCCAAGAGCTTCTTGAGCCACTCCAAAGGTCATCAATCACTTAAGAGGGGTCCATGTATGTTCAAGCATCATATTATATCCCCTCAAAGTCAAGAATGTCAAAGAATCACAAGAACTGAGAATGGCATGGAAGCAGAGCCAGGTTTAACTGCACAGATGACCTAGAATTAGGGTTTTAGTTTCAAAGGCCATAACTCCAATTTTTTTGGTCATTATTGTTTCTATTGGTCTCTATATGGTATAGGGATCATGCATATCAATTTTCATGAAGAAATTCAATGAGGAAGTCATCTGATCAAGAGTTGACTTTTTGAGCAAGTTAGTGCAAAATCAGGGTATCTGAGGCCCTCAATGACCCAACCAAAGGTTTTTCTTCATCATTTTGATTATGTATGATCTTTATTTGATCATAGAAGATGTTAGAAGTTCACAAAATTGAAGAATTTCAAGTCATTTGCAAAGTTGACTTTTTGGGAAAGTTGACTTATAATGAAACTTGCCATTTTGGGAAACTTTTTCAACCCTTGCTTTTTGATTCAAAAATGCTTCAAATGGAAAAACTTTGGTCATGAAAATTGTAGAATGGATCATTCCCTTTTCAAAAAGTACAAGAACTTGACCTAATTCATTTTGGATCAAAAGTTATGGCTTGTCAAAGTTGGCCAAAATCACAAAATTTGAAGTTTTCTACCAAAGAGGCATTTTGCAAAATGGTATGATCAAGTGTTCTAAGGGCCTCAAATGTGTACCAATTCTTCACAACATGATCACATGACCTCTAAAATTCAGAATGGGCCAAAGAACTTTGCATTTTGATGCTTTGAATTGCAAGAATTTCCAAAGGGGCCAAGCTTTGTGAAATTTGCAAAACACTACACAAACCTTGATCAACTTGCTGATTTCTCTCATAAACATTTCCATGGTTCTCTCTAAACTCAGCTGAACCAAGACAAGCCAAAAAGCAAGTTGTACCATTTCCCATACCTCAAGTACAAATCAAGTTGACATTTTGGCCAAAGACCCATACCAATCACAATAGGCCAGCACCCACCCTCTGACCTATCACTCTTGTTTATACAAATCAAAAGCAAGCCAAAGCACATAACAATTCATGCTGAAACACACCCAAAGCCCTAGTTCCAAGTTTATGCTTCATTTGCAAAACCCTTCGAAACTGATTCCACAAGCATCAAACATCCAAACAAACTTCACAAACAATCTCAACATGCTTCACTGATCACAAACCACCCATCACCATAGCCTGAAACTCACTGAAATCAAAATACGATTTCCATCCCCCCTTGAACAGAACTTCTGCAATCTCCTAAATCAACCAACATAAATCCCTTCCAAGCATCAAGACTTCATCAGGAGCTCAAGAGGAGTGGATTTCACAAAGAGAGGAGGCCAGAAAGTTGCAAACTGAGAAAGCTCAAGCTCAGGTACCTCAAGAACGTTTTTTCCAGAAATGAGTTTTCAAGTTCCTAGATTGTTCCTCATGCTTTGCTGATCACTCTGATGTTTTTACTTTTTGAAATGGTTGAGAAATAAGCATGTATTCGTGTTCTGAAATTTTCTGACCTAAATGCATTTTGTTTCGATTCAGCCTTAATATGAAAAATAAATGTATTTTGATTGTTGATTCTTGCTCTATGATGATTGGGGGTGGATTCTGGGAAGAGAGATGATGTTTTAGAGACCTGGGGAGAAAGTTAGCAACTTTCAGGTGAGGGTCTGGCCGAAGAAGACGACCGGAAGTCTTCTCCGGCCACCTGAATTTGTTTAGGGCTAATCAGAGTCATTAATGCAAGTTTGAATGTGGAGCGTTGGATGGGTTGACCAGGGCTGACCCGCGCGTGTTTGAGTGGCTAGGATGCATCATTAGAAACCCTAATCTACATTAACTTAATTTAATTCAGTTTAATTAATTTAAAATGAAAATTAGCTCAGTTTGAATTGTGACCATCAGATTGCGCGCGAAGTCAAACAAAATATCCCCAGAACCAATCCTGTCCCTTGGATGCGCATACTTTTCATTTAATTCATTTTTATTTTCATTTAAATTCATTTGTTTTGTTCATTTATTTAAAAATAGTAAAAATCATTGAAAAATTCTGAAAATTTTTATTCAAGCTTTTATTAATTTTCAGAAGCCAAAAACATTTTTATTTTTATTTTTTGCATTAAAAATTATTTTTAAATCATTTAAAAGTTTATTTAATTAGTTAGAGAATTAATTAATTAAAAATACTTTTAAGTATTTAAAAATCACAAAACAATTCATGAAACATTTAAAATCATTTAGAAGCATTGTCCAACTCTCAAACCAAATTTCTTTTTTGATCTTGATGTCTTTTGACAATTTTCCATGGAATTAATTACATTTCAAAGCATTATTTTGATCCAATCTTCAAAAATTCATTTATGCCTAGCCTTTAAGAGTTGGACAATGTTTCTTTTTGCATTGCATCTTGTATAGCATGTAGTTTATAGGATTAAATTGGCATGAATTGATCTTGCATTTCCTTTTTGCTTGGCATTTTTCTTGACAAGGTACCTTAAAACCCTAGCAATCTTAAGAAATTCATAATCCTCATTAGGTTAAGAGTTAGAACCCCTCCTTTGGGCAATGAGTTTGTATAGGTTTAGGGTTCCTTTGAATGCATTTTCAAATTTTTATCTTGATGTTTGCTTCTGGTTTTGAATTTTGTTTTGTGCATTGATCATAAACCCTAATTTGGGCTTTCATTTGCATCCATCTTCCATTTGTTTGCATACCATGACTTGCCATGACATTTTGTGCATCCATTTGATTCATAATACATCTTAGGACATATTATAATCATGTTTGATCATTGCATCTTTCATTTTCCATGTTGTATGTCATTTGCATTTCATGACTTTTCATGAACATTCATGGTTCAATGCATGCCTCATTTGCATCTTTATGTTTGTTTGATCATTCTCTTGCCTTACCTCATGTTTGCATCATCTCTTAGCATCATTAACATCATGTATTTGCTTATGACTTTATCTTGCATCATGCCATTTCATCTCATTTGCATTGCATTTCATTTCTTTCACTAACTTTTCAGGTGGTAAGTTGTTTGGAGAAGTGAATTTGCCTTCACTTCTCACTATCTCTTTTCATCTCTCTTTCTTGCATCTGCTGCATCTTATCTTTGTATTGGAGTGAGCTTTCTCATTCATGTTCTTTCCTTACCTTCTTTCTTCAAGCAACTTGACTTCTTAGGTGAAGCAAGTTGTTTTGCTTCTCTTTGCTCCTTGCTCCTTTCATCTGCTTCTTTCCTTGGTGGCCCTTTGAAGATCTTTCTTGTAAACCTCACAAGCCTTAGGAACAACCAAGCATGACAATAATTAGGGTTTTGATTAGTCCCCCCATTTAGATTTTACCTTTGTGTCTCATTGAGTCCTCTCTTCTCATCTCATAATCAAGGACTAAACCCTAAAGGCCTTAAGGCTTTGTGATTAAGCTTATGCCTGCATCCTTCTATTAGGATGGAGTGTATAACTTTAATCCTAAGTGTTAAAACCTTAATGTGTTTAAATCCTTTAATCAATTCACTTAATAATCATCAAGACATCAAGCTTGTAACTTGGGCCTTGCATTAGGGTTCTAATTCTTCCTTAATTGGTTAAGAAGGACTAACCCTAGTGTTAATGGACAAGTCCCCCTCAAGTTGTCTTACAAACCCTAAAAATCACTTCTTCATCTTACCATTAACTAAAATCCACTTAATAAAGGCTTTGTTTTGTCATGAGGTTAATCCCTAATCATGGATTAAGTTGAGGAGTCTTCCTCAGCTTAAACATTCTCATCTATTATCCTTCTATTAGGATGGTGTAATGAGTCTGTTTAATCCCTGATTATGGCTTAATCTCATTACTTAACACTAAACAAAAATAATAAAAAAACATCTAAATAATCACAAGTAGGTTAATGATCTTAATCCTACATCATGGTAATTAAGTGTGAGATGCAGACTTCACACTTAAAGTATTCTCATTACCCCTAATCAGAGGGAAGATGTGATGAGTTTACTAACCCATTGGTTTAGGCTTAAGCTCATTTTCTTATGGAAAACTTTCAAAAGAAATAAAAGATTGAAAACTCAAAAACAAACAACAATCGTCTCCTTCGGGATTCTTTTCTCATCACCTTCACTCATAAACGAGAACTTGCTTCTTCCGTCTAATGCAAGACATTTTGCACCTGAGCCAGACAGGTCATACACTTGAGCATAGACAAGTAAGCAGTTCACAAGTCAATTCTTTCAGCCTCTTTGGGTCGAACTACGGTGTTCTGACTTCCTCATTGCACGAGAGGATACGTAGGCATAACTTAACTGTTATCGAACAAAAGTCTCTGCATATTCCCCCCTCTTTCCAGCATTATTCTTTTGACCTCATAATCTTGAGTTTCATTCATTTCTTACACTGACACTGTATATTTATACACTTCACACTTCTTTTGCACCGACACCTGTACATCCTTTTCCAGCTTGGATACACAAATTGCACTGACACTACCCCTTTAAAACACAAATCTTTTAAGCGTGGATCCCGTCGAGTACGGCGGACAATCTGGGTGCTAATACCTTCCCAGGTTGTAACTAACCCCCTTTCTCAGTCTCTCTGGTTCGCAACCGTCTTATCCATATCTTTTCTAGGTCTATGCAACATTACCTTTCCTCCGGGATAAAAATGCCTAGCTGGCGACTCTTTTCTTTCTTGTGAGTTCACTCCTGTGTGTTCTCACACCTCCTTTCGCCGACCGTTCGCGTCTGTACCCCTTCTGACCAGGTGTCATTTTGGTGGGAGCGACAGCTTGGCGACTCTGCTGGGGAACCTGGTACTGCAACCAGGGCTTCTGGTTCTTTTTGTTCGTTCCTCCTAGCGCTTGTTTGATTTGTGTTTACTGGGGGTGTTATGTGCTAATTGTGTTTGTATAGTTGCTTTACTTATTGCTTTATGTACAGTTATTTTATTGCTTTCTCTACAGCTTTATATATCATACTGTCATATTGTCATCTGGCTGGATCTGTTTTGTTGTTTTGATGGGTGGGTTTCCATTGTGAGTTTAAGGTCCTATACCTGGGACCTGAGTGACACCTAGGCTAGAGTGGTTCATGTTCTTTCCCATTCCATTTAGGTCTGGTGCGGGAATATGAAACACGGTTCAGATGTGGGTTTCTTCTTGAGAACTCTGTGCTACAGATTTCCTGTAGTGCTAGGGCTATCTGGGAAGCCTGCTAAGTCTGGATGACCTTTATTATGACCTTCAGAAACTGAGGTGAATTAGAGGAGGATCTTTTATGGTTATTGTAAACACTGTACCTCCGGGTTAGAAGTGTTTACACTTCTCATAACTGATCCAAGTCTGAGGATCCTTGTTTTAGAACACCACCTGTGAGGGGGTTGGGCTGTTTACAGGTTTGCAGGTACCCTTGGCCACATCACACCCTGATTTTTGTTTTGTTTAAGAATGCTTCACTTTGGACAATTCTTGTGATTTAACCCTGGACATGTGACTCTTTATTTGAGTCCCCCACCTTGGTTACTGGACTTTTGAACCTCCATCTAGACTTCTTAGACATACATGGACCCTTATATCAAGACAGTAATCAGATCCAGCTTGATCCCAAATCCTTGCATATCATTTGCATACATCATCATTGCATCATTTAACATTTGCTTATTTTTTTTTTCAGGGTATCCATATTACATTTGGCTTGGTTTTGACCCCTTCATCTGCATAGGCCCTTGTTCACCAGCTATCTGCTTCAGCTACCCTCACCAACTATCTGCTTCAGCTACCCTCATCAGCTACCTGCTTCAGTCACCTGCATCATCAGTATCAGCCTATCAGTGGCTCATCTCCAGTGTGAGTCTCCATCATCAGTATTTGCTTCAGCTCTTCATCAGCAGACATGGCACCCAAGAAGAGCAACATCTCATATCATTTCTTTGAGCCTGAGCTGACTGGCATCAGGAAGGTCCAGGCCCTTATCACTCCAGATCATATACCACTATTCAGAGAACATTATGGAGGCATCCTTGATGTGGTTATGGATTTGGACCCTTCTCAGAGGAGTTTGATTCACACTTGCCTACAGTTCTATGATCCTCCTTTGAGATGCTTCACCTTCCAGAATTTTCAGTTGGGACCTCTGTTGGAGGAGTTTTCATCACTGATTGGTGTACCTGTCAGGGGTGGTGTCCCCTTCAACCCAGAAATGGCTTTTCCCAGCAATGAAGAAGTGGCAAAAGCACTGTATCTGGAGCCTACTCTGATTAAGCAGAACATGACAACAAAGGCTGGAATCTCTGGTCTACACTTGGATTTCTTGACTTCTCAGGCTATCCTGAAGGCCTCCTTGGGAGAATGGAAGGCAGTCTGTGCATTGTTAGCCCTCAGTATATATGGGGTTATGCTTTTTGCAGATGAGCCCAAGTTTATCAGCAAGAATTCCATTCATCTTTTCATCCTGAGGAACCCAGTGCCCACCTTACTGGGAGATTTCTACTACTCTGTTCACCAAAGGAATGAAAAGCAAAGAGGAAGGTTGGTAAGATGCTGTGCTCCCCTGTTCCATACCTGGCTGCTCAAACACTTGCCTAAGACTGATGCATTCTTGAATCCTCACCAACAGAAGAATTGGGCCAGGAGGCTTATTGCTTTGACCTTAGATGACATCAGGTGGTGCACCCAGAGCACCAAGGGCAGGGACATCATTACTAGCTGTGGACAGTTCCCCAATGTACCTCTGATAGGAGTGAAGGGTTGCATCAACTACAACCCTCTGCTATTCAAAAGACAATTGGGCTATGCTCTGGTTCATCCTCCTAGAGTACAAGACTTGGCTGAAACCCTTTATTGTGAGATTAAGCCTAATCTAGCTGTTGTCAGGCGAGCATCCTGGGCTTGGGACAACATCCAGACCAAAGGGATGGCCATTCTTGGGAGATGCAACAATGTGGCCTCAGCTCAGTATTTTGACTGGTCTCATGCTAGGGCTCAGATTTCTGGGATGCCTTTCACCATTGAGGACACTCCTGGGCCATCCACAACACCACCTCCAGCCACTGTCAGCCTGGAAGAGTTTGAGAAACTGAAAGAGAGGAATGAGAATCTGACTCAAGCTCTGCAGAAGACCCTCTAGGAGAGGAGTGATGGTCGTCTAGACATTGAGAGGTTAGAAAAGCTAAAGGTGGAGCATCTAGCCAGGATTGAGAAATCAGAGGACTACATCAAGAAATCAAGAGCTGGGGAGCAAATTCTGAAGAATGCCTGTAAAGAGGCCCAGTTTCAGAAGGCTAGGACTGATCTCTATCTGAAAGAAAGGCAAGCTAGGTGGGTCAGGATCACTGAAGCTCGCACTCAGGAAGATAAGAGAACCCAGGACAAGATTGAGCAGTTGGAGGCTAATGAAAAGAAGCAACAGGAGGCTCTGTTAGCAGCTCAGAAGGAAATCTCAGAATTGAAGCTTAGGGCTGGTGTGAAGAGGTCAAAAGACCAAAGCAGGCACAAGAGGTTGACCACTGCTATCACCACCAGAAATCTTCTCATCAGAAACCTCACAGAGCATCCAGCTGACCCTGTAACGGAAGCACTTCTGAAGGAAGTTAAGGAGGATGAGTTTGGTCTTGGTGTCTGACTTTTTGCTTGTTGTTGCTTTCTTTTCATGTACTTTTCTTTTATGTTGTATTTTTGACCCCTCAGAGGGAATGTGTTGTAGAAAACAAACTATGTATGATTTACCATTTGTAATATATTCATTAGTTTGTTTCATTTGAATCTCTTTCTCCTAAAGCAACATCAAAAGCATCTTCCTCAGGGGTCTGGAAAGGTCAAAACCAAATGCCAAGCCGGATACCTTGGAGACAAATAAGCATACTGCATTGCATACTAACTTTTGTTTTGTTTTGTAGGTTTTTGTTCTATTTGTTACTAACTCTGTGTTGATTCAGGAACTATTGCTCGACGACGGGTGTTCCCTCTCAACCGTCCGCACAGATATCCCACTCGCAACAACCTTCCGGGTATACAAATGGACCAAGTACAGTAGGACCTTACAGAAGTCAGGACTCAAATGGCCAATGAGAGGCTAGAGATGAGAAACCAGATGACCCAGTTCATGGAAGTGATGAATGGTTTGGCTCAAAGCCAAGAAAGATTAAGGGCATTGGTAGAAAGGCAGACCCAGGAAGAACCCCATCTAGGGACTGGAGGAACGAGCAACAATGAGAGGGTTCAGCCTCATGTTAATCCACCTGTGTATGGGCCTCATCTTCATCCAGAGATCAACATCCCTGCTAACGTGCAAGGAAATGCTACTGCGGGTCGAGTATTACAAGAAGACCCCCAAGAGGATCAATTCACTGTGATGGGAGCTGGGGATGAAGCCTATGACAGAAGGCTAGATGAAATTGCTGAGAAATTGAGATCTCTGGAGTCTCAAAATTCCCTGGGCTTTGATGTCATGGATATGGGATTAGTGGATGGGGTAAGGATTCCCCACAAGTTTAAACCCCCGTGCTTCGAGAAGTACAACGGAACTTCCTGTCCATGAACCCACTTGCAATCCTTTCTAGGGAGGCTGAAGGCATACACCATGGATGAAAAACTATGGATGTTTTATTTTGAAGATAGTTTGACAGGGGCTTCAAGGGAATGGTACTCTCACTTGACCAGAGCAACCATCAGGTGCTGGAAGGACCTAGCTGAGGCCTTCTGCAGACAGTACCAATACAACTTGGACATGGCTCCTAACAGGACCCTCCTGATGGGAATGTCTCAATCATCCAGAGAAAGCTTCCGGGAGTACGCCCAGAGGTGGAGACAGCTTGCTGCTGCTGTCCAGCCACCCATGTCGGAAAGAGAAATGGCCGACATGTTTATGAACACCCTTCAAGGGACGTATATTGATAGGCTAGCTGCCTTTTCTTCCACCAGCTTCGCTGACGTAGTCATAGCTGGAGAAAGAATTGAAAGCCTATTGAAGATGGGCAAAATTTCTGATAATGGTGCGAGCTCGTCCAACAACCCCAGAAAGCCTTTTGTGGGGCCTAGAAGAACCAGTGAGACCAATGCCATTTATGCCAACAGGGGCAGACCTCAGCATGTCCACAGATCTGTAGCAGCTGTCACAATTCCAACTCTAATTCCTCAGCAACCAGCATATCAGCCACAACAACAACCCCACTACCAGCAACAAGTTCAGTATCCACCTCAGAGAAACTACAACAATAACAACAGCAACAATCAACAAAGACCTTTTCAGCAGAGACCATCTCAGACCAATAGGGTGATTGATCCAATCCCTATGCCCTATGCCGCTTTATTGCCACAGCTCCTGAAGCTCAACTTGGTTGAGTTAAGGACGTTGGCACCACCAGATCCTTCCAGTCTGCCAAGAAATTATGACGCCAACGCCAGATGTGCTTTTCACTCCAATGCACCTGGCCACAGTACGGAGAAGTGCAGAGCTTTACAAATGAAGGTACAAGACTTGGTAGATTCTAAAGCTCTAAACTTTGCACCCCCGCCAAATGTTAACAAGAATCCCATGCCCAACCACGGAGGACCAATAATTAATGTTGTTGAGGAAGATAAGCCGTCTTTCTTAATAACCAGTGTTGGGCAGATTCGGACACCTCTGGTAGAAATTAAAGCTCAGCTCTTAGAATGCCAGATGTTCCCCGGGTGTGAGCTTGGTTGTGGTTATTGCAACATTTCGGTAAACGGGTGTGATAACTTGAGAAGCGGCATAAATGGTCTTATCCAGAGTGGTCTACTTCAAATCACAACATCAACACCTACAAATCCAGCAATCTCTCTGACAACCATTCCTGAGTCTCCTACAACTACAACAACAATCATTCCAAACAATTCTTTAATCTCATCAACAAATGCTTCATCTATCACTTCAACAAACCAAATATCAACAACCATCTCTTCTACAACATCAGCACCCCTTTATTCAGAATCCTCTACAACGCTAACAGACATCTCAACAGTCACCATTTATTATGATCCGTCTTATGTTCCTCCTAACAACAATTTTCAACAACAAACAGTGGCATCTCCTGCCAGATCACCAGTCACCATCTACTACGATCCGCACATTGTTTCAACACCCTCCTCTGCTGCAGTCAGTCCGGTTACCATCACGGTACCTGGGCCAGTTCCATATGAAAGCAGTAATTCCATCCCTTGGCATTATGGCTCTGACCTTTACTGCAATGGGGAGAAAATCACTCTTGACTCTTCAACCTCTTCTCCACAAATTGATAATGTCGAGGGAGGCGGAGGCTTCACCAGAAGCGGACGCCTTTTTGCCTCGCAAGCACAAAGACCTAATGCTGAAGCAGAAGCTGTTGCCAAAGCAAAGGGAAAGAGTGTAATGTCTGAAGAACCCATTCTCAAGGAAACTCAGAAGACGTCTTTTGAGCAAGATGTAGACGAGTTTATGAGAATTATAAAAAGGAGTGATTACAAAGTGGTGGATCAGCTTCACCAAACTCCCTCAAAAATCTCCATATTATCCCTGCTAATGTGTTCCGAAGCTCACCGGAATGCATTACTAAAAGTCTTGCATGCAGCATATGTGCCAGAGGAGATCAACGTTAATCAGCTGGAGACCGTGGTAGCAAATGTCAATACCAGCCATGGATTGGGTTTTACCAACGCTGATTTAACAACTGAGGGATGCAACCACAATAAGGCTTTACACATCACCCTAGAATGCAAGGGTGTTGTTCTATCACATGTATTGGTAGACATTGGGTCTTCACTTAATGTTCTACCAAAGAAGGCCTTGGTGAAGCTGGAGTATGATGGCTTGGCACTCCGTCCAAGTAATTTGGTGGTAAGAGCATTTGATGGCTCTAAGAGATCAGTGCTAGGTGAGATTGATCTGCCCGTGATGATTGGCCCGCAGACTTTTAAAATTACCTTCTACGTGATGGACATTTAGCCGGCCTACAGCTGTTTGTTGGGTAGACCTTGGATCCATGCCGCTGGCGCAGTTACGTCTACCCTTCACCAGAAGCTGAAATTCGAGTGGGAAGGCCAGATCATCACCATTTGTGGTGAAGAAGATATTTTTGTTAGCCATCTGGCTACGTACAAATATATTGAGATGGATGGAAAGATCCATGAAACCATGAGCCAGGGATTTGAGGCCCTGAACATTAATGAAGCATCTGCTGTACTTGGAACCTCCATGACGTCTTATCAGCAAGCCAGGAAGGTTGTTGAAGAGGGGACTGCCCAAGGCTGGGGCAAGCTGTTGCCTGTGGAGAAGAAGGAGGACAGATTTGGGTTGGGTTACAAACCAACTCAACAAGATCAATCAGAGGCTGCTAAGAAGCCCAATTTTGTTAGTGGGGGGATGCTCACCCCTGATGCAGTAAACAACTTGGAAGATGAGTCGGAAGATGAACGCAACCTGGAGAGCTGGATACGTCCAAGGATCCCGGGGAGCCATATCTCAAACTGGTCTTCCCAGGAAATTATAAGGGTTACTCCTGCAGAGTAATTATTATTTCCTGTATTTTTAAGCATGCATCAAGTCTTGCATCTTGCCCAAGATGACAAGACTCATTTTGTAATCGGGCCATCTTGTAATTTTGTGCAAACAGATCAATCAATGAATATCGGACATCTTTTGCAAATGAGTCTTTTTCTTTTTTCGCTCACTGTTTTTCATTTTTCTTTTTGTACAAAAATAAAATGGCAATGTTTTCAAAATGACAATTTCATTTCACTTTTTCTAAACAAGATTAAAATCAATCACTAAAATGAACAATCTAAACCCTTGCAGAGAGTGCCTTTCAGACTGCACCGACAACAACACAGCTATGGCTTTGTATGACTTTGACAATCCAATCAATCAAGCTGATGAAGGGGTTGAAGAAGATTATGAGCTTCCTGAAGAGCTAGCCAGGTTGTTAAGGAAAGAGGAGAAGGATATCACTCCTCATCAGGAGGAGATTGAAACGATTAATCTTGGTACGGAAGAAGACGTGAAAGAGGTTAAGATTGGGGCCTGCCTACAAGACTCAGTGAAAGAACAGTTGATTGACATGCTTCGGGAGTATGTGGATGTGTTTGCTTGGTCTTACCAGGATATGCCAGGGTTGGACACCGATATTGTCATGCACAAGCTGCCTTTGAGAGAAGACTGCCCGCCTGTAAAGCAGAAGCTACGCCGTACTCGCCCAGATATGGCAATGAAGATAAAAGAAGACGTACAAAAGCAATGGGACGCCGGATTCCTTGCTGTAACTAGCTATCCGCCGTGAGTCGCTAATATAGTACCTGTGCCTAAGAAAGACGGCAAAGTGAGAATGTGTGTTGACTACCGGGATCTGAACAGAGCCAGCCCGAAAGATGATTTCCCATTACCTCACATTGATGTATTGGTTGATAATACGGCTCAGTTCTCGGTGTTCTCCTTCATGGACGGATTTTCAGGATACAATCAGATCAAAATGTCACCTGAAGACATGGAGAAGACAACCTTTATCACACCCTGGGGCACGTTCTGTTACAAGGTAATGCCATTTGGACTGAAGAATGCTGGGGCAAACTATCAACGGGCTATGGTAACGTTATTCCACGACATGATCCATAAAGAAATCGAGTGTTATGTGGATGACATGATTGCCAAGTCCCTCACAGAAGAAGACCACCTGGTAAATCTGCTGAAGTTATTCAGGCGTCTGAGGAAATACCAACTAAAATTGAACCCCAACAAGTGCACATTCGGGGTGCGATCCGGTAAGCTACTGGGATTTATTGTAAGTGAGAAAGGGATTGAAGTTGACCCTGATAAAGTCAAAGCCATTCAAGAAATGCCTGCACCGAAGTCTGAAAAAGAAGTCTGAGGGTTTCTAGGTAGATTGAACTACATTTCAAGGTTCATATCTCACCTTACAGCGACTTGTGAACCTTTGTTCAAGCTATTGAGAAAAGAGCAAACGGTCAGGTGGAACGAAGACTGCCATAGGGCTTTTGACAAGATTAAAGAGTACTTACAGGAACCTCCAATCCTTATGCCTCCAGTGGAAGGAATACCTCTAATAATGTACTTGACAGTATTAGAAGAGTCAATGGGGTGTGTGCTGGGCCAGCATGACGAGTCTGGTCGAAAAGAGTACGCAATTTACTACCTAAGCAAAAAGTTTACCGACTGTGAACAATGTTATTCACTGCTCGAGAAAACTTGCTGTGCTTTAGCGTGGGCTGCTCGCCGACTGAGACAGTATATGTTGACCCACACTACCTTATTGATATCAAAGATGGACCCAGTTAATTACATTTTTGAGAAGCCAGCGCTTACCGGACGGGTTGCAAGATGGCAAATGATCCTCACAGAATATGACATCTAGTACACATCTCAGAAAGCCATCAAGGGCAGTGTACTGTCTGATTATCTTGCTGAGCAACCCATTGATGATTACCAGCCTATGAGATTTGACTTCATAGATGAAGACATCATGTTCATAAAAGCAAAAGATCATGAAGAGCCCGTTCACACTGAAGGGCCTGACCCAAAAGAAGAATGAACTATGATGTTTGATGGGGCTGTTAATATGATTGGTCGTGGTGTTGGTGCAGTACTCATTACACCTAAGGGGGTTCACCTGCCTTTCTCGGCAAAACTCACCTTTAACTGCACTAACAACGAAGCTGAATACGAAGCTTGTATTATGGGTCTTGAGGAAGCCATTGACCTCAGGATCAAGACATTGACTGTATTCGGAGATTCAGCTCTGGTAGTTAATCAAACCAACGGCAAATGGTACACACACCAGGATCATCTGATACCTTACAGGGATTATACAAGGAGGTTATTGACTTTCTTTACAACGGTCAAGCTTGAGTATATTCCCCGAGACGAAAATCAGTTTGCAGATGCTCTGGCCACCATTTCATCCATGATCAAAGTTCAAGCTGCCAACTTTGTGCCTCGGATTTCAGTGTCCAGACTTGACAGTCCAGCATATGTATTTGCAGCAGACGTTGTCAGAGATGATAAGCCTTGGTTCCATGACATTAAGTGCTTCTTGGAGGATCAAACATACCCACATGGGGCATCTTCCAATGATAAGAAGACTTTGAGAAGGCTTGCTGGTAGTTTCTTTCTGAACACTGACGGTTCCCTGTACAAGAGAAACTTTGATATGGTACTCCTCAGATGCGTTGACAAAACAGAAGCAGACTTGTTAATGCATGAAGTGCACGAAGGATCCTTTGGTACCCATGCAGGAGGGCATGCCATGGCTAAAAAGTTGCTAAGATCAGGATATTACTGGATCACAATGGACGCCGACTGTTGTGCCTACGCCAGAAAATGCCATAAATGCCAGATTTATGCGGATAAGGTGCATGTGCCTCCCAATCCTTTGAATGTGATGTCTTCACCCTGGCCCTTTGCCATGTGGGGCATTGATATGATTGGCAAGATTGAACTGACTGCCTCAAACGGCCACAGATTCATCTTGGTAGCCATTGACTATTTTACCAAGTGGGTTGAAACAACTTCCTATGCAAATGTTACAAGGCAAGTGGTAGCCCGATTCCTGAAGAGAGATATCATCTGTCGGTATGGAGTGCCCGAGCGAATCATTACTGATAATGGTTCCAACTTAAACAACAAAATGATGGCAGAGCTGTACCGGGACTTCAGGATCCAACACCACAATTCTTCTCCTTACAGGCCAAAGATGAACGGCGCTGTTGAGGCAGCTAATAAGAATATCAAGAAGATTGTGCAGAAGATGGTAGTCACCTACAAAGACTGGCATGAAATGCTACCGTTTGCCTTGCATGGGTACCGCACGTCAATCAGAACATCCACTGGGGCAACACCGTATCAGCTTGTGTATGGTATGGAGGCAGTCCTACCAGTTGAAGTTGAATTACCCTCCCTACGGGTACTGATGGATGTTAAGCTGAACGAAGCAGAATGGGTCCGATCCCGATACGAACAACTGAGTCTGATTGAAGAGAAGAGATTGGCTGCAATCTGTCATGGGCAGTTGTATCAGAAAAGAATGAAGAAAGCCTTCGATCAGAAAGTCAGGCACCGAGAATACCAAGTAGGAGATCTTGTGCTGAAAAGAATCCTCCCTCCTCATACAGACCACAGGGGCAAGTGGACTCCGAACTATGAAGGGCCATTCGTAGTAAAGAAAGCTTTCTCTGGTGGAGCACTGATGCTCAACACTATGGATGGTGAAGACTTCCCGTCCCCTGTGAATTCAGATGCAGTTAAAAAATACTTCGCATAAAAATGACCCGCTGGACATAAAAACAGAACGTAAGTCCAGGCAAAAATAGGGCATCCCGGCGAGTCAAAAACAGAATAAAAGATTCGGGAAAAAATAAGGGAAAATAAACAAAAAGACGTACACCTGCTGAGTTGAAAAGCCGCATTGGACAATTCAGGCAAAAATGGGTATCCCGATGGATCGAAAACCCGAAAGGGCGATCCATGCAAAATAAGGGAATAAGCGAACAACTGCATTCTGAATTCGTCTGTATCACTTACAACTTGGTAAGCTTCGAAAGGATCAAGTTTCTTTCAGAATCAGCCTTCTTCTGAAAGCAAGACGAGAAGAACGTCAAATGTCATACGAGTCATAGCAAAAGGGAGGCTCCCTGAAGCGTCGTCAACATTGCCAACAAGCTTTTGTTTCTCAATTTGTAACAATCTCCTCATTCCAGGGGATCTGTTTCTTTGATTGTATCTTGCCAATTCAGGGCCCCTGAATTAATAAAATTAGATTTTCAGTCACGTCTCGTCTCGTACATTTTATTTTCATTTGCAAAATGTCCGATGTCTTTAGAATACTAATTGCATAAATACAGATGCTTCTCTTCTAAAGAATACGTGCTTGCAGGAAATATATTTACTCCCGGGAGTGTCTGAACTCTTACGACGGAATCCGGTAAGGGATACCTCGGGATTACTTGTGCGTTTCTCTGTCTTTGCAGGATTGCAGGTGTTCAAAACGCAACATGGGGCATGTAAACTTCATCCTAGCAAGGTTGGCAGATCAATACTCACTCAGTCTTAGCACCCGAAGTGTTTTCTCCCCAACTGAGTTGCCACTTGTTATTTCTCCCCAGCCGAGTTGCCATTCATTCTTCCTCCTCAGCCAAGTACAAAAGCCAGGGAACCATCTCCCCACAGAGCTTCAGCCTCTACCCGGAAGAGCAACGCGTGAAGGAATCACAACAGGGTGACGAAGGTTTCTACAAACCCCAGCTGGGTCCCCCGTTGTTGGGATGGGTCTATCAGTGACCTATTCCCCCGAGCAGATACATCTCATCAGATCTACCAATGATCTCATCTCCAGCTGGGATGTCCACTTCAAACAGATCGGCCAGAGATCTTCACAGTAACGAGATTCGTATCCCGGATCCGTATCTTTTGCATAAACATAGCATTCGCATCATATTCACCCCACAAAGCGTAGCATTCTGTCTAATACGGAGCATTACGGCAAAATCAAACATATTGCATAATCATAAGCCATGTTCTGAATCAAACACTTGTGAATAATGACAATCCATCAACAATATACAGAATGCTCCCCGGATTTCCCAGTGGAGAGCTAAAGCTAAAAGCAGTTGCCTTGCACTCAAACATCAGTACATACTCCTTGTGGCACCCGTCCGTGTCATATCCCTAGTAGAAAGCCAAAGCGTCCCCTTTGCACTCACAGATACATATACATATATATAACTTTCTTGACATCCGTCCGTGTCACTTTCCCTAGCATAATTACCTAAACACTTTGTAAAGCATATACTTGTTTATAATATACCTCTTGACACTCGTCCGTGTCGCTCTCCCCAGCAGGTTAAATACCTGTCTATACACCACTCATACTTATTACTCCTCAGAATCAACACTCGTCCGTGTTCCTTGTTAACCAGTTGATACTCGTCCGTATCATCATCTCTGAACACGTGTCAGTACTTGTTTCTACCCGATACTCGTCCGTATCGTAGTCTTAGGGATGCTCATCCGCATCTTTAATCTATACACAACGTCAAAACACTTATACCTTTGGATATAAACACTCGTCCGTGTTTACTATTCCCCAGGTCGCCAGCAAAGTAAAATTTCTTGTCTATCTGACATTCGTCCTATGTCATACCCTGAGAGCAGTCGTACCCTGCTAGGTGATCGTCCTTCACCTCTTGATGATCGTCCTTCATCATGCTCATCCGATGGCCGTCCCCATCGTTGATCTTTTTTATCCGGCATTCGTCCTATGTCGTGATATTTAGCAGCCGTCCCCTGCTAGGTGATCGTCCTTCACCTCTTGATGATCGTCCTTCATCATGCTCGTCCGATGGTCGTCCCCATCGTTGACCTTTTATCCGGCATTCGTCCTATGTCGCGATACTTTCGGAAGCCGTACCCTGCCAGGTGATCGTCCTTCACCTTAGATGACCATCCCTCATCTTATCCCCCTCAGAGCAGCCGTCCCCTGCCAGGTGATCGTCCTTCACCTTTGATGACCGTCCCTCATCATTATTTCATTTATTCTTTAACCCGATGGCCGTCCCCGTCGTGGTCCCTTTCCCTTTTCCTGATGATCGTCCTTCATCAGTTTAGCCCGATGGCCGTCCCCATCATTGTTTGCATTACTTTATGAACCTGATGACCGTACCTCATCATTCATTTTTCACATGTCCCCCAGAGAATCTTACAGCTTTACTTGATGGCCTTCCCCATCATAATCTCTCATATCTCCAGCATGTCGGCCGTCCCCATCATTGCTTTATTCCTCGCATTTTTCCCAGCATGTCGGTCGTCCCCGTCATGGCTTCATCCCCAGCAGTCGTCCTCCGTCGCCTGCTCTTTATATAATATACTTTATTTTCTTTTACAATCTATATCCCTTTTCTTCTTCAGTGCAAATTTTGGACTGTCTTTGGTATTCAACCACAAGTTATCTTGTTTGCCTGTTAAGCCGTTGCTTACATCCTGCACAGCTAACTCATGTTTGAATAGGGGCAGCTGTAAACACCCCAAATTTGCCCTCACCCTTTCACACCATGGCTTGTGATCTCTTCATATGCATAAACTCAATCATAGCATCTCATATTACATTTTTGATTCATTGCATTGGTTCAAAGTCATCTGCATCTAGGGTTTGTGATCTGAGCAATCCAAGAGCTTCTTGAGCCACTCCAAAGGTCATCAATCACTTCAGAGGGGTCCATGTATGTTCAAGCATCATATTATATCTCCTCAAAGTCAAGAATGTCAAAGAATCACAAGAACTGAGAATGGCATGGAAGCAGAGCCAGGTTTAACTACACAGATGACCTAGAATTAGGGTTTTGGTTTCAAAGGCCATAACTCCAAATTTTTTGGTCATTCTTGTTTCTATTGGTCTCTATATGGTATAGGGATCATGCATATCAATTTTCATGAAGAAATTCAATGAGGAAGTCATCTGATCAAGAGTTGACTTTTTGAGCAAGTCAGTGCAAAATCAGGGTATCTGAGGCCCTCAATGACCCAACCAAAGGTTGTTCTTCATCATTTTGATTATGTATGATCTTTATTTGATCATAGAAGATGTTATAAGTTCACAAAATTGAAGAATTTCAAGTCATTTGCAAAGTTGACTTATAATGAAAATTGCCATTTTGGGAAACTTTTTCAACCCTTGCTTTTTGATTCAAAAATGCTTCAAATGGAAAAACTTTGGTCATGAAAGTTGTAGAATGGATCATACCCTTTTCAAAAAGTACAAGAACTTGACCTAATTCATTTTGGATCAAAAGTTATGGCTTGTCAAAGTTGGCCAAAATCACAAAATTTGAAGTTTTCTACCAAAGAGGCATTTTGCAAAATGGTATGATCAAGTGTTCTAAGGGCCTCAAATGTGTACCAATTCTTCACAACATGATCGCATGACCTCTAAAATTCAGAATGGGCCAAAGAACTTTGCATTTTGATGCTTTGAATTGCAAGAATTTCCAAAGGGGCCAAGCTTTGTGAAATTTGCAAAACACTACACAAACCTTGATCAACTTGCTGATTTCTCTCATAAACATTTCCATGGTTCTCCCTAAACTCAGCTGAACCAAGATAAGCCAAAAAGCAAGTTGTACCATTGCCCATACCTCAAGTACAAATCAAGTTGACATTTTGGCCAAAGACCCATACCAATCACAATAGGCCAGCACCCACCCTCTGACCTATCACACTTGATATACAAATCAAAAGCAAGCCAAAGCACATAACACTTCATGCTGAAACACACCCAAAGCCCTAGTTCCAAGTTTATGCTTCATTTGCAAAACCCTTCGAAACTGATTCCACAAGCATCAAACATCCAAACAAACTTCACAAACAATCTCAACATGCTTCACTGATCACAAACCACCCATCACCATAGCCTGAAACTCACTGAAATCAAAATACGATTTCCATCCCCCCTTGAACAGAACTTCTGCAATCTCCCAAATCAACCAACATAAATCCCTTCCAAGCATCAAGACTTCATCAGGAGCTCAAGAGGAGTGGATTGCACAAAGAGAGGAGGCCAGAAAGTTGCAAACTGAGAAAGCTCAAGCTCAGGTACCTCAAGAACTTTTTTTCCAGAAATGAGTTTTCAAGTTCCTAGATTGTTCCTCATGCTTTGCTAATCACTCTGATGTTTTTACTTTTTGAAATGGTTGAGAAATAAGCATGTATTCGTGTTCTGAAATTTTCTGACCTAAATGCATTTTGTTTCGATTCAGCCTTAATATGAAAAATAAATGTATTTTGATTGTTGATTCTTGCTCTATGATGATTGGGGGTGGATTCTGGGCAGAGAGATGATGTTTTAGAGACCTGGGGAGAAAGTTAGCAACTTTCAGGTGAGGGTCTGGCCGGAGAAGACGACCGGAAGTCTTCTCCGGCCACCTGAATTTTATTAGGGCTAATCAGAGTCATTAATGCAAGTTTGAATGTGGAGCGTTGGATGGGTTGACCAGGGCTGACCCGCGCGTGTTTGAGTGGCTAGGATGCATCATTAGAAACCCTAATCTTCATTAACTTAATTTAATTCAGTTTAATTAATTTAAAATGAAAATGAGCTCAGTTTGAATTGTGACCATCAGATTGCGCGCGAAGTCAAACAAAATATCCCCAGAACCAATCCTGTCCCTTGGATGCGCATACTTTTCATTTAATTCATTTTTATTTTCATTTAAATTCATTTGTTTTGTTCATTTATTTAAAAATAGTAAAAATCATTGAAAAATTCTGAAAATTTTTATTCAAGCTTTTATTAATTTTCAGAAGCCAAAAACATTTTTATTTTTATTTTTTGCATTAAAAATTATTTTTAAATCATTTAAAAGTTTATTTTTAATTAGTTAATGAGAATAAATTAATTAAAAATACTTTTAAGTATTTAAAAATCACAAAAAAATTCATGAAACATTTAAAATCATTTAGAAGCATTGTCCAACTCTCAAACCAAATTTCTTTTTTGATCTTGATGTCTTTTGACAATTTTCCATGGAATTAATTTCATTTCAAAGCATTATTTTGATCCAATCTTCAAAAATTCATTTCTGCCTAGCCTTTAAGAGTTGGACAATGTTTCTTTTTGCATTGCATCTTGTATAGCATGTAGTTTATAGGATTAAATTGGCATGAATTGATCTTGCATTTCCTTTTTGTTTGGCATTTTTCTTGACAAGGTACCTTAAAACCCTAGCAATCTTAAGAAATTCATAATCCTCATTAGGTTAAGAGTTAGAACCCCTCCTTTGGGCAATGAGTTTGTATAGGTTTAGGGTTCCTTTGAATGCATTTTCAAATTTTTATCTTGATGTTTGCTTCTGGTTTTGAATTTTGTTTTGTGCATTGATCATAAACCCTAATTTGGGCTTTCATTTGCATCCATCTTCCATTTGTTTGCATACCATGACTTGCCATGACATTTTGTGCATCCATTTGATTCATAATACATCTTAGGACATATTAGAATCATGTTTGATCATTGCATCTTTCATTTTCCATGTTGTATGTCATTTGCATTTCATGACTTTTCATGAACATTCATGGTTCAATGCATGCCTCATTTGCATCTTTATGTTTGTTTGATCATTCTCTTGCCTTACCTCGTGTTTGCATCATCTCTTAGCATCATTAACATCATGTATTTGCTTCTGACTTTATCTTGCATCATGCCATTTCATCTCATTTGCATTGCATTTCATTTCTTTCACTAACTTTTCAGGTGGTAAGTTGTTTGGAGAAGTGAATTTGCCTTCACTTCTCACTATCTCTTTTCATCTCTCTTTCTTGCATCTGCTGCATCTTATCTTTGTATTGGAGTGAGATTGCTCATTCATGTTCTTTCCTTACCTTCTTTCTTCAAGCAACTTGACTTCTTAAGTGAAGCAAGTTGTTTTGCTTCTCTTTGCTCCTTGCTCCTTTCATCTGCTTCTTTCCTTGGTGGCCCTTTGAAGATCTTTCTTGTAAACCTCACAAGCCTTAGGAACAACCAAGCATGACAATAATTAGGGTTTTGATTAGTCCCCCCATTTAGATTTTACCTTTGTGTCTCATTGAGTCCTCTCTTCTCATCTCATAATCAAGGACTAAACCCTAAAGGCCTTAAGGCTTTGTGATTAAGCTAATGCCTGCATCCTTCTATTAGGATGGAGTGTATAACTTTAATCCTAAGTGTTAAACCCTTAATGTGTTTAAATCCTTTAATCAATTCACTTAATAATCATCAAGACATCAAGCTTGTAACTTGGGCCTTGCATTAGGGTTCTAATTCTTCCTTAATTGGTTAAGAAGGACTAACCCTAGTGTTAATGGACAAGTCCCCCTCAAGTTGTCTTACAAACCCTAAAAATCACTTCTTCATCTTACCATTAACTAAAATCCACTTAATAAAGGCTTTGTTTTGTCATGAGGTTAATCCCTAATCATGGATTAAGTTGAGGAGTCTTCCTCAGCTTAAACATTCTCATCTATTATCCTTCTATTAGGATGGTGTAATGAGTCTGTTTAATCCCTGATTATGGCTTAATCTCATTACTTAACACTAAACAAAAACAACAAAAAAACATCTAAATAATCACAAGTAGGTTAATGATCTTAATCCTACATCATGGTAATTAAGTGTGAGATGCTGATTTCACACTTAAAGTATTCTCATTACCCCTAATCAGAGGGAAGATGTGATGAGTTTACTAACCCATTGGTTTAGGCTTAAGCTCATTTTCTTATGGAAAACTTTCAAAAGCAATAAAAAATTGAAAACTCAAAAACAAACAACAATCGTCTCCTCCGGGATTCTTTTCTCATCACCTTCACTCATAAACGAGAACTTGCTTCTTCCGTCTAATGCAAGACAGTTTGCACCTGAGCCAGACAGGTCATACACTCTAGCATAGACAAGTAAGCAGTTCACAAGTCAATTCTTTCAGCCTCTTTGGGTCGAACTACGGTGTTCTGACTTCCTCATTGCACGAGAGGATACATAGGTATAACTTAACTGTTATCGAACAAAAGTATCTGCATATTCCCCCCTCTTTCCAGCATTATTCTTTTGACCTCATAATCTTGAGTTTCATTCATTTCTTACACTGACACTGTATATTTATACACTTCACACTTCTTTTGCACCGACACCTGTACATCCTTTTCCAGCTTGGATACACAAATTGCACTGACACTACCCCTTTAAAACACAAATCTTTTAAGCATGGATCCCGTCGAGTACGGCGGACAATCTGGGTGCTAATACCTTCCCAGGTTGTAACTAACCCCCTTTCTCAGTCTCTCTGGTTCGCAACCGTCTTATCCATATCTTTTCTAGGTCTATGCAGCATTACCTTTCCTCCGGGATTAAAATGCCTAGCTGGCGACTCTTTTCTTTCTTGTGAGTTCACTCATGTGTGTTCTCACACCTCCTTTCGCCGACCGTTCGCGTCTGTACCCCTTCTGACCAGGTGTCATTTTGGTGGGAGCGACAGGAATGTGTTAATGGAGAAGTTTGAGGGATATTTGATTACCCACAAACCTAAATACAGACTAAATATTCTATAACAAACACTAAGAATGAATTAAAATTCAGAGTCTTGGAGACTTGGGTGTGATTTGAAATATGAGGATAAAGAGTTTTTTTTATAGAAGATGAAGAACGATGATTGAATGATGAGAGTAAATGAGATTTTGGAAAGTGTAGAGTTGAATGAGTTGTATTGGATGAATCTAAGAGGAATAATGGAGAAATGTATGACACTTTGAAAAGTTAAAAGACTTTATAGGAAATGGAAGATGTGGAGACAAGTTCATGAATGGGAAATGAATGAAAAGTTAAGTGAATGTCCATTCAACGCGTCATGAGTCGACCTTATGTAAGCATAGGTAGACCTCTTGGAAGCATGTTCCAACCTAAGAAGGTAACGAGTCGGAACTTATTAAATCATATTTACAAGATTTCAAAAATTAATCCTATGTGTCGACTTGTACAAGCATGTGTCGACACATACTGAACCAATTTTAGAAAATTTAAGAAGTTATTTTCATGTACCGACCTATACGACATATGATTCAACCTATGATGTCCAAAACATGAAAATTTAGACATATATGAATTTAAGATGACTTAGAAAGACTCAACTTGACTTATGCCTAACTAATTTATGATAGACACGTGCATATGATTGGTTTTTATGATTTGTTAGACAATAGTATGCAAACACACAAATGTAAGCATGAAATAATACACGATATATATCACATGTGAAGATACTTTGAATGAGGCAACTATAAACATATTAAATGAAATTCACAATGGTTGCACTTGAAATTTTTGGAAATGAACATTAATAACATGTATCATACACAACATATATCGCATACCTTTGAGAAATAAATAGGTAAAACATAGAAACTTACAAAGCAAAAATTGAAATGATATTACCTTACTATACGAATGACGGAGGATGCATAACATTCCACAAGGAACCCTCGAACGAAAGTTGGAAAAATGAAAAATGTTCCACAAACTGATTAAAAACAACGATCTTACCACCTTTCACTTTGACAAAGTATCCAAGAGTGTAATTTGCAATGAATCCACGAAAGAAAAATTATTGATTTGATAATCACCCTTTTTGGTTGTGAAATTATGGTATCAGATATGAGATGTCAGAGGAGATGTTACGACACTAATATCTGAACAATGATTAAAATATGAACAGGATAAATTAAGATGTAAACAATTGTAAAGGACACAAGCAATTGTTAACCTAGTTCGATGCAAACACACCTACATATGGGGGCTACCAAGTCATGAAGGAAATCCACTAAACATAATTAGTTCAAAGACTCTTAGCAAACAAACTCCAGTTTTCAGTCTTCTCACCTAATCTCTACCCGAGTAATTTATATCTAAGGCACACTTAGATAAGAGACTCTACTCACTCCCCCTCAATTACAACAGTTATAAAAACACAAATACAAAATAGAGAAGAACACACTTCAATGAAACAACTTGATCTTGCTTAAAAGCTTCAATCAAGTATAAAACACTCGTGCTTAAAAGCTTTAGAATGGACAAATTACAACTTAATAAACACAATCTAGGTCAATCATCAATGCGATGATTGATTGGCTCACAAGAAACACGCAAAATACTAAACCCTAACATATTGCACACCACTTCAATATCTTCTTGTTGTCTACAAAATAGGGTTACTGCACCTTTTAAATAGACTATATAGTTCACGGACTCGGGCCTTCTAAATCCATTAGATTAAACCTAATTAAAACTAATACTCCACAATCATAGGCACTAAAGTAGTAACAAATGAACTTCCTTAACATACAGATCAATATTGAATAAAATATACTCCAATAATAGCACCATCAATCACTCACCAAAGTCACACAAAATATTGCTTAAGAAACATAATATTCTAAACTGAGTGTTCAAAAATACATGTCATAACATCAGCCTCGACATCATGAGCAAAACCTGCGACATCTAAGAAAAACACCTGCAGACTATATGTCTCACATGTTAAGACATCAAGTACGATATCAATTTGTATCAACATGTTTTAGGAAAATTGCTGCCAATTAACAGAACCTACAAACTCCCCCTTTGGCAAATTTTGGCTAAAACACAAATTGAGCACATAACAAATAAACACCATATCAGAGAAAATGAAGCAAAAAAACACACTAATCAATCACCTGTTCAACAACACACCATATGCACAAAAACAACCAACCAATTTTTCCCAGCTCCCCCTTAAGGTAACTTGCAGTGCAACCTACAAAACATAATATCTCCCCTAGACCTGCAGTGGAAATAACACTTCACACACAATTGATCATGTTCTGCCTATATGTAACAACTCTCCCTTTTTTAGCCATAATTAGACAAACTACCAAACAAGAATAAACACAAGCCAGATAGGAACAAAATCATCCAGAATCATAATAACTTGTAGTAGAAGAAAACCCATTTGAGTCACAGGGAGATTACAAGATTACATACTAAGCACATGTAGTGCCAACAAATTCAGAACCAAATCCCATAAAAAATAGGAAAACAAATTAATTTTCATCATCAGAACCAGAATCACCATCATCACCATCACCATTATCAGAAGCATCATCATCACCATCAGAATCATTTTCCTCATCATATTCCTTATCAAGAGAATTTTCCTCACCATCACCACCTTGTTCTCCAGCCAACCACATGGACCTGATTAATGCCTCATATTTCAACTTCCTTGCATAGCTGATATGAATGACTTCATCTAGTTCTTTGCAAGCCTCAATCAATTCAGAAATAACACCATCTTTGGTGGTAGTTTCACCTTCAGCAGTTGATGATGTCGAATCAATGTTTGGGACATGTTTCCCTATAAATAACTTGTAATGTAGAGACAAGGAAGTTTCCCTTTTGCTAACAATATCAATACTCAACAGAATTCTAGGATGTTGATTGAGAATAATGCCACAAATAAGAGAAGGAAATGCAATGGGCAGTTTGACAACAATAGTACCAACCTGTCTCACAGTTTGGTCAAAAATATAAGTACCATAATCAAACATGGTTTTGATACCAACTACATAGATGAATTTCCCAAGTCCAATAGCAATAGTTGAAGTATGATTTATCGGAACCCAATTTGCTGCACCTATTCTGTGAAGAATATCATACTTCACACGCAATATTCCAGTAGCGAGCTTTCATTTAGAGGGCCACTCCTTCAACTGCCTAGTAGTGATCTCCTTACACACATGATTATCAATCACCTCAAGTTCAACTTCCTCCTCCTCACTTCTTTCTAGGAATCTGTTAATGACATCTGGGGTAACACCCGTTTATTTAATTAAATATAATTGTGACATGTTGTGTTAAGTCGCGTTAATTTAAGTTGATTTCCAAAATATTGAAATATTATGTTGATAATTATAAGTTGGTTTAAGTAGAATTTAATTAATTGAGTTGATATAAGTTGTGGAATACGATATGGAATATTCTCCGGGTATTGTTCGATATGTTGTTAGAGTTGTTTGGACCGTTTGGTTGATAATCGGAAGTTAATCGATTAAGTCGGGAATAAGTATTTATTTGTGAATTATTATTCAGTCGAGTTGGCGTTGTGGTAAATTAAGTCTTTAAGTCGGAATATTAGTCGGAAAGTCGAGGATATAATATTATAAGTGATATAATTGAATTTTAGAGCGTGTTGGTTAATGGGCTGGGATTTCGTCAGAATTAGCAAAAGGGGGGTCTAAGAATTAGGCCCATTAGTTAATTGGATTATTATTATTAATTTAATAAAAAGAAGAATTAGTCAAAAAGGATTTATTCAGATTAAAAATAAGAAAAATAACAGTATAAGTGGAACGTAGAAGTTGGGAAAAATAGGAACGAAGAAATTGGGGAAAATCGTGAAAGTTTGGAGATCGAGGAAAAGTGGAGAAAGAGGTTACGAGAAGTCACCATCGGAAAGTCAAAACGGAAAACCGATCGAAGATTCGGGCGACCATCAATTTAAGGTAAGGGTGGGGTTCGAACTCTATACTCGGGATTATGATAATTAATATGTGGGATTGGGATTTTATAATTTCTATACTGTCGGGTGTTGATTTTTGTGTTGATCGTGTTGTTTTGATTTGTTGTGAAGAACATAATTTAGGTGATAATTGAGTAATCGATTTGTCATAATTTATGGATGGATTAATTGTTAAAGAATTGTTATCGATTAATCAGTTCTGGAGAAATTGGAATTGGGGACGGAACCCCTAGACAGAGGGTGGCGCAGGCCACCCATGTGAGGGAGCAGCAGGTGGCGCAGGCCACAACAAGTGTGGCGCAGGTCACCTTCACCTGTGCTAAATGACGCAGACCATGGGGTCCTATCATGGGGGTGGTGTAGGCCACACCCCTAGTAGTGGGGACAACCCCAAATTTGTGTTGTTTTAAGTGCACATGTTCTGGTCCTTGTAAATTAATCCTAAAAATTCATTTAATTATTCTACATTATATATATATAAATAATGGATATAGTAGTAGCATATAATTAAGTAATCTGGCTCAGTGGTATTTTGGTTAAACAGTTGGAGAGGAATGATAACATAGTAGATAAACCAGTAACATGTTTTAGTAGAAGTAGAAGCAAGTTTTAGCAGGTAATTTTGGTTGCAGCAGAAAGTGAGTTTAGAAGGTTTGGATCATTTTAACAGAGTATGAATTTAACAGGCATAGGTGGTTTTTGCAGCAAGGTTTAATCTAAAGACAATATAAATTAATAGCAGAAAAAGGTGGATATTGGTAAGTTGGAATTGAGCAGAATAAGTGGAATTTATCAGTAGTTATGACAGAAAATTAAGTAGTGCCGATTTAAGCGAAAATATTAGTTGTCCAGAATTTAATGAAAATTGACGAAGTAGTTCGTAATAATTAGTAGGTGATTCTAGTTGGTTTATTTCGTTGATTTGCGTTTAATGGGTGCATTTTCAAGTATGGTTACTTATGTTGTTTTTTCCCGGTTTGTGGGTATTATTAAGTTGAAGGTCACAGAACCCATGTTGATTATTTGAGTTGTAGGTCGTAAGACCAATGTTGATTATTAAAGTTGTAGGTCATATGACCAACATTGAAAGTTGTAGGCCTATGGCCAAAGTTGAATCATGTTGAATTTAACTTGAATCGTGTTGAATTTGAGTTGTTTGTTGTTTATGTGTTGCCCTATTGGTCTCATGGCATACATTGCATTTCTAAGTTGGAGCGGATGCTCACCACGTTGGCATGGATTGGCAAAATATTAAAGTTGAAGACTTATGCCTTGCAGATACCTCGATAACCTGATATATTCTAAGTTGGGAGTTTTACTCCAATGGTACCACACGCATATGCATAGTCGAGTCGCATCATGTGTCGCATTATTTATGTTGTCTATGTTGTTTATGTGGCCAAGTTGATAAAGTTGTTTATGTTGCTTAAGTTGCTAAAGTTGTTTACGTTGCTCAAGTTGATTAAGTTGTTATGTAGATTTAAGTTGATTAAGTGGTTTATTGATTACGTTGAGTAAGTGCTTCATGTTGAATAAGTTGATTATGTTGCTAAGTTAATTATATGATTATGTTGAATAAGTAAATTATATGGTTATGTTGTATGAGTTGTTTATATGTTTATGTTCATAAAGTCGATTATGCTGATATTGAAGAAGTTGAATATGTTTCCTGAAGTTGATGAAGGTCTTTATGTTGATTTTATAGTTGAAATTGATTATGTTTATTAGGTTGATTGTAGTGATTATGTCTAAAATGTTGATATGTGAATTAAGTTGATAAAGTATATTGATAAGTTGTGGGTGATTGGTAAGATGTTGTCGTTGGATAGTATGAAAATTGTACGATTCTATCTAGCGTATTAATTATCATCCTCTTATTTATATGGTTCGATATCTCACCCCTTCTGTTTGAATGTTACCCTTGGTTGGTAACATGCAGGTTAGCTTGAAGGAAGATTGTTATCTTCATTAGTCGAGTCGGTGTCGGTGCTCTGATACATAACACTCGGGGGGTGAACGCTTAGTTGTTTTGTTGTTATATTAAATTGTTTTTGTTTTAAGTTGTTTCAATTAAAAACATGTTATCACTAAGTAGTTAAGTTGAACAAGTTGTTACACAATGTATAGTTGAATATTAGCGTATTTGTTGCCTATTTGTAAAAGTTGCTTTATTTCAAAGAATTGAATAAAATTTGTTGTTATAGTTTCATCATAAATGAAAGTGTTATGTATCCTTGATAAATTAGAATAAATGAAGTTGTTGTTAAAGTTGAAAAATGTGGCATCCTATGTTATGTTGAATTTTTGAAACTCTGATTTATGAATTTTCGCCGCGTAGATTTGGGGTGTTACAGCTGGAGAGAATTCAACACATCTCCCTCTAACACACACCTTTCTAAAATCCTTACTCCTACCATCAACACACTTCACGTGAAAATTAATAATAAACTCTTTGACAAGGCCTTTATAGCATTTGGACAACTTAGTAATAGTATTCATAAGGCCAGCATAAGAGATCAGCTCCATTACTTCTTTACACTCCAAGGCATCATTGCCTAATTCTCTCTCAAGGGCAACCCTCCTTTGATAGACATATTTCCATCTTTTTACACTCTCAACAAAATGAAAATATATGTTATCTAGAGGAGCCTCTATCACTTTATCAGAGATCTACTTTACATCAATTTTCTTCTTAGGAGTGATGTTCTGGACATCATCTTCAACATCATCATCAAATAAAAACTCAACTCTAATCTTTCTCTTCTTGGTCACCACCTTACTCCAGGACTTAGGTGGACCAACAATAACCTTATTCGATGAACTCTTTGAGGGGAATAACCTTTACTTGTCTTTTCATAAGTATTTTAGCTATGTCGGGATTCACACTTGTGATCAACTCATTATCAAATAATTCATCTACATCAACAAAATCTTCAACATTGGCCTTTTTCCTTTCAGTTGAATTAGGAACCACATTCTTAGTAGGAGAACCTTGCTTGCTAGATAATGTTCCAACATCTGTTTCAACAATTGTTCCAGCATCATTTAACACAAAGCTAGATAATGTTTCCCTCATCTGTCTCAGAGGGGTCAGCGTCAATGTTAACATCAACATCTTTGTTCTTTTCATCAGCCTGTGGGGCAGTAATTTGAGACATTGGGATAGAAAAACCATGAACCTCATGACCCTCAGTCAAAACCCTATATACAAGTCTTCTAATTGTATGATCAACAAAATGAGAAGAATCTTCCTCAACCTTATTTGTAACCGAGGTAGCAGGAGGGTTTTAGAAGTGTTACCTGCACAAACATCCTTAGGTCTTCGTGCATGGGGAGTTCTGGGCCTCTAAAGCTTTGTTACAGTGATTGGAACCATGTTCAAAGGAGCGTCATCTATTAGATCATCAAACAAAATATTCATAGGTTGAGCCCTAGGATGGGATGCAGAGTCAGTTTTCTTTGGAAAAGATTTCTTTGAGGGAGACACACCATGTTGTTGAGACATTTTGAACGAGTTTGATGTTGAGAGAGAATGAGCAAAGATGTTTCTTTGGAGAGAGTGGAAGATGAAAGATTCGTCGGAAGAGAATAGAGTACTAGGGTAGCATGTAAGGATGGTACTAAAGGTATTCTGAAATGATTGCACTTGATGTGGGAATTTAATTTGTTGAACAAATATGGGAAATAGAAGGATATTCTCACAAAACATTAATTGGCATTTTAAATCTTTAAAACACAACAAGTCCTTAATGATGTTTTCACATGCAGTTAATTGCATAAGCCTTCATGGATACAAATCTCTAGTTTACCCCTCAAATTTTCAAATTTATTAGCATCCAATGCCTTAGTGAAAGTGTTAGCCAACTGCATCTCAGTGGCTATATGCTCTAAGGCAACAATTTTATTTTCAACAATTTCCCTTATGAAATGATGACGAATATCAATGTGCTTGGTCCTTCTATGTTGAATAGGATTCTTGGATATATTTATAGCATTCAGGTTGTCACAATATAATGTCATGATATCTTGTGTGACATTGTATCCAGTCAACATTTGTTTCATCCACACCAGTTAAGAACAAATGCTTCCAGCTGCTAAGTACTCAGCTTTAGCAGTAGACAAAGAGACACAATTTTTCTTTATGCTAAACTATGATATGATATTGTTCCCCAAAAAGAAGCACCCTCATGATATGTTCTTCCTATCAGCACTTCCAGCCCAATCAGCATCACAATATCCAGATAACACAGAGTCAAATCCATGAGTATACAACATCCCATAATCACAAGTTCCATTAACATACTTCAAAATCCTCTTCACTTTATTGATATGACTCACCTTAGGTTCAACTTGATATCTAGAACAAACACCTGCAATAAAAGCAATGTCAAGCCTGCTCGTTGTGAGGTATAACAGGCTCCCTATCATATATCTTTAGAGACTTTGATCCACATTGACACCCTTTTCATCTTTAGACAACTTCAGATTAGTAGGAGCAAGTGTCCTCTTGTGACTTGGATTCTCCATGCCAAACTCCTTAACTATGTTCTTGGCATATTTACTCTGAGAAAGAAATATAAAATCTTCCATCTGTTTGACTTGTAGTCCAAGAATGTAAGTTAACTCTCCAACAAGGCTCATCTCAAATTCTGACTGCATTTGTTTAACAAAATGTTGAACCATATCATCTGACATCCCACCAAACACAACATCATCCACATAAATCTGGGCAATCATGATCTTCCCTCCTTCATCTTTGACAAAAATAGTCTTATCTATACCTCATTTCATGTATCCCTAATCAATAAAGAATTTTGTTAATCTTTCATACCAATCTCTAGGAGCATGCTTCAACCTATAAAGTGCTTTCCTCAACTTGTACACATGATTATAAAGGTTTAGATCAATGAACCCTTTAGTTTGTTCCACATACACCTCCTCATTCAAGTATCCATTCAAGAAGGCACTTTTTACATTCATCTAAAACAACTTGAACTTCAAGATGCAAGAAACTCCTAACAATAATCTAATGGATTCCATACGAGCTACAAGAGAAAAGGTTTCATCAAAATAAAAAAATTAAACTTGAGTATATCCTTGAGCAACTAACCTTGCTTTATTTCTAGTAACCACACCTTTTTCATCAAACTTATTCTTGACACCCATTTTGTTCCAATGACATTTGTTCCTTTAGGTCTTGGAACCAGATCCCATACTTCATTCCTCTTGAATTGGCCTTACTCTTATTGCATAGCATTGATCCATAACTCGTCAGTTAATGCTTCTTTAACATTCATAGGATCTATCTTTCACACAAAGTAAGAACTTGATATAACTTCTCTTGATCTAGTAGTGACTCCCTTATTTAGGTCTCCTATGATAATATCTTTAGGGTGATCCTTCTGAATTCTGATAGAGGATCCTTTGCTTACTTGATCAACTTCAATTTCTACATTAGTGGACTCAAGTTTAATATTTATTTCTGAGGTTTCAGCTGGGATATCATTCAAGATTGTTCCAACATCTTCTAGGACATCAACTTCTTTACACAAATCATCAACAACAACATTTATAGATTCCATCATAGCTTTAGTTATGGAGTTAAAGACTCTATAAGCTCTGTTATTTGTAGAGTAGCCAAGAAATATTTCTTCATCAATTTTAGGATCCATCTTTATCCTTTGTTCACGATCTGCCAAGATATAACATTTACTACCAAACATATGGAAGTATTTGACTATAGGTTTTCTTCCCTTCCAGATTTCATATAAAGTAGTTGAAGTTCCTTTTCTCAAGGTCACTCTGTTATGGACATAGCATGCATTATTCATAGCTCCAACCCAAAAATGATAAGGAATCTTCTTTGCAAGAATCATAGCTCTAGCAGATTCCTGGAGGGTTCTATTTTTTCTTTCCATAACTCCATTTTGCTGATGAGTAATGGGAGAGGAAAATCCATGGCTGATCCCTTCAGAAGAACAAAATTCAGCAAATTTGTGGTTCTCAAATCCCTTTCCATGGTCACTTCTGATTCTGACAACATTACTTTCTTTTTTTCTTTGGAGTCTTTGACACAGTTACTTGAAGACATCAAACACATTTGACTTCTCTCTAATGAAATTTACCCAAGTGTATCTTGAATAGTTATTCACAAACATATAAGCATACTTCTTTCCACCAAGACTCTCCACCTGTATAGGTCCCATCAAGTCCATGTGGATAAGTTCCAACACTTTTGAAGTAGTGAGATGCTTAATCTTCTGATGAGACATCTTAGTCTTCTTTCCAATTTTGCATTCACCACACACCTTTCCTTCTTCAATCTTTAGCTTTGGAATTCCTCTGATAGCTTCCATGGATATGATTCTTTTCATTCCTTTTATATGAAAATGTCCTAGTTTTTGGTGCTACAACTTAACCTCATCTTCTTTCGCTAGAGCACATATGGAGAAAAAACAAGAATCATGAGAGACCCATAAGTAACAATTGTCTTTAGACCTAACTCCCTTCATAACAACTTCACTATTACCATTGGTGACTAAGCAATTAGATTTGGTGAAGTTGACATTGAATCCTTAATCACATAGTTGACTGATGCTAATCAGGTTGGCAGTTAGTCCTTTGATAAGCAAAACATCATCAAGGTTTGGAACTCCTGAGCAATCGAGCTTTCCATCCCCTTTAATTTCACTCTTGGCTCTATCACCAAAAGTCATATAACTGGTACAATGAGGTTTGATGTCAACTAATAAACTTTTAAGTCTTGTCATATGTCTAGAACAACCACTGTACAAGTATCAATCTTCTTTAGCTGAGAATCTGAGAGAAGTATGAGCTATCAAACTGGTAGAAACAACCTTAGGAACCCATTATTGTCTCTTGTTGGGAATAATCTAATTAGGTTTAGGATAAGGAGAAGACTTAGGATATCCATACAACTTGGTGCATAAAGGTTTTATATGCCCAAACTGTGAGAGGTACAAGTGTTTTAATATTGTTAAAACTTGGGTGTTCCTAGAAGAAACAATGAATTAGAAGGCTTGGCAACTTAAAGTATCCGGATAAGTTTTTCTAATGAGATAAAGAAAAATGATTTGACTCATAGGTTCAAAATAGGTCGACTCATTCAGTGAAAAAAAAATGAGTCGACTCACTCTAGTAAACAGGTATACTCAAATCAAGTGAAAAACTTTTTGTTTCCTTCGGGTCCCAACAGGCTGATTGAGGATCAAAATTTGGTCGACTGCAATCTTCAATCAGGTCGACTCAAAAGCATGTGGAGGTCGATGCAATCCCGACACAAGGCGCCACATCATTTAATCTCTCTCCTATTTTATTTTTGATGGTTTCCTTTATCTTATGTGATAGTATAAATAACAGGTGTCTTATTTTTTCATGACTTACAAGAAAAGTGAAAGATATACACAATTTTCTCTCAGCATGTTCTCCTTCTCAAGCATTCATCAACAACTACACACAATCATTGTTGATCAAAGTGCAAGATTCAAGGTGATAACGTTCAAATGGTGGAATTACGATTTTAGTTTGGGTTAAGAGATTTGTGGGTTTTTCTTGAATAAACCTTGAGGGATTTTCCTCAATGATCATTGTGATTTAGGGGTTTTACACACATCATTTGTTCGTAGATTCAGCCAAGTGACGAGGTTTGAAGATCAAAGAGATTCTTCAACCATATCACGGTAACCAAAGGATTGTGAATAATGGCGTAGGTTTACTAGTATCGAATCAAAGCGGCCGTGCTCAAAGTTTGAAGAATCAAGGATAATTTTAAGAAGGGAACAATCAATCGGAGGTTTGTTCGACACGTGTGTAGAACTTGAGTCAACTTGAATCAAGGGATAATAGAAACATAACTACAACAACAATTAGGATTAGTTTGTCGTTTCTAATTTCTCTTTGTATGAACATTGCAATTTTAATAAAAGTCCCAATTCGATTTTTGAATTGGGGGCATAGGTACCCTTAGCGAGGACGATAGGGGAACTGCCTAAACAAATCCCTGTGTTCTTCATTTTCTCTTTCGTTATACTTTTTGCACAACTTGAAATAGTGTGATATTGAAATTTTTTTTTTGCATATTTTGGTACACTCCAAGTATTTTTGAAATTGTTGGTATCAAATTTGATAGTAACCTTAGAAACATTCTGCACTACAAATATTTGCAAAACACACTAGGTGTGGTGTGCACACCAAGTGTTTGACAAAATTCAAAACACACCATTTCTTTGTCATTGTGCTTATTTCATTTCTCTTAACATTGTTGGTAGTAGTTTAATCAAGTGTGATAAGTTTAAGTGATTAATTACCTTGATATTGATTAGTTATTTCATCTTTAGTATCCCATTTGGTTTGATGACGATGTCCGATCACCGGTGAGTTAATATAATTTAGATGTGATTTTTCTGGGGAACTTCCACATACCATTTCTCAATTAATTTTTTAAAAGTTGGAAATATTTTTAAAAAGGATATATTCAACCCCCCTTCTAGATCTGAGCCATCGTCTAACAAGTGGTATCAGGAGCACCGGTTCATCTAGGGCTTCACATATAACTTCTTAGAAAATGGATAATGATCCAACTGGGGCGTATAATAGAGCGCCCATTTTCATCGGAGAAAACTATAGTCACTGGAAGGATTGTATGCATAATTATATCAACTTTGTTAATAGAAAGATATGGAAGGTTATTTAAGATGGTCCCATACAAATAACTATGACCAACTTGAATAATGTTGAAGTACCTAAACCTGAATCACAATGGGATGAAAAAGATGAAAACAACTACAATTATGATCGGAAAGCTAGAAATATTATCATTTCCTCTTTGGAAGATGATGAATATCTTAGAGTTTCACATCATACCACTGCTAAAGCTATGTAGGAAGCGTTATAGATTGCCCATGAGGGAACTGATGACGTGAAACTAGCTAGAATCAATACCTTGCAACAAGAGTTTGGTCACTTTCTCATGAACCAATGGGAAACCATTGGGGATTTGGGAAAGAGATTTTATCATTTATTAAATTGCTTAAATACTCTTGATAAAACCAATATCGATGATGTTGCTACTAACAAAGTTCTAAGATGTCTT
Source organism: Lathyrus aphaca (assembly GCA_963966055.1). Taxonomy (NCBI): domain Eukaryota; kingdom Viridiplantae; phylum Streptophyta; class Magnoliopsida; order Fabales; family Fabaceae; genus Lathyrus; species Lathyrus aphaca. Next base: position 473,745,284 of record OZ014523.1, read on the forward strand.
ACTAGGGAATGGGTACCAAAAGTCACAGCGATCAAGGAAGCTAATGATGTAAGAACGTTGGACTTGACCAAGTTAATAGGCAAGCTACAAGAACATGAGCAAGAGCTATTGAATCTCAATGAGCATGAAGAAAGTGAAAAGAAAGAAAAGAATGAGAAGTCCAAAGACAACAAGAAGAAGAAAAAGTATATTGCATTAAAGGCCTCTACTTCTAAACCATCCACCAACGATGAATGTCAGAGTGAGTCTAACGATGAAGATAGTGAATCAAATGAGGATACAGGACTATTTGTAAGAAGATACAATAGATACCTTAGGAAGAATGAAATCTCTCATTCGGATAAATGTCTCGTCAATTATAGAAGGCAATCAAATCCCTCCAAGCAAGATCAAAGGAAAAGTACCAAAACAAAAGGGTCATTCTACAATTACGGAAAGCCCGATCACTACAAATCGGAGTGTCCAATGTTGAAGAAATACAACGGTAAAGAAAAATATCACAAGAAGGGTGGCAAGGAAAGGAGAGCTAATATCGCATGTGTAACGGTAAAATCATGAGTATAAGCTATTAGTTAACTTAACACAAAGTAAACAGAGTCGCCGCCGCGTTTTTATTTTATTCCAAGTGGAAAAAGAAAAAAGAGCAAATAAATCTTAATGAATCTAAAAGCTAAAGAAAAAAGCAGAGAAACGGGTAAGGGGACAGGTTACAAAATGGGAAGATTTTACACACTCAAAATGTATGTGGTACTCCTTGGGAGCCCTTTGAAAATTTTATTGCCTTTGGTTTGAAAATGTTTGGAAAAGAGAGTGGAGGGATGAGAAAATAATTAAGTTTCAATGTTTTTGTGTTTGGAGAGGTTTACCACCTCATGCCTACGTACCCACAATGTGAAATGCGAGATCAAAACCCCGTAGTCCGTGGTACAAATAGTGAAAAAGGTTGGGTTTGATTGATTTTATTAAGTAAAGAGAATTTGTCATTTTCAAGTGGATAGCCTAACAAATCTACCATGAGAATGAAGGTATGGACTCCTACATCATTATGGGGAGGGCGCCAACTCAGATAAAATCGAGGAGTATGCGACTAAGCCCTCACGAATGACAAGAGCCTCAATTACATCAAACTACAAAAATGGAGATTGAGAGACTTGCACCCGACTAAAGAATAATGACTCATAGTATACACTTGTAAAAAACAACAAAGGTGCACTAAGGCACAAAACAACTTTAATGAGTTTGGTTCTTTTTATTTTTGAGTTAAAGTCAAGATTATTAAGTTCATTGATTTTTTTCAAGGAAAAGAAGTAGTAAACCCACTTGACTAAAGTCAAGGTTTTATTTTTTAAAGAGGTGATGGTTTTGAAAATGAGAATCCTTTGAAAAAGAAAGAAGTTTTGAAAATTGAAGAATGGGGAAGAGATGAAGAGGCTAACCTAGTACACAAAATAAAAGCTAGGGAAAAGAATGATCTAACCACAATGAAGCCACTTCAAAGTATTAATAACAATTCCATCCTTAAGCATGCTAAAACCAATATCAAATAAAAGCAAGTCTTCAACGATTAACACTCCATGCAAAGGGATAAGAGATCGTAATTCTAAGTCCAAAATTTCTATCAATACTTCAAAGGTAGTCCATAGGTAAATCACTCCAAAGCATAGGCAAGAACAATCCTCAAACTGATCAAATACCAAGCTTGATCTACTGAATTTGATGAATAAAACGAAAAGGATGAAGGTTTAGCTCAAAGTTAATCAAGAATTCAATGTGAATACTTGATAACTTTCAAAAGAGGGAAACATGAGCTTTGGTGAATTTTGTGGTTTGGGAAGATAACTGGAAAGGGATTTTTTGACTATCAAAACCTTCAGAATTGAATGAAATGTAGCCTCTATTTAAAGAGTTTAGGTATGGGAATTTGATGGAATTGAGCTTGCTTTCGAAATTCAAAATTAGGCTTGGAAATTCAATTTTGGAGGGAAATATAAAAGAGTGGTGATTAGTGAGGGTTTATGGTGGAAAATGATCAAAGTGATGTTGTGAATTAAGAGGGAAATGGATCTAGAATATTCCAAATGAGATCAATGGCTAAGATGTGCTGAAATTGAACAAAATATTCAAATTTCGCATTAGTTAATCGTTTAACACATTGGTTAACCGGTTAACCAAGTCAAATTTTGAATATTTTATTTAATTTTGATTGCTTGATTATTTCGGCCCGATTCTCTTGCGCGTCGAAGAAGACATGAAAATAAACATATGAACCTTGTAATTCCTTGAATAAATCAATAAAACTGGGAAATCCTCGATCAAATAAATTTGAATTAATTGCGGATCATCTCCGACTTTTATCTGTGAAATTCATTAAAGCTGCGGGACTGCTATTTTCTGAATTTTTTACCTGAAAAAGATTAATAAAAGAAAACAAAAATAATTTTTTGGATTATAATTAATGGTTAGTAAACATACACAAGTAAAGGAAAATAAACCTCCAACCAAAAAGAATCAAGGAACCAAGGCGATCTTGTTTGTATGCAAAATGATGCAAATGCAAACACAAACTTAGGGGCAAAATTTAGGGTATTACAGCTGCCCCTATTTAAGTTTCTTCATATGGAGATATGAAGACTGATATCTTCGTTTCTACAAGATGGGAGAGACTTAAATATAGAAAACCTAATTTTTGGCCCAAAGAGACCATAATATGAAATGAAAACCCAAGATCTCTGTGAGGAGAACACGACCACCAAAGGAAAGAAAAAAGCTTGGGGACATAGAAGAAAATCCTGTTGTGAAAAAACAACAGACAACAAGAAATTTTACTAGGAAAATAAATCACAGGATATCTGACTCAACTTGGGAAAGGATTGTGAAACATAATCCGGATAAGATCCAATAGGGAAGAATAAAAATTCACCAGGGAAACATCAACCAAACAAAATATTCAAGTCCAATAGATGGAGGAATACTAAATTGGGAAAGAATCATCGACTATCGGTTTACTGGGTAGGGAGACTACTGACTACCGATTTACTGGGTAGAAAAAGGTAATGAGTACCGATTTATTGGGTAGACACCAAAAGAAACAATCATCTGCTACTAATTTACTGAGTAGAGAGAATGACAACTACCAATTTACTGGGTAGGAATAGGTAATGAGTACCGATTTACTGGGTAAAAAAAATATGTAGATGTTAAAAGAATCTCAACTACCGAATTTACTGGGTAGGAGCAAAAGAAATAAGCTCAAATAAGGGAGGAATAATACCTACTACCATCAAAGTGAAGTTTAAACCAATGTAATACATTCACAAGAGGATCAAAGTTCAATCCAAAAACAAATTGGAGAGAAACGCTCAAACAAGACTCATCCCAAGGAGGAAATATCTCAACTAGGGAAAGCTCCATCCAGATAATAAGCTGGGGAGGAAACTGAATCAAAATCATCCACGAGGAACAAATTCAGTAGGGAATTTAGAAAGGATAAACACTTTCTGCTTAATGGTCTACACTCTAAACTTGAGAGGAGACAACACACATACACTCCGTGGGGGAAAATCCACACCCAAGAGCGGGGAACAATGATATACCAAAGAATCCAAGAATGTAAAACATATGATACTATGCATAAAGTGAATGCATGAATATGCATATGAATATGACGATAAAACATTCATAAAGATAAGTAACATGTGACGTAAACACCATAACAACTGGATACTCAGCTAACCCAAACCAACAAAACTGGGGAATCCTGCTGGAAATTCAACTTGAAATTTTGTTGGATACATCAAAATCCATTAAAGGAATAAAATCCTACTACAAGGATTAACTCATACTAAGGAAATAGTGCAAGAGATTCAATCCACAAAGCAATATTCAATAATCCATGAAGGATAACATCAATAATTCCACTCTGAGAGGATAACATGTCGAAGATACACCAATCAAAACAAAATTGTCCCCACTCTTTGGGGAGAAGAGGGAAGTGTCCCTGTTAAACTATGATGGGGATAAACATTTTCACAACTTTGTTGGAAAACAAATGAAAATCTACCAATGGTGCAAATAAAGCATAACCTAGTGGAGTATCAAACATCAAACATCAACTCTGCAAAGGAATATCACAATTCTAAGGAAATGTAATAATTTATTGGGGATAGGGAAATGTTTCCATTATCCTTTCTAGGGAAAGAGAAAATTATTGCTGAGAAAAAGGTTCCAAGCATGTCTTTTAATAAACATTAATCTATGCGAGAGATAATTAACACACCACACTTACTCAGCATGAGAAGAAGGGTGTAAGACTTGTTGAGGATTACATAAGAACCTGCTGGAAACCATCACACACAAATATACTGGGGATCTGAGAGAAAGACCTGTTGAGATCATTCATCACTGGAAATAATTTCGGACTTGCCGACCCACATGGGGATACCAGAAGTTAACATCATAGCCAAAACACAATTGCGAAGGATTTTAAATCAATACCTACCACCAGGTAAAAGAAAACCTCTAAACTGAATGTTATATCAATACTTATGCTAGGGGATGCAACCAACTCAAGCTAAGGAACAAGAATTCGGCTAAGGGTTCCCTACATTACTTCTTAAGTCAAAGATAATCTGTTGAGGAAGAGATCAAAAACTCAGCTGGGGATACTCAGGAATATCACTTCTCACAACTCTTCTGAGAAAAAAGTTGAAATTCAAAAGGGAACATTCATACAACAAACAATCCCTGGACCTACTTACTGTTGGGGAGAAAAACATCACTAATATCAAAATGCCAGAATTGTTCAGGAATTCCATATGGAGACAACCTGATCAAACCCTGCTCTGGGAGAGGCAAGTTACCCACATCAAGACTTTACCATCCTTGGAATCACTGTTGATATTCTTTCTTTATTCATATATCAAAAGAAACTTGTTTTTATAATCTTCAAAACTTCAATTTATTAAATTTGTTTCAAAAATCATCATCTAACATAAATGAAATTTTGTAAATAGAAACAACATAAAAAATTGCAAACAAATGGATAAAAGCTCAAATTCATTGATAGAATGGTAGTCAGCAAATGGCATGACTCCATGGATCATTACAAGTTTTGAAAAATGGTAAATACATGGAAAAGGGCTACATTGAAATACAATGATCACTATTCTCCCTATCAACTTTGAACTTCATTATGTCCGAAACTTCAGTCAAGGATGAGTGAATATAATCTTTGATGGGCATTTCTACTAAGGAATAGAATCTGAAATCCTCAGTTGTTTCAAGTGATATAATCTGGTGATGCAGTTACTTGCCATGATCCCTAACTTTTGCCGAGATTTCCCTTTCGGGTTTCAATCTACCAGGATAATTATTTCTGTTTATATCTCTAATTTTTTCCTGGACCGCACTTTCGAGTTTTCAATCCACCGAGACATTCATTTTTTCCTAAGCCGCCCTTTCGGGTTTTCAACTTAGTGAGCTATTCTTTTATTTTTTTAGGCGAAGTATTTCTTGACTGTATCAGCATTCACAGGACGAGTGATCTCCTCACCATCCATAGTTGTAAGAATCAATGAACCTCCTAAGAAGGCTTCCTTAACAACATATGGCCATCATAATTTGGAGTCCACTTTCCCCTAGAATCAGTAATGAAAGTCTGGATCTTTTTTATCATGAGGTCGCCTTCTCTGAATACACGAGGTTTGACCTTCTTGTCAAAAGCTTTCTTCATTCTTTGTTGGTACAACCGACCATGACACAAAGTTGTTATTCTCTTTTCCTCAATCAAATTCAATTGATTAAATATACTCAGACACGATTCAACCCCAGTCAACTTGGCTGCCATCAGAACTCTCATTGATGGGATCTCAACCTCGATGGGGAGCACTGCTTTTGTACCATAAACAAGTGAGAAAGGGGTTGCCACTGTTGAAGTGCGGACAGATTTACGATACCCATGCAAAGAAAATGGGACCATTTCATGCCAATCCTTATATGTCACAACCATCTTTTGAATGATCTTCTTGATATTCTTATTTGCAGCTTCAACAACCCCATTCATCTTCAGTCTTTAAGGAGAAGAATTATGGTGTTGAATCTTGAATTCTTCGCAAAGCTCTTTCATCATCTTAATTATTTAAGTTCGAACCATTATCAGTGATGATTCTATTCGGAACACCATATCTGCAGATAATATTATTCTTGATAAACTGAACCACAACTTTCTTGGTCACATTAGCATACGATGCCGCTTCCACACACTTGGTGAAGTAATCAATAGCCACGAGAATAAAATGATGTCCATTTGAACCCTTGGGTTCAATCAAACCAATCATATCAATTCCCCACATAGAGAAATGCCATGTGGAAGAAATAACATTGAGATAAGTTGGTGGCACATGAATCTTATCAGATTAAACTTGGCACTTATGGCACTTCTTCACATACTTACAACAGTCAGGTTCCATTGCCAGCCAATAGTAACCTGCTCTCAACATATTTTTAGCCATTGCATGCCCATTGACATGAGTAATGAAAAAACATTCATTAATTTCTTTCATTAACATGTCAACTTCGTATCTATCCACGCATCTGAGCAAGACCATGTCAAAATTTCTCTTATAAAGCACATTTCCATTTAGGAAGAAATTTCCTGCCAATCTCCTCAAAGCCCTTTTATCTTTATCCGATGCCCCAAGTGGGTATTTCTAACTCTGGAGAAAACATTTAATATCATGATACCAAGGCTTGTCATCATGGACCTCTTCAACTGCAAACACATGAGTTGCTCTCTCAAGCCGCATCACACTAATCATGAGAACATCATTCCATTGGTGCACCTTTATCATAGAAACTATAGTTGCCAAAGCACCTGCCTTATGATTCTCATTGTGAGGCATATAATGAAACTCAATTTTAATGAAGAAAGTTGATATCCTTCTGGAATAATATCTATACGGAATCAAGTGTGGTTGATGAGTTACCCACATACCCTTGATCTGATTAATTACAAAGGTAGAATCTCCATACACATCAAGATGCTTAATCCTCAAACCAATAGCTTCCTACAGGCTTCATACTCAGCTTCATTATTGGTACAAGGGATTGTCAATCTTGCAGCAAAAGGAATATATGAACCATGGGGATTAATGATCATTTCCCCAATTCCTTTTCCACGTGCATTCAAAGCACCATCAAAAACTAAACCCAATCGAGATCCAGGCTCCGACCTTTCCTCAATCAAAGGCTCATCACAATCTTTCATTTTCAAATAAATCACATCCTCATTCAGGAAATCAAACTTGATAATCTAGTAATCGTCAATCGGTTGATGTGCCAAATGATTTTCCAAGATGCTACCTTTTATAGCTTTTTGAGCTCGGTACTCAATATCATATGCAGACAACAACATTTGCCAACGAGTAATCCTCCCAGTTAAAGCAGGTTTTTCAAAGATATACTTGATCGAATCCATTTTAGATATCAACCAAGTCGTATGATTCAACATATACTAGTAAAGACGCTTTGCAGCCCAAGCTAAGGCACAACAAGTTTTTCAAGTATGGAGTACCGAGACTCACAATCAGTGAATTTCTTACTCAAATAGTAGATCACATATTCTTTTCTTCCAGATTCATCTTGCTGACCAAGCATACAACCCATGGAATCTTCCAACACAGTCAAGTACATAATCAACAGTCTACCTTCCACTGGAGGAGACAAGATAAGAGGTTCAAGCATATACTATTTGATACTTTGAAAAGCTTTATGACTATCATTTGTCCAGACACAACCTGGGTCTTTCTGAAGCAACTTTAAGATCGGAGCACATGTGGAAGTCACGTAAGAGATAAACCTCGAAATGCAATTCAAACTGCCCAAGAACCCTCTTATTTGCTTTTCAGTTCTTGGAGCAAGCATTTCCTGAATAGCTTTCACTTTATCAGGATCAACTTCAATGCCTCTTTGGTGGACAATGAAACCCAATAACTTTCCAGAACGAACACCAATAATTCATTTGTTCAAATTCAAACAAAGCTTAAACTTCCTTAACCTTTGAAACAACTTCAGCAAATGTTCAACATGATCCTCTTCATTCCTCGACTTAGCGATCATATCATCAACATATACCTCAATTTCTTTATGCATCATATCATGGAAAAGAGTTGTCATTTCTCTTTGGTACGTCGCACGAGCATTCTTAAATCCAAAGGGCATCACTCTATAGTAGAATGTTCCCCATGGCGTAATAAATGTTTTCTTTTCCATGTCCTCGGGTGCCATCTTTATTTGATTATAACCGGAAAATTCGTCCATAAAGGAGAACACATAAAACTTAGCCGTATTAGCCGTATTATATACCAATACATTAATGTGTGGTAATAGAAAATCATCTTTTGGACTGGCTTTATTCAAATCTCTGTAATTAACACACATTCAGACATTTCCGTCTTTCTTTAGAACGAGCACAATATTGGCCACCCATTGAGGATAATTAGATGTCACAAGAAAACCTGCAATTATCTGCTTTTGAACATCATCTTTAATCTTTACTGTCATATCAGGATGAGTTCTTCTCAACTTTTGCTTCATAGGTGGACATTCAGGTTTCAGCGGCAATCTATGCTCCACAATATTAGTATCAAGACCTGTCATGTCTTAATAAGACCAAGCAAACACATCAACATAATCTCTAAGAAGCTCTACAATCCTCTTCTTAACCTCAAAACCAAGCAATGCTCCAATCTTGAATTCTTTCTTATCATCTTCAGAATCCAAGTTGACCATCTCTATAGACTCTCCATGAGGCTGAATAACTTTTTCCTCGTACTCAAGCAACCGAGAAATCTCATCATGAATCTCTTCAACATCCTCTTCCTCAACTTCAAACACAGGGAATTCAAAGTTGGGAGTGAGCATATGATCATTGTTTTCAATGGGTTTAACAATCAATCTACACAATGATTTTATTTTTATTTTAGAGTATGAACAAAAGTGCAAACATTATGTAGATAAACAATGATTATTATTATTTTGGGTTTTTATGTTACCATTTTTCAGAATAAAGCAAAAAGGAAAAACACATATGGAAATAACAAAATAACATTTTATTGATGATGATAAAAATTTGAAACAAATCCCGACAAACATCACTTTCACCTTGGGCATAGTGAAAGGATTTTTTGAAATAAAACTAAACAAATTACTTTGAAGCAAGAACAATATAAGGAACATCAACAATAACCTAGTTCTTGCAAATCTCTCTGTGCGTAAAAATGTTAGGCATTTCTTCATCCTCATCATCTTCAATGATGACAGCAGCGAAATGATCATGGATAAACCCAACACTTCGGAATCCATCCTGAATACTCTTCGGGTCATCTAGAACCACACCTGGCGCAAAACCAATACCAAATCCTTCGTTGTTGTTAACAACATCAATAAACCTTCTCCAACCTTCAGATCGACCAATTTCAAGCACACGCAGAGCATCCTTGAGAGAAGACATAGGCATAACATTCTTAACAGTATCATCAGCAACAGAAAGAGCTTAGAACGAAGTTCCAACATCTTCACCAGCATCGATATAGGAAAAGGATGACAAATTGCTTACTAGCATCGCCTGCTCACCGCCGAGAGTCACTAATTTTCCATCTTTCACAAATTTTAGCTTTTGATGGAGCATGGAGGTCACACCTCCTGCTTCATGAATCCAGGGTCTTCCAAGGAGACAACTAAAAGTTGAACGTATATCCATTACTTGAAAATTAATTTGGAATATAAACGGTCCAATCATAATAGGAAGATCAACTTCATAAATCACAGTTTTCTTTGATCCGACAAAAGCCTTCACAATAATCTCAGTATGCCTTATGGGAGCACCTTGGTACGCAAGCCTTGACATAGGCAACTTCGGCATCACATTCAGGGATGATCTGGTATCAACCAACACCTTAGACATAGAATCTTCCTAGAAATTTACAGAAATATGCAAAGCCAAGTTATGGTTCCTTCCTTCTTTAGGCAAATCATCATCACAGAAACTCAAATTGTTGCACAATGTGATATTAGACACAATACTATCAAACTTATCAATAATCACATCATGGTCAACATAAGCTTGATCAAGAATCTTCTACAAAGATTGCCTATGAGCCTCAGAACACATCAAGAGTGACAAAAGTGATATCTTTGACAGTGTAACAACTGCTCAACAATGTTGTACTCACTCTTCTTAGTCAATTTCAACACCTCGTATTTACTATCCTTCAAACTAGAATCACCAAATTGGCATGATTGGGCAACAAGATCCTTAATATGTTTACTCGCACTTGTATCTTCAGTTCTCTTCGGAGGATCCGAAGCAAAAACTCTACCACTTCGAGTAACCCTTGTCACATCAGCAATGCTAATTACAGACTTTGGAGAAGGAATAGGAACTTCCTTACCATTTTCCATCATAGTAGCATTATACCGATATGGAATAGCTTTATTAGACTCATATGGCATTGGACCAGGAAAATTGATCACCAATGGAGTAACAACAGATTTGCGGCTATCAAAAGAAATAACCACCTTCTCAGGAACATTGAACTGAGGCACAATAACATTCACTTCATTCTCATACTCATCTCTTTTCACTGTCACTTCAATTAACTTATCATCCATCATCTTTTGAATATCTCTCTTAACAATCACACAACCACGAGGTTTCATTGAGCAAATGCAACAAGCAGCATAATCGTGATCAATATCGTGATATTCACTTAAGAAAGCATGCATCTCAACCAGAGACCTTCGAATCCAGTGGACATCAAAAATCTTGATCAAACTAGGAGGTGGAGAATGTGTTTGAACAAAATTCTTCTTAATCAACAATGGAAACAACTTTGCATACGACATTGGAATGGGATCAAAGTTCGGCTTAGGACGATCCTGTTGATTATCATTCTGTTGCACATAAGGTTGCTGATAACGAGGCTGATACTTTGGAGCTACTGGCACAATTGGAGTCACATTCATCCCCGGAGTTATAGAAGTTATATGTTGTTGATGATGATTTTCTCGACCACGAGGTCTTTTGTAACTTTCACGAGACAAAACATTAGTCTCACCTTATTTCTTCTTACCAAAGTTAAACCTCTTAGAACTCGAACTATTACTACTCTATTTGCTCAACCGTCCCTCATGGATACCTTCTTCTAGTCGTATCCCTATATTCACCATCTCAGTGAAATCAGATGGAACACTTGCAATCAGCTTCTCATATTAGAAAGAACCTAAATTATTCAAAAAGATCTTCGACATCTCTTTCTCTTCCAAAGGAGGGACAATCTGAGCTGCAAGCTCACGCCATCTCTGGGCATACTCTTTAAAAGTTTTTGTCCTTATGGAACATAGCACACAACTGATCTATGTTCGGTGCCATATCAACATTATACTTACATTGCCTTACAAAAACCTCTCCCAAATCATTGAAAGACTTGATTTGGCTGCTGTCCAAACCCATATACCATCTCATAGCTGCACCAGTCAGACTATCTTGGAAATAATGAATCAAAAGTTGATCATTTTCTGTCTGAGCATACATCTTTCTAGCATACATAGTTAAGTGACTCAGAGGACAATAATTTCCCTTATACTTCTCAAACTCAGGCAATTTGAACTTGTGTAGAACCTTAACATTAGGAACCAAACAGAGACCATAAACATCTTTACCAAATAATTCCTTACACCTAAAAGCCTTAATCTCTTTCTACATTTCATCAAAACATCCTTGAAAGTCATCAAGCCTTTCATTCACACCAGCGCCTTCACTGGGCTCAACATGGTAAATCATTTCATCAAGATGTGGAGTAGTATGGATTACAGGCGGTGTCGTAGTCATCACCGACTGAAGAGGAATAAATGCAGAAGTCTCAGAAGGAAGAGGATGATAACCAGCAGGAATCAAGTCAACCGGCATACCCCACGGAGCTCTAGGAGGCATGTGGTAGCGAGGAGAAATGACAATTTCAGTAGGAATCGATGCAGTGACAATCTCAAAGATGATTGTACGCTGTATCGAAGAATTAGGAGGATGGGTGGCTGATTCTGAGCAACTACCAAGCTTTCCATCATAGCAGTGATTCTTTCCAAGCCATCCTTCAGAGATGAACTTCTTTGTGGAGCTCGCGATTCTCTTGTTGTAAAGCTTCCGACATCTTTCTTTGGTTAGCTTGAGTATTGTATCGATGATTCAGCTTGTCAAGGGAACTGGATGAAGACTAATAAACAACATAAGATCCCTGTAAAATGCTCAATAAGCAAGACCAATGCAAGCATGATGCATGGTATGACTATGCAAATGCAATGATTTCAAAGGACTATAAGATAAATTGCAATATTTATAAAAGAAACACACTTTTTGAAGTACTAAAAAACATTCATTCTCATTAATATCAAAGTGAGGATTACAAGTGAAGTACAAGTCTAAATAATCCTAATTCATGAGAGAAAATAAAACTAGGCCTATGGGATCATATCTAAAGAAGTTCCAAATCTCGGCTGGTACTTCATGCGAATCCTCTTAATCTCTTTATTATACCGAATCTCCATGTCTTCTTTATCCTTCACCAACTAGTCAATAATAGCCTTCCAAGCGTCAGATGTAGGAGGAATGGTAGATGGAGTACTAGAGGAAAATAAATCCTCTCTTGGCCTCTTTGTGACACACCGCTCAAGTAATTCAATCAGATCATCTTTCTCCTTCAGTTTCTCTTGCATAAACGACTTCTCAAGTAGCCATGCTTCTTTCTCTTTCTTCATCTTGTCAAACTCTTCTTGAAAAGTAACCTTCTCCTCAACGTGAGGAAGAAAAGCTGATAATGGCAATATAGGAAACAAAGGCTCCTCAGGTGGATAAGGCATCTTGAGCTTGGAATCCCTATATCGAACCCACTGGATGTAACACTCGGAAGGAGCAAGGTGTTGTCTTCCCAATTGACCTTTCTCTTTCCGATGAACTGTATGCCAAGAATGAGAAATCCATTTATTCATTTCTACATGATCTGCACCATTAAGAAAGAAAAAACTAGATAGTGAAAGGTTGCTTGGTATATCCTTCAAGCAATATCCTAATTATCGTCTAACAAGAATAAGGTTGTAACTAATTCCCCCACATGTACCAAGAAGAGGTACGTTGGGAAACTCTCCACAACCATCAATAAGCACTCTAGTATCATAATATGAACAATACCAAGTCATATCCTTATGAGTAAGAGACATAATCCTTTGAGACCATCTTCGTTTCTATCTATTATTCATGAAGACATAGGACTTTGGTAGGTGAGAAATAAACCACCTATATAGAAGAGGTGCACAACACACAATATCTCCATCACTTTTGGAGGCCCTATGGTGAATAGAATGATACATGTCTCTAAGCAAAGTAGGTACCAGATTTCTCTCAAGAAAATACGAATAGCATGCTCGTCCACAATACCATCTAAGTTGGGAAACAAGACAATCCCATAGATGAGCAAAGCAAGAATAGACTCAAATACATCCTTTTGTCCCAAACTAAGAGAAGTAGAAGCTTTCCCCATTAATAACTTAACATTAATACCATGAACATCCCTTTTTAGAAGAAACCTCCCACTAAGATCGGACTCCTTAAGAAAAAGGGTTTTAGCAATGGCTTTGGTCATAAGCTCCTTTTCTAACCACTGAAAAGAAACTCCTTGTCCAAAATAGGTAAAGCTGTCCAATAGAAATACTCCTCCAAAGTCGGCACAAGCTGATAATCAGGAAAGGTGAAACAATGGTGCAAAGGATCATAGAATTGGACCAAGGTATTAAGAACTACTTTTGGTATATCAGTCTTCAGGATGGAGAAAATTTTTCCATAACATTTCCGGAACTCATCAGTATCAACCACCAATGCTCCAAGCTTTCTCAGCTCTACCAGATAAGGACTCTTGAAACCGTACTTCCGAGTATTCCTCTTTTCAATATTCATAGCTATAGACATCTGAAATATTGGAAAAAGTACCTATAATTCCCTTGAAATCTTGAGAACAATGCACATGAATTCATGAGTGCATGTATGCAACAACCACAAACAAGATCACACAAAGCACACGGGTCTAGGTTCCGAGTCACGAGCATGAAGTCAAGGTATTAGAGCACCACCCACACATGTAAGTACTAGGGTTTGGTCTTCATCGTTCCTGCAGAAAACCAAAAGGGTGCTAACAGAGGTGCCCAGAGTTAGCAGCCATTCTTTGGATATCATCGGTACGTAGGACTATTCCTTAATCGATAATTTCCTCAAAAGGACCTCGTCCAAGTGTAGTATCGCGTGACAACCACCCGAGGTCTACACCTGGATAGCTTGCGCACTACGTTCCTAAATTGGCTTGGATGGGTTAAGGGTTATACTACTCTCAATATGATCAGCTCCAGGTCAGAAAAGTATTTCCATGGTACGACTACTCGTCATGACATCAATAATTCGAGAGAGCCTAACTGAGTGGAGATTATCGAATTGATATTGCTTTGGACTATTGCGTCGCGTATCACTTCGAATATCGCCGTCCTATCATAATTCACTCAGATTCGGGTATAGAATCTATCTCACTCACAGAGGATCACCAAAACCGAAACAGAACAAACAATAACAAACAAATCAAACCAAAGTAGTAAATAAATCAAAGTAGGCCAAATCCACTTAGAGACTACTCCCCAGCAGATTCACCACTTTTCTGTAGCGGTAAAATCTTGAGTGTAAGCTATTAGTTAATTTAACTCAAAGTAAACAGAGTCTCCACCACACTTTTATTTTATTCCAAGTGGAAAAGGAAAAAAGAGCGAATAAATCCTAATGAATCTAAAAGTAAAAAAGCTAAAGAAACAAGCAGAGAAACGGGTAAGGGGATAGGTTACAAAATGGGAAGGTTTTATGCATCCAAGATGTCTGCAGTACTCCACAGGAGCCCTTTGAAATATTTATTGCTTTTGGTTTGAAAATGTTTGGAAAAGAGAGTGAAGGGATGAGAAAAGAATTATTTTTTAATGTTTTTGTGTTTGGAGAGGTTTACCACCTCATGCCTACGTACCCACAATGTGCAATGCAAGATCAAAACCCCGTAGTTCGTGGTACAAATAGTAAAAAGGGTTGGTTTTGATTGATTTTATTAAGTGAAGAGAATTTTTCATTTTCAAGTGGATAGCCTAACAAATCTACAATAAGAATGAAGGCACAGACTCATACATTATTATGGGGAGGGCGCCAACTCGGATAAAATCGACGAGTATGCCACTAAACCCCCAAGAATGACGAGAGACTCAATTACATCAAACTACACCCATGGAGATTGAGATAGTTTCACTCGACTATAGAATAATGACTTATAGTCTACACTTGTAAAGAAAACAAACAAATGTGCACAAAGGCACAAAACAACTTGAATGAGTTTGGTTCTTTTTATTTTTAAATTAAAGTCAAGATAATTAAGTTCATTGATTTTTTTAAAACATAAGATGTAGTAAAATCCACTTGACTAAAGTCAAGGTTTTATTTATTAAAGATATGATGGTTTTGAAAACGAGAATCCTTTGAAAAAGAAAGAAGTTTTGAAAATCAAAGAAGGGGGGAAGAGATGAAGAGGCTAACCTAGTACACAAAATAAAATCTAGGGAAAAGAATGATCTAACCGCAATAAAGGCAGTTCAAAGTATTAATAAGAATTCCATCCTTAAGCATGCTAAAACCAATGTCAAATAAAGTCAAGTCTTCAACGATTAACACTCCATGCAAAGGGATAAGATATCCTAATTCTAAGTTGAAAAGTTCCATCAATAATTCAAAAGTAATCCATAGGTAAATCACTCTAAAGCATAGGCAAGAACAATCTTCAAACTGATCTAATACCAAGCTTGATCTACTGAATTTGATGAATAAAATGAAACGGATGAAGGTTTAGCTCAAAGTTAATCAATAATTCAATGTGAATTCTTTATAACTTCCAAAAGAGGGGAAAATGAGCTTTGGTGAATTTTGTGGTTTGGGAAGATAATTGGGAAGGGATTTTTTGGCTATCAAAAGCTTCAGAATTGAATGAAATGAAGCCTCTATTTAAAGAGTTTAGGTATGGGAATTTGATGGAATGAAGCTTGCATTAGAAATTCAAAATTAGGCTTGGAAATTCAAATTTGGAGGGAAATATAAAAGAGCGGTGATTAATAAGGGTTTATGGTGGGAAATGATCAAACTGATGTAGAGAATTAAGAGGGAAATGGATCTAGAATATTCCAAATGAGATCAATGGCTAAGATGTGCTGAAATTGAACAAAATATTCAAATTTCACACTGGTTAATCGGTTAACACATTGGTTAACCGGTTAACCAAGTCAAATTTTGAATATTTAATTTAATTTTCATTACTTGATTGTTTCAGCCCGAATCTTTTGCACATCGAAGATGACATGGAAATAAACATATGAACCTTGGAATTCCTTGAATAAATCAATTAAATTGGGAAATCCTTGATCAGATAAATTTGAATTAATTGCGGATAAACTTCGACTTTTATCTGTGAAATTCATTCAAGTTGCGAGACTGCTATTTTTGGCATTTTTGACCTGAAAAAGATTAATAAAAGAAAAGAATATTTTTTTTGATTCTAATTAATGGCTAGTAAACATACACAAGTAAAAGAAAATAAAAACAATGGTGATCCCCTGTGAGGCATAAAATCTGCAACAAAAAAGAACCGAGAAACCAGTATGATCTTGTTTGTATGCAAAATGGTGCAAATGCAAACACAAATTTAGGGGCAAAAATTAGGGTATTACAACATGTGAAAGCGATAATGAAGTCTCAAGAAATGACAACTCAAGTGATGAAATAGATAAAGTAAATCCTTGTCTCATGGTTCATAACAAGGGAAAAGGAAAGTAAGACATGATAAATATGATAACTTTGATCAATTGTCTTATCCCGATTTACTTAGTACTTTTAGAGTTCTCCACCAAGAAGCTAAAGAAGCTTTTAAACGCTTAACCTCCAATAAGCACATTTTTACACATTTGGAGAAAGAGGTTTCCAATTTTCAAAAAGAATTGGAAGCTCTTAACCATTATATATATGGTGGATCCAATTAAGGAAGACAAGTGAGACTGGTTTATTTTCCATAGTTGTGAAACTTGTTGCATTTGGAAAAAAGAGGTCAAAACTCTTCAAACCAAACTAGACAAAACATCACAACCAAAAATGACTTTTGCTATTTATTGATCTTATTTTAAAAATTCCATGAATAATCCATATCAAAAATACACTTATGTGGTTGTCTCTCCCCAAAAGACTTACGTCCCCGGGTGCAGACGCGAACGGTCGGCGATGTTGGAGGTTGAGGGTGGAATTGAGTCGCCAACTAGGCATTTTTATCCCGAAGGAAAGGTAATGCTGCATAAACCAGGAAGGGTATGGATAAGACAGATGCAAACCAAAGAAACTGAGAAAGGGGATTGGTAACGACCTGGGAAGGTATTAGCACCCAGATCTTCTATCATACTCGACGGGCTCCACGCTTACTTGATTGTGCTTAAAAGAGGTAATGTATGTGTTGACTATGCATAAAAGCTAGGGAGAAAAGAATGCGTGTCAGTGAAAAAAGAGGGTGAGTGCTCAAGAATGAGGCTTAGAAAAGAAAACTGAAAGAGGGAGATGACAAAGAGACTTTTGTTCGATAATCGTTAAGTTATGCCTATGTATCCTCTCGTGCAATGAGGAAGTCAGAACACTGTAGTTCGACTCAAAGAGACTGAAAATGATTTTGACTGTGAACTTCTTGCTTGTCTATGCTCAAGTGTGTGACTCGTCTGGCTCGAGTGCTAATTGTCTTGCATTAGACGGAAGAAGCAAGTTCTCGTTTATAGAATGAGTGTGATGAGAAAAGAATCCCGAAGGAGACGATTATTGTTTGTTTTGTGTTTTCAGTTTTTTATTGTTTTCAGTGTTTTGCATAGGATAATGAGCTTAAGCCTAAATCAAGGGTTGTAAACTTATTATATCCTCCCTGATTAGGGATAATGAGCCTTCTTAAGTGTGAGATAAGCATATCCACTTAATTACCATGATGATGTAGGATTAAGACCATCAACCTACTTGTGATTATTAAGATGTTTTTTGGGTTTTGTTTAGTGTTAAGTAATGAGTTTAATCTCTAATCAAGGATTAGTGAACTCATTACACCATCCTAAGAGAAGAATGATAGATGATGAAATTCTGGTATGACAGACTCAGATGTCGAATATGATGTTGAGACATCTTATCTGTTACTTATAAACATGGTAAGGCATACATATCAGTACTTAAATAATTCTGATATATCAGAGTCAAACATGCTTCAGGATGTTGGGACATCTGATAGGACATTCAGTTCAGGTACTGCATAAAACATAAAAGATATAAAGAACACAGCAGAATTGTTAACCCAGTTCAGTGTATCTCCACACTTACATCTGGGGGCTACCAAGTCAGGAGGAAATCCACTTTAAGTAATATTAATTCTAGACTTAAACCACCCAGTTTAATCTTTCACTTAATATCTACCCAATGCAATTTCTACCTAAGACACAACTTAGATATGAGTACCAACTCACTCCCCCTCAATCACACAGTGATCTTTTACAATGATTAATAAAATTGAAGTCACACTTCAAACACAACAGCTTGATCTTACTTAAAAGTTTCAATCAAGACACAATACTTCTCTTGCTTACAAGCTTCGAGAATCACAAGTGAAACAGCCACAATAGAGTTCCTTGTTACTCACGGCTGCCACAAGAACACAACCCTAATAATGTTTACATTTTCGGTTGATTGGGTTGATTCTAAACTAGGTTACAGGGTTTCTTTTATAACCTATTCCCAACTGGATTTGGGCCTAAACAATCACAACAATAGCTGCTACAAATATGCAGAAAAAATCTGCTACAAATATTCCAAAAGATCTTCAACTCCTAAAATATCTCTAAATATAGAAACCTATATTTTTCAATATTTGTATTCAATTTAAATTGAGTCTTTAAGATCTTCTAAATCAGCACCACATATGATTGCATAATATCTCCAGAATATTCTGCATAATTCAGATCTGATAAATCCAATGTCATCACCTTGAATTAGGGTTAGTTAGTTTGCTACCTCCTTAATTCAAGGTGAATTAGTTATTCTGTTATACTGAAATCAGATAACTAATCTCCCTAAAGATGCGCCTTGTATTGCTTATCTCTTTCCAATTAATTCCAGATAGATTCCCCTGAATTTACTCAGTTCTGTTATGCATTAATTAATTCTGGTAGCAAGTCTGAGATGTCACAACATCTGTTGGGACATCCTGAAAAACTGAACTTACTTCATTTACTGATACAATGTCACAACATCTGATGTGACATCCTGTAAACTGAACTTATTCCATTAACTGATACAATGTCCTAACATCTGGTGTGACATCCTGATATCTTGACTTAAGTTCATTAAATGTTACTCTGTTTGACAGTGTCACAACATCTGGTGTGACATCTTGAACTAAGTTCAACACTTCTTGTTTGATATCTATATGTAACATATGACAGTAATGTTGTCATGACAGTTGCAGATGTTTCAACATTTTCTTTGACATCTGTCATAACATTTGCAGATGTTTCAACATCTTCTTTGACATCTGTCTGTAACATATGACAGTAATTCTGTCATGACATTTGCAGATGTTTCAACATCTTCTTTGACATTTGTCTGTAACATATGACAGTAATTCTGTCATGACATTTGCAGATGTTTCAACATCTTCTTTGACATCTGACTGTAACATATGACAACATCTGTTGGGACATCCTGAATTAAGTTCTTATACTCTGTTTGATAATGTCCCAACATCTGATAGGAAATTCTGAACTGAATTCAACATCTTCTTTGACAACTTCCTTAATCATGTCTTGACTTGTTCTTCCAGAGTCTATACCATGTTAATTTAACATATGGAACTTCTTATTCAACATTTTCCAGCCATATTAGTTTTACCAAACATAATGCCAATCATAAAATAATAGCATTAACAATCTCCCCCTTTGGCTTATTTTGGCTAAAACTAATTTACATACAGGTGTAGTAGTACCTTATGTAGAAGTTCCTTAACATCACATCTTCATATCAGACCTCACACTATTACTTCTCCCCCTTTTTAGCCATAAAAAGACAAAGGTACCATAATAAAAATAGAGGTTTATAATCTCCATAAGCTTGAAACACACACAAGCTTCACAATTCCTCAAGAATCAAACATAAACTGCAGAGAGCAGCTTTATATAATATAGCCTTCTAGACTCTTAGGATTCTCCTTATCTGGTTAAGGTATTACTCCCCCTTAACACCACAAAATCAAGTGCACATACTTGTAACACACTCCCCCTATCTAGGATACTCCATGCTTCTCTGTACATTGATGAAAGGAAAACATAAGACGCATCTTCATGTCTTCAAGAGCTCCCCCTCTGTTCAATTCCCAATTGAACACATTCACTTCTTGTACCAAAGCATACCTGATTCCTTTCTGGGTTTGTAGTTACCACAGACTACACAAGATGAACATCTTCTAGCACACAGGTTCTTGACATTAAGCCTATACACACCAAAGGCCATACAATAAAAAAAAAACACAACCAAACTAATTATGACATTAGAATGAATGTCCACAAACAAACTTCCAAGCAATCAATACCTGATATACTTCAATCTCTTCTACATGTTTCTTCCAATATAAATCATCTACTTCATCATTCTCCCATATGATTAGGTAGTCTAATAATAGAAACCATGTAGATAAACACCCCAGATAATGTACTAACACTTAGTTAGAACATTTTTCATACACCAAGACCTTATCACCATGATCCTAGATGTGCTCCACCAACTGGACTTACTATAGCATAGTAATCCAAGAACTGAAAATCTTCAATTACACTGTGCCACCAGTTAGAATCAGAAATCCAGAAAGAGTGATAAACTCTCATCCAACTTCAAGAAGAATAAATCCTCTTGATTCTTCAACTCATCACTCCTCTGCCCAAGAGCAATTTGTTCCAAGACAATCCTCAAGAACAACCAGCTGCCACACTCTGATTATCTTGATTCTTCGAATCCACTTTAAAGATCAACTAATTACCACATTTTGATAACCTCCTTTATGAATCCTCATATGAAAAAGCCAATTGCCACTTTTGTCTTTTTCACGTTTATAATAAATCTTCCAAAGATATCCTGATCAATAAAGTTGATCTTCACCACGCTGTCAAGATAAAAGGCCTTATGAAGCATTCAATCCCTATAGATTATTTTATCTTGATTTATGTGTCACTTCACCAATTAGACTCTGATGTTGAACTAGATGTTTAAACATTATTATCCCACATCCATCTGTTAAATTCAGGTCCTTCTTCTGCCACTTGAAAGAACCTCCTTCCTTTATAGAACAAGAGTTCCATGCTCTCATAGACTTGATTCATCCATCAAGTTTGAGTAAACAACCTCCATTATATTGGTTTTGCAGAAGTTCCTACCAATAACACATTTTGATGAGAAGCTTCCAATGTTTCTCCAAAGTCTTCAAACCTGCCACTGTCTGATTATTCAGAAGGAATAGTTAAGAACTACACTTCATAACTATACCAAGGATGCCACCTATCTTAACTCCATGATGAGTATTCTGGACTACACCTAGATCAGAAATAAACCAATCCAAGTAGTCATCAAGATTATGATATGTTCATGGTCTTTCATCTCCATCTTCAGAATCAACAATATCCAGACTAGTTCTTGTCAAGAAACTTTCCAGAAATACATAACTCCTGTCACACAAGACTGAAGCCAATGCTACAGCTTATGCAATACCTCTCCCATGATTCTGCACAAACTCTGATGATAAGATATTCCAACATCTTTTTGAACATCACTAATCTTGAATCACAAGGATAATCAATCAAATATTTGTGAACTCCACAAACAACAATTGATCTTAAATCCTTGTATAATACCTTATCAGATAGTTCTACACAATCTGATCTTTTAATTTTGAAGGATTTTAAAGTTAGCTCCAGATACGATTAGCAAGATCTCCTCATGTCATGGATAAACAATACTCCAGCTGAGCATAAACTCTACTAATTCTCAATTTCACACCCCTGATGAACATACAAAGAGCACAA
Organism: Lathyrus aphaca; assembly: GCA_963966055.1. Taxonomy (NCBI): domain Eukaryota; kingdom Viridiplantae; phylum Streptophyta; class Magnoliopsida; order Fabales; family Fabaceae; genus Lathyrus; species Lathyrus aphaca. Next base: position 473,767,529 of record OZ014523.1, read on the forward strand.
CTGATAAATATCCACACTTGATTTTATATTCCAAAATAGATGCTCTTAGTTTGCTTGCTACAAAGGGTTCATACTGCCACTATCCATGACTAGTAGTGGAAGAGACTACCAGTTCAACAACCATTCTGATCAGACTTCTCAATATGACATTCTTCCCTTGCTTCTAGCAATTGTTGGTCACATTGCTAGCTTTAATCATGACCAAAGTCATGCATTTATCACCCACATTTGTAAATACATTTAGAAGCTTCTTCATCTTCAGATTCATCATCAGATTCATCAGTATTCTGAGCAACCTCTTCCAGCTCCAGCATTTGAATTACTTCCTCAAGCTTTTTCTTCCTGGCATCCAGCTTTTTGCAAGTGTTCTTCAGATCTGCAATCAAGGCAACTTTGGATATGGGAGTCTTTGCTTTTGAAGGTCCAGCAGATGTCCTAGTGGAAGATTCAACATCAGCAGCATGATGGCTCAAGAAAAGTTTGTAATGGAAGGCCAGAGGACTTTTTCTTTTGCATACTGAATCCTTCTCAGTGAGGATACCTGGATACTGGCTTAGTATGATTCCACATAGCAGAGAGGGAAAAGCAATGGGAAGATTTGTTGCTGATGTTCCTGCATGCTTTAGGGTTTGATCAAAGATGTAAGCCCCAAAGTCCAGCTTTGTTTGGGTGCCCACAACATATATGAATCTGCCCAATCCAGTTGCTATTGAAGAAGTATGGTTGGTAGAGACCCTGTTTACAGTGCCAATCCTATGCAGCATTGCATACTTCCTTGTTAGCAATCTAACATAAAGTTTTCCCTTGACTGGCCAAGCTTTGACTTGATTGGTAGTAATGACCTTACACACCTGGTTATCTGTCTTACCCAGCTCATTAGGTCCATCCGATTCTTTCCTTAGATAATGGTTGATAACCCTAGGAGAGAATTCCACACATCTCCCTCTTACATAGACTTTTCTGAATTCATCTGATTTACCTTCAGCACAGTCCTCTTGTAGGTTGACACTGAATTCCTTGACTAGCAGCTCATAGCAAGGTGAAAAGTTTGATACTGTTTTGAATAAACCAGCAGAAGAAATTAGGTCAATTACCTCAGTGCACTCAAGTGCATTGCTGCCCAGCTCTCTTTCAAGTGCTACCCTTCTTTGGTATACAAATTTCCATCTACTCACACTTGACACATGATGGAATGAAACATTGTCTAGAGGAGCTTCTGGAACAGCAGAGGTGGACCTTGAGGGTGCTGGTTTCTTCTTTGGTTGGGATGTTGGAACATCCTCTTCAACATCTGAATCTGGTGGAGTTACAGCTTTCCTCTTTTGGGTATTCACCTTGCTCCATTGTTTAGTAGGACCAAATACCACTTTGGCCTTGTCTTTCTTTGGAGTAGGCTGCTTCTTTTCAGGAGTTGAATGTCCTGCAGTCTTCTTTTCCTTTCTAGCCCTAAGCCTTTTGGCTATGCTAGGGTCCACAGAAGCAATGATCTCTGTGTCAGAGTCATTATCTAAGTCTTCAACATGTAGCATAGATGCCTCCTCTTCCAGGTTAGGAGTAGGTTCCAAACATATGTGATCATCACACATTTGTCTAGCACCCAGAGCATCCATCATGTTAGCAGGATATCACACCAGTTTCCTTCTTCTGGAACACAAAACTAAGCTTGGTTCTGAAACATTATTGCTTTCAAGATTACTATCTTTTCTTCAATCAGCTCCAACTGAAGTGCTATAACATTATGAAAGATACTTTGCACACATACAATAGACAGTAGCATCTCAAGGAGTATTAAGCTTCATAGCTTCATAAATCCAAAAAAACAATCTTTTAGGTCTTTGATTCAACATTTACCATAAACTGTTGATGTGTAGTGTGGTGTCAAGCCATTAGGATTGACATATCAATTCAGCTTCTTTCTTGATGAAACTTCCTTCAGTTCATGATTTAGACAATCATAAACATGTATCTTCACAAGAGAGATTTTCTCCAGCTATACCTAAACAACATAGGACACCATAACCAGGAAGAATATCCTCATTAGGTTACCATAAATAAGCTTAAGAGATAACTTATCAAGATTTTCACTCCCGCATGAAAGATTTGATAATTATACTCTTTTGTTTTGGCTCCAACCTCTTCTTTCATCAAGAACCACACCATTCTGAACTAAGTTTCTTCCAGTTCTGTAATCACATGATAGAACATCAAACTTGACATTATGAACTGAAGTTTTACAACAGCCTTTGTAGGAAGTACTGGGAAACCACTATCAAACACATCATAAATAATAGAGCAATTCCTTATAAATTGTATGATCATCAATTCAGATACAGATATAACTCCCCATACAAGAACAACCAGAACATTTCCCAACCACAGTGCATCTAATCCAAGTAACACACAAACTTGGTATAACTTCAGAAAATATCAGAGGCATATGCAGCAGTACAGAAGTTGAACCCAAACCTCACAGAAAACAAAATACAAGCTTCCTTCAAATATAGAATTCTCTGAAACAATATGTCAGGACATTCTGTCTGACATCATAGCTACACAGCAATTCACCAGCAAATTTCCAGCCCTGATAACACCAGACTGGTCCAATATACACCATATGATGAATAGTCCATCCTCCACTTCTAGGGACCATTCAAACTCCAATATGAACCTCTCAAGTTCCAACAGCTTTTCATTATATCATCCTTCTTCCTTTACCATGAACCAGAAAGTATCCCCCTTAGATCTCATCCAGAAACAGACCAGGATGCCTGCTCTGATACCAATTGAAATTCTGGTATGACAGACTCAGATGTCGAATATGATGTTGAGACATCTTATCTGTTACTTATAAACATGGTAAGGCATACATATCAGTACTTAAATAATTCTGATATATCAGAGTCAAACATGCTTCAGGATGTTGGGACATCTGATAGGACATTCAGTTCAGGTACTGCATAAAACATAAAAGATATAAAGAACACAGCAGAATTGTTAACCCAGTTCAGTGTATCTCCACACTTACATCTGGGGGCTACCAAGTCAGGAGGAAATCCACTATAAGTAATATTAATTCTAGACTTAAACCACCCAGTTTAATCTTTCACTTAATATCTACCCAATGCAATTTCTACCTAAGACACAACTTAGATATGAGTACCAACTCACTCCCCCTCAATCACACAGTGATCTTTTACAATGATTAATAAAATTGAAGTCACACTTCAAACACAACAGCTTGATCTTACTTAAAAGTTTCAATCAAGACACAATACTTCTCTTGCTTACAAGCTTCGAGAATCACAAGTGAAACAGCCACAATAGAGTTCCTTGTTACTCACGGCTGCCACAAGAACACAACCCTAATAATGTTTACATTTTCGGTTGATTGGGTTGATTCTAAACTAGGTTACAGGGTTTCTTTTATAACCTATTCCCAACTGGATTTGGGCCTAAACAATCACAACAATAGCTGCTACAAATATGCAGAAAAAATCTGCTACAAATATTCCAAAAGATCTTCAACTCCTAAAATATCTCTAAATATAGAAACCTATATTTTTCAATATTTGTCTTCAATTTAAATTGAGTCTTTAAGATCTTCTAAATCAGCACCACATATGATTGCATAATATCTCCAGAATATTCTGCATAATTCAGATCTGATAAATCCAATGTCATCACCTTGAATTAGGGTTAGTTAGTTTGCTACCTCCTTAATTCAAGGTGAATTAGTTATTCTGTTATACTGAAATCAGATAACTAATCTCCCTAAAGATGTGCCTTGTATTGCTTATCTCTTTCCAATTAATTCCAGATAGATTCCCCTGAATTTACTCAGTTCTGTTATGCATTAATTAATTCTGGTAGCAGGTCTGAGATGTCACAACATCTGTTGGGACATCCTGAAAAACTGAACTTACTTCATTTACTGATACAATGTCACAACATCTGATGTGACATCCTGTAAACTGAACTTATTCCATTAACTGATACAATGTCCTAACATCTGGTGTGACATCCTGATATCTTGACTTAAGTTCATTAACTGTTACTCTGTTTGACAGTGTCACAACATCTGGTGTGACATCTTGAACTAAGTTCAACACTTCTTGTTTGATATCTATATGTAACATATGACAGTAATGTTGTCATGACAGTTGCAGATGTTTCAACATTTTCTTTGACATCTGTCATGACATTTGCAGATGTTTCAACATCTTCTTTGACATCTGTCTGTAACATATGATAGTAATTCTGTCATGACATTTGCAGATGTTTCAACATCTTCTTTGACATATGTCTGTAACATATGACAGTAATTCTGTCATGACATTTGCAGATGTTTCAACATCTTCTTTGACATCTGACTGTAACATATGACAACATCTGTTGGGACATCCTGAATTAAGTTCTTATACTCTGTTTGATAATGTCCCAACATCTGATAGGACATTCTGAACTGAATTCAACATCTTCTTTGACAACTTCCTTAATCATGTCTTGACTTGTTCTTCCAGAGTCTATACCATGTTAATTTAACATATGGAACTTCTTATTCAACATTTTCCAGCCATATTAGTTTTACCAAACATAATGCCAATCATAAAATAATAGCATTAATAGATGAGAACACTTAAGTTGAGGAAGATGCCTCAAGTTAATCCATGGTTAGGGATTAAATTCATTATAAAACAAGACTTTATTAAAGTGGATTTTAATTAAAGGGTGAGATTAAGAAGTGAGTTTAAGTTTGTAAGACAACTTGAGGGGGACTTGTCCATTAAACACTAGGGTTAGTCCCTCTTAACCATAAGGAAGATATGGAACCCTAATGTAAGGCCCAAGTTACAAGCTTAAGTCTTGATCATTATTAAGTGTTTCGATTAAGAGGTGTAAACAAATTAAAGGTTTAACACTTAGGATTAAAGTTATACGCTTCACCTAAGATAAGGATGCAGGCATAACCCTAATTCAAAGTCCTAAAGCTTTAAGTGTTTAGCCTCTAATTATGAGATGAGAAGAGAGACTCAAAGGTAAAAGATATGGGGGACTATATACAACCCTAAAAATTATCATGCTTGGATATCCTATGGTTTATGAGGCTTAAAGAAAGATCTTCAGGAGGCCACAAAGGAAGAAGAAGCAAATGAAAAGAGAAGGAGAGAAAGAATAAGTTACTTACTTCCTGAAGAAGATAAGTAACCTAAAAGAAAGAAAGTAAGAATGAGAGAGCATAAGTGAAGCAAGTTCACTTCAAATACAAGCAAAGAATGCATATGAAGAGATAAGAAGAAGGTAGGACGTGTGTCAGACCCTAATTTTTGACCCTAAGATTTTTCGCATCTCATCTGCATTTCGCATACAAACAAGATCACGCACTGGTTCATGTATCTTTTTCAGGTGCAGGTCTATGCTTCGCAGGGGATCACCTTGTTTAATTTCTGTTATTTGTTTATATTTACTAACCTCTAACCAAAATATCAAAAAAAAATATGTTGCAGTTGCTTCTTCTTCTTCTGTGTTGCAGGATTTCAAAGAAAGGGCTGTGATTTCAATTCAGATGCGGTTGTTCAATTATGATTCGATTCAGATGGACGTTTGACCTAATCTTGGTCAAACTATCAAAAGATTGTTTCGACTGCAAGTTGTTTGTGCCAGTGGTTTACTTTTCAGACTGTGCGTATTCAAAAGTTCAAGACTGTGTTATGTGCTGTGATCATCAGTTATCAGACAGTGTTTTGTGCGAAGTTTGGTCCGAATCTTCAATGATCGTTAATTCATCAGTGGTTTGTTTGTGGATTTATTTTCCTCAAATAATCTGGGCAATTTTTAGAGGATTCAAGTGGTTGTGGCTCAATGCTATGAATTACTCAGTGGATTGGTGATGGCTGTGTACATTCTTTATCAGAGGCTTGTGAAAAATCGGGAGTTGGTCGTGAAACCTAAAAAAAAATCATCATCATCCAATTTCTAAATTTTTTAGTTTGATTATCCATTATCCTTTATCCAACAACCACTTTTCCATTATTTTTCTCGATTATCCGATTATCCAATTTTTATCCTACTTCATATCCATTTATCCATTTCCCATTATTTTTCAATTTTTCTTTTACCCATTTTATCCAATAAACCATCATTATTTTTTTATTCATTTCTATTCACTTTCTAATTTTAGCCGATTATCCATTCAACTTTCGTTTTTCCAAACCATCCATTCTTTTTCCATTGTGTCTATTACCACCAAATTCATAAAAAATACACTGCAAAAAATTATTATTATTAAAGTCCATGTTGTTTTTCACATTTTTGCATTTTTAGAGATTTAAAATAAGCCCATTGATACATTTTGTTATTTTTCTTTATTAAAAAAAAGAATCATATCAAGCTAACAATACACATCATCCAATGCAACTTCTAGCCTTTGCCTTATACCACACCTCACACTTCTCAATTCACAAAGCCACAAAGCAAAACAACTAGGCCCCACACGCATAAGCAGCAGATTCCCTCATGTGCAGGCTTTATCAAAGCAAAACAACAAGGCCCACACGCGCGCGCATCACGTTGACCCCACCTCACGTTTCCCTTCAAGCCGCAAAATTGCAAGCCTCAGCTTCAGTAACTCCCCACATCAGCCTGCCAAGACTTTCTCCAACCAGATACAAGCTACAATCCAAAGCGCATGCCTGCAAGCTCCTAAGCCAAACTTTGGCCCTTGCCCGCAAAACAAACACTTCCGTACACTCAAGCCTCTCCAAGCAGCAGCTTCAGCCAATAATTTCCCAGCTTTTCCAACTTGCAAAATAAAAACAATACCGGCCAAATTTCCACAAACCGAAGCCGCAAGCATCACTTACAAGCTTCACGAAACACCAGCTTCGTATCCCGCAAGCCGAAAACAACAAACACTTGCCTCAGGCACAAGCTACAACAATTACATCCTCAGCTCGAAAGCTTCAGCCTTCACGTACACATTTCCCACGCCCTTCAACATCAATTTGCACAAGCCCACTTGCAGCCTTTCACTTCCAGCCAACAGCCGCACGAAACTTCACGCATCCAATACAAGCCAGCCGAAGCCGAACTACACACAATACGCACACTGACTTCACGTTTTCGGTACAACCCCAAAGTGCAAATCACAAAGTATCAAAACGCAAGAAAAAGGGCATAAAACGCAGCAAAACTCAAACTCAAGGACACGAGAATCTCACTTTCAAAAACGCCCGCGGAAAGGTTAAAACGGCATCACGATTTGAGGACCTCTTCTTCTATTTAAAGGACTAATCTCACCTTCAAGATTAAGCTTCAATGAGCCGGCAAACCCCTGCCAAATTGATTTAGCGTTTCAAAACGAAAATTATCGAAACCCCTTTCTTCCTTCATCCACCCTAAATTCTTCATCAAATTCAATCCTCTTTCATAAAACTTCTACCAATCTTCCATCAACTTTCATAATCTCTATTCAATTTCTTTCAATTCATCTTCACTAAATCCCTTCCATAACCTGCAAATCATCAACAACAACCTCAAACAATAATCACAAATCAAAACCGAGAAAGGGAAGAAGAGGAGAGAGTCGGCGATTTGAGAGAGAGGTTCGTGAGGTGAGAGGAAAGTAGTTTGAATCGAAGAAATTGCTGTGTGTTGTTTGCATGAAGGTGAGGATTGACCGCCGTTTTCCTTTCTGCCGTAAACAGTGCTGCGGCGTCCCTATTAGACGAAGAAGAAGGAGATCCCTTTTTTTTTGCTTCTGTTTTATTTTAGTTACTAATTTGTTTTATATTTTTATTAAAAAAGAAAGAAGGTACAAGCATTTGGATTTGGATCCGTTGGGATCCGGATTTACTGATCCATCACCACTTGTTTACTGCGCATCCCCCTTCCCCTTTCATTTCATTATTTTTTTGCTTTTTCTTTCATATTATATTCTTTAATTTTGTTCTTCTTTTTTTTTCCTTTTGTTCTCAATTTTTTTTAGAAACAATTAGGAAGGATATAAAAAAGAAAAATAATTTAGAAAATAGTATTTTAGAATATGTTTTAAGAGAAATCTTAAAAAAATATATTCTAAAAGAAGATTAAAAAAAAGAGTGTTTAGAAAAGAAGTTTTAGAAAATGATTAAAAAAAAATATTTCTATTTCTTTTTTTATGGAGTCTATTATTAGATCCATTTCTTATTCATCTCTTTTCATTTTTGGTCGATGACAATCTCCGATTCGTGATTGTTGATTTCTGATTGGTTTAATCTTCATTATTTCAAATCTATGGACGAATGATCATTTGGATCATTCTCCATACTTTGAGATCGTGATAGATTGCCTTTCGAGAAATTCAACGAAAATCTCGATTAAGATTAGACTGTTCTCCTTCTTTTAGTGTGGCATGTTTTCGGAGAACGATCCATAATATCGTTTCTCTAACATGTATTAACACGAATATTTTCCACTTTAATTAGTGGTGGCCGGCCTCATTTGTAGGGTAATTACTCCGTAAATTACTCGGCGATTGCTTAACATAAACCTACAGTTGTCCCGATTCGGAATGCGATCCACTTGGATCCGGTTGCCTCGATTTTATTTTTCTTTTCGTGGTTGTGCTTGATTAAGTTCATCATACCACTTATATTTTAAATTTATAATAATGTGAATATACTAACATTTAATTTTAACCTCTCGCACCTTATCCTCTTTTATTTTAATCTCTTGTTCCCTACCTATCTTATTATGTTTCTATATTCATTCATCATATTGCTTATTGTATATATTATTGTTGCTTGTTATTTTTCATTTTTCCATTTGGACACGAAAATATTAATAAAGGATTAAACATCTAAAAATTGGTGGCTTTTAACTTCGGACTATGGTTACTATCCTTAGCTTGGGAGTTTTGGACTTAGATTCTAGGACCATTTCTTTGCTTGATTTGTTATGAATTGAAGACTTTGGCTCCGATTAAGATCATTTTTTCATAAAGATGGAGATCCAATTGTTTCAAAGATGCTTGCCATTTGGTTTGATCATTTCTTCCTTTAGCTTTTATTTTCAAGTTTTAGGATAGTCCCTTCATCTCTTCCCATCTTCTTCAATTTTCAAATCTCCTTCCTCTTTTCAAAACTTTCTTTGTTTTATAACTTCAAACATTTTCTCAATCAAACCGTGACTTCGGTCATGTGCTTTTACCTTTTCATTTTCATTTCTTAATAAATGCTAAACCATATAAGCATATCGAAACTTTCTTTCTCAAAAACTTTAAAACTTTCAAACTCATTCAATTGATTTTGTGCCCTCGTGCACGTTTCTTTTAACCTTTTTGTGTTTAGATATGATTCATCCTTTCTAGCGGAATTATTCGCTAAAGGATGACGACTTATCTTTACATTTTAAAATCAATTCAAACTCATTTGCCTTTTCACAATTTGTACCATGAACTACGGGGTTTTGATCTCGCATTGCACTTTGTTGGTACGTAGGCATGAGACGTTCGTCTCTTCAAACACCAAAATCTTAAAAAATATTCTTCTTCTCATCTCTTCAATCTTTTTTCAAGCAAACCATTTCAAACCAAAAAAATGCAGTAAACATTTCAAAGGGTTCCCGTGGAGTACCACGGACAAGTCGGGTGCTTAAAACCTTCCTGATTTGTAACCAATCCCCGTATCCATTCTCTGTTTGATTCTTTTAGCTTTTTAGCTTTTAAGATTCTTTAAGGCTTTCTTCGTTCTTTTTGCCTTTTTCCATTTGGAAATAAATAAAAGTGCGGTGGTGACTCTGTGTATATCGAGTTAAGTTAATCAATAACTTACACTCATGATTTTACCGCTACAACGTGGATGCAAATTCACATCCCAAACAACTTACCATAAGCCCCTGAAATGTTAGTACGAATGCATAAGATGCAAAGCAAAAGGAAATGAAATGAATAAAGATGCAAAGACCAAAACCAGAAGCATATATGCAAGGAAAATGTGTTATGAGATGATGCAAAGTCATACATAATGCATATGAATGTTCATACAAGGATGAGATGCAAAGGAAGTATGAGAGAAGCTTGAAAACACATGAATGTCCATGGAATGTAATGAATGAAAAGTGTAGATGTTTAAGAATTGGCAGAATTTTTGACCAAACAAGAAATGTTAAATTCAGTTCAGAATGTCCTATCAGATGTTGGGACATTAGCAAACAGAGTATGTGAACTTGGTTCAGGATGTCCTATCAGATGTTGGGACATTGTATAAATGACTAAGTTCAGTTTTGTCAGGATGTCCCAACAGATGTTGAGACATCTCAGACCTGCTACCAGAATTAATTATTGATTAACAGATCAGAGATATTTAAGGAGAATTATCTGGAATTAATTAATGATGGATATAAAACAGAACAAGGCGCATCTGTAGGGAGTTTTAAATTGAAGATTCAGATTAAAACAGAAGACCTAATGCACCTAGAATATAGGAGGTAACAAACCCTAAATTCAAGGTGACAGCTGCTGCACATTAGGGCTGGATCATTCTACAGAAAGCCCAAAATTCAGAGACCTATTTAAACAACAGAAAATCATAGAATTTAGCACGAATTTCAGAAGACTAAATAGGGTGTCTAGTGTTTTAATAGCAGGTTGTTTTTTATGTACCACTTTATGAGCTTTTAAGCAAAAGTGCATTTGTGACTTGATTGAAACTGTGAAGTAAAATCAAGCTGTTATTTTTGAAGGATGTCTTCAACTTTTGTAAACTTGTAAACTTGATCACTGGGTGATTAAGGGGGAGTGAGTAGGGTACTCTTATCTAAGTGAGTCTTAGGTAGAAATTGCATTGGGTAAGTATTAAGTGATAGATTAAACAGGGTGGTTTAAGTCTAGAATTAATATTACTAATAGTGGATTTCCTCCTGGCTTGGTAGCCTCCAGATGTAGGTGTGGTTATACACTGAACTGGGTTAACAAACTTCTGTGTTGTTTATTTTTCCTGCTGTTTAAGTTTTGGTTAAAATTTGTCAAATGTCCTATTAAGTGTTGGAACATCTCTTAGGACATCTCATTACAGAATTTCAATTGGCATCAGAGCAGGCACCCTGCCTGTTTATACTGGGTGAGATCTAGGGAAAACAAATTCTGTAACATGGACAGAGATATAGGGTCAGTAAATAGACCACCTATACTGGATGGTTCTAATTATGACTACTGGAAGCCAAGAATGATTGCATTCTTAAAGTCACTTGACAACAGGGCATGGAGAGCAGTAATTGTTGGATGGAAACATCCTGTTAAAGACACCAAAGATGGATCAATAGTTCTGAAACCTGAAGAAGAATGGAGTAAAGAGGAAGAAGATTCAGAACTAGGCAACTCAAAAGCCCTAAATGCTTTATTCAATGGCATTGATAGAAATATTTTCAGACTGGTGCATCATTGTGAACTGGCCAAAGATGTGTGGGATACCCTCAAGACAACTCATGAAGGAACATCAAAAGTAAAAATGTCAAGACTTCAACTTCTCACCACCAAGTTTGAAAACTTGAGAATGAAGGAAGATGAATCAATTCATGAGTTCTACATGAACATCTTGGATATAGCCAATACTTCTGGAGCCTTGGGAGAAAAGATGACTGATGAAAAGCTTGTAAGGAAGATTCTCAGATCTTTGCCAAAAAGATTTGACATGAAAGTCACAGCAATAGAAGAAGCTCAAGACATATGCTCCATGAAAGCTGAAGAACTCATTGGTTCCCTTCAAACTTTTGAAATGGGAATGAATGACACACATGCTAAAAAGAACAAAAGCATTGCCTTGGTTTCAAATGCAGATGAAGAAGAAGATGATAAATCAGCAAATGACAAAAGCTTATCAGAAAACCTTGCCTTGCTTGGAAGACAATTCAAACAGATTCTCAGAGGAATGGAAGGCCAATCCAAATCCAGTGGAAGAAACACAAACTCTGAGAACAGGAGAACATATGATGCTAACAGAAAGTCAAAGTTTGCTGAAAAGACCAGTCAAGATAAAGGAGTCAAATGCCATGAATGTGAAGGATATGGACACATCAAGTTTGAATGTCCTACCTACTTAAAGAGGCAAAAGAAAGGACTCTCTGTGACCTGGTCTGATGAAGACTCAGGAGAGTCAGAAGAAGAATCAGCTAAGCATATTACTGCTCTAGCTGGACTGTGTGAATATGATAGTGATTCCAGCTGTGGAGAGCTTACTTATGCAGATCTTGAGCAAGCCTTCAAGGATCTGTACAAGAGTAGTACTGAAGTATGCAGTGAGGTCATAAAGCTAAAGAAGCAGAATGAAGTACTAGAAGAAGAAAAAGCAAGTGATCAAGTAATCATTGATACCTTAAAAAGTGAAGTAACTCTTCTCAATTCTAAGCTGGAACATATGTCCAAATCTGTTAGAATGATGAACAGCAGCTCAAATACACTGGATGCTATTCTCTGCAATAATAAACATTCAAGGGACAAAAGTGGACTGGGATATAACAGAGATGAAGCCAGCTCCAGCAAAGCTACTTCAAAAATTACACAGTCAAACAAGATGTCCCAACAGATGCTTCAACATCAGAACACAAAGACTAACTTAATGTTCCAACAGATGTCTCAACATTCTGGAAAGAACAAAATGAAGAAGAAGTATCAAAGATGGAGATGCCATCACTGTGGAAGATTTGGGCATATCAAACCTCACTGTTATAAGCTACATGGATATCCAAATCAGATGTATCAGCAACCCTCCAAACAGAAAGTAGAAGGTACCAAGAAAGTGCTTAGACATCAAAGGAATCAGCAACCTCCTAAGCAGAAGACAGAGGTCATCAAGAAGGTTTGGAGACCAAAAGCTGACACTCAGACTGATCAAAGCCACAGTCCCAAGAACCAGATCAACAATCAAGCTTTGAGATCAGCTGAACAACACACAGGGCAGAGGCATCAAAAGAAATCTCAACTCATCTGGTCAAAGAAAAGTACTGCATACATAGCACATACATCACTGAAAGTATCAGCTAAAGAAGACTGGTATTTTGACAGTGGATGTTCAAGGCACATGACTGGATTGAAGAATCTGCTAGTGAACTTAAAATCACATTCATCCAGGTATGTAACTTTTGGAGATGGAGCTAAAGGAGAGATCAAAGGAGTTGGAACCTTGGACTGTCAAGATGTTCCAAGACTAAATGATGTATTGCTAGTTAAAGGGTTAACTGCTAACCTTATCAGTATAAGTCAACTATGTGATCAAGGATACAGTGTAAACTTTACAAAAACTGAATGCATAGTGACTAACCAAGAGCAAGAAGTTGTCATGAAAGGTGCAAGGTCAAAAGACAACTGTTACATGTGGGAGCCATTAGACTTCAGTCCCACTTCAACTTGTTCTCTAGCTAGAGAAGAAGAAGTAAAACTATGGCACCAAAGGCTAGGTCATCTTCATTTCAGAGGCATAAAGAAGATCATATCTATGGATGCTGTAAGAGGTATTCCCAAACTGAAGATTGATGATGGCAAAATATGTGGTGAATGTCAAATAGGCAAACAAACCAAGATGTCCCATCCAAAGCTCCAACATCTGACAACTTCCAAAGTTTTGGAACTTTTACATATGGATCTTATGGGACCTATGCAGGTTGAAAGTCTTGGTGGTAAAAGGTATGCCTATGTTGTGGTTGATGATTTTTCAAGATATACATGGATAAACTTCATCAAAGAAAAGTCAGATGTATTTGATGTATTCAAAGAATTATGTCAAAGATTGCAAAGGGAAAAATCCAGCTGTGTGATCAGAATAAGAAGTGATCATGGAAAAGAATTTGAGAATCAAAAGTTCTTAGATTTCTGTTCTTCAGAAGGAATCAACCATGAGTATTCTTCACCTATCACTCCTCAACAGAATGGGATTGTTGAAAGGAAGAATAGAACCATTCAAGAATCAGCAAGAGCTATGATCCATGCTAAGAAGTTACCTCTGTATTTCTGGGCTGAAGCTATGAACACTGCCTGCTACATCCATAACAGAGTTACCTTGAGAAAAGGAACCCTGTCCACAATATATGAAGTCTGGAAGGGCAGAAAACCCACTGTGAAGTACTTTCATGTGTTTGGAAGTAAATGCTATATTCTGGCAGATAGGGAGCAAAGGAGAAAAATGGATTCTAAAAGTGATGAAGGAATTTTCCTTGGATACTCTATAAACAGCAGAGCATATAGAGTATTTAACTACAGAACAAATGTTATCATGGAGTCCATAAATGTGATAATTGATGATGCTCCTACAGATGTCCCAGAAGATGTTGGAACATCTGCTGATATCAAGATTGAAGCTGAAGAAAAGAATGATCAATATAACTTCACTCAAAATGATACAAGGTCAGAAGATTCAAGCAAACCTCCCTCCATCAGAATACAGAAGGATCATCCCAAAGATTTAATAATTGGTGATCCCAACAGAGGTGTGAGCACTAGATCAAGAGAAGTGATTTCAGGTTCTTGTTTTGTGTCCAAAATAGAACCTAAAAACATCAAGGAGGCTCTCACTGATGAATACTGGATTTGTGCTATGCAAGAGGAATTAGGTCAATTCACAAGGAATGAAGTGTGGAATCTTGTTCCTAGACCTAATGACATAAATGTGATTGGTACAAAATGGGTGTACAAGAACAAGTCAAATGAACAAGGAATTGTTACAAAGAACAAAGCTAGACTTGTGGCTCAAGGATACACTCAAATTGAAGGGGTAGACTTTGATGAAACCTTTGCACCAGTAGCAAGGCTTGAATCAATAAGACTACTGTTGGGAATTGCTTGTATCTTAAAGTTCAAGCTATTTCAAATGGATGTGAAAAGTGCCTTTCTTAATGGTTATCTTAATGAAGAGGTATATGTAGAACAGCCTAAAGGATTTGTTGATCCAAGCTGTCCAAATCATGTATACAAACTCAAGAAAGCACTTTATGGTCTGAAGCAAGCTCCAAGGGCATGGTATGAAAGACTTACCACATTTCTTATCAAGCAAGGATACAGAAAAGGTGGGATTGATAAAACCCTGTTTGTTAAAGATGAAGAAGGAAATGTCATGATTGCACAAATATATGTTGATGACATTGTGTTTGGTGGGATGTCTGATAAGATGGTCAAACATTTTGTCAAGCAGATGGAAGCTGAATTTGAAATGAGTCTAGTAGGTGAATTAACCTATTTTCTTGGTCTGCAAGTTAAGCAAATGGAAGACTCAATATTCATCTCACAAAGCAAGTACTCCAAGAACATAGTGAAGAAATTTGGAATGGAAAATGCTTCTCATAAAAGAACTCCTGCTCCTACACATTTAAAGCTGACTAAAGATGAAAAGGGTGAGAAGGTAGATCAAAGTTTATATAGAAGCATGATTGGAAGCTTGTTATACTTGACTGCTAGCAGACCAGACATTGCATTTGCAGTAGGAGTTTGTGCAAGATATCAAGCTGATCCAAAAGTCAGTCATCTCAATCAAGTCAAGAGAATCCTTAAATATGTTAATGGTACATGTGACTATGGCATAATGTACTTTCATGGATGCAAACCAATTCTCACTGGCTTCTGTGATGCTGATTGGGCAGGAAGTGCTGATGACAGAAAAAGCACTTCAGGAGGATGCTTCTTCCTTGGAAACAATCTGATTTCTTGGTTCAGTAAGAAACAGAATTGTGTATCCTTATCTACAGCTGAAGCTGAGTACATAGCAGCAGGTAGCAGTTGTTCTCAGTTGGTTTGGATGAAGCATATGCTCACTGAGTACAATGTCCCACAGGATGTCATGACATTGTACTGTGACAACTTAAGTGCAATTAACATATCTAAAAATCCTATCCAACACAGCAGGACAAAGCATATTGATATCAGACATCATTTCATCAGAGATCTTGTAGAAGAAAAGGTGATTTCATTGGAGCATGTAGCTACAGATCTGCAGTTAGCTGATATCTTTACCAAGGCATTGGATGCTGCACAATTTGAGAACTTAAGGGGCAAACTTGGAATCTGTTTATGTGATATCTAGCAGTTAATGAGATGTGCCAACATGTCATATGACATTGCATGGCATAAGTTCCAGATGGCAAAGCTAGTCTGGACTAGATCCTTGGGAATTTCATTCCTAATCATTTGGACTGTAACGACTACTTATTTAGTATTTCCTTATAAGCAGCTATCAAGAGTCTCATCACATCATCACAAGCGAATCACATTGACTAGTAATCCTTCAGAAATCTTAAACCCTAAAGCTGCACATTCATCTTCCTCAACAATGTCTCAAAACCCTAAAACAGCTGAAGAAGTTCTCAACCAGGAAGACGTGGTTCATGCCATTCCTATTTCTATGGTGCCAATGCAATCAACACCATTAGACGAGCTCAAGGGAAATGCCTCTCACACTAAGAAGGCAAGAACACCAAAAAGAGGTAAAGATAAAATCAGAAGCAAAGCTAAAGAAATTCCTTCACATGTTAAATACTCCAAATATGTTGATGACTCCATCAAGGAGATTGTCAATCAAGTTTTCTCTGAACAAAGAGTAGTGAAAGGAATCTCTGTTCCCTTGAACACCATTCCTGCACCTCAAGAAGAACCTGCTCAAGATACAAAGAACAATGCTGCAGAACAAGATGTCCCAACGGATGTTGGAACATATGCAGATGAGAAAGCAAACTCATCTGATGCTGATACTGAACAGACTGAGGACAAGAAAGAGGTCTCAAGTGAAAGTGACAAAGAAGTTTCTATGGAACAGGCTAAAGACTCAAATGAAGATCAATCTTCTACTGATCAACAAGCTGATGAGGAGACTGCTCAATCCCCTCCAATAGTCAATCTGGAACAGGATTCTGATGCAGAGATCATATCATCTGTGAAACCCAGCATTGCTAAAAGACTAAGGTCCAGGAAAGGAAAGATACAAGATGAACCTGTCATTCCTGAGAAAAAGAAGGCTAGTCCAAAGAAAGGCAAGGCTAAAGCCACTTTTGGTCCAGCAAAACCATGGAGCAAGGTTCAAACCCAGAAGAGAAAAGCTGCAACACCATCAGATTCAGATGTTGGATCAGATGTCCCAACATCTCCTCCCAAGAAGAAACCAGCACCAGCTAGAACTTCAACTGTTGTTCCAGAAGCTCCCTTGGACAACATATCCTTCCATCATGTTTCCAGTGTTAACAGATGGAAATATGTGTACCAAAGAAGGGTTGCTTTGGAAAGAGAACTAAGCAGCAATGCACTTGAGTGCACAGAACTCATTGACCTAATCTCTGCTGCAGGATTATTCAAGACAGTCTCAGAGTTCTCTCCCTGCTATGAACTTCTTGTTAAAGAGTTCATTGTGAATCTTCAGGAGGATTGCTCAAATGGTAAGTCCTCAGAGTTCATAAAGGTATTTGTAAGAGGTAAGTGTGTTGAGTTCTCTCCTCAAATCATTAATCAGTATCTAGGAAGGGACACAGATGGACCCAATGAGCTAGGGAAAACAGATAATCAAATCTGCAAGGTGATAACTGCTGACCAGGTAAAGGCATGGCCTGTGAAGGGAAAACTATCTGTAAGCATGCTTACCAGAAAGTATGCCATGCTGAACAGGATTGGTACATCTAATTGGGTGCCTACTAACCACACTTCCTCAATCTCAACTGGTCTAGCCAGATTTATATATGCTGTTGGAACTCAAACCAAAATGGACTATGGAGCTTTCATCTTTGATCAAACCATGAAGCATGCCAGCTCCTCTGCAACCAAGCTACCAATAGCCTTTCCATCATTGCTGTGTGGTATTGTACTCAATCAATATCCTGGGATTTTAACTGACAAGGATACTGCCTGCAAGAGAGAGAGCCCCC
The DNA here is from genome assembly GCA_963966055.1 of Lathyrus aphaca. Taxonomy (NCBI): domain Eukaryota; kingdom Viridiplantae; phylum Streptophyta; class Magnoliopsida; order Fabales; family Fabaceae; genus Lathyrus; species Lathyrus aphaca. The sequence goes on from OZ014523.1 coordinate 473,785,394, forward strand.
TGGCTTTTCACTACAAGTTATTCCTCAGTCATCATGCTGCAGATGTTGAAGCTCCTTCTGGAACATCTGCTGGTCCATCCACTGTTAAGAATCCAATCTCCAGGAAGACCTTAATTGCTGAGCTAAAGTGCACCTGCAAAGAGCTTGAAGCTAGAAAGAAGAAGCTGGAGGAAATAATTAAGAGGTTGGAAAGTGAAGAAGATCAGACAGCTGCATCTGATGAAGACAGTGAAGCTGATAAAGATGAAGACACTGAGGTGGAGGAAGCTACTGAGAGTGATAAATCTGAGTGATCTTTGTATGTGAGGCATTTGTAATGACAGCAATGATTTGTAATTCTGGATAATAGTTCTTTGGCCCCTAATTTTGTGCCTACCAAGGGGGAGAACAACATCAAATGTAATTGCTGTTTAAATGAATGAAATCTGTTTGTTTGCTTCTGAACTGAATAAGTTTTTCTGTTGGAACAAGACTGGATAAAGACAGGACACATATATGTTTGAGGGGGAGTAATCTCAAATAAAATTCAACAGAAAAGTAATGATATACTCTGATAAAAAGAACTTCTGCTGCACTCTGAAAACCAGAAAAGATGTTAGCCAAAAATTAGCCAAAGGGGAGTTTGTAGATGTTTAAGAATTGGCAGAATTTTTGACCAAACAAGAAATGTTAAATTCAGTTCAGAATGTCCTATCAGATGTTGGGACATTAGCAAACAGAGTATGTGAACTTGGTTCAGGATGTCCTATCAGATGTTGGGACATTGTATAAATGACTAAGTTCAGTTTTGTCAGGATGTCCCAACAGATGTTGAGACATCTCAGACCTGCTACCAGAATTAATTATTGATTAACAGATCAGAGATATTTAAGGAGAATTATCTGGAATTAATTAATGATGGATATAAAACAGAACAAGGCGCATCTGTAGGGAGTTTTAAATTGAAGATTCAGATTAAAACAGAAGACCTAATGCACCTAGAATATAGGAGGTAACAAACCCTAAATTCAAGGTGACAGCTGCTGCACATTAGGGCTGGATCATTCTACAGAAAGCCCAAAATTCAGAGACCTATTTAAACAACAGAAAATCATAGAATTTAGCACGAATTTCAGAAGACTAAATAGGGTGTCTAGTGTTTTAATAGCAGGTTGTTTTTTATGTACCACTTTATGAGCTTTTAAGCAAAAGTGCATTTGTGACTTGATTGAAACTGTGAAGTAAAATCAAGCTGTTATTTTTGAAGGATGTCTTCAACTTTTGTAAACTTGTAAACTTGATCACTGGGTGATTAAGGGGGAGTGAGTAGGGTACTCTTATCTAAGTGAGTCTTAGGTAGAAATTGCATTAGGTAAGTATTAAGTGATAGATTAAACAGGGTGGTTTAAGTCTAGAATTAATATTACTAATAGTGGATTTCCTCCTGGCTTGGTAGCCTCCAGATGTAGGTGTGGTTATACACTGAACTGGGTTAACAAACTTCTGTGTTGTTTATTTTTCCTGCTGTTTAAGTTTTGGTTAAAATTTGTCAAATGTCCTATTAAGTGTTGGAACATCTCTTAGGACATCTCATTACAGAATTTCAAAAAGCATAGCAAATGAATGAGGAAATGATCAAGCAATGTTCAAGCAAGTCTTAAGGTGTCTAAGATGTCATACAAATGAATGAAATTTCATAGAAAGTTCATATGATTGAGCTATGCAAAGATGAATGCAAATGAATATGAGAAATTAGGGTTTTAAGACAACATGAGATGCATATGACCAAAACTGAAGCATACATCATGATAAAAATTTGAAATTTAACTCAAACAAACCCTAATCATACACAAGATCACTACCCAAAGGAGAAGGTCAGAAGCTAAACCAAGTGAAAGTTATGAAATTTCTAAGTTAACTAGGGTTTTTGGATACTTCTAAGGGGAAAATGCAAATCAAATTGAAAATGCAATGCAAAATTATGAAATAAATATCCTAGGTACTAGATACAATATGTGAAACAATGCAAAACGAATCAAGTTCAAACTCATCAGGGTTGACCATAAGTGATTTTTTTCAAGTTAGGGTTAGAAGATGTGATTTTTAAGAACCCTAATTCAAAGATAATTGTGAAAATGTGATCAAACGTAAAAAGAAATTTGTATGGTGAGTTTGAAAATGTTTCTAAATGTATAAGAATGCCTCATGAATTTTTTGGTGATTTTTAGAAACCTAAATGTATTTTTAATTAATTAAAATCAATTAATTAATTAATTAAAATATTTAAATGTTTTAAAAATACTTTTTCAATGCAAAAATTAAAATAAAAATTTTTTTTGGGTTAAGAAATATATTTGAAATGAAAATGCAAAGTTTGAGATTTTTTAAAAGTCTTTTGCTATTTTAAAATAAATATGGAAAAGAAATGCAAGAAAATGAAATAAAAATCAAATAAATGAAAAGTATGCCAATCTGAAGGTCCAGATTCAAAGGGGAATTGACTGCGCGCGTGTTTAAATGGCTAGGATTGAATCTGGCAAAAATATTTAATTAAACTTAATTAATTTAATAAATCAAGATTAGGGTTTAAGTGAACTAATCCTAGCCCTCCACACACGCAGAAATCATGATCCAAGGACCCAAATTTGAACCTAGCTAATTAATTACAGATTAGGGCTAATCACTCTCAGGTGGCCGGAGAAGACCTCCGGTCATCTTCTCCGGCAGCTCTCTCACCGGAAATGCCCAAAACACCACCCCAAATCCCCAAAACCTCCAGAATGAATCATCTAACCTCCCTAAACAAGAATCCAGGCTCAAAACTCATTTATCATGCGTCAAAATCAAGAATCGAACAAGAACATTTTTAGGTTAAAAATTTTAGAACATCAATACATCCTTGTTTCTCAACCATTTTCAAAAATACAAAGCACAGAATGATCAGTGGAGCATGCTTTTTCACATTGAAACTTAAAATAAGAGTTCTGGAAAAAAATTCTTGATGACTACCTGAGATGAAGCTTTGAAATTTTTAGCATTATGGACCTCTCCTTGATGCTAACCCACTCCAATGATCCCCCTGATGCTTCTGAAAGGCTTAGAGTAAGTTTATGATGGCTGTTTTTAGATGTTTGGTTCTGATAACTCAAAAATCATATTTGTGTTGTGGAGTGTTTCAGGCCATTTCAATGGCTGGTTTGTGTTCGATGATTGATTTTAAGATGAATGGTGAAAGAATCAATGGTTTTCGTTGGCTGTGTTGAGAGATTCGAAGGAATGAAGTTTTTGAGGATTTTTGGTGATTCTGAATATTGGCTTGAATCAGGCTTGTGTGTGTTGTGTAATGAGCTCCTTGATGTCCACATAAACAATGTTGATTGGCCAGAGAGTTGTTGTGGCACGGGCTGATTGGTATGGGAGGTTTTGCAAAAAGTCAAGATTGTGTACTATGAGGTATGGGCTCGGGTCAGAGTTGGCTTGGGGGCTTGTCCTGCCTCAGCTTGCATCAAGGATGGCCCTAGGATTGGATTTGAGGATCTGGATGGCTTGATACAAGAGTTATGACATGTTCTGCAAATTTCCCTATTTGAAATTTCTTGGATCACAAGTCATGAAAACCTTAGGTCCAATGCCCAATTCTGATCAAGGCAAGTTATGTTATCATGTAATGATGCTTAGAAGTGGATTAGAGGTTATTAGAAGTCTTGAAACTTGATTTTGCAAAAATCCCTCTTTGGCATGAACTTGAAAATTATAGGATTTTTCCCAACTTTGAAAGATAATATCTTGAGTTCTAGGATGAATCAAGAGGAGTTTTTGTACTTTTTGAAAACGGGAAGATCCAATCTATAAATTTCATGTTTAAGGATTTTTCATTTGAAGCTTTTTTGATCAAGAAAGAGGAGGTTGAAAATCTTTCCCAAAATGGAAAGTTTGCAAATGGCTTGAAATTATTTAATCTTGTGAACTTATAACCACTTCTAAGATCATATAAAGATCATAGAACCTCAAATTGATGAAAATGATCCTTTGGTTCCATTGTTGGGGGCCTCAGATGCCCTGATTCTGACTTTTCTTGCACAAGTTACCAGTTGATCAGATGACTTCCACAATGAATTTCTTCATCAAATTTGGTATAGATGCTCCTTATAACATATTGAGACCATTAGAATCAAGAATGACCAAAAAATTTGGGTGTAAGGCCACTAAAACCAAAACACTAATTTTAGGTCATCTGTGCAAGAAATCTTCAGTCTTCCTTCATGCCTTTGCAATGCTTTGAGATATTATGACTTCAAAGACTTCTTGGGGATGCAATAAGATCATAAACCACTCATGGACCCTCTTGGCATGCTTCAAGACCTTTGAGATGGCTTAGATCACCTCTTGAATTCATCTGGTCACAAACCCTAGATGCAACTTATGCAGATAAAATGAACTATGCAGTGAGATGATATACTTATGCAATGCAATATGAAAAGATCACAAGCCATGGTGTGATTAAAAAGTGAGGGAAAATTTGGGGTGTTTACAGCTGCCCCTATTCAAGCATGGGTTAGCTATGCAGGGTGTAAGCGCCTGACTTAGCAGACAAACAAGATAACTTGTGGTTGAATACCAATGACAGTCTGAAATTTGCACTCACTGAGGGAGAAGAAGAAAAGGGATATAAATTGTAACATGCAGTATAGTATGAGTATCAAATGAAAGAGATGGAGGACGACCATCGAGCAGAGGACGACTGTTGGGGATACAAACGGTAAGTAAAGCAATGACGGGGACGACCATCATGGTGGGAAATAAAGAGACGACGACGGGGATGGCCATCGGGTAAACTGATGAAGGACGATCATCAGGATAAGGGAAAAGACCACGACGGGGATGGCCATCGAGTAAAGAAATAAAACTCTCTGGGGATTAAAGAAAATCATTGACGGGGACGGCCATCGGGTTAAAGGGTAAATAAACCGTGACGGGGACGACCATCTGGTAAAGGAATAGATGAAATAATGATGAGGGATGGTCATTAAAAGGTGAAGGACGATCACCTAGCAGGGGACGACTGCTGAAAATATCATGACACAGGACGAATGTCGGATAGAAAAGATCAACGATGGGGACGGCCATCGGATATGCATGATGAAGGACGATCATCATAAGGTGAAGGATGATCACCTAGCAGGGTACGACTGCTCTTGGGGATTATCTTGACATAGGACAAATGTCGGATAACAAAGGTCAACGATGGGGACAACCATCAGATAAATGATGAGGGACGATCATCATAAGGTGAAGGACGATCACCTAGCAGGGGATGGCTGCTAACAAGATATCACGACATAGGACGAATGCCGGATAAGAGTTCCAACAATGGGGATTCCAACGGGGAAAGGATGAGGGACGGTCATCCAAAGGTGAAGGATGATCACCTGGCAGGGTACGGCTGCCGAAAATATCGCGACATAGGAAGAATATCGGATAAGAGGATCAATGATGGGGACGACCATCGGATAAAATGATGAGGAACGGTTATCGAGGGGTGAATGACGATCACCTGGCAGGGGACGGCTGCCAAAGATATCACGACATAGGACGAATGCCGGATAGAAAGGTTGTTTTGTTGATGACTTACTGGGGGGATGGTAAACACGGACGAGTGCTTACGCTTTGAAATAAAAGGTATAAGTGTTTGACAGAGTGTATATATTAAATATGTGGACGAGCATCCTTAGGACCACAATACGGACGAGTATCGATAGAAGCAAATGCTGACATGTGTTTAAGGATGATGATACGGACGAGTATCAATCGGTTAAGCAAGGAACACAGATGATGTTAGACGCTGTGGAGAGTGATCTAGAGGGGGGGGTGAATGGATCACCTCTTTGTTTTCAAGTTTTTAAAACGTTTTTCAGAGTTTTCAAAGAATTACGGAAACGAAGGTCCCGAATAAATAGGCGTCTATTCTGAACCGGCCACTAGAAGACCAGACAAGCGATAACGTGTTGGATTTTACGATTGCAATGATAAAGGATTAAACACACAATATGTAAAACAGTTGAATGCACCTATCACTAAAGCTATTTCCAATGAATCGAAAAACAAATTAAAACGAATGTAGAGATAGAGAGGAGAAACAATACGCTGAGATTTGGTAAGGAAGTTCCCCACGTTCGTCCTCGCGTGTGGGTACGTCTCCCTCTCAATTTCAAATCGAAATTGAGAATTCTTATATCAAAGTTGCTGAATCCGTCGATTACAAGGTTCAAATACAAATACCAGAATTCTAAACTCCTAGAATTTCCTATTGTATCAACCTCCACTTGATTTGAGCCCAATCAAGATTTCCTGCAAGTTATACAATCAATCCACCGGTTCCACGACCTATTTGCGAAATCCACCGATTTCCAAAACTCTCGCTGCGGCTGAATCTGACTTGTAAACGTGACTCACAAAACCCTCAAGAACACGCCCGTTCTTGAAGGAAAACCCAGCTGGTTTTTCCTTGAAACCTTCTATCAATCTTCAACTCAGCTGGATCTCCGATCGTACCACTGAACGTTATCTCGAAAGCCTTCAATTCACAGGACAGCAAACACTTCCTTGTTGATGTTCTTGAATTAAGATCTTTGAGAAGATGATGAAGATGTATTTGATTCTAGGTTTCAAACTTGCTCAACATTGAAGTTCCAACACTCCAAAAACCCTATCTTGATGTGTTCTTCAATGCTTAATCATTGCAAAATTCGTCTCTGATTTTTCTGTGATCTGTAATCTGTCTTTCTACTAAATGAAACACTTCACAAATATATATCAGATTCTGTTAGAGGAAAAAAACAGAATAATGAATCGATTCAAGACATAATGAATCAATACATACTGATCATTTTTAAGAAAACAAAATTATTTAAACAACATGAATCGATACATCATAAGATGAATCGATTCATTTTGCGAAATCCAGAAACCTTTAAACAGCATGAATCGATTCAAGCTAGAATGTATCGATTCATTATGCGAATTTCAGAAACCTTCAAATAGCATGAATCGATTCAAGCTGGAATGTATCGATTCATTTTGCATGATTTTCCAAAAGTTCATAAACATTGAAAAACAAAAGAACCAAAACAAAAGAGAGCATATTTCTTAATATGAAACAAACACAAAACACTTAAAATTTATAATCAATCAAAACTAAGGTTGCTCACAGATGAGTGTTTGATCTGCTGGGGAAGTTATATATACAAGATACAGACGAGTATCAGAGGATTATGTATAAGTATGTACAAGTATTTGTATTGAGAGCAACAGTATTCTGGTTTTTTCTGTGAGGGGATAAGTTTTGTATATTGTCGGTGAATTGATTCTGATGTTTGCAGGTGATTGGCTTGAACCTGGCTTATGATCATGCAAATGTTTGATTTTTTTTTCCGTAATGCTCTGTATTAGACGGAATGCTACGCTATGCGTGGGAAAATGATGCAAATGCTATGATTATGCAAATGAGAGAACTGATCCTTGATCCGGATCCTGCAGGGGGAAAGATCTCTGGGCGATCTGTCTGGAGGGAGAACTCCGTTGGGGAAAGAGATCATTGGCCGATCCGTGGGGAGAGAGGATCACCGAATGATCTTCTTAGGGAACTCTGTGGCGCTTTGGGGGAAGAAATCTGTGGGGATCCCGGCTGGGGAAGCTTCTGTTGAAGAAATCGTGCTGGGGATGAGGAGGCTTTGGCAACTCCGTTGGGGAAGAGTATTTCAGGCATTGCTCTACTGGGGGAAACTGGCAACTTTGCGGGAAAGCGATTCTGCCAACTTTACTGAGGATGAGAAAATCCTGGAAACTCAGATGGGGAACATCAGTTCAAGCACTGCTCGGGAGATTCTGCTTGGGGATTTAATGAGTTTCTCGAAGGATCCTCTGAGGGGATAACGACTTTGTGGGGAAATACTCTTGTCATGTAACCCTGTTGATGAGGTGACTGCTGACTTGGCTGGGGATACAAGGCTTGATATACCCCATGCTGTGAGATTGTCTACCTTGAGTACCTGCAATCTGATAAAAGAAACGCACAATCGTCCCGAGGTATCCTCAACAGGATTCCTTCATAGGAGTTAGATTCGTCTGAGAGCAACATATTTCCTGCAAGCATTTATTAAAATGGCTTATATGTTTTCATGCAAGTGTTATATTATGAACTTTTGACATTTTGCAAATGAAAACAAAAATGTACAAAACAAAGTGTGACTGAATATTCTGATTTTATTGATTTGTGTGCCCTGAATAGGCAAGTACAATGAAAGAAGCGAATCCCTGAAAGGAGGAGATTGCTGTAAAATTGAGAAAATAAAGGTGTTGGAAATGTCGAAGTTGACGCTCCAGGGAGCTTCCTTTGCTATGACCTGTATGACCTTGACGTTCTTCTTATCTTGCTTTTTGAAGAAGGTTGATTCTGACCGATGCTTTATCTTTTCGAAGCTTTCCATGTTGTGAGTGATGCAGACGAATTCAAAATGCAGTTGTTCGCTTATTCCCTGATTTTGTGTGGATCACCCTTTCGGGTTTTCAATCCACCGGGATACCCATTTTTGCCTGAGCTGTCCAATGCGGCTTTTCAACTCAACGGGTGTACATTTTTTACAATTTTCCCTTATTTTTTCCCGAGTCTTTTATTCTGTTTTTGACTCGCCAGGATGCCCTATTTTTGCCTGGACTTACATTCTGTTTTTATGTCCAGCGGGTCTTTTATGCGAAGTATTTTTTAACTACATCTGAATTCACAGGAGATAAGAAATACTCGCCATCCATAGTAGTGAGCATCAATGCCCCACCAAAGAAAACTTTCTTTACTATGAATGGGCCTTCGTAGTTTGGCGTCCATTTGCCCATGTGGTCCATATGACGAGGAATAAGTCTTTTCAGAACAAGCTATTCCACTTGGTATTCCCGAGTTCTAACTTTCTGATCGAAAACTTTCTTCATTCGCTTTTGATATAACTGCCCATGACAAATGGCTGCTAATCTCTTTTCTTCAATCAAACTCAGTTGATTATATCGGGATCAGACCCATTCTGCTTCATCCAGTTTCACATCCATCATTACCCGTAAGGAGGGTAGTTCAACTTCAACAGGTAGGACAACTTCCCTACCATACACAAGCTGATAAGGTGTTTCCCCAGTAGATGTTCTGATAGAGGTATGATACCCATGCAAGGCAAATGGTAGCATTTCGTGACAGTCTTTGTAGGTGACCAACATCTTTTGCACAATCTTCTTAATATTCTTGTTAGATGCCTCAACAGCGCCATTCATCTTTGGCCTGTAAGAAGAAGAGTTGTGATGTTGAATTTTGAAGTCCCGACAAAGTTCTGCCATAATCTTGTAATTCAAATTGGAACCATTATCAGTAATGATTCGCTCGGGAACTCCATATCTATAGATGATGTCCCTTTTCAGAAATTGAGCTACCACTTTCCTGGTGACGTTTGCATACGAAGCTGTTTCAACCCATTTGGTGAAGTAATCAATGGCTACCATGATTAATCTATGACCATTTGAAGCAGTCGGTTCAATCTTTCCAATCATATCAATTCCCCACACGGCGAAGGGCAAAGGTAAGACATTACATTCAAAGTATTTGGAGGCACATGCACTTTGCCTGCGTAGATCTGGCATTTGTGGCATTTTCTGGCATATGCACAACAGTCTGCATCCATGGTGATCCAGTAGTAACCCGATCTTAATAACTCCTTTGCCATAGCATGTCCTTCAGAATGGGTACCGAAAGAACCTTCATATACTTCGTGCATCAGTAGGTCTGCTACCTTCTTGTCAACACATCTGAGCAAGACCATGTCGAAGTTCCGCTTGTACAAAGAACCATCAGTATTGAGGAAGAAACTGCAAGCTAGCCTTCTTAATGTCTTTTTATCATTTGACGATGCCCCAGGTGGGTATGTCTAAGTTTCCAAGAAGCATTTGATGTCATGGTATCAAGGCTTGTTATCAGTGACAGTGTCCACAGAGAATACGTATGCTGGTCTGTCCAATCTAGATACCAAAATTCGAGGTACATAATTGGCAATCTGTACATTGATCATGGATGAAATGGTAGCCAAAGCATATGCGAACTGATTCTCATCTCGAGGGATGTATTCAAGCTTGACTGTTGTGAAGAAGGTCAACAGTCTCCTCGTATAGTCACGGTAGGGAATCAGATGCTCTTGATGAGTGTACCACTTGTCGTTGGTCTGGTTGAGTACCAAAGCTGAATCACCGAATACATTCAAGGTTTTGATCATGAGGTCAATGGCTTCCTCAAGACCCATGAGACAAGCTTCGTATTTTGCTTCGTTGTTAGTGAAGGAAAAGGTGAACCTTGCTGAGAAATGCATATGAACTCCTTTAGGTGTAATAAGCACTGCACTAACTCCACGACCGTTGCAATTAACTGCCCCGTCAAACATCATAGTCCATGCTTCTTCTGGGTCAGGCCCTTTAGTGTGAATAGGCTCTTCACAATCTTTTGCTTTCAAGAACATAATGTCTTCATCAGGGAAGTCAAATCTCATAGGCTGGTAATCATCAATAGGTTGCTCAGCTAGATAGTCATACAATACACTGCCCTTGATGGCTTTCTGAGAGGTGTAGTGAATGTCATATTCTGTTAGAATCATTTGACATCTTGCAACCCTTCCGGTAAGTATTGGCTTCTCAAATATGTACTTGAATGGATCCATCTTTGAGATCAACAAGGTAGTATGAGTCAACATATACTGTCTAAGTCGGCGAGCAGCCTACGCTAAAGCACAACAAGTTTTCTCAAGCAGTGAATAACATTGTTCATAGTCAGTAAACTTTTTACTTAGGTAGTATATTGCATACTCTTTTCGACCAGACTCGTCATGTTGGCCCAACACACACCCCATCGACTCTTCTAATAATGTCAGGTACATGATTAGAGGTCTTCCTTCAACTGGAGGCATAAGAATTGGAGGTTCTTGCAGATATTCTTTGATCTTGTCAAAAGCTCTCTGACAATCATCGTTCCACCTAACTGTTTGCTCTTTTCTTAACATCTTGAACAAAGGCTCGTAGGTTGCAGTGAGATGAGATATGAACCTTGAGATGTAGTTCAATCTACCTAAGAACCCTCGAACTTCTTTCTCAGTCTTAGGTGCAGGAATTTCCTGAATAGCTTTGACTTTATCGGGATCAACCTCAATTCTCTTTTCACTTACAATAAAACCCAGCAGCTTACCAAAACGTACCCCGAATGTGCATTTGTTGGGGTTCAACCTTAACTGATACTTTCTTAGACGCTTGAACAACTTCAGTAGATTCACCAGATGATCTTCCTCTGTAAGGGATTTGGCAATCATATCAATCACATAGCACTCGATTTCCTTATGGATCATATCATGGAATAATGTTACCATAGCCCATTGATATGTTGCACCTGAGTTCTTCATACCGAACGACATTACCTTGTAACAGAAAGTGCCCCAAGGTGTGATGAAATTTGTCTTCTCCATGTCCTCAGGTGACATCTTGATCTGATTGTATCCAGAAAATCCGTCCATGAAAGAAAACATCGAGAACTGAGTTATGTTGTCCACCAATACATCAATGTGAGGTAATGGGAAATCATCCTTCGGGCTAGCTCTATTCAGATCCCGGTAATCAACACACATACGCACCTTGCCATCCTTCTTAGGTACGGGTACAATGTTAGTGACCCATGGCGGGTAACTAGTTACAGCAAGAAAACCGGCGTCCCACTGCTTTTGTACTTCTTCTTTGATTTTCATGGCCATGTCTGGGCGAGTACAACGCAACTTCTGTTTAACTGGCGGACAATCTTCTTTCAATGGCAATCTGTGCATGACAATATTCGTATCGAGACCTGGCATATCTTGATAGGACCAAGAAAAGACGTCGACATACTCTCGAAGCATACTGATGAGTTGTTCTTTCACTGAAGCTTGCAGACTGGCCCCGATCTTCACCTTTTTCACATCTTCCTCGGTACCAAGATTGACAATCTCAACTTCCTCCTGATGAGGAGCAATCAATTTTTCCTCTTGTCTCAACAACCTGGCCAACTCTTCAGGCAAATCATAGTCTTCATCAACCCCTTCATACGCTTGATTAATCGGATTGTCGAAGTCATTCAAGGTCATAGCATTGTCGTTGTCGGTGCAATCTGGAAGGCTATCTCTGCAAGGGTTGAGATTTGTTCATTTTAGTGATTGATTTTATCTAATTTTTAGAAAAAGTGAAGGAAGTTTATTTAAGAAAAAAACACATTGCCATTTATTGTTTTGTGCGAAAATAACAAAAATGAAAGATAATGAGCGAAACAAGATTGTTTGCAAAAGATGTCCATTGTTCATTAATATTCCATTTGCACAAAATACATATATGGACCTATTACAAAATGAGTCCTGACACCTTGGGCAAGATGCAGGACTGGATGCATGCTTAAACAGGAAATAATAATTACTCTGCAGCAGTAACCCTTATAATTTCTTGGGAAGACCAGTTGAGGACTTTTTGGCCTGGGACTCTTGGACGAATCCAGCTTTCCAGGTTGTAGTCACTTTCAGCCTCGTCTTCCACATTGTTGATATCATCTAGGGTCAGCATTCCTCCACTTACGAACTTGGGAGCTTCATCAGCCTCCTCTTGGACCTGTTGGGATGGTCTGTAACCCAAACTGAACTTGTCTTCTTTGATCTGAACTTGCAACAGCTTGTCCTATCCTTGGGCATTCCCGTCTTCAACAACCTTCCGAGCTTGTTTGTACAAAGAGATTGAAGTACCATACGCTTCAGTTGTTGCTTCATTGACATTGAGGGCTTCAAAACCTTGACTCATCATCTCATGGATCTCCCCATCCATTTCAATGTACTTATAGGTAGTCAGATGACTGACAAATATGTCCTCCTCTCCATAGATGGTGATAACTTGGCCTTCCCACTCGTATTTTAACTTCTGGTGAAGGGTCGATGTCACGGCGCCAGCGACATGAATCCAGGGTTGACCCAACAAACAGCTGTAGGCAGGCTGAATGTCCATCACATAGAAGATAGTTTTGAAAATCTGTGGGCCAATTACCACAGGAAACGCAATTTCTCCAAGAACTGATCTCTTAGAACCATCGAAGGCTCTCACAACTAGGTTACTCGGGCGGAGTGCAAGACCATCATATTCCATCTTAACTAAGGCTTTCTTTGGAAGAACATTGAGTGAGGACCCAGTGTCAACCAAGACATGAGAAAGTACAACACCTTTACACTCCAAGGTGATATGTAAAACCTTATTGTGGTTACGGCCCTCCGTAGTCAGATCAACATTAGTAAAACCTAGTCCATGACTAGTATTGCCATTTGAAACAACCGTTTCTAGCTAATTAACTGTAATCTCCTCAAGCACGTAAGCTGCGTGTAGGACTTTGAGTAATGCATTCCTGTGAGCTTTGGAACACATGAGCAATGATAATATGGAGATTTTGGAGGGTGTCTGATGGAGCTGGTCCACAACCTTGTAGTCACTCTTCTTGATAATTCTCATGAACTCGTCCACATCCTGATCAAAGGATGTCTTCTGAGTTTCCTTGGAAATTGGTTCTTCAGGCACCACACTCTTGCCTTTAGCTTTGATAGTAGCTTCTGCTTCAGCATTAACTCTGGGAAATTGTGACGCGAAGAGACGTCCGCTTCGAGTGAAGCCTCCGTCTCCCCCGACATTATCAATTTGTGGTGTAGTTGAAGAATCAAGAGTGACTTTCTTTCTGTTGCAATAAAGATCTGAGCCATAGTTCCAAGGCACGGCACTGCTGCTGTCATAGGGAACTGGTCCAGGAACTGTGATAGTAACTGGACTGATTGCTGTGGAAGAAGGAGTTACGACAGTTTGAGGATCGTAGTAGATGGTGACAGGAGATTTGATTGGAGATGGTGCAGGCGCAAGGAGTTGTTGATGTTGATGGGAGTGTGAGTTGTTGAAAGAATCTGGAACATGGATTTTTATTGGGTCATAATAGATGGTGATTGTGGAAATGTCTTCATTGATGGTTGTTGTTGTTGTAGAAGGACGTGTTGAACTGATGTTTGTTGAAGTTGAAGAAGGGATGGTTGTTTATGTTGTAGAATAATATATTGAAATGATTGTTGTTGAAGTTGTAGGAGTGATATCTGTTATATCTGATGAAGTGATGTTTACTGGTGTTTTAGGAGGAATGGTTGTTGATGTTGTAGGAGCTGGAACTATTGAAGTGATCTGTAAAATGCCTTCTCTGATAAGACTGTTGATACTGGTCTTCAAATTTTCACAACCGTTGGTAGAAATCTTGCAAGCTCCGCAATGGGCCTCACAACTTGGAAACACTTGGCACTTCAAAAGCTGGGCTTTAACCTCGGCCAAAGGTGTTTGAATACTTGCTACATTATCAATTAGGCTTAATGGTTGATCCTCCTCAATGGCATTTATCCTAGGCCCACCATGGCTAGGAATAGGATTCTTGGTAACACTTGGAGGGGGTGCAGAGTTGATTGCCTTAGAATCAATCAAATCTTGAACCTTCATGTGTAAGGCCCTGCATTCCTCTGTTGTATGGCCAGGTGCATTGGAGTGGAAGGCACATCTGGCGTTGACATCATAGTTCCTTGGGAGATTCTGAGGATCTGGTGGTGCTAGAGTTCTTAATTCAATCAGATTGAGCTTCAGTAACTGTGGAAGTAAGGCCGCATAGGGTATCGGAATGGGATCGATAACCCTATTGATTTGTGAAGGCCTTTGCTGGAACGGACATTGTTGTTGATTATTGTTGTTGTTATAAGATCTCTGTTGTTGTGGAAACTGTTGTTGCCGTGGGAAGTGTTGTTGCCGTGGGAAGTGTTGTTGCTGAGGATACTGTTGCTGAGGTGCTGGAGTGGGAATGGTGACATCAGCTACTAATCTTGGCATGTATTGGGGCCTACCTCTGCCTATATGTACCGAGTTGGTCTCACCTGTTCTACGAGGTCCTGAGAAAGGTTTCCTGGCATTACTGGAGCTATCACCAAGGTCAGAGATCTTACCCATCTTCAAAAGACTTTCAATTCTCTCACCAGCTATAACTACATCAGCAAAACTGGTGGAAGAGAAAGCAGCAAGTCGGTCAATGTAGGTTCCCTGTAATGTGTTCATAAACATGTCGTCCATCTCCCTTTCTGACATAGGCGGCTGGACAACAGCAGCAAGTTGTCTCCACCTTTGGGCATATTCCCTGAAACGTTCTCTTGAAGATTGAGAGATACCCATCAGGAGGGTCCTATTGGGAGCCATATCCAGGTTGTATTGATATTTGTGTATGAAAACTTCGGCCAAATCCTTCCAGTTCCTGATAGTAGCTCTGGATAGGTGAGAATACCACTCACGGGATGCCCCGGTCAAGCTATCTTCAAAATAAAACATCCACAGCTTCTCATCCATGGTATAAGCTTTTAATCTTCCCAGAAAGGATTGAAGGTGGGTACGAGGATAGGAGGTACCATTGTACTTCTCAAAGCATGGAGGCTTGAACTTGTGAGGAATCCTGACTCCTTCTACTAATCCCATATCCATTACATCAAATCCCAAAGAGTTTTGGGATTCCAAAGATCTCAACTTCTCCGCTATTTCGTCCAGACGATGATCATAGGCTTCATCCCCAACACCAATTACTGTGAACTGTTCATCCTAAGGATCTTCTTGTAGAACACAACCTCCTGCATTTCCTTGGGTATTTACGATAACATTGACTTCAGGATTGAGGTGGGGCCCAAACTCTGGCGGATTTGTTCGCGGCTGCCCGTGATCGTTGTTACTAGTACCTCCAGTGCCTGGATGATTCTCTTCTGGAGTTTTCCGCTCTACTAACTCTCTCAATATTTCTTGGCACTGAGCCAACCTAGTCATCACTGCCATGAACTTGTTCATCTGAGCCCTCATCTCAGTTCTCTCATTATCCATCTGAGTTCTAACGTCAGTCAAATCTTGTTGAACTTGGTCCATCTGACTCTCGGAAGGTTGTGTCTTGTAGGATACCTGTGGACTCTGTTGATGGGGAAAACCCTCCTACGAGAAATGTTTCCTGAAACACACAGCAAAGTGAGAAAACAACAACAAAACACCCGCAAAAACACAAAGAATGAGGTTAGCGTGAAATTCAGTATGTCTATTTGTCTTCCAAGGGTATCCGGTTTTACTCTTTGGTTTTGACCTTCCAGACCTCTGGGAATGATGATGTTAAGGAGAAGTGAAATTCACAAGCAGATCCAAGTAATACACAAACTATAACATTAAAAACTGCCAAAATAGATAGTTTATGATTACAACAAGTTCCCATGGTGGGTCAAAATACAATTAAGTTAATAAATACAACAAAATCACCATGGAGAATTGAAGTACAACCAAAAGGAAATACAAGTAAGGGAAATCAAACATCCAGCCCAAATTCATCCTCCTTGACTTCCTTCAGGAGAGCATCAGTCACTGGTCCAACTGGATGCTCTGTGATGGTCCTGATAAGAAGGTTTCTAGTTGCAATGACACTTGCCATCTTTTGGTACTTGTCTTGGTCTTTTGATCTCTTCAACCCCGCCCGGAGTTTCAGCTCGGAGATTTCCTTCTGTGCTGCTAACAAGGCTTCCTGACTCTTCTTCTCATTGGCTTCCAGCTGCTCTATCTTAGCATGTGTCTTCTGATCTTCTTGAAAACGAGCTTCAGTGATCCTGATCCATCTAGCCTGACTTTCCTCTAGGTAGTGCTCAGCTCTGGCCTTCTGAATCTTGGCCTCTTTGCAACCATTCTTCAGTACCAACTCCCCTACTCGGGCTTTTCTAATGAAGTCTTCTGTCTTTTCTATCTTGGCTGCATGCTCGATACGAAGCTTCTCTAACCTCTCAATGTCCAGACGACCATCATTCCTTTCCCCAAAGGGTCTTCTTTAGAGCTTCAGAAAGCTGGGTATTCCTTTCTTTCAACTTCTCAAATTCCTCCAAGCTCACTGTAGCTATGGGCTCTACTGCTGATGGCCCTGGCATATCTTCTAGGGTGAATGGCATGCGAGTGATCTGTCCTCTGATGTGTGACCATTCAATGTACTGAGCAGAAGCTATGTTGTTACACTTCCCCATAATAGCAGTCCCTTTTGTCTATATGTTGTCCCAAGCCCAGGCTGCTTGTCGGACAATGGCATGATTATTCAGAATAGCACAGTAAAAATACTCTGCTAAGTCCTGCTCTCTAGGTGGATGTACCAATGCATATCCAAACTGTCTTTTGAAAAGCAAAGGATTGTAGTTGATGCAACCATTCACCCCAATGAGAGGTACATTAGGATATTATCCACAACTTGTAATTATGTCTCTGCCCTTGGTGTTCTGAGTACACCACCTGATGTCTTCTGAAGTAAGGGAAATCATCCTCTTAGCCCAGTTCCTTGACTGATGTGGATTCAGGAAATCTTCCGTCTTCGGCATGTGTCTCATCAACCAAGTGTAGAAGAGGGGTGCATAACATCTGACCAATCTTCCCCTCTGCTTCTCATTTCTCTGATGCACTGAGTAGTAGAAATCCCTCAGCAAGGTAGGAACTGGATTCTTGAGCATAAAGATGTGGATGGAATTCTTGCTTATAAACTTAGGCTCGTCCACAAACAAGATGATACCATATATGATAAGAGCCAGGAGAGCACAAACAGTTTCCCAATTCCCTGTTGCAACATGACTGGTAGCCTGAGTGATTAAGAAGTCCAAATGAAGGTCTGGGATTCCAGCCTTGGTGGTCATATGATGATCAATTATAGTTACCTCCAGATGCAATGCTTTGGTTATGTCTTCATTCTTAGGAGCAGTCATCTCAGGGTTGAAAGGAATCCCCCTTGTGATAGGGACACCCAACAACATGGAATACTCCCCAAGCAAAGGACCTATCTGAAAATCTGGGAAAGTGAAGCAACGGAAAGGAGGGTCATAAAACTGTAGGCAAGTGTGAATCATGTTCCTCTGTGATGCATCCAAGTCCATGACCATGTCTAGGATACCACCATAATGCTCTCTGAATAAGGGGACATGATCAGGGGTGATGAGAGACTACATCTTCCTGATGCTTGTCAGAGGGTACTCAAAGAAATGGTATGTGATGTTGCTCTTCCTGGTTGAATCCATGCTGAAGATGGATGCTGATGAAGATGACTGGAGAAGATAAATGATGAAGACAACTGGAGAAGATATTTGATGAAGATGGCTGAAGCAGAAGAACGGTCAAAACCAAACCAAAGAAGATGTGGATACCCTGCAAAACAAATAGACAAATGTTAAATGATGCAAAATGATGTATGCTGAATGATATGCAAGGGTTTGTGATCAGGTGATGGATTGTCAGTTGCTCTGATAGGGTCCATGAGTGTTTAGAATTCCGGATGAAGGTTTGAGAACCAGTAACCTGGTGGGGGACTCAAATAAAGAGTCACAAGTCCAGGGTTTCATAAGATCAGTCCAAAATAGTGTAACCTTAAAACAATATCAGTAATAGGGTATGTTGAAGCCAAGGGTTCCTGCAAACCTGTAAACAACCCCACCCACTCACAGGTATTGTTCTAGAACAAGGTTCCTCAGACTTGTATCTATTATGAGAAGTGTAAACACTTCTAACCCGGAGGTACAATGTTTACCCTAATCATAAAGGATCCTCCTCTAATTCACCTTAGAAGCTGAAGGTCATCTAAAAGGTCATCCTGACTTAGCAGGCTTCCCAGATAGCCCTAGTACTACAGGAAATCCGTAGCACAAAGTTTTCAAGAAGAAACCCATGTCTGAACCGTGTTTTATATTCCCGCACCAGATCGAAATGGAATAGGAAAGAATATGAAGCCACTCTAATCCTATGTCTGTCACTCAGGCCTTTGTGTTGGACCTTTCTCACTGGAATACCCCTCCCACCATGGCAAACCAACAAATCTAGCACATATATGATATGATAATAAAAAAATAAAATGAATAAAATAGTAAATGAAAGCGATAAAGTAAATGCAGTAAATAAAGTTGTACAAAAAGAAATAAATAAAGCAAAAACAAAAGCACATATAGCACATAACACCCCCATAAACACAAACAAACAAGCGCTAGGAAAAACCCACAAGAGAACCAGAAGCCCTGGTTGCAAGGATCCCCAGCAGAGTCGCCAAGCTGTCGCTCCCCAAAAGACTTACGTCCTCGGGTGCAGACACGAACGGTCAGTGATGTTGGAGGTTGAGGGTGGAGTAGAGTCTCCAGCTAGGCATTTTTATCCCGAAGGAAAGGTAATTCTGCATAAACCAGGAAGGGTATGGATTAGACGGTTGCGAACCAAAGAAACTGAGAAAGGGGGTTGTTACAACCTAGAAAGGTATTAGCACCCAGATCATCCGTCATACTCGACGAGATCCACAATTACTTGATTGTGCTTAAAAGAGGTAATGTATGTGCTGACTGTGCATAAAATCTAGGGAGAAAAGAATGTGTGTCAGTGCAAAAAGAGGGTGAGTGCTCAAGAATGAGGCTTAGAAAAGAAAACTGAAAGAGGGGGATGACAAAGAGACTTTTGTTTGATAACCGTTAAGTTATGCCTACGTATCCTCTCGTGCAATGAGGAAGTCAGAACACCGTAGTTCGACTCAAAGAGACTGAAAATGATTTTGACTGTGAACTTCTTGCTTGTCTGTGCTCAAGTGTTTGACTCGTCTGGCTCGAGTGCTAACTGTCTTGCATTAGACGGAAGAAGCAAGTTCTCGTTTATAGAATGAGTGTGATGAGAAAAGAATCCAGGAGGAGACGATTATTGTTTGTTTTTATGTTTTCAGTTTTTTATTGTTTTCAGTGTTTTGCATAGGATAATGAGTTAAGCCTAAATCAAGGGTTGTAAACTCATTATATCCTCCCTGATTAGGGATAATGAGCCTTCTTAAGTGTGAGATAATCTTCTCTACTTAATTACCATGATGATGTAGGATTAAGATCATCAACCTACTTGTGATTATTAAGATGTTTTTTCGGGTTTTGTTTAGTGTTAAGTAATGAGTTTAATCTCTAATCAAGGATTAGTGAACTCATTACACCATCATAAGGGAAGGATGATAGATGAGAACACTTAAGTTGAGGAAGATGCCTCAACTTAATCCATGGTTAGGGGTTAAATTCATTATAAAACAAGCCTTTATTAAAGTGGATTTTAATTAAAGGGTGAGATTAAGAAGTGAGTTTTAATTTTGTAAGACAACTTGAGGGGGACTTGTCCATTAAACACTAGGGTTAGTCCCTCTTAACCATAAGGAAGAGATGGAACCCTAATGTAAGGCCCAAGTTACAAGCTTAAGTATTGATCATTATTAAGTGTTTCGATTAAGAGGTGTAAACAAATTAAAGGTTTAACACTTAGGATTAAAGTTATACACTCCATCCTAAGATAAGGATGCATGCATAACCCTAATTCAAAGTCCTAAAGCTTTAAGTGTTTAACCTCTAATTATGAGTTTAGAAGAGAGACTCAAGGAAACTCAAAGGTAAAATCTACGGGGGACTATATAAAAACCTAAAAATTATCATGCTTGGATATCCTATGGTTTATGAGGCTTAAATAAAGATCTTCAGGAGGCCACCAAGGAAGAAGAAGCAGATGAAAAGAGAAGGAGAGAAAGAATAAGTTACTTACTTCCTGAAGAAGATAAGTAACCTAAAAGAAAGAAAGTAATAATGAAAGAGCATAAGTGAAGCAAGTTCACTTTAAAGACAAGTAAAGAATGCATATGAAGAGATAAGAAGAAGGTAGGATGTGGAGGCAAATCCGCATCCCAAACAACTTACCATAAGCCCCTGAAATGTTAGTATGAATGCATAAGATGCAAAGCAAAAGGAAATGAAATGAATAAAGATGCAAAGACCAAAACCAGAAGTATATATGCAAGGAAAATGAGTTATGAGATGATGCAAATTCATACATAATGCATATGAATGTTCATACAAGGATGAGATGCAAAGGAAGTATGAGAGAAGCTTGAAAACACATGAATGTCCATGGAATGTAATGAATGCAAAGCATAGCAAATGAATGAGGAAATGATAAAGAAATGTTCAAGCATGTATTAAGGTGTCTAAGATGTCATAAAAATGAATGAAATGTCATGGCAAGTTCATATGATTGAGCTATGCAAAGATAAATGCAAATGAATATGAGAAATTAGGGTTTTAAGACAACATGAGATGCATATGACCAAAACAGAATCATACATCATGATAAAAATTTGAAATTAAACTCAAACAAACCCTAATCATACACAAGATCACTACCCAAAGGAGAAGGTTTGAAGCTAAACCTAGTGAAGGTTATGAAATTTCTAAGTTAACTAGGGTTTTTGGATACTTCTAAGGGAAAAATGCAAATCAAATTGAAAATGCAATGAAAAATTATGAAATAAATATCCTAGATACTAAATGCAATATTTGAAACAATTCAAAAAGAATCAAGTTCAAACTCATCATGGTTGACCAGAAGTGATTTTTTTCAAGTTAGGGTTAGAAGATGTGATTTTTAAGAACCCTAATTCAAAGATAATTGTGAAAATGTGATCAAGCCTAAAACGAAATTTGTATGGTGAGTTTGAAAATGTTTCTAAATGTATAAGAATGTGTCATGAATTTTTTGGTGATTTTAGAAACCTAAATGTATTTTTAATTAATTAAAATCAATTAATTAATTAAATAAAACATTTAAATGTTTTAAAAATACTTTTTTAATGCAAAAATTAAAATAAAAAATTTTTTTGGGTTAAGAAAAATATTTGAAATGAAAATGCAAAGTTTGAGATTTTTTAAAAGTTTTTGCTATTTTAAAATAAATATGGAAAAGAAATGCAAGAAAATGAAATAAAAATTAAATAAATGAGAAGTATGTCAATCTGAAGGTCCATATTCAAAGGGGAATTGACTGCGCGCGTGTTTAAAGGGCTAGGATTGAATCTGTTAAAAATATTTAATTAAACTTAATTAATTTAATAAATCAAGATTAGGGTTTAAGTGAACTAATCCTGGCCCTCCACACACGTGGGAATCATGATCCAAGGGCCCAAATTTAAACCTAGCTAATTAATTACAGATTAGGGCTAATCACTCTCGGGTGGCCGAAGAAGACCTCCGGTCATCTTCTTCGGCAACTCTCTCACCGGAAATGCCCAAAACACCACCCCAAGCCCCCAAAACCTCTAGAATGAATCATCTAACCTCCCTAAACAAGAATCCAGGCTCAAAACTCATTTATCATGCATCAAAATCAAGAATCGAACAAGAACATTTTTAGGTTAAAAATTTCAGAATAACAATACATCCTTGTTTCTCAACCATTTTCAAAAATACAAAGCACATAATGATCAGTGGAGCATGCTTTTTCACATTGAAACTAAAAATAAGAGTTCTGGAAAAAAAGACCTTGATGACTACCTGAGATGAAACTTTGCAATTTTGAGCTTTATGGACCTCTCCTTGATGCTAACCCACTCCAATGATCCCCTTGATGCTTCTGAAAGGCTTAGAACAAGTTTATGATGGCTTGTTTTAGATGTTTGGTTCTGATAACTCAGAAATCGTATTTGTGTTGTGGAGTATTTCAGGCCATTTCAATGGTTGGTTTGTATTCTATGATTGATTTTGAGATGAATGGTGAAAGAATCAATGGTTTTTTTGGCTGTGTTGAGAGATTCGAAGGAATGAAGTTTTTGAGGATTTATGGTGATTATGAATTTTGGCTTGATTCAGGCTTGCGTGTTGTGTAATGAGCTCATTGATGTCCATATAAACAATGTTTGATTGGCCAGAGAGTTGTTGTGGCACAGGCAGATTGGTATGGGAGGTTTTGCAAAAAGTCAAGATTGTGTACTATGAGGTATGGGCTCAGGTCAAAGCTGGATTGGGGGCTTTTCCTGCCTCAGCTTGCATCAAGTATGGCCCTAGGATTGGATTTGAGGATCTGGATGGCATGATACAAGAGTTATCACATGTTTTGCAAATTTCCCTCTTTGAAATTTCTTGGATCACAAGTCATAAAAACCTTAGGTCCAATGCCTAATTCTGATCAAGGCAAGTTGTGTTATCATGTAATGATGCTTAGAAGTGGATTAGAGGTCATTAGAAGTCTTGAAACCTTATTTTGCAAAAATCCCTCTTTGGCATGAACTTGAAAATTATAGAATTTTTCCCAACTTTGAAAGATCATATCTTGAGTTCTAGGATGAATCAAGAGGATTTCTTGTACTTTTTGAAAATGGGAAGATCCAACTACAACTTTCATCTTTAAGGATTTTACATTTGAAGCTTTTTTGATCAAGAAAGAGGAGGTTAAAAATATTTCCCAAAATGGAAAGTTTTCATTAAAAGTCATGTCCAAAAATGGAAAGTTTGCAAATGGCTTGAAATTCTTCAATCTTGTGAACTTCCAACCACTTCTTTTGTATTATATTTTAACTAATTACTAAATACTAATTACTAATTATACTATATTTCTTTTCTTAATAAATTTATTGTACCACTCTAATTTCTTTTAATTAAATTCTTAATTCAATTTATTAACCCTTAAAATATTTCACTAACCCTTAAAATGTTTCACTAACCCTAAAATTTTTCTTAACCTAATTTTCTCTAATCTTTATCATTTTCTTTTGCTTTATTATCTTTTTTTTGCTTTATATTTTATTTATATTTAATTCTTGCTTTATTTTAATTATTAGAAAAATTGTATAGGTTATTATTTTCCGCCCAATTAATTTTGTATCTGCCCCCAAGCCATGTAATAGCTTAGGACTTTATTCTTGCTTTTTTTTATTGTTATAAATATTTAACTGCGTGGTTAGTAAATAGGGAGTGTGAAACTAATTGTGATTAAAAGGACTTAGACAAGTAATCAAAAGAATAAATATTTGAAATAAATCATTCACACACGTAAGTCGATCTAAGATCGCCATCTGCACTTCCTAGGGTATCCCTCTTGGTTGCCTTATTTAAAATGGTCAAGTCCCTCGAATATATGGGTTTTTAAGAAAAGTCCCTTCAAAAGAAATCATCATTTTCCCTTTAAAGATTTTAAAAGATCAAGTCCCTTCGAGGTTGCCTATGGAATAATGATCTTGTCCCTTCGGTAAATATGATTATAGTCCCTACGAATTGCTAAAGATACCCCTAAGTTGCCTTCATTGACCATACGATGATCCTACGCTTGTCCCTTACTAAAATCCAAATTAATAACTACATATTCCTTAATAATAGGGATAGTCTTACTCTTGAAGAAACATAAAAGAACTTGAATGACTTAGCTTAGGGTAGGTACCTCATAGTTACTTGCTCACATTTTAAAACTACTTTTCACACATCACTTTTCTTAAACATTTTTCAACCTAAAGGCTTTGTATACATCCATACGAGGATCATTACAAAGTACTTAGAAAAATTTCTAAAAACACACTACACTTTCTTTCCAAAAAAAATAATAATTCAAGTGAGCTAAGTAACTAAGAGCCCATGGATAACCATGGATATAAAGGGTGCTAACACCTTCCCTTTATATAACCTACCCCCCGAACCCAAGTCTTTTCAAAACGGTCTTTCCTGATCTTTTATGTCCCTTCCATATGGATAAAATAAAAGTCGGCGGTAACTCTTGCTATCCGCAACATTTATAGAAAGTCAGTTCTCCCACCGTGTTACAGAACTGGTGAATCTGCTGGGGAGTTACTAAGTAAAAGAGGGGTACCCTTAGGAATTAGATCACTTAAATTGTTTGCTTTGTTTTCTTTATATTACTTGTTGGGCTTATGTGTGAAAGATCCTAACCCGGATCTAGTGTACCCTAGGTAAATGGCAATAGACCAA
Source organism: Lathyrus aphaca (assembly GCA_963966055.1). Lineage (NCBI taxonomy): Eukaryota > Viridiplantae > Streptophyta > Magnoliopsida > Fabales > Fabaceae > Lathyrus > Lathyrus aphaca. The sequence goes on from OZ014523.1 coordinate 473,810,290, forward strand.
GGAAACTGTACGGCGTATACCGATATGGTTGATCTGGTGGCCATAGTTAGTGTGACTTCTTGGTTGGTGCTTATGTTCCTTAAGTAAGTTAAGGATAATATGGGGATGCCATATGTTATCAATACACTAACTGACTTTTAGAACCCTAGGTATCCCATCTTGGCCTTTAGAAAGTAGTGAGATAGCCGGCTTTGGTGAAGACTAAAGTTTGTTGATACTCGATGCTATGCTCATTGAGATCCTAAACTTGGAGGGATTTGGTTGGTAAGTTGCTTACTAAACAACCCCCTTGGGAAGGATCAGTGATATTGAGATCCCTTAGAACCCGATTACTTTTGTAGGACAGGATGAACCATCTAAACTTTAGGGGAGGGTACTTACCTTTAAACCTCATGCAAGCCTTCAAACCTAGGGCTATTGTGTGACTTGTTTGTGTGTGCCACATGTTTGTGATTGAGCATAACATCATGACATCATAAGCATAGCATTTTCACTAACCATTTCAAGGACCAAAGGATTTATCTTTGTTCTTTGTTGCAAGTCATGGCTTCTGCTCGTAGGAATACAATCCGGATCAACTTTGTAGGGATACCTTCTAAGCTTAAGGAATTGGTCTCTCAAGTTTCTGAAAACTCCCAATTTATCAAGAAAAATGGTCACCTACTGGATCTAGTCACTTCAAGGCTCAATGAAGACATGATGAGTGTCCTATTTTAGTTCTTTGATCCTAAACATCATAAGAAATCAGACATTGTCCTAGAAACAAGAAGCGGAGTTAAGGGTATTCTTGCTAAGGTATTGATGGAGAAAGCTCAAGTGTTCTTGAAGGCTATGAGTTATGATGCTTTTGAGGAGATCCTAGCCCTAATGATCTATGGCTTAATATTATTCCCTAATCCAGACCAGCTCATAGACGTACACGCCATCAACATATTTCTGACTCGCAATCCAGTGCCTACATTACTCGGAGATATCTTACACTCTCTTCACACTTGTACTACGAAGGCGAGGGGAACTCTGATATGTTGCATACCTTTATTGGCTAGGTGGTTTATTTCTCACCTTTTTCGATCAGTGATGAAGAATGAACAAGGGTTAAGATGGTCTAAGAGGATCATGTCACTTTCTCATTCAGACATTCATTAGTGCTCCCGATCTATGGAGAATGTTTCTATCATTGACCGTTGTGGGGAGTTCCCTAATGTGCCACTCCTTGGCATAAGAGAGGGCATTACCTACAACCCTTCCTTAGCTCTACGTCAGTTTGGTTATGCTCAGAGTAATGGTCCTCATGACATGCTTATTCAGGGTATGGTGTTCGACTACAACAACGATCTTCCGGGTTACCGTCAAAGGTTTATACGAGCATGGAACAAGGTGAATAGGATTGATAGTAAGACTTTGGAGCCAAATAATTCTATTCCTATGGATCCTTATCTCAGATGGGTGCGATCTCGTGCTCAGACTCTTATGATGCCATATCCTGATGTTCTACCAATCACTATGGAGACTGTTGCTGAAGGAGATGTTCCTTATACCATCCTTCATCCAGACATGCCCACTAATTTGGAAGAATTGCAGAAGTCCTGGATCCAGTTGAAGGAGCAAAGGGATACTTTTGAGACTCATTTCAGAGCTGGTCAAGAAAGAATTCTGGAGCTAACAAGGCAACTTCACGAGGAGCAAAACCTTAACACGTACCTCCACATAAAGAGGAAGTGTCCATGGGAGACTTAAAACCCCATATATTTATTTTTGTACTTTATTGTTATTTCCTTCCATTGTAAGCCCAAGGGGCAAATTTATATTAAACACTTACTAATAAAATTTCGTTTTTGTTTTCTTTAAACAAATTTAAATCACGCGGTCCTTGAAAACATTGCATAAACATATACATACCATGTCATTACATCACAGGTTTCTTATAAACAGGTATCTTATCTTCTCGCTGTTTATTTCAGCAGAAATGGCTCTCGAACAAAATGTCAAGGATCTCCAGACTCAGAATGACCAATTTCACGAGATGGTTCTGAATTTGTCCAGGGGAAAAGATGAGCTGAAGGAACTTCAGACCAAGAAAAAAAAGAAGACTAGAAAATCAGCTGGCTTCATCAACCTGGGTAGAAGATTCAGAGCTCCTATCAAGACAGATGCTGAGGTGGAAAGTCCTGGGGATAAAAGTTCTACAGAAGAAGAAGGGAGTCAACATGGTACAAAGGTGAATTCTAATTCTGAGGAAAATTATTACCATGACCCCTCCAGTGAAGATAAGTATAGGATACTGGAAGACCGGATGAATGCTATAGAACTACAGAAGACTTTTGGGTTTGACTTTGAAGATCTGAGCTTGATTTCTGGAGTGTCCATCCTTATTGGCTTCAAGGTTCCTACTTTTATGGTGTATGATGGTGTGTCATGCCCATAATTGCATTTGAGGTCTTATGTCAGGAGAATTCAACCACATACTTTTGATAGGAAGTTATGGATGCATTTCTTTTAAGAGAGTCTGTTTGGGTCCCAATTAGAATGGTATTATCAACCAGAGAGTACCAACATTCGTAACTGGAATAATCTTGCTGAGGCTTTTTATAAGCAGTACCAATATAATTCTGATTTAGCACCAACTCGCATGCAACTCCAGAGCATGTCTATGGAGGCTACAGAAAGTTTCAACGAGTATGCTCAGAAGTGGAGAGATTTGGCAAGTATAGTTCAACCCCCTTTGACTGACAGGGAATTGGTTGATATATTTATGAGTACGTTGACTGGTCCTTTCTATAGTCATCTCATTGGAAGCTTATCCTCTGGTTTCAATGAGTTAATAATGACTGGAGAACGTGTAGAGAGTGGGATACGAAGTGGAAAGATTCAGATGGCTGCTTCTTCAAGTACCACCAAAAAGCCTTCTAATGGGAAGAAGGAATCCAATGATGTGTATGGCCAACATGGTCGTAATAGTCGTAACCAATCTGTGGGAGTTGTTCTGATTTCTAATCCTACACCTCCACCACAAGAACAACAGCAGCATAATAGTCAACCCAAGCCTAGGAGGCAATTTACCAAGATCAATATGTCGTTGGCTCAGGCTTTGCAACACATGTTGAAAGGAGAGTTGATTACTTTGAAGGACCCTCCTCAGAATACCAATACTTCCTCTCCTCATTACAATCCCAATGCAAGGTGTGCATACCATTCTAATAGTCCTGGTCATGATACTAACAGTTGTTGGCATTGAAGAACAAAATTCAAGATATGATTGAGAATGGAGAAATTGAGTTTGACCCTCCAGAAACTCCTAATATGATTACTGCTCCTATGCCTAAACATGAGAAGAATGTTAATGTTGTTGATGAGGTTGTTTATGTTCATACTGTGGCTGAAATAACTACTCCTCTATCCATTGTCAAGAAGAAACTTGTGCAAGACGGTTTATTTCCGGGTTGCAATGAAGATTGTTTTTACTGTGCCTACAAACCTGACAGTTGTTGGAAGCTGAGGTTAGGTATTCAACGCCTGATAGACAACTATACTATAATATTTGAGAAGACCCCTTCTATAGAGAGTCTATGTGGAGGTTTGGCTCAAGACTTGAAAGTTGAAGATGTGGCTATGGTTGATAAGATTACTATGAAGATTACTTCCAAAGGTCCAGTGAGGATCACTTCTAAGGGTCCTGTGAAGATTACTGATGAGCCAAAGGTGGCTCCAATGATTATTACTACTCCTGGTCCTATCCCATATACTTCTGATAAGGCTATACCCTGGAATTATGGTTCTAATGTTTATATTCATGGTGTCAAGCAAGAGCCTTTGAATGATGCACCTGTTATTGATGTTAATCTTGATGTTGACAATATTGATGGGTCTAGTAAGGTTACCAGGAGTAGAAGAATTTTCTCTCCAGAAGACACCTCAAAGACTGCTGCTACTCCAGTTCATATATCTAACTCTGGTCCAAGTATTGAGGCTCGAGGCAAAGGACCAGTGATTGAACCTATTCAAGCTGAGGCACCAGTTAGTGAAGATCTCTCTAAGCAGATGGAAGAAGTATTGAAGATCATCCGCAAGAGTGATTATGATATTGTTGACCAGTTGAGGCATACTCCCTCCAAAATCTCCATGTTATCTCTTCTATTATGTTCTGAAGCCCATGCCAAGGCTTTAATCAAATTCTTGAAGACTGCTCATGTACCACATGAAATCTCTGTGGACCGGTTTGAAAATTGTGTTGCTCATCTAACTAGTGATAATGGTTTGAGTTTTACTGATGTTGATCTAACTCTTGCTAAAAGAAACCATAATAGAGATTTGCACGTCTCCATTGAGTGTAGGGGCACTATTTTGTCTCATGTATTGGTGGATAATGGTTCTTCGCTGAATGTATTAACTAAGGAGGTTCTGGACAAAATCAACTTGAAGGATGTAGTGTTAAGACCAAGTAATGTGGTGGTGAGGGCCTTTGATGGCTCAAGAAGAATGGTGCATGGAGAAGTGGATTTCCCATCAAAGTAGGCTCTCAAGTCTTCAATTCCACTTTCTATGTGAAGGATATTCGTCCTGCGTACTCCTGTTTTCTTGGGCGCCCCTTGTAATACCCTAAATTTGCCCTCTGGTTCTTCTCTCTTTGTTTGCTTTTCGTTTTGCATTCATACGCATTTTGCATTAGGTCATATCATTTGCATAAGCTCCTAAGACATGGGATCGAGATTTTCTGTGGGATTAGGGTCTCATATCATATTTGCGGATTATCAGAAAATTCAAGGCTTTGGCTATGCAGTCGCCAATGACATCATATTCTTATGCTCCTGTCACTGGATTAGGGTTTAGTTCCCTGATCAAGGATTTCAGGTCTGCAAAGAATATTCACTGGCGCGTCTGGCGCCTCATCATCAAGTTCTTCAGGTTATCAAGCAATGGTTCATGCGAGGTTTATTTCAGAAATTAGGTTTATAATGATTAAAGGTCGTCAATTCAGATTGTACTTCCCCTGTTGGACTTATTTTCCTTATGGACGATTCAGACATATTCAATTTGATTTAGGACGGTTAATTCAAATGACAGTTGTTTCAATGGCAAAATTTTCAGTGGTTCAAGAGTTTTATTTTTGTCGATGTTGTTGGAAGAAATTTTAGTGTGGTTGTTGGATCAAATTCACTCGAGGTGTGTGTCAGTGGAGAATATCGGCAAAGAGTTTATTCAAGTTCACTGTAAATCATATCCATTCCATAAACCAATAACAATTCCATTTCAATTCAAAATCCGCATTTCTATCCATCTTTATTGATTTCACTTTTCAAATCCATTTTTCTAAATTAATTCCAATTCCATTTATCATCAAAGCAACTTCTAAACCCATTAGACCTTTTTCCATTAACTACTTCCATAAATCAATTTCCATATCCAATTAATTTTCTAATATCCATTTTAATTCGTTCTTTCCATAAACTCATTTGTTTTCATTAACCATTATCCATCCATTTTTCTTATCACTTCTTTTTATCCATTAAATTCATTTCCATAAACCAAATATTCATTTTTTATCATTAATCCACTTCATATTTCTTTTAATACAAATTGTTGTTCTTTTTATTATCATTTTTTTTTAATATCTAGTTATTTTTATTTTGAATCCACATTCAAGGCCCATGTTATGCTACAAAGTTATACAAAATAATAACAAGGCAATGTTGGCCTTTTGAAATAGCTTGCAACAACAAGCCTTCAGCAAATAGCCTCGCAATCCTTCAGCAGCTACTACACTATTCTTTCGTACGACATCTTTGCAGGCCATTCATAACAACGTCATACAACTTGCAGCCATTACACCATGTGACCCACCTTCAGCTACTTTCCAATTGGTACGATCCTCATACGCCACAATTTCACAATCAACATAATTCCACACTTTGCGTATACGGACCCACGCCATTCCACCAATATCTCGCATAACAAACTCTTCAGCCAACAACAACTTCCATAACATGCATAACACAAAGCAAATTTGATACCATAATAAACTCGTCATACAACTATTACACATAAATCCATCTTTGGTTTTTCATTTTTCATCTCCACGCTAAACAACACTCCTCCGCTTCCCTTCATTTTCTTGCAGCAACCACTCACTCACAAACAAGACCTATACACACACCCATAACAAAATATTTGGTGACACGACTCACAATTTTCTGGCAGCACCTCAAAACCAATTCATCAGCTCTGTATTCATAAATCTCACACCATCGAACCACCCAGTTTTTGAACCGCAACCACAACACAAAACTCTCCAACCTGCACAGAAAATAGCTCTCATTCTTCTCACTCTTGCTTTCTCTCTTCATACAACCCCCATTCCTTTCCCAAAAACCTACACAACCACGCCTTCAACCTCCTTCATCAAACACACAGAAACCACAATCAAGCTTCATCACTCTTATCGCTCAACAACAACAGCAAACAAAAAACAGAAAAAAGAAGAAGAAGAAGTGGATCTGGATCAAAAATTTGAAGCCGAAGTCGTAAACAAACCGAAAGCCGAAACTCACTGAAGCCGAGATGAGAGAGCGACGCCGCTGAGAAGAGCCGATCCAACGTTCTTTTTCTGTTTCGAGGTGAATAACGATTGAATACAAAATTGAGAGGGATCCGCGAGATTCGTAATCGATTATTGGAAGAATACTCACGGTTGTTGATGAACGGAGAAACCACGTTTGGGCAGAACTACCCGATTTGCGGCGGCGATGATTTTTTCTGTACCATGAGCAGTGATCAGTTTTGTTTTGCGTTCTTACGGAGAAGAAGAGGAATCGATTTCGTGATAAGCAGAAAAGAGATGGCGGCGCGGTGTGATGAAGAAGAAGGGATTTCTTCTCTCTTGGAAACAGGGGACTGTGATGTCTGATTATGTTATGCTCACATTTCCCTTTTTTTATTATTTTAGGAAAAGTTTTTGGTTGCTGTAAATGGGCTTAGCTCAACCCATCAAATTCATATTCACACCTCCTGATTCAGATCTGCACCCCCTCCTGGCTGTTGTTTTGATGTGGGCTTTCAGGCCCAGCGAATTTGCTTACCACACCCCGTTTCTCCAGCGGATACCTGTTGTTTTTTCCTTAAGTTTCTTGTTTTATTTTGTTTATTTAATTGTTACTAGTTTTTAATTCTTTTTAACTTTGGTTAAATGTTTAATTTAGAATCTTAATAATCTCTATTTAAGAGTTTTGTTAATTCTTTTATGACTTTGAGTTTAGTTGTGAATAATTTTAATTTTGATTTTATTATTAATTTTCTATTTAGTTTTAGTTAAAACTTTGTTTAATTAGAATAGGATTTTGATTAATTTCATGCTTTATATTTATAATTACTTGTTAATGTTAGAGGATTAATTCGTATCTTGTGACTTATTTTCATAATCTTGTGCGGACTAATGAGATTTCTTGATGCAGACTGTGCTTAGTCCCGGATATCGTTTGATTCAATTCTCGTTGCTATTTCTGATTCTCTTTGATGATTGACTTTGACGCCTGACGCGTATATTTGATACTCTGATTTGTTTGGACTTGATGACTGATAATTGTTCTTAACTGTTGGATCCCCTTGCTTGTTTGAACTTCTGATAAGTTTCTGAGTTCTTGTGCGCATATTGAAGAGGCAACGGACCTTCTCCGTTAGGTACCGCTGAGACCCGGTTTTACTTATTGTATGCTGCTGCATCTGGAAGTCCTACTGGTGTAGGCTCTGTTTGTGCATTGTTCGATCACTCCATTATGCATTCTCCTCTCCTTATTTCTTCTTCATCTCATCTTCTTCCTCATCTTCTTTTATTCTTTCTTAACTTGAGGTGTGCTTAGGCCACCATGGTTCTCCTCTTTCTTCTTCTTTTCTTCCTCTTGATTCAGATAGAATTCGAAACTCACTAACCTAGGAATCCCATGCATGAAAACATTAAGAGTAGTCTTCCCCATTAGATTTTACCTTTGAGATCCTTTTGGTGCTCTCTCTTCTCTTCTTCAAACTTAACTTTAAATCACTTTAATAAATGACGAGTCTTCTCATGTGACACGAGACATTGCTATGAGATACTTGCACGCGTTCCGTTTCGAGGCGAGGTGTAGGATATCCCTCGTGGTGGATAGGTCTTAGCATGAGATTACTTCACAAAGAAAATATAAAAAAATAGTTCTTAACCAAAAATCACAAAAACACTTAATAAATGCCAGTAGGTCAGTGTGTCTGAGCCTTCACTTGTGGGACTAGATTTGGGGATTTCCTCCATAGCTAGGTGTGCCTCTTGCGCATTCCATTTCGGGATGATGTAAGGAGTACACATCCCATTGAGTAAGACTTAGGTACACTTACCTATGCAAACTTCAAAGCAGAAAACTCATAAAAAACACTGGACAAACAATAAGTGTCTCTCCTTCGGGACTTCTCTTCTCATCACCTTCACTCTTTACATAAGAACTTGCTCCTACTTGTCATTTTGCAAGACGGTAATGCACTCGTCGTCCGAGTCTGCAACACCTAAGCATTGACATAGGCAGTTCAAGCCTTAAGACACAAGCAATTTTTCTACCCCTAGTTAGGGGAACTATGGCGACTCTGGTCCTCATTGTCCAGATGAGGTACGTAGGCAGCGGGGTAGGGCCTGTTCGAGCACAATCTTTATTTTCCCTACATTTTTTCCTTCTCGTTTCTTTTTCATTTCCCTTTTATTTTCTTTCATCCAGTTCAGTTCATTGTCTTTGCAGCAGCTTTCATTCCTTCACCCTTTGAAACAGATTTCTTTGCAAGCGTGGATCCCGTCGGGTACAGCGGACAATCTGGGTGCTAATACCTTCCCAGGTCATAACCGACTCCCGAACCCAGTCTCTTTGGTTCGCAGGACCCGTGTCCTTCCTCTTCTTTCTTCTGGTTTGTGCAGCATTACCATTCGCATTCCTTCGGGATAAAAATGCCTGGCTGGCGACTCTACCTCTTTCCGCGCCACTTTCGCGTTTGTACCAGGATGGAAATCCGGGGAGCGACACCCCAGGATCCATGGAGCAGGTGCTGTAACTTCCACTCTACATTAGAAATTGAAGTATCCAGTGAATGGAAAGATTGTCACTGTTTATGGTGAAGAAGAATACATGGTCAGTCATGTGAATACCTTTAAATATGTTGAGATGGAGGGTGCGTTTGTTGAGACTCCCTGCCAGATATTTGAAGTGGTTCCTCAAGTCGTTCCTGCTGCTGAACCCATCCCTGCTATTAAAAGAGTTCCTGTGATCACCAGAGTACCTCATGCAATGGCCTCCCTCAAAGATGCTAAAGTTGTGGTTGTAGAAGGTGATTGTACTATTTGGGGTCAGCTTCCTAGCATTCCTTACAAGTCTGACAAGTTTGGTTTGGGTTTTAATGTAGAATCTCAGAGGGTTGTTCATCGTGCTCGTGCTTCTCGTATCACTAATAGAGGAATCATAAAGGACCAAGTCAATGTTGTGGGAGATTATGATGAAGGTTACAACCTGGATGATTGGATCTTTCCTACCATGGGTGATGGACTCAACAATTGGAAGGCTAAAGACGTTATTCCTATCTCCTTTAGTCAGGAGTAAATGCTATTTTATTTTTCTAAATTTAATTTTTGTAACTTTGAATAATTAAATACTTTTAAGCCTTGTTCCTTGCCCGAGGCACAATGGTGTGCTTGTTAGGGTTGTCATTTCATTTGCGTATTTTCATTCAATAAAATCAATGGATGTTTCTCGCTTTCGTAAATATTGCGCTCTTTGTCTTTCTTTTACTTTTTCCTTTTATAAAAAAAAGCTATGTGTTCTTACACACACCCACCTCACTAAAATGCAGATCTTCATCCACTATGGATCCTATTGATAACAATTCTACTATTGCCAATTATGACTTCGAGAATCCGATCTATCAAGTCGAGGATGGAAAGGAGGAAGATTGTGAAGTACCTGTAGAGCTGACTAGATTACTATAACAAGAAGAGAAAGTTATACAGCCACATGAGGAACCAATTGAAGTTGTGAACCTGGGAACTGAGGAAAGCATGAAAGAGGTCAAGATAGGTGTTGAATTGGAAGATGGTGTTAAAAACAGGTTGATTCAGATGTTACGTGACTATGTGGAAATTTTTGCTTGGTCTTATGAAGATATGCCAGGGTTGGATACAGATATTGTGGTTCACCGTCTACCAGTGAAAGAGGATTGTCGCCCAATAAAACAGAAAGTTCGGCATATGCGTCCTGATATGTCAGAAAAGATTAAGGCATATGTGATGAAACAATTCAATGCTGGGTTTTTAGTTGTTACTTCTTATCCTCGGTGGGTTACAAATGTGGTGTCGATGCCTAAGAAAGATGGTAAAGTATGCATGTGTGTAAATTACAGGGATTTGAACAAAGCCATCCCCAAAGATGACTTTCCACTTCCAAATATTGATGTTCTGGTAGACAACACTGCTCAACATAAGGTATTCTCTTTTATGGATGGTTTCTCTGGGTACAATCAGATTAAGATGGCACCTGAAGATATGGATAAGACTACATTTTTTACACAATGGGGCACTTTCTGTTATAAGGTGATGCCATTTGGTTTGAAGAATGATGGGGCAACATATCAGCGTGTTATGGTGGTTCTGTTCCATGATATGATTCACCATGAGATAAGGTATATGTGGATGATATGATAGCCAGATATCAGACTGAAGAAGAACATCTTGATCATCTGCACAAGTTGTTTGAGAGGTTAAAGAAATACAAGTTGAGATTGAATCCAAACAAGTTTACTTTTGGAGTCAGATCTGGTAAACTTCTGGGTTTTATTGTCAGTGGTAAAGGTATTGAAATGGATCCTGCAAAGGTAAGAGGTATAAAAGAGATGCCTGCTCCTCGTACTGTGAAAGAAGTTAGAGGTTTCCTTGGACAACTGAATTACATTGAAAGATTTATTTTCCAGTTGACTGCTACTTGTGAATCAATCTTCAAGTTGTTGAAGAAAGATCAAGTAATGGAATGGAATGACGAATTCCAGGTAGCTTTTGATGAGATCAAGAAGTATCTATAGGAACCTCCTATATTGATGCCACTAGTTGAAGGAAGACCCTTGATTATGTACTTGACAGTATTGGATAACTCAATGGGGTGTGTGTTGGGGGCAACATGACGAGTCTGGTCGAAAAGAGCAGGCAATATACTACCTTAGCAAAAAGTTTACCGACTATGAAACAAGATACTCACTGCTCGAGAAAACTTGATGTGCTTTGGCATGGGCTGCTCGCCGACTAAGACAATAATGTTGACTCATACCACTTTATTAATTTCAAAAATAGATCCAATCAAGTACATATTTGAGAAACCTGCTCTCTCCGGACGAATAGCAAGATGGCAAATGATCTTGACAGAATATGACATACAATATACTACTCAGAAAGTAATCAAAGGAAGTGTAGTAGTTGACCATTTGGCTCATCAAGCAGTGGATGATTATCAATCTATGAATTTTGAGTTTCCGGATTAGGATATTATGATTGTTACTAAAGAACCTAGACATATGAAGGACCTGGACAAGAATCCCGATGGACTATGGTTTTTGATGGAGCTTCTAACACGCTTGGTAATGGTGTTGGTGTTGTGATTATCTCTTCTAAAGGTTGTTATACACCAGTTACTGCAAGGCTTTGTTTTAATTGTACCAATAATATGGCTGAGTATGAAGCGTGCATCATGGGCATCAAGGTTGCCATTGAGATGAAGATCCAATTTTTGAATGTGTATGGAGATTCAACCTTGGTAGTTAGTCAAGTTAAAGGAGATTGGGACATCAAACATCCTAATCTCATCCCTTACAAAGAGCAAGTGTTGTCTTTGATCTCGTACTTTAAAGAGATTACCTTTGGACATATTCCACGAGAAGAGAATCAGTTGGCAGATGCATTAGCCACCATGGCATCTATGTTTGAAATCAGTTGGGATGATGAAGCTCCCAGAATTACTATTGATCGATTTGATAAACCCGCGTACTGCAATGAAGTGGGTACTGAAGGAGTAGAGGAAAAGACTTGGTTCAATGAAGTGAAAAGGTATCTTGAAACTCAAGAGTTCCCTGAAGAGGCATCTGTCAATGATAAGAAGTTTCTGAGGAGATTTTCTTCTAAATTCTTCCTGAGTAATGGAACTTGTACAAGCGCAATCGTGATTCAACTTTGCTTCGCTGTGTGCATAAGAAAGAAGCAATAGAGATTATGGAAGACATGCATGATGGGATCTTTGGTACTCATTCTAGTGGGCATACTATGGCTAAGAAGATTCTGAGAGCAGGTTATTATTGGTCTACCATGGAAGCTGATTGCTATCAACACTCCAAAACTTGTCACAAATGCCAGATTTATGTTGATAAGGTTCATGTGTCTCCAGTTTCGTTAAATGTTATGACGACTCCTTGTCCTTTTGCCATGTGGGGCATTGATATGATTGGTGAGATCAAACCTACTACTTCTAATGGACATCGTTTCATTCTTGTAGCCATTGTTTACTTTACAAAGTGGGTAGAGGCAACTTCATTTGCTTCTATTGCCAAAAATGTTGTGGCTCGATTCGTCAAGTATAATGTTATATGTAGATATGGAATCCCTGAAAGGATTATCACAGATAATGGTACTAATTTGAACAATACTATGATTACTGATCTCTGCACGCAGTTCAAAATTAAGCATCACAATTTTTCTCCGTATCGTCCAAAGATGAATGGCGCAGTGGAAGCCGCCAATAATAATATTAAGAAGATCTTACAAATGATGACAGTTACATATAAGGATTGGAATGAGATGTTACCATTTTCTCTTCATGGTTATCGTACTACTATACGAACCTCAATAGGGGAAACCCCATTTTCCCTTGTCTATGGTATGGAAGCAGTTTTACCCATTGAAGTTCATATTCCTTCTTTGAGAATTGTGAAGGATGTAGGCTTGGATGAAGATGAATGGATTCAGACTCGACTTGACCAGATAAACTTGATTAATGAGAAAAGACTAGCAGCTATTTGTCATGGTCAGATGTATCAGAAACGTATGATCAAAGCGTTCAATAAGAAAGTTAAGCAGCAAGTGTATCAGGCTGGTGATTTGGTAATCAAGCGTATCATATTACCACAGGGTGATCCTGGGGAAAATGGACCCCCACCTATGAAGGGCCATTTGTTGTTAAGAGGGTATTTTCCAGAGGTTCCATGATGCTTACCACTATAGATGGTGAAGATTTCCCGCAGCCTGTGAATGCTGACATAGTTAAAAAATACTACGCATGAAAAGAGACCCGCTATGTTGACTGGCCTAGGAAAAATAAGGGCATCCCATGAACCAAAAGGGTTCGGGCAAAAATAAGGGATATATATAAAAAAATGTACACCCAACAAGTCGAAAACCTGAAAAGGAGGCTTAGGCAAAAAAGGGTATCCCGGTGGATTGAAAACCTGAAAAAGGCAATCCAGGCAAAAGTTAGAGATTAAAGCGTATGACTATGTCTCGTTGGATCACCCATGTAACCTCTACTAGTTGTGTTATCTATGTCAAATTCAACAGATACGGATCAATCCAATCGTTTCTTTTCCGATAGCTGAAGATGAGATAATTGAAGATAATGGCAATATCAAAGTTGAAACTCAATAGGATTATTTACACATAGTTGTCTTTTCTTGTTTTTGTAAATATTTCTTTGACGAATTCATCTTACTAGGATTTCTGTCTCCGTGTTAAAACTTGCCTATTTATAGGCCAATTCCTAAATAAATAAAATTCCATTTTTCGTATGCAGCTTTACTTTTCCCTCTTTATTCAGGTTTACTTTTCCCCTTTTACTAAAGCGAAAAACGTCTGTTGATTATGTTTGAATGTATATATGCTTTTGAATATGATTGATGTTTACCAGAAATGCATAAAATACAATAATAGCATTTACTAAGAACGAACGGAGGTAGGGATTCAACGAATCTTCACCGGTTCATCCCCACATATTAATCTTTACGGATATCCTTACGGAATACTTCAAGTAGTATCTTATACTTCCAACTCTACGAAGTCTCCAAACAGTTTCATATCTTCCGAAAAGTTGATACTTAACCGAATAAGTCTCCTGGATCTATGTCCATCTCTTTTATCCTCAGTCAGGATATCTAGGAACTAAATCCTTCAATAAGAAGTACGGAGAACGAAAAACAGGAGGTTCTAAGTATGATGCTCTTAAAACAATATGGAAACGAAGTCTTCATACTCCTCAGCAACGAATCAGGATTTATTTTCCCCAGTCAGCAGTTGTTCTACTAAGCTACTCATGCGCTTCAACTACATAATTCATACATACATCACATCATATCATATCATAAGCATTCTCATAAAATATTATCTTGCAGAATGTTATATACACGATATTTGCACCGAACTAGCTTTGTTTTTCAGGTTAATTCTCCAGCAGACAAACTTCATCAACAACTTGATACCTTGGGTCGTCGTTTATCTACCCAAAGGTTATCTCTTTATCTTGGGACGTCGTTTATCTTCCCGAAGGCTACCTTGAGACTTCGTTTATCTTCTCAAAAGCCATATTGTTACCTTGGGCCGTCGTTTATCCATCCGAAGGTTATCTCTTTATCTTGGGACGTCATTTATCTTCCCGAAGGCTACCTTGAGACGTCATTTATCTTCTCAAAATCCATATTTTTACCTTGGTCCATCGTTTATCCACCCAAAGGTTATCTCTTTATCATGGGACGTTGTTTATCTTCCCAAAGGCTATTTTGAGACTTCGTTTATCTTCTCAAAAGCCATATTGTTACCTTGGGTCGTCATTTATCCACCCGAAGGTTATCTCATTATCTTGGGATGTCGTTTATCTTCCCGAAGGCTATCTTGAGATGTCGTTTATCTTCTCAAAAGCCATATTGTTACCTTGGGTCGTCATTTATCCACCCGAAGGTTATCTCATTATCTTGGGACATCGTTTATCTTCCCGAAGGCTATCTTGAGACGTCGTTTATCTTCTCAAAATCCATATTGTTACCTTGGGCTGTTGTTTATCCACCCGAAGGTTATCTCATTATCTTGGGACGTCGTTTATCTTCCCGAAGGCTATTTTGGGACGTTGTTTATCTTCTCAAAAGCCATATCATTACCTTGGGTCGTTGTTTATCCACCCAAAAACTAGATCTTCATCTTTTGGATTGCTTCCCTCTCAAAGAAATATATCTGAAGAATTTTTCTCCGAATGGCATCTTTAAGCCCATTCAAGCAATACAACCAACTAACAGTATCATTCTATGCATTGGCGAGTGCAAATTTTAGGGCTTTTGTGTTCAATCCTCTTCAACCTTCAAGTCACGAATGGCGTACATGCCAATCTAACTCCTCAGATTTCAGAAAATTGAACAGGGGCAGCTGTTGTACCCAAAATATTTCCCTCCCACAATCAAAGACAGTTGTCCTTATAGTTCTCTCAAGGTTCACAAGGTTCATAAAGTTCACAATTGGTCAGAAAGTTTGAAAGTTATCTCAGACAAAGCATCCTCCTAAGCAATGGATCCACAACTAGGGTTTTGAGTTTATCTGAGCTAAATGGACTTCCAAGGCCTCAAGTGAGCTTCATAACATCCCACATGTATTCAAGAATCCCCATGTCAAGTTGCAAGGCTTTCCCAATAAGTTTGACCAGTCAGATGATCAGATATGCAAATCTCAGTCAAAGCAATTAAAAAGTCAAACTGAGGTCAACTTCGGTCAAATTAAAGTCAAACTTCAAGATTTTTTGCCAACATCAATTTTATGAAGTAAAGTTCATCATTTTATTAAGGTTTGATCATGATTCATCAAGGAAGTCTCAGATCATCAAGAATCAGGAAGTTTCTAAATTAAGGTTTCCTAGGAAAAGTCAACTGAACTTTGACCAGTCATAACTTTCACATGCTTCATCAAAAATTTCCCATCCAAATCTCATTTTTAAGGAAATTGAATTATCTACAACTTTGTGTCTCACAAGCCTAGCCTGAAAAATGCTTCATTTGGAAGGTATGAGCTAAAACATTACAGGTCATTTCAAAAGTCAACAAAAAGTCAACTTTTTCCAAAGAGCATAATTTGAAAATGGTGAACGATATGGACATGAGACCAAAGTGGTTTGTTAGAGGACTCTTTAAGCTTTCCAAAAAGTCCAATAACACTTTCATATCCTTAAAATAGAGGGATTTATGCCTTGGCAAAGTTGGGCGATTTTCAAGGGGTATATGAAGCAAATAAGGTCTTAAATCCAAATATTTCCAAATGGGCCTATCATTTTGCAACCCAATCTTAACAATAACATCAAGCACGACCCAATTCCAATTATTTATGATTTTTATAATTATTTATTCATTAAGATTCAAATTAAATCAAAATAAAATATAAAATTCAAATATTTGGACTTGATTTTGGTTCTAGAAGCTCATAAACATTATTTAAAACTGATTAAGAGGTTCCAAATTCGTGCAAGGATCAATTTAGAAGGAAATCATTTGATTTTTGAACATTTAAAGTGATGAGATTTCTTTATGATGAAGGTATCCAAAAGCCCACAAGATCATCTGATTTTTTGACCTAATCTCATTCTTCTATAAGAATACAAGTTAACACAAGCATTAGGACACGTTTTGCAACAGTCAAGAACTCATACCAAACTTAAAAATTTTCACAAAAAACTCAAATTCGGATTCTAACCTAGACGTAATGTCAAGGCTAAACAAGGATTGCAATGTCTTCCTGGATGTTCCCTGAACCTCTTTGCATCATTTACATCGTTTGAAACATACCTAAATGCATAAACAGAATCCGTGTTCTTACGTTTTTTATGATTTTTTTCGTTTTCTTCTATTCATGCGTTATAAACTATGATTGACTAATTTTTTGTGTTTGCAATGAAGCAAGGAATGTTTTCTGGGTGGTTAGATTGGATTTTCGTGACCTAAACTGAGATATGCCATATTTAGGGTTTCGGTTCCAAGTTTGGGGTTTTGCATTTTACACCATTTATGAACATTCTAAGGACATGGCTAAGTCGTGCACATCATGGGTAATCAATTGGTATGGACAATTTTGACTAATCGCGCGTGTTTTGTAGGTTTTGAGATTTGCAGGTTAATTAGCTACGAAATTTTCGTAGCTAATTCATAGCAGATTCGTAACAAATTCGAGTGGCTGGAAGTTGAAGATGGTGACTTCGCATGCGATCCAGATTTCAAATATTTGGTTTCGTTTATAATCTTGTTTTTGTGTTTCTTTGCACACACAGGTGCGTGGCCTAGCGGTTGAGGTTATGCTTGAATGAGCCTGGGGGAGCGAGTTCGAGTCCAGCCTCCCCCACCTTTCTTTTTGTGGTTTTTCTTTGTTTTCTTTTTTGATTTTTTTTTTTTTGATTTTTTTTTCAATTAATTCTTTTAAAAAATATATAATAAGTTTCTTTTAATTAAATAATTAATTAGTTAATAACTAACCACTTATATATATATATATATATATATATATATATATATATATATATATATATATATATATATATATATATATATATATATATATATATATATATATATATATATATATAATTTCATTAATTTTTTTATATAAGACGTTAATAATGTTTTTTAAAATAACATGAAATAATAGTTTCTAAATGATTTTTTTTCAATTAATTGTTTTTTTTTTGTATTATATTTTAACTAATTACTAAATACTAATTACTAATTATACTATATTTCTTTTCTTAATAAATTTATTGTACCACTCTAACTTCTTTTAATTAAATTCTTAATTCAATTTATTAACCCTTAAAATATTTCACTAACCCTTAAAATGTTTCACTAACCCTAAAAAATTTCTTAACCTAATTTTCTCTAATCTTTATCATTTTCTTTTTCTTTATTATCTTTTTTTTCTTTATATTTTGTTTATATTTAATTCTTGATTTATTTTAATTATTAGAAAAATTGTATAGGTTTTTATTTTCCACCCGATTATTTTTGTATCTTCCCCAAAGCCATGTAATAGCTTAGGCCTTTATTCTTCCTTTTTTTATTATTATAAATATTTAACTGCGTGGTTAGTAAATAGGGAGTGCGAAACTAATTATGATTAAAAGGACTTAGACAATTAATCAAAAGAATAAATATTTGAAATAAATCACTCACACACGTAAGTCGATCTAAGATCGCCATCTGCACTTCCTAGGGTATCCCTCTTGGTTGCCTTATTTAAAATGGTCAAGTCCCCCGAATATAGGGGTGTTTAAGCAAAGTCCCTTCAAAATAAATCATCATTGTCCCTTTAAAGATTTTAAAAGATCAAGTCCCTTCGAGGTTGCCTACGGAATAATGATCTTGTCCCTTCGGTAAATATGATGATAGTCCCTACGAATTGCTAAAGATACCCCTAAGTTGCCTTCATTGACCATACGATGACCCTACGCCTGTCCCTTAATAAAATCCAAAGTAATGACTACCTATTCCTTAATAATAGGGATAGTCTTACTCTTGAAGAAACATAAAAGAACTTGAATGACTTAGCTTAGAGTAGGTACCTCATAGTTACTTGCTCACATTTTAAAACTACTTTTCACACATCACTTTTCTTAAACATTTTTCAACCTAAAGGCTTTGTATACATCCATATGAGGATCATTAAAAATTACTTAGAAAAATTTCAAAAAACACACTACACTTTCTTTCTAAAAAGAAAAAAAAACAATTAAAGTGAGCTAAGTAACTAAGAGCCCATGGATAACCATAGATATAAAGGGTGATAACACCTTCCCTTTATATAACCTACCCCCCGAACCCAAGTCTTTTCAAAACGGTCTTTCCTGTTCTTTTTATGTCCCTTCCTTATGGATAAAATAAAAGTCGATGGTGACTCTTGCTATCCGCAACATTTATAGAAAGTCAGTTTTCCCACCGTGTTACACCATCCTTTTTATAACTTTGTTAAACTGTCTCCCAAGCATAACTATAGCATTTGATAGGCTTTCCTCAATATCATGATCACATTCTTCCTCTCCATCTTCAGTATTGTAAACAAAAGCTATGCTTTTTTTTTCTTTTCAGAGTTGTCACTAATCCCTATCTCAAATGTTTGTAGGGATCCAATAAGCTTATCCACCCTCATCTTGCTGATATCTTGAGCTTCTTCTATGGCAGTCACCTTCATAACAAATATCTTGGGCAAAGATCTGAGGATTTTTCTTAGAATCTTTTCTTCTAACATCTTATCTCCTAGAGCTCTTAAAGTATTGGCAATCTCAAGTATTCATGTGAAAGTTATGAATTCTCTCATCATCCTTCATTATCAGGTTTTTAAATTTGGTAGTGAGCAATTGAAGTCTTGACATCTTTACCTTAGAAGTACCTTCATGAGTAGTTTTAAGAGTATCACACACATATTTAGCCACTTCACAATTGTGCACCAGTCTGAATATGTTCATATCAATTCCATTGAATAGAGCATTCAATGCTTTAAAGTCTCCAAGAGCTAACTCATCCTCCTCTTTAGTCCATTCTTCTTTAGGTTTCAACTCAGATGTTTGCTTTCCATCTTTCCACATAATAACAGGATGTTCCCATCCTTTTGTGACAACTTTCCAAGCCTTATTGTCCAATGATTTTAAGAAGGCCACCTTATGTGGTTTCCAGTAGTCATAATTAGATCCATCCAGAATAGGTGGTCTGTTCACAAATCCTCCTTCCTTGTCTATAATACCAAAAAGCATTGTTCCTAGATCTCACCCAAAAACACAGCAGAATGCCTGCTCTGATACCAGTTGAAATTCTAGTATCAGATATGAGATGTCGAAAGAGTTGTCACAACACTAATATCTGAACAATGATTAAAATATGATCAAGATAAATTAAGCTTTAAACCATTTTAAAGGACACAAGAAATTGTTAGCCCATTTCGGTGCAAACACACCTACGTCTGAGGGCTACCAAGCCAGCAAGGAATCCCACTAAACATAATTAGTTCAAAGACTCTCAGCAAACAACCACTAGTTTACAGTCTTCTCACCTAATCTCTACCCGTGTAATTTCTATCTAAGACACACTTAGATAAGAGACTCTACTCACTCCCCCTCAATCACAACAATGATAAAAACACAAATATAAAATAGACAAGAACACACTTCAATGACACAAATTGATCTTGCTTAAAAGCTTCAATCAAGTACAAAACACTTGTGCTTAAAAGCTTAGAGTGGACAAATTACAACTAAATAAACTCAATCCAAGACAATCATTGGCACGATGATTGATTGGCTCACAAGAAACACACAAAAGATTAAACCCTAACACAATGCACACGACTTCAATATCATCTTTTTGTCTACAAAATAGGGTTACTCCACCTTTAAATATACTACATAGTTCACGATCTTAGGCCTTCTAAATCCATCAGATTAAACCTAATTAAAACTAATATTCCATAATCATAGGTACTAAAATAGTAACTGCTGAACTTCCTTAACAAACAGATCAATCCTGAATAAAATCTCCACCAATAATAGCGCCAGCAATCACTCACCAAAGTCACACAAAATATTTCTTAAGAAATGAAACAGACAAAGCACAATATTTTGAACCGAGTGTTCAAAAATATATGTCATAACATCAGCCTTGACATCATGAGCAAAACCTGCAATATCTAAGAAATACACATGCAGACTATATGTCTCACATGTTAAGACATCAAGTATAACATTAATTTGTAGCAGCATGTTTTAACAAATAAGGAGATGTCACTTGTATCATGTCTTGAACATCCAAAAATGAGATCACATACTCTCTTTATAGAGTCAAGACATTTGAACTACAAAATCAACAAGAAATGCTAGGTTCCCAATCTTAATTGGGTCCTTGAGGGTGAATTAAACCTTGGTTGCATTTAGGCAACCATTGAAAAATTCTTTTAGGAACAATAAATTTCCTAAACTTGCATTTTGCAATGGTATGACCCTTCTTGCAACAAAAGTGACAAGTTAAATAATGAGAAGAGTGACCTTTGCTAGCTTGATCCTTTTCAACAAAGTTATACCTCCTATAAGGATTATGAGAAGACATCTTATATCTAGTAGTATCAATAGCAAAAGTGACCTTTGGTCCAACTTAGCTTTAAGAGTATTTACCTCTTTTTTTTCAAAATGTGACAAGTTTTACATAAATTGCTTAAGAGCTTCCATATTCTTTTCGGCTTCCAAAAATTTAGCTTCTAAATGTGCAAAAATTCTTTTGCTTGAAGCTAACATTTTGAAAGCATCTACAACTTCTCTATGTATATTTTCAAAATAGTTTTGCAACTCGAAATAAGACAATTCATCAACATGTTCATATTTAGAGTGACTTACATTCTTTTTCTTCTTGTCACGATAATATGCCTAAAGACAAACATTTGTGGATTCTTCCTCATCACTTCAGCTTTCATCACTTAAGGAATCTATATTGTTTTTCCATGCAATATAAGCTCTTCTAGACTTGCTAAATTTCTTGGGATGACCTTTCTCTTTGTCATTTTCTATCAATGGACACTTCGGCTTGTAAGGACCAACTTTTCCACAATTGTAACATGAACATCTTGATCTTCCTTTCATGTCATCATCTTCCTTTGATGTGTTTGATTGTCTTCTGAATTTGACCAGGTTTTTGTCGAAGAACTTTACACCATTTCTTTTGATATACTTGTTGAATCTTTTCACAAAAAGTCTCATATCTTCATTATCTGAATTATCGTCATCTCTTGTTTCATAATCACCATGTTCATTAGTTGATGACTTTGAACTTGAAGCCTTTAGAGTAATAAACTTCTTTTTTTCCTCCTTGTCTTTTACCTTTCTCCTTACTCATCTTCTTCGCATGCCTTTTCTCATGTTTTTCCAAGCAAGTGAGTTCTTGATCATGTTCTTCTAGCTTGCCAAATAAAGTTGTGAGATCAAGTGTTTTAAGATCATTCACTTCTTTGATTGCAATGACCTTTGGCTTCCATTCCCTATTAAGAAACCTCAAAACTTTATTAGTAGATATATCATTGGAGATAGGATTACCTAGAGCCTCCAAGCTATTTATAATATGTATGAACCTCTTTAGCATTTCAGAAATGATTTCATCATGCTTGATGCGAATAGTTCAAACTATTAATTTAATGTGTTAATCCTAGCTTGTTTAACCTCATTATTTCCCTCATGGGAAACTTCTAATGCGTCCCACATAGCTTTGGTGTTCTCACAATGAGAGACATGATAATATTCATCAACACCAAGTGTAAATATGAGAATATTTTGTGCCTTCCAATCATGTAACCAAAATTTCTTATCACTATCATCTCATTATGGTTCCGATTTTGGTATGAGGACACCCTGAGCATTGGTCCTTGTAATGATGGTGCCACATACACCCTTATCAATTGATTTGACATGGATATGCATATAAGCTTTCCAATAGTCATAGTTTTCACCGGTAAAAAGTGGCGCTCTATTGTACGCCTCTTTATGTTCGGTAGCCATTTTCTAATAAGTGAATATTGAAGCATGAAATTAACTGGAGCTCGTGATACCACATGTTAGACGAAGGCGAATTATCTAGAGGGGGTGAATAGATCCCCAATAAAAAATGTCCATTCAATCAATATATGTCAATCAGAATCCCTTGAAATCTACTCAACAAGCAATGCTATATCCAATGATAAATCATACAAAAAGACAATTGTGACAAATTATTGAACACCTTTTGTGCAATAGAAATATGTTTGAAAATTATGTGCAATCGATTTGTTGATCTTAAAATCCTACCATAATTTAAATAATAGTGATTAACTCAACAAAACGTATTCTAAATGATTTTTAAAGAAATTTACCAAAAGAATTAATCACACAAATTATAAACTCAAAAATTTGCAAACAAAATGTAAAAGAGATAGAGAGGGAGAGATAGAGAGAGAGAGAGTACACAAGGGTTTGTTTAGGTAGCTCCTCAATCGGTTTTGCTATGGGTACATATGCCCTTAATCCGAATTCGAATTGAGATCATAAAATTAACCTTACTTTGTAAATGTAGTTTACAAGAGAAATGCAACAATGCAACCCCATAAACCCTAAGTTTGATGTTGATCCTAATAATTTCTCTTCCCTTGATCTGAGCTTGATCAAGTCACCCAAT
This sequence comes from Lathyrus aphaca, assembly GCA_963966055.1. Lineage (NCBI taxonomy): Eukaryota > Viridiplantae > Streptophyta > Magnoliopsida > Fabales > Fabaceae > Lathyrus > Lathyrus aphaca. The sequence goes on from OZ014523.1 coordinate 473,833,507, forward strand.
AATGCTAAATTGATTCACCGTCTCACATTACTCCTTTGCAAGAACCGCAACCCTTCAAAGACTTCACTCAATTGAATCCAAATTACAAATTATTATTACCTAAGATTTACCAAGATAACCCACCGTCTCATGCCACTCTTTTGCAAGAACCACAACTCTTCAAAGTCTTCACTCAATCAAATCCAACTTGAGTAATCTTGTCAAAAATCTTCAAATCCCCACTTTGATCTTGAAGTAAAATCCCACCTTGTTTTTCTTATTTGAAACCTCATAACATATCATCCTAATTTAGAATACCACAAGCTAAATTGGACGTTATCAACTTGATTCTAGATGGAACTCAAACAATGAATTATTATGTGTCTTTTGATTGTGTGTATGCATAAAACCAAAGTTGAAGATGAAGAATACCCTTAGTATGTTCCAGGTTTCATTTATGATTTTACCAAAATCAATGAAAATAAATGATGCAAGTATATATATGTGAGCAAGTATGAAGCAAAAAGAATGAAAAGCTATGCAATTTTCAAGATTTTTGATTTATAGGTCGACTTATGCAAGTCATGTGTCGACCTGTAGAGGCGACACATCTAACAGATCCTATAGGCTTTACAACTACAACATATGAGTTGACGTATAACAAGGATGTGTCGACACATCGACAAATTTTTCTTCTATGTGTCGGCCTGAAAAACGGGTTTGTCGACATGTTGTAGATGTGCCTTAAAACCTTTGTTGATGAAGAGAAGGAAAACATATTTTAGAGATTGCATTTACCGCGAAAATAGAAAGTTTTGGAAATTCGGACGAAAAACCGAAAAGAAAAAAAATCGGTTGGATGAATAGTGTTCGTATGGCTGAATAATGATGTTCGTACGGTGAATAGTGATTTCAGGTTTTCGGGCTTTTCGATAACTTCTCGTTTGGCATGTTTCGGGCTATTTTTGTTTTTGGCTTTGTTTGTTAGGTATTTTCTATCATAAATATGTATCTCTTATATGTTTGATGTGTGACAATCTTAGGGTTTACACCAACAATGGAGAACAAGGGTTTAAAGATATTAGGTTTCAGCACAAAGAAAACCTTGGATTACACCTTGGATTTGAGTGATTCTTATATTGAGAGTTGAAGAGGTTGGGAAACACTTTGATAGAAAATAAGGTTGTTTTTGGGTGTCTTAAGGGTTGTTCTTGGGAACCTGAAGGTGGAGGCTATTTTCTTGTAGCTCATTTGAAATCTCTTGTAACAACTTTCTGAGTATAGTGAATTGGAGAGATGTTCTCTCCCCTAGAGTAAATCGTTTGATCGGACTAGGTAAACAAACATTCATTTTGTTCTTGCCTTATTCTTTTATATTACCTGTGTACTTATTATTATTGCTGTAAACCATTTATTTTTGTTGCTACAATTCTTTCCCCACAAATTGATATTGAATATTGTTGTAATTCACAACAAGATTCACAACACGACACATATAAATATTCTTCTTCTATAAGGTGTTGATGTATAAAATCATTTCTTTATGCATGATTCTTTTCTAAAACTTTTCCAACATGTTGTCATGCTCCCTAATGCTAAAATGTACACCTAGACTCAAATGATATCGTCTAATGTACATAAACGCTAAAGTATCCTAGTTTTGACATCATTTAAAATACATCTAATCAGAAAGTTGCATTCACAGTTGGCTTATGTTATAGAGGTTTGTTAAAGTGTTCAACCTTCTACCTAGTCATGAATGCTTATACGAACATCTTCTAGTTTGGGATGACCACTTTTATAGGGATTCGTTGGACTAGGAAAGCTATTCCTTGAGGTTCTTAAAATGACCTTGAAGAACATTGTGTAAACACCCCAAATTTTCCCTCACCCATTCACACCATGGCTTGTGATCATTCCATATGCATAAACACAACCATACCATCTCATACCATTTTTTTTTTATTCATTGCATTGATTCAAAGTCATCTGCATCTAGGGTTTGTGATCTGAGCAATCCAAGAGTTTCTTGAGCCACTCCAAAGGTCAACAAATCACTTCAAAGGGGGCCATATGTGTTCAAATATCATATTATATCCTCTCAAAGTCAAGAATGCCAAAGAATCACAAGAACTGGGATTGGTATGGAAGCAGAGCCAGGCTTGACTGCACAGATGACCTGAAATTAGGGTTTTGGTTTCAGAGGCCATAACTCCAAATTTTTTGGTCATTCTTGTTTCCATTGGTCTCTATATGGTATAGGGAGTATGCATATCAATTTTCATGAAGAAATTCCATGGGGAAGTCATCTGATCAAGAGTTGACTTTTCAGACAAGTCAGTGCAAAATCAGGGCATCTGAGACCCCCAATGACCCAACCAAGGGGTGATCTTCATCATTTTGAGTTTATTTGATCTTTATTTGATCATGGAAGAGGTTGGAAGTTCACAAAATTCAAGAATTACAAGTTTTTGCAAAGTTGACTTTTTAGGGCAAGGTTGACTTTTGAAGAATATGTCATTTTATGCCATTTTTCAACCCTTACTTTTTGATTCAAAAAAGCTTTAAATGGAAAAACTTTGGTCATGAAAGTTGTAGATTAGATCTTTCCCTTTTCAAAAAGTACAAGAACATGACCTAATTCATTTTGGATCAAAAGTTATGGTGTGTCAAAGTTGGCAAAAATCACTAATTTTCAAAATATGCACCAAATGAGAAACTTGCAAAAACTTTGTACCAAGGCATTTGTGACTTCTAGTTCATATCAAACCAATATGCAAGCATCATACAAGTTCTAAAAATCAGATTTGAACCAAAAGATCACATGCTTCATGAACTTGGGAGCAAGATATTTTCATGTGAACCAAAAGTGAGCAAGTTGCAAAACCATCATCACACTTCCATCCACTTGCTGCCTACAATGCTGAACCACCCTAGCCTCTCCCTCACACCATGCTGCGCAGCCCACAGCCCTTGTACTAGCCTAGAACTTGACCCATGCTTCCCTTACACAAAAGTTGACAATTTGCAAAAGTGGCCATACCAATCAATAAAGGGCAGGTCACATCATCTGACCAATGAGATTTGTTTATGTGGATCAAATGCTAGCAAAACCACACAACACACAAGCCTAAAACACACTAGAACTCAGCATCCTCATTTTCACTCCTTTGAGCAAAAACCTTCGAATCTCTCTCCACAAGTCTCAAACACAAAGAAAAACTTCACAAACCATCTCAACTCACTTCACTGATCAGAAACCAACCATTGTTTTGGCCTGAAACCTCCCATATCACAAATACGAATTTCACATCCCCTTGGCCTGAGTTTCTGTCAACTTTCTCTAGAGGCTATATAAACTCCAACCAAAGGTCAAAAGCTTCTAAGGAGGATCATTGGGACTTGTTTGAGCCAAAGAAGCAGCCAGAAAGCACCTGAATCGAAAGCTCAACCTCAGGTAGTTCCATGAACTTTTTTTCCAGAACTTTATTTTCTTGTTAGAATCTTGTTTGGTATGTTGCACTGATCATTAGGATCTATTTACTTTTGAAAATGAGCAAGAAATAAGCATGTTATGATGTTCTGAAAGTTTGACCTAAAATTTTCTTTGCTTCGATTCGTGTTCGCGTTTGAGTTTAAACATGATTTTGTGCTGGATTCGTGTTTAGGATAGTTAGTAGATGATTTCTGGAGAGTTAGAGCTCCTAAAATGGCCTGGAGAGAGAGATTGGTTTTTGGGGTGAACGGAGAAGATGACCGGAACACTGTTCCGGTCACCTGAGGGTCATTAACGGTGGGATTAGGGCTTAAACATTAATTAGCTGAGTTTGAATGCTGGCCACAGGATCTGGCGCCAAGTCAACACGCGCGCGTTTCAGTTTGAATGAGAGCCCTTGGATTGTTTGACTTTTCTTTTTTCAGTTTTAAATTCACTTTATTTTCATATTTAATTCATTTGTTTTATACAATTTATTAAAAATAGCAAAAAGGCTTTAAAAATTATGAAATTTTTTACCAAGGGTTTCATTAATTTTTAAAACACAAAAATATTTTTATTTTTATTTTTTAGCATTAAAAAGTATTTTTAAATATTTAAAAGTCTATTTTTAATTGATTAATGAAAATTAATTTATTAAAAATACTTTTAGGTATTTAAAAATCACCAAAAAATTCATGAAGTGTTTTAAGACATTTAGAAACATTGTCCAACCTTCAAACCAAATTTATTTTTTGATCTTGATGCATTTTGAGAATTTTTCATTGAATTAAAATCATTTTGATGCATTATTTTGATCCAAACTTCCAAAAATCATTTCTGCCTATCCATGAAGGGTTGGACCTTGTTTCTTTTTGCATTGCATTGTGTTTAGCATGTAGTTTATGAGATTAAATGGCCATGATTTGATCTTTCATTTTTCATTTGTTTGGTAATTTTCTTGTTAAGGAACCCTAAAACCCTAGAAAACTTAGGAAAATCATAACTTGAATTTGGTTAAGAGTTGAAACTTCTCCTTTGGGCAGTGGTTTAGTATAGGATTAGGGGTCCTTTGAGTGCATTTTCAATTTTTTATAATGTTGTTTGCTTCTGATTTTGGTTTGTGTTTGATGCTTTGATCATAAACCCTAATTTGGGCTTCCATATGCATTCATCTTGCATTTGCTTGCATAACATGACTTGCCATGACATTCCATGCCTCCATTTGATTCATTTGACATCATAAGACATATTGAAGGCATGTTTGATCATTGCACCATGTATTTGCCATGTTGTATGCCATATGCATCTCATAACTTTTCATATATGTTCATGCTTCTTAACTTGTTTCATTTGCATCCATGAGCTTGTATGATCATCCCCATGCCTTGTCACATGTTTGTAGCATCTCATAGCATCATTAACATCATGTATGTGCTTTTGGTTTTGGTTTGACTCATGTCATTTCATCCCATTTTTGCATTGCATTGCATTTCTTTTCTAACTTTTCAGGTGGTAAGTAACTTTGAGAAGTGGATTTGCCTTCACTTCTCATACTTTCTTCTCATCTCTCTTTCATGCACCCTTGCTGCATTTTATCATGTGCTTGAGGTTGAGCTTGCTCTTTCTTCTTCTTCTCACTTCCTTTCCTCAAGTGACTTGCCTTCTTAAATGAAGCAAGTTACTTTGCTTCTCTTGATCCTTTCATCTGCTTCCTGGTGGTTCCATTGAAGAACTTTCCTGTTGAACCTCACAAACCTTAGGAACAACCAAGCATGACAATGATTAGGGTTTTGATTAGTCTCCCCCCCTTAGTTTTACCTTTGTGTCTCTTTTGAGTCTTCTCTTCTCATCTCATAATCAGGGACTAAACCCTAAAGGCTTTAAGGCTTTGTGATTAAGCTTATGCCTGCATCCTTCTATTAGGATGGAGTGTATAACTTTAATCCTAAGTGTGAAACCCTTAATGTGTTTAAATATCTTAATCAATTCACTTAATAATCACCAAGACATCACACTTGTAACTTGGGCCTTGCATTAGGGTTCTATTTCTTCCTTAATTGGTTAAGAAGGACTAACCCTAGTGTTAATGGACAAGTCCCCCTCAAGTTGTCTTACAAATCATAAAATTCACTTCATCATCATACCATTAAATAAAATCCACTTAATCAAAGACTTGTTTTGTCATGAGTTTAATCCCTAATCATGGATTAAGTTGAGGAGATTTCCTCAGCTTAAACATTCTTATCTATTATCCTTCTATTAGGATGGTGTAATGAGTCTGTTTAATCCTTGATTATGGCTTAATCTCATTACTCAACACTAAACAAAACACCAAAAACATCTAAATAATCACAAATAGGTTAATGATCTTAATCCTACATCATGATGATTAAGTGTGAGAAGCTGACTTCACACTTAAAGTATTCTCATTACCCCTAATCAGAGGGAAGATGTGGTGAGTTTACCAACCCATTGATTTAGGCTTAAGCTCATTAACTTATGACAAACTTTCAAGAGCAATAAAAGACTGAAAACTCAAAAACAAACAATAATCGTCTCCTTCGGGATTCTTTTCTCATCTCATTCACTCACAAACGAGAATTTGCTTCTTCCGTCTAATGCAAGACAGTTTGCACCTGAGCCAGACAGGTCATACACTTGAGCATAGATAAGTAAGCAGTTCACAAGTCAATTCACCTTTCAGTCTCTTTGGGTCGAACTACGGTGTTCTGACTTCCTCATTGCACGAGAGGATACGTAGGCATAACTTCACAGTTATCGAACAAAAGTCTCTGTATATTCCCCCTCTTCCAGCATCATTCTTTTAGCCTCATGATCTTGAGCATTTCACTCCTGTTCTTACACTGACACTGTATATATCACACTTCACACTTCTTTTACACTGACACCTATACATTCTTTTCCAGCTATTTCATACACATATTGCACTGACACTACCCCTTTAAAACACAAATCTTTTAAGCGTGGATCCCGTCGAGTACGGCGGACAATCTGGGTGCTAATACCTTCCCAGGTTGTAACCAACCCCCTTTCTCAGTCTCTCTGGTTCGCAACCGTCTTATCCATCTTTTTCTAGGTCTATGCAGCATTACCTTTCCTCCGGGATAAAAATGCCTAGCTGGCGACTCTTTTCTTCTCCAGTGAGTTCACTGCTGTGTGTTCTCATTGTTCTTTTCGCCGACCGTTCGCGCTTGTACCGGGATGCAAATCTTTTGGGAGCGACAGCTTGGCGACTCTGCTGGGGACCTTATACTGTAACCAGGGCTTCTGGTTCTTTTTGTGGGTTCCTCCTAGCGCTTGATTGAGTTGTGTTTACTGGGGTGTTATGTGTTATCTGTGCTTGTATATTTTGTTTTACTTACTGCTTTATGTACAGTTGTTCATTTGCTTTATTTATAGCCTTACAAATATCATACTGTCATGATGTGCTGGCTGGATCTGTTTATTTGCTTTGGTGGGTGGGGGTTCTACTGAGAGTTAAGGTCCTATACCTGGGACCTGAGTGACACCTAGGCTAAAGTGGTTCATATTCTTTCCCATTCCATCTCGGTCTGGTGCGGGAATATGAAACACGGTTCAGATATGGGTTTCTTCTTGAGAACTCTGTGTTGTAGATTTCCTGCAATGCTAGGGCTATCTGGGAAGCCTGCTAAGTCTGGATGACCTTTAGTATTGACCTTCAGAAACTGAGGTGAATTAGAGGAGGAAATTTTATGGTTATTGTAAACACTACACCTCCGGGTTAGAAGTGTTTACACTTCTCATAACTGATCCAAGTCTGAGGATCCTTGTTTTAGAACACCACCTGTGAGGGGGATGGGCTGTTTACAGGTTTGCAGGTACACTTGACCTCAGCATACCCTGTTACTTTGTTTTGTTAAGAGTACTCCATGTTGGAACAGTTCTTGTGATTCTAAACCCTGGATATGTGACTCTTTATTTGAGTCCCCCACCTTGGTTACTGGACTTATGAACCTCCATCTGGATTTCTTGACACACATGGACTTATACCAGAGCACTTGATCAGATCTAGCTCAGTCACAAACCCTTGCATATCATTTGCATACATCCTCATTGCATCATTTTAACATGTGTTTATTTGTTTTTCAGGGTATCCATCCTATCGTTTTGGCTTGGTTTTGACCCCATCATCAGCTTAGACCTATCTTCATCAACACTTGCTTCAGCTATCTGTCACTTGCATCCTCAATCTCAGCCTATCAGTGGCCCCATCTACAGTGTTGTCCTCAGTCATCATCATCAGCACCTAGTCTTCAACAACATGGCACCTAAGAAGAGTAACATTTCCTATCACTTCTTTGAACCTGAGTTAGCTAGCATCAGGAGGATTCAGACCCTGATTACTCCAGACCATATACCACTTTTTAGAGAACATTATGGAGGAATCCTTGATGTGGTTATGGATTTGGACCCTTCACAAAGGAGCCTGATTCATACTTGCCTGCAGTTCTATGATCCTCCTCTAAGATGCTTCACATTTCAGAATTTTCAGCTGGGACCATTGTTGGAGGAATACTCATCATTGGTTGGTGTACCCATCAGGGGTGGAATCCCCTTCAACCCTGAGATGGCTTTCCCAAGTAATGAAGAGATAGCAAGAGCTCTGCATCTGGAACCAGCTCTGATTGGGCAGAATTTGACATCTAAAGCTGGAATCTCTGGTTTTCATCTGGATTTCTTGATTTCTCAAGCCAGTCTGAAGGCCTCCCTGGGGGAGTGGAAGGCAGTCTGTGCTCTGTTGGCCCTCAGCATATATGGGGTCATACTTTTTGCAGATGAGCCTAGGTTTGTTAGCAAGAGTGCAATCCATCTTTTCATCCTGAGAAACCCAGTACCCACCTTACTGGGAGATCTTTATTACTCTGTCCATCAAAGGAATGAAAAGCAAAGGGGAAGACTAGTAAGATGTTGTGCTCCTTTGTTCCATACTTGGCTGCTCAAGCATATGCCAAAGACTGATGCATTCTTGAACCCTCACCAGCAGAAGAACTGGGCTAAGAGGCTTGTTGCTCTAACCTCAGATGATATCAGATGGTGTACTCAGAGTACTAAGGGCAGAGACATCATTACAAGTTGTGGACAATTTCCCAATGTGCCTTTGATTGGAGTGAAAGGGTGCATCAATTATAACCCTCTGCTTTTCAAAAGACAGTTGGGCTATGCATTAGTCCACCCTCCTAGGGCACAGGATCTGACTGAGACCCTTTATGTTGAAATCAAGCCTAATCTGGCTGTTGTCAGACAAGCAGCCTGGGCCTGGGACAATGTGCAGATTAAGGGGGTAACCATCCTGGGGAAGTGCAACAATGTGGCATCAGCCCAGTACTATGAGTGGTCCTACACCAGAGCTCAAATTACAGGAATGCCCTTCACTGTTGAAGATATGCCTGGACCTTCCACAACACCACCTCCAGCAACTGTCAGTTTAGAGGAGTTTGAGAAATTGAAAGAGAGGAATGAGAAGCTGACTCAGGCTCTACAGAAGACCCTCTGGGAGAGGAGTGATGGAAGACTGGATATTGAAAGGTTGGAAAAACTGAAAGTGGAGCATTTGGCTAGAATTGAAAAGTCTGAAGATTACATTAAGAAGTCTAGGGCTGGAGAACAGATCTTGAAGAATGCCTGCAAGGAAGCTCAGTTCCAGAAGGCCAGGACTGACTTGTATCTGAAGGAGAGTCAGGCTAGGTGGGTCAGAATCACCGAAGCTCGTACTCTGGAGGATAAGAGGACTCAGGATAAGATGGAGCAGATGGAAGCTAGTGCAAAAGAACAATAGGAAGCCCTGGCAGCAGCCCAGAGGGAAATCTCAGAGTTGAAGATCAGAGCCGGTGTAAAGAGGTCAAAGGACCAGAGTCAGCACAAGAAACTAACTGCAGCTATTTCTACAAGGAATCTCCTTATCAGGAATCTTACAGAGCGCCCGGCTGATCCTGTGACTGAAGCACTTCTCAAGGAAGTTCAGGAGGATGAGTTTGGTCTTGGAGTCTGACCTTTTGTTTGTTGTTGCTTTCATTTCATTGTACTCTTCTTTTCTTATGTTGTATTTTGACCCCCCATGGGGCATGATTTGTAAACAAACTATGTATCTTTCACCTTTTTGTAATATATGTATCAGTTCGCTCTATCTGGATTTCTTTCAAAGCAACATCAACAGCATCTTCAAGGGTCTGGAAAGGTCAAAACCAAGTGCCAAGCCGGATACCTTGGGAACAAATAGACACACTGCATTGCATACTAACCTTTTGTTTCGTTTTGTAGGTTTTTGTTTTATTGTTACTAACTCCGTTGTGATCTCAGGAATTCTTGCTCGACGACGAGGGTTCCCACTCAACCGTCCACATAGATATCCAACCCGAAACAACCTTCCGGGAATACAGATGGATCAGGTACAACAGGACCTTACGGAGGTCAGGAATCAAATGGCCAACGAGAGGTTGGAAATGAGAACTCAGATGACACAATTTATGGAGGTGATGAACAATATGGCTCAAAGCCAGGAGAGGTTGAGAGCACTGGTAGAAGGGAGAAATCAGGAAGACCATCATCCAGGGACTGCTGGGACAAGCAACAATGAGAGAGTCCAACCTCATGTCAATCCCCCAGTCTTTGGACCCCACCAGCATCCAGAGATCAACATCCCTGTCAATATACCAGGGACTGCCACAGCAGGAAGAGTACTGCAGGAAGACCCCCAGGAAGATCAGTTCACAGTGATGGGAGCTGGGGAGGAAGCTTATGACAGAAGGCTGGATGAGATAGCTGAGAAATTAAGATCCTTAGAGTCTCAAAACTCTTTGGGATTTGATGTTATGGACATGGGCTTGGTAGACGGGGTCAGGATTCCCCACAAGTTTAAGCCTCCTTGTTTTGAAAAATATAACGGGACTTCCTGTCCCCGGACCCATTTACAATCATTTCTGGGCAGGCTGAAGGCCTATACCATGGACGAGAAGCTCTGGATGTTCTATTTTGAGGATAGCTTGACGGGAGCCTCAAGAGAGTGGTACTCTCATCTGACAAGAGCAACTATCAGGTGTTGGAAGGACCTGGCAGAGGCCTTTATCAGGCAGTATCAGTACAACTTAGACATGGCACCCAACAAGACCCTCCTAATGGGAATGTCACAGTCGTCAAGGGAAAGCTTCCGAGAGTATGCTCAAAGGTGGAGGCAATTGGCTGCTGCTGTTCAGCCACCTATGTCAGAGAGGGAGATGGCAGATATGTTTATGAACACCCTCCAAGGAACATACATTGACAGGCTAGCTGCTTTCTCTTCAACCAGCTTTGCAGATGTTGTCATAGCCGGAGAGAGAATTGAGAGCCTGTTAAAGATGGGCAAGATTTCTGACAACGGTGCTAGCTCATCCAGTAACCCAAGAAAGCCTTTTGTAGGCCCAAGAAGAACTGGTGAGACCAATGCTATCCACGCCAGCAGGGGCAGGCCCCAATATGTTCATAGGTCTGTGGCAGCAGTCACCATTCCCGCTCCAGCTCACCCACAACCAGCTTATCAACCACCGCAACAAAATTATCAGCAACAACCCCAGTACCAGCAACAAACTCAGTATCCTCCAAGAAACTACAACAATGCCAACAACAACAACAACAACAGTCAGCAAAGGCCATATCAACAGAGACCTTCTCAAGCCAATAGGGTGATCGATCCGATCCCTATGCCCTATGCCACACTACTGCCACAACTCCTGAAGCTCAACCTAGTTGAGTTAAGGACGTTGGCACCTCCAGATCCTAATAGTCTGCCCAGAAACTACGACATCAATGCCAGATGTGCATTCCATTCCAACGCACCTGGCCACAGTACAGAAAAGTGAAGAGCTTTGCACATGAAGGTACAAGACTTGGTAGACTCCAAGGCTCTAAACTTTGCACCACCACCGAATGTTAACAAAAACCCTATGCCGCACCACGGAGGTCCCCAAATAAATGCTATTGAAGAAGACAAGCCGTCTTATTTGATAACCAGTGTGGGTCAGATTCGGACACCGTTGGTAGAGATCAAGGCTCAACTCCTCGAATGTCAAATGTTCCCAGGATGTGAGCTAGGGTGTGCTTACTGCAACATTTCAGTGAATGGTTGTGATAACTTGAGGGATGGCATAGATGGCCTCATCCAGAGTGGCCTGCTTCAGATTACAACATCAATTCCTACCAATCCAGCAATCTCCTTAACAACGGTCCCAGAACCTCCTACAACTGCAACAACCATTGTTCCAGACAACTCTTCAGCTTCATCAACAAATGCTTCCTCTGTCATTTCAACTGACCAGATATCAGCAAACATTCCTTCTACAACTTCAGCACCACTTCATTTTGAGTCTCCTACAACAACAACACCCATTCTTCCAACAATGTCTCCTACAACATCAGCAACAAACCATGAAGATGTCTCAACAGTTACGATTTATTATGACCCTGAAAATGATTCTGCCTACAATTCGCAAAATGTCACTCCTACCAGAGCACCAGTCACAATATATTATGATCCACAGACTATCACAGTCCCTTCTGCAGCTACCATCAGTCCAGTCACTATCACAGTGCCTGGACCAGTACCTTATGAAAGCAGTAAAGCCATCCCTTGGCATTACGGCTCCGATTTATACTGCGAAGGACAGAAAATCACTCTTGAATCATCAACACCTGCACCACAAATAGACAATGTGGGAGGAGGCGGAGGCTTCACTCGAAGCGGACGTCTCTTTGCTCCACAAATTCAGAGACCCACTGCCGAAGCAGAAGCTGCTGCCAAGGCAAAAGGGAAAAGCTTGGTGCAAGAAGAGCAAGTTGTCAGAGAGGCTTTGAAAACCCCTTTCGATCAAGAAGTTGATGAATTCATGAGAATCATCAAAAAGAGTGATTACAGAATAGTGGACCAGCTTCATCAGACCTCTTCCAAGATCTCCATTCTATCACTGTTAATGTGCTCCGAGGCTCATCGGAATGCACTTCTAAAAGTCTTGCACGCTGCTTATGTGTCGGAAGAGATCACAGTCAATCAGCTAGAAGCTGTAGTTGGAAATGTCAATGCTAGTAATGGACTAGGGTTCACCAACACTGATTTGACTACGGAAGGTCGCAATCATAACAAGGCCTTGCACATTACCATGGAATGTAAAGGTGCAGTTCTTTCCCATGTGCTGGTAGACACAGGGTCATCCCTTAATGTCTTACCTAAAAAGGCCCTTGTGAAGCTGGAATATGAAGGATTGGCATTACGCCCCAGCAACTTGGTAGTGAGAGCCTTTGATGGTTCTAAGAGATCGGTTCTGGGAGAAATTGAGTTGCCTGTAACGATTGGCCCACAAACTTTCAAAACGACCTTCTACGTGATGGATATACAGCCTGCCTACAGCTGTTTATTGGGTAGGCCATGGATTCACGCCGCTGGCGCCGTGACCTCAACCCTTCAACAGAAGTTAAAATTCGAGTGGGAAGGTCAAGTCGTTACTATCTGTGGAGAGGAGGATATATTTGTTAGCCATCTGGCTACTTATAAATACATTGAGATGGATGGGGAGATCCATGAAACGATGAGTCAAGGGTTTGAGGCCTTGAATGTGAATGAAGCGTCTGCTGTACCTGGAATTTCCATGTCATCTTACCAACAAGCCCGGAAGGTTGTTGAGGAAGGAACTGCCCAAGGCTGGGGCAAGATCTTATCTGTGGAGGAGAAGAAAGACAAATTTGGGTTGGGTTACAAACTAACTCAACGAGATCAAGCAAAGGCTGCTGAGAAGCCTGGTTTTGTCAGTGGGGGGATGCTCACCCCTGATGCTGTCAACAATTTGGAAGACGAGTTGGAAGAAGAACGCAATCTGGAGAATTGGATACGTCCAAAGATCCCGGGGAGCAGTGTCTCAAACTGGTCTTCCCAGGAAATTATAAGAGTTACTCCTGCAGAGTAATTATTATTTCCTGTATTTTTATAGCATGCATCAAGTCTTGCATCTTGCCCAAGATGACAAGACTCATTTTGTAATCGGGCCATCTGTACTTTTTGTGCAACAAGATTAATCAATGAAATATCAGACATCTTTTTGCAAACGAGTCTTTTTCTTTTCCGCTCACTGTTTTTCCATTTTTCTTTTTGTACAAAAAATAAATGGCAATGTTTTCAAAATGACAACTTTATTTCACTTTTCTAAGCAAGATTAAAATCAATCACTAAAATGAACAAACTGAACCCTTGCAGAGAGTGCCTTCCAGACCGCACCGACAACAGCACGGCTATGACTTCGTATGACTTTGACAATCCGATCAATCAAGTTGATGAAGGGGTTGAAGAAGAATATGAGCTTCCTGAAGAGCTAGCCAGGTTGTTGAGACAAGAGGAAAAGGTTATCACTCCTCATCAGGAGGAGGTCGAAACGATCAATCTTGGTACAGATGAAGACATGAAAGAAGTTAAGATCGGTGCCTGCTTACAAGACTCAGTGAAGAAACAACTGATTGACCTGCTTCAAGAATATGTGGATGTGTTTGCTTGGTCTTACCAAGACATGCCGGGGTTGGACACCGACATTGTTGTGCACAAGCTTCCTTTAAAGGAAGAATGCCCGCCGGTTAAATAGAAACTACGCCGTACTCGCCCGGACATGGCAATGAAAATCAAAGAAGAGGTACAAAAGCAGTGGGACGCCGGGTTCCTTGCTGTAACTAGCTATCCGCCGTGGGTCGCTAATATAGTACCTGTGCCTAAGAAAGACGGCAAAGTAAGAATGTGTGTTGATTACCGGGACCTGAACAGAGCCAGCCCGAAAGATGATTTCCCATTACCTCACATTGATGTATTGGTTGATAACACGGCTCAGTTCTCGGTATTCTCCTTCATGGACGGATTTTCAGGATACAACCAGATCAAAATGTCACCTGAAGACATGGAGAAGACAACCTTCATCACACCCTGGGGCACTTTCTGTTATAAGGTGATGCCATTTGGATTGAAGAACGCTGGTGCAACATATCAACGGGCTATGGTAACATTGTTCCACGATATGATCCATAAAGAAATCGAGTGTTATGTGGATGACATGATTGCCAAGTCCCTTACAGAGGAAGAACACCTGGTAAATCTGCTGAAGCTATTCAAGCGTCTGAGGAAGTACCAACTGAAGTTGAACCCCAACAAGTGCACATTCGGGGTGCGATCCGGTAAGCTGTTGGGTTTTATCGTAAGTGAGAAAGGGATTGAAGTGGACCCTGATAAAGTCAAAGCCATTCAAGAAATGCCTGCACCGAAGACAAAAAAAGAAGTTCGAGGGTTCTTAGGTCGATTGAACTACATTTCACGGTTCATATCTCACCTTACAGCAACCTGTGAACCCCTGTTCAAGCTACTAAGGAAAGAACAAACGGTCAGGTGGAACGAAGACTGCCAGAGGGCTTTTGACAAGATCAAAGAATACCTGCAAGAGCCTCCAATCCTTATGCCTCCAGTTGAAGGAAGACCTCTAATAATGTACTTGATAGTATTAGAAGAATCAATGGGGTGTGTGCTGGGCCAGCATGACGAGTCTGGTCGAAAAGAGTATGCAATATACTACCTAAGCAAAAAGTTTACCGACTGTGAACAACGTTATTCACTGCTCGAGAAAACTTGTTGTGCTTTAGCGTGGGCTGCTCGCCGACTGAGACAGTATATGTTGACCCACACTACCTTATTGATTTCAAAGATGGACCCGGTTAAGTACATATTTGAGAAGCCAGCTCTTACTGGACGGGTTGCAAGATGGCAAATGATTCTCACAGAATATGACATTCAGTACACCTCTCAAAAAGCCATCAAAGGCAGTGTATTGTCTGAATACCTTGCTGAGCAACCCATTGATGATTACCAGCCTATGAGATTTGACTTCCCTGATGAAGACATCATGTTCATTAAAGCGAAAGATCATGAAGAGCCTATTCACACTGAGGGGCCTGACCCGGAGGAAGAATGGACTATGATGTTTGATGGGGCTGTTAACATGAATGGTCGTGGTGTTGGTGCAGTACTTATCACACCTAAAGGAGTTCACATGCCTTTCTCGGCAAAACTCACTTTCAACTGCACTAACAACGAAGCTGAATACGAGGCTTGCATTATGGGTCTTGAGGAAGCCATTGACCTCAGGATCAAGACATTGACTGTATTCGGAGATTCAGCTCTGGTAATTAATCAAACCAACGGCAAATGGTACACCCACCAAGATCATCTGATACCTTACAGGGATTATACGAGGAGGTTGTTGACTTTCTTTACAACGGTCAAACTTGAGTATATCCCTCGGGACGAGAATCAGTTTGCAGATGCTCTGGCTACCATTTCGTCTATGATCAAGATCATCTGAGACCAACTTTGGAGCTTTTATCTTTGATCAAACCATGAAGCATGCCAGCTCCTCAGCAACAAAGCTTCCAATAGCCTTTCCATCATTGCTGTGTGGGATAGTGCTCAATCAATACCCTGGCATTCTCACTGACAAGGATACAGCATGCAGAAGAGAGAGCCCCCTGGCTTTTCACTACAAATTATTTCTCAGTCACCATGCTGCAGATGTTGAAACACCTGCTGGGACATCTGCTGGTCCCTCCTCTGCTAAGAATCCAATCTCCAAGAAAGAATTAATTGCTGAGCTAAAGTGCACCTGCAAAGAGCTTGAAGCTAGAAAGAAGAAGCTGGAGGAAATACTTAAGAGGTTGGAAAGTGAAGAAGATCAGACAGCTGCATCTGATGAAGACAGTGAAGCTGAAAGTGAAGCTGATAAAGATGAAGACACTGAAGTGGAGGAAGCTACTGAGAGTGATGAATCTGAGTGATCTGTGTATGTGAGGCATTTGTAATGACAGCAATAATTTGTAATTCTGGATAATAGTTCTTTGGCCCTTAATTTTGTGTCTACCAAGGGGGAGAACAACAACAAATTTGTACTGCTGTTAATTTTTGAATGAAATCTGTTTGTTTCTGTCTGAACTGAATCAGTGTGTATTTCTGTTGCAACAAGACTGGACTCATATTTGTTTGAGGGGGAGTAATCTCAAATAAGAATCAACAGAAAAGTAATGATATATTCTGATAAAAAGAACTTCTGCTGCACTCTGAAAACCAGAAAAGATGTTAGCCAAAAATTAGCCAAAGGGGGAGTTTGTAGATGTTTAAGAATTGGCAGAATTTTTGACCAAACAAGAAATGTTAAATTCAGTTCAGAATGTCCTATCAGATGTTGGGACATTAGCAAACAGAGTATGTGAACTTATTTCAGGATGTCTCATCAGATGTTGGGACATTGTGTAAATGACTAAGTTCAGTTTTGTCAGGATGTCCCAACAGATGTTGAGACATCTCAGACCTGCTACCAGAATTAATTATTGATTAACAGATCAGAGATATTTAAGGAGAACTATCTGGAATTAATTAATGCTGGATAAAAACAGAACAAGGCGCATCTGTAGGGAGTTTTAAATTGAAGATTCAGATTAAAACAGAAGACCTAATGCACCTAGAATATAGGAGGTAACAAACCCTAAATTCAAGGTGACAGTTGCTGCACATTAGGGCTGGATCATTCTACAGAAAGCCCAAAATTCAGATACCTATTTAAACAACAGAAACTCATAGAATTGAGTACGAATTTCAGAAGACCAAATAGGGTGTCTAGTGTTTTAATAGCAGGTTGTTTTTATGTACCACTTTATGAGCTTTTAAGCAAAAGTGCATTTGTGACTTGATTGAAACTGTGAAGTAAGATCAAGCTGTTATTGTTTGAAGGATGTCTTCAACTTTTGTAAACTTGTAAACTTGATCACTGGGTGATTGAGGGGGAGTGAGTAGGGTACTCTTATCTAAGTGAGTCTTAGGTAGAAATTGCATTGGGTAAGTATTAAGTGATAGATTAAACAGGGTGGTTTAAGTCTAGAATTAATATTACTAATAGTGGATTTCCTCCTGGCTTGGTAGCCTCCAGATGTAGGTGTGGTTATACACTGAACTGGGTTAACAAACTTCTGTGTTGTTTACTTTTCTTGCTGTTTAAGTTTTGGTTAAATTTGTCAAATGTCCTATTAAGTGTTGGGACATCTCTTAGGACATCTCATACCTGATCACAGAATTTCAATTGGCATCAGAGCAGGCACCCTGCCTGTTTATACTGGGTGAGATCTAGGGAAAACAAATTCTGTAACATGGACAGAGATATAGGGTCAGTAAATAGACCACCTATACTGGATGGTTCTAATTATGACTACTGGAAGCCAAGAATGATTGCATTCTTAAAGTCACTTGACAACAGGGCATGGAGAGCAGTAAATGTTGGATGGAAACATCCTGTTCAAGACACCAAAGATGGATCAATAGTTCTGAAACCTGAAGAAGAATGGAGTAAAGAGGAAGAAGATTCAGAACTAGGCAACTCAAAAGCCCTAAATGCTTTATTCAATGGCATTGATAGAAATATTTTCAGACTAGTGCATCATTGTGAGCTGGCCAAAGATGTGTGGGATACCCTCAAGACAACTCATGAAGGAACATCAAAAGTAAAAATGTCAAGACTTCAACTTCTCACCACCAAGTTTGAGAACTTAAGAATGAAGGAAGATGAATCAATTCATGAGTTCTACTTGAACATCTTGGATATAGCCAATACTTCTGGAGCCTTGGGAGAAAAGATGACTGATGAAAAGCTTGTAAGGAAGATTCTCAGATCTTTGCCAAAAAGATTTGACATGAAAGTCACAGCAATAGAAGAAGCACAAGACATATGCTCCATGAAAGCTGAAGAACTAATTGGTTCCCTTCAAACTTTTGAAATGGGAATGAATGACACACATGCTAAAAAGAACAAAAGCATAGCCTTGGTGTCAAATACAGATGAAGAAGAAGATGATGAATCAGCAAATGACAAAAGCTTATCAGAAAACCTTGCCTTGCTTGGAAGACAATTCAAACAGATTCTCAGAGGAATGGAAGGCCAATCCAAATCCAGTGGAAGAAACACAAACTCTGAGAACAGGAGACCATATGATGCTAACAGAAAGTCAAAGTTTGCTGAAAAGACCAGTCAAGATAAAGGAGTCAAATGCCATGAATGTGAAGGATATGGACACATCAAGTTTGAATGTCCTACCTACTTAAAGAGGCAAAAGAAAGGACTCTCTGTGACCTGGTCTGATGAAGACTCAGGAGAGTCAGAAGAAGAATCAGCTAAGCATATTACTGCTCTAGCTGGACTGTGTGAATATGATAGTGATTCCAGTTGTGGAGAACTTACTTATGAAGAACTTGAGCAAGCATTCAAAGATCTATACAAAAGAAGCTCTGAAATATGCAGTGATGTTATAAAGCTAAAGAAGCAGAATGAGACTTTAGAAGATGACAAAGCAAATGATCAGGAGATCATTGAAACCTTAAAAAGTGAAGTAAGCCTTCTCAACTCTAAATTGGAACATATGTCCAAATCTGTTAGAATGTTGAACAGCAGCTCAAACACACTGGATGTTATTCTCAGCAATAATAAACATTCAGGGGACAAAAGTGGACTGGGATATGACAGAGATGAAGCAAGCTCTAGCAGAACTACTTCAAAAACTACACAGTCAAACAAAATGTCCCAACAGATGCTTCAACATCAGAACACAAAGACAAACATAATGTTCCAACAGATGCCTCAACATTCTGGAAAGAACAAAATGAAGAAAAAATATCAAAGATGGAGATGCCATCACTGTGGAAGATTTGGGCATATCAAACCTCACTGTTATAAGTTACATGGATATCCAAATCAGATGTGTCAGCAACCTTCCAAGCAGAAAGTAGAAGGTACCAAGAAAGTGCTGCATAGAAATCAGCACCCTCCTAAGCAGAAGACAGAGGTCATCAAGAAAGTTTGGAGACCAAAAGCTGACATTCAGACTGATCTAAGCCACATATCCAAGAACAAGATCAACAATCAAGCTTGGAGATCAGCTGAACAACACTCAGAGCAGAGGCATCAAAAGAAATCTCATCTCATCTGGTCAAAGAAAAGTACTGCATACATAGCACATACATCTCTGAGAGTATCAGCTAAAGAAGACTGGTACTTTGACAGTGGATGCTCAAGACACATGACTGGATTAAAGAATTTGCTAGTAAACTTAAAATCACATTCATCCAGGTATGTTACCTTTGGAGATGGAGCTAAAGGAGAAATCAAGGGAGTTGGAACCTTGAATTGTCAAGATGTTCCAAGACTAGATGATGTGCTGCTAGTTAAAGGTTTAACTGCTAACCTGATCAGCATAAGTCAACTATGTGATCAAGGATACAGTGTAAACTTTACCAAATCTGAATGTATAGTGACTAACAAAGAACAAGAGGTTGTCATGAAAGGAGCCAGATCTAAAGACAACTGTTACATGTGGGAATCCCAAAATCTCAGTCTCACTTCAACCTGCTCTCTAGCTAAGGAAGAAGAAGTGAAACTGTGGCATCAAAGACTAGGTCATCTTCATTTCAGAGGCATAAAGAAGATCATATCTATGGATGCTGTAAGAGGTATTCCTAAACTGAAGATTGATGATAGCAAGATATGTGGTGAATGTCAAATAGGCAAACAAACCAAGATGTCCCATCCAAAGCTCCAACATCTGACAACTTCCAAAGTTTTGGAACTTCTACATATGGATCTTATGGGACCTATGCAAGTTGAAAGTCTTGGTGGTAAAAGGTATGCCTATGTTGTAGTTGATGATTTTTCAAGATATACATGGATAAACTTCATCAAAGAAAAGTCAGATGTATTTGATGTATTCAAAGAATTATGTCAAAGATTGCAAAGGGAAAAATCCAGCTGTGTGATCAGAATAAGAAGTGATCATGGAAAAGAATTTGAGAATCAAAAGTTCTTAGATTTCTGTTCTTCAGAAGGAATCAACCATGAGTATTCTTCTCCTATCACTCCTCAACAGAATGGGATTGTTGAAAGGAAGAATAGAACCATTCAAGAATCAGCAAGAGCTATGATCCATGCTAAAAAATTACCTCTGTATTTCTGGGCTGAAGCTATGAACACTGCCTGCTACATCCATAACAGAGTTACTTTGAGGAAAGGAACTTTGTCCACAATATATGAAGTATGGAAGGGCAGAAAACCCACTGTGAAGTATTTTCATGTATTTGGAAGTAAATGCTATATTCTGGCAGATAGGGAGCAAAGGAGAAAAATGGATCCTAAAAGTGATGAAGGAATTTTCCTTGGATACTCTATAAACAGCAGAGCATATAGAGTATTTAACTACAAAACAAATGTTATCATGGAGTCCATAAATGTGATAATTGATGATGCTCCTACAGATGTCCCAGAAGATGTTGGAACATCTGCTGATATCAAGATTGAAGCTGAAGAAAAGAATGATCAATATAACTTCACTCAAAATGATACAAGGTCAGAAGATTCAAGCAAACCTCCCTCCATCAGAATACAGAAGGATCATCCCAAAGATTTAATAATTGGTGATCCCAACAGAGGTGTGAGCACTAGATCAAGAGAAGTGATTTCAGGTTCTTGTTTTGTGTCCAAAATAGAACCTAAAAACATCAAGGAGGCTCTCACTGATGAATACTGGATTTGTGCTATGCAAGAGGAATTAGGTCAATTCACAAGGAATGAAGTGTGGAATCTTGTTCCTAGACCAAATGACATAAATGTGATTGGTACAAAATGGGTGTACAAGAACAAGTCAAATGAACAAGGAATTGTTACAAAGAACAAAGCTAGACTTGTGGCTCAAGGATACACTCAAATTGAAGGAGTAGACTTTGATGAAACCTTTGCACCAGTAGCAAGGCTTGAATCAATAAGACTACTGTTGGGAATTGCTTGTATCTTAAAGTTCAAGCTATTTCAAATGGATGTGAAAAGTGCCTTTCTTAATGGTTATCTTAATGAAGAGGTATATGTAGAACAGCCTAAAGGATTTGTTGATCCAAGCTGTCCAAATCATGTATACAAACTCAAGAAAGCACTTTATGGTCTGAAGCAAGCTCCAAGGGCATGGTATGAAAGACTTACCACATTTCTTATCAAGCAAGGATACAGAAAAGGTGGGATTGATAAAACCCTGTTTGTTAAAGATGAAGAAGGAAATGTCATGATTGCACAAATATATGTTGATGACATTGTGTTTGGTGGGATGTCTTATAAGATGGTCAAACATTTTGTCAAGCAGATGGAAGCTGAATTTGAAATGAGTCTAGTAGGTGAATTAACCTATTTTCTTGGTCTGCAAGTTAAGCAAATGGAAGACTCAATGTTCATCTCACAAAGCAAGTACTCCAAGAACATAGTGAAGAAATTTGGAATGGAAAATGCTTCTCATAAAAGAACTCCTGCTCCTACACATTTAAAGCTGACTAAAGATGAGAAGGGTGAGAATGTAGATCATAGTTTATATAGAAGCATGATTGGAAGCTTGTTATACTTGACTGCTAGCAGACCAGACATTGCATTTGCAGTAGGAGTTTGTGCAAGATATCAAGCTGATCCAAAAGTCAGTCATCTCAATCAAGTCAAGAGAATCCTTAAATATGTTAATGGTACTTGTGACTATGGCATAATGTACTTTCATGGTTGCAAACCTATTCTCACTGGCTTCTGTGATGCTGATTGGGCAGGAAGTGCTGATGACAGAAAAAGCACTTCAGGAGGATGCTTCTTTCTAGGAAACAATCTGATTTCTTGGTTCAGTAAGAAACAGAATTGTGTATCTTTATCTACAGCTGAAGCTGAATACATAGCAGCAGGTAGCAGTTGTTCTCAGTTGGTTTGGATGAAGCAGATGCTCACTGAGTACAATGTCCCACAGGATGTCATGACATTGTACTGTGACAACTTAAGTGCAATCAACATATCTAAAAATCCTATTCAACATAGCAGGACAAAGCATATTGATATCAGACATCATTTCATCAGAGATCTTGTAGAAGAGAAGGTGATTTCATTGGAGCATGTTGCTACAGATCTGCAATTAGCTGATATCTTTACCAAAGCATTGGATGCTACACAATTTGAGAACTTAAGGGGCAAACTTGGAATATGTTTATGTGATATTTAGCAGTTAATGAGATGTGCCAACATGTCATATGACATTGCATGGCATAAGTTCCAGATGGCAAAGCTAGTCTGGACAAGATCCTTGGGAATTCCATTCTTAATCATTTGGACTGTAACGGCTACTTATTTAGTAACTACTTATAAGAAGCTATCAAGATTCTCATCATATCATCACAAGCGAATCACATTAACTCTCAAATCTTCAGAAATCATAAACCCTAAAGCTGTTCATCCTTCTTCCTCTACAATGTCTCAAAACCCTAAAACAGCTGAGGAATTTCTCAACAAGGAAGACGTGGTTCATGCCACTCCAATCTCTGTTGTGCCAATGCCATCAACACCATTGGACGAGCTCAGGGGAAGCGCCTCTCACACTAAAAAGGCAAGAACACCAAAGAGATGTAAAGATCAAATCAGAAGCAAAGCTAAAGGCATTCCCTCTCCTGCTAACATGTCTACAAGATACTCCAAATATGTTGATGATTCCATCAAGGAGATTGTTAACCAAGTCTTTTCTGAACAAAGAGTGGTGAAAGGGATCTCTGTTCCTTTGAACACCATTCCTGCACCTCAAGAAGAACCAGCTCAAGCTACAAAGGACACTGCTGCAGAACAAGATGTCCCAACAGATGTTGGAACATCTGAAGATAAGAAAAAGAACTTATCTGATGTTGATCTGGAACAATCTAAGGACAAAGTCTCAAATGAAAATGATGAAGAGGTCTCTGAAGAACAGGCTCAAGGCTCAAATGAAGATCAAATCCCTGCTGATCAACCAGCTGAAGAGGAGGCTGCTCAATCTCCTCCAGTGGCCAATCTGGAGCAGGACTCTGATGCAGAGATCATAGCATCTGTGAAACCCAGCATTGCTAAAAGACTAAGGTCCAGGAAAGGAAAGATGCAAGCTGAACCTGTCATCCCTGAGAAAAATAAGGCTAGTTCAAAGAAAGGCAAAGCTAAAGCTATCTTTGGTCCAACAAAACCATGGAGCAAAGTTCAAACCCAGAAGAGAAAAGCTGCAACACCATCAGATTCAGATGTTGGATCAGATGTCCCAACATCTCCTCCCAAGAAGAAACCAGCACAAGCTAGAGTTTCAACTGCTGTCCCAGAAGCTCCCTTGGACAACATATCCTTCCATCATGTCTCCAGTGTCAACAGATGGAAATATGTGTATCAAAGAAGGGTTGCCTTGGAAAGAGAACTAAGCAGCAATGCACTTGAGTGCACAGAACTGATAGACCTCATCTCTGCTGCAGGACTATTCAAAACAGTCTCAGATCTCTCTCCCTGCTATGAACTACTTGTCAAAGAGTTCATTGTGAATCTTCAGGAGGATTGCTCAAATGGTAAGTCTTCTGAGTTTAGAAAAGTTTTTGTTAGAGGTAAATGTGTACAGTTTTCTCCTCAAATCATCAATGAGTATCTAGGAAGAGAAACAGATGGACCTAATGAATTAGGTAAGACAGATAATCAAGTCTGTAAAGTGATCACTGCAAACCAGGTCAAGGCATGGCCTGTGAAGGGAAAGCTCTCTGTGAGCATGCTTACCAGAAAGTATGCCATGCTGAACAGAATTGGAACTGCTAACTGGGTGCCTACCAACCACACTTCCTCAATCTCAACTGGTCTAGCCAGATTCATCTATGCTGTGGGAACTCAAACCAATCTGGACTTTGGAGCTTTTATCTTTGATCAAACCATGAAGCATGCCAGCTCCTCAGCAACAAAGCTTCCAATAGCCTTTCCATCATTGCTGTGTGGGATAGTGCTCAATCAATACCCTGGCATTCTCACTGACAAGGATACAGCATGCAGAAGAGAGAGCCCCCTGGCTTTTCACTACAAATTATTTCTCAGTCACCATGCTGCAGATGTTGAAACACCTGCTGGGACATCTGCTGGTCCCTCCTCTGCTAAGAATCCAATCTCCAAGAAAGAATTAATTGCTGAGCTAAAGTGCACCTGCAAAGAGCTTGAAGCTAGAAAGAAGAAGCTGGAGGAAATACTTAAGAGGTTGGAAAGTGAAGAAGATCGGACAGCTGCATCTGATGAAGACAGTGAAGCTGAAAGTGAAGCTGATAAAGATGAAGACACTGAAGTGGAGGAAGCTACTGAGAGTGATGAATCTGAGTGATCTGTGTATGTGAGGCATTTGTAATGACAGCAATAATTTGTAATTCTGGATAATAGTTCTTTGGCCCTTAATTTTGTGTCTACCAAGGGGGAGAATAACAACAAATTTGTACTGCTGTTAATTTTTGAATGAAATCTGTTTGTTTCTGTCTGAACTGAATCAGTGTGTATTTCTGTTGCAACAAGACTGGACTCATATTTGTTTGAGGGGGAGTAATCTCAAATAAGAATCAACAGAAAAGTAATGATATATTCTGATAAAAAGAACTTCTGCTGCACTCTGAAAACCAGAAAAGATGTTAGCCAAAAATTAGCCAAAGGGGGAGTTTGTAGATGTTTAAGAATTGGCAGAATTTTTGACCAAACAAGAAATGTTAAATTCAGTTCAGAATGTCCTATCAGATGTTGGGACATTAGCAAACAGAGTATGTGAACTTATTTCAGGATGTCTCATCAGATGTTGGGACATTGTGTAAATGACTAAGTTCAGTTTTGTCAGGATGTCCCAACAGATGTTGAGACATCTCAGACCTGCTACCAGAATTAATTATTGATTAACAGATCAGAGATATTTAAGGAGAACTATCTGGAATTAATTAATGCTGGATAAAAACAGAACAAGGCGCATCTGTAGGGAGTTTTAAATTGAAGATTCAGATTAAAACAGAAGACCTAATGCACCTAGAATATAGGAGGTAACAAACCCTAAATTCAAGGTGACAGTTGCTGCACATTAGGGCTGGATCATTCTACAGAAAGCCCAAAATTCAGATACCTATTTAAACAACAGAAACTCATAGAATTGAGTACGAATTTCAGAAGACCAAATAGGGTGTCTAGTGTTTTAATAGCAGGTTGTTTTTATGTACCACTTTATGAGCTTTTAAGCAAAAGTGCATTTGTGACTTGATTGAAACTGTGAAGTAAGATCAAGCTGTTATTGTTTGAAGGATGTCTTCAACTTTTGTAAACTTGTAAACTTGATCACTGGGTGATTGAGGGGGAGTGAGTAGGGTACTCTTATCTAAGTGAGTCTTAGGTAGAAATTGCATTGGGTAAGTATTAAGTGATAGATTAAACAGGGTGGTTTAAGTCTAGAATTAATATTACTAATAGTGGATTTCCTCCTGGCTTGGTAGCCTCCAGATGTAGGTGTGGTTATACACTGAACTGGGTTAACAAACTTCTGTGTTGTTTACTTTTCTTGCTGTTTAAGTTTTGGTTAAATTTGTCAAATGTCCTATTAAGTGTTGGGACATCTCTTAGGACATCTCATACCTGATCACAGAATTTCAAAGATGAATGGCGCTGTTGAGGCAGCTAATAAGAATATCAAGAAGATTGTGCAGAAAATGGTAGTCACCTACAAAGACTGGCATGAGATGCTACCATTTGCCTTGCATGGGTACCGCACGTCAATCAGAACATCCACTGGGGCAACACCGTATCAGCTTGTGTATGGTATGGAGGCAGTCCTACCTGTTGAAGTTGAATTACCCTCTCTACGGGTACTGATGGATGTTAAGCTAAACGAAGCAGAGTGGGTCCGGTCCCGGTTCGAACAACTGAGTCTGATTGAAGAGAAGAGATTGGCTGCAATCTGTCACGGGCAGTTATATCAGAAAAGAATGAAGAGAGCCTTCGATCAGAAAGTCAGGCATCGAGAATACCAAGTAGGGGATCTTGTGCTGAAGAGAATCCTCCCTACTCATACAGATCACAGGGGCAAGTGGACTCCGAACTATGAAGGACCATTTCTAGTGAAGAAAGTTTTCTCTGGTGGAGCACTGATGCTCAGCACCATGGATGGTGGAGATTTCCCGTCCCCTATGAATTCAGATGCAGTTAAAAAATACTTCGCATAAAATGACCCGCTGGACACAAAAACAGAATGTAAGTCCAGGCAAAAATAGGGCATCCCGGCGAGTCAAAAACAGAATAAAAGACTCGGGCAAAAATAAGGGAAAAATAAAAATGTACACCCGCTGAGTTGAAAAGCCGCATTGGACGACTCAGGCAAAAATGGGTATCCCGATGGATTGAAAACCCGAGAGGGCGATCCATGCAAAATAAGGGAATAAGCGAACAACTGCATTCTGAATTCGTCTGTATCACTCACAATTCGGTATGTTTCGAAGGGATCAAGCTTCAATCAGAATCAACCTTCTCCAGAAAGCAAGACGAGAAGAACGTCATTGTCATACAAGTCATAGCAAAAGAGGAAGCTCCTTGAAAGCGTCGTCAACATCGCCAGCACTTTGTTTATCAATTTGTAACAACCTCCTTATTTTAGGGGATTTGTTTCCTTGACTGTATCTTGCCAATTCAGGGCACATAAATTAATAAAATCAGATTTTCAGTCATGTTTCGTCTTGTACATTTTTATTTGCAAAGAATGTCTGATGTCTCTAAAAAAACTGATTGCATAAGTACAGATGCTTATCTTCAAAAATAAAAACACGTGCTTGCAGGAAATATGATTACTCTCAGAAGTGTCTAAACTCCTATGACGGAATCCAGTAAAGGATACCTCGGGGTTACTTGTGCGTTTCTATCTTTGCAGGATTGCAGGTATCCAAAATGCAACATGGGGCATGTAGGCTTCATCCCAGTAAGCTGACAAATCAACACTCATTCTTGGCACCAGAGGTGCTTCCTCCCCAGCTGAGTTGCCACCGATAACTCTCCCCAGCTGAGTTGCCACTTGTGACTTTCCCCACCAGGCATCACCTTTCCAACAGGGCAGTATTAGAAGATGCCCATATCCCCAGCTGAGTTGTCAAAAAAAAAATCATCCTCAGCGGAATTTTCTAGGAAGATCTTCCAGTGATCTTTCGTCTTCCCAGCCGAGTTGCCTTTTTCCAAATACAAAAGTCAGGGAACCATCTCCCCCACGGAACTTCAGCCTCTATTCAGAAGAGCAACGCATGAAGAAATCACAACAGAGCGACAAAAGCTTCTACAAACCCCAGCTGGGTCTCTCATTTACACGGATATGTCTATCATTGACATATATCCCCAAGCAGAAACATTTCATCAGATCTATCAATGATCTCATCCCCAGCTGGGATGTCCACTTCAAACAGATCAATCAGATATCTTCATAGCAGTGGGATCCGAATCCCGGATCGGTATCTTTGCATAATCACGGCATTTGCATCATATCCACCCACAAAGCGTAGCATTCCGTTTAATACGGAGCATTACGGCAAAAAAAATCAAACACATAGCATAATCATAAGCCATGTTGTGAATCAAACACTTGTGGATATTGACAATCCATCAGTAATACAGAAAACTTCCCCTAGCGGAGTCCCCAGTAAAAGAACAGTTGCCTCACCTTCACAAAATACACACTCCTTTTGGCACCCGTCCGTGTCGTCATTCCCCAGTAAAGTCGCCTGAACACTCTTTGCAAACAATATCACCCGTATTGCAGATACTTCCTGACACCCGTCCGTGTTATTTCCCCAGCAGAAAGCTAAGGTTTCTGCCTTACACCCATGAATACTCTTTTTTGGCACCCGTCCGTGTCATAATTCCCCTCAAAAAAAAAAAAAAAAAAAAAAGGGGGAGAAGGGGAGAAAGTATGAACCATTAACCACACATTCATCCATGTTGTTAAGAAAAGCTACATCCTTCGCTTTCCCACACATTTCCTTCTCCAGTGGCTTCCTTTGTTTGTTCGGGTTTAAGCGCAGAAGCTCCCGAATTTCGCTCCATCAACCAAGTGCAAAAACTTCACCCTCCATATCTCGCTTTCGTTCCTCTTTAACATCAACCTTCTTATCCTCTTTTCTATCCTTACCCCGCTACAACAAAACATCATTTTTCGTCCGTCAACTTACTTTTCCTTTTGCATTCACCCAAACCTCATCACCACAATCCCCTCCATTCCTCCATATAGTGGTGTCAAAAAAAAAAAAATATATATATATATATATATATATATATATATATATATATATATATATATATATATATATATATATATATATTTTTGAGGCATGATAGTGGAGTTCTTGAAGAACCATTGCATGGTTGAAAACGCAAAGGATCGAGAAAATGGATTAGAAAATATTTTTTCTTTCTTTCTTTTGATTTTGTCTACTTACCGATGGACTGTGAACAGGGCTGAACAAAGGATATGCATTTGCAAAAATCACCTAAACATTTTGTTACAGAATTCCATGCACGTACCATTGCGCCCCGAGAATACCCCGAATCGCTATCTGTAACAAGTACCTCTTTGTGGCACCCGTTCGTGTCATACTCCCAGCAGAAAGCCAAAGACATCTTCTTTGCGCTCACAGATACTCTTGTATATATACATTTCCTTGACACCTGTCCGTGTCATATCCCCAGCGCAGTCGCCTACACTTTGTACATCAGATACTTGTTTATATTACATTCTTC
The DNA here is from genome assembly GCA_963966055.1 of Lathyrus aphaca. NCBI lineage: Eukaryota > Viridiplantae > Streptophyta > Magnoliopsida > Fabales > Fabaceae > Lathyrus > Lathyrus aphaca. Next base: position 473,862,646 of record OZ014523.1, read on the forward strand.
TCCTTTTGACACTCGTCCGTGTCACTCTCCCCAGCAGTTAAATGCTCATCAATACTCACTACTCATGTTACACTTATACAGATACTCGTCCGTATCTTGTATATACCATTTATATATCCCCACAGATTCGACACCCGTCCATGTTCTTTGTTAACCAGGTGGTACTCGTCCGTATCATCATCTCAGAGCATGCGTCAAGCGTTTGTTTCTACATGATACTCGTCCGTATCATACTCTTAAGGATGCTCGTTCGCATCTTCAATCCATACACCGTGTCAAACACATACGTCTCCTTGAATATAGACATTCGTTTGTGTCTACTATTCCCCAGAAGAGTCCCTTCAGATTCAACACTCGTCCGTGTTCTTTGTTAACCAGATGATACTCATCCGTATCATCATCTCTGAACACATGTCAGTTTTTGTTTCTACCCGATACTCGTCCGTATCGTAGTCTTAAGGATGCTCGTCCGCATCTTTAATCTATACACAAACATCTAAACACTTATACCTTTTGTTTCTTGGATATAAACACTCGTCCGTGTTTACTATTCCCCAGCAAAGCAATTTCTTTTTGTCTGACATTCGTCCTATGTCATGACAAACCTTGAAAGCAGCCGTCCCCTGCTAGGTGGTCGTCCTCCACCTCTTGATGGTCGTCCTCCATCATGCTCATCCGATGGCTGTCCCCATCGTTGATTTTAGCAGCCGTACCCTGCTAGGTGGTCATCCTCCACCTATGATGATCGTCCTTCATCATTTTATCCAATGGCCGTCCCCATTGTTGATTTTTGGTTATCTGACATTCGTCCTATGTCATGACAAACCTTGAGAGCAGCCGTCCCCTGCTAGGTGGTCGTCCTCCACCTCTTGATGGTCGTCCTCCATCATGCTCATCCGATGGCCGTCCCCATCGTTGACCTTTCATCCGGCATTCATCCTATGTCGTGATATTTTCGGCAGCCGTACCCTGCCAGGTGGTCGTCCTCCACCTTAGATGACCGTCCCTCATCTTAACCCCAACAGAGCAGCCGTCCCCTGCTAGGTGATCGTCCTTCACCTTTGATGACCGTACCTCATCATCTGTTTATTTCATTCATTCTTTAACCCGATGGCCGTCCCCGTCGTGGTCCCTTTTCTTTTTAGCCCGATGGCCGTCCCCATCGTCGGTTACTTTGCTTTGTGAACTTGATGGCCGTCCCCGTCATGTTTCATTAATGCCCAGAGAATCTTTCAACTTTACTTGATGGCCGTCCCCATCATGATATCTTTTATCCCCAGCATGTCGGCCGTCCCCGTCATCGCCTTATTTTCCGCACCTTTCCCAGCATGTCGGCCGTCCCCGTCATTGCCCGTTACCCAGCAGTCGTCCTCTGCTCGACGGTCGTCCTCCGTCGCCCACACCTTACAATATACTTTATTTTCTTTTACAATCTATATCCCTTTTCTTCTTCATTCTGTGAGTGCAAATTTTGGACTGTCTTTGGTATTCAACCACAAGTTATCTTGTTTGCCTGTTAAGCCGTTGCTTACAACCTGCACAGCTAACTCATGTTTGAATAGGGGCAGCTGTAAACACCCCAAATTTGCCCTCACCCATTCACACCATGGCTTGTGATCATTCCATATGCATAAACACAACCATACCATCTCATACCATTTTTTTTTATTCATTGCATTGATTCAAAGTCATCTGCATCTAGGGTTTGTGATCTGAGCAATCCAAGAGTTTCTTGAGCCACTCCAAAGGTCAACAAATCACTTCAAAGGGGTCCATATGTGTTCAAATATCATATTATATCCTCTCAAAGTCAAGAATGCCAAAGAATCACAAGAACTGGGATTGGTATGGAAGCAGAGCCAGGCTTGACTGCACAGATGACCTGAAATTAGGGTTTTGGTTTCAGAGGCCATAAATCCAAATTTTTTGGTCATTCTTGTTTCCATTGGTCTCTATATGGTATAGGGAGTATGCATATCAATTTTCATGAAGAAATTCCATGGGGAAGTCATCTGATCAAGAGTTGACTTTTCAGACAAGTCAGTGCAAAATCAGGGCATCTGAGACCCCCAATGACCCAACCAAGGGGTGATCTTCATCATTTTGAGTGTATTTGATCTTTATTTGATCATGGAAGAGGTTGGAAGTTCACAAAATTCAAGAATTACAAGTTTTTGCAAAGTTGACTTTTTAGGGCAAGGTTGACTTTTGAAGAATATGTCATTTTATGCCATTTTTCAACCCTTACTTTTTGATTCAAAAAAGCTTCAAATGGAAAAACTTTGGTCATGAAAGTGATAGATTAGATCTTTCCCTTTTCAAAAAGTACAAGAACATGACCTAATTCATTTTGGATCAAAAGTTATGGTGTGTCAAAGTTGGCAAAAATCACTAATTTTCAAAATATGCACCAGATGAGAAACTTGCAAAAACTTTGTACCAAGGCATTTGTGACTTCTAGTTCATATCAAACCAATATGCAAGCATCATACAAGTTCTAAAAATCAGATTTGAACCAAAAGATCACATGCTTCATGAACTTGGGAGCAAGATATTTTCATGTGAACCAAAAGTGAGCAAGTTGCAAAACCATCATCACACTTCCATCCACTTGCTGCCTACAATGCTGAACCACCCTAGCCTCTCCCTCACACCATGCTGCGCAGCCCACAGCCATTGTACTAGCCTAGAACTTGACCCATGCTTCCCTTACACAAAAGTTGACAATTTGCAAAAGTGGCCATACTGTCGCGGTGAGAATCGGATACCAAGCTATTAAGTGAGCTTGAATCGCAAAACATTAAATGTTCACCACCGACTTTAATTTAATCCAAAGGGAAAAGGGAAAAAGATCGTAAAAACCCTAAATGAGGAGAAACTAGGTTCGGGGGTTGATTATACCTAGGGAAGGTGTTAGCATCCTAAGCATCCGCAGTATCCTACGGGAACCTCTTGTTAATATTTGTATTATTGTTGTTTATTGCTTGCTAAAACTAATGGGAACCTAAGGTTTTTATTTCTAATGGTGCTCGCACAACATCGCATCGATGCCTACGTATCGGGTATAGAATCAGAGCACTCGTAGTTCTCCTAAGGATTAACGAACACTTGGTTACGCTCAAGGTTCGCGGGGGAAAGTAAGTGTTATAGCAAACACTCACGTGACTTTAAGAAAGTCACAAAAAAGTTGTAAAATGAAAAGCTAAGGACCTAATGGCTAAGGACCTAAGAATGGGAGACCTAATTGCTAAGGTCAAAAATGGAATTAGGGATTGCTAAACTTCCTATGACATTGAGTCAACTGCAGGAGTATTTCCCTTTTGGATTGAAAAGCATAAACAAAAATAAGCAAAGGTGCAAGCTCCTAAGACTAGGCAAAGGCTGCTACTTGCAAAAATAACACGAATAAAGTAAATGGAATGCAAGGTAAAGGGTTTAGTAACCGGGATATGGCTCGATATATGGATCGAGAATGCTGGGGTGGAAAGCAAGCGCAGTGCATCAATTCGTTTAAGTTAAAAAGCTGTAAAGTGTAAGGAATGTGCAGATGGCGATCGTAAACGACCGGCTTACGTGTGTGAGTGAAGTGTATGTGAAGTTCACTTGGCGTTGGACCAAGGAATTTGTTATTTTTGAAATTAAGTTAGTATGGTGTAGAAATATGAGAAATAAATAATGAGTAATAAATAATAGTGAAATGAATTGTGAAATAGAATAAAGTAAATTAAATAAATTAAGTAGAAAAAATAATGAATTAAATGGAAAGAAAATAAATAAATATATGAAATAGAAATAAAATGCAATGGCCTCATATGGTCACGATTAATCGAAGATGATTTATCGTGATTTTTGTAATATCATCGGCCCTAAAAGGGGAAGTCAACTAGAAAAATAACATAGAAAACATAATTAAAATAACATTTTTTCTTAGATTTTTTGGTTAAGGTATAAAAATATAAACAAATAACAATAATAATAATAATAATAATAATAATAATAATAATAACAATAATAATAATAAGTTTAAAATAATAAAATGTAAAACAAATAAAAAAAGACGGGTAGGGTGTGTGATGTGTTTTTGCTGGGTGTGGTGAGTGAATTTCGAGTGGGCTTGGGAACCCACTTCACAACTAAACAATGATAAAAAAAAATGCGTGCAAACAGCTGTAGAGTGCAAGGTGGAATCAGTAAAGGGACTTGGAAATGGAAGAACAAAGTTTGTGTGCTAGAAACGTATTACATGTATCAGCCAATAATTCCATGGGCCTTGACAGAAAGTAGCCCAAAACAAATCTTAACCTAAAATCTAAATAACAGTAAAAAAAAATTGATTTTATAAGAATAATACAAAAAGGATTGTATATCAAAAAGGGGGTCATGCTGTTTCGGTTTAGCAGGTGAGAACAAAGAAATAAAATAAAAGACCTCAGAACATGAATGTGTAATCCCAAAATCAACCTACCCTACGACGGCTCGGTTTTGCTTTGAAGGCTTCTCGAAGCGAATCGGTGTTAGCGGCCGCAGTTTTTGGGTCGCGGGTCACAGTTTGTTGGTTTCCGGCGACGGTTCTCACAGATCGTCTCTCTCAGCTCTCTTGCGGTTTCACTCTCGATTTTTGGTTTCGGATTGGTGGTCCGATTTGATTTTGGGAAGGTTTCTCTTCATCTCATTTTTGCTTCTGTTTCTCTGTTTTGAGATCTGATTTCCTTCTTCTCTTCTATTTCTGTAAGGATCTGAATGTTGTTATTGGATTTTGTTCAGTTGGAGGTTGTTAGAGGTGATGAAGGGGTTGCGAAAATGAAGGTGGATGTTGGGTTTGTATTTGTGGTTTGTGTGGGTTTGTTAAAGATAAAACACGGTGGTGCTTGAGGGTGGCGGTGGTGTTGTTGATGGTGTTAATGGTTGAAGAAAAGAACCGTGGTGATTTTGATTTGTGCTTATGAGGGTGAAGGATGATTGTTGAAGATTAAGTTATGGAGTGTGTACATGTTGAATATTAGAGATTGAAATGTTAAATGAGGGTTGAGGTTGATTTTGCAAAATGGATTTGTGTGGGTTGTGTTAGGAAAATGCAGAAGAGGTTATTGTTGTTCATGATTTGTGTGCGGTTGGGGTGGTGAAAGGAGGAGACGCTTTTATGATTTTCGGTTGAAGTTTGTTGAAAGGTGATTGAGGAAGACTACGGTTGAGAATTATTTGGTTTTGCGATGGAAGATGAGGAAAGTGAAGGTCACGGTTTGAGGGTGGTATTGTATGAGGTTGAGGCTGAAGAAATTGGGGGTAGTTCGGTGGTGTGTTTTATGGTTGCGGAAGGTTTATGGAATTGAGGGTTGTCAATGAGTGAGAAGCTGAGTGTGAAGGTGAGGTAAGATGGAGGTTCAAGGTTGGTTGCTGGGATTGGTGGAGCTACGGCTGTTACTGTTGAGTTGTTGTGTTTGGTTTCAGCATTTTCAGTGACGAAAACGATTTGAGTTTTGAGAGGCTTTATGGGCTTGTGTTACAGTTTACGGTTTTTTGGGTTCAAGTCATAGTTTGGTTGAAAGTTCGCAGGTTCACAGCGTGGGGGGGGGCTTCAGATTTGGGGGATGGATTTAAAGAGTTACAAGCAAACGGAGGTGGTTGAGAAGATGATGGCGACAAAAGTTCTAGCGGTGGACGGTTGAAAGAGGGTGGCTTGTTGCTGGATAGGAAATAGAGTTTTGTCTGTTGATGGAAGATAGGTTTCAAACAGAGTTGGTGTTTTTGATTTGGATCAGCAAGATGGATGTTAACGAGGTTTCGATGTGTTTATGGTCGTGTTCTGGTTCTGGAATCCGTGTGTGTGTCGGAACTGCTGGCTTGTGAGGTTCGTGAGGGTATCGGCTAATGGGCTTGAGATTTTAAGGAGGAAGGAGATGGCTATGGGGTTTTGGTCTAAGAAAATGTTTGCTCTTGGATGCTCCTACTCAGGTTTGATTTTTTTGATTCGCATTTTTTTGTGGTTTGAGAGTTTTCTCACAGTTTGGATTTTTATCTCCTCTGTGTCAATTTGTTATGTTTCAGATGGTGATGTATGTATTGAGGGATGGCGGTCCGGTTTTTCACGGTTTTAGATTGATGAGTTTTGGAGCAGCAATGGTGTTGGTGCTAGTGAGTTTTTTTAATGCTGTGATTTGGAAAAAATGGTTTTAAGTATATATTTTTTTTGAAGTTTTAACATGACTTTTATTTTGTATATGCAGACATGGACTTGAAACGAAACTAAAAAAACCAGCTATGGACAAAAATACTGAAAAAAGGTGAAGGAGAAACAAAGATTACCGACCCGAACGTTATCGGGGTGAAGGATCCACGGATGTAAGTCTCCTTCTGCTCCTTGCTGCTGAATTCTTTGTTCTCTCCTTTCTTCCTCTTCTTTTTTTTGTGGTTTTTGTTTGAAGAATGCTTGCTGAATTTTCTGTGTGGTCTTGGTGTTTTGAGTGTATTTTTTGATGTTTTTGAGGGCTATTTTGAGTGTATTTAGAGGGCTGTTTTGGAACTGTTTGTAGCTGAGTTTTTGGTTGAATGAGAGTTGTTTGGGATTGTTTTGAAGGCTGTATTTTGAATGAGTTAAAGGGCTGTAACAGAGTGTTTTTGTGAGTTGTTGTGATGCTGAATTTGTAATGTTTTAGAGCTGTTTTTGTAGTGTTATATGGGCTGCATTTGGGACTGGTTTGTGGTATTTTTTATGGCAGATTTGTGGCTGATTTTGTTGTCCTTGTTGCTTGTAGATGAAGGGTTGGAGGAAGGGAGACACATGCTGAATTTGCAGCAGTGGAGTGGAGCAGGAAAATGCAGTTGTTGGTGGCTGCATGCTTGTCTTGTGGGACTGTTTGGGGCTGAATTGTGCTGTATTTTTTTTGTATTGTAGTGCAGAATTTTTGTACATTTTTTCTTGTAATTTTCTATGTAATTGTAACAAAATAATATGCTTGGAATAAAATGAAAAAAATTGATTATTTACTATGGCTATGATTTATACTTGGCACTTAATATTGGAAATGAAAGTTCTAAATTAGAATCTAAATATAATACTTAAATTAGAAATGAAATGAAAAAGAATTAAATTTAAAATAACTTATAAACTTAAATAAAAAACTTGGAATTAAAATTAATTATAAGAAAAGAAATTGAAATTAAATTAAAAATAAAATCTTAAAAGAAAAGTAAATTAAAAATAACTTAGAAATTGAAATTAAATTAGAATAAACTAAAAATAAATTGGAAATTGAAATTAGATTAGAAATAGAAACTTAAAAATGGAATAAAATTAAAAATAGAAAATAAATTTAGAAAATAAAATTTGAAAATGAAATAAAAATTAAATTTAGGAATGAGGACTTGATAATGAAAAGAAAATAACAAATAAGTTTAGAAAATTTTGAAAATTGAACTAAAAAACATTAGAAATAGAAATTGAAATAAAGTTTTAAAAATAGGAATTTACAAATAGAACGAAAATAGAAATTAAAATTAAAAATACGAAAATGAATTAAAAAGTCATAAATAAATTAAATTAAAATGGAAGCTAGAAAATGAGAAGAAAACAACAGAAAATAAATCAGGAAAAATCCCTGCAAAAACGCGATAAAAGTATGATTATGATATGAGCGATTAGGGGTAAAATTTGGGGTGTGACAGTTGCCCCTATTTAAATAACTTCACCAGATGGCGTGAATGACGATAGGCACTCATGAGATCATGGTGAAAGGTATTTAAATACAGAAATAACCGGAAATTTTTCCCCTAAATGCAATGTTATGCTGGACTACAAATCTATCTAAACCTGCAACTCTTATGCAATGAAATGATGATTATGGTATGAATGATTAGAATGAGAATGTCGACGACCACAAGCCAAGACTCACTGGGGATGACAAACACTGGGGATACAGAAACGAAAACGGGAAGTATTCAAAGTGATAAATCAACAGGTTCAAGTGTAACTGTCGACACTAAGAATAACAGAAGACAGGAACGAAAGGAAATCCAAAGCATTGGATCAACGAACACAGACAAAACAAAATAAAATTCAAAGTGACTACACAGTGGCACGATGCGACCAACTGACACCAAGAATACAAACAAGACAAGGAAATAAATCGAAGTGGTTGACCAATGGCTCTATGCGACCAAATAACTTTGATAAGTAAAAGGCAACATATTCAAAGTGAATGCGCAGTGGCTCGATGCGACCAACTGACACCAAGAATAACAACAAAAAAAACAGTCAAAGGGAAAGTGCAGCGGCTCCATGCGACCAACTGTCACTGAAAATGATAATCATAATATTCGAAGTGAATGCGCAGCGGCTCTATGCGACCAACTGACACTAAGAATAATCAACCAACATATTCAAATAGAATGTGCAGTGGCTCAATGCGACCAACTGTCACTGAGAATGACATCAAACCTATTCAAAGTGAATGCGCAGCGGCTCAATGCGACCAACTGACACCATGAATACAAACAAGACAAACATTCAAAGAGAAAATGCAGTGGCTCCACGCGACCGGTTAGCATTGGAAATGATAAACATAATATTCAAAGTGAATGCGCAGCGGCTCGATGCGACCAACTGACACCATGAATAACAACAAAAATATTCGAAGTGAATGCGCAGCGGCTCGATGCGACCAACTGACACTAAGAATACAAACAAAATAACAATCAAAGGGAAGCACAATAGGTTCGAAACCTATTGACACTACAGAAGAAAACCAAGATACACTCAAGGTGAATGCGCAACCAGTTAAAAGACCGGTTGACACTAAGAATGATAAAGGTAAAGTAGTCAAAGCATTCAAAAATGGTAAATTAGCAGGTTCAAATGTAACTGCCGACACCAAGGATAAGGAAGGAAATCACAATGATTTAGTAGCGGCTCTATGCGACCAGCTAACATTGGGGATAGAACGGAGATCACCCAAAAATAGATCAACGGCTCTAAGCGACCGGCTAACACAAAAAAGTAACAACAAAACAAGATAAAACATCCAACCTCTGGAAATTCCTTCAGGAACCATCAGGAGAAAGGTACAAGTATGTACAAAATCAAATGGACTTGGATTTAAAACAAAGGTTTCAGGACCTGCTTAAAAGATTTGTGCCAATGACGATTGGACTTCAAGGAGATATGGTGGTCATAAAGACAAAAACCAAACACAAATAGGAGTCCACAGGGGACACCAGCAATTACTGGGGACAATAACAAATAGTAAACCACTTCGGGTTCCAACAACAATGAATTCTCAAATTGAACACTAAAGATATCTGGACCTGGAGTTATACAGATGACAACTGGGGAAAGACAAATGCTAATGTCAAATGCGCATGATTGAGCATGATGCGAATGATCGTGATATGCAAACGTTGACTCTAAAGAGACAAAGAGTTGACAAGACTCAAAAAGGAGTAGGCTCTCAACACCAATACTCAAATGAGCAATATGAAAAACACTGAGGAGATGTCTTCGAACTTGGAAATCATGCCTGGTCCAAGGATCCATCCAAGAGTGTTATCAGTTTTGAACTTCTATGGAAATTTCTGTAATAATAGCATAAAAGTGTTGTTGCAAACCAGGACTTCTTGGGGAAACAGAAGGTTTTTTTTTCAATTTTTCCAAAGTCAAAGAAACTTAAAAGTTTTTCAGTATGTTTTCAAAAAAAATTTCCTTAAAAACTTGTCATTTTCAAAGTTAAATTGTAATCAAGTGATGGCATTTTGCATAACAAAAGAAAATAAGAAGCTGAACAACAAAATTCATAGGCAAAGTTTGTATTTTATTCAAGAATGGTAGCTTGCCAATGGCAAGAACTCCATGGAAAATTACAATTTGAAAATGGCAATGGGGAAAGGTCTACATTGAATCCAACGACCACTACAATCCCTAATAACTAAGACTGCCCGACACCTTGCTTCCGACGAGAGCAATTGGATCGATCTTCCAGTATGATTCTTCAGTGATGGTAAACACCATCTGATACAGTCAAATGCCTTTGTCCCTAACTTTTGCCTGGACCGCCCTTTCGGGTTTTCAATCCACCGGGACGCTTTTTTTGCCTAAGCCGCCCTTTCGGGTTTTCAACTTAGCGAGCTCTTATTTTTTCATTTTTATCCCTAACTTTTGCCTGGATCTCCTTCATAGGTTTTGATCCACCGGGATACCCATTTTTGCCTAGGTCGCCATTTCTGGTTTTCGACCTATCGGGTTTTATTTAGGCATAATATTTTTTGACTGCATCAGAATTCACCGGGTGTTTCAGTTGTTCACCATCCATAGTTGTAAGGATTAAGGAACCTCCGGAGAATGCCGTCTTCACAACATATGGGCCTTCATAGTTAGGGCTCCATTTTCCACGCATGTCTTTGTGGACTGGCAAGATTTTCTTGAGTACAAGATCTCCTTCCTTGAACTCTCGGATACGGACTTTCTTGTCAAATGCTCTCTTGATGCGCTTCTGGTACATCTGGCCATGACACATGGCGGTCATTCTCTTCTCATCAATGAGGTTCAGTTGGTCATATCTGCTCTGGACCCACTCAGCTTCCTCCAGTTTGGTTTCCATCAAGATTCTCAAAGATGGTATCTCTACTTCAATAGGGAGAACTGCATCCATCCCATACACCAGAGAGAAAGGGGTTGCCCCTGTTGAAGTGCGCACTGATGTTCTGTATCCGTGTAAAGCATATGGTAACATCTCGTGCCAATCTTTGTAAGTTTTTACCATCTTCTGCAGAATCTTTTTGATGTTCTTGTTTGCAGCTTCAACAGCTCCATTCATCTTCGGACGATACGGAGAAGAGTTATGATGTTCAATCTTGAATGTCTCACACAGCTCTTTCATCGTTTTATTGTTCAAATTGGTCCCATTATCTGTGATGATTCGGCTTGGGATTCCATAACGGCAGATAATTTGGTTCTTGATGAAACGGGCAACCACTTGCTTTGTCACATTGGCGTAGGAAGCTGCTTCTACCCATTTGGTGAAGTAGTCGATTGCAACCAAGATAAACCGATGGCCATTGGAAGCTTTAGGCTCGATTGCGCCTATCATGTCAATGCCCCACATTGAGAAAGGCCAAGGCGATGACAGAACATTCAAAAGTGTTGGAGGCACGTGCACCTTGTCGGCATAAATCTGGCATTTATGACACTTCCTGGCATACTTGAAACAATCTGATTCCATGGTCAACCAGAAGTATCCAGCTCTCAAAATCTTCCTGGACATGGCATGTCCATTGGCATGTGTTCCAAATGATCCCTCATGGATTTCCCTGATCAATAAGTCTGCTTCGCGCTTGTCCACACATCTGAGCAGAACCATATCATGATTTCTCTTGTAAAGCACATTGTTGCTGAGGAAGAACTTGGACGCCAATCTTCTTAAAGTCTTCTTGTCTAGATTTGTTGCATTAGCTGGGTACTCTTGATTCTGCAAATAGTTCTTGATGTCATAGAACCACGGTTTCTCATCAGTTTCTTCTTCGACCAGTAGACAGTAGGCTGGTGCAGTTCTTCGCTCGATTGTAATGAGTGGAGCTTCATTAAGAAATCTGACTTGAAACATAGATGCCAACATAGCCAAGGCATCTGCTATTTGATTTTCTGCCCTTGGAACATGATGGAAAGTGACTTCATCAAAGTATTTGATCAATTCCACAATGTGGGCACGGTATGGGATCAACTTCTCATCACGGGTCTCCCATTCACCTTTGACTTGATATATTACCAAAGCAGAGTCTCCATATACATCGAGAATCTTAATTCTAGTATCGATTGCAGCTTCGATACCCAAAATACATGCTTCATACTCTGCGATGTTGTTTGTACATTCAAAACACAATCTAGCCGTGAAGGGAGTATAACCACCATCGGGATTCATCAAAACAACTCCTACACCATGCCCCATGCAGTTAGAGGAACCATCAAACATCATCTTCCAACGGGACCCTGGCTCGGGACCTTCATCTGGATCTGGAACTTCATAGTCCTTTATCAACATAATGTCTTCGTCCGGGAAATCGAATTTCAAAGGTTCATAATCTTCAACAGGATGATCAGCAAGGTATTCAGACAAAACACTGCCCTTGATAGACTTCTGGGTTACATATTGGATGTCGTATTCGGATAACAACATGTGCCAACGGGAGAGTCTTCCAGTCAAAGCAGGCTTCTCAAAGATGTACTTTATTGGATCCATTTTCGAGATCAACAAAGTAGTGTGACAAATCATGTACTGCCTGAGGCGTCTGGCCGCCCATGCCAAGGCACAGCAAGTTTTCTCTAAAAGTGAGTATCTGCTCTCACAGTCTGTGAACTTCTTGCTTAAGTAATAGATGGCGTGCTCCTTACGACCAGTTTCGTCTTGTTGGCCTAATACACAACCCATAGATCCCTCGAGCACAGTCAGATACATGAAAAGAGGTTTCCCTGGAGTAGGTGGGACCAAGATAGGAGGTTCTTGTAGATAAACCTTAATCTTTTCAAAAGCCAATTGACAATCAGGACTCCACTCAATTGCTTGATTCTTCCGGAGTAACTTGAATAAAGGCTCACATGTAGCAGTCATGTTGGAGATGAATCTGGAGATGTAGTTCAATCTTCCAAGGAAACCCCTGACTTGCTTTTCTGTCTTGGGAGCTGGCATCTCTTGAATTGCTCTGACCTTATCTGGATCTACTTCAATTCCTTGCTGACTAACAATAAAACCAAGTAACTTCCCTGATCGGACACCAAAGGTACACTTAGCTGGATTCAGGCGCAGTTGGAACTTTCTGAGACGCTCAAATAACTTCAAGAGATGATTCAAATGATCCTCCTCACTCCGTGATTTGGCAATCATATCATCCACATAGACTTCTATCTCTTTATGCATCATATCATGGAATAGGGTAACCATTGCCCTCTGATAGGTGGCTCCTGCATTCCTGAGACCAAATGGCATAACCTTGTAACAATAAGTGCCCCATGGTGTGATGAATGTAGTCTTTTCCATATCGTCAGGATCCATCTTGATCTGGTTGTATCCTGAAAACCCATCCATGAAAGAGAAAACAGCAAATTTAGCAGTGTTGTCAACCAAAGTATCAATATGCGGGAGAGGGAAATCGTCCTTCGGACTGGCTTTGTTCAAATCCCTATAGTCCACACACATCCTGACTTTGCCATCTTTTTTAGGGACTGGCACAATATTAGCTACCCACTCAGGGTACTTTGCAACTGCAAGGAATCCAGCATCAAACTGTCTTTTGACTTCTTCTCGAATCTTCAGAGCCATGTCTGGTCTTGTTCTTCGAAGCTTTTGCTTTACAGGAGGACAATCTGGTCGAAGAGGTAACTTGTGGACCACTATGTCTGTGTCTAATCCGGGCATATCTTGATACGACCATGCAAACACATCTACATATTCTCTGAGAAGCTTGACCAATCTTTCTCTGACATCTGCCCCAAGTGTTGTACCAATTTTGACTTCTTTTGTATCTTCCTCGGTGCCAAGGTTGATGGTCTCAACCTGCTCCTTGTGTGGCTGAAGATCTGTGTGCTCATTCTCAACCAATCTTGCCAGTTCTTCGGGAATGTGACAATCTTCCTCACTTTCATCTTCCGCTTGGTATATGGGCGAATCAAAGTTAGGAGAGAATGTAGAGTCATTGGATTCAACAGGGTTTTCGTTTATTCTGCATATGATAATGATTTGCTTTTATTAAAAGTGGAAAATAGAGAAATGCAAGAGAAAAAGCTTTTTCTTGGTTTTGAAAGCTTGCCATTTTTCTTTTAAAAGTGAAAAGAGAGAAAAACAGTAAATGATCAAAATAAGAGTTTAACAAAATGCCTTCATTGATAATAACTTTAAAAATGAGAAGGGGCCCTACAAAATACTCCCATAGCCTTGGGCAGAGCTAGGGAACTTTGAAAATACTTAAAAACAACAAATTACTTTGACAAAGGAAAAAACTCTGGGATCTCAACTGCCTCCCAATTGTCCAAGGCTTCTTCACACTGATACACCAAGTGATTCACATCTTCATCTTCAGAAACTCCATCAATTGCGTTGATCTGATAACCAGCACTAGAAAACACTTCTTGGATGGTCTTCAGACGTCCTTTAGCGGAGGTTGATGCTCCTTCCTTCACATGAGTTGGTTTGTAACCCAACCCGCAGCGATCTAGCTTCTGTTTGACCTCGATGACATCACCCCAACCTTCATAGCTTCTTTCTTCAATGGTGGAAATGGTACTCTTCAGCGATGCAAAAGATGGGATACCCTTCCCTTTTGGTTCCTCTACTTCCAGAAGGACAGCATTGGCTATCTCAAGAGCTTGGAAAGAAGTTTCCAAAGCATCTTCATCAGCCTCAATATAACTGAAGGATGAAAGGTTGCTAACCATGAGGTCTTCTTCCCCAGATACGGTTACCAGCTTGTTATTGACTACAAACTTCATCCTTTGATGCAGGGTAGAAGTGACTGCCCCAGCCGCATGGATCCAAGGTCTTCCCAGCAAGCAACTGTAGTTAGGATTGATGTCCATAACCTGGAAAGTGATTTTGAAGACCTGTGGCCCGATCAGGATTGGTAGGTCTACTTCTCCAATGACAGTCCTTCTTGACCCATCAAAGGCTTTTACAATCAGTGCACTGGGCCTCATCTCTGCCCCTTGATAAGATATTTTAGCAAGTGTTCTTTTCGGCAAAACATTCAGTGAAGATCCTGTATCTACAAGAACTCTTGCTAAAGTATCCTCTTGACATTTCACTGATATGTGGAGCGCACGGTTGTGGTCCAAGCCCTCCTTCGGAAGATCCTCCATGCTGAAACTGAGGTTGTTACACGCAGTGATATTGGCAATGACTCCGTCAAACTGGTTCACTGTTATATCATGCGTAACATGTGCTTGAGCTAGCAACTTCTGAAGCGCACTTCGATGAGCCGGAGAATGCATAAGCAGTGATAGGATTGATATTTTGGAAGGCGTTTGATGTAGCTGATCAATTACCTTATAATCACTCTTCTTTATGATTCTGAGGAACTCGGTATCTTCTTCCCCCAAGACTACCTCTTTATCTTTGTTGACAACAGCTGGAATGACTTCTTTAGGCGGAGCCATATTGGCTTGCTGGGTATAAACACGACCACTACGGGTCAAACGACCTGCACCCGCTATATCAGTACTTGCAACCTTTGAACCTTCCTTCTGATTAGCTTTATCGATCTTCTGATGAACTTTCCCTGTATCATACCTCCATGGAACTGCTTTAGTGTCTTCATAACGGAAAGAGTTACTCCTTTGTTCTAATCTTGGCTCAGGTATATTGAAGATTGGCACCACAGATTCTGGAGTATTGAAGATAGGTTGAGCTCCTGAAGATTCAGGCAGATTGAACACTGGCACCCAAGTAGAATTAGATTCCGGCAAGTTGAAAATTGGTTCAATTACTGCCACTTCATTCCTCTTCATATGACCACTCACTTGTAAGACACCTTCATCAATCAAATCTTGAACATCTTTTAAGACCGATTCACATCCCTTCGGACTATCAACACAACCTTCACAATTCTGATGACAACTCTTTAGTATACCCGCCTCTACTAACTTCGCATGGAAGTCTCTGAGCGGGGTCTTGATCTCGGTGGCATTGAAAATCAAACCTTCTTCGGACTCATCAACAATAGCATTTATAAACCCATGCTTGGGTAAAGGATTATCTTTGACATTCGGACCAGTATTCCCAAACGACAGAATATTCTTCTCCATCAAATCTTTCACTATGTACTTCAAAGCATAACAACCCTCCAAATCGTGCCCTGGAGCACCTTCATGGAATAAACAGTGAGCATTTGGGTCGTAATTTGGTGGGAGCGGACTTGGTGGAGGACCTAAAGGCCTTGGAGTAACCAAACCCTTCTTCAGCAGTGAAGGATATAACTCAGTATAAGTTATAGGGATTCGAGGATTAGGAGGCCTTCCACCTGGTCTTCTGTTCTGAAAATTGGGATTTGAATGAGGAGCTGGAGTCCTCTGCTGGTAGGCTGAAGCATTGGGTGCTTGTTGATAGCCCGGATTGTTGATCATTGGTTGATAAGGTTGAATCATTGGAGCCGCCTGTTGGTACATCGGTGCTGCTTGAGCTGGCCGATACATGGGGACTTGTGGATTAAATGCTGGTTGAACCGCCGCTACATAAGGATGTTGGGCATACTGTTGTTGATGAGCATACTGCTGTTGACGAGCATACTGCTGTTGAGCCATAGGTGAAGGTCTCTGCCAAAGCGGACTCCTTCTTTGACCTGCCATTATCGCATTTGTCTCACCTTCCTTCTTCTTGTGAAAATTGCCGGTAAATTTCTTACCAATATTTCCATTGCCAGTGCTAGAACTACCAGATGCACTACTCATCTTTCCACTTTTCAAACCGAGTTCTACCTTGATTCCCACAGCCACTAAATCAGAGAAACTAGCAGTTATACTCCCCACCATTCTCTCATAGAATTCTGGTCGCACAGTGTCAACAAACCAGTCAGCTAATTCTTTTTCAGTCAATGGGGGCTCTACTTGAGAAGCGGTTCCTCTCCACCTTTGAGCATACTCTTTAAAGGATTCAGACTCTTTCTGGGACATGCTTAGCAATTGCCTCCTATCGGGAGCGAGGTCCATGTTGTATTTATATTGCTGGATGAAAGCATCTGCCAAGTCCTGGAAACTGCGAATCTTTGACTGGTCAAGCGTCAAATACCATTTAGAGGAGATTCCCTTCAGACTGTCTTGAAAACAGTGGATCATTAACTTATCATTGTCTACCTGAGCAGCCATTCTTCGATAGTACATCAGGAGATGGTTTTTGGGACAAGTTGCACCCTCATACATATCAAACGTGGGTATCTTGAACTTCGGAGGTATTACCAATCCAGACACCAGGCACATTTCTCTGGCAGCAGCACCAAAGATCTGGTCACCTTCAATCGCTCTTAATCTTTTTTCAAGGGTATCAAAATTCTCCTGCATCTTCACGTGCTTCTCATCTCCGTTTTCAGACATATCTGGCGCTTCATACCCCTGATGGTCATTAAAATACGGTTGGGCACGGGTGTGCACAATGTCCTGTGTAAAATTAGCAACTGCATGATTTTCTTCATTAGTCACAGGAACAGTTTGTTGAGCAGCAAATCCCTGAGGAGGAGGCACAAAACCTTGGAAAGGAAATGCCATACCCTGAGAGGGAGGTGCGAAACTTTGAGAAGCTAAACCTTGGGACGAAGGAAAGAAACCCTGAGCAGCAAATCCTTGGGAAGGAGGAATAAAACTTTGAGTAGCAAACCCTTGTGAAGGAGGTATAAAACTCTGAGTAGCAAATACATGAGGAGGAGGCACAAAGCCTTGAGCAGCAAATCCTTGGGAGGAAGGAATAAAACCCTGAGCAGCAAATCCTTGGGAAGAAGGAATAATACTCTGAGAAGCAAAACCTTGAGAAGGAGGGAAGAAACCCTGAGCAGCAAATCCTGAAGAAGAGGGAATAGCACTCTGAGCAGCAAAACCTTGAGAAGGAGGAAAAAAACCAGGAGGGAACCCAAAAGGAGACCAGGTCACAGGGGTAGGCTCGGTCGTTGCAGTGACAACTTCAGTCGTTGCAGTAACAATTTCTGACACCACAGTCCGTTGGGTATCCATCTTCGCTCGAATGACTTGCAACATTTCCATCATCTGACCCATATCTCCACGAATATCAGAAAGCTCTTCGTTAACTCTGTCCATCTCTACGTCTCTTTCAGCCATCCTCTTTCTGGCTTGAGCTCGAGTGTAGTATTTGCGTGAGAGCCTCAGTGTGAAAGCTGAATTGAGAGCAGATGACGGGAATGAGTTTCATGAAAAAAAATGCAAATGCAATGCCAAATGTATGAGTGCAATGCAAAAATGAAATTTTATTCAAGGAACTTAAGAAACAATTTGCAAATACCAAGGAACACATAATAATCAAGGGATATGATTTCATTAAATTCAAAAAGTGATACAAAGTCTTGAGTACACTTTCAAAAATCCCAAACAAAGTTTAATAAAGATAAAGACAAAGTCCTAAGGAGATTCTCCTAAAAGCCTCAAGTTGAGCTTCTCGATTTGTGCCTTCATCTGAGCCCTTTCAAGCATAAGTTGATCCACGATCGACTTCCAAGAAGTGTCCTCTTGAGTGCTGGAGGAAAATAAATCCTCTGGTGCTTTCCTTTTCTTGCTGGAGAGCTCTTCTTCTTCCTTCATCTTCAGTTGTCTTCTAAGTTCCTCATTCTCACTGCTGATGATCTGATGTCGATTCTTCCATGCATTCTTCTCTCGAATATCTTTCTCCAAATCAATCTTCAGTTTCTCCGCATCATCCATAAAGACCAGAATGGGTTTCTTGAAGGTCATAGGATCCTGGCGAGGGTAAGGCATCTTCAGACTAATTGCCCTATCTCGTACCCATTGGAGATAGGGTTCCATAGAAACACAATTCGGCTTTCCCAAGCTACTCCTCCCCTTCCTATGGATGCATTTCCAAGCTTGCACAATCTGTTTCTTGAGCTCTGGTTCTTCGTCATCCTTAAAGAAAATTCCTTCCACTTCAACACTCTTAGGCTTGTCCTTCAACGGATATCCGAGTTGGCGGCGAGCCAAAACTGGATTATAGCTGATTCCCCCCTTAGTGCCAAGAAGAGGCACATTAGCAAAATCACCACAGCTATCAATAATCAATATTCCATCATAAGCACGATTGTACCAGCTAATGTCAGAGTGGGTAAGAGACATGATCCTTTGTGACCACCACAAACCATCTTTAAGGTTCCAAAATGAAGATGACTTAGGCAAGTGCGAAATAAACCACTCGTACAACAATGATGCACAACAAGTAATCATCCCTCCCTTATGGTGATTCCTCAGATGGATGGAATGATAAGTGTCTCCGAGCAAAGTAGGGACCGGGTTCTTCTTCAGAAAGATCTTGATGGCGTTCAGGTCGACAAAGTCTTCAAAGTTTGGGAAAAGCAGCACTCCATATATCAGCAGAATAAAAGTCGCCTCAAAAGCTTTCATATCCTTCACATCAACAAAATTCTTGGCCCTTTCTATCAGAAACTTTGTAGGGAATCCAAAAACCTTTCCTTTGTAGGTCATATTTGCCTTAACCTCAGGAACACTCAAATATGTCGCCTTTGCAATCTCCGCTTCTTCAGGGTCCTTCTCTAGAACAGGGAATGGAAACTCATCCTTGACACGTGATCCCACCAAAACTGAATATTCTTCCAAAGTAGGCGCCAGTTGGTAATCAGGGAACGTAAAACAATGGTAGAGAGGATCATAAAACTGGAGCATCACAGAGAGCAGCCTTCCATCCCAATCAGTCTTAAGCAAAGCTAAAAGTCTCCTATGCTTCTCCATGAAGGCTTCTTGATCCAGAACCAAATCTCTTAACTTCCTTAGGTCTTCGAGTTTGGGAGTTTTGAAGGTGTACTTGACAGTCTTTCTTCTTCCAAAGTCCATGATGATACCTATGATATTTGCAAAGATAGAGTTTCTGAGTTCCTTGAATAAATGATAAAAATGATGCTTCATGATGTGTGAATGCAACAAACACAAACAAGGCTTAGGTTCAAAGCTTGCATGAGGTCAAAGGTTCAACCCTCCCAAAAAGGTATGTACTATGGGTTTATTTGTACCTGTACAACGGGTTCTAAAAGTTCCCAGAATCACTGTCCCATCTTTCGGATATTACCGACTTCCCAACTCGACTTGGTAATCAGTAATATTCTCAAGAGAGTCTCATCCGAGTGCAGTATCGCGTATCAACTATTTCGGATTTACACCCTCATAGTCATCGCACTACATCCCTAAAAAGGCCAAGTGGGGGTAAATGTTCTACGGTCCTCAGCATTAATGGCTCTCAAGTCGAATATAGTAATGTTTTCACGACTGAACTCGATCAACAAAACTACATCCGAGGAGGCCTCCGCTGAGTGGTGGCGTCTCAAGTCAACTTGGTCGGGACTCAACTCCCTACAAGCCTTCTTGAATATACCACCGTCCTATCTTATTTGCACTCAAGTCCGGGTTAGGACTTATCTCACCACACATGGAACACCCAACAAAAATCCAAAATAATAACAAGCAATACAACAACAAATATACAAATATACAAGGTGGGCTTAACCCTCAAAAATAGTGTCCCCAGTGAAGTCGCCATTTCTGTCGCGGTGAGAATCGGATACCAAGCTATTAAGTGAGCTTGAATCGCAAAACATTAAATGTTCACCACCGACTTTAATTTAATCCAAAGGGAAAAGGGAAAAAGATCGTAAAAACCCTAAATGAGGAGAAACTAGGTTCGGGGGTTGATTATACCTAGGGAAGGTGTTAGCATCCTAAGCATCCGCAGTATCCTACGGGAACCTCTTGTTAATATTTGTATTATTGTTGTTTATTGCTTGCTAAAACTAATGGGAACCTAAGGTTTTTATTTCTAATGGTGCTCGCACAACATCGCATCGATGCCTACGTATCGGGTATAGAATCAGAGCACTCGTAGTTCTCCTAAGGATTAACGAACACTTGGTTACGCTCAAGGTTCGCGGGGGAAAGTAAGTGTTATAGCAAACACTCACGTGACTTTAAGAAAGTCACAAAAAAGTTGTAAAATGAAAAGCTAAGGACCTAATGGCTAAGGACCTAAGAATGGGAGACCTAATTGCTAAGGTCAAAAATGGAATTAGGGATTGCTAAACTTCCTATGACATTGAGTCAACTGCAGGAGTATTTCCCTTTTGGATTGAAAAGCATAAACAAAAATAAGCAAAGGTGCAAGCTCCTAAGACTAGGCAAAGGCTGCTACTTGCAAAAATAACACGAATAAAGTAAATGGAATGCAAGGTAAAGGGTTTAGTAACCGGGATATGGCTCGATATATGGATCGAGAATGCTGGGGTGGAAAGCAAGCGCAGTGCATCAATTCGTTTAAGTTAAAAAGCTGTAAAGTGTAAGGAATGTGCAGATGGCGATCGTAAACGACCGGCTTACGTGTGTGAGTGAAGTGTATGTGAAGTTCACTTGGCGTTGGACCAAGGAATTTGTTATTTTTGAAATTAAGTTAGTATGGTGTAGAAATATGAGAAATAAATAATGAGTAATAAATAATAGTGAAATGAATTGTGAAATAGAATAAAGTAAATTAAATAAATTAAGTAGAAAAAATAATGAATTAAATGGAAAGAAAATAAATAAATATATGAAATAGAAATAAAATGCAATGGCCTCATATGGTCACGATTAATCGAAGATGATTTATCGTGATTTTTGTAATATCATCGGCCCTAAAAGGGGAAGTCAACTAGAAAAATAACATAGAAAACATAATTAAAATAACATTTTTTCTTAGATTTTTTGGTTAAGGTATAAAAATATAAACAAATAACAATAATAATAATAATAATAATAATAATAATAATAATAATAACAATAATAATAATAAGTTTAAAATAATAAAATGTAAAACAAATAAAAAAAGACGGGTAGGGTGTGTGATGTGTTTTTGCTGGGTGTGGTGAGTGAATTTCGAGTGGGCTTGGGAACCCACTTCACAACTAAACAATGATAAAAAAAAATGCGTGCAAACAGCTGTAGAGTGCAAGGTGGAATCAGTAAAGGGACTTGGAAATGGAAGAACAAAGTTTGTGTGCTAGAAACGTATTACATGTATCAGCCAATAATTCCATGGGCCTTGACAGAAAGTAGCCCAAAACAAATCTTAACCTAAAATCTAAATAACAGTAAAAAAAAATTGATTTTATAAGAATAATACAAAAAGGATTGTATATCAAAAAGGGGGTCATGCTGTTTCGGTTTAGCAGGTGAGAACAAAGAAATAAAATAAAAGACCTCAGAACATGAATGTGTAATCCCAAAATCAACCTACCCTACGACGGCTCGGTTTTGCTTTGAAGGCTTCTCGAAGCGAATCGGTGTTAGCGGCCGCAGTTTTTGGGTCGCGGGTCACAGTTTGTTGGTTTCCGGCGACGGTTCTCACAGATCGTCTCTCTCAGCTCTCTTGCGGTTTCACTCTCGATTTTTGGTTTCGGATTGGTGGTCCGATTTGATTTTGGGAAGGTTTCTCTTCATCTCATTTTTGCTTCTGTTTCTCTGTTTTGAGATCTGATTTCCTTCTTCTCTTCTATTTCTGTAAGGATCTGAATGTTGTTATTGGATTTTGTTCAGTTGGAGGTTGTTAGAGGTGATGAAGGGGTTGCGAAAATGAAGGTGGATGTTGGGTTTGTATTTGTGGTTTGTGTGGGTTTGTTAAAGATAAAACACGGTGGTGCTTGAGGGTGGCGGTGGTGTTGTTGATGGTGTTAATGGTTGAAGAAAAGAACCGTGGTGATTTTGATTTGTGCTTATGAGGGTGAAGGATGATTGTTGAAGATTAAGTTATGGAGTGTGTACATGTTGAATATTAGAGATTGAAATGTTAAATGAGGGTTGAGGTTGATTTTGCAAAATGGATTTGTGTGGGTTGTGTTAGGAAAATGCAGAAGAGGTTATTGTTGTTCATGATTTGTGTGCGGTTGGGGTGGTGAAAGGAGGAGACGCTTTTATGATTTTCGGTTGAAGTTTGTTGAAAGGTGATTGAGGAAGACTACGGTTGAGAATTATTTGGTTTTGCGATGGAAGATGAGGAAAGTGAAGGTCACGGTTTGAGGGTGGTATTGTATGAGGTTGAGGCTGAAGAAATTGGGGGTAGTTCGGTGGTGTGTTTTATGGTTGCGGAAGGTTTATGGAATTGAGGGTTGTCAATGAGTGAGAAGCTGAGTGTGAAGGTGAGGTAAGATGGAGGTTCAAGGTTGGTTGCTGGGATTGGTGGAGCTACGGCTGTTACTGTTGAGTTGTTGTGTTTGGTTTCAGCATTTTCAGTGACGAAAACGATTTGAGTTTTGAGAGGCTTTATGGGCTTGTGTTACAGTTTACGGTTTTTTGGGTTCAAGTCATAGTTTGGTTGAAAGTTCGCAGGTTCACAGCGTGGGGGGGGCTTCAGATTTGGGGGATGGATTTAAAGAGTTACAAGCAAACGGAGGTGGTTGAGAAGATGATGGCGACAAAAGTTCTAGCGGTGGACGGTTGAAAGAGGGTGGCTTGTTGCTGGATAGGAAATAGAGTTTTGTCTGTTGATGGAAGATAGGTTTCAAACAGAGTTGGTGTTTTTGATTTGGATCAGCAAGATGGATGTTAACGAGGTTTCGATGTGTTTATGGTCGTGTTCTGGTTCTGGAATCCGTGTGTGTGTCGGAACTGCTGGCTTGTGAGGTTCGTGAGGGTATCGGCTAATGGGCTTGAGATTTTAAGGAGGAAGGAGATGGCTATGGGGTTTTGGTCTAAGAAAATGTTTGCTCTTGGATGCTCCTACTCAGGTTTGATTTTTTTGATTCGCATTTTTTTGTGGTTTGAGAGTTTTCTCACAGTTTAGATTTTTATCTCCTCTGTGTCAATTTGTTATGTTTCAGATGGTGATGTATGTATTGAGGGATGGCGGTCCGGTTTTTCACGGTTTTAGATTGATGAGTTTTGGAGCAGCAATGGTGTTGGTGCTAGTGAGTTTTTTTAATGCTGTGATTTGGAAAAAATGGTTTTAAGTATATATTTTTTTTGAAGTTTTAACATGACTTTTATTTTGTATATGCAGACATGGACTTGAAACGAAACTAAAAAAACCAGCTATGGACAAAAATACTGAAAAAAGGTGAAGGAGAAACAAAGATTACCGACCCGAACGTTATCGGGGTGAAGGATCCACGGATGTAAGTCTCCTTCTGCTCCTTGCTGCTGAATTCTTTGTTCTCTCCTTTCTTCCTCTTCTTTTTTTTGTGGTTTTTGTTTGAAGAATGCTTGCTGAATTTTCTGTGTGGTCTTGGTGTTTTGAGTGTATTTTTTGATGTTTTTGAGGGCTGTTTTGAGTGTATTTAGAGGGCTGTTTTGGAACTGTTTGTAGCTGAGTTTTTGGTTGAATGAGAGTTGTTTGGGATTGTTTTGAAGGCTGTATTTTGAATGAGTTAAAGGGCTGTAACAGAGTGTTTTTGTGAGTTGTTGTGATGCTGAATTTGTAATGTTTTAGAGCTGTTTTTGTAGTGTTATATGGGCTGCATTTGGGACTGGTTTGTGGTATTTTTTATGGCAGATTTGTGGCTGATTTTGTTGTCCTTGTTGCTTGTAGATGAAGGGTTGGAGGAAGGGAGACACATGCTGAATTTGCAGCAGTGGAGTGGAGCAGGAAAATGCAGTTGTTGGTGGCTGCATGCTTGTCTTGTGGGACTGTTTGGGGCTGAATTGTGCTGTATTTTTTTTGTATTGTAGTGCAGAATTTTTGTACATTTTTTCTTGTAATTTTCTATGTAATTGTAACAAAATAATATGCTTGGAATAAAATGAAAAAAATTGATTATTTACTATGGCTATGATTTATACTTGGCACTTAATATTGGAAATGAAAGTTCTAAATTAGAATCTAAATATAATACTTAAATTAGAAATGAAATGAAAAAGAATTAAATTTAAAATAACTTATAAACTTAAATAAAAAACTTGGAATTAAAATTAATTATAAGAAAAGAAATTGAAATTAAATTAAAAATAAAATCTTAAAAGAAAAGTAAATTAAAAATAACTTAGAAATTGAAATTAAATTAGAATAAACTAAAAATAAATTGGAAATTGAAATTAGATTAGAAATAGAAACTTAAAAATGGAATAAAATTAAAAATAGAAAATAAATTTAGAAAATAAAATTTGAAAATGAAATAAAAATTAAATTTAGGAATGAGGACTTGATAATGAAAAGAAAATAACAAATAAGTTTAGAAAATTTTGAAAATTGAACTAAAAAACATTAGAAATAGAAATTGAAATAAAGTTTTAAAAATAGGAATTTACAAATAGAACGAAAATAGAAATTAAAATTAAAAATACGAAAATGAATTAAAAAGTCATAAATAAATTAAATTAAAATGGAAGCTAGAAAATGAGAAGAAAACAACAGAAAATAAATCAGGAAAAATCCCTGCAAAAACGCGATAAAAGTATGATTATGATATGAGCGATTAGGGGTAAAATTTGGGGTGTGACACATACCAATCAATAAAGGGCAGGTCACATCATCTGACCAATGAGATTTGTTTATGTGGATCAAATGCTAGCAAAACCACACAACACACAAGCCTAAAACACACTAGAACTCAGCATCCTCATTTTCACTCCTTTGAGCAAAAACCTTCGAATCTCTCTCCACAAGTCTCAAACACAAAGAAAAACTTCACAAACCATCTCAACTCACTTCACTGATCAGAAACCAACCATTGTTTTGGCCTGAAACCTCCCATATCACAAATACGAATTTCACATCCCCTTGGCCTGAGTTTCTGTCAACTTTCTCTAGAGGCTATATAAACTCCAACCAAAGGTCAAAAGCTTCTAAGGAGGATCATTGGGACTTGTTTGAGCCAAAGAAGCAGCCAGAAAGCACCTGAATCGAAAGCTCAACCTCAGGTAGTTCCATGAACTTTTTTTCCAGAACTCTATTTTCTTGTTAGAATCTTGTTTGGTATGTTGCACTGATCATTAGGATCTATTTACTTTTGAAAATGAGCAAGAAATAAGCATGTTATGATGTTCTGAAAGTTTGACCTAAAATTTTCTTTGCTTCGATTCGTGTTCGTGTTTGAGTTTAAACATGATTTTGTGCTGGATTCATGTTTAGGATAGTTAGTAGATGATTTCTGGAGAGTTAGAGCTCCTAAAATGGCCTGGAGAGAGAGATTGGTTTTTGGGGTGAACGGAGAAGATGACCGGAACACTGTTCCGGTCACCTGAGGGTCATTAACGGTGGGATTAGGGCTTAAACATTAATTAACTGAGTTTGAATGCTGGCCACAGGATCTGGCGCCAAGTCAACACGCGCGCGTTTCAGTTTGAATGAGAGCCCTTGGATTGTTTGACTTTTCTTTTTTCAGTTTTAAATTCACTTTATTTTCATATTTAATTCATTTGTTTTATACAATTTATTAAAAATAGCAAAAAGGCTTTAAAAATTATGAAATTTTTTACCAAGGGTTTCATTAATTTTTAAAACACAAAAATATTTTTATTTTTATTTTTTAGCATTAAAAAGTATTTTTAAATATTTAAAAGTTTATTTTTAATTGATTAATGAAAATTAATTTATTAAAAATACTTTTAGGTATTTAAAAATCACCAAAAAATTCATGAAGTGTTTTAAGACATTTAGAAACATTGTCCAACCTTCAAACCAAATTTATTTTTTGATCTTGATGCATTTTGAGAATTTTTCATTGAATTAAAATCATTTTGATGCATTATTTTGATCCAAACTTCCAAAAATCATTTCTTCCTATCCATGAAGGGTTGGACCTTGTTTCTTTTTGCATTGCATTGTGTTTAGCATGTAGTTTATGAGATTAAATGGCCATGATTTGATCTTTCATTTTTCATTTGTTTGGTAATTTTCTTGTTAAGGAACCCTAAAACCCTAGAAAACTTAGGAAAATCATAACTTGAATTTGGTTAAGAGTTGAAACTTCTCCTTTGGGAAGTGGTTTAGTATAGGATTAGGGGTCCTTTGAGTGCATTTTCAATTTCTTATAATGTTGTTTGCTTCTGATTTTGGTTTGTGTTTGATGCTTTGATCATAAACCCTAATTTGGGCTTCCATATGCATTCATCTTGCATTTGCTTGCATAACATGACTTGCCATGACATTCCATGCCTCCATTTGATTCATTTGACATCATAAGACATATTGAAGGCATGTTTGATCATTGCACCATGTATTTTCCATGTTGTATGCCATATGCATCTCATAACTTTTCATATATGTTCATGCTTCTTAACTTGTTTCATTTGCATCCATGAGCTTGTATGATCATCCCCATGCCTTGTCACATGTTTGTAGCATCTCATAGCATCATTAACATCATGTATGTGCTTCTAGTTTTGGTTTGACTCATGTCATTTCATCCCATTTTTGCATTGCATTGCATTTCTTTTCTAACTTTTCAGGTGGTAAGTAACTTTGAGAAGTGGATTTGCCTTCACTTCTCATACTTTCTTCTCATCTCTCTTTTATGCACCCTTGCTGCATTTTATCATGTGCTTGAGGTTGAGCTTGCTCTTTCTTCTTCTTCTCACTTCCTTTCCTCAAGTGACTTGCCTTCTTAAATGAAGCAAGTTACTTTGCTTCTCTTGATCCTTTCATCTGCTTCCTGGTGGTTCCATTGAAGATCTTTCCTGTTGAACCTCACAAACCTTAGGAACAACCAAGCATGACAATGATTAGGGTTTTGATTAGTCTCCCCCCCTTAGTTTTACCTTTGTGTCTCTTTTGAGTCTTCTCTTCTCATCTCATAATCAGGGACTAAACCCTAAAGGCTTTAAGGCTTTGTGATTAAGCTTATGCCTGCATCCTTCTATTAGGATGGAGTGTATAACTTTAATCCTAAGTGTTAAACCCTTAATGTGTTTAAATCTCTTAATCAATTCACTTAATAATCACGAAGACATCACACTTGTAACTTGGGTCTTGCATTAGGGTTCTATTTCTTCCTTAATTGGTTAAGAAGGACTAACCCTAGTGTTAATGGACAAGTCCCCCTCAAGTTGTCTTACAAATCATAAAATTCACTTCATCATCATACCATTAAATAAAATCCACTTAATCAAAGACTTGTTTTGTCATGAGTTTAATCCCTAATCATGGATTAAGTTGAGGAGCTTTCCTCAGCTTAAACATTCTTATCTATTATCCTTCTATTAGGATGGTGTAATGAGTCTGTTTAATCCTTGATTATGGCTTAATCTCATTACTCAACACTAAACAAAACACCAAAAACATCTAAATAATCACAAATAGGTTAATGATCTTAATCCTACATCATGATGATTAAGTGTGAGAAGCTGACTTCACACTTAAAGTATTCTCATTACCCCTAATCAGAGGGAAGATGTGGTGAGTTTACCAACCCATTGATTTAGGCTTAAGCTCATTAACTTATGACAAACTTTCAAGAGCAATAAAAGACTGAAAACTCAAAAACAAACAATAATCGTCTCCTTCGGGATTCTTTTCTCATCTCATTCACTCACAAACGAGAATTTGCTTCTTCCGTCTAATGCAAGACAGTTTGCACCTGAGCCAGACAGGTCATACACTTGAGCATAGATAAGTAAGCAGTTCACAAGTCAATTCACCTTTCAGTCTCTTTGGGTCGAACTACGGTGTTCTGACTTCCTCATTGCACGAGAGGATACGTAGGCATAACTTCACAGTTATCGAACAAAAGTCTATGTATATTCCCCCTCTTCCAGCATCATTCTTTTAGCCTCATGATCTTGAGCATTTCACTCCTGTTCTTACACTGACACTGTATATATCACACTTCACACTTCTTTTACACTGACACCTGTACATTCTTTTCCAGCTATTTCATACACATATTGCACTGACACTACCCCTTTAAAACACAAATCTTTTAAGCGTGGATCCCGTCGAGTACGGCGGACAATCTGGGTGCTAATACCTTCCCAGGTTGTAACCAACCCCCTTTCTCAGTCTCTCTGGTTCGCAACCGTCTTATCCATCTTTTTCTAGGTCTATGCAGCATTACCTTTCCTCCGGGATAAAAATGCCTAGCTGGCGACTCTTTTCTTCTCCAGTGAGTTCACTGTTGTGTGTTCTCATTGTTCTTTTCGCCGACCGTTCGCGCTTGTACCGGGATGCAAATCTTTTGGGAGCGACACATTGAACAAGATTTTCACGACCAAGGTCTAGTTATTTCTTCTCGAAAACTGGTGAAATAATTTTGAAGAAAATTGTTATATTTTGTGATGGACTTTTAGGGTAAAGTAATGTACCACTTAGTCATGGAAACAGGGCAAGGCGCGGGCGGGTTTAAGCATTACCAGCCCCACCCTTGCCTCCATTGGGGGAGGGTTAAAAATATCCATCCACCCATCTCCAATAGAGAACGGGTCTCCACGTCCCGCCCCGTCCACCCGCCAATTTTTTAATTTTAAAATGCATATTTTATTTTAATAATTAAACTAAATATTTGTTAATTTTAATAATAATGATAGTAAAATGAATAATAATTATAATAAATTTCACATATTAAGATTAAGAAAAGTAAATAGATAGTAAAATTAATAAAAATAAAGATGATAAAATAAATTTAATAGATCGGGGCGGGGCGGGGCGGGGCGGTATTAGAATCCCCACACCCCTTCGTGATTAAAAATCAAGTTTTCCTCGTACCCTCCGCTAGTTAAATCGGGGTTTCCGCGTTAGATATGGGGTGGGGGAGATCGGGTCTAGGCAGGGCATATTTTTTTGTCATGCCTCATACCACTAAAGCATAACTTCCTTCAGAGTGGGTGATAGTAGCTTACACGTTAGTGGCTTTGTGACTCCAATGATAACCATTTACGTGTTTATTACGGCCAAGTGTTCTTAACGGTCATTTTTCCATCAAAGGTCTCCAAATGATAGGGATTGGAGATCTTTGGAACAAAGGTGTCCCATACTTCCTAAAAGACTTGTTGGGGTCCTATAAATCTTTGTCAAGGTTGTCCTCCATGACTCTCTCGTGTTGAATCCTTTTAATTTGAGTCTGCAAGCCCTTATTTAGACGGTGTAATTTGTCCATGATGGTCTAAATTTAAACCAATACCCCACTCTCTTCAAGTTAGGTAGAGTTTATGCCATCTTCTTAGTTGAAATGTCACTGAGGAATTATTTTTACACGATTCTGTGGTGGGTGCCACATGTTCTTTCTAAATTAGATGGCATATACCTTGATGGCAGTATGTTATGAACAATATATTTTTATGTATATATAGGTGATAGGTGATAGATAAGTGTAACACGATGGGAGAACTGACTTTTTATTTATGTTGCGGATAGCAAGAGTCGCCACTGACTTTTATTTTATCCAATAGGAAAGGTTATAAAAGAACAGGAAAAACCTTTTAAAATTCTAAGTTCGGGGGCTAGGTTATATAAAGGGAAGGTGTAAGCACCCTTTATATCCATAGTTATCCATGGGCTCTTAGTTACTTAGCTCACTTATTTGTTTTGAAAAATGTGTAGTGTGTGTTTAGAAATTTTCATAAGTCTTTGTAATGATCCTCGTATGAATGTATACAAAGCTTTTAAGTTTGAAAATTGTTTGAAAAAAATGGGGTGTGAATAATATTTTTTAAAATTTGAGCAAGTAACTAAGAACTACCTACCCTAAACTGGTCTTTCATATTCTATTATTTCCTTTCAAGGGTAAGACTGTCCCTACTATTAAGGAGTAGGTAGTCATTACCTTGGATTTTGTTAAGGGACGGGCGTAGGGTCATCGTATGGTCAATGAAGGCAACTTGTAGGGGTGTCTTTAGCAATTCGCAGGGACTATCATCCTTTTTACCGAAGGGACAAGATCATTATATCGTAGGCAACCTCATAGGGACTTGATCTTTTAATCTGGACGGGACTATGATGATTTATTTATAGGGACACTTGGTTAAGACACCCCCCACTTTCGAGGGACTTGACCATATTAAGGCAGCTGAGAGGGGAAACCCTTGGAAGTGCAGATGGCGATCGTAGAACGATCGAGTTAAGTGTGTGAGTGATTGTTTTTAGATATTTCTCTTGAATTTAATTCTCTAAGTCCAATTAATTCATTTAGGTCTTGCACTCCCTAAATTACTAACCACACATTTATTTGCATAAATTAAAAAGCTGAAATAAAGATCTTACGCTATTACATTAGGGAGAGGGGTACATTAGTCCTTTTAAGGGGATTGCAGTTTAAAATGCGGAAAATTAAACCTAATTAACTATTACATGGGAGGAACAATTTCATAATCTAAAATAAAAGCGAAAATATAAATTATCAATTCTATAAGAAAATAACTAAATAAAATCAAACTTAAGAAAAATAATTAATCGTGTTTAGAAAAATCAGGGTTCATTTAGAAAAATAGGGTTTTTGTTAGAAAAAGTTAGGATTTTTAAGAGAATTAGGGTTTAATTAGCAAAATCTTAACCTAATTACTAATTAATTTACAAATTAATAAAAACTAATTTATATAAGAAAACTATTATTATTATTATTATTATTTATCAATTAAAAATAAAATAACTCACATATAAAAAAAATAAGAATCATTAGTGAAATTATATTTTTAAGAAAATATTTGTGGAGAATTAATCTAGTAGTTAATTGTTAATATATTTTAATTATTTTTTGTTTAAGAAATTAATTACAGAAATAATAAACAAAAGAAAATAAGCTTATGTGTTTGGCCATGTGTTTATGCGTTTGGCCATGGAGCTTCATAAAAATCATGGCAGTTTATGCGTTTGGCCATGGAGCTTCATAAAACTCATCCAGAAAGTATCTAAGCTTCAAGCCAAACACAAATTAATGGTTAGAATTAGCTTATAACACACGAAAACATGAAATAAAAAAAAAGCACAATAATGTGAAAAGAACGGTTCAGGTTATGCATTTTTGAATGAGTTTGATGATGTTGATGATTGGGACATGTTCAATGATCATTATAGAATGGATTGCAACCTTTGGAATGCCTTGCAATTACCTCCAACTCCAAAACCGAATGTGACTTTTATTTGAAGATGTTTGGTTTGAAAATGTGCCTCTTGCTCTGAAAAATTCGTCCTCTCTACTTGTGGCTTACTTATGACTATATAGTGATGTAATTAGGGTAAAGAAATTTGGGCTTTGATGAAGTTTTTAGATTGCTTAAGATTGAAGAAATCTCATCACCATAATTGTTCAAAAAATCAAATATCCTCCTTCTATATTGATCTTGCACTAATTTGGATGATTGCAATCATCTTAAATATCATATATTTGATCCCAAAATAAGTTATGAGATCAAATATTTGATTTTCATATTTTATTTCTATTAAAAGTGAATTTTAATAGTTAAAATCCAAAATAAAATAAAATAAATTATAAAAATCATAATAAATGGTCATTGGGTCGTGCATGACTTCATCTTCAAGTTTGGTTGCAATTTTATTGGTCCATTTGGAAAGAATTGAAGTTATGGCCTTTTTTGCTTCATACACCCCTTGAAAATTTCTCAACTTTGACAATTCATAACTTCCTCAATTTTAATGCTATGAAGGTGTTCTAGGACTTTTTAGAAATTTTAGAGGGTCCTATAGTCAACCCTTTTGGTCCCATGTCTATATCCTTTACCATTTTCAAATTATGAGCTTTGGAAAAAGTTGACTTTTTGTTGACTTTCAAAAGGACCTATAATGTTTTAGCTCATACCTTTCAAATGAAGACTTTTTAGGCTTGTCTTGTGAGACACAAAGTTGTAGAGAATTGAATTTCCTTCAAGTTAAAATTTGAATAGGAAATTTTTGATGAAGTATGTGAAAGTTATGGCTGGTCAAAGTTCAGTTGACTTTTACTGTGAAAACCCTAATTTAGAAACTTCTTAATTCTTGTTGATCTGAGGTTTCCTTGATGAATCATGATCAACCCTTGATAAAATGATGAATTTGACCTTATAATCTTGATTTTGACAAAAAATATTGAAGTTTGACTTTAAGTTGACCCCAGTTGACCTTAGTTGACTTTTTTACCAAGTTAACTGATTTTTGGATATTTGAGCATCTGACTGGTCAAACATGTTGGGAATGCTTTGAAACTTGACATGAGGGTTCTTTAGGGTATGTGGGATGTTATGAAGTCTACTTAAGGCCTTGGAAGTCCACTTAGCTTAGGGAACTCAAAACCCTAATTCTAAGATCCATTGTTCAGGAGGAGACTTTGTCTGGTGAAACTATCAATCCATTTGACCAATTGAGAACCTTGCAACTATTAAGAAACCTCTTGAAGTATATGATCTTGAATGTGGGAGGGAAAATTTTGGGGTACAACAATAAGGTATGCCAAAAATATGCTATGATCATAACTCTCTGGGTAGTTAAGATTACTATTGGATGTTTAGGGTTATCGTTTAACTTTATATTTATAAGAGTGAAACATGTCTCTCACCCCTAATTAGGACCTTTAATGTGGGTATTAAAATCATATAGTAAATGGTAATACCTCCTTCCATAAAGGGAGAGAAATTTTAGGTGAAGAATGATCTACTTATCTCTTTGTTAGGGAGATCATATTAGGGTTATCATACACCCACATGTTTGGGATGCAACAAACATAGGCCCATGTATCTCTAGGTATGAGTTTGCAACATTTATTATGACAAACCAATATCAAAGTAGTTCATTCGATATTACATTTGGTGAAGCAAAAAAAATAGGATTTCCTTAAGTCAATCCTCAAAACTTACAATAGGATACTAAAGGGATTCCCAACAGACATCTGAAAAATCTTAGAGTTCATATTAGGGGTGGCAAAATGGATGAATTGGATGGATATGGATTTGATTGTTAATGGATGGATCAAAACAATTCATTAGTCCATTAACAATCCACTAAAAATTTCTGAAAAATATCCAATCAAATCCATCCATTAAGTATAAAATTCATCTAATCCATCCGTTAACATATTTTTAATGGATGGATATTCATCCATCCATTTTTTTTCGATATATTTTTTTTTGAGAAAAAAATCAATTTTATTATATTCTAAAAATAATCGATTATGAATTTTTGAAAATATCGATTTTTTTATTTTCGAAAAATCAATTTTTTTTTAAATAATTCATTATTATTATTTTTAAATAGATATGATGGATATAAAAATAATCCGTTGGATCATTAAAATATGTTCGATGGATTTAGTCCAATCCATTAGCTTACTTTTTATGTGGTGGATAGATTGGATGAATTTTTTAGTGAATGGATTGGATGAATTTTGTTTTAATAGATCTTATTGCCACCCCTAGTTCATATAAGTCTTCATGAATTTCACATATGACTATGAATATAAATAAGTTCAAACAAGGTTTTAGTGGTTGAAGGTATGTCATCATCCAAACTCGTCATTAGAAAATAATCTGATTGGAACCATTATGCCAACACCCTCATTTGGAAAATGAAATTCCCTCTAGAAAACAAGAACATTTCCACGATGCATGTTCATCAACAAGGGCGTAGATAGTTCTCCATCAAAAACATTAATATAAAAGAGCTGGAATTATATGGGAAGCCTATTTGTTCAAAATACTAAGGAGAAAAATGAAAGTTTTTTGAACTGGACTCAAGACAGGTAAGGGAACACAAGCCACAAACTATAAAAAAAAAGTAAAATCAGTAGAGATAACATGTATATGAAAGATGACAAAGCTTGTCAAGACCACCAATCTTTCCATATGTTCAATCTCAAAACATGAGCATGTGTTTAAGGCAAAAATAGAGAAGGAAACTAGTAGGACAAAAATAGAGTGAAGTTTAGGAAAAGGCCAAAAAACTTGAAAAATGGATGGGTTTTAACAAAGAGATTACATATCTGATGTACCTAGCCAATATTGTAATGGTAAAGAAAAGCAATGGAAAGTGACAAATGTGTATATATTACATCAATGTGAACAAAGTATGTCCAAGATTATTTTTAATGGGACTCCCAATGTGATTAAGCCTTCAACAAACTTATATTTTTCCATCTCTTCATGTCCTAACTAGACTCATTTCATGTGACAAGTTAATATATTTGTAATTCATAAGACACCATGAGAATGCTTTCAGTACCCATTGTAGTTTCATCTAATGTAAATGCAAGCAGATTCAGGATCATCCCTGAAGGACATAGAGAGATCAAAATACACCAAGACCTACAATTCCTTCCAAAAAGAAATAATAATTAGGTAGAGTTCAAAGTTTTGATAACAGGTCTGTAGTTGGCTTGGGGCATGGGATTTTTACATCTCCAGGTTAATAAATATTTTTATTACATTGTGAATCTATGTGATTGCATGTGCATGACTTGAATCATACACATATTTTGATTTAAATCAAATTGAACATGGACAAACAATTTTAGCTTGATTCGAATCAGGCAGTTTTGTGACTCGAATTACAAATTACACTTTGATTCGAATTAGATATATCTGATCAGCCTCTATCTCATTTGATTTGAATCACACTTTGTACCTGACTTAAATCATACTATTTTTCTCATTTTTCTGTTTGGCTCTGTCCTAATTGACTCAAATCAAGCTTTATATCTAATTTGAATCATGATCATTTGTGACTCAAATAAAAGATATAAACTGACTCAAAACACATAAAAAAAGGGTCAATTTCTTTATTAGATCCTGTTTCACTTTACTTGTTCATTTGAGTCGACCATTAATTGTTCTTGACTCAAAATTAACTAACTTTTTCCATCCATTTTTGTACTTAATCTCAAGCACATATAAATTCATTTTGTCATCTCATTTTCAAAAAAGAAATTTCATAATCTACATTTGATTTTGTAAAATCAACAACCTCTCACTTTTGAAAACTCAAAAACTCTTGCAAACGAATTTTCCTTCTTCTTCAACCTCTAGTTTGATTTCAGAACTTGACCATGATAGATTTGTAATTATTGAGGGAGACGTTGTCTTAAAATTAATCGTTCTTGAAGGTTTAGTAAGAATTTTTAAGAAGCTTGCAAGATAGAGGTTGTTGTCATTGGTAGTGACAAATTCTAGTGAAAAAAAGGAGGTCTTCTCTCCAGTTGAACTTGGTATTGACTGTGTTGAAGACTATAGAAAATGTGGAGTTCTTCTCAATCTTCAGACAATTCACTGTTCACAAAATCAGTGGGATCAAGGGATTATTGTCACACACGAAGATTGTGAGCAGATTGATGAAGCTAAATGATTCAAGAAGCGAGAATCAAATAGAGATTTCGTAGAAGAGTTTGACATTAAGTTATATGCAAGTTAAGATCCAGATAGGGGATTTATTTTTCTCAGTATTATTGTGGATTGGTGATTGTATGAACTCTTATATTATTATCAAAATATAGTGGAAGAAAACATGTTCCAATAGGAAACCATCGAAGAGTGGAATAGACTCCTACGAGAACGATAGAGTTGAACCTCTCTCTCACTCTAATTTTAATTTGTGTGGAATAATTGCATGCTTAGGTTATCAATTCTTAGCATAGTTTATCATATATTTCAATGGGTAACAATTTATTACGTAAAGTTAGGTTTTGTGACAATTGGTACCGAATATAACTTTAGTGTTGATTAAACTCTCGAAAACTAGTGTTGCTAGATTTCGATTTTAATTGAAGCATTGTACAAGACTCATCTTGTGTAATCAACAATTAATAAATTAATCATTACCTTTGAACAAACTTTGAAATTTATCAATTGTGTTTTTGTCAACATGTTGAATTTCAACATAAGCATAAGATCTCTATTTTCGCTTTAAGACTTCCCCACGTTTTTGAAAAACTTCTAGTATTTTATTTTTGGAAAATCAGTCAATTTATTTAATAAGGGTCAATTCACCCCTGAAATTCTGGTATGACACACTCAGATGTCAAATATGATGATGAGACATCTGATATGTTACTGATAAACATGGCAAGGTACAAACAACAATATTAAAAATTCTGATATACCAGATATTAAAAATCCTACATGATGTTTAAACATCTGATTTAACATCCAACAAGAACACTGCATAAAATATAAAACAGAAAAGCTATAAAGAACACAACAGAATTATTAACTCAGTTCGATCCAAACTCATCTACTCTGGGGGCTACCAAGCCAGGAGGAAATCCACTATGTAGTATCAATTCAAAGACTTCTCAGCAAACACCTACAGATTACAGCATTTGTAACGCTCATATAATATAATTTTAGAATAATATCATACAAGTATTATTTTGGTACTGACGCCATCATAAGTGTCTAATAGCATAATTCACATTTTTGACCAATTCTAAAATTTTATACAACAATGGTACAAGACATGAAAATCATACTAAAATAAAAATACTAAGATCAAATACAATATTCATTATTGTACAAAGATAAATACAAAGCGAAATCTAAATCTATGCTTCTCTTGAAACATTATGAGCATAGCTCCACTTGTAAATCAAACCTGCGAAAAAAACCTAAAAAGCAAAAACAATAGTTGGGTGAGATATCAACATCTCAGTGGGTTCCCTATCTTATGGATTCTCCCGGCTCTACAAGGCTCTATCAAACCTAACTCAAGTCGGGGGAAAAGGAAATACGACCTTGAGTTCACACATCTCAAACTATGAGACATTATCACGAGTTTAACACTCATAATCTCATGCTCATTTGGGACCAAGCCCAAGAGTTCTATAAATCCTACTATCACTAGTTAGGATATTACCTTTTTTTTTACTTCCCATGGGACTCGGTATAACACTCATCTCAAGCTTAAGGTCACTTCTCTATAAGGAACCAAAACATGATGGAATATCCATACAACGTTCTCCACACTTCACGTGGGACTCAATGTAATACCCACCTCAAGTGTTCATCTGATGTTTCCCGTGGGACTCAGTGTAATACCCACCTCAAGACTTACTGAATGCTTCCCGTGGGACTCAGTGTATTACCCACTGTCGCTCCCACCAAATGAAGCCGGGTCAAATGGGGTACAGACGCGAACGGTCGGTGAAAAGGACAATGAGAACACATGGCAGTGAACTCACTGGAAAAGAAAAGAGTCGCCATCTAGGCATTTTTATCCCGGAGGAAAGGCAATGCTGCATAGACCTAGAAAAAGATGGATAAGACGGTTGCGAACCAGAGAGACTGAGAAAGGGGGTTGGTTACAACCTGGGAAGGTATTAGCACCCAGATTGTCCGCCGTACTCGACGGGATCCACGCTTAAAAGATTTGTGTTTTAAAGGGGTAGTGTTAGTGCAATCTGTGTATCATGGCTGGAAAAGGATGTACAGGTGTCAGTGTAAAAGAAGTGAAGTGTATAAATGAAGTGTCAGTGTAAAAACAAGAATGAGATGCTCAAGATCATGAGGCTTAAAGAATAAGGCTGGAAAGACGGGAAGTGTATAAATGAAGTGTCAGTGTTTGAAAGAAGTATGAAGCTCAAGACTATGAGGCTTAAAAGAATAATGCTGAAGGAGGGGGAATGTACAGAGACTTTTGTTCGATAACTGTTAAGTTATGCCTACGTATCCTCTCGTGCAATGAGGAAGTCAGAACACCGTAGTTCGACCCAAAGAGACTGAAAGATGAATTGACTGATGAACTGCTTACTTGTCTATGCTCAAGTGTATGACCTGTCTGGCTCAGGTGCAAACTGTCTTGCATTAGACGGAAGAAGCAAGTTCTCGTTTGTGAGTGAATGAGATGAGAAAAAATCCCGAAGGAGACGATTATTGTTTATTTTGAGTTTTCAGTCTTTTATTGCTTTTGAAAGTTTGTCATAAATTAATGAGCTTAAGCCTAAACCAATGGATTTAGTAAACCCATCACATCTTCCCTCTGATCAGGGGTAATGAGAATACCTTAAGTGTGAAGTCAGCTTCTCACACTTAATCACCATGATGCAGGATTAAGATCATTAACCTACTTGTGATTATTTAGATGTTTTTGGTGTTTTTGTTTGGTGTTAAGTAATGAGGTTAAGCCATAATCAAAGATTAAACAGACTCATTACACCATCCTAATAGAAGGATAATAGATGAGAATGTTTAAGCTGAGGAAAGCTCCTCAACTTAATCCATGATTAGGGATTAAACTCATGACAAAACAAACCTTTGCTTAAGTGGATTTTAGTTAATGGTATGATGAAGAAGTGATTTTTATGATTTGTAAGACAACTTGAGGGGGACTTGTCCATTAACACTAGGGTTAGTCCTTCTTAACCAATTAAGGAAGAATTAGAACCCTAATGCAAGGCCCAAGTTACAAGTGTGATGTCTTGATAGTTATTAAGTGGATTGATTAAAAGATTTAAACACATTAAGGGTTTAACACTTAGGATTAAAGTTATACACTCCATCCTAATAGAAGGATGCAGGCATAAGCTTAATCACAAAGCCTTAAAGCCTTTAGGGTTTAGTCCCTGATTATGAGGTGAGAGGAGAAGACTCAAAAGAGACACAAGGGTAAAAACTAAGTGGGGAGACTAATCAAAACCCTAATCATTGTCATGCTTGGTTGTTCCTAGGGTTTGTGAGGTTTATAAGAAGGATCTTCAATGGAACCACCAGGAAGCAGATGAAAGGATCAGGAGAAGCAAAGTAACTTGCTTCATTCAAGAAGTCAAGTCACTTGAGGAAAGAAAGTAAGAAGAAGAAGAAAGAGCAAGCTCAATCTCAAACACATACAAGAAATTCAGCAAGGATGCATAAAAGAGATGAAGAGAAGTTATGAGAAGTGAAGGCAAATTCACTTCTCAAAGTTACTTACCACCTGAAAAGTTAGTGAAAGGAATGCAATGCAATGCAAAATGAAATGAAATGGCATGATAAGAAACAAAACCAGAAGCACATACATGATGTTAATGATGCTATGAGATGCCACAAACATGAAACAACACATGAGGATGATCATACAAGCTTGTGGGTGCAAATGGAGCAAGTTTAGAACCATGATCATACATGAAAAGTTATGAAATGCAAATGGCATACAACATGGAAAATGCAAGATGCAATGATCAAACATGCTTTCAATATGTCTTAAGATGTCACATGAATCAAATGGATGCATAAAATGTCATGGCAAGTCAAGGTATGGATGCAAATGCAAGATGGATGCATATGGAAGCCCAAATTAGGGTTTATGATCAATGCTTCAAACAAAAACCAAAATCAGAAGCAAACATCAAGATAAAAAATTGAAACTGCACTCAAAGGATCCCTAATCCTATACTAACTCACTGCCCAAAGGAGAGGTTCCAACTCTTAACCTAATTCAAGTTATGATTTTCCTAAGTTATTTAGGGTTTTAGGGTTCCTTAACAAGAAAAATGCCAAACAAATGAAAAATGAAAGATCAAATCATGCCAATTTAATCTCAAATACTACATGCTAAACACAATGCAATGCAAAAAGAATCAGGGTCCAACTCTCAATGGTTAGGCAGAAATGATTTTTGGAAGTTTGGATCAAAATAATGCTTGAAAAATGAATTAATTCCATGGAAAATTCTCAAAATGCATCAAGATCAAAAAAGAAATTTGGTTTGAGGGTTGGACAATGTTTCTAAATGTTTTAAAATGTTTCATGAATTTTTTTGGTGATTTTTAAATACCTAAAAGCATTTTTAATAAATTAATTCTCATTAATTAATTAAAAATAAACTTTTAAATTTTTAAAAATACTTTTTAATGCGAAAAATAAAAATAAAAATATTTTTGTGTTCTGAAATTAAATAATAGTGTGCATAAAAAATTTCAGAATTTTTGAATAAGTTTTACTATTTTTAAATAAATGCACAAATTAAATGAGAAAATATGAAAAATAAAATGAAATTAAAGCTGAAAAAGAAAAGTAATCCAATCTGAAGGCCCAGATTCAAACTCAAACACGCGCGAATTGACCTGGCGCGCATCTGGACGGCCAGCATTCAAACTCACTAACCCTAATTAATTAGCCCTAATCCAGCCCTTAATGACTCTCAGGTGACCGGAACAGTGTTCCGGTCATCTTCTCCGATCACCCAAAATCACAAACTCACTCTACACGCAATGAAAATGAAATCCAACAGCCCAGAACTCTTCCCCACTCAAAAACGAATTAAACCCCCCATTCAAACAACATTTATCATTCAGAAACAAGGAGAATCGAATCAAACATGTTCTAGGGCAAAAAGTTTCAGAGACTGCATACATACTCATTTCTCACTCATTTTCGAAAACAACCACATATTCATGATCAGGGAAGCATGTAGAAGCTATTAAGAACTTAAAAATCCATTTCTGGAAAAAAAGTTCATGAAGCTACCTGAGTTTGAAGCTTTTCAGTCTGCAGCTTTCTGGCCCTTTCTCTTTGCGCAATCCACTCCTATGACCTCCCTTATGCTTCTGAAAGGCTTAGAACAAATTCATTTGGGCTGGTTTGAGAGTTCACAGAAGTTCTGTTCAAGCTCAGGTGAGGATCGTATTTCTGGTTCTTTGAGTTTCAGGCTACTTTGATGGTTGGTTTGGGTTCAGTGAAGCATGGTGAGAAGGTTTGTGAAGTTTGTTTCTGAGTTTGTGGCCTGAGGAGAGTGTCTCGAATGCTTTTGCTCTAAGGGTGGAAAATGAGAATGAGGTGCTATGGCTGGTTTCAGGTTGGCTTGTTATGTGCTTTGGCTTGCATTTTCTTTGTATAAACAAATGTTATTGGTCAGATGAAGTGACATGTCCTTTTGTGATAGGTATGGTTGCTTTTGCAAATTGTCAACTTTTTGTGTAAGAGAAGCATGGGTCATGTTCTAGCCAAGTACAAGGGGTGTGGGCTGCGCAGCATGGTGAGGGAAAAGGCTAGGGCTGATCAGCAAAGTAGCTAGCAAGTGGATGCAATGCCATCATGAGTTTTTGCAACTTGGTTTGTCTTTGGTTTTCTATGAAAAAGTCTTGTTCCATAGGCCATAAACATGTGATCTCTTGGCCCATTCTGATTTTTAAGACTTGTTTGATGTTTGTGTAAAGGTTAGACATCAATTTGAAGTCACAAATTGCCTTGGTACAAGAATTTGCAAGTTTTTCCATTTGGTGCATAACTTGAAATTTAGTGATTTTTGCCAACTTTGATGAGCCATAACTTTTGATCCAAAATGAATTAGGTCATGTTCTTGTACTTTTTGAAAAGGGAAAGATCTATTCTACAACTTTCATGACCAAAGTTTTTCCATTTGAAGCTTTCTTGAATCAAAAAGTAAGGGTTGAAAAAGTTGCATAAAATGACATTTTCATTAAAAGTCAAACTTGCCCAAAAAGTCAACTTTGCAAAAACTTGAAATTCTTCAATTTTGTGAACTTCCAACCTCTTCTATGATCAAATAAAGATCATATACAATCAAAATGATGAAGAATCCCCTTTGGTTGGGTCATTGGGGGCCTCAGATGCCCTGATTTTGCACTGACTTGCTTGAAAAGTCAACTCTTGATCAGATGACTTCCCCATGGAATTTCTTCATGAAAATTGATGTGCATACTCCCTATACCATATAGAGACCAATAGAAACAAGAATGACCAAAAAATTTGGAGTTATGGCCTCTGAAACCAAAACCCTAATTTTAGGTCATCTGTGCAGTCAAGCCTGGCTCTGCTTCCACACCACCTCCAGTTCTTGTGATTCTATGGCATTCTTGACTGT
Organism: Lathyrus aphaca; assembly: GCA_963966055.1. Lineage (NCBI taxonomy): Eukaryota > Viridiplantae > Streptophyta > Magnoliopsida > Fabales > Fabaceae > Lathyrus > Lathyrus aphaca. Next base: position 473,905,002 of record OZ014523.1, read on the forward strand.
GAGGAGATATAATATGATGCTTGAACACACATGTACCCCTTTGAAGTGATTGATGACCTTTGGAGTGGCTCAAGAAGCTCTTGGATTGCTCAGATCACAAACCCTAGATGCAGATGACTTTGAACCAATGCAGTGAATCAAAAATGGGATATGAGATGGTATGATTGTGTTTATGTATATGAAAAGATCACAAGCCATGGTGTGAATGGGTGAGGGCAAATTTGGGGTGTTTACAGCTGCCCCTATTCAAGCATGAGTTAGCTGTGCAGGGTGTAAGCGACGACTTAACAGGCAAACAAGGTAACTTGTGGTTGAATACCAAAGACAATCCAAAATTTGCACTCACAGAATGAAGAAGAAAAGGGATATAGATTGTAAAAGGAAAATAAAGTATATTGTAAAGTGTGGGCGACGGAGGACGACCGTCGAGCAGAGGACGACTGCTGGGTAAAGAGCAACGACGGGGACGGCCGACATGCTAGAAAGGTGCGGGAAGTAAAGCGATGACGGGGACGGCCGACATGCTGGGGATAAAAGGTATTATGATGGGGACGGCCATCAAGTAAAGCTGTAAGATCCTCTGGGGATTAATGAACATGACGGGGACGGCCATCAAGTTCATAAAGTAAAGTAACCAACGATGGGGACGGCCATCGGGCTAAAAAGAAAAGGGACCACGACGGGGACGGCCATCGGGTTAAAGAATAAATGAAATAAACAGATGATGAGGGACGGTCATCAAAGGTGAAGGACGATCACCTAGCAGGGGACGGCTGCTCTGTTGGGTTAAGATGAGGGACGATCATCTAAGGTGAAGGACGATCACCTGGCAGGGTACGGCTGCCGAAAGTATCGCGACGTAGGACGAACGCCGGATAAAAGGTCAACGATGGGGACGGCCATCGGATGAGCATGATGGAGGACGACCATCAAGAGGTGGAGGACGACCACCTAGCAGGGGACGGCTGCTCTCGGGGTTTATCATGACATAGGACGAATGTCTGATAACCAAAATCAACTATGGGGACGGCCATTGGATAAAATGATGAAGGACGATCATCAAAAGGTGAAGGACTACCACCTAGCAGGGGACGGCTGCTAAATATCACGACATAGGACGAATGTCGGATAGAAAATCAACGATGGGGACGGCCATCGGATGAGCATGATGGAGGACGACCATCAAGAGGTGGAGGACGACCACCTAGCAGGGGACGGCTGCTCTCAAGGTTTACCATGACACAGGACGAATGTCAGATAAAAAAGGAAAATTTGCTTTGTTGGTGATCTACTGGGGAATAGTAAACACGGACGAGTGTTTACATCCAAGAAATAAAAGTATAAGTGTTTAGATGTTTGTGTATAGATTAAAGATGCGGACGAGCATCCATAGGACTACGATACGGACGAGTATCGAGTAGAAACAAATACTGACACGTGTTCAGAGATGATGATACGGACGAGTATCAACTGGTTAACAAGGAACACGGACGAGCGTTGATTCTGAAAGGACTCTTTTGGGGAATAATAGACACAGACGAGTGCCTATATTCAAGGAGACGTAAGTGTTTGACATAGTGTATGGATTAAAGATGCGGACGAGCATCCTTAAGACTATGATACAGACGAGTATCATGTAGAAACAAACGCTTGACGCACGTTCTGAGATGATGGTACGGACGAGTACCAACTGGTTAACAAAGAACACGGACTAGTGTTGAATCTGTGGGGATGTAAACAGTGTATACAAGATACGGACGGGTATCTGTATAAGAGTAACATGAGTAGTGAGTATGAGTGATGTATAGATGATTATTTTAACTGCTGGGGAGAGTGACACGGACGAGTGTCAAAAGGAGAAAAGTATAGTAAACAAAGTATATGATATACAAAGTGTTTATGTTACTGTGTTGGGGAAAATGACACGGACGAGTGTCAAGGAAATGGTACTTAAGTATATGTGAGTGCAAAGAGAACAGTCTTTGGCTTTCTGCTGGGGGATATGACACAGACGGGTGTCAAGAAATATCTGTAATACGGATGGTCTGCTTGTAAAGGGTGTTCGGGCGACTTTACTGGGGAATTATGACACGGACGGGTGTCAAAGGGAGTATATACTGGTGTTTGTGAATGTGAGGCAACTGCTTTTGCTGGGGAATCTGGGGGAAGTTTCCTGTGTATTGTTGGTGAGTTTCAGATACTCACAAGTGTTTGTTTCAAAACATGGCTTATGATTATGCTATATGTTTGATTTTTTGCCGTAATGCTCCGTATTAAACGGAATGCTACGCTTTGTGGGTGAATATGATGCGAATGCTATGATTATGCAAAGACCAATCCGGGATTCGGATCCCGTTGCCGTGAAGATCTTTGGTCGATCTGTTTGAAACGGACATCCCAGCTGGGGATGAGATCATTGGTAGATCTGATGAGATGCATCTGCTTGGGGAAATGGGTCAATGATGGACTTATTCCGGCAATAAGGGACCCAGCTGGGTTTTGTAGAAGCTTTCTTCACTCTGTTGTGATTCCTTCATGCGTTGCTCTTCTGGGTAGAGGCTGACACTCCGTGGGGAAATAGCTCCCTGGCTTTTGTGCTTGGCCGATGAGGAAGAATGATTGGTACCTCGGCTGGGGAAGTAACAAGTGGCAACTCAGCTGGGGAGAAAACACTTTGAGTGTTAAGACTGAGTGTTGATTTGCCAGCTTGCTGGGATGATGCTTACATGCCCCAAGTTTAGCTTTGGATACCTGCAATCCTGTAAAGATAGAAGCGCACAAGTAATCCCGAGGTATCCCTTACTGGATTCCGTCATAGGAGTTTAGACACTTCTGAGAGTAAGTATATTCCCTGCAAGCATGTATTTTTATTTTTGAAGATAAACATCTGTACTCATGCAATCAAATTCTTTAGAGGCATCAGACATTTTTGCAAATAAAAAAAAACTGTACGAGACGAGACATGACTGAAAATCTGATTTTATTAACTCAAATGCCCTGAACTGGCGGGATACAGTCAAAGAAACATATCTCCTAAAATGAGGAGATTGTTACAAATTGAGAAACAAAATGCTGGAAATGTTGACGACGCTTTCAAGGAGCTTCCTCTTTTGCTATGACTCGTATGACTTTTGACGTTCTTCTCGTCTTGCTTTCTGAAGAAGGCTGATTCTGATTGAAGCTTGATCCTTTCGAGGTTTACCAAGTTGTGGGCGATACAGACGAATTCAGAATGCAGTTGTTCGCTTACTCCCTTATTTTGCATGGATCGCCCTTTCGGGTTTTCAATCCATCGGGATACCCTTTTTTGCCTGAGTTGTCCAATGCGGCTTTTCAACTCAGCGGGTGTACATTTTTTTGTTTATTTTCCCTTACTTTTGCCCGAGTCTTTTATTCTGTTTTTGACTCGCCGGGATGCCCTATTTTTGCCTGGACTTACATTCTGTTTTTGTGTCCAGCGGGTCATTTTTATGCGAAGTATTTTTTAACTGCATCTGAATTCACAGGGGACGGGAAGTCTTCACCATCCATGGTGCTGAGCATGAGTGCTCCACCAGAGAAAACTTTCTTTACTACAAATGGTCCTTCATAATTCGGAGTCCATTTTCCCCTGTGGTCTGTATGAGGAGGGAGGATTCTCTTCAGCACAAGATCTCCTACTTGGTACTCTCGGTGCCTGACTTTCTGATCGAAGGCTCTCTTCATTCTTTTCTGATACAACTGCCCATGACATATTGCAGTCAATCTTTTCTCTTTAATCAGATTCAATTGCTCGTATCGGGACCGGACCCATTCTGCTTCATTCAGTTTAACATCCATTAACACCCGCAGGGAGGGTAATTAAACTTCAACCGGCAGGACTGCTTCCATGCCATACACAAGTTGATACGGTGTTGCCCCAGTGGATGTCCTGATTGACGTGCGGTACCCATGTAAGGCGAACGGCAGCATTTCATGCCAGTCTCTATAAGTGACTACCATCTTCTGCACAATCTTCTTGATATTCTTATTAGCTGCCTCAACAGCGCCATTCATCTTTGGCCTGTAAGGAGAAGAATTGTGATGTTGGTTCTTGAAGTCCCGGCACAGCTCTGCCATCATTTTATTGTTTAAGTTAGAACCATTATCAGTAATGATTCGCTCGGGAACTCCGTATCGACAGATGATATCTCTTTTCAGAAATCTGGCTACCACTTGTCTTGTAACATTTGCATATGAAGCTGCTTCGACCCACTTGGTGAAATAGTCAATAGCGACCAGGATGAATCTGTGGCCATTCGAAGCAGTTGGCTCAATCTTGCCAATCATATCAATGCCCCACATGGCAAAGGGCCAGGGTGAAGACATTATATTCAAAGGATTGGGAGGCACATGCACCTTATCCGCATAAATCTGACATTTGTGGCATCTTCTGCATAGGCACAACAGTCGGCATCCATTGTTATCCAGTAATAACCTGATCTTAGCAACTTCTTGGCCATTGCATGTCCTCCGGCATGGGTACCAAAGGATCCCTCGTGCACTTCATGCATTAACAAGTCTGCTTCTGTTCTATCAACGCATCTGAGGAGTACCATGTCAAAGTTCCTTTTGTATAAAGACCCATCAGTGTTCAGAAAGAAACTACCAACAAGCCTTCTCAAAGTCTCCTTTTGTATAAATCCAAGTGGGTATGTTTGATCCTCCAAGAAGCACTTAATGTCATGGAACCAAGGTTTATCATCCTTGACAACATCTGCTGCAAATACATATGCTGGTCTGTCAAGTCTGGATACTGAAATCTGAGGTACAAAGTTGGCAGCTTGAACTTTGATCATGGACGAAATGGTAGCCAGAGCATCTGCAAACTGATTCTCGTCCCGAGGGATATACTCAAGCTTGACTGTTGTAAAGAAAGTCAATAACCTCCTTGTATAATCCCTGTAAGGTATCAGATGATCTTGATGTGTGTACCATTTGTCGTTGGTTTGATTAACTACCAGAGCTGAATCTCCGAATACAGTCAATGTCTTGATCCTAAGGTCAATGGCTTCCTCAAGACCCATAATGCAAGCTTTGTATTCAGCTTCGTTGTTAGTGCAGTTGAAAGTGAGTTTTGCCGAGAAAGGCATGTGAACTCCTTTGGGTGTAATGAGTACTGCACCAACACCACGACCATTCATGTTAACAGCCCCATCAAACATCATAGTCCATTCTTCTTCTGGGTCGGGCCCTTCAGTATGAACAGGCTCTTCACGATCTTTTGCTTTTATGAACATGATGTCTTCATCAGGGAAGTCAAATCTCATAGGCTGGTAGTCATCAATGGGTTGCTCATCAAGATATTCAGACAATACACTGCCCTTGATGGCTTTCTGAGATGTGTATTGAATATCATATTCTGTAAGGATCATTTGCCATCTTGCAACCCGTCCGGTAAGCGCTGGCTTCTCAAATATGTACTTAACTGGGTCCATCTTTGAGATCAATAAGGTAGTGTGGGTCAACATATACTGCCTTAGTCGGCGAGCAGCCCACGCTAAAGCACAGCAAGTTTTCTCGAGCAGTGAATAACGTTGTTCACAGTCGGTAAACTTTTTGCTCAGGTAGTAAATTGCATACTCTTTTCGACCAGACTCGTCATGCTGGCCCAACACACACCCCATCGACTCTTCTAATACTGTCAAGTACATTATCAGAGGTCTTCCTTCAACTAGAGGCATAAGGATTGGAGGTTCTTGCAGGTACTCTTTGATCTTGTCAAAAGCCCTTTGGCAGTCTTCATTCCACCTGACTGTCTGTTCTTTTCTTAACAACTTGAACAAGGGTTCACAAGTTGCTGTGAGGTGAGATATGAATCTTGAGATGTAGTTCAATCTACCTAGAAACCCTCGAACTTCTTTTTCAGACTTCGGTGCAGGCATTTCTTGAATGGCTTTGACCTTATCAGGGTCAACCTCAATCCCTTTCTCGCTTACAATAAAACCCAGCAGCTTACCAGATCGCACCCCGAATGTGCACTTGTTGGGGTTCAACTTCAGTTGGTACTTCCTCAGACGTTTGAATAGTTTTAGCAGATTCACCAGGTGGTCTTCTTCCGTGAGGGACTTGGCAATCATGTCATCCACATAGCACTCGATTTCTTTATGGATCATATCGTGGAATAATGTCACCATAGCCCGTTGATACGTTGCACCAGCGTTCTTTAATCCGAATGGCATCACCTTGTAACAGAACGTGCCCCAGGGAGTGATGAAAGTTGTCTTCTCCATGTCTTCAGGTGACATTTTGATCTGATTGTATCCTGAAAATCCGTCCATGAAGGAGAATACCGAGAACTGAGCCGTATTATCAACCAATGCATCGATGTGAGGTAATGGGAAGTCATCTTTCGGGCTGGCTCTGTTCAGGTCCCGGTAGTCAACACACATCCTTACTTTGCCGTCTTTCTTAGGCACAGGTACTATATTAGCAACCCACGGTGGATAGCTAGTTACAGCAAGGAACCCGGCGTCCCACTGCTTTTGTACCTCTTCTTTGATCTTCATTGCCATGTCTGGGCGAGTACGGCGCAGTTTCTGTTTAACCGGCGAGCATTCTTCTCTTAAAGGCAGCTTGTGCATAACAATGTCGGTGTGCAACCCTGGCATGTCTTGATAATACCAAGCAAACACGTCCACATACTCTTGAAGCAGGTCAATTAGTTGTTTCTTCACTGAGTCTTGTAAGCAGGCCCCGATTTTAACCTCTTTCACCTCTTCGTCCGTACCAAGATTAATTGTTTCGACCTCCTCCTGATGAGGAGTGATAACCTTTTCCTCTTGTCTCAACAACCTGGCTAGCTCTTCAGGAAGCTCATACTCTTCTTCAACCCCTTCATCAGCTTGATTGATCGGATTGTCAAAGTCATACGAAGTCATAGCCGTGCTGTTGTCGGTGCGGTCTGGAAGGCACTCTCTGCAAGGGTTCAGTTTGTTCATTTTAGTGATTGATTTTAATCTTGTTTAGAAAAGTGAAATAAAGTTGTCATTTTGAAAACATCGCCATTTATTTTTTTGTACAAAAAGAAAAATGAAAAAACAGTGAGCGGAAAAGAAAAGACTCATTTGCAAAAGACGTCTGATATTTCATTGATTAATCTTGTTGCACAAAAATTACAGATGGCCCGATTACAAAATGAGTCTTGTCATCTTGGGCAAGATACAAGACTTGATGCATGCTTAAAAAATACAGGAAATAATAATTACTCTGCAGGAGTAACCCTTATAATTTCCTGGGAAGACCAGTTTGAGATACTGCTCCCCGGGATCTTTGGACGTATCCAATTCTCCAGATTGCGTTCTTCTTCCAGCTCGTCTTCCAAATTGTTGATAGCATCAGGGGTGAGCATCCCCCCACTGACAAAACCAGGCTTCTCAGCATCCTCTGCTTGATTTTGTTGAGTTGGTCTGTAACCCAACCCAAATTTGTCCTTCTTCTTCTCCACAGATAAAATCTTGCCCCAGCCTTGGGCAGTTCCCTCCTCAACAACCTTCCGGGCTTGTTGATAAGATGCCATGGAGATTCCAGGTACAGCGGATGCTTCATTTACGTTCAAGGCCTCAAACCCTTGACTCATTGTTTCATGGATCTCCCCATCCATCTCAATATATTTGTAGGTAGCCAGATGGCTGACAAAAATATCCTCCTCTCCACAGATAGTAACGACTTGGCCCTCCCACTCGAATTTTAACTTCTGGTGAAGGGTTGAGGTCACGGCGCCAGCGGCATGAATCCATGGCCTACCCAATAAACAGCTGTAGGCAGGCTGTATATCCATCACGTAGAAGGTCGTTTTGAAAGTTTGTGGGCCAATCGTTATAGGCAACTCAATTTCTCCCAGAACTGATCTCTTAGAACTGTCAAAGGCTCTCACTACTAAGTTGCTGGGACGTAGTGCCAATCCTTCATACTCCAGCTTTACAAGGGCTTTTTTAGGTAAGACATTGAGGGATGATCCTGTGTCTACCAGCACATGGGAAAGAACTGCACCTTTACATTCCATGGTAATATGCAAAGCCTTGTTATGATTGCGGCCTTCCGTGGTCAAATCAGTGTTGGTAAATCCTAGCCCATTGCTAGCATTGACATTTCCAACTACAGCTTCCAACTGATTGACGGTGATCTCTTCTGGCACATAAGCTGCGTGCAGGACTTTTAGTAGTGCGTTCCGATGAGCCTCGGAGCACATAAGCAATGATAGGATAGAGATCTTGGAAGGCGTCTGGTGAAGCTGGTCCACTATCTTGTAATCACTCTTTTTGATGATTCTCATGAATTCATCAACTTCTTGATCAAAAGGTGTTTTCAGAGTTTCTTTAGCAATTTGCTCTTCTTGCACCAAGCTCTTCCCTTTTGCCTTGGCAGCAGCTTCTGCTTCGGCAGTGGGTCTTTGAATTTGTGGAGCAAAGAGACGTCCGCTTCGAGTGAAGCCTCCGCCTCCTCCCACATTGTCTATTTGTGGTGAAGAAGTTGATGAGTCAAGAGTGATTTTCTGTCCTTCGCAGTATAGATCAGAGCCGTAATGCCAGGGGATGGCATTACTGCTTTCATAAGGTACTGGCCCAGGCACTGTGATAGTGACTGGACTGATGGCAGCTGCAGAAGGGACCATGATAGTCTATGGATCATAATATATTGTGACTGGTGCTCTGATAGGAGTGGCATTTTGTGAGTTGTAGGCTGAATCATTTTCAGGATCATAATAAATTGTGACTGTCGAGACATTTGCTGTTGAAGTTGTAGGAGACATTGTTGGAAGGATGGATGTTGTTGTTGTAGGAGATTCTAAATGAAGTGGCGCTGAAGTTGTAGAAGGAATGTTTGCTGATATCTGGTCAGTTGAAATGACAGATGAAGCATTTATTGAGGAAGCTGAAGAGTTGTTTGGAACAATGGCTGTTGCAGTTGTAGGAGATACTGGAATTGTTGCTGATGAGATTGCTGGATTGGTAGGAATTGATGTTGTGATTTGAAGTAGGCCACTCTGGATGAGACCATCTATGCCATCTCTCAAGTTATCACAACCATTCACTGAAATGTTGCAATAAGCACAACCTAGCTCACATCCTGGGAACATTTGACATTCAAGGAGTTGAGCTTTAATCTCCACCAACGGTGTCTGAATCTGACCCACACTGGTTATCAAGTAAGACGGCTTGTCTTCTTCAATAGCATTGATTCTGGGACCTCCGTGGTGTGGCATAGGGTTTTTGTTAACATTTGGTGGTGGTGCAAAGTTTAGAGCTTTGGAATCCACCAAGTCCTGTACCTTCATGTGCAAAGCTCTGCACTTCTCTGTACTATGGCCAGGTGCATTTGAATGAAAAGCACATCTGGCGCTGGCGTCGTAATTTCTGGGTAGACTGGTAGGATCTGGAGGTGCCAACGTCCTTAGCTCAACCAGGTTGAGTTTCAGGAGTTGTGGCAGTAATGTTGCATAGGATATAGGGATCAGATCGATCACCCTATTGGCCTGAGATGGTCTCTGCTGATACGGCCTTTGCTGATTGTTGTTGTTGGTGTTGTTGTAGTTTCTCTGAGGAGGATACTGAGTTTGTTGTTGGTACTGGGGTTGTTGCTGTGGTTGAAAAGCTGGTTGTGGATGAACTGGAGCGGGAATGGTGACTGTTGCCACAGACCTATGAACATATTGGGATCTGCCCCTGCTGGCATGGATAGCATTGGTCTCACCAGTTCTTCTTGGGTCTACAAAAGGCTTTCTTGTGTTACCGGATGAGCTAGCACCGTTGTCAGAAATCTTGCCCATCTTTAACAGGCTCTCAATTCTTTCTCCAGCTATAACAACATCTGCAAAGCTGGTTGAAGAGAAGGAAGCTAGCCTGTCAATGTATGTTCCTTGGAGGGTGTTCATAAACATATCTGCCATCTCCCTCTCTGACATAGGTGGCTGGACAGCAGCAGCCAGCTGTCTCCATCTCTGGGCGTACTCCCGAAAACCCTCTCGGGATGATTGTGCCATTCCCATCAGGAGGGTCCTGTTGGGAGCCATATCCAAATTATACTGGTATTGTCTAATGAAGGCCTCTGCCAAATCCTTCCAACACCTGATGGTTGCTCTTGTCAAATGGGAGTACCATTCCCTTGAAGCTCCGGTTAAGTTATCCTCAAAATAAAACATCCATAGCTTTTCGTCCATGGTATACGCCTTCAACCTCCCCAGAAAGGATTGTAAGTGGGTCCGTGGGCAGGAAGTCCCGTTGTACTTTTCAAAACAAGGAGGCTTAAACTTATGGGGAATCCTGACCCCGTCCACTAAGCCCATGTCCATAACATCAAAACCCAAAGAGTTTTGGGACTCCAAGGATCTTAACTTTTCAGCTATTTCATCCAGCCTTCTGTCATAGGCCTCTTCCCCAGCTCCCATTACTGTGAACTGATCTTCCTGGGGGTCTTCTTGTAGCACTCTACCTGCAGTAACATTCCCCTGTGCAGTAGCAGGGATGTTGATCTCTGGATGAAGGTGGGGTCCAAATACAGGGGGGCTGACATGAGGTTGGACCCTCTCATTGTTGCTTGTCCCGGCAGTCCCTAGATGGGGATCTTCTTGATTCTGCCTTTCTACCATGGCTCTCAACCTCTCCTGGCTTTGAGCCATATTGTTCATCACCTCCATAAATTGTGTCATCTGATTCCTCATTTCCAATCTCTCGTTGGCCATTTGGTTCCTGACCTCTGTAAGGTCCTGTTGTACCTGGTCCATCTGTATGCCCGGAAGATTGTTGCGGGTTGGATATCTATGTGGACGGTTGAGTGGGAACACACGTCGCCGAGCAATAGTTCCTGAAATCACAGCAGAGTTAGCAATAACCACAAAGTAAACCTACAAAACAAACAAAAGGGTTAGTATGTAATGCAGTATGCTTATTTGTTTCCAAGGTATCCGGCTTAGCACTTGGTTTTGACCTTTCCAGACCCTTGAGGAAGATGCTTGTGATGTTGCTTGAAAGAAACTCAGATGGAACAAACTGATACATATATTACAAAAAGTAAATGCTACATTTTTTTTTTACAATACATGCCCTCTGAGGGGTCAAAAATACAACATAAAGAAAAGTACATGAAATGAAAGCAACAACAAGCAAAAGTCAAACACCAAGACCAAACTCATCCTCCTGAACTTCCTTGAGAAGTGCTTCAGTCACAGGATCAGCTGGACGCTCTGTAAGGTTCCTGATAAGGAGATTCCTGGTAGTAACAGCTGCAGCTAGCTTCTTGTGTTGACTCTGGTCCTTTGACCTCTTCACTCCAGCTCTAATCTTCAACTCTGAGATCTCTCTTTGGGCTGCTAGCAGGGCTTCCTGTTGCTCCTTTGCACTAGCCTCCAACTGCTCAATCTTGTCCTGAGTCTTTTTATCTTCCAGAGTACGAGCTTCGGTGATCCTGACCCACCTAGCTTGGCTCTCCTTCAGATACAAATCAGTCCTGGCCTTCTGGAACTGAGCCTCCTTGCAGGCATTCTTCAAGATTTGCTCTCCAGCCCTAGACTTCTTGATGTAATCCTCTGACTTTTCAATTTTGGCCAGATGCTCCATCTTCAACTTCTCCAACCTTTCAATATCCAACCTACCATAACTCCTCTCCCAGAGGGTCTTTTGCAGGGCCTGAGTCAGCTTCTCATTCCTCTCTTTCAACTTCTCAAACTCCTCTAAGCTGACAGTTGCTGGAGGTGGTGCTGAGGATGGTCCAGGTATATCCTCCATGGTGAAGGGCATCCCAGAAAATTGAGCCCTGGCATGGGACCACTCATAGTACTGTGCTGAGGCCACATTGTTGCACTTCCCCAGAATGGTTACTCCTTTAGTCTGAACATGGTCTCAGGCCCAAGCTGCTTGCCTGACAATAGCCAGATTAGGCTTATTCTCACAGTAAAGAGTCTCAGCCAAGTCTTGTGCCTTAGGAGTGTGGACCAATGCATAGCCCAGTTGTCTTCTGAATAGCAGAGGGTTGTAGTTGATGCAACCCTTTACTCCTATTAGGGGTACATTGGGAAACTGCCCACAACTGGTAATGATATCTCTGCCCTTGGTGCTCTGAGTACACCATCTAATGTCAGCTGATGTCAAAGCAGTGAGTCTTCTAGCCCAGTTCCTTTGCTGATGAGGATTCAGAAATGCATCAGTCTTTGGTAAATGCTTGAGAAGCCAAGTATGGAACAAAGGGGCACAGCACCTCACTAATCTTCCCCTTTGCTTTTCATTTCTCTGGTGGACAGAGTAATAGAAATCTCCCAGTAAAGTGGGCACTGGGTTTCTCAGGATGAAAAGATGGATTGCACTCTTGCTAACAAACTTAGGCTCATCTGCAAAAAGAATGACCCCATATATGCTAAGGGCCAATAAAGCACAGACTGCTTTCCAATTTCCTGAAGAGGCCTTCAGGGTAGCCTGAGAGATCAAGAAATCCAGATGCAGGCCAGAGATTCCAGCCTTGGTAGTCATATTCTGCCCAATCAGAACTGGTTCCAAATACAAGGCCTTTGCTACTTCTCCATTGCTTGGGAAAGCCATCTCAGGGTTGAAAGGGACTCCACCCCTGACAGGTATACCAACCAGTGATGAGTACTCTTCCAATAAAGGCCCCAACTGAAAATCCTGAAAAGTGAAGCACCTCAGAGGGGGATCATAGAACTGCAGGCAAGTATGAATCAAGCTCCTCTGTGAAGGGTCCAAATCCATAACCACATCAAGTATGCCTCCATAGTATTCCCTGAACAGTGGTATATGGTCTGGAGTAATCAGGGTTTGAATCCTCCTGATGTCAGCTAGCTCAGGCTGAAAGAAATGATAGGAGATGTTACTCTTCTTAGGTGCCATGTTGCTGAAGAAAAGCTAAGACAGGTGCTGATGATGGAGAGAAATACTGATGATGGCCACTGACAGGCTGAGACTGATGATGCAGGTAGCTGATACAGGTAGCAGATAGCTGAAGTAGATACTGATGAAGATAGGTCTATGCTGATGATGGGGTCAAAACCAAGCCAATAATAAAGTATGGATACCCTGCAAGACAAATAAGCAAATGTCAAAATGATGCAATGATGATGTATGCAAATGATATGCAAGGGTTTGTGACTGAGCTGGATCTGATCAAGTGCTCTGATATAAGTCCATGTACGTCAAGAAATCCAGATGGAGGTCTATAAGTCCAGTAACCAAGGTGGGGGACTCAAATAAAGAGTCACATGTCCAGGGTTAAAAATCACAAGAACTGTTCCAACATGGAGTACTCTTAATCAAAACAAAGTAACAGGGTATGCTGAGGTCAAGGGTACCTGCAAACCTGTAAACAGCCCAACCCCCTCACTGGTGATGCTCTAGAACAAGGATCCTCAGACTTGGATCAATTATGAGAAGTGTAAACACTTCTAACCCGGAGGTACAGTGTTTACAATAACCATAAAAGATCCTCCTCTAATTCACCTCAGTTTCTGAAGGTCAATACTAAAGGTCATCCAGACTTAGCAGGCTTCCCAGATAGCCCTAGCACTACAGGAAATCTGTAGCACAGAGTTCTCAAGAAGAAACCCATATCTGAACCGTGTTTCATATTCCCGCACCAGACCGAAATGGAATGGGAAAGAACATGAACCACTCTAGCCTAGGTGTCACTCAGGTCCCAGGTATAGGACCTCAACTCTCAATAGAACACCCACCCACCAAAGCAACAAAACAGATCCAGCCAGCACAGTATGACAGTATGATATATGTAAAGCTATAAAGGAAGCAATAAAACAACTGTACATAAAGCAAAAATAAATACAAATACAAGCACAAATAGCACATAACACCCCAGTAAACACAAATCAATCAAGCGCTAGGAGGAACCCACAAAAAGAACCAGAAGCCATGGTTGCAGTATAAGGTTCCCCAGCAGAGTCGCCAAGCTGTCGCTCCCACCAAATGAAGCCGGGTCAAATGGGGTACAGACGCGAACGGTCGGCGAAAGGGACAATGAGAACACACGGCAGTGAACTCACTGGAAAAGAAAAGAGTCGCCAGCTAGGCATTTTTATCCCGGAGGAAAGGCAATGCTGCATAGACCTAGAAAAAGATGGATAAGACGGTTATGAACCAGAGAGACTGAGAAAGGGGGTTGGTTACAACCTGGGAAGGTATTAGCACCCAGATTGTCCGCCGTACTCGACGGGATCCACGCTTAAAAGATTTGTGTTTTAAAGGGGTAGTGTTAGTGCAATCTGCGTATCATGGCTGGAAAAGGATGTACAGGTGTTAGTGTAAAAGAAGTGAAGTGTATAAATGAAGTGTCAGTGTAAGAACAAGAATGAGATGCTCAAGATCATGAGGCTTAAAGAATAAGGCTGGAAAGAGGGGGGATATACAGAGACTTTTGTTCGATAACTGTTAAGTTATGCCTACGTATCCTCTCGTGCAATGAGGAAGTCAGAACACCGTAGTTCGACCCAAAGAGACTGAAAGATGAATTGACTGATGAACTGCTTACTTGTCTATGCTCAAGTGTATGACCTGTCTGGCTCAGGTGCAAACTGTCTTGCATTAGACGGAAGAAGCAAGTTCTTGTTTGTGAGTGAATGAGATGAGAAAAGAATCCCGAAGGAGACGATTATTGTTTGTTTTGAGTTTTCAGTCTTTTATTGCTTTTGAAAGTTTGTCATAAATTAATGAGCTTAAGCCTAAACTAATGGATTTAGTAAACCCATCACATCTTCCCTCTGATCAGGGGTAATGAGAATACCTTAAGTGTGAAGTCAGCTTCTCACACTTAATCACCATGATGCAGGATTAAGATCATTAACCTACTTGTGATTATTTAGATGTTTTTGGTGTTTTTGTTTGGTGTTAAGTAATGAGGTTAAGCCATAATCAAAGATTAAACAGACTCATTACACCATCCTAATAGAAGGATAATAGATGAGAATGTTTAAGCTGAGGAAAGCTCCTCAACTTAATCCATGATTAGGGATTAAACTCATGACAAAACAAACCTTTGCTTAAGTGGATTTTAGTTAATGGTATGATGAAGAAGTGATTTTTATGATTTGTAAGACAACTTGAGGGGGACTTGTCCATTAACACTAGGGTTAGTCCTTCTTAACCAATTAAGGAAGAATTAGAACCCTAATGCAAGGCCCAAGTTACAAGTGTGATGTCTTGATAGTTATTAAGTGGATTGATTAAAAGATTTAAACACATTAAGGGTTTAACACTTAGGATTAAAGTTATACACTCCATCCTAATAGAAGGATGCAGGCATAAGCTTAATCACAAAGCCTTAAAGCCTTTAGGGTTTAGTCCCTGATTATGAGGTGAGAGGAGAAGACTCAAAAGAGACACAAGGGTAAAAACTAAGTGGGGAGACTAATCAAAACCCTAATCATTGTCATGCTTGGTTGTTCCTAGGGTTTGTGAGGTTTATAAGAAGGATCTTCAATGGAACCACCAGGAAGCAGATGAAAGGATCAGGAGAAGCAAAGTAACTTGCTTCATTCAAGAAGTCAAGTCACTTGAGGAAAGAAAGTAAGAAGAAGAAGAAAGAGCAAGCTCAATCTCAAACACATACAAGAAATGCAGCAAGGATGCATAAAAGAGATGAAGAGAAGTTATGAGAAGTGAAGGCAAATTCACTTCTCAAAGTTACTTACCACCTGAAAAGTTAGTGAAAGGAATGCAATGCAATGCAAAATGAAATGAAATGGCATGATAAGAAACAAAACCAGAAGCACATACATGATGTTAATGATGCTATGAGATGCCACAAACATGAAACAACACATGAGGATGATCATACAAGCTTGTGGGTGCAAATGGAGCAAGTTTAGAACCATGATCATACATGAAAAGTTATGAAATGCAAATGGCATACAACATGGCAAATGCAAGATGCAATGATCAAACATGCTTTCAATATGTCTTAAGATGTCACATGAATCAAATGGATGCATAAAATGTCATGGCAAGTCAAGGTATGGATGCAAATGCAAGATGGATGCATATGGAAGCCCAAATTAGGGTTTATGATCAATGCTTCAAACAAAAACCAAAATCAGAAGCAAACATCAAGATAAAAAATTGAAACTGCACGCAAAGGATCCCTAATCCTATACTAACTCACTGCCCAAAGGAGAGGTTCCAACTCTTAACCTAATTCAAGTTATGATTTTCCTAAGTTATTTAGGGTTTTAGGGTTCCTTAACAAGAAAAATGCCAAACAAATGAAAAATGAAAGATCAAATCATGCCAATTTAATCTCAAATACTACATGCTAAACACAATGCAATGCAAAATGAATCAGGGTCCAACTCTCAATGGTTAGGCAGAAATGATTTTTGGAAGTTTGGATCAAAATAATGCTTGAAAAATGAATTAATTCCATGGAAAATTCTCAAAATGCATCAAGATCAAAAAAGAAATTTGGTTTGAGGGTTGGACAATGTTTCTAAATGTTTTAAAATGTTTCATGAATTTTTTTGGTGATTTTTAAATACCTAAAAGCATTTTTAATAAATTAATTCTCATTAATTAATTAAAAATAAACTTTTAAATTTTAAAAATACTTTTTAATGCGAAAAATAAAAATAAAAATATTTTTGTGTTCTGAAATTAAATAATAGTGTGCATAAAAAATTTCAGAATTTTTGAATAAGTTTTACTATTTTTAAATAAATGCACAAATTAAATGAGAAAATATGAAAAATAAAATGAAATTAAAGCTGAAAAAGAAAAGTAATCCAATCTGAAGGCCCAGATTCAAACTCAAACACGCGCGAATTGACCTGGCGCACATCTGGACGGCCAGCATTCAAACTCACTAACCCTAATTAATTAGCCCTAATCCAGCCCTTAATGACTCTCAGGTGACCGGAACAGTGTTCCGGTCATCTTCTCCGATCACCCAAAATCACAAACTCACTCTACACGCAATGAAAATGAAATCCAACAGCCCAGAACTCTTCCCCACTCAAAAACGAATTAAACCCCCCATTCAAACAACATTTATCATTCAGAAACAAGGAGAATCGAATCAAACATGTTCTAGGGCAAAAAGTTTCAGAGACTGCATACATACTCATTTCTCACTCATTTTCAAAAACAACCACATATTCATGATCAGGGAAGCATGTAGAAGCTATTAAGAACTTAAAAATCCATTTCTGGAAAAAAAGTTCATGAAGCTACCTGAGTTTGAAGCTTTTCAGTCTGCAGCTTTCTGGCCCTTTCTCTTTGCGCAATCCACTCCTATGACCTCCCTTATGCTTCTGAAAGGCTTAGAACAAATTCATTTGGGCTGGTTTGAGAGTTCACAGAAGTTCTGTTCAAGCTCAGGTGAGGATCGTATTTCTGGTTCTTTGAGTTTCAGGCTACTTTGATGGTTGGTTTGGGTTCAGTGAAGCATGGTGAGAAGGTTTGTGAAGTTTGTTTCTGAGTTTGTGGCCTGAGGAGAGTGTTTCGAATGCTTTTGCTCTAAGGGTGGAAAATGAGAATGAGGTGCTATGGCTGGTTTCAGGCTGGCTTGTTATGTGCTTTGGCTTGCATTTTCTTTGTATAAACAAATGTTATTGGTCAGATGAAGTGACATGTCCTTTTGTGATAGGTATGGTTGCTTTTGCAAATTGTCAACTTTTTGTGTAAGAGAAGCATGGGTCATGTTCTAGCCAAGTACAAGGGGTGTGGGCTGCGCATCATGGTGAGGGAAAAGGCTAGGGCTGATCAGCAAAGTAGCTAGCAAGTGGATGCAATGCCATCATGAGTTTTTGCAACTTGGTTTGTCTTTGGTTTTCTATGAAAAAGTCTTGTTCCATAGGCCATAAACATGTGATCTCTTGGCCCATTCTGATTTTTAAGACTTGTGTGATGTTTGTGTAAAGGTTAGACATCAATTTGAAGTCACAAATTGCCTTGGTACAAGAATTTGCAAGTTTTTCCATTTGGTGCATAACTTGAAATTTAGTGATTTTTGCCAACTTTGATGAGCCATAACTTTTGATCCAAAATGAATTAGGTCATGTTCTTGTACTTTTTGAAAAGGGAAAGATCTATTCTACAACTTTCATGACCAAAGTTTTTCCATTTGAAGCTTTCTTGAATCAAAAAGTAAGGGTTGAAAAAGTTGCATAAAATGACATTTTCATTAAAAGTCAAACTTGCCCAAAAAGTCAACTTTGCAAAAACTTGAAATTCTTCAATTTTGTGAACTTCCAACCTCTTCTATGATCAAATAAAGATCATATACAATCAAAATGATGAAGAATCCCCTTTGGTTGGGTCATTGGGGGCCTCAGATGCCCTGATTTTGCACTGACTTGCTTGAAAAGTCAACTCTTGATCAGATGACTTCCCCATGGAATTTCTTCATGAAAATTGATGTGCATACTCCCTATACCATATAGAGACCAATAGAAACAAGAATGACCAAAAAATTTGGAGTTATGGCCTCTGAAACCAAAACCCTAATTTTAGGTCATCTGTGCAGTCAAGCCTGGCTCTGCTTCCACACCACCTCCAGTTCTTGTGATTCTTTGGCATTCTTGACTTTGAGGAGATATAATATGATGCTTGAACACACATGGACCCCTTTGAAGTGATTGATGACCTTTGGAGTGGCTCAAGAAGCTCTTGGATTGCTCAGATCACAAACCCTAGATGCAGATGACTTTGAACCAATGCAATGAATCAAAAATAGGATATGAGATGGTATGATTGTGTTTATGCATATGAAAAGATCACAAGCCATGGTGTGAATGGGTGAGGGCAAATTTGGGGTGTTTACACCCACCTCATGACTTACTCAATGCTTCCCGTGGGACTCAGTGTAATACCCACCTCAAGCCTAAATGCATGCTTCATGTGGGAATCTGTGTAATACCCACCTCAAGACTTACTCAATACTTCCCGTGGGACTCAGTCTAATACTCACCTCAAGCCTAAACCAATTCTTCCCGTGGGACTTAGTGTAATACCCACCTCAAGACTTACTCAATGCTTCCTGTGGGACTCAGTGTAATATCCACATCAAGCCTAAACCGATGCTTCCCGTGGGACTCAGTGTAATACCCACCTCAAGACTTACTCAATGCTTTCCGTAGGACTCAGTGTAATATCCACCTCAAGCCTAAATCGATGCTTCATGTGGGACTCAGTGTAATACCCACCTCAAGACTTATTCAATGCAGTACAATAAAATACATGCTAAGAAAGCATACATAGACATCAATCATACAACAATACCATCTAACAATTTCTAGTTACATTACTAGGCCATACTATTTGTTTATGGTAAGTTTTCCTCACTCTTTCTCCATTCTAGATGCCTTTAAATATATAATTCTCATGTATCTACTCTCACTCAATCTTCATGATTAAATACATACCATAGGTTGATGAGTACCACAATTCCCTAACTAACATAATTACGGTTAATTAGAAAAGTCGGGTAGAAGTCGGGTAAAAATAATATTTCTCGGTATCATAAGATAGTAAATTTGTTTAGCTTTGAATTGATATAAAGAACACATAAATCAGATAAAGGATGAAGAAGTTATGAATTTTAAAAGAAGTTCAAAATAGTATTTTTCTGCTCATAACAATGGTAACCGGTTACTGCCCATAGGGTAACCGGTTACCAGTATGAAAAATGCGTCCAGAATCCCAATTTTCAACAGGTAACGGATTACTTACCAGACGGTAACTGGTTACTTGCAGACAGCAGTCAAAAATACTGCGTTTGAAAATGCAGAATATTCCCATTTCCAATCCAAACAACTTCAAACATCAAAATGATTCAAAACAGATGTTTCTATACATACTAGCAACATACTCAAGCATTTTAATCGATATTTAACCGTTCAAACTCTCGATTTAATCGATTAATCATTTTTGCCCTAACCTCAAAATCTACCAAAACTCTAGAAAATAAAAATATCTAACTAGAACCTACCTCTAACCATGAAGAGGAGTTTGATGAAGATGAAGATTGATGAAGAAATGGTGATGATCCAAGCTTCCATGAACTTCTAGGTTTTCTTCTTCTCCCTTTCCTTTCTTTCTCTCTTCTCTAATCTTCTTTTCTTTCTTTCCCTTTCTTACTAACTTTTTCACAAACCCTTCTTTTCTTTCTTTTATAACACAACAAATTATATTATACTGATATACAATAGATAGTAACCTAACGGGTCCAAATTGAGTGTATCCAAAAATGCCTCTGAGTCAAATATTTAATAAAACCTCTGAGTCAGATAATACTAATTAATTAATTTAAGTTTTTCGGTTGCTCTAATTATTTTAATTGAAAACTCTCAAAGCACACCGGAACCTTATTAATATTTAATTAATATTATTCAGAGCATTTAATTAAACATGGGCATCCTCCCCTCCTTAAATTGAAATTCGTCCTCAAATTTCCTTTACTCAGCAACAACAACAGTTCACAACACCCTCTTAGATTCATACTAATCCTTACTTCTCCTACATATTCTGACATGTTCAAATTCCAACTCTTGACTTTGCGGCTCAAAGTCTTTGTTTCATAACAAATCAAACTTCATGCCTTTACTCATATGTTTGTTTCAACATTGGGTTAACTTCCAATTTACTATTTCCGTGAATTCATCTGTTGTTTCATACTAAATCACTTAGGCTCATCTCTTCTTCGGAGAAACATACCATTGCAATTCCTTCCAATGAGTCATTACATAAGGCATAACACTCCAACTCGATTCAAGGACAACAAACAATCGAAAAAACTCCACAAGGTATCTTAATGAAATCTTATCTATGCACGATTTCCAACAAAGGTTCTTATTAGAATCCTTCAGTTACTACAAACCATTTTCAAAAAGTTGTCAAAATATTTCTTTACCAATTCCACTTGGTTTGGTGTTATATGTTGTAACCATTTACATATGACACTTCATCTTTTCAGTGTCTTACTTAAGGACAACACACTCAAAACAAAATTCTCTTACCTCAACACTTACAAATAATTCTCTTTCTAATTCTCAACAATATGACTACAATATTTCATTTTTCCCCTTCCACTACTCTTTCAAGGTCTAACAGTGGAGATACCACAAATTCTCAAACAATACTAGGTAGATGATAGTCTGTGTAGAACACACTTATCCATTGGAGTTCTCACTAACCAACGAAACAAAATTTGTAGACATTCAGGGATAGAACAACTTACTTATCAACCACACAATAACAACATCGGTCCAAACTCTCCAATGAGAGAGATACATGGGTTGTACTGTTGAAATCATAACTGATACAATTCCCAAATCCACTCTAAACTCGAAACAATTCATCCAATTAAGTTTAACGAATCTGACCATGGTTACTATACCCCATGTCAATCCTCTTCACAGGATTCTATTCACTCAATGTTTCCATTTATAACAACATAGTAACATCACAGAGCTTACAATCATTAGTGAGCCACTCGTACCCAACTGAAATCACCCTTAGTACACATGCGGATTTCCAGAACACTTTCCTATTGCATACAATATTCCACATGCTCACTTGTGAAGATCACACAAAAATTATCGTTCAAATCCATTTCTCTCAAGGGTCTCGTTCCTTAAACGATCCAACCTACAAGCTTAACTTTGGAACATTTACCTCTCACTCTCACTTGGAAGGGTAACTTAAAATCCATATCTCTGAGTATGACTCAATTGCACACATCTGGTATTACTCTTATGGAGTCTATAACTGGTGTTAAGAATTAACTATACTAGAAATGACCAATTGTTCACCTCTTATCCACATAGTAATTCAGATAACAAAACGTTTCCTGGAAGATCATTACTTCATGAGTCTCTTATAACTTCGTAATTTAGGTCCTTACAAGGACGACACCTCAAAAATTTAGATCATATATTGTTTACCAAATCATGCTCAAAAGTTCAACACTTTATCCTCAGATACTTCGAACGGAAGCCAAAACGGACTTACAGTTCAGAAAGTACGATTCTCTACAGTCCTCCACAAAAGTTATGTGTCAAACGATTACTTATCTGAGGCTAAATGGTTGAACACAACTAAACTTGTTCCTTTTTGTTGACAAATAATCCAACTCCAAATTATCAATCCAGTCCTTACTAACTTGCAAAATGATTCTCACTCGCGGTTTCTAAACATATGTAACAATCGCCCACTGTTCACAACTCAAGGTAACACAGGACAGAACACGACATGCGAATCACATACTCCAACAACTGACGAAGTAGAACCACCATTTTGTTACTGTCACATCACAAATACTCAACGGAATAGTTCAATTCCATTCGTACAACGACGTTAGTAGGAAAACAACAATGATGACACCAAAAAGGGTTTTAGTCACAAGATAAAACTTGGTTCGTCCATAAACAAAATCCAACACACAATCTTTATCGAGTAAAACAAATTGATGGACATCTCGGGTCTAGCATATAACTTTGTCCTCTCTCTTCAATTCCTTGGCGAGAATTAAAATAATAACATTCTTAATCCCACTAGAGAGAAATTCTAAATATTCCGATCATTTACAAATATAGGAGTTTTCCCTTCACCTGGAAATTAATATAAAGCACTACTCTGAAGAACCTTGATGTCTCTACTTACATAATAACTGAGGTTCCCTTACCCTATTCTAACCATTTCATAGGACGTCTCCACAACTTTCTATTGGTACCAAGAATGTTTTGATCGGGCACCCAAGTCAAAATGTATGAACCTTAGAAAAAAATTCAAAACTTAACAGTGGTAACCAGTTACTACTAGGAGGGTAACCGGTTACTTGGTGCAAATCTGAACTTCCAGTAGCTAAAAGAGGTTTAGAAACATAGCTCGGTAACTGGTTACTACCCAAAGGGTAACCGATTACTTCAAACGCAGGAGCAAAAATTCTGATTTTCATTGCTACCTAAATCTCCAAAACTCATTCCAATCACGTTCAAAATTTATAACAATTATCAACAGATGATTCCACACATATAGTAATCACACTACTAGAGTCCTAATGGGCGACCCATCATTGCTTACACTTCCTTAACTTTAGTTTAAAATAACAACTTAACAACTCCATAATACATTCGTCCAATAATACATTCCGTTATCACCTTCTCATATCGCACTGCTAATACCGTTTCCATACCGTGTTCACTTCGCGCTCTGCGGTAATCCTCTCATAGCCAAACATAATCCATCTTACTAGATTCCTCCCGAATCCAAGGTGCTTACTCTAACACTTAACACAACTTCATTTGGTCCATATCAAATACACATCATGTTACTAAATATAGCTTATTATTTCTTCGGTACTATACCTTATACCATTCCTTGGGCAATCCAACACTTCCGAACTGTTCCCTTACTAAATGTAACACCCTGATGTATTACTCTAAATTTTGTCTCCTCGGTCACAACCGAATATACAACAACAACCTTCTATTATTTTCCCGGGGTGTACTTGTCTTACTTGAAACGTGTAATCAAATTCTTGTGTTTCTCTTCATACCTCAAACAACTTTAGGTTCTCAAAAGAACTAAACATTCTTAACTTGTAACTTCTATCCATACGTGAGGTATTATCTGAATACCTTCCTCGAAGTACTTTCGTTCATCTACGATGCCACCGCGATCTTAGAACTAAAGCACAAACAATTAGCTCACTCCCAAACCTTGCGTCACACGCTCCACAAAGCATCTTCTCTTTTCATGGAATGAGATTTCTTATAACTCTTGTCCCCAACAGTGACCAATACTACTCTACCAGTGACTTTACATACTCCTTGATGCACTGACTACTCATCTTGTAGGTATTTGTACCTTTCATACCATATCCATTCCAAAGCTCCTTCTGCTAACTCTAGGCTTGAGCTTACTCTCACAGCACAAGTTCTAACAACACTTCAAAGTCCTCATGGTCGCACAACCATGATTCTACCTATCATATACATAGCATTAGGTTGATCAGGCCTAATACTACATAATATGATATTAAGAACCATACCGGCAAGACACACTTAAGAGGCAAGAAAGATTTACTTATAATGTTTCAAGGTTAGGTCGAGGATACGACCTGCTTTGATACCAACTATAACTCCCATATAATATATATCTAGAATAATATCATACAAGTGTTATTTTGGTACTGACCCCATCATAAGTGCCTAATAGCGTAATTCACATTCTGGACCAATTCTAAAATTCTATACAACAATGGTATAAGACATGGAAATCATACTAAAATAAAAATTCTAAGATCAAATACCATATCCATTATTGTACAAAGATAAATACACAGTGGAATCTAAATCTATGCTTCTCTTGAAACATCCCGAGCATAGCTCCACTTGTAAATCAAACCTGCGAAAGAAACCTGAAAAGCAACAACAATAGTGGGGTGAGATATCAACATCTCAGTGGGTTCCCTATCTTATGGATTCTCTCGGCTCTACAAGGTTATATCAAATATAACTCAAGTCAGGGAAAAGGAAATATGACCTTGAGTTCTCACATCTCACACTATGAGACATTATCACGAGTTTAACACTCACAATCTCACACTCATTTGGGACCACGACCAAGTGTTCTATAAATCCTACTATCACTAGTTAGGATATTACATTTTTTTTACTTCCTATGGGACTCGGTATAACACCCATCTCAAGCCTAAGGTCACTTCTCTATAAGGAACCAAAACATGATGAAATATTCATACAACATTGTCAACACTTCACGTGGGACTCAATGTAATACCCACCTCAAGTGTTCATCCGATGCTTCCCGTGGAACTCAGTGTAATACCCACCTCAAAACTTACTCCATGCTTCCCGTGGGACTCAGTGTAATACCCACCTCAAGACTTACTCAATGCTTCCCGTGGGACTCAGTGTAATACCCACCTCGAGCCTAAATTGATGCTTCTTGTGGAACTCAGTGTAATACCTACCTCAAGCCTAAACTGATGCTTCCCGTGGGACTCAGTGTAATACCCACCTCAAGACTTACTCAATGCTTCCCATGGGACTCAGTGTAATACCCACTTCAAGCCTAAACCGATGCTTCCCGTGGGACTCAGTGTAATACACACCTCAAGACTTACTCAATGCTTCTCGTGGGACTCAGTGTAATACCCACCTCAAGTATAAACTGATGCTTCCCGTGGGACTCCATGTAATACCCACCTCAAGACTTACCCAATGCTTCCCGTGGGACTCAGTGTAATACCCACCTCAAGCCTAAACCGATGCTTCCCGTGGGACTCAGTGTAATACCCACCTCAAGACTTACTTAATGTAGTACAATAAAATATATGCTAAGAAAGCATACTTAGACATCAATCGTACAACAATACCATCTAACAGTTTCTAGTTACATTACTATTCCATACTATTGGTTTATGGTAAGGTTTCCTCACTCTTTCTCCATTCTTTATGCCTTTAATTATAAATTCTTATTGTCTCTACTCTCACTCAATCTTCATGATTAAATACATACCATAGGTTGATGAGTACCACAATTCCCTAACTAACATAATTACGGTTAATTAGAAAATTCGGGTAGAAGTCGGGTAAAAATAATATTTCTCGGTATCATAAGATAGTACATATTTTTATCTTCGAATCGATATAACGAACACATAAGTCGGATAAAGCATGAAGATGTTATGAATTTTCAAAAGAAGTTCAAAATAGTATTTTTCTGCTCATAACAGTGGTAATCGGTTACTGCCCAGAGGGTAACCGGTTACCAGTATGAAAAATGCGTCCAGAATCCCAACTTTCAATAGGTAACCGATTACTTACCAGTCTGTAACCGGTTACTTACAGACAAAAGTCAAAAAAACTGCGTTTGAAAATGTAGAATTTTCCCATTTCCAATATAAACAACTTCAAATATCAAAATGATTCAAAACAGATGTTTCTATACATACTAGCAACATACCCAAGCAATTTAATCGATATTTAACCGTTCAAACTCTCGATTTAATAGATTAATAATTTTTTTCCCTAACCTCAAAATCTACCAAAACTCAAGAAAATAAAATTATCTAACTAGAACCCACCTCTAACCATGAAGAGGAGTTTGATGAAGATGAAGATTGATGAAAAAATGGTGATGATCCAAGCTTCCATGAACTTCTAGGTTTTCTTCTTCTCTCTTTCCTTTATTTCTCTCTTCTCTTCTCTTCTCTTCTCTTCTTTTCTTTCTTTCCCTTTCTTACTAACGTTTTCACAAACCCTTCTTTTCTTTCTTTTATAACAAAACAAATTATATTATACTGATATACAATAGTTAGTAAGCTAACGAGTTCAAATTGAGTGTATCCAAAAATGTCTCTGAGTCAAATATTTAATAAAACCTCTAAGTCAGATAATACTAATTAATTAATTTAAGTTCATATGTTTCTCTAATTATTTTAATTGAAAACTCTCAGAGCACACCAGAATCTTCAATCCACTTTTGTCAATTCATGATGTCGAATGAACAGTCTTGACATCTTCTTCGACATGTTGCTCCAGATGTTGAAAAACTTCAACATAACATGTTGAGGCACACAATAAGACTCATTGCCTAAACTGTTATTTACTACATATATGTATAACTCTCGGATAAATACTAAGTCTCATATCAAAGTATCCATCTTTATGAACATCAACAAATACCAAGTCTCCCGTCAAGGTACTTACTCTAGGTCAGATAAGATTACCTTATCACACAAGGTAGGACATGTAGTATGACTTCTTCTTCTTCTGCAGGCATCTGACACCTTTTGATATGAAATTCTAACATTCTTTCAGACTTCAGTATTAGTCACAGCAAAACTACACAGATTACTATGTTCTGAGGACAACCTTCATAGTAATTCACACATACATGCATGGGAACACAAGGGAATCAGCCATGAGTAGTTGATCAAGTTATCAGACCAAAACACTGACATATGCAGCAGCTGGAACACTTCAACAAACTTCTCCTTCAGACTCAGTATTCATACGGTCTGATATGAGATGTCTTCACACTTAATATAGCAACTAATCATCTATATCCACATCAACCAACTCCACAAGTTGATACAGCCTCACACTTAACCTTCATGTACAAGGAGTCTCTTAGAGGTAATACTCCTTGAAGCTCGAGTACTTCACTCATGCAGCAAGGACCAGAGATAAACTGTCCCTAGGAGAACATAACATGTTGATCACTCCTTGACCAACACACATATATGAGATAAGTTCCAGTGCTAGAAACTTCTCAGATATACCACACAGATGCCTCCTCTTCCAGATCAAGAGTAGGTTCCAAACACATGTGATTCAACCACATTAATTCATCACCCAAAGCATTTGTTCAACCAATCTTTTAGACAACATAATTATGCCCAATTCTGATGTGATGTCCTATCTAGAGATATGATATCATTCCAAGGATCACACAAAGAGATCTACAGACTAGAGATAGGTTTTCTAAAAACAATCTTCAGATCTCTTAACATCGGGAGTTATCGGACAGATAAGCAGCGGATACAAACTCCTCATGAACATTAAGTGTCACAAATTAGCCCTAGCAATATTCTCCAGGTGACACCAACAATAGGTTTGAAAATAAATCAAACCGCCTACAACAGCAGCTAACCACCATGCTGCAACAACAAAATAGTTCGTCCTCCACTTCTAGGGACTATTCACATAACAAATAGCTTTTCAGAAAAGATCTTCCACCTTGACCATGAACTAGAAAGTATCCCCCTTGGATCTCATCCAGAAACAGACTAGGATGCCTGCTCTGATACCATTTGAAATTCTGGTATGACGGACTCAGATGTCAAATATGATGTTGAGACATCTTATTTGTTACTAATAAACATGGCAAGGTACAAATAGCAATATTAAAAAATCTGATATACCAGATATCAAAAATCCTACAGAATGTTTAAACATCTGATTTAACATCCAGCAAGAACACTGCATAAAATATAAAACATAAAAGTTGTAAAGAACATATTTGAATTGTTAACCCAATTCGATGCAAACTCGTCTACTCTAGGGGCTACCAAGCCAGGAGGAAATCCCCTATTTAGTATTAATTCAAAGACTTCTCAGCAAACACCTGTAAACACCCCAAATTTTCCCTTACTAAGTTCACACCTTGGCTTGTGATCTTTCATATTTGCATTAGTCTAAGCATATCATCTCATATTGCATTTTTGTTCATCTGCATAGTTCAAGTTCATCTGCATCTAGGGTTTGTGATCTGAGCAATCCAAGGATCCATCTGAGCCACTCCAAAGGTCTTCAATCACCTCAAGAGGGTCCATGAATGTTCAATCATCATCTTATATCCCTCAAAGATCAAGGAAGTCAAAGAATCACAAGAACTGGCAAAGCATGGAAGCAGAGCCAGGGTTTAACTGCACAGATGACCTGAGATTAGGGTTTTGGTTTCAGAGGCCATAAATCCAAATTTTTTGGTCATTCTTGTTTCTATGGTCTCAATATATTATAAGGATCATGTATACCAAGTTTGATGAAGAAATTCATTGTGGAAGTCATCTGATCATTGGGTAACTTCTTGAGCAAGTCAGAGAAAAATCAGGGCATCTGAGGCCCCCCAACATGGAACCAAAGTGGATTTTTCATCAAATTGAAGTTATATGGTCTTTATTTGATCATTGAAGTGTTTAGAAGTTAACAAAGTTGAAGAAAAGTGAGCTAAACCAAAAGTTGCCAAAAATGGAAATGACTTGTAATGTAAACTTTCCATTTTGGGAAAGTTTTTCAACCTCCTCTTTTTCAACCAAAAATGCTTCAAATGAAAAATTGTTGGTCATGAAAGTTGTAGTTTGGATCATTCCCTTTTCAAAAAGTACAAGAACAAGACCTAATTCATTTTGGAACTCAAGATATGGCTTGTCAAAGTTGGCAAAAATCCCATAAATTTCAAGAATGCACCAAAAGGGATTCTTTGCAAAACCACTTGCCAAGGCTTTTTGTGACTTAAAACACACGTCAATACATCATAGCATCATAGTGCATTGCTTCTAGATCAGAATTGCCCAAGGAATTGCAAGATCACATGCCTTGAACATCAATATTTCACAAAAGGGCCAAACTTTGTCAAAATTGCAAAACATCCCATAACTTATTTCCCACATGCTGAATTGCTTCAAGAATGAATTTGTGGATTTCCTTGAAGTCAGTTGCGCATGGACATGCCCAAAGGCCAGCTGCAACCTTGCCCATACCTCAAGTATACAAGTTGGTGACTTTTTGCAAGAAGGGCCATACCAATCACAATAGGGCACAACCACTCCACAGACCTATCACAAGTTGATATGTGGACTAAATGCTGGTCATAACACACAAGAACAGAAGCTGAACCCTAAGAATCACCAAGTTCACAAAAACTCTCCCTCTTGCAAAGGCTTTCGAATCTCCGAACTCGGCCACCCATTCTTCAAACAAAGAACCACCATTCATCTCTAAATCACTCACTGATCATAAACCACCCACAAAAACAGCCAAGAACACGCCATAAGCAAAATATGATTTCTGACCAGTTGGAGTGCAAGCTCACAAACCAACCATCCTCAAAGCTTTCCAAGCATTGTAACCTCTTCAGGAAGGTCATTGGAGGCTTTTTGCACCAAGGAAGTGGCCAGAAAGCTCAAGGGTTGAAAGCTTCATCTCAGGTATCCATTCGAGTTAATTTTTCCAGAACTTCTCTTTTATGTTACAAAACAATTAAGTATGATTCACTGATTACACTGAACTTGGAATTATTGAAAATGGTTGAGAAATGAGAATGTATTGCTTGTCTGAAATTTTTTCCATGTTTATGTTTTTATTCGAATCATGAGATTGAGTGAAAAGAAATGAGGTTTGAGGGTGGATTTAGGTTCAGGGAAGTGGGAAGAGTGAATATGGAGCTTTAGAGCTCCAGAAAGTGCCTAGGGAAGAAGTTGAGAATTTTCAAGTGAGGGTTTGGCCGGAGAAGACCGGAGGTCTTCTCCGGCCACCTGAATGTCATTAGTGACTTAATTAGGGTTAGGGCAAACTTTGAACGTAGACCATTGGATCTGTCTCTCCCGCGCGTGTTGTGTGGTCCAGATTAGATCATTAGTTTTTAATTAAGATTAAATAATTAATTAAATAGGTTTAATGAAATTTGAATGCGGGCCTTTAGATCTGACACGCAGTCAACCCTCATAAGCCCAGAATCAATCTCAGCCATCCCTTTTGCATACTTCAGTTTATTTTTATTTTAATTTTATATTTTTCTATTTGTTTTGTACATTTTATTTAAAATAGCAAGAAAATGCCAAAAATATTTTTATTTTGCATTTTGATTTCAAATAATTTTCTTAACCCAAAATTATTTTTATTTTTATTTTTTGCATTTAAAAATCATTTTTTAGACATTTAAATGTTTATTTTAATTAATTAATGAAAATTAATTAATTAAAATATCATTTAGGTTTCTAAAAAATCCCAAAAAATTCATATTGCATCTTTAAACATTTAGAGGCATTGTCATACCATCCATACAAATTTATTTTTGGTTTTGAACCATTTTTGACAATTTTCTTGAATTTAGGGTTCATAAAATTCTTATTTTTGAACCCTAACTTCAAGAATTATTTTCTGCCTAACCAAGAATGGTATGACAATGATTCTTTTTGCATTGATCTTCATTTGGAATGTATTCTCTAGCATGATTTTGTCATGAATTTCTTCTGCCTTTTTGAAATTGATTGGCATTTTCCCCTTTAAGTACCTTAAAACCCTAGAAAACTTAGAAAAATCATATCTTTCATTAGGTTAAGAGTTAGGTCTCCTCCTTTGGGGTGTGATATTATATGGGGTTAGGGTTCTTTTGATTGCATTTTCAATTTTTTATCTTGTCATTTGCTTCTGTTTTTGAGTTTTGCATCTCATGTTGCATAAAACCCTAATTCCTCATCTTTTCTTGCATACATCTTGCATATGCTTGCATTCATGAATTTGCCATGAAATTTTATGCATTCACATGATTTCTAAGACATCTTAGGACACATTAGACTCATGCTTGATCATGTCCTCATCCATTTTCCATGTTATGCCTTCATTTCATTCCATGTGCATTCATGTGCTTTCATGCCCCTTTCATGCTTCATTTGCATCCTCATTACTTGTATGATCATTCACAAATCTTGACATGCTTTCATATCATCTCATAACATCATTTTCATCATGAACATGCTTCTGGTTTTGGTTTGCATCCTTGCATTCATTTCATTTTTCATTTCATTTCATTTCCTTATGCTAACTTTTCAGGTGGTAAGTACTTTGAGAAGTGAATTTGCCTTCACTTCTCATAATATTTTCTCATCTCTCTTATGCATCCTTGCTGCATCTTGTATTTGTATTAGAGTGAGCTTTCTCATTCATGTTCCCTCTTCACTTTATTTCTTCAAGCAACTTATCTTCTTAAGTGAAGTAAGTTGACTTGCTTCTTCTGCTTCTCCTCCTTTCATATGCTTCTTCCTTGGTGACTCTTCTTGAAGATCTCTTGCAAGCCTCATAAACCCTAGGAACACCCAAGCATGATCACAATTAGGGTTTGATTAGTCCCCCTTTAGTTTCTACCTTTGTGTCTTCTTTTGTGTTTCTCTTCTCATCTCATAATCAGGGATTAAACCTTAAAGGTTTTAAGGATTTGTGATTAAGGTTATGCCTGCATCCTTCTCTTAGTATGAAGTGTATAACTTTAATCCTAAGTGTTAAATCCTTAATGTGTTTAAATCTCTTAATTAATCCACCTAATAATCACTAAGACATCAAGCTTGTAACTTGGGCCTTGCATTAGGGTTTTAATTCTTCCTTAATTGGTTAAGAAGGACTAACCCTGGTGTTAATGGACAAGTCCCCCTCAAGTTGTCTTATAAACAATAAAATCCACTTCTTAATCTTATCATTAATTAAAATCCACTTTGATAAAGGCTTTATTTTGTCATGAGGTTAATCCCTAACCATGGATTAAGTTGAGGAGCCTTCTTCGGCTTAAATGTTCTCATCTATTATCCTTCTATTAGGATGGTGTAATGGGTCCATTAAATCCTTGATTATGGCTTAAACTCATTACTTAACACTAAACAAAAACACCAAAAACATCTAAATAATTGCAAGTAGGTTAATGATCTTAATCCTACATCATGGTGATTAAGTGTGAGGTGTTTACTTCATACTTAAGGTATTCTCATTATCCCTAATCAAAGGGAGGATATGATGAGTTTACTAACCCTTGGTTTAGGCTTAAGCTCATTAACTTATGACAAACACAAAAAGCAATAAAAGACTGAAAACATAAAACACAAACAATAATCGTCTCCTTCGGGATTCTTTTCTCACCTCATTCACTCACAAACAAGAACTTGCTTCTTCCGTCTAATGCAAGACAGTCTGCACCTAAGCCAGATAGGTCATACACTTGAGCATAGACAAGCAAGCAGTTCATCAGTCAATTTATCTTTCAGTCTCTTTGAGTCGAACTACGGTGTTCTGACTTCCTCATTGCACGAGAGGATACATAGGCATAACTTAACTGTTATCGAACAAAAGTCTCTGTATATTACCCCTCTTCCAACATTATTCTTTTAAGCTTCATTGTCTTGAGCATTGCACTCTTTTCTTACACTGACACTCCCTTTCTTCACTTCACTTTCCAGCACTGACACATGTACATCCTTTTCCAGCTTTTGCATACAAATAGCACTGACACTACCCCTTTAAACACAAACTTTCAAGCGTGGATCCCGTCGAGTACGACGGACAATCTGGGTGCTAATACCTTCTCAGGTTATAACCAACCCCCTTTCTCGGTTTCTCTTGTTCGCGACCGTCTTGTCCATTTCTTTCCTAGGTTTATGCAGCATTACCTTTCCTTCGGGATAAAAATGCCTAGATGGCGACTCTTTTCAGTTCATCTTCGTGTTCTCTCTCTCGCCGACCGTTCGTGTCTGTACCCCTTTTGGCCATGTGTCATTTGGTGGGAGCGATAACACCTACAATTTACAACCTTCTCACTTAATCACTACCAATGCAACTTCTACTTAGGAACTCCTAAATATTAGACACTCATCTCACTCCTTCACAATCACCTCAGTGATAAACTTAACAATTCGAATCAGAAGACACACTTCCATGACAATACCTTAACCTTGCTTCACAACTTCACTCAAGTACAATAAATATCTCTTGCTTAAAAGCTTCAAGAATTACAAATAAACACAGCCAAAAAGTATGAAACTTGTTGCGCACGACTTCTCAAAAAACTTAACCCTAATGATACAACTTTAACATCTTTATTTGGTTACTAAACCTAGGTTACAAGTTTTCTTTCTATAACCTATTCCAAAATCGATTTTGGGCCTAAAAACGCAACATAGTAGCTGCTACAATAATGAAGAAAAAATCTGCTACAAATAAAAGATCTTTAAATAAACAACTTTCTAAAATATCTATAAATATAGAAACTCTATATTTATTCAATATTTGATATTTGTATTCAATTTAAATTTGATTCTTCGAGATCTTTAAATCAGCGCCACATTGGATTGCTTCTGAATATTCTGTTTTCTGTTCAATCATAACAGAATCTTCAATCCACTTTTGTTAGTTCATGATGTCGAATGAACTGTCTTGACATCTTCTTCGACATGTTTCTCCAAATGTTGAAACACTTCAACACAACATGTTTAGGTGCACAATAGGACTCTTTTCTTAAATTTTTCTTTATTTTGGCAAAGATCATGTACATTTTATTGTTGTTATATTTGTTTTACAAAATTGATGCCAATCCAAAAAATACAGAACTTACAATCTCCTCCTTTGGCAAATATTGGTTAAAACAAATACTAATAAAATACATCAAAAAAATTCCAGCAGCAACACTGAAGGAACAACAGCAACCTATTCTTGATCATGTTAGGACATGTTGCTTGACATCTTCCTCAACAGTGGATAAGGAGTAGAAAGTCCTGAATTCTTTGACCAAACTAATCCATTTCTACCTCTTTTCCATTAATAAGAAATACCTCTTGAACTCTAAGAAATACCTCATAAACTCTGAGCTCTTGGCCGAATTAATCCAGAGACATTCCTCACAGGCTGAGAGACTCATTTCTTTAGAGGGACTAAAAGTTCCATAAGAGAACATGGTACTCATTCTTTTATGCAACTCAGAACACGAGTCACAGTTATGTTCACAACTCAGGACACAAGTCCCAAGGACTAAGCTGAAACTTCCAATCTTGACATTCCATCCCACACACACTTGAACATATCCAATACAGAAATTGGAACACTAACTCTAAACTCAACACAACACCAGGAATTCTTCTCTTCCCCTTTTTAGCCAAAAATTGGCAAAGGCAACCCTCACAGTACCAAAACCATGCATTACTCACCCAGAGACACACGAACCCCGTCAGAAGGAAGAAAAATGAAAACACACAATGTCTGAAGGAGAAATATTTCTCTCTATAAATAGCAAAAGCTAACCTTGAAAGTAATAGTGGTGCCTTGAAAAGCAGATGCATTCTTGGTCAAATCCCATTATTTTAGGCACAAAAGCTTTTACACCCAATAAAGTGAACCAGCCAAAGCAAGCTTTGAATAAGCACGCGTTTCACACCTGCACCGTCCATACAGCAATCCTGGTTATCCTCAACACACATGTTCTGAAACATGGTCTGACATCCCACTACAACAAGGTCCAGAACCTCATTATTATCCACACATACACTGCAGATAGTAGCTTTATTCCATAAGCCTTTTGGACACACAAGCCATTCTTCATCTAGATCACACATATGGAAGAACATAAAAACTAAGTAATAAATATTAGCTTGACAATCAGTTTTCCATACTTAGTAGCATATGTCACAACAAGATGTGTAACATCACAGAACCTAGTTAAGGTACCACTCCCCCTTAACTTCACAAATCCAGCTGCACAGGATTGTAACACACTCACCCTATAAAGGATAATCCATGCTTCTTTGCACTTTGATGAAAGGAAAATATAAGATGCTTCCTCATGTCTTCAAGAGCTCACCCTTTGTTCAATTCTCAATTGAACACATTCACTTCTTGTACCAAAGCACACTTGATCCCTTATTGGTTTGTTGTTACCACAAGCTACAAATGTTGGACATATTCTTGCAAACAGGTCCTGACACTAGCCCTTCATATATCAATGACCATACAATCCAGACAATATTCATCAAAACTAATTCTAACAAGAGAATCAATTTATGAATATCCACGTTCATTCTTCCAAGAAATCAATACCTGATCTACTTCAGTCTACTCTACATGTTTCTTCCAAGACAGGTCATATACTTCATCATTCTCACATATGATCAGGTAGACTACAAATTAGAAACAATGTAGAAAAACACCCCAGATAATGTCCTAACACCAGTTAGAACATTTTCCATAGACCAAGAGCTTATCACCAAGTTTCTTGATGTGCTCCACCAACTGGACTTACTATAGCATAGTAATCCAAGAACTGAAAATCTTTAACACTGTGCCATCAACTTGAATTAGAAATCCAAAAAGAGAGATAAACTCTCACACACCTTCAAGAAGAACCAATCTCCTTGTGTCTCCAACTCATCACTCTTCTGCCCAAGAGAAACTCGTTCCAAGACAATCCTCAACACCAACTAGCTGCCGCACTCTGGTTATCTTGATTCTTAGAATCCATTATAGAGATCAACCAATTGCCATAGTTTGATCTCCTCATTTATGAATTCTCATATGAAAAAAGCCAATTGCCACACTT
This sequence comes from Lathyrus aphaca, assembly GCA_963966055.1. Classification (NCBI taxonomy): domain Eukaryota; kingdom Viridiplantae; phylum Streptophyta; class Magnoliopsida; order Fabales; family Fabaceae; genus Lathyrus; species Lathyrus aphaca. The sequence goes on from OZ014523.1 coordinate 473,940,842, forward strand.
TATCTTCTTCACGTTTATCATAAATCTTCCAAAGATATCCTAATCATTAAAGTTGATCTTCAGCAAGCTGTCAAGATAACAGTCCTTTTGAAACATTCAATCCCTATAGATCAAGTTATCTTAAATTGATGTGCCACTACACCAACTGAGATTCTGATGTTGAACTAGATGTTTGAACATTGTTAGTCCATATCCAGCTGTTAAATTCAGCTCATACTTCTGCCACTTGAAAGTACCTCCTCCCTTAACAAAACAAGAGTTACATGCTCTCATAGACTTGATTCATCAACCGAGTTTGAGTAGACAACCTCCATTCTATTGATTCTGCAAATATTTCTACCAATATCACACATTGATAAGAAACTCTCACTGTTTCTCCAAAGTCTTTAAACTTGCCATATTCTGAACCTTCAGAAGGAATAGTTCAAAAGTACACCTTACAGCCATACCAAGGATGACATTTTTCCTTGAGTAAATCAGTCTTCATAAAGTTCTGATGATTTTATCAATTCTAACTTCATGATTCAGCACACCTTCCTTGTCATGGGAAGATCAACAATCCAATTGCACCTACCAAAAACAGTCTGCACTCTTACACCAATAGACCACAAATAACACTTCTTAACTCCCCCTTGCAAGAACAACCAAAGCTCTTTCTGAGGATGAGCATCAGTTACTCAATGCACTTTCTAAACCATAAGATTCAGACTGCATATATGCATAACTCTCAAATAAATACTAAGTCTCCCGTCAAAGTATCCATCTTTATGCATCACATTAACAAATACCAAGTCTCTCGTCAAGGTACTTACTCTAGGTTAGATAAGATTACCTTCTCACACAAGGTAGGACATGTAGTCTGACTTCTTCTGCATGCATCTGACACCTTCTGAGATGAAGTTTTAACATTCATTCAGACATCAGTATCAGTCACAGCAAAACTACACAAATTAATATGGTTATGAGGACAACCTTCATAGTATTTCACATATACATGCAGGGGAACACAAGGGAATAAGTCATCAGTAGTTGATCAAACTATCAGACCAAAACACAGACATATGCAGCAGATGGAACACTTCAACAAACTTCTCCTTCAGACTCAATATTCAGACTGTCTGATATGATATGTCTTCACACTTAATATAGCAACTGATCATCTATATCCACATCAATCAACTCCACAAGTTGATACATCCCCACACTTGACCTTCATGTACAAGGAGTCTCTTAGAGGTAATACTCCTTGAAGCTCAAGTACTTCACTCATGCAGCAAGGACCAGAGATAAACTGTCCCTATGAGAACATAACATGTTGATCACTCCTTGACCAATACACATATATGAGATAAGTTCTAGTGCTAGAAACTTCTCAGATATACCACACAGATGCCTCCTCTTCCAGATTAGGAGTAGGTTCCAAACACATGTGATTCAACCACATTAGTTCAAAACCCAAAACATCTATTCAACCAATCCCTTAGACAACATAATTATGCCTAATTCTAATGTGATGTCCTATCTAGATATATGACATCATTCCAAGGATCACACAAAGAGATCTACAAATTAGTGATAGGTCTGCTAAAAACTATCTTCAGATTTCTTAACATCAGGAGTTATCAGATAGATAAGCAGCTGATACAAACTCTTCAGGAACTTCAAGTGTCACAAATTAGCCCTAGAAATATTCTCCGGTGACACCAACAACAATAGGTTTGAAAATAAATCAAACCTCCTACAACAACAGCTCACCACCATGCTGCAACAAAAGAATAATCCATCCTCCATTTCTAGGGACCATTCACAAAACAAATAACTTTTTAGAAAATATCTTCCACCTTGACCATGAACCAGAAAGTATTCCCCTTGGATCTCATCCAGAAACAGACTAGGGATGCCTGCTCTGATACCAATTGAAATTCTGGTATGACAAACTCAAATGTCAAATATGACATTGAGACATCTGATCTGTTACTGATAAAATTGGCAAGGTATAAACAACAGTATTAAAAATTCTGATATACTAGATATTAAAAATCCTACATGATGTTTAAACATCTGATTTAAAATCTAGCAAGAACACTGCATAAAATGTAAAACAGAAAAGCTGTAAAGAACACACCAGGATTGTTAACCTAGTTCGATGCAAACTCATATACTCTGGGGGCTACCAAGCCAGGAGGAAATCCACTATGTAGTATCAATTCAAAGACTTCTTAGCAAACACCTACAATTTATAGCCTTCTCACTTAATCACTACCAATGCAACTTCTACTTAGGAACTCCTAAATATGAGACACTCATCTCACTCCTTCACAATGACCTCAGTGATAAACTTAACAATCCAAATCAAAAGACACACTTCTATGACAATACCTTAGCCTTGCTTCACAACTTCAGTCAAGTACACAAAATATATCTTGCTTAAGAGCTTCGAGAATTACAAATAAACACAACCACAAAGTCTAAAACGTGTTGTGCACGGCTGCTCAAAGAACTCAACCCTAATGATACAACTTTTACATCTTTGGTTGGTTACTAAACCTAGGTTACAAGGTTTCTTTTTATAACCTGGTCCTAACTGGATTTTGGGCCTAAAAACGCAGCATAGCAGCTGCTACAATAATGCAGAAAAAATCTGCTACAAATAAAAGATCTTTAAATAAACAACTTCCTAAAATATTTCTAAATATAGAAACTCTATAATTATTCAATATTTGATATTTGTCTTCAATGTAAATTTGATTCTTCAAGATCTTTAAATCAACACCACATTGGATTGCTTCTGAATATTCTATTAAATCATAATAGAATCTTCAATCCACTTTTGTCAGTTCATGATGTCGAATGAACTGTCTTGATATCTTCTTCGACATGTTGCTCCAGATGTTGAAATACTTCAACACAACATGTTTATGCGCACAATAGGACTCCTTGCTTAAACTGTTCTTTATTTTGCAAAGATCTTGTACATTTTATTGCTGCTATATTTGTTTTACAAAATTAATGTCAATCCTAAAAGTATAGAACTTACAACCCCTAAATCATTTTCAACTTCATATTCTCATCTAACAATTGACCTAAAAGCTGATATTTTGATCTGGTCCAAACGACTCAAAAGTTAGAGATTATATATGACAATGACGATCTTTTCAAAAGTTAGAGATTAAGCATAATATTTCTAAAACGTGATAATATTCTATTCATTATAGAATATAGAAAATATTTTCTAAAGGATTACTTTTTAAATAAAACTTTTAAATATAAAACATAATAGGCAAAAATTCAATAAGATACTCTTTGTGTAAATTTTCTGGATTTTAAGCGTTAATTAAATCGAATATTTGATATGGATAATTTTATTTTATTTTTACAATAAATGTCAATTATATATATATATATATATATATATATATATATATATATATATATATATATATATATATATATATATATAGATATAGATATATATATATATATATATATATATATATATATATATATATATATATATATCCGATCCAATCAATCTAGAGATTCTATTCAAATGGCCCTAATAAAAATATTTAGGGTACGGATTGGATCGATTATAAGGTAAAAAACACATTATTCATAAATAAAATTATCCGCGATTCGATTTGATTTTTGATAATTATAATAAAAAAATCAATTCATATTCAATTACATATAATTTAATTTGAATTAATTTTGGAATTTTATTTGGATCAATAAATTTGAACATCTCTGATTGTACTATATACTACCCATAATAATTAGTTTATTTTGGATTTAAAATTAGTCCATTTACATTTTTTGCTTATAAGATTTACTCTTTTAAATTATATATATTTGAGTAATATAATGATAAATACTCTTTTCAAATTAATACGTTTGAAATATATAAAAAATGTTTACAATTTAATATAAGTTTTCTTAAATATCAGAATTATTAATTTGTTTCTTTATTAGTATTATCCGGCCTTCAACATATTCATAGACTAGCTTTTATCGTAGATTGAGGGGTCTAGCTCATTAAATATTAAAATAGTAATTTTTCATAATTATTTAACTGAATTTCTTAATTCATACCTTAAGACTCTAAGTTATTTGTTGCATTTCTAATTATGCCTCATGGTTCTGTAGATATATATTCAAACACGCCTTTTTGTTTTACACTGACTGCTTCCAGGGATGCATATGCGGAAATAGTTCTGTATATGCATCTCTGGAATTTTATCAGAACAATTTTTTATTTAGATAAAACTAGTTTTGTTAGTCGTAGATGTATATACAATAAGCGCCCCCTGCCACAGTAAGAATCTCATTCAATATACACCTCTGGCCAGATCCCTCTGGGAAGAAATCGACATCAATGTCTGACCGGCCAATAGTAAGTATCTGATGACATTGAGGCAACACATTCTAAGCGTGGTCTAGCTAAGAATGCTCCTCCTCTAATATTTTCTAATGAGCTGGTATGGGAGGTGATCCATCTGCAGTGGGCACCATGTAGGGATGTAAGACTCTAAAGAACAACCTGATGTAACCATCGACGCAACTCCAATCTCTCTCAACTCTGGTTGCCCGAGCCTCGTCTGATACCAGGTGGTTATGAAATTCAGCAAATATATCGTCTATCTCCCTACGGGTCAGGCCGAGAAGATCGGACTTAACAAGGTTCCTGGGTATGGTGTAAGCATAATCGAACTGCTGCATGATGCACTCGGGCAAATATAGAACAATGATGGTCAAACTGCAGGCCAACCATCCGCTGAACAATGAAATCTCATCAAACGGGCGTGTTTGATGGTGATCTGCATATACTTTGTATGGGTCGACCGCCTGTTTCCCTCTCAACGGGAAAAAGGCACGTGCCCGCGGCCAGTTCTCTGTGTCCTCAGACACACTCCCCAACAAACTCTGAACGAAAAGTTATGGAAGATCCAGACCTGAAATGAAAATGAACAACATCCGTATCAAGCTTTATCACGATAATATAATGAAAAAAAGTTGAAAGGTATAATATTGTTACCACATATAGTGAACAACTGCTTGCGAGCCCCAATATGTGTAAGTCAACGTAGCCGCACCCCTACTGTACTCACAGATCCACGCGAAATACAAGAAGTACCTGAGGTAAGCTTCATTTGTATATGAGGAGTTGGTGTCCACAAACAGCTGCGTGCCCACCAAGTATAACAAGTAACATCACAGCGCCCGCTGTCTGTGTATCTTGACCTCAGCCAGATCACCTTCTACCTGTCCTGCAATAGCCATAACCTCTTCATAATAATGCTCCTAGGTGGAGAACCTCACATGAACCATGTGGGTCTTATCCACCTCTTCCAACGCATGCTCTAAAGAGAACCCGAGCTCCTTAACCAAAAGATCATGAGCTTCCTCCTTCGTTATCCTACCGTGACGGGGAAGGATACCCTTGATCGGTATATGTAGTAGATATGAGATGTCGTCAAGGGTAATAGTGATTTCACCATGTGATAGATGGAAAGAGGGAGTCTTTGGGGTGCCATCTCTCCGCAAATTCCATGAGCATACCGTTGTGGATCACCACGTTCCTAATCTCACAAAGGTCCTTCAGAGCATACTCAGTAAGGGCAGTCAGGAACCACTCCTCCTTTGGCAAATCCAACCTCTTTCGTCCATGGTTATAGAACCTTTGGGGGTCACACGTCTGAAAATTAACAAAGAAAACAATTTTAATAAGAAACAATGGTACAGATAATAAATTCCGAATGAAAAAAATAAAGAAATAATATGAGTAATGTTACCTCTCCTATCCAAACATATGGGGCAGTATGCTTTGCGTACCCTGTCAGTAGGGACATATCACATAGACCCCCCGGGAAACCCTTAGGAGCATTATCATCGACACCAACATCCTCCTGTGTATGCTCATCATCCTCTAGAGGTAGGACTGGATCGACATCACTCTCTGGTAGTTGAACCAGACTGTCCTAACATCTCCTGTGGGAGGTCAGAGACTATGATGTACCCTTCAGTAGCATCCCGACGCCTTCGGGATGAAGAAATGTCATGGGCCTGTGATGTATAGGGTTGTACATCTATCTCGGTTGTGATGTAGACGGTTATACATCTATCTCATCATGTGATGTAGACGGCTGTACATCTGGCTGAGTTTTTTCACGTCGGACAGATGCATAATGGGCAATCCATTCATGTATCTGTCAGGGGTGAGGTATGTCTTAATCTGAATATAAGTCAGTCATATAGTCTGCATATTACAAATAAATTAGACTTAGATACCAGAAAAAAAATACTTTTTTACGTAAATTCATCCACATAAGGTTTCCGTAAATGCATTTACAGAAGCACACAAAATTCAGAAAGTTTGGGTTGCTCCGCAAGTGCATCTACTGAACATTCTAATGTTAATTTGTTCCGTAGACGCACTTGTGGAACCTTCTACAACTTCAGAATAACACAGACAACACCATTAACGAACCAACATAAAAAATCAACATTTTTAACCCCTGATCGTATGTTTAATCCATCAAACAATACTTATATTGTCTATAAACTATGTTTCTAAACTTATCTAATGATTTTTACACCTAAAAATCTATTCTAAATCGATTACGGAGAAAACTAAAAAATAACTCGGAAACTCGTAAAGTCGAAAAATTATCGATTGAATTGAGCTATGGATGATTAGGAGTGTGTTGATCGTTGCAGATGATCCTCTATGTCGAACTCGAGTGAAAACGATTAGTTTTGGTGGAAATGATTTTTTTGAAGTTGAAAGAAATTGAAAGAGTGTTTGAAGAAGAAGAAAAGTGAAAATGAGGGAAGAGAAGAGTTTGACGCGAATTATATAAACAAATGTTCCGTAGATATATAACAAGAAACTTTCTGTAGATATATCTTCGGAACAAACTAACATTGAGCAAAAAAAAATGGTGCGTCCGAAGACACATCAACGGAAGCAGGAGGATAAAATTAAAAACTCATATGATGCCTGAGAAGCCTAAGAGATGAGATAAGAAATTCTCTTATTAATTAAGATGATACATGGAGGCCCTTATATATTGAGACTAATTGTTGTAGCACAGTTTATACATGCACATGGCCAACAATATATATATATATATATATATATATATATATATATATATATATATATATATATATATATATATATATATATATTAAGAACACACTATATATATAACATACATATTTTCATGCACTCTGTTTTTTTTTTTATAAAAAAAAACGAGATATTAATATAAACCGAGTACAAAGAGTATTCAACCGGGTTACAAAGAAATGAACAAAAGTTTAAGGAAGATTCAAAAAAAAAAATGTATCTATCAAATGAGACATACGCTAAATAAGGTCAAAGATCTTTTTCAAAATCATATAAATTACAATTAGGATGAATAAATTTCACACACCCTACGCTGTTAATATTTACGAGTGTCTCCGATAAATTGTATAAGTCCCATATAAATTATATGTTTTCAAAAATAGAGAAAAGTCTAGTAACGCGTTCCTAGTACAGCTCTTATGATTATTAGAAAAAACATCTTTAAGTTCATGTGGTTTGTTCACGTATCATAATTGCCCATTCTAGCACTTGTCACAATGTTATGAGAGTCGTACGTAGTGAACACATAGTTTTTGCATTCGATGCATGTCGAAGACCACAAATACTTCCTAGTGGTGTCACTCTTATTGACTATATAAGGTATGTCAGAATTGCAAAGACTTAAAAAGTGTGGTCCTAATAATACAGGATCCCCGTAAAAACTAGAGTGGTCCAAATAATACATGTGCATAAAATTTAAAACGAACGTTGATGTATAGAGATTTATCAAGAAAAAGGAAAAGCTAATTGTATTTAGTATATGTTTGGTTCAATTTTAGCAAGGAGCATATTTTGTCGTGACTTAAAGAATATTTTGTTGTGATTTAAAGAAGTAATAAATAATAGCTTTCTCTTTACGTGCGTTTGAGATTGACTAAAACGTGGAAACAAACATAACATTAGTATCATCAAGGATGGAGAGTAGACACTACGAATGTAGGGGCTCATGTGCCTTCATTATCTTTTCAAAAAAAAATTATAGTATGAAATATATGTACCCCACATCTATCCAACTAAAACACGTAATATATTGTGCTCAATAAATAAATGAAGACAAGAATGTAGAAGAAAAAAAAAAATCCAAAACACAACTATAAATATATTCATTTTACTTTGGATGCTAATGAGAGTATATCTCCATTATAAAGGCAAGATAACAAATGATGTCATGAGAATCATCATCTTATTTTTTTTAGAAGTTGTAATTGAATGCTGTCGAAAGTTAGCATTTGACTCGATCGAAATAGGTAGTCGAAGTTAATGAGTCAGGTATATTTGAATGAGTCGAATATAACATAATTGTGTCAAAATACAACTTGTAATTTTGTACTTTGCGTTTTGTATGTTTTAGGTTTGTATAGATTTATGTAATTTTGGACCTAGACTTTAGTTGCCTATATAAAAGGCATAGTATGTTGTAAATCATATAGAACCACACTCAATACTAATCACAACTTTTACAATTCATCTCTCTCTCTCTCTCTCTCCTTCTTCTTCTCTCATCTTTCTTGAAAACACTTTTGTTCCAACAAATTGATATCAATGAGGTCGGGTTGCAATTCAGATAGAATATGTAATGGAAAACGAAAACACAACATCAACGTAATTTTTAGCGAATCTACCGATTTTCAAAGGTGAAAATTACAAACGTTGGGTTGCGTATATGAAGGCCATCTTCAGATTTCAAGATGTGACTGAAATCGTGAATGATAAATACCTGCATTGGAAGCGAATGCAGATGACGTTTAGCAAGTTGCGCACAAGGAACGAAGAAAGAAAGATGCAAAAAGTTTGTTCTTGATTCACCAGTGTGTGAATTCTAACGTGTTTGACAAGATTATTGAAGAAGAAACAACAAATTGAGCGTGGGACAACTTAAAGAACTTATACAACAGAGATGAAAAACTAAAAAAGGGTGAAGTTGCAAACATTGAGAAAATAATTCAAGATGACTCAGAAGAAGAAAGATAAATCAATCTCGAAATACCTTTCATGTGTGGTGTTGTTAACAAACCAGATGAAGTATTGTGGTGAATCAATCAACGATTTGAAGAAGATTGAGATAATCTTGAGAACTCTGACTACGAATTTTGATTACACTATAACGTTAATTGACGAGTCCAAAAACCTATCAGAGATGAAGTTAAAAGAACTTTAAGTTTCATTAGAGGCTCGTGAGATGAAACTGAACCATAGGAACTCAGAAGGGAGAAGGTGGATGAACATGTACTACAAGCATCTCTCCTAACAATCTTTTCAGTCACTTCGTGTGTAGCCTTTAATATGAAGGAGCCATCAGGTTATATATGTGCCTTCTTCCATTTCTCATGTCGTGATGATGGACATGGATTGCGCTCAAGGCTTTTAGAAGTATTTCTCAACTCTAGTTTCCTTTGTTTTCTTTTTTCATTAATCATCATCTATTCAAATTTATCATATCATCCATGAGATAATCTATGTGGATATATATTTCTACCTCTATTCTCCTTTCTTTTTTTCCTTTTAGCCAAGAATTCAGGAGTGATGCGAGACTTTACAGAATCTTCCTAGACTTTCTTATCAATAAATGGATACTTCACGTATTGAGGGGGCTCTACGTTATCTTTTGGTTTTTTAATATATTCATATGTGACTTGTGTCTTAAAGCTCGTTCAATGCTTACCAGTATATACAATCGATTTCTTTTTCAGTATACTTTCCTCTGGAACAATAAACACTTCCTGCATTACATATTTAATAGATTTGATATTAGTATAAAAAAAACATAAATGGTCAAATATACTTGTAAAACAAATAAACAAATTCATAGTAAATATTTTAATATCGGTCCATATTATATCTTTCAAATCACTGTCATCCTCATGCCAATTATCTACAAAAAAACTACTCACTATGCTTCTACCTTGTAATGCCACGTAACCCTTAAAATTGTAAGCATTTTCCCCATAAGCCTTTCAGATTCTCAAATACAAATTAACCAAGGAGCGAACACCATTTTCATCAACTTTTTAAACCTTGGTACACATCTTGACACCTCTTACTTTTTGTATTAACAAAGATTGCAACAGAAGTTGTATGAGAGGTACTTATCAAATCACTCATATTTGTGTATATTAAGAAAAATAGCAACATATATATCAGTTGTGAACCAGATATCTTAAAAACAAAGTATAATTGGTTCCTTGATCAGTCAAGAAACCCACAAGAGTTAGGGTTTAGGGTAACCAAAGATAACAATAAGGATTGGTTATAAACTACTATTCTTTCCTTTCTCTTGAAACAAGATTACAAGTATACAAGAATAACAAATAACCTCTCTCACTTTTGAATTAGGGTTTTATCTTCCTGTTTTCCCTTATTCAAAATATGAGAGACTAGTATGTTATTTATAAGAAAACTAACACATTAACCTAATGATATTTTTAACAATTACCCATTACAAGTTAACTTAAGCAATTGGGTCCATAACACAAGGCCCAATTAAACAACAACATGTGAGCGGACTTTGACGACATGTTATTCGTACTAGGGTTTGTTCCAATATTCCAAAAATCTCCACCTTGGAGCACACCCTATACCAACAAGAAGCAAAATAGCTTTCTTCATGCAGCTTTATCAACTGTATACAATGGAAAAACTTGCAACTGGGCAACGTCTTGGTGATCATATCAGGAGCATTATGATTTTTCGAAACATTCAGCACTTGGACTTCTCCATGCTCGACTACCCCTCTGACGAAATGCAGCCTCACACTAATGTGCTTGGTTCGCTCATGATAAGCTGAGTTCTTTGATAGGTGCAATGCACTTTGACTATCACATTTAATAGTTATATCTCGAACTTGAAGTTTTAACTCCTTTGCAAAACCATCAAGCCACAATGCTTCCTTTACAACTTCAGTTAGGGCAATATATTCTGCTTTAGTGGTTAATAAGGCAACAAACTTCTGAAGTGTTGATTTCCAACTAATTTTTGTGCCAAACATAGTGAAAACATATCCAGAAATAAATTTTTTGGAATCTATACAACCTGCATAATCATAGTCGACATATCCTTTAGTTGCTACTTTACTATCTTCACCCAAGGCTCCATCATAAATTAGGATTCTGTTCAAAGACCCATTTATGTACCTTAGAATCCACTTCAATGCTTGCCAGTGAGCCTTTCCAGAATTCGCCATGTACCTGCTTACAAGACTTACTGCATATGTTATATCGGGTCTCATACATACCATGGCATACATCAAATAACCTATGATATTAGCATATGGAATGCTATCCATATAAGTTCTTTCGACGTCAGTACTAGGACACTGATCTATACTCAACTTGAATTGAGGGTTTGTCGGAGTCACAATAGGATTTGAATTTGACATGCCCAACTTATCGAGAATCTTCTTCAGGTATGCCTCTTGAGATAAGAATAATCTCGACTTCTTTCTATCTCTTTGGATGTCAATCCCAAGAATCTCGGGCACAACTCCCAGATCCTTCATATCGAACTCCTTATTGAGTTCAACCTTCACCCTCATTACATCTTCGACATTGTTTCTTGCTATTAGAATATCATCCACATAAAGCAAAAAAATAACAAATGAATTACTAGGCCGAAGTATGAAGTAAACACAATGGTCGAAATATCTTCTGATGAAACTTATGTGTGCCATGAAATTGTCCAATCTCCTATTCCACTTTCGAGGAGATTTGTTTAGCCCATATAAAGATCTCTTCAATTTTCACACATATTTTTCTTTCCCCTCATCGACATACCGTGCAGGTTGCCTCATCAGGATTGTTTCATCAAGATCACCATACAAGAACGCAGTCTTCACATCCATTTGTTCTAATTCAAGGTCAAATTGTGCTACCATGGCAAGCAACATTCGAATGGATATGTGCTTCACAATAGGAGAGAACACATCATTAAAGTCGACACCTTCTTTCTGAGTGAAACCCATTGCAACCAACCTTTCCTTGTATCTCTTCGACGCCACTCCTTCGTTTCCTTCCTTAACTTTGAAAATCCATTTACAACTGACTAACCTAGCTCCAACAGGTTTTTCAAACAGTTCCCATGTGTTTTTATAATAAAGAGATTTCATATCACCATCCATGGCCTTCATCTATTTATTCTTATTTTGACTCCTCATAACTTCCTTATAGTCTCTAAGTTCTTCGTCTAGAACCTCACCTCCAGAGATTAAGGCATAAGTTATAAGATCTTCATACCCAAGTCTCTGAGGTGGATTAATGACTATTCTCGACCTATATCTTGCCAGCAGGTAGTCATTATCAATCTCCTCATCTTCGACAGAAGTTTCTGCTTCTTCTTCGAATTCATCTGGGTCATGCAATTAGCATCACTATGCTCCACCTCAACAGGAACTTCTCCCTCTTTCAGCTCTTCGACAACATCATCAATTTTCTTGAAATCCATCTCAACTTCATTAAAAACAACATCTCGACTAGTGATAAACCTCTCGTGACCCGGCTATAGGCACCATAGTCTATAAACTTTGAATCCTTAAGGATATCCCATGAACATGCATTTTAGAGCTCTAGGTTCAACCTTGTCTTGCCTAATGTGAGCATAGGCTACACAACCAAATACTTTTAGTTTGTCGAGATCTGGTAGATGTCCCTGTCATACCCTAAATTTGTCCTACCTTTTTCATATCTTGCAATAATTGACGGATTGGTAACGACGCTTCTTTAAATGATTATCTGGCCTCTAGCCATGATATTTCAATATTCAAATCATGTTGTGTTCTTGTTTGTGCTTAGTGTGATTTCCGGTTTCTTTTTGCCAATGTGTTGAGGACAAATGGATATTATGTGAAAGGTTGATTATAGGTGTTTATTGCTTGGAATTGAACATTATCATTTTGCAAGATTTGGAACGATGTTTGAGAAGTTGGATTCATTGACTCATTTATGCAAGGAAATTCAAGTGAACAAGGTTTTAAGTTGGACTCACCAATTTAATTGGAATTGTTTGACTCAATACATTATCCTTCATGGTTGGACTCATCATTTTACTGTTTGTTAAGTTTGTTAATTGTTCGGTGTGTTATTGATTGGATGAGCAATTAAGGCATTGAAGTATGCAAGTAAAGAGTGTTTTTCTTTCCATTATTCAGCATATTTAAGAAGACAAGTCAAGTGACAAAACTTTAATTCAATAAAGGACTACATCCACAACTCCAATCTGACTCTCATAAAATTCTAGAGGGAGTTGTAATTGGTACAAGAATACATTGAGAAAAGTACCAAGTTGTCATAAAATTAAAGAGCAAAAATAGAAGTGCAATATTGATAGAATTTGAAAACGCATTGGTACAAAGTCCAAATTTGATTTCAAATTATAATCCAAGGTCATTACAATGTTGGGTGTATGAGTTTACAAGTTTCAGTACTTAAAACCTAGGGTTAAGATTACACGACAATAAATGCTCCACCCATTTTCCATAATGTATCGTTTACCCTTAAGAAGACATTTAGAATAAGTTAACACCCGATCGCAAACTAGACTAAGTGGTCCCCGTTGAGTACAACGGACGTAAGAGGTGCTAATACCTTCCTCTTGTGTAACCGACTCCCGGACCTAGAATTTGTTTTCAACGATAAGTTCTTTCTGTATAGGTTTTATCTATATTTCCATTTTCCTTTGTTAGGAATAAATTAAATTAGGTGGCGACTATGTTTGTCTGTTTTTTTCCGCGTCCTTCGCGAGGATCGTATTTTTCGAGGTGCGACAGATGGAGACTATGCTGGGGAATTAGCCTTGTGCATAAGAGAGTCGAGCCTAACTTAGGATTGTTTGTTATTGTGTATTATCCTTACTTGTTTGTCTTCTTATTTGATTATGTGCTTTCTCTTATTCGCTTTGATTGCATACTTTATATTATTTATTTACTCGCTTACCTTTATTATTCATATTATCATTGTGGTCATTATTGGGGTTCTTTGATCATTGGTACTGAGTGAGATAGGTTCACTACCAAGACCTGAGAAAAAACATAAGCTTAAAATTGATGGTTGTGTAGTGGAGGACTATGGGGAATCTTCCTCGTAGGACAAAGCGAAAACCATCACTCGGAGCAGATTCTCTTGGAAATATTGGAATACGATGAATCTTCCCCGCAATACAATGTTTTCAAGTTGAGTTGTTAACTCTGGGGACCTTCAAACCAATATATAGTGGTTAGTAGTGTTAACCTACGAGATCTTTGTTACTTAATGGGTTAATGCGAAAACCACAATCAAACTAGATCCTTTGAACGTATTACTATCTGACAGTAATATTTTCAATCTCGATCGACGATGTTTGAGAAATCCCGTTTTCGAAAACCTGGAATCAATGGTTGTGTAGTAAAAGCCTATGAGGAATCTTCCTTGTAGGCCGATACGAATACCTCACCTAGAAGCGATTGTTTCAAAGATATTATTATTTTTGATGGATCTCCGTTAATGTAATAATGTTTTTGATAATGATCCATGCTTCTAGGAACCTACCCATTTAGAACCTACCCGTGGGGTTTCCTTTAATCAAAGATACTTGTGTTTGACTCCATCTTTAGATTTAGATACCTGTGATCTTGATACCATGCATTTACATTATGTATGCATCATCATAACATTTATATTTCTTTTGTTTCTAAGGAATCTAAGAATTATTCTAAGCAGCAATTCAGAAATCATGGGATCAAACGTTCAAGGCTTTCACACTTACAAATTCAAGGAGTTAGATGTAGCTGATTTACGAAGCTTGGTGTCTCAGATAGCTTCTGTTTATCGCATCAACTTTGGAGGGAATTTTGGCAAACTACACCAAATTATGAACCAATACTTTAACCCTAAAATACTCACAACCTTGGCCCATTTCTATGATACGCCGTTGAGATGCTTCACGTTTCAAGACTTTTAGCTAGCACAAACCCTAGAAGAGTTTGAAACTTTGGTAGGGATTCCGATGAAGAACAAGTCACCATTTGTGGGAGTAGACGCGTCATTGAAAGATGAAGTTATAGATAAGGCTCTGCACATGCAAAAGAGAGACATCACTACTAATTGGAAGACCAAGAAGGGTGTCAAAGGCTTTCCCCTTTCATTTATTTTGAAAAGGGCTGACGATATGTTGAAGGAGGAGAGTATGAATGCTTGTTATGTGGCTATATGGGATTGTTTTATTTCCTAATAAGGAAGAGAGCGGATTCATAGATATCACTGCCATCAACATTTTTCTTACTGGGAACCCCGTACCGACTTTACTGGATGATGTTTACTATTACTTAAGTTGGAGGCATGGTAAAGGTGGTTTGCTTGTGTGTTGTGCTCCTCTTTTGTATCAGTGGCTACAGATGCATCTTCCGACTAAGGTACATTTTGTGGAGCAAGTTGAAGATAGTTGGGCTCAAAGGCTTAGATCCCTCAAATCTGCTGATTTCTCGTGGTACTCTCAGGATTATGATAAAGTTATATCTAGTTGTGGTAGCTTCCCTAATGTTCCCCTCATTGGGACTCAAGGTTGTGTGAACTCTAATCCTATGCTTTCTGTCAGACAGCAAGGGTACCCAATGGTTGGACCACCTGAGGAGAAGGCATTGAAGGCATTCTTGGTGCATGGGTTAGGTGATGCAAATTTTGAGTTGATTAATGATATTGCATGAGCTTGGAATACCATTAACAGAGTAGGAAAAAGTGAGTTGGGAAGAAGAAACAACATTATAAGAGAGTCATATTTTCAGTGGGTGAGGGAAAGGATAAAGGTAATCAAAATGCCTTTTGAAGTCAAGATGACTGATCCTCTTCCAGAGCCCAGTGTAAACACCCCAAATTTTCCGTCTCTTTTATCACACCATGGCTTGTGATCACTCATTTGCATAAGCATATCATTACATCTCACATTGCATGAAAAACTTCATCAAATCATTGCATGACTGCATAATTAGGGTTTGTGATCAGATGAATCCCAGAAGTGATCTGAGCCATCTCAAAGGCCTTGAAGCATGCCAAGAAGTTCCATGAGTGTTTTATGATCATCTTATTCTCCCCAAAGTTCATTAAAGTCAAGAGATCACAAAGCATTGCAAAGGCATAGAGGCAGACTGAAGATTTCCTGCACAGATGACCTAAAATTAGGGTTTTGGGTTTGAGGCCCTTAATCTCAAATTGTTTTGGTATTTCTTGATTCTTTTGGTCTTAATATGTTATAAGGAGCATGTGTACCAAATTTGATGAAGAAATTCATTGTGGAAGTCATCTGATCAACTGGTAACTTATTGTGCAAGGAAAGTCAGAATCAGGGCATCTGAGGCCACCACCAATGATACCAAAGGGTCATCTTCATCATTTTGAGGTTCTATGATCTTTATTTGATCTTATAAGTGGTTAGAAGTTCAAAATATTGAAGAATTTCAAGCCATTTGCAAACTTTCCATTTTTGGACATGACTTGTAATGAAAACTTTCCATTTTGGGAAAGATTTTCAACCTCATCTTTCTTGATCAAAAAGGCTTCAAATGAAAAATCTTTAAACATGAAAGTTGTAGATTGTATCTTCCCATTTTCAAAAAGTACAAGAACTCCTCTTGATTCATCCTAGAACTCAAGATATGATGTTTCAAAGTTGGGAAAAATCTTATAATTTTCAAGTATGTGCCAAAGAGGGATTTTTGCAAAATCAAGTTCCAAGACTTCTAATGACCTCTAATCCATCTCTAAGCATCATAACATGATAACACAACTTTCCTTGACCAAATTTGTGCCTTGGATCACAAGATTTCATGCCTAATCTTCACAAAATTTCAAAAGAGGGAAAATTTCAAAACCACTTCAAACTCTTGCATTAAGTGTTACAGCTCATCAAAATCAATCTAAAGGCCCTCCATGAATCAAGCTGAGGCAGGACAAGCCATAGAAACTCCTTTGACTCGTGCCATGCTTGTGGTACACATTCTTTGACTTTTTTTTGCAAATTGGCCCATACCAATCACACTATGCCACACCAACTCTCTGAACTAATCACCATGACTTATGCAAACCTCAAGAAACTCAAAACACACAACACACAAGCCTGAAACCTCTCACACAATCAGATTCACAAAATTTGGAAAAAACTTCATTCCTTTGAAACTCCTTGCACAACCACTCAAACTCAAAAATCTCTTCACCATCCAATCATACACATCCTAAGGATAAAATATCATCCATCACAATGGCCTAAACCTCAACACACCAAGACTCCATTTTCTGCCAAACCAGAACTGGACACTTCAAAATAGCCATTCAAAGCTTGTTCTAAGCATCTCAATAGCCTCAGGGGACTCAAAGGACTTGGTTTGCACAAGAAAAAAGGTCAGAAAGCTCAAAACTGCAAAGCTTCATCTCAGGTA
This sequence comes from Lathyrus aphaca, assembly GCA_963966055.1. Taxonomy (NCBI): domain Eukaryota; kingdom Viridiplantae; phylum Streptophyta; class Magnoliopsida; order Fabales; family Fabaceae; genus Lathyrus; species Lathyrus aphaca. Next base: position 473,958,367 of record OZ014523.1, read on the forward strand.
ACCATCCAAAAACATTTTTCCAGAACTCATTTTTCTTGTTGCAATGTGATTCTACATGCTCCCCTGATTATCATGATGTGTTTAGAACTTGAAATGAGTGAGAAATGAGGATGTATGGATGATCTGAAATTTTACCCGTGAAACTTGTTTGCTTCGATTCTCTTGTTTGATGTGTTATAAATGATTTGTGTTGCTTGATTCTTGTTATGTGATGTTAGAGGAACATTTATGGGCAATTAATTTGAGGTAGGGTGGCCTGTAGAGAGACTTAGGGTTTGGGGTCGCCGGAGAAGACGACTGGAGCTTCTCTCTGGTCGCTTGAGTTTGATTAGGGTTAAGTGTGTGTGTTGAATTTGGACCATTGGATGAGTGATTAGATTAAGACACGCACAACCCAGATTGCTTCATTAAAACCCTAAACCTAATTAATTAGATTAATTAATTTAATTTAGTCAGGATGAATAAGGACCATACGATCACGCGCGAACCACAACTTTGAACCATGACCTTTGATCTTTCCTACCACAAGTCACACAGACTTTCCATCTGGACCCTAGGATATCACAACTTCCAATCCTGGCCATCCTTTATGCATACTTTCATTTTTGTTTTATTTTCTTTACATTTTATTTCATTTAATTATTAAAAATAGCAATAACATTTTTAAAATCATCATTTTCTGCATTTTCATTTCAAATATTTTTCAAAACTCAAAAACGTTTTTATTTTTTATTTTGCATTAAAAATTTATTTTTAAATCATTTAAATGTTTTATTTAATTAATTAATTGATTTTAATTAATTAATTGATTTTAATTAATTAAAAATACATTTAGGTATCTAAAAATCACCAAAAAAATCATGAAGCATTCTTAGGCATTTAGAACAATTTACAAACTCACCATACAAATTTCTTTTTAGGTTTGATCATGTTTTCACAATTTTCTTTGAATTAGGGTTTATAAAATTCACATTTTTCTAACCCTAACTTAAAAAATCATTTCGGATCAACCATGATGAGTTTGCATTTGGTTCGTTTTGCATTGTTTCATACTTTGCCTCTAGTATCTAGGTTATTTAACTCATAATTTTGCATTGCATTTTCAAATTGTTTTGCATTTTTCCTTTAGAATCACCCAAAACCCTAGCTAGACTTAGAAAATTCATAACTTCCTTTAGGTTTAGCTTCTGACCTCCATATTTGGGGAGTGATCTTGTGTGTGTTTAGGGTTTGTTTGAGTTCATTTTCAAATTTTTATCATGATGTATGCTTCTGTTTTGATCATGTGCATCTCATACATTCATAAAACCCTAATTTTCTATGTTCATTTTCATCCATCTTTGCATATCATCATCATATGAACTTTCCATGACATTACATGCTCTTGTATGCCATCTTAGACATCTTAAGGCATGTTTGAACATTGCTTGATAATTTCTTCATTCATTTGGTATGCTTTGCATTCATTGCTTTTCATGTTTATCCATGTGTTTTCAAGCTCCTAACATGCTTCATTTGCATCTCATCCCTTGTATGATCATTCATAAGCATCTCACATGTCTTTGCATCATTGCATAAAACATTTTCATAGCATGTTCACTTATGGCCTTGATCATTTCATCTTCATTTACTTTATTTCCTTTTGCTTTACATCTTTTGCATTCACACTAACATTTCAGGGGCTTATGGTAAGTTGTTTGGGATGTGGATTTGACTTCACATCCCACCTCTTCTATTCTCCTCATTTGCATATTTACTTGTCTTTGAAGTGAACTTGCTTCACTTGTGCTCTCTTGCTCCTTTTCTTTTCTCTTAGGTTACCTATCTTCTTCAGTAAGTAAGTAAGTTATTCTCCTCTCTCTTCTCTTTTTCATCTGCTTCTCTTCCTTGGTGGCTTCCTGAAGATCTTGTCTTTAAGCCTTACAAACCATAGGAACATCCAAGCATGATAATTTTAGGGTTTTATATAGTCTCCCCTAGTCTTTTACCTTTGAGTCTCCTTGAGTATCTCTTCTCATCTCAATAATCATAGGCTAAACACTTAAAGCTTTAGGACTTTGAATTAGGGTTATGCCTGCATCCCTATCTTAGGATGGATTGTATAACTTTAATCCTTAGTGTTAAACCTTTAATTTGTTTACACCTCTTAATCAAAACACCTAATAACTATTAAGAATTAAGCTTGTAACTTGAGCCTTATATTAGGGTTACATCTCTTCCTTTTGTTTAAGAGGGATTAACCCTAGTGTTTAATGGACAAGTCCCCCTCATGCTAAAAGTCTTGCAAACATAAAAAAACACTTCTTAATCTCACCTTTAATTAAAATCCACTTTAATAAAGGCTTGTTATATAATGAATTTAGTCCATAACCATGGATTAAGTTGAGGTATCTTCCTCAACTTAAGTGTTCTCATATATCATCCTTCTCTTAGGATGGTGTAATGAGTTCACTAATATTTTATTGGAGATTAAACTCATTACTTAACACTAAACAAAAATCCAAAAACATCTTAATAATCACAAGTAGGTTAATGATCTTAATCCTACATCATCATGGTAATTAAGTTGAGATTTTCATCTCATACTTAAGTAGGCTCATTATCCCTAATCAGGGAGGATATAATGAGTTTACAACCCTTGATTTAGGATTAAGCTCATTATCTTACGCAAAACACCAAAAAAAATAAAAACTGAAAACACAAAAACAAACAATAAACGTCTCCTCCAGGATTCTTTTCTCATCACAGTCACTCTGAAAGCGAGAACTTGCTTCTTCCGTCTAATGCAATACAGTTAGCACTCGAGCCATATGAGTCACACACTTGAGCATAGACAAGCAAGCAGTTCATAACAAAATCATCCAGTCTCTTTGAGTCGAACCACGATGTTCTGACTTCCTCATTGCATGAGAGGATACGTAGGTATAACTTAACAGTTATCGAACAAAAGTCTCTGTGTCTTCCCCCTCTTTAAGCTTTCTTTTTCTAAGCCTCAGTCTTGAGCATTTCACCCTTTCTTTTGCAGTAACACTCTGTATATTCTTTTCTCCCTAGCTTTTATACACAGGCATCACATACACTATCCCCCTTTTAAACACAATCAAGTAAGCATGGATTCCGTCGAGTACGACAGACGATCTGGGTGCTAATACCTTCCCAGGTCGTAACCAACCCCCATTCTCAGTTTCTCTGGTTCACAACCGTCTTATCCATACCCTTCCAGGTTTATGCAGCATTACCTTTCCTTCGGGATAAAAATGCCTAGCTGGTGACTCTATTCAACCTCAACCTCCAACATCACCGACCGTCCGCGTCTGCACCGGGATGAAAGTTCGGGGAGCAACACCCAGACCTACTCATGTTCCAGTTGAGGAATTTGATGAGCTCAAGGCCACGATAGAGAGGTTGGCCAAAGAAAATGAACAACTGTTTGATCAAATTTTGAAGGTCACTAATGAGAAGAATGACTTGAAACATCAACTCACCCGGAAGACCACTCAATTTGAAGCAGTACAAGAAAAGACGGATGAGGAAAGGCGAAAGAAGGAGAATGTTAAAGGTTGCTTGGATCAGACTTATAGCCGAGTAGATCATCTAAAAAAAGATTTCAACCGAGTCTGCAAGAAAAGTGCAGCCAATGAAGACTTATTCTTTCATGCTACTAAGAAGACCAAGAAATTGAAAAACTCAAAACGGCTCTTAAAAATGCGGTAGCAAGTTCAGAATGGGAATATGAGCTTAGGGTTCAAGCTACAAAAGTCCCCGGGATTTCGTTTGGAGATTGGAGTATCAAATGCCAAGAAGCGGAGAATGCTGCAAAAAGTGATTAACATTGGAAAAGCCAATATGAAATTATGCTCAATGACCGCAACGTTTGGGAGAAGGCAAGGAAGGAAGTGAAGAGCTATTTCAACGGGTATGAGCGGGTTGTGAGAATGAGAACAGAAGAAAGGGACATGTATCGTTCGAAGCTTAACGAGCTTGTTGATCGGTGCAACGAGTTGGCCGATGCATTACCCTATAGACTCACGTTGGCAATATGAGAGTTTGAAGACAACAACATTGACTCCCCCGCTGTGGGATACATCCTTGAAAATTGTTAGATCATGTTGAGGAAATTCAAAGAGGATTTGAAGAAGCACCAGGCTCGGAAAGATTGATTTTTGTTATTATGTTATTTTGTATTTCCCATTTGAGTTGTAACCCGAATGTTGAGTTTATGGTTTTGTAATGGATACTCATTGAATGAATGAATGTTGTTTTTGCTTCACGACTGTTTGGTATATCCTTTATGTTTCTGAATGGCTAAATGATTAATTTGAATGATTCCCTAAAACCAAAAGCATATCATTTGCATTCCCGCATAAATTTTCAAACAAAAAATAAAACAACACAAAAGCTCATATACTTTACCTTCCTTCCACAGAAAAACTGACTTTCCGGATTTTTCGACGAAGGTATGAGACTAGAAAGATCTATAAGATGACTTTGGAGAAAATTCAAGAGGAACAGAATGCTATTAGGTCTGATATCGATTCACTCAGAGGAAATCTGGACCAAATTCTCGAGGTCATCACTATGGCCAAGAAAGAAGAAAAAGCTGAGAGACTTGCAAGACAGGCTGGTACTTCGGGGACTGCCAAGGAGAATCCTAATTTTACTGGGGTGAATTCACCCAATTTCTCCTCCTTAACAGCTCACTATGGGTCAGCAAAGGACATGGATGAGCAGTCTGATGTGGACCCACTAGTTCACAATGCTGAAGCTCTTCCAGAACCAGTGGTAGAGAGGTTGCGCTCGGTAGAAGAAAAGCTTAAGGCAATGGATATCAAGACCGTTCCGGGTCTAGATGTTGTTGAGATGTGCCTTGTGCCAGGATTGGTAATCCCGCATAAGTTCAGGGTTCTAGACTTTCCTGATAAGTATAAGGGAACAACTTCCCCCATACTCATCTCCGTGCCTACTACAAAAGAATGGCTTTGTATGCTGTCGCTCCCGAAGATTTGCATCCCGGTACAAGCGCGAGCGGTCGGCGAAGGGAACAGTGAGAACACACAGCCGTGAACTCACTGGAGAATGAATAGAGTCGCCAGCTAAGCATTTTTATCCCGGAGGAAAGGTAATGCTGCATAGACCTGAAAAAGGATGGATAAGACGGTTTGCGAACCAGAGAGACTGAGAAAGGGGGTTGGTTACAACCTGGGAAGGTATTAGCACCCAGATTGTCCGTCGTACTCGACGGGATCCACGCTTAAAAGATTTGTGTTTTAAAGGGGTAGTGTCAGTGCAATCTGTGTATAAATGAGCTGGGAAAGGATGTACAGGTGTCAGTGTAAAGAAATGTGATGTGTAATAAATGTACAGTGTCAGTGTGAAATCAGGAATGAAATGCTCATGATAATGAGGCTTAAAGAGTAAAGCTGGAAGGAGGGGGAATGAACAGAGACTTTTGTTCGATAACTGTTAAGTTATGCCTACGTATCCTCTCGTGCAATGAGGAAGTCAGAACACCGTAGTTCGACCCAAAGAGACTGAAAGATGAATTGACTTGTGAACTGCTTACTTGCCTATGCTCAAGTGTATGATCTGTCTGGCACAGATGCTGACTGTCTTGCATTAGACGGAAGAAGCAAGTTCTCGATTGTGAGTGAAGATGATGAGGAAAGAATCCCGGAGGAGACGATTATTGTTTGTTTTTGAGTTTTCAGTCTTTTATTGCTTTTTGGAGTTTGTCATAGGATAATGAGCCTAAGTCTAAACCAATGGGTTAGTAAACTCATCACATCTTCCCTCTGATTAGGGGTAATGAGAATACCTTAAGTGTGAAGTCAGATTCTCACACTTAATCACCTTTGATGTAGGATTAAGATCATTAACCTACTTGTGATTATTTAGATGTTTTTGGTGTTTTTGTTTAGTGTTGAGTAATGAGGTTAAGCCATAATCAAGGATTAAACAGACCCATTACACCATCCTAATAGAAGGATAATAGATGAGAATGTTTAAGCTGAGGAAGACTCCTCAACTTAATCCATGATTAGGGATTAAACCCATGACAAAACAAGCCTTTATTAAGTGGATTTTAGATTAATGACATGATGATGAAGTGAGTTTTATGATTTGTAAGACAACTTGAGGAGGACTTGTCCATTAACACTAGGGTTAGTCCTTCTTAACCACTTAAGGAAGAATTAGAACCCTAATGCAAGGCCCAAGTTACAAGTGTGATGTCTTGATACTTATTAAGTGAATTGATTAAGAGATTTAAACACCTTAAGGGTTCAAGACTTAGGATTAAAGTTATACACTCCATCCTAAGAGAAGGATGCAGGCATAAGCTTAATCACAAAGTCTTAAAGCCTTTAGGGTTTAGTCCCTGATTATGAGGTGAGAAGAAAGGACTCAAAGAGAGACACAAAGGTAAAACTATGGGGGGACTAATCAAAACCCTAATTCATTGTCATGCTTGGTTGGTCCTAAGGTTTGTGAGGTTTGCAAGAACAATCTTCAGAGGAACCACCAGGAAGCAGAGGAACAGGATCAAGAGAAGCAAAGTGACTTGCTTCATTCAAGAAGTCAAGTCACTTGAAGAAAGAAAGTGGGAGGAAGAAGAATGAGCAAGCTCAATCTCATACACAAATAAGAATGCAGCAATGGATGCAAGAGAGATGAAAAGAAAAGTTATGAGAAGTGAAGGCAAATCCACTTCTCAAGTTTACTTACCACCTGAAATGTCAGAAAGAAATGCAATGCAATGCAAGATGAGATGAAATGGTATGATGCTTAGCAAAACCAGAAGCATGTTGATGATGATTATGATGTTATGAGATGCTACAAGCATGAGACAAGGCATGGGGATGTTCATACAAGATCATGAATGCAAATGATGCAAGCTAAGGAGCATGAACAAGCATGAAAAGTTATGAATCATACAAGACAAATGACATGGCAAATATGAGATGCAATGATCAAATATGCTTCCTATATGTCTTAAGATGTCAAATGAATCATAAGAATGCACAAAATGCAAAGACAAGTCATGTTATGCAAGGAAATGCAAGAGGGATGCAAATGGAAGCCCAAATTAGGGTTTATGGATCAAACATCAAACACAAACCAAAAACAGAAACAAAACCCTAAAGTAAAAATGGAAAATGGTACCCAAGGAAACTCTAGACCTATAATAAACCACTTCCCAAAGGGGAGCTCTCAACTCTCAACCAAACTCAAGATATGAATTTTCTAAGTTATTAGGGTTTTTTAGGGTTCTTAACAAAACAAATGCCAAACAATTTGAAAATGCAAGAACAAGTCATGGCCATTTTATCCTAGGAACTACATGCAAAACAAAAGACAATGCAAGAAGAATCAATGTCTCAACCTTCACCAATTGGCAGAAATGAATTTTTGAATCCATGATCAAAATAATGCATAAAAAATGATTTAATTCAATGAAAAATTCTTAAAATGCACCAAGATCAAAAAAGAAATTTGGTTTGAAGGTTGGAAAATGTTTCTAAATGTCTTAGAACATTTCATGAATTTTTTTGTAATTTTTAAATACCTAAAAGTATTTTTAATTAATTAATTCCCATTAATCAATTAAAAATAATCTTTTAAATATTTAAAAATACTTTTTTGATGATAAAAAATAAAATAAAAATATTTTTGGGTCTTAAAAATTAATTAAACTTTAAAGAAAAAGTTTCATAATTTTTAAGATTTTTTAGCTATTTTAAATTAATTATGCAAATTAAATAGAAAGAAAATGAATTAAAAATGAAAATAAACTGAAGTCAACCAAATGAGGGGCTAGGATTGAGTCTGGGGAAAGCCTTGTTGACTGCGCGCGCAGATCAAGGGCTGAAATTCAAACTTGGTTAATACAGGATTATGAATTAATTAATTAGTGGTTAGGGTTTAATGATGAATCTGGACCATTCACACGCGCGGCAAGTCAACAAAGTCCACTGATCCAACGCACCAGATTCAAACTCTCTTAATTGCAGGATTAAAACCCTAATTATTTTCAGGTGGCCGGAGAAGACCTCCGGTCGTCTTCTCCGGTGGGAACCCCACCTGAAAATTTCTAAAACTCTCAAAACATAACTAAAATGGAATCTAAGAACACAGAAATGATCCCCATAACCCACTGAATCAAAACCCTAACACAAACATCATTTATATTTCCTCAAACTCATGAATCGAAACAAACAAAATTTTAGGGCAAGACTTTCAGAACACGATTACATCCTTATTTTTCCACCATTTTCAAAACCAATGACATATTTATGATCAGGGAAGCATGAATAACAACTTAAGAACTTAAAAAAGGATTTCTGGAAAAAAAGTTCATGAAGCTCACCTGAACTGGAGCTTTGATCTCTGACACTTTCTGGCTAGTTTCCTGCTTGCAATCTACTCCATTTGACCTCCTGAGAAGCTTTCAATGCTTGGAAAGGATTTGTGGTAACTGGTTTGAAGGTTTGAGCAGGTTCTGTTCAATGGGGGAGAGAAATCGTATTTGGGATTCTGGAGGTTTTAGGCTATGGTGATGGATGCTTTGTGACCAGGAAGATGAGTTGAGTTGATCTATGAAGTTTGTTTTTGTGTTTGTGAGTTGTGTGATTAGTTTCGAAGAGTTTTGCAAGTGAGGGTGAAAATGTGTATGCTGTGTTGTTGTGTGCTTCTGCCTTGCCTCTTCTTATGTTTAGCCAGCATTTGATCCACATAAACTAATCTCATTGGTCAGATGATGTGACCTGCCCTTTATTGATTGGTATGGCCACTTTTGCAAATTGTCAACCTTTGTGTAAGAGAGGCATGGGTTGTGTTCTAGGATAGTACAAGTGTGTGGGCTGGCGCAGCATGGTGAGGGGAAAGGCTAGCTTGGTTCAGCACCCAAGGCAACAAGTGGTAGGAGGTGAAATGATGATTTTGCAAGTTGTTGCTCCTTTGCTCACATGTGAGAAATCTTGTTGTATGAACCATAAAACATGAGCAATACCTAGTCCAATCTGAACTTTATGACTTGTAGAAAGTTTGTGTAATGGTTTGAAGCCAATTAGAAGTTACAAAATGCATTGGTTCAAGGTTTTGCAAAATTTCCATTTGGTGCATAACTTGAATTTTAGTGATTTTTGCCAACTTTGCCACACCATAACTTTTGATCCAAGAAGAGTTTGATCATGTTCTTGTACTTTTTGAAAAGGGAAAGATGAGATCTACAACTTTCATGACCAAAGTTTTTCCATTTGAAGCATTTTTGGATCCAAAATCATGGCTTGAAAAATGACCTAAAATGATGCATTCTTGAAAAGTCAACTATGCCCAAAAAGTCAACATTTGCAAAAACCCTAAATTCTTGATTTCTATGAACTTCAATCTTCTTCCATGATCAAATAAAGACCATATACACTCAAAATGATGAAGATCACCCATTGGTTGGGCCATTGGGGGCCTCAGATGCCCTGATTTTGCACTGACTTGTCTGAAAAGTCAACTCTTGATCAGATGACTTCCCCATGGAATTTCTTCATGAAAATTGATATGCATACTCCCTATACCATATAGAGATCAATGGAAACAAGAATGACCAAAAAATTTGGGGTTATGGCCTCTGAAACCAAAACCCTAATTTTCAGTCAACTGTGCAGTTCAACCTGGCTCTGCATCCACTCAAACCCTAGTTCTTGTGATTACTCTGCAATTTTGACTTTGAGGAGATGGAATATGATATAGGAACACACATGGACCCCTTTGAGTTGATTGGTTGCCTTTGGAATGGCTCAAGATGCTCTGGGATTGCTCAGATCACAAACCCTAGGTGCAGATGCCTTGAAAGCTATGCAGTGGATCAAAAAAAAAAAATGAGTTGTGAGATGATATGCTTGTGTTTATGCATATGAGATGATCACAAGCCATGGTGTGAATGGGTGAGGGCAAATTTGGGGTGTTTACAGCTGCCCCTATTCAAACATGAGTTAGCTGTGCAGGTTGTAAGCGACGGCTTAACAGGCAAACAAGATAACTTGTGGTTGAATACCAAAGACAGTCCAAAATTTGCACTCACAGAATGAAGAAGAAAAGGGATATAGATTGTAAAGGCAAAATAAAGTATATTGTAAAGTATGGGCGAAGGAGGACGACCGCTGGGTAAAGAGCGATGACGGGGACGGCCGACATGCTGGGGAAAGTGCAGGAAATAAAGCAATGACGGGGACGGCCGACATGCTGGGGATAAAAAGAGTAAAGCTAAGACGGGGACGGCCGACTAGCTGGGGAAAAACAAGTAAAGCTAAGACGGGGACGGCCGACTAGCTGGGAAGGATAAAATCATGATGGGGACGGCCATCACGATAACACTGTAAAATTTCTGAGGATTAATGAATCATGACGGGGACGGCCATCAAGTTCATAAAGGTCAAGTAACCAACGATGGGGACGGCCATCGGGCTAAAAAAGGAAAAGGGACCACGACGGGGACGACCATCGGGTTAAAGAATAAATGGAATAAACAGATGATGGGGTACGGCCATCAAAGGTGAAGGACGATCACCTAGCAGGGGACGGCTACTCTGTTGGGAAAGAAAATATGATGGGGACGGCCATCAAAGGTGGAAGACGACCACCTGGCAGGGTACGGCTGCCGAAAATATCAACGATGGGGACGGCCATCGGATAGATAAGGTCAACGATGGGGACGGCCATCGGACGAGCAAGATGGAGGACGACCATCAAGAAGTGGAGGACGACCACTCAGCAGGGGACGACTGCTCTCGAGGTTTGTCATAACACAGGACGGGTGTTAGATAACCAAAAATCAACAATGGGGACGGCCATTGGATAAAGTGATGAAGGACGATCATCAAAAGGTGGAGGACGACCACCTAGCAGGGGACGGCTGCTAAAATCAACGATGGGGACGGCCATCGGATGAACATGATGGAGGACGACCATCAAGAAGTGGAGGACGACCACTCAGCAGGGTACGGCTGCTCTCAGAGGTATCATAACACAGGACGAGTGTTAGATAAAAATAAAATTTGTTGGTGATCTACTGGGGAGATAGTAAACACGGACGAGCGTTTACATCCAAGAAACAAAAGGTATAAGTGTTTGGTATTGTGTATAGATTAAAGATGCGGACGAGCATCCTTAAGACCATGATACAGACGAGTATCATGTAGAAACAAACTGACACACGTTCAGAGATGATGATACGGACGAGTATCAACTGATTAACAAAGAACACGGACGAGTGTTGCATCTGAAAGGACTCTTCTGGGGAAAAGTAGATACGGACGAGTATCTATATTCAAGAAGACGCAGGTGTTTGACACAGTGTATGGATTAAAGATGCGGACGAGCATCCTTAAGACTATGATATGGACGAGTATCATGTAGAAACAAACACTAGACGCAATGTTCTGAGATGATGGTACGGACGAGTACCAACTGGTTAACAAAGAACAAGGACTACTGCCGAATCTGTGGGGTTACGGACGAGTATCTGTATAAGTGTAACATGAGTAGTGAGTATTGTATTGTATAGATGAGTGTTTTAACTGCTGGAGAGAGTGACACGGACGGGTGCCAAGAAAGAAAAGTGTAATATGAACAAGTATCTGCTATACCAAGTCTAGGCGACTGCGCTGGGGATATGACACGGACGGGTGTCAGGGAAGTGTATATAAGTACATGTGAGTGCAAAGAGGGTGCCTTTGGCTTTCTGCTGGTGATGTGACACAGACGGGTGTCAGGACGTATCTGTAATGAGGGTGATTTGTTTGTAAAGGGTATTCAGGCGACCTTACTGGGGAATGATGACACGGACGGGTGCCAAAAGGTGTATATACTGGTGTTTGTGATTTGAGAGGCAACTGCTCTGCTGGGACTCTGGTGGGGATTTCTGTACAATGGTGATGAACGGTTCATTATTCACAAGTGTTCAATTCACAACATGACCTATGATTATGCTATGCATTTGATTTTTGCCGTAATACTCCGTATTAGACGGAATGCTACGCTCTGGGGGTGAATATGATGCGAATGCTATGATTATGCAAAGGGGCACGGATCCGGGATTCGGATCCCATTGCTGCGAAGATCTCTGGATGATCTGCTTGAAATGGACATCCCAGCTGGGTATGAGATCACTGGTAGATCTAATGATGCATCTGCTTGGGGATATATGTCACTGATTGACATATCCTTATAATATGTGACCCAGCTGGGGTTTGTAGAAGCTTCCTGTACTCTGTTGTGACTTCTTCGTGCATTGCTCTTCTGGATAGAGGCTGAAGCTCTGTGGGGAGATGATTCCCTGACTTCTGTATTCTGTTGAGGAAGAATGGTTGGCACTACAGCTGGGGAATGCTGTTGATAACTCAGCTGGGGAGAGTAACGAGAGGCAACTCGGCTGGCGAGAAAACATCCTGAGTGTTAAACCTGTCAGTTGATTTGGCAACTTTGCTGGGGGAAGCAATGGGGAGCAACTCAGCTGGGGATAGAGCATTTCGGATGCTGAGATTGAGTGTATGCTGATTTGGCAGCTCCGCTGGGGAAATGGGCACCTTCTAGTGCCATGTGGAAGATAGACCGAGTTGATAATGATTCGCCTATTTGCTGAGACGTAACCTGCATGCCCCAGGTTGCGTTCTGGATACCTGCAATCCTGCAAAGATAATGGAACGTACAAAAGGTCCCGAGGTATCCCTTACTGGATTCCGTCATAGGAGTTAAGTACTTTCGAGAATAATCAGATTCCCTGTAAGCATGTGTGTTTTTTTTTCTTGTTATTTTTAGAGAAAGGCATCTGTACTTATGCAATTGTATTTTAGAGATATCAGACTACTCTTTGCAAAACATAAACGTAAAAACGAAACATGCCTGAAAATCTGATTTTATTAATTCATGTGCCCTGAATTGGCAAGATACAGTCAAAGAAACATATCTCCTGAAATGAGGAGATTGTTACAAATTGAGAAATAAAGTGCTGGCGGTGTTGACGACGCTTTCAAAGAGCTTCCTCTCCTGCTATGACTCGTATGACAATGACGTTCTTCTCGTCTTGCTTTCTGGAGAGAGTTGATTCTGATTGAAGCTTGATCCTTTGGAAGCTTACCAAGTTGTAGGTGATACAGACGAACTCAGAATGCAGTTGTTCGCTTATTCCCTTATTTTGCATGGATCGCCCTTTCGGGTTTTCAATCCATCGGGATACCCATTTTTTGCCTGAGCTGTCCAATGCGGCTTTTCAACTCAGCGGGTGTACATTTTTTCATTTATTTCCCTTACTTTTGCCCGAGTCTTTTATTCTGTTTTTGACTCGCCGGGATGCCCTATTTTTGCCTGGACTTACATTCTGTTTTTATGTCCAGCGGGTCTTTTTATGCGAAGTATTTTTTAACTGCATCTGAATTCACAGGGGACGGGAAATCTTCACCATCCATGGTGCTGAGCATCAGTGCTCCACCAGAGAAAACTTTCTTTACAACAAAAGGTCCTTCATAATTTGGAGTCCATTTGCCCCTGTGGTCTGTATGAGGAGGGAGAATCCTTTTCAGCACAAGACCTCCTACTTGGTACTCTCGGTGCCTGACTTTCTGATCGAAGGCTTTCTTCATTCTCTTCTGATATAGCTGTCCATGGCAGATCGCAGCCAATCTCTTCTCTTCGATCAGACTCAGTTGTTCGAATCGGGACCGAACCCATTCTGCTTCACTCAGTTTAACATCCATTAATACCCGTAACGAGGGTAATTCAACTTCAACAGGTAGGACCGCTTCCATACCATATACAAGTTGATTCGGTGTTGCCCCAGTGGACGTCCTGATTGATGTGCGATATCCATGCAAGGCAAATGGTAGCATTTCATGCCAGTCTTTGTAGGTGATTACCATCTTCTGCACAATCTTCTTGATATTCTTATTTGCCGCCTCAACAGCGCCGTTCATCTTTGGCCTGTAAGGAGAAGAATTGTGATGTTGGATCTTGAAGTCCCGGCACAGCTCTGCCATCATTTTGTTGTTTAAATTGGAACCATTATCAGTAATGATTCGCTCGGGCACTCCGTACCGACAGATGATATCTCTTTTCAGAAATCTGGCTACCACTTGTCTTGTAACATTTGCATATGAGGCTTCTTCAACCCACTTGGTGAAATAGTCGATGGCGACCAGGATGAATCTGTGGCCGTTTGAAGCAGTTGGCTCAATCTTGCCAATCATATCAATGCCCCACATAGCAAAGGGCCATGGTGAAGACATGATATTCAAAGGATTGGGAGGCACATGCACCTTATCCGCATAGATCTGGCATTTATGGCATTTCCTGGCGTAAGCACAACAGTCTGCATCCATCGTGATCCAGTAATAGCCTGATCTTAACAACTTCTTAGCCATGGCATGCCCTCCAGCATGGGTACCAAAAGATCCTTCGTGCACTTCATGCATCAACAAATCTGCTTCCATCTTGTCAACACATCTGAGGAGTACCATGTCAAAGTTCCTCTTGTATAAAGACCCATCAGTGTTCAGAAAGAAACTACCAGCAAGCCTTCTTAAAGTCTTCTTATCATTGGAGGATGCCCCAGGTGGGTATGTCTGATCCTCCAAGAAGCACTTAATGTCATGGAACCAAGGCTTATCATCTTTTACAACATCTGCTGCAAATACATATGCTGGTCTATCAAGTCTAGACACTGAAATTTGAGGTACAAAGTTGGCCGTTTGAACTTTGATCATGGATGAAATGGTAGCAAGAGCATCTGCAAACTGATTCTCGTCGCGAGGGATATACTCAAGCTTGACTGTTGTGAAGAAAGTCAGTAACCTTCTCGTATAATCCCTGTAAGGTATCAGATGATTCTGGTGGGTGTACCATTTTCCGTTGGTTTGATTGACTACCAAAGCTGAATCTCCGAATACGGTCAATGTCTTGATCCTGAGGTCAATAGCTTCCTCAAGACCCATAATGCAAGCTTCGTATTCAGCTTCGTTGTTAGTGCAGTTGAAAGTGAGTTTCGCCGAGAAAGGCATGTGAACTCCTTTAGGTGTAATGAGTACTGCACCAACACCACGGCCATTCATGTTAACAGCCCCATCAAACATCATAGTCCATTCTTTCTCCGGGTCGGGCCCTTCAGTGTGAACAGGCTCTTCGTGATCTTTTGCTTTAATGAACATGATGTCTTCATCAGGGAAGTCAAACCTCATAGGCTAGTAGACATCAATGGGTTGTTCAGCAAGATATTCAGATAGTACACTGCCCTTGATGGCTTTCTGAGATGTGTACTGTATGTCGTATTCTGTGAGAATCATCTGCCATCTTGCAACCCGTCCGGTAAGAGCTGGCTTCTCGAAAATGTACTTGACTGGATCCATTTTTGAGATTAACAAGGTAGTGTGGGTCAACATATACTGTCTCAGTCGGCGAGCAGCCCACGCTAAAGCACAGCAAGTTTTCTCGAGCAGTGAATAACGCTGTTCACAGTCGGTAAACTTTTTGCTTAGGTAGTATATTGCATACTCTTTTCGACCAGACTCGTCATGCTGGCCCAGCACACACCCCATTGACTCTTCTAATACTGTCAAGTACATGATCAGAGGTCTTCCTTCAACTGGCGGCATAAGGATTGGAGGTTCTTGCAGATATTCCTTGATCTTGTCAAAAGCCTTCTGGCAATCTTCGTTCCACCTGACCGTTTGTTCCTTTCTTAACAGCTTGAACAAGGGTTCGCAGGTTGCTGTGAGGTGAGATATGAACCGTGAGATGTAGTTCAATCGACCTAAGAACCCTCGAACTTCTTTCTCAGTTTTCGGTGCAGGCATTTCTTGAATGGCCCTGACTTTATCAGGGTCAACTTCAATCCCTTTCTCGCTTACAATAAAGCCCAGCAGCTTACCGGATCGCACCCCGAATGTGCATTTGTTGGGGTTCAGCTTTAGTTGATATTTCCTCAGACGCTTGAACAACTTCAGCAGATTCACCAGGTGATCTTCCTCTGTAAGGGACTTGGCGATCATATCATCCACATAACACTCTATTTCTTTGTGGATCATATCGTGGAATAATGTCACCATAGCCCGTTGATATGTTGCACCAGCATTCTTCAGTCCGAATGGCATCACTTTGTAACAGAACGTGCCCCAAGGTGTAATGAATGTTGTCTTCTCCATGTCTCCAGGTGACATCTTGATCTGATTATATCCTGAAAATCCATCCATGAAGGAGAATACCGAGAACTGAGCCGTGTTATCCACCAATACGTCAATGTGAGGTAATGGGAAGTCATCTTTCGGGCTAGCTCTGTTCAGATCCCGGTAGTCAACACACATTCTAACTTTGCCGTCCTTCTTAGGCACAGGTACTATGTTAGCAACCCACGGTGGATAGCTAGTTACAACAAGGAACCCGGCGTCCCATTGCTTTTGTACCTCTTCCTTGATTTTCATAGCCATGTCTGGGCGAGTTCGGCGCAGCTTCTGTTTGACTGGCGGGCATTCTTCCCTTAGAGGCAGCTTGTGCACAACAATGTCGGTATCCAACCCTGGCATATCTTGATACGACCAAGCAAACACATCAACATACTCTTGAAGCAGATCTATCAGCTGTCTCTTCACTGAGTCTTGCAGGCAGGCCCCGATTTTAACTTCTTTCACATTTTCTTCCGTACCAAGATTGATCACTTCAATCTCCTCCTGGTGAGGAGTAATAACCTTTTCTTCTTGTCTCAACAACCTGGCTAGCTCTTCAGGAAGCTCATATTCTTCATCAACCCCTTCATCAGCTTGATTGATTGGATTGTCAAAGTCATACGATGTCATAGCCGTGCTGTTGTCGGTGCTGTCAGGAAGGCACTCTCTGCAAGGGTTAAGTTTGTTCATTTTAGTGATTGATTTTAATCTTGCTTTAGAAAAAAGTGAAATGAAGTTATCATTTTGAAAACACCGCCATTTATTTTTTGTACAAAAAGAAAAATGGAAAAACAGTGAGCAGAAAGGAAAAAAACTTGTTTGCAAAAAGATGTCTGATATTTCATTAATTTAATCTTGTTTGCACAAAAGTACAGATGGCCCTGGTTACAAAATGAGTCTTGTCATCTTGGGCAAGATGCAAGACTTGGATGCATGCTATATAAAAATACAGGAAATAATAATTACTCTGCTCGAGTAACACTTATAATTTCCTGGGAAGACCAGTTCGAGACACTGCTCCCCGGGATCTTCGGACGAATCCAATTCTCCAGATTGCGCTCCTCTTCCAGCTCGTCTTCCAAACAGTTGATAGCATCGGGGGTAAGCATCCCCCCACTGACAAAACCAGGATCTGCAGCAGCCTTTGCTTGATGTTGAGTTGGTTTGTAACCCAACCCAAATTTGTCCTTCTTCTCCTCCACAGCTAAGACCTTGCCCCAGCCTAGGGCAGTTCCTTCCTCAACAACCTTCCGGGCTTGTTGGTAAGACGACATGGAGATCCCCGATACAGCAGATGCTTCATTGACATTCAAGGCTTCAAAACCTTGGCTCATTGTTTCATGGATCTCTCCATCCATCTCAATGTACTTGTAGGTAGCCAGATGGCTAACGAAAATATCCTCTTCCCCACAGATTGTGACAACTTGACCTTCCCACTCAAATTTTAACTTTTGGTGAAGGGTAGACGTTATTGCGCCGGCGGCGTGAATCCAGGGTCTACCCAACAAACAGCTGTAGGCGGGCTGAATGTCCATCACATAAAAGATAGTTTTAAAAGTCTGTGGGCCAATTGTCACAGGCAGCTCAATCTCTCCCAGAACCGATCTCTTCGAACCATCAAAGGCTCGTACTACCAGGTTGCTGGGTCTCAATGCCAATCCATCATATTCTAACTTCACCAGAGCCTTCTTTGGTAAGACATTCAGGGAAGAACCTGTGTCCACCAGCACATGAGAAAGGACAGCTCCTTTGCATTCCATGGTTATGTGCAAGGCTTTGTTGTGGTTGCGGCCATCCACTGTCAGGTCAGAATTGGTAAACCCTAGCCCATTACTAGCAGTAACATTTCCAACCACGGTTTCCAATTGGTTGACAGTAATCTCCTCAGGCACGTAAGCTGCGTGCAGGACTTTAAGTAATGCATTCCGATGGGCTTCGGAGCACATAAGCAGTGAGAGGATAGAGATTTTGGATGGCGTCTGGTGAAGTTGATCCACAATTTTGTAATCACTCTTTTTGATGATTCGCATAAACTCATCAACTTCCTGATCGAATGGAGTCTTCAGGGTTTCTTTGGCAGCTGGATCTTCCTGCACCGGGCCTTTACCCTTTGCCTTGGCAGCAGCTTCTGCTTCGGCAGTAGGTTTTTGAACTTGTGAAGCAAAGAGACGTCCGCTTCGAGTGAAGCCTCCGCCTCCCCCCACATTATCTACTTGTGGTGCAGGTTTTGATGTTTCAAGAGTGATTCTTTTCCCTTCACAGTATACGTCAGAGCCATAGTGCCAAGGGATGGCCCTATTGCTTTCATATGGTACTGGTCCAGGCACCGTGACAGTGACTGGACTGATTGCTGCTGCTGAAGGGACTGTAATTGTTTGTGGATCATAAAAGATTGTAACCGGTGCTCTGGTGGGAGCAGCACCTTCTGAATGGTAGGCGGAATTATTCTCAGGATCGTAGAATATGGTAACAGTGGAGACATCTTCGTGATTGATTGCTGGTGTTGTAGGAGGTTCTGTTGGAAGGACTGTTGTTGTTGCTGATGGAGATTCGAAATGGAATGAAGCTGAAGTTGTAGCAGGAGAAACTGTTGAAAACTGATCATTTGGGAGGACAGATGAAATACTTGTTGATGGTGCTGATGAATTGTCGGGAACAATAGTTGCTGCATTTGTAGGAGGTTCTGAAACCGTTGTTGATGAAGTTGCCGGATTTGTCGGAAATGATGTAGTGATCTGTAGCAGGCCATTCTGAATAAGGCTGTCAATGCCATTCCTTAAATCTTCACACCCATTCCATGAAATATTGCAGTAGGGACACCCTAGCTCACACCCCGGAAATATTTGGTTTTCACGGAGTTGAGCTTTGATTTCCACCAATGGTGTCCTGATCTGATCCACACTTGTTATTAAATAAGACGGTTGGTCTTCTTCAATAGCGTTAATTCGAGGACCACCATGGTTTGGCATAGGGTTTTTATTGACATTGGGCGGAGGTGCAAAGTTCAGAGCCTTGGAGTCTACCAAGTCTTGTACCTTCATATGCAGAGCCCTGCATTTTTCTGTACTGTGACCAGGTGCGTTGGAATGGAAAGCACACCTAGCATTGGAGTCATAGTTTCTTGGTAGACTGTTGGGATCCGGAGGTGCCAACGTTCTTAGCTCAACCAGGTTGAGTTTCAGAAGTTGTGGCAGCAAGGCAGCATACGGCATTGGGATCGGGTCGATCACTCGGTTAGCTTGGGATGGCCTTTGTTGGAATGGCCTCTGTTGATTGTTGTTGTTGGAGTTGTTGTTGAAGTTCCTTGGAGGATACTGATTCTGCTGATACTGAGGTTGTTGTTGGAAGTTTTGTTGAGGAGGTTGATAGACTGGCTGAGGATGAGCTGGAGCAGGGATAGTGACTGCTGCTATTGACCTTTGAACATATTGGGGCCTACCCCTGTTGGTGTGAATGGCATTGGTCTCGCCAGTTCTTCTCGGGCCTGCAAAAGGCTTTCTTGTACCACTGGACGAGCTTGCACCATTGTCGGAAATTTTGCCCATTTTCAACAGGCTTTCAATTCTTTCCCCAGCTATGACAACATCTGCGAAGCTGGTGGAAGAGAAAGCAGCCAACCTGTCAATATACGTTCCCTGGAGAGTGTTCATAAACATGTCTGCCATTTCTCTCTCAGACATTGGTGGTTGAACGGCAGCAGCCAATTGTCTCCATCTTTGAGCATATTCTCTGAAGCTCTCCCTAGATGACTGTGACATTCCCATTAGGAGAGTCCTGTTGGGTGCCATATCTAGATTATACTGATACTGTCTGATGAAGGCCTCTGCCAGGTCCTTCCAGCATCTTACAGTTGCCCTTGTCAGATGGGAATACCACTCCCTCGAAGCTCCAGTCAAGCTATCTTCAAAATAGAACATCCACAATTTCTCATCCATTGTATAGGCCTTCAGCCTTCCCAGAAATGATTGTAGATGAGTCCGGGGGCATGAAGTCCCATTATACTTTTCGAAACAAGGAGGCTTGAACTTGTGGGGAATCCTGACCCCTTCTACCAAACCCATGTTCATAACGTCGAAACCCAAAGAATTTTGAGATTCTAAGGACCTCAACTTCTCAGCTATTTCTTCCAATCGTCTATCATAAGTTTCCTCTCCGGCGCCCATTACTGTATACTGGTCCTCCTGAGGATCTTCTTGAAGTACTCTGGCTGCCGTGGCTGTCCCTTGAATGTTGACTGGGATGTTGGCCTCTGGATGGAGATGGGGTCCAAAAACTGGGGGATTGACATGAGGTTGGACCCTCTCGTTGTTACTTGTGCCAGCAGTTCCCACATGGGGTTCCTCTTGATTTCTTCCTTCTACCAAAACTCTGAGCCTCTCCTGGCTTTGAGCTAAATTGTTCATCACTTCCATGAATTGTGTTATCTGAGTTCTCATCTCCAACCTTTCGTTGGCCATCTGGTTTCTGACCTCCGTAAGGTCTTGCTGCATCTGATCCATCTGGATTCCCGGAAGGTTGTTTCTAGTTGGGTACCTGTGAGGCCTGCTGAGAGGAAATACCCGGCGGCGAGCAATAATTCCTGAGATTCACAACAGAGGTTAGCAACAACAAAACGAAAAACCTACAAAACAAACAAAAGGGGTTAGCATGCAATGCAGTTATGCTTATTTGTTCTCAAGGTATCCGGTTTGGCCTTCAGTTTTGACCCTTCCAGACCCTTGAAGGTGATGCTGTTGAAGTTGCTTTTGATGTGAACCCAGATAGAAACTAACACAAATATATTACAAAGGTGAAATAATACAATCTGTTCATTTTACAACATAAACCCTCAAAGGGGCTAAAATACATCACAAAAAGCAAAAGTACATGGAAAAGGAACAACAACAAGCAGATGATCAAACTCCAAGGCCAAACTCATCCTCACGAACTTCCTTGAGAAGTGCTTCGGTCACAGGATCAGCCGGATGCTCCGTGAGACTTCTGATGAGAAGGTTTCTTGTTGCAACTGCTGCAGTCAACTTCCTGCTCTGACTTTGGTCCTTTGACCTCTTCAATCCTGCTTTGATTTTCAGCTCTGATATTTCCTCCTGGGCTGCTGCCAGGGCTTTTTCCATCTGCTCCATCTTGTCCTGAACTCTCTTGTCTTCTAGAGTACGGGCCTCAGTGATCCGGACCCACCTGGCCTGACTCTCTTTCAAATACAAGTCTGTTCTTGCTCTTTGGAACTGGGCTTCTTTACAAGCATTTTTCAGAATTTGCTCACCAGCTTTGGACTTGTTGATATAATCTCCAGACTTCTCAATTTTAGTCAAGTATTCCACCCTTAACTTCTCCAATCTTTCAATCTCCCTCACACCTTCACTCCTCTCCCGGAGGGTCTTCTGCAAGGCTTGAGTTAACTTCTCATTTCTTTCCTTCAAGCTCTCAAACTCCTCCAAACTGATAGTGGCAGGGGGTGGTGCTGAAGATGACTCAGGCATGTCTTCTATGGTGAAGGGCATTCCAGAGAATTGGGCCCTAGCATGGGACCACTCATAATATTGGACTGATGCGACATTATTGCACTTACCCAGAATGGTAATTCCCTTAGTTTGAACATGATCCCAGGCCCAAGCAGCCTGCCTAACAGTTGCCAGACTAATCTTGTTCTCACAGTAGAGGGTCTCAACCAAGTCTTGTTCCCTGGGAGTATGGACCAGTGCATAGCCCAATTGCCTTCTGAACAGTAGAGGGTTGTAATTGATACTTCCCTTAACTCCTATTAAAGGCACATTGGGAAAGTGCCCACAGCTGGTGATTATATCTCTGCCTTTGGTGCTCTGAGTACACCATCTGATATCTGCTGAAGTGAGAGTAGTGAGCCTCTTAGCCCAGTTGCTTTGCTGATGAGGATTTAGGAATGCATCTGTCCTGGGTAGATGCTTAAGAAGCCAAGCATGGAATAATGGAGCACAAATCCTCACTAATCTTCCCCTCTGCTTCTCATTTCTCTGATGGACTGAGTAATAGAGATCACCCAGTAAAGTTGGCACAGGGTTCTTCAGGATGAACAAGTGGATTGCATTCTTGCTGATGAAACGGGGCTCATCTGCAAACAACACAATTCCATATACACTTAAGGCCAACAGAGCACAAACAACTTTCCACTCCCCCAAGGAGGCCTTCAAACTAGCTTGAGAAATTAAGAAGTCCAGATGAAAACCAGGGATTCCAGCTTTAGAGGTCAAGTGTTGTTCAATCAATACAGGTTCCAGGTGCAAAGCTTTTGCTATCTCTCCATTGCTGGGAAAGACCATTTCAGGGTTGAAAGGGATTTCTCTTTTGATGGGCAGACCAGTCAATGATGAGTATTCTTCTAATAGGGGCCCCAACTGAAAGTCTTGAAAGGTGAAACATCTCAATGGGGGGTCATAAAACTGAATACAGGTGTGGATGAGGCTCCTCTGGGATGGGTCCAGATCCATGACCAAGTCAAGTATATCCCCATAATGCTCTCTGAACAAAGGAATGTGATCTGGGGTGATCAGGGTTTGGATCCTCCTGATGTCTGATAAGTCTGGTTGGAAGAAATGATAGGTGATGTTGCTTTTCTTTGGAGCCATGATGCTGAGAACTGAGTAGGATAAGTGCTGATGAAGATGCTGAGGAGTGGGCCACTGGCTGGCTAGTGCAAGTAACTGAAGTAAGGTTGACAAGCTGAAGCAAGTGCTGGTGGAGATAGGTCAAAGCTGCAGATGGGGTCAAAACCAAAACCAAAGATGAAGGTGGATACCCTGAAACACAAATAAGCAAATGTTAATATGATGCAATGAGTATGTATGCAAATGAAATGCAAGGGTTTGTGACTGAGCCGGATCTGACTAACTGCCTTGGTATAGATCCATGTGTGTTCAAGAAATCCAGGTGGAGGTCTAAAAATCCAGTAACCAGGGTGGGGGGACTCAAATAAAGAGCCACATGTCCAGGGTTTCAGAATCACAAGAACTGTCCAACATGGAGCATTCTTAACAAAGTCAAAGTAACAGGGTATTCTGAGGTCAAGGTACCTGCAAACCTGTAAACAGCCCAACCCCCTCACAGGTGGTGATCTAGAACAAGGATCCTCAGACTTGGATCAGTTATGAGAAGTGTAAACACTTCTAACCCGGAGGTACAGTGTTTACAATAACCATAACAATTCCTCCTCTAATTCACCTCAGTTTCTGAAGGTCAATACTAAAAGGTCATCCAGACTTAGCAGGCTTCCCAGATAGCCCTAGCATTGCAGGAAATCTGCAACACAGAGTTCTCAAGAAGAAACCCATATCTGAACCGTGTTTCATATTCCCGCACCAGACCGAAATGGAATGGGAAAGAATATGATTCACTCTAGCCTAGGTGTCACTCAGGTCCCAGGTATAGGACCTTAACTCTCAATGAAACACCCACCCACCAAAGAAAAAACCAGATCCAGCCAGCAACAATGACAGTATGATATATAAATGCAGTAAAGAAAGCAGTAAATCAACTGTACATAAAGCAATAAACAAAACAGATATACAAGCACAAATAAGCACATAACACCCCCGTAAACACAAATCAATCAAGCGCTAGGAGGAACCCACAAAAAGAACCAGTAGCCCTAGTCGCAGTATAAGGGTCCCCAGCAGAGTCGCCAAGCTGTCGCTCCCGAAGATTTGCATCCCGGTACAAGCGCGAGCGGTCGGCGAAGGGAACAGTGAGAACACACAGCCGTGAACTCACTGGAGAATGAATAGAGTCGCCAGCTAGGCATTTTTATCCCGGAGGAAAGGTAATGCTGCATAGACCTGAAAAAGGATGGATAAGACGGTTTGCGAACCAGAGAGACTGAGAAAGGGGGTTGGTTACAACCTGGGAAGGTATTAGCACCCAGATTGTCCTTCGTACTCGACGGGATCCACGCTTAAAAGATTTGTGTTTTAAAGGGGTAGTGTCAGTGCAATCTGTGTATAAATGAGCTGGGAAAGGATGTACAGGTGTCAGTGTAAAGAAATGTGATGTGTAATAAATGTACAGTGTCAGTGTGAGATCAGGAATGAAATGCTCATGATAATGAGGCTTAAAGAGTAAAGCTGGAAGGAGGGGGAATGAACAGAGACTTTTGTTCGATAACTGTTAAGTTATGCCTACGTATCCTCTCGTGCAATGAGGAAGTCAGAACACCGTAGTTCGACCCAAAGAGACTGAAAGATGAATTGACTTGTGAACTGCTTACTTGCCTATGCTCAAGTGTATGATCTGTCTGGCACAGATGCTGACTGTCTTGCATTAGACGGAAGAAGCAAGTTCTCGATTGTGAGTGAAGATGATGAGGAAAGAATCCCGGAGGAGACGATTATT
Organism: Lathyrus aphaca; assembly: GCA_963966055.1. Lineage (NCBI taxonomy): Eukaryota > Viridiplantae > Streptophyta > Magnoliopsida > Fabales > Fabaceae > Lathyrus > Lathyrus aphaca. The sequence goes on from OZ014523.1 coordinate 473,982,927, forward strand.
GTTTGTTTTTGAGTTTTCAGTCTTTTATTGCTTTTTGGAGTTTGTCATAGGATAATGAGCCTAAGTCTAAACCAATGGGTTAGTAAACTCATCACATCTTCCCTCTGATTAGGGGTAATGAGAATACCTTAAGTGTGAAGTCAGATTCTCACACTTAATCACCTTTGATGTAGGATTAAGATCATTAACCTACTTGTGATTATTTAGATGTTTTTGGTGTTTTTGTTTAGTGTTGAGTAATGAGGTTAAGCCATAATCAAGGATTAAACAGACCCATTACACCATCCTAATAGAAGGATAATAGATGAGAATGTTTAAGCTGAGGAAGACTCCTCAACTTAATCCATGATTAGGGATTAAACCCATGACAAAACAAGCCTTTATTAAGTGGATTTTAGATTAATGACATGATGATGAAGTGAGTTTTATGATTTGTAAGACAACTTGAGGAGGACTTGTCCATTAACACTAGGGTTAGTCCTTCTTAACCACTTAAGGAAGAATTAGAACCCTAATGCAAGGCCCAAGTTACAAGTGTGATGTCTTGATACTTATTAAGTGAATTGATTAAGAGATTTAAACACCTTAAGGGTTCAAGACTTAGGATTAAAGTTATACACTCCATCCTAAGAGAAGGATGCAGGCATAAGCTTAATCACAAAGTCTTAAAGCCTTTAGGGTTTAGTCCCTGATTATAAGGTGAGAAGAAAGGACTCAAAGAGAGACACAAAGGTAAAACTATGGGGGGACTAATCAAAACCCTAATTCATTGTCATGCTTGGTTGGTCCTAAGGTTTGTGAGGTTTGCAAGAACAATCTTCAGAGGAACCACCAGGAAGCAGAGGAACAGGATCAAGAGAAGCAAAGTGACTTGCTTCATTCAAGAAGTCAAGTCACTTGAAGAAATAAAGTGGGAGGAAGAAGAATGAGCAAGCTCAATCTCAAACACAAATAAGAATGCAGCAATGGATGCAAGAGAGATGAAAAGAAAAGTTATGAGAAGTGAAGGCAAATCCACTTCTCAAGTTTACTTACCACCTGAAATGTCAGAAAGAAATGCAATGCAATGCAAGATGAGATGAAATGGTATGATGCTTAGCAAAACCAGAAGCATGTTGATGATGATTATGATGTTATGAGATGCTACAAGCATGAGACAAGGCATGGGGATGTTCATACAAGATCATGAATGCAAATGATGCAAGCTAAGGAGCATGAACAAGCATGAAAAGTTATGAATCATACAAGACAAATGACATGGCAAATATGAGATGCAATGATCAAAGATGCTTCCTATATGTCTTAAGATGTCAAATGAATCATAAGAATGCACAAAATGCAAAGACAAGTCATGTTATGCAAGGAAATGCAAGAGGGATGCAAATGGAAGCCCAAATTAGGGTTTATGGATCAAACATCAAACACAAACCAAAAACAGAAACAAAACCCTAAAGTAAAAATGGAAAATGGTACCCAAGGAAACTCTAGACCTATAATAAACCACTGCCCAAAGGGGAGCTCTCAACTCTCAACCAAACTCAAGATATGAATTTTCTAAGTTATTAGGGTTTTTTAGGGTTCTTAACAAAACAAATGCCAAACAATTTGAAAATGCAAGAACAAGTCATGGCCATTTTATCCTAGGAACTACATGCAAAACAAAAGACAATGCAAGAAGAATCAATGTCTCAACCTTCACCAATTGGCAGAAATGAATTTTTGAATCCATGATCAAAATAATGCATAAAAAATGATTTAATTCAATGAAAAATTCTTAAAATGCACCAAGATCAAAAAAGAAATTTGGTTTGAAGGTTGGACAATGTTTCTAAATGTCTTAGAACATTTCATGAATTTTTTTGTAATTTTTAAATACCTAAAAGTATTTTTAATTAATTAATTCCCATTAATCAATTAAAAATAATCTTTTAAATATTTAAAAATACTTTTTTGATGATAAAAAATAAAATAAAAATATTTTTGGGTCTTAAAAATCAATTAAACTTTAAAGAAAAAGTTTCATAATTTTTAAGATTTTTTAGCTATTTTAAATTAATTATGCAAATTAAATAGAAAGAAAATGAATTAAAAATGAAAATAAACTGAAGTCAACCAAATGAGGGGCTAGGATTGAGTCTGGGGAAAGCCTTGTTGACTGCGCGCGCAGATCAAGGGCTGAAATTCAAACTTGGTTAATACAGGATTATGAATTAATTAATTAGTGGTTAGGGTTTAATGATGAATCTGGACCATTCACACGCGCGGCAAGTCAACAAAGTCCACTGATCCAACGCACCAGATTCAAACTCTCTTAATTGCAGGATTAAAACCCTAATTATTTTCAGGTGGCCGGAGAAGACCTCCGGTCGTCTTCTCCGGTGGGAACCCCACCTGAAAATTTCTAAAACTCTCAAAACATAACTAAAATGGAATCTAAGAACACAGAAATGATCCCCATAACCCACTGAATCAAAACCCTAACACAAACATCATTTATATTTCCTCAAACTCATGAATCGAAACAAACAAAATTTTAGGGCAAGACTTTCAGAACACGATTACATCCTTATTTTTCCACCATTTTCAAAACCAATGACATATTTATGATCAGGGAAGCATGAATAACAACTTAAGAACTTAAAAAAGGATTTCTGGAAAAAAAGTTCATGAAGCTCACCTGAACTGGAGCTTTGATCTCTGACACTTTCTGGCTAGTTTCCTGCTTGCAATCTACTCCATTTGACCTCCTGAGAAGCTTTCAATGCTTGGAAAGGATTTGTGGTAACTGGTTTGAAGGTTTGAGCAGGTTCTGTTCAATGGGGGAGAGAAATCGTATTTGGGATTCTGGAGGTTTTAGGCTATGGTGATGGATGCTTTGTGACCAGGAAGATGAGTTGAGTTGATCTATGAAGTTTGTTTTTGTGTTTGTGAGTTGTGTGATTAGTTTCGAAGAGTTTTGCAAGTGAGGGTGAAAATGTGTATGCTGTGTTGTTGTGTGCTTCTGCCTTGCCTCTTCTTATGTTTAGCCAGCATTTGATCCACATAAACTAATCTCATTGGTCAGATGATGTGACCTGCCCTTTATTGATTGGTATGGCCACTTTTGCAAATTGTCAACCTTTGTGTAAGAGAGGCATGGGTTGTGTTCTAGGCTAGTACAAGTGTGTGGGCTAGCGCAGCATGGTGAGGGGAAAGGCTAGCTTGGTTCAGCACCCAAGGCAACAAGTGGTAGGAGGTGAAATGATGATTTTGCAAGTTGTTGCTCCTTTGCTCACATGTGAGAAATCTTGTTGTATGAACCATAAAACATGAGCAATACCTAGTCCAATCTGAACTTTATGACTTGTAGAAAGTTTGTGTAATGGTTTGAAGCCAATTAGAAGTTACAAAATGCATTGGTTCAAGGTTTTGCAAAATTTCCATTTGGTGCATAACTTGAATTTTAGTGATTTTTGCCAACTTTGCCACACCATAACTTTTGATCCAAGAAGAGTTTGATCATGTTCTTGTACTTTTTGAAAAGGGAAAGATGAGATCTACAACTTTCATGACCAAAGTTTTTCCATTTGAAGCATTTTTGGATCCAAAATCATGGCTTGAAAAATGACCTAAAATGATGCATTCTTGAAAAGTCAACTATGCCCAAAAAGTCAACATTTGCAAAAACCCTAAATTCTTGATTTCTATGAACTTTAATCTTCTTCCATGATCAAATAAAGACCATATACACTCAAAATGATGAAGATCACCCATTGGTTGGGCCATTGGGGGCCTCAGATGCCCTGATTTTGCACTGACTTGTCTGAAAAGTCAACTCTTGATCAGATGACTTCCCCATGGAATTTCTTCATGAAAATTGATATGCATACTCCCTATACCATATAGAGATCAATGGAAACAAGAATGACCAAAAAATTTGGGGTTATGGCCTCTGAAACCAAAACCCTAATTTTCAGTCAACTGTGCAATTCAACCTGGCTCTGCATCCACTCAAACCCTAGTTCTTGTGATTCCTCTGCAATTTTGACTTTGAGGAGATGGAATATGATATAGGAACACACATGGACCCCTTTGAGTTGATTGGTTGCCTTTGGAATGGCTCAAGATGCTCTGGGATTGCTCAGATCACAAACCCTAGGTGCAGATGCCTTGAAAGCTATGCAGTGGATCAAAAAAAAAAAAAATGAGTTGTGAGATGATATGCTTGTGTTTATGCATATGAGATGATCACAAGCCATGGTGTGAATGGGTGAGGGCAAATTTGGGGTGTTTACATATGCCAAGAACGACCAGCTCCTAATTCACTACTTTCAGGATAGCCGGTCTGGGGCATCGCTGGAATGATCTCTCTCGTGCATTCCTTGAGCATTATCATTATAATTCTGATCTTGCACCCAATCGCACCCAACTGCAAGACATGACTCAACGCATCAATGAGTCATTTAAGGAGTACGCATAAAGGTGGAGAGAACTTGTTGCATGGGTTCAACCACCATTACTTCCTAAGGAGTTGACATACATGTTTTTAAATACTTTGGAGGACAAGTATATGGATCAAATGATGGGAGCTAGTTTTCCTAGTTTCTCTGAAATCGTATTTGTGGGTAAGAGGATTGAAAGCCAACTCAAGAAAGGAAAATGAGCAACTACTTCTACAAACGGAGGCAAGAAAACCTACTCTAAGTTCCTTGAGAAGAAGGAGGGGGAAACCAATGCCATTATGGGAAGAAACGCCAGAGTTCCATACAATATTTCTTATGATCATGTGGCTAATGTTGCACCAGCTCCTTATCAGCCTCAGGCCCAACAACAACAACAATATCAGCAGGCTCCCGCACAACAGCCTAATCAGCATTATAGACGAAATGGTCTAGCACAAAGGCAGCCTAAGCCAAGGAGACACATTGATGCAGTTCCAATGCCTTATCGAGAAATCTTCAACCAGTTGCACCAACGCAGACAATTGACTTTGAGGGATTTAAGGCCAGCTACTTTCCCTTATCCTCCTAACTATGATGCCAACGCTACCTGTGAGTTCCATAAAGGTGCGCCCGGACATACCATAGACAAATGTTATGCATTTCAGAATCACATGCAAGACCTGGTGGAGTCAAAGGATCTGACTTTTACTCAGAGAGGCCCAAATGTCAAGACTAACCCCATGCCCCCGCATGGTGGAGGAGCGGTTAATGCTGTAGAAGAGGAAGATGAGCATGAGTTAATTCTAAAAGTGGAGGATGATCAAACTCTTATGGTTGAAATTGGGAAACAATTGAAGAGATCCGGTTTGATGTTGTTAAAAAATGAAGATGTTGACCATACTGAGGAAGATGTTAAGGAGTGTCTGCAAGAACTCCTTAATTAGGGTGTGATACAAATTGAACGACGAGGAAAGAAAAAGAGTAGGATGATGGCTACAACCGAGCTGTATTATGATGCGCCGCAGAGTCCAAATACTACCACTCCAATAGTTCTAGAGTATTCAGCTCCCTCCACTGGTGAGAATAACCAAGTTGTACCTTGGAATTATGAGCCCGTAAATGCTAGACAAGGACAGAGGAGGCGGCCCATCAATATTGAAATACCTGCCGTCACATCCATTGCTACTCCAAGTGGGATGACTCATAGTGGCCGAGTGTTTGTGCCAAGACCAATAGAGTTGACCGTCAATTCAAAACAGAAGACGATTGCTTCACCAGTTACCGCTCCTGTTGCTACTCAAGAGTCACCAATAGATCCACTTTCTCCAAAAGTTGCATTTACTCAGAAGGAGGCAGAGGAGTTCCTGAAAATTATAAAGAAAAGCAACTACAAGGTAGTCGATCACCTGAATCAGACTCTTGCTAAGATATTTATGCTAGCTTTACTACTCAGTTCTGAAACACATAGATCATCGTTGCTTAAAGTGTTGAGTGCAGCCCATATCACAAAAGACATTACAGTAGCTCAGTTCGATGATGTAATAGCAAGTGTGTAATACCTCAAAATTTGTACTCTCATTTCCTCAACATTTTGCATAGAATTTTGCATACATAAATTCATAAAATAACCAAAAACATTGCATCATGTGTAGCATAGCTGAGGCATAGGTATGTGATCAATGATTGGAGCATCTGAAGGCTATACAAAGGCAACCAAAGGGTCACAAAGCTTCTCAACCTTGTGTAAAGGGTTCACAATATCCCACAAGTCTTCATTTGAAGCCACAATCCATGGAAAGATGTGGTTTAATCAAAGGAGGCAAGTAGTGCAACATTTCTTGATGAAAAGGGCCAAATTAGGGTTTCACTTCTACTGGGCTTCTGCATGAAGTTATGATTCAAAGAGGATTCCATTGTCTCATATATGACGTCAAGTGCCTAGGGTTCAAATTTCGTCCACAAAATCATTTTGGAAGAGGTTAAATTGGCAAGATGACTGGAAATCGAGGAATAGGGAAAAAGGCAACTGAGCTAGGTAAAAAAGGTCGACTCCTGACTTTTAAGATCAAAATCATGAAATTAGGGTTGCAATGATCCTATGGTTCAGATTTGGTCAAGAAGTGATTAAGGAATCATACAAAATCAAGGAAAAAATCATTTGAAAAGTGGTTAATTTCACTTTTCCCTCCACTTTCCCTCCTTCCACTTTCCTTCCACATTTCCTTTCATTCTTTCCCTCTTGTTTTTCCAGTTCAATTCCACTCCATTTACCTTGGATGCTTCTACCATGTTCTACCACCTTCTAGAGTATTCCAAGGAATATTCCTTCTCCAACCCTAATGTAAACACCCCAAATTTGCCCTCACTCATTTCACCATGGCTTGTGACTCTTTCCATTTGCATAATTTCAATCATGTCATCTCATAGTACATTTTTGTTTCACTGCATAGTTCAAATTCATCTGCATCTAGGGTTTTGTGATCTGAGAAATCCCTGAGCCATTTGAGCCACTCCAAAGGTCTAAAATCATCTCAAGAGGGTCCATGTATGCTCAAGCATCATATTATATCCTCCCAAGATCAGAGAAGTCAAAAAAATCACAAGAACTGAGAAAGGCATGGAAGCATAGCCAGGCTTAATTGCACAGATGACCTAAAATTAGGGTTTTGGTTTCTGAGGCCATAACTCCAAATTTTTTGGTCATTCTTGTTTCTATTGGTCTCTATATGTTATAAGGATCCTACATACCAATTTTCATGAAGAAATTCAATGGGAAAGGCATCTGATCCATAGATGACTTCTTGAGCAAGTCAGTGCAAAATCAGGGCATTTGAGGCCCCCAATCATCCAACCAAAGGGTTTCTCCATAATTTTTGATGTTTATGATCTTTATTTGATCTTAGAAGAAGTTATAAGTTCACAAAATTGAAGAATTTCAAGCCATTTGCAAAGTTGCCATTTTGGGAAAGTGACTTGTAATGCAAACATGCCATTTTGGGAAAGTTTTTCAACCTCCTCTTTTTGATTCAAAAAGGCTTCAAATGAAAAATTCTTGGTCATGAAAGTTGTAGATTGGATCATTCCCTTTTCAAAAAGTACAAGAACTTGATCTAATTCATCATAGATCTCAAGTTATGGCCTTGCAAAGTTGGGAAAAATCATTAAAATTCACTTATGCACCAAAGAGGGAAGTTTGCAAAAACACTTGCCAAAGCCAAATGTGACCTCTATTTGACTTCTAACCCTTACACAAACATCATACATGGTCCATAACTCAGAATTTCCCAAGGGATTTCTCATTTTCATGCTTTGAATTACAAGTCACCATAAGGCATTTCTCATGAATCATCACGAATGGAATTTTTGCAAAAAGGGACTTCTAATGATTGGATTAGTTGCTAAGTGATCTCAAAACATTATGACAACTTCATGTGGTCCATTTTGCTGCAATTTGCCCAAGAGTTCATAGGTTTCTTTGCCTTGGTTCACAAAGATTTCCAAAGAGGGAAAAGTTGCAAGAGCCATGCTACCACTTGCCTCAACCATTACAGTTGCACAAAAACAATCCAAAGGCCTTCCTTGATCCATGTTGAGCCCAACCATGCCCCTAATCTTCCTCTGACCCGAGCCATACCTATGGTACACAAAGTCATGACTTTTTGCATCTTTGCCCATACCAATCAAACTGTGACATTACCAACCCTCTGCCCAATCAGAACTTAATATGTGGACCTCAAAGACTTGAAACATACACACACACAAGCCAGCATCCTCCCATAAGCCAGGATACACAAAAACTGCAAGTTTTCTTCATCTCTTCGAAACTCTTCCCACAGCCATAAGACTTCAATTTTATCTTCACCAACAAGTCACACACCCTCCATAGAACCAAAATCAACCATTAAAACAGCCAAAAGCATCACACACACCAACTGCAAAACCTGCTATACCAGAACTGAAACTTCCAAAACAACCACCATTAAAGGTTTTGAAGCACCTCATTAGTCTCAGGAGGTTCAGAGAAGACTTTTTGCACTAAGGAAAGGCCAGAAAAGCTCACATTTGCAGTTCATCGTCTCAGGTAAGCTCAAGAATCAAATTTCTCAGAGCTTGTTTCTTTTGTTACAAAGTGAAAATATATGTTATGCTGGTCATGTTGATGCTCTTAGAATTAAAAATGGTGAAGAAATGAGTATTTTGTGGTCCTCTGAAATTTCACACGTGAAATAGTTTGATTCGATTCTCTTTGTTCTTGGGTTGTAAATGATGTTTGAGGGTTGATTTGAATGGGGTTTGGGTAGAGGATCATTTCTGGGTGGTTGATTTGATGTGGGGTGGCCTGTAGAGTGTTTTAGGGTTTTGGACACGCCAGAGAAGATGACCGGAGCTCCTCTCCGGTCACCTGAAAGTGATTAAGTCCTAACCCTAATTAATTTGCCAGTTTGCTTCGTGACCATTGGATGTGGATTAGGTTAACTTTTGAATGGTCCAGATCAAGTCATTTAATCCTAATTCAGTTTTATTAATTTAATTAAATGTAATTAGTTTAATTAAACTGAAACGAATCTCAGCCTTTAAAAGGCGTGCGCAGTCAACCTCCGTTTCTTCAGTTCAAATCTAGGCCATTGGATCTACATACTTTCTCTTTTAATTCATTTTATTGCATTTTAATTGTATTTCTTTCCACATTTTATTAAAAATAGTAAAACGCTTCTAAAAATTTTCATTTTTTGCATCATGACTTAAAATATTTTTTTCCTTCTGAAAATAAGTTTTATTTTATTTTTTGCATAAATTTCGTATTTTTAAAATATTTAAGTGTTTATTTTAATTAATTAATGAGAATTAATTAATTAAAATACCATTTAAGTTTCTAAAAATCACCAAAAAAATCATATTACATCTTGATACATTTAGAGACATTATCAAACTCTTCACACAAATTTCTTTTTGGTTCTTGACCTATTTTGACATTTTTCTTTGAATTTAGGGTTCTTAAAAGTCAATATTTTTACCCTAACTTAGAAAAGTCCTTTCTGCCTAACCATGAAGAGTTTGATGATGGTTCTTTTTGCATTACATTCCTCATGTCATTTATTTTCTAGGATAAATTTGGTTTGATTTTATTCTTCATTTTCATTTTGTTTTGCATTTATCATTGAGAGGTACCTTAAAACCCTAACCAACCTGAGAAAATCATAACTTCCATTAGGTTAAGATTTAGGTCTCCTCCTTTGGGAAGTGAACGTATGTAGGGTTAGGGTTCCTTTGATCCTATTTTCAATTTTTTATCATGTCATTTGCTTCTGAATTTGAATTTTGCATTGCCTATGGTTTGTAAACATAATTTTTGTTTTCATTTGCATCCATCCCTCATATGCTTGCATACATGAACTTGCCATGACATTTTGTGCATCCACATGACATATAAGACATCTTAGGACACATTAGAATCATGTTTGATCATTGCATCATCCATTTGGCATGTTTTTGCTTTCATTACATGTCATGTGTTTTCATGAACTTTCATGCTTCTTTCTTGTTTCATTTGCATTCCCATCTCTTGTATGATCATCCACATCTCATGTCTATCATTTGCATCATCCCCTAACATCATTTACATCTTAATTTGCTTCTGGTTTTGGTTTGCATCCTTGCATCACATCTCATTTTCATTTCATTTCTTTTCTTGCTGCTAACTTTTTAGGTGGTAAGTATTTGAGAAGTGAATTTGCCTTCACTTCTCATAATCTCTTCTCATCTCTTTTTATGCATCAATTGCTGCATTTTTACTTGTGAATTGGAGTGAGCTTTCTCATTCATGCTCCCTCCTCACCTTCTTTCTTCAAGCAACTTATCCTCTTATGTGAAGTAAGTTGTCTTGCTTCTTGCTGCTTCTTTTCCTTTCATTTGCTTTTTCCTTGGTGGCTCTCTTGAAGATCTTCTTGCAAGCCTCATTAACCCTAGGGACACCCAAGCATGATCACAATTAGGGTTTGATTAGTTCCCCATTAGTTTTTTCCTTTGTTTCATCTTTGAGTCTTCTCTTCTAATCTCTTAATCAAGGACTAAACCCTTAAGGCTTTAAGGCTTTGTGATTAGGGTTATGCATGTATCCTTCTATTAGGATGGAGTGTATAACTTTAATCCCAAGAGTTAAACCCTTAATGTGTTTAAATCCTTTAATCAATCCATATAATAGTCACTAAGACATCAAGCTTGTAACTTGGGCCTTACATTAGGGTTCTAATTCTTCCTTAATTGGTTAAGAAGGACTGACCCTTGTGTTAATGGACAAGTCCCCCTCAAGTTGTCTTACAAACCATAAAATTCACTTCTTAATCTTACCATTAACTAAAATCCACTTTAATAAAGACTTGTTTTGTCATGAGGTTAATCCCTAATCATGGATTAAGTTGAGGAACCTTCCTCAGCTTAAATGTTCCCATCTATTATCCTTCTATTAGGATGGTGTAATGGGTCCATTAAGTCCTTGATTATGGCTTAAACTCATTACTTAACACTAAACAAAAATACCAAAAACATCTAAATAAATGCAAGTAGGTTAATGATCTTAATCCTACATCATGGTGATTAAGTGTGAGGTGCTTACTTCATACTTAAGGTATTCTCATTACCCCTAATCAGAGGGAGGATGTGATGAGTTTACTAACCCTTGGTTTAGGCTTAAGCTCATTTTCTTATGACAAACTCAAAAGCAATAAAAGTTTGAAAACACCAAAAACAAACAATAATCGTCTCCTCCGGGATTCTTTTCTCATCATCTTCACTCACAAACGAGAACTTGCTTCTTCCGTCTAATGCAAGACAGTTTGCACCTGAGCCAAACAGGTCATACACTTGAGCATAGACAAGCAAGCAGTTCACCAGTCAATTTACCTTTCAGTCTCTTTGAGTCGAACTACGGTGTTCTGACTTCCTCATTGCACGAGAGGATACGTAGGCATAACTTAATAGTTATCGAACAAAAGTCTCTGTATATCCCCCTCTTCCAGCATTATTCTTTAAGCCTCATAGTCTTGAGCTTTGCACTCTTTCCTTACACTGACACTTCTCTTATACACTTCACATTTCTTTCACACTGACACTTGCATTCTTTTCCAGCTTTTTGTACACAAAATAGCACTGACACTACCCCTTTTAAACACAAATCTTTTAAGCGTGGATCCCGTCGAGTACGGCGGACAATCTGGGTGCTAATACCTTCCCAGGTTGTAACCAACCCCCTTTCTCAGTTTCTCTGGTTCGCAACCATCTTATCCATCTCTTCTTAGGTTTATGCAGCATTACCTTTCCTTCGGGATAAAAATGCCTAGCTGGCGACTCTATTCATTCCTTCTCTTTCACCGACCGTTCGCGTCTGTACCCTATATGACTTAGCCTCATTTAGTGGGAGCGACAGCTTGGCGACTTCACTGGGGACACTTATATTGCAACCAGGGCTTCTGGTTCTTTTTTTGGGTTCCTCCTAGCGCTTGTTTGATTTGTGTTTATGGGGGTGTTATGTGCTATGTGTGTTTATTTAGTTTGATTTATTTACTGCTTTATGTACAACTTTATTTATTGCTTTCTTTACAGTCTTTTGCATATACCATACTGTCATTTGCTGGATCTGGTTTTCTTTGATGGGTGGGGTTTCATTGAGAGTTTAAGGTCCTATACCTGGGACCTGAGTGACACCTAGGCTAGAGTGGTTCATGTTCTTTCCCATTCCATTTCGGTCTGGTGCGGGAATATGAAACACGGTTCAGATGTGGGTTTCTTCTTGAGAACTCTGTGCTACAGATTTCCTGTAGTACTAGGGCTATCTGGGAAGCCTGCTAAGTCTGGATGACCTTTTATTATGACCTTCAGAAACTTAGGTGAATTAGAGGAGGATCTTTTATGGTTATTGTAAACACTGTACCTCCGGGTTAGAAGTGTTTACACTTCTCATAACTGATCTAAGTCTGAGGATCCTTGTTCTAGAACATTACCTGTAAGGGGGTTGGGCTGTTTATAGGTTTGCAGGAACCCTTGGCCACATCATGCCCTGTTACTATCTTGTTTAAAGAGTACCTCATTTTGGACGGTTCTTGTGATTAACCCTGGACATGTGACTCTTTATTTGAGTCCTCCACCCTGGTTACTGGATTTCTAAACCTCCATCTGGACCTTTGAACATACATGGGCTTTATATCAAGACAGATAGTCAGATCCATCTTGATCACAAACCCTTGCATATCATTTGCATATATCATCATTGCATCATTTAACATTTGTTTATTTTCTTTTCAGGGTATCCATATCATATCTGGTTTGGTTTTGACCCCTTCTTCTGCATAGACCTCTACTTCAGTTGTCTTCATCAGTTATTTGCTTCAGCTATCTTCATCATCACCAGCATCAGCCTGTCAGTGGCTCATTTCTAGCATCAGTCTGTGATCTTCATCAACACTTATCTTCAGTTTCTTCAGCAGCACTCATGACTACTCCTAGGAAAACAACATATCCTACCATTTCTTTGAGCCTGTGTTGACTGGTATCAGGCAGATCCAGTCACTTATCACACCAGACCACATCCCACTGTTTAGAGAGCACCATGGAGATATCCTGGATATGGTTATGGACCTTGACCCTTCTTAGAGGAGCATGATCCACACATGCTTGCAGTTCTATGACCCTCCTTTGAGATGCTTCACATTTCCAGACTTCCAGTTAGGGCCTCTGCTGGAAGAGTTTTCTTTATTGATTGGAGTACCTATCAGAGGTGGAATCCCCTTCAACCCAGAGATGACTGTTCCCAGGAATGAAGAGATAGCAAGGGCACTATACTTGGAGCCTGCCCTTATTGAGCAAAGTATGACAACAAAAGCTGGGATCCCTAGTTTGCATTTGGACTTCTTGATTTCTCAGGCCATCCTGAAGGCTTCATTAGGAGAGTGGAGGGCAGTCTGTGCACTGTTAGCCCTCAACATATATGGGGTTATACTGTTTGCAGATGAGCCCAAATTTGTCAGCAAGAATGCCATCCATTTGTTTTTTCTGAAGAACCCAGTACCTACATTGCTGGGAGATTTTTACTACTCCATTCACCAGAGGAATGAGAAACAAAGGGGGAAGTTGGTAAGATGTTGTGCTCCTTTGTTTTACACCTGGCTGCTCAGACACCTGCCTAAATCAGATGCTTTCTTGAATCCCCACCAACAGAAGAATTGGGCCAAGAGGTTCATTGCTTTGACTTAAGATAATATCAGATGGTGCACCCAGAGCACCAAAGGCAAGGACATTATCACCAGCTGTGGACAATACCTAAATGTACCTCTGATAGGAGTAAAGGGTTGCATCAACTACAATCCTTTATTGTTCAAGAGACAACTGGGCTATGCCTTAGTTCACCCTCCCAGAGGACAGGATTTAACTGAGACCCTATATTGTGAAGTTCAACCTAATTCAGCTATTGTCAGACAAGCATCCTGGGCTTGGGACAACATCCAGACAAAAGGGGTAGCTATCCTTGGAAGGTGTAATAATGTTGCTTCAGCTCAGTACTATGACTGGTCCCGTACTAGAGCTCAAATTACCAGAATGCCTTTCATCTTGGAAGACATACCTGGACCATCTATAGTACAGCCAACAACAACTGTCAGCCTAGAAGAATTTGAGAAGCTGAAGGAAAGGAATGAGAACTTATCTCAAGCTTTGAAAAAGACTCTTTGGGAAAGAAGTGATGGTCGTCTGGATATTGAGAGATTGGAGAAGCTTAGGGTGGAGCATCTTACCAAAATTGAGAAGACAGAGGACTACATCAGGAAAGCAAGAGCTGGGGAGCAAATATTGAAGAATGCCTGTAAAGAGGCCAAAATTCAGAAGGCTAGGGCTGAGCTCTATCTGCAAGAGAGTCAGGCTAGGTGGGTCAGGATCACCGAGGCCCGTACACAAGAAGACCAAAAGACTCAAGCCAAGATTGAACAGCTAGAGGCTAATGAGAAGAAGCAGCAGGAAGCTTTGTTTGCAGCCCAGAAGGAGATTTCAGAGTTGAAGCTCAGGGCAGGATTGAAGAGATCAAAGGACTAGGACAGGCATAAGAAGCTGACCACTGCCATTGCTACCAGGAACCTCCTCATTAGGACCATTATAGATCACCCAGATGGTCCAGTGACTGAGGCACTCCTGAAGGAGGTCAAGGAGGATGAGTTTGGACTGGATGTCTGATCTTTTGCTTGTTGTTTATTTCCATTTGATGTACTTTGTCCTCTTGATGTATTTTGACCCTTCAAGGGCATGTATTGTAAAACAGACTATGTATTGTTCACCATTTGTAATATATTTTGGTTTGTTTCCATTCGGGTTTTTCTCTCAACAACATCAAGCATCTTCCTCGAGGTCTAGAAAGGTCAAAACCAAGAACCAAACCGGATACCTTGGAAAATAAATAAGCATACTGCATTGCATACTAACTTTGTTTTTGTTTTGTAGGTTTTGTAATTATTTTGTTTCTAACTTTGTTGTGATCTCAGGAAACATTGCTCGTCGCCGAGTGTTCCCTGTCCACCGCGCACACCGGTACCCGACTCGTAACAACCTTCCCGGTATTCAAATGGAACAAGTACAGCAGGATCTGACTGAGGTTAGAAATCAGATGGCTAATGAGAGATTGGAGATGAGAAATCAGATGTCTCAATTCATGGCAATGATGACTGGCTTAGCCCAGAGTCAAGAAAGGCTAAGAGAGCTGGTGGAAAGACAAACTCCTGAGGAGCCTCATCTTGGAACAAGAGGAACTAGTAACAATGAACGGGGTCAGCCTCGTATTGATCCACCAGTATTTGGACCTCATCTGGATCCAGAAGTTAACATCCCGAGAAATGTGCAAGGAAATACTGCTGGGGGGAGAATCTTGCAAGAAGATCCCTAAGAAGAACAATTTACTGTTATGGGGGCTGGAGATGAAGTATATGACAGAAGATTGGACGAAATTGCTGAGAAGTTAAGATCTTTGGAGTCTCAGAATTCTTTGGGCTTCGATGTGATGGACATGGGGTTAGTGGATGGGGTGAGAATTCCCCACAAATTCAAACCCCCATGCTTTGAGAAATACAATGGTACTTCCTGTCCTCGCACTCACCTGCAGTCTTTCCTGGGAAGGCTCAAGGCCTATACCATGGATGAAAAGTTGTGGATGTTCTACTTTGAAGACAGTCTGACTGGAGCTTCGAGAGAATGGTATTCACACTTGACCAGAGCTACCATTAGATGCTGGAAGGACTTAGCTGAAGCTTTCATCAGACAATATCAGTACAACCTGGACATGGCTCCCAATAGAACTCTTCTAATGGGCATGTCACAATATTCTAGAGAAAGCTTCAGAGAATATGCCCAAAGGTGGAGACAGCTTGCTGCTGCTGTCCAACCACCCATGTCAGAAAGGGAAATGGCTGACATGTTCATGAATACATTGCAAGGGACCTATATTGATAGATTGGCTGCCTTCTCCTCTACCAGTTTTGCAGATGTGGTCATAGCTGGTGAGAGGATTGAAAGCCTCCTAAAGATGGGCAAAATTTCCGACAGTGGCGCAAGTTCATCCAGCAATCCCAGAAAGCCTTTTGTGGGACCCCGAAGGGCAGGTGAAACAAATTCCATCCATGCAAGCAGGGGCAGGCCTCAGTATGTTCACCGGTCAGTAGCAGCAGTTACCATTCCAGCTCCAATGCCACAACAATCAGCATATCCTCAACAACAACAACCGCAATATCAACAGCAAGTTCATTATCCGCAACAAAGGCCGTACAACAACAATAACCAACAACAACGTCCTTTCCAGCAAAGACCGTCACAGGCAAACCGAGTAATTGACCCAATTCCAATGACGTATGATGCACTCTTGCCACAACTCCTGAAGCTCAACCTGGTTGAGTTAAGGACATTGGCACCTCCGGATCCCACCAACATGCCAAAGAACTATGATGCAAATGCCAGGTGTGCATTCCACTCAAACGCACCGGGGCATAATACTGAAAAATGCAGGGCCCTACAGATGAAAGTCCAGGATCTGGTGGACTCAAAAGCTCTCAACTTTGCACCTCCTCCAATTGTCACAAGGAATCCAATGCCTAGTCACAACGGGCCCAGGATTAATGCTATTGAACAGGGCAAACCATCCACACTAAATAGTAGTGTTGCACAGATCCGAACACCTCTGGTTGAAATCAAAGCTCAGCTGTTAGAATGCCAAGTGTTCCCCGGGTGTGAACTCGGCTGTGGATATTGAAACATTGCCGTTAATGGATGTGAAAGGCTGAGAAACGGCATAGATGGTCTTATTAAGGATGGTATCCTTCAGATTACGACAATAGCAACTACAACTCCAACATTTCCTTCATCAACAATCACTGATACTCCTACAACGTCAGCAACCATTGTTCCAACGGATTCTACTACAACTCCAACAACTTCTCAATCAATCACTTCGACGGATACGAATTCAGTCACCATTCCTTCTACAACGACAACACCCATTATTCCATCAGTTCCTACTACAACTTCAACACCTTCTACAACATCAGCAACAGTAAATGAAAGCGTCTCAACGGTTACAATATACTACGATCCCGCAGATGTTCCTTCCAACAACTTACAACAAATTACTACTCCTGTCAGAGCTCCGGTTACCATATATTATGATCCACACACCATTGTGGTCCCTTCTGCAGCTGCTATCAGTCCGATCACTATCACAGTGCCAGGGCCAGTTCCTTACGAAAGCAACAATGCCATCCCTTGGCATTATGGCTCAGATCTATACTGCGAGGGGCAGAAAATCACTTTAGAATCATCAACTTCTTCACCTCAGATAGACAATGTGGGGGGAGGCGGAGGCTTCACTAGAAGCGGACTTCTCTTTGCCTCGCAAATTCCAAGGCCAGTTGCTGAAGCAGAAGCTGCTGCTAAGGCAAAAGGGAAGAGCATGGTGCAAGAAGAACCAGTTGTTAGAGAAGCTTTGAAGACTCCTTTTGATCAAGAGGTTGATGAATTCATGAGAATCATAAAGAAAAGTGATTACAAGGTGGTAGACCAGCTTCACCAAACGCCTTCCAAAATCTCCATACTACCATTGCTAATGTGCTCCGAGGCCCATCGGAACGCACTATTAAAGGTCCTGCACGCGACTTATGTGCCGGAGGAGATTACCGTCAATCAGTTAGAGGCTATGGTTGGAAATGTCAACGCTAGTCATGGACTAGGATTTACCAACGCTGATCTGACAACGGAAGGTCACAATCACAACAAGGCTTTGCACATTACCTTGGAGTGTAAGGGTGTAGTTCTTTCTCACGTATTGGTGGACACATGGTCATCACTCAATGTCCTACCCAAGAAAGCCCTTGTGAAGCTGGAACATGATGGATTGGCACTACGCCCAAGCAACTTGGTAGTGAGAGCCTTTGACGGTTCTAAGAGATCAGTTCTGGGAGAGATAGAGTTGCCTATAATGATTGGCCCACAAGTTTTCAAAACGACCTTCTTTGTGATGGATATACAGCCTGCCTACAGCTGTCTATTGGGTAGACCATGGATACACGCTGCTGGCACCGTGACGTCAACCCTTCACCAAAAGTTAAAATTCGAGTGGGAAGGCCAAGTCATTACCATTTGTGGGGAGGAGGATATTTTTGTTAGCCAGCTGGCTACTTTCAAATACATCGAAATGGATGGGGAGATCCATGAAACCATGAGTCAAGGGTTTGAGGCCTTGAATATTAATGAAGCATCTGCTGTACTGGGGACTTCCATCACCTTATATAAACAAGCCCGAAAGGTTGTTGAGGAGGGTACTGCTCAAGGCTGGGGCAAGCTGCTGCCAAATGAGAAGAAAGAAGACCGATTCGGGTTGGGTTACAGACCAACTCGACAAGATCAATCAGAGGCTGCAAAGGAGCCCAAGTTTGTCAGCGAGGGGATGCTCACCCCAGATGCTGTGAATAGTTTGGAAGATGAGTCAGAAGACGAGCGCAACCTGGAAAGCTGGATACGTCCAAGGATCCCGGGGAACCATGTCTCAAACTGGTCTTCCCAGGAAATTATAAGAGTTACTCCTGCAGAGTAATTATTATTTCCTGTTTTTAAAAGCATGCATCAAGTCCTGCATCTTGCCCAAGATGTCAGGGCTCATTTTGTAATCGGGCCATCTTGTATTTTGTGCAAAGATCAATTAATGAATATCAGGACATCTTTTGCAAATGTGTCTTTTCTTTTCTGCTCATTGTTTTTCATTTTTCATTTTTTGTACAAAAATAAAATGGCAATGTTTTTTCAAAATGATAACTTCATTTTCAATTTTTCTAAACAAGATAAAACTGATCACTAAAATGAACAAATCTAAACCCTTGCAGAGAATGCCCTCCAGACTGCACCGACAACAAAACCGCTATGACTTCATATGACTTTGACAATCCGATTAATCAAGCCGATGAAGGGGTTGAAGAAGATTATGAGCTACCTGAAGAGCTAGCCAGGTTGTTGAGACAAGAGGAGAAGGTTATCACTCCTCATCAGGAGGAGGTCGAAATAGTTAATCTTAGTACAGAAGAAGACTTGAAAGAAGTTAAGATCGGGGCCTGCCTGCAAGATTCGGTGAAAGAGCAACTTATTGACATGCTTCGGGAATATGTGGATGTTTTCATGTGGTCTTGGATATGCCAGGGTTGGACACCAACATTGTTATGCACAAGCTGCCCCTGAAAGAAGATTGTCCGCCAGTGAAACAAAAGTTGCGCCGTACTCGCCCGGATATGGAAATGAAGATAAAAGAAGAGGTGCAGAAACATTGGGACGCCGGTTTCCTCGCTGTAACTAGTTACCCGCCGTGGGTTGCTAACATTGTACCTGTGTCTAAGAAGGATGGCAAGGTAATGATGTGTGTGGATTACCGGGACCTGAACAGAGCCAGCCCGAAAGATGACTTCCCATTACCTCACATTGATGTATTGGTTGACAATACGGCTCAGTTCTCGGTGTTCTCCTTCATGGATGGATTTTCAGGATATAATCAGATCAAAATGTCGCCTGAAGACATGGAGAAGACAACTTTCATCACACCTTAGGGCACATTTTGTTATAAGGTGATGCCATTCGGACTGAAGAATGCTGGTGCCACTTATCAACGGGCTATGGTAACATTATTCCATGACATGATCCACAAAGAAATTGAATGTTATGTGGATGACATGATTGCCAAGTCCCTCACAGAAGAAGACCACCTGGTGAATCTGTTGAAGCTATTCAAGCGTCTGAGGAAGTACCAATTAAAGTTGAACCCCAACAAATGCACATTCGGGGTGCGTTCCGATAAGCTGCTAGGATTTATTGTGAGTGAGAAGGGAATTGAAGTTGACCCTGATAAAGTCAAAGCCATTCAAGAAATGCCCGCACCGAAGACCGAAAAAGAAGTTCGGGGGTTCCTAGGTAGATTGAACTACATTTCAAGGTTCATATCTCATCTTACGGCAACCTGTGAGCCCTTGTTCAAGTTATTAAGAAAAGAACAAACGGTCCGGTGGAACGAAGACTGGCAAAAGGCTTTTGACAAAATCAAGGAATACTTACAAGAACCTCCAATCCTGATACCTCCAGTTGAAGGAAGACCTCTAATAATGTACTTGACAGTATTAGAAGAGTCAATGGGATGTGTGCTGGGCCAGCATGACGAGTCTGGTCGAAAAGAGTATGCAATATACTACCTAAGCAAAAAGTTTACCGACTGTGAACAACGTTATTCACTGCTCGAGAAAACTTGCTGTGCTTTAGCGTGAGCTGCTCGCTGACTAAGGCAGTATATGTTGACCCACACCACTTTATTGATTTCAAAGATGGACCCAGTTAAGTACATTTTTGAGAAGCCAGCACTTACCGGACGGGTTGCAAGATGGAAAATGATTCTCATAGAATATGACATTCAATACACATCTCAAAAAGCCATCAAGGGCAGTGTGTTGTCTGATTATCTTGCTGAGCAACCCATTGATGATTACCAGCCTATGAGATTTGACTTCCCTGATGAAGACATCGTGTTCATAAAAGAAAAAGATCATGAAGAGCC
This sequence comes from Lathyrus aphaca, assembly GCA_963966055.1. Taxonomy (NCBI): domain Eukaryota; kingdom Viridiplantae; phylum Streptophyta; class Magnoliopsida; order Fabales; family Fabaceae; genus Lathyrus; species Lathyrus aphaca. The sequence goes on from OZ014523.1 coordinate 474,003,450, forward strand.
TATTCACACTGAAGGGCCTGACCCAGAAGAAGAATGGACTATGATGTTTGATGGGGCTGTTAATATGAATGGTCGTGGTGTTGGTGCGGTACTCATTACACCTAAGGGAGTTCACATGCCTTTCTCGGCAAAACTCACCTTTAACTGCACTAACAACGAAGCTGAATACGAAGCTTGCATTATGGGTCTTGAGGAAGCCATTGACCTCAGGATCAAGACTTTGACTGTGTTCGGGGATTCAGCTTTGGTAATTAATCAAACCAATGGTAAATGGTACACTCACCAGGATCATCTGATTCCATACCGGGACTATACAAGGAGATTACTGACTTTCTTCACAACAGTCAAAATTGAGTATATCCCTCGGGATGAAAATCAGTTCGCAGACGCTTTAGCTACCATTTCGTCCATGATAAAAGTTCAAGCGGCCAACTTTGTGCCTCGGATTTCAGTATCCAGACTTGACAGGCCGGCATACATATTCTCAGTAGACATTTCTAAGGATGATAAGCCTTGGTTCCATGACATCAAATGCTTCTTGGAGGATTAAACATACCCACCTGGGGCATCATCCAATGATAAGAAGACATTGAGAAGGCTAGCTGGTAGTTTCTTCCTGAATGCTGATGGATCCCTGTATAAGAGAAACTTTGATATGGTACTTCTCAGATGTGTTGATAAGGCAGAAGAAGACTTGTTGATGCACGAGGTGCACGAAGGATCTTTTGGTACCCATGCGGGAGGGCATGCTATGGCTAAAAAGTTGCTAAGATCAGGTTATTACTGGATCACAATGGATGCAGACTGTTGTGCTTATGCCAGGAAATGCCATAAATGCCAGATTTATGCAGATAAAGTGCATGTGACTCCAAATCCTCTAAATGTAATGTCTTCACCTTGGCCCTTTGCCATGTGGGGCATTGACATGATAGGCAAGATTGAGCCGACTGCTTCAAATGGCCACAGATTTATCCTGGTAGCCATTGACTATTTTACCAAGTGGGTCGAAGCAGCTTCTTATGCAAATGTCACCAGGCAGGTAGTAGCCCGATTCCTGAAGAAGGACATCATCTGTCGGTATGGAGTGCCCGAGCGAATCATTACTGATAATGGTTCCAACTTGAACAATAAAATGATGACAGAACTGTGTCGGGACTTCAAAATCCAACACCACAATTCTTCTCCTTACAGGCCAAAGATGAATGACGCTGTAGAGGCAGCTAACAAGAATATCAAGAAGATTGTGCAAAAGATGGTGGTCACCTACAAAGATTGGCATGAAATGCTACCATTTGCCTTGCATGGGTACCGTACCTCAATCAGAACATCCACCGGGGAAACACCGTATCAGCTTGTTTATGGTATGGAGGCAGTCCTACCTGTAGAAGTTGAGTTACCCTCCTTGCGGGTACTAATGGATGTTAAACTAAATGAAGCATAATGGGTCCAATCTCGTTATAATCAACTGAGCCTGATTGAAGAGAAGAGATTAGCTGCAATCTGTCATGGGCAGCTGTATCAGAAAAGAATGAAGAAAGCCTTCGATCAGAAAGTCAGGCTTCGGGAATACCAAATTGGAGATCTTATACTGAAAAGACTCCTTCCTCCTCATACAGACCACAGGGGCAAGTGGACTCCGAATTACAATGGTCCGTTCATAGTAAAGAAAGTTTTCTCTAGCGGAGCACTGATGCTCAGTACTATGGATGGTGAAGACTTCCAGTCCCCTGTGAATTCAGATGCAGTTAAAAAATACTTTGCATAAAATGACCCGTTGGACATAAAAACAGAATGTAAGTCCAGGCAAAAATAGGGCATCCCGGCGAGTCCAAAACAGAATAAAAGACTCGGGCAAAAATAAGGGAAAAAAAAAATGTACACCCGCTGAGTTGAAAAGCCACATTGGACAGCTCTGGCAAAAATGGGTATCCCGGTGGATTGAAAACCCGAAAGGGCGATCCACGCAAAATTAGGGAATAAGCGAACAGCTGCACTCTGAATTCGTCTGTATCACTCACAACATGGCAAACTTCGAAAAGTTAAAGCATCGGTCAGAATCAGCCTCTTCAAAAGCAAGACGAGAAGAACGTCAATGTCATGCGAGTCATAGCAAAAAGGAAGTACACTGAAGTGTCGTCAACATTGCCAACACCTTTTTGTTTATCAATTTGTAACAATCTCCTCGTTTCAGGGGACTTGTTTCTTTGACTGTACTTACCAATTCAGGGCACACAAGTTAATAAAATCAGATCTTCAGTCACGCTTTTGTCTCGTACATTTTTATCTTTAGTTGCAAAAAATGTCCGATGTCCTTGGTTGCATAAATACAAATGCGTCTTTTCTAAATTACATGCGTGCAGGAAATATATTTACTCCCGGGAGTGTCTGAAATCCTATGATGGAACCCAGTAAGGGATACCTCGGGATATTTGTACGTTTCTTTGTCATAACGGGATTGCGGGAATCCAAAGCGCAACATAGGGCATGAAAGCTTCTCCCCAGCAGGATCTCTACAGAAGCCTCTAGGAAGGTCGTCCAGTGATCGTTCTCCCAAGTCAAGTGCAAAGACAGGGAACCACCTCCAGCCTCCGTCTAGAAGAGCAATGCCCGAGGATCTCACAACAAAGTGACGAAAGCTCCCGCAGTCCCAGCTGGGCCCCTCATCATCAAAGATAGGTTTATCAGTGACCTGTATCCCCAAGCAGTCATACATATTATCAGATCTACCAATGATCTTTCCCCCCAGCTGGGGATGTCCTTCCAAGCAAATCAATCAGAAATCTCTACAGCAACGGGATCCGAATCCCGGATTGGTATCTTTGCATAAACATAGTATTCGCATCATATTTGCCCCCAGAGCGTAGCATTCCGTCTAATACGGAGCATTACGGCAAAAATCAAACATATTGCATAATCAGAAGCCATGTTTTGAATCGGTCACCTGTGAATATTGACATCCCATCAACGATATACCAGACACCTCTCAATTCCCCAGCAGAATATCAGAGCATTTTCTTTTGACACACGTCCGTGTCATCTTTCCCCAGAAAGACGCCGGAATACTTTTCTACAAACAGATACTTATGCTTTACAGATAATCCTTGACACTCGTCTGTGACATATTCCCAGCAGAAAGCCAAAGCGTCCCCTTTGCACTCACAAAAAACATATTAATACACTCTCCTGACACCCGTCCGTGTCACCTCTCCCCAGCAAGTTGAACACTCGTCCGTGCCTCACAACGCTTATTTTCACTCCTACAGATGCTCACCCGTATCTTGTATGCACACTTAATGCCCCTCAGAGTCGACACTCGTCCGTATTCTTTGTTAACCGGTTGGTACTCGTCCGTATCATCATCTCTGAACATGCGACATCGTTTGTTTCTACCGATACTCGTCCGTATCATAGTCTTAAGGATGCTCGCCCACATCTTTAATCCATACACCGTGTCAAACACTTATACCTTTTCTTTCTTGAATTTAGGCACTCGTCTGTGTCTACCACTCCCCAGAAGAGTTTCCAACAAACCCCCGGTAAAAAGCAAATTTCTTTTCTATCTGACATTCGTCCTATGTCATGATACTTTCGGCAGCCGTACCCTGCCAGGTGATCGTCCTTCACCTTATGATGATCGTCCTTCATCATTCCCCCCAGCGGAGTCTCCATTATTGGAACCCTTTTTTATCCGACATTCGTCCTATGTCGCGATATTTTAGCAGCCGTACCCTGCTAGGTGATCGTCCTTCACCTCTTGATGATCGTCCTTCATCATTGTATCCGATGGTCGTCCCCATCGTTGATCTTGTTATCTGACATTCGTCCTATGACATGATAAACCCCGAGAGCAGCCGTACCCTGCTAGGTGATCGTCCTTCACCTCTTGATGATCGTCATTCATCATGCTTATCTGATGGCCGTCCCCATCATCGACTTTTTCTATCCGACATTCGTCCTATGTCGCGATACTTTCAGCAACAGTGCCTTGCCAGGTGATCGTCCTTCACCTTAGATGACCGACCCTCATCTTATCTCCAACAAGAGCAGCCGTCCCCTGCTAGGTGATCGTCCTTCACCTTCGATGACCGTGCCTCATCATTTATTTCATTTATTTCTTTAACCTGATGGCCGTCCCCATCATTAACTTTACCTTTGATCCCCAGAGAATCTTTGTTTGATAGATGTCCCCATCGTGATACTTCCATCACCCCAGCATGTCGGCCGTCCCCGTCATCGCTTTATCCCCAGCAGTCGTCCTCTGCTCGACGGTCGTCCTCTGTCGCGCGCAGTTTATAATCATGCTTTATTGCCTTTTACAATCTATATCCCTTTTCTTCTTCATTCAGTGAGTGCAAATCTTGGACTGTCTTTGGTATTCAACCACAAGTTATCTTGTTTGCCTATTAAGCCCGATGCTTACATCCTGCACAGCTAACTCATGTTTGAATAGGGGCAGCTGTAAACACCCCAAATTTTCCCTCACTCATTTCACCATGGCTTGTGACTCTTTCCATTTGCATAATTTCAATCATGTCATCTCATAGTACAGTTTTGTTTCACTGCATAGTTCAAATTCATCTGCATCTAGGATTTTGTGATCTGAGCAATCCCTAAGCCATTTGAGCCACTCCAAAGGTCTACAATCATCTCAAGAGGGTCCATGTATTCTCAAGCATCATATTATATCCTCCCAAGATCAGAGAAGTCAAAAAAATCACAAGAACTGAGAAAAGCATGGAAGCAGAGCCAGACTTAACTGTAAAATTAGGGTTTTGGTTTAACTGTAAAATTAGGGTTTTGGTTTCAGAGGCCATAACTCCAAATTTTTTGGTCATTCTTGTTTCTATTGGTCTCTATATGTTATAAGGATCCTACATACCAATTTTCATGAAGAAATTCAATGGGGAAGGCATCTGATCCATAAATGACTTCTTGAGCAAGTCAGTGCAAAATCAGGGCATCTGAGGCCCACAATCATCCAACCAAAGGGTTTTCTCCATCATTTTTGATGTTTATGATCTTTATTTGATCTTAGAAGAAGTTAGAAGTTCACAAAATTGAAGAATTTCAAGCCATTTGCAAAGTTGCCATTTTGGGAAAGTGACTTGTAATGCAAACTTGCCATTTTGGGAAAGGTTTTCAACCTCCTCTTTTTGATTAAAAAATGCTTCAAATGAAAAATTCTTGTTCATGAAAGTTGTATATTGGTTCATTCCCTTTTCAAAAAGTACAAGAACTTGATCTAATTCATCATAGATCTCAAGTTATGGCCTTGCAAAGTTGGGAAAAATCATTAAAATTCACTTATGCACCAACGAGGGAAGTTTGCAAAAACACTTGCCAAAGCCAAATGTGACCTCTATTTGACTTCTAAACCTTACACAAACATCATACATGGTCCATAACTCAGAATTGCCCAAGGGATTTCTCATTTTCATGCTTTGAATTACAAGTCACCATAAGGCATTTCTCATGAATCATCAAGAATGGAATTTTTGCAAAAAGGGACTTCTAATGATTGGATTAGTTGCTAAGTGATCTCAAAACATTATGACAACTTCATGTGGTCCATTTTGCTGCAATTTGCCCAAGAGTTCATAGGTTTCTTTGCCTTGGTTCACAAAGATTTCCAAAGAGGGAAAAGTTGCAAGAGCCATGCTACCACTTGCCTAAGCCATTACAACTGCACAAAAACAATCCAAAGGCCTTCCTTGATCCATGCTGAACCCAGCCATGCCCCTAATCTTCCTCTGACCCGAGCCATACCTATGGTACACAAAGTCATGACTTTTTGCATCTTTGCCCATACCAATCAAACCGTGACATTACCAACCCTCTGCCCAATCAGAACTTAATATGTGGACCTCAAAGACTTGAAACATACACACACACAAGCCAGCATCCTCCCATAAGCCAGGATACACAAAAACTGCAAGTTTTCTTCATCTCTTCGAAACTCTTCCCACAGCCATCAGACTTCAATTTTCTCTTCACCAACAAGTCACACACCCTCCATAGAACCAAAATCAACCATTAAAACAGCCAAAAGCATCACACACACCAACTGCAAAACCTGCTATACCAGAACTGAAACTTCCAAAACAACCACCATTAAAGGTTTTGAAGCACCTCATTAGTCTCAGGAGGTTCAGAGAAGACTTTTTGCACTAAGGAAAGTCCAGAAAAGCTCACATTTGCAGTTCATCGTCTCAGGTAAGCTCAAGAATCAAATTTCTCAGAGCTTGTTTCTTTTGTTACAAAGTGAAAATATATGTTATGCTGGTCATGTTGATGCTCTTAGAATTAAAAATGGTGAAGAAATGAGTATTTTGTGGTCCTCTGAAATTTCACCCGTGAAATAGTTTGATTCAATTCTCTTTGTTCTTGGGTTGTAAATGATGTTTGAGGGTTGATTTGAATGGGGTTTGGGTAGAGGATCATTTCTGGGTGGTTGATTTGATGTGGGGTGGCATGTAGAGTGTTTTAGGGTTTTGGACACGCCGGAGAAGATGACCGGAGCTCCTCTCTGGTCACCTGAAATTGATTAAGTCCTAACCCTAATTAATTTTCCAGTTTGCTTCGTGACCATTGGATGTGGATTAGGTTAACTTTTGAATGGTCCAGATCAAGTCACTTAACCCTAATTCAGTTTTATTAATTTAATTAAACGTAATTAGTTTAATTAAACTGAAACGAATCTCAGCCTTTAAAAGGCGCGCACAGTCAACCTCCTTTTCTTCAGTTCAAATCTAGGCCATTGGATCTACATACTTTCTCTTTTAATTCATTTTTATTGCATTTTAATTGTATTTCTTTCCACATTTTATTAAAAATAGTAAAATGCTTCTAAAAATTTTCATTTCTTGCATCATGACTTAAAATATTTTTCTCATTCTGAAAATAATTTTTATTTTATTTTTTTGCATAAATTTCGTATTTTTAAAATATTTAAGTGTTTATTTTAATTAATTAATGAGAATTAATTAATTAAAATACCATTTAAGTTTCTAAAAATCACCAAGAAAATCATATTGCATCTTGATACATTTAGAGACATTATCAAACTCTTCACACAAATTTCTTTTTGGTTCTTGACCTATTTTGACATTTTTCTTTGAATTTAGGGTTCTTAAAAGTCAATATTTTTACCCTAACTTAGAAAAGTCCTTTCTGCCTAACCATGAAGATTTTGATTATGGTTCTTTTTGCATTTCATTACTCATGTCATTTAGTTTCTAGGATAAATTTGGTTTGATTTTATTCTTCATTTTCATTTTGTTTTGCATTTATCATTGAGAGGTACCTTAAAACCCTAGCCAACCTGAGAAAATCATAACTTCCATTAGGTTAAGATTTAGGTCTCCTCCTTTGGGAAGTGAACGTATGTAGGGTTAGGGTTCCTTTGATCCTATTTTCAATTTTTTATCATATCATTTGCTTCTGATTTTGAATTTTGCATTGCCTATGGTTTGTAAACCCTAATTTTTGTTTTCATTTGCATCGATCCCTCATATGCTTGCATACATGAACTTGCCATGACATTTTGTGCATCCACATGACATATAAGACATCTTAGGACACATTAGAATCATATTTGATCATTGCATCATCCATTTGCCATGTTTTTGCTTTCATTACATGTCATGTGTTTTCATGAACTTTCATGCTTCTTACTTGTCTCATTTGCATTCCCATCTCTTGTATGATCATCCACATCTCATGTCTATCATTTTCATCATCCCCTAACATCATTTACATCTTAATTTGCTTCTGGTTTTGGTTTGCATCCTTGCATCACATCTCATTTTTATTTCATTTCTTTTCTTGCTGCTAACTTTTCAGGTGGTAAGTATTTGAGAAGTGAATTTGCCTTCACTTCTCATAATCTCTTCTCATCTCTTTTTATGCATCCATTGCTTCATTTTTACTTGTGAATTGGAGTGAGCTTTCTCATTCATTCTCCCTCCTCACCTTCTTTCTTCAAGCAACTTATCTTCTTAAGTGAAGTAAGTTGTCTTGCTTCTTGCTGCTTCTTTTCCTTTCATTTGCTTTTTCCTTGGTGGCTCTCTTGAAGATCTTATTGCAAGCCTCATTAACCCTAGGGACACCCAAGCATGATCACAATTAGGGTTTGATTAGTTCCCCATTAGTTTTTTCCTTTGTGTCATCTTTGAGTCTTCTCTTCTAATCTCTTAATCAAGGACTAAACCCTTAAGGCTTTAAGGCTTTGTGATTAGGGTTATGCCTGTATCCTTCTATTAGGATGGAGTGTATAACTTTAATCCCAAGAGTTAAACCCTTAATGTGTTTAAATCCTTTAATCAATCCATCTAATAGTCACTAAGACATCAAGCTTGTAACTTGGGCCTTGCATTAGGGTTCTAATTCTTCCTTAATTGGTTAAGAAGGACTAACCCTAGTGTTAATGGATAAGTCCCCCTCAATTTTTCTTACAAACCATAAAATTCACTTCTTAATCTTACCATTAACTAAAATCCACTTTAATAAAGACTTATTTTGTCATGAGGTTAATCCCTAATCATGGATTAAGTTGAGGAGCCTTTCTCAGCTTAAATGTTCTCATCTATTATCCTTCTATTAGGATGGTGTAATGGGTCCATTAAGTCCTTGATTATGGCTTAAACTCATTACTTAACACTAAACCAAAATACCAAAAACATCTAAATAAATGCAAGTAGGTTAATGATCTTAATCCTACATCATGGTGATTAAGTGTGAGGTGCTTACTTCATACTTAAGGTATTCTCATTACCCCTAATCAGAGGGAGGATGTGATGAGTTTACTAACCCTTGGTTTAAGCTTAAGCTCATTTTCTTATCACAAACTCAAAAGCAATAAAAGATTGAAAACACAAAAAACAAACAATAATCGTCTCCTCCGGGATTCTTTTCTCATCATCTTCACTCACAAACGAGAACTTGCTTCTTCCGTCTAATGCAAGACAGTTTGCACCTGAGCCAGACAGGTCATACACTTGAGCATAGACAAGAAAGCAGTTCACCAGTCAATTTACCTTTCAGTCTCTTTGAGTCAAACTATGATGTTCTGACTTCCTCATTGCACGAGAGGATACGTAGGCATAACTTAACAGTTATCGAACAAAAGTCTCTGTATATCCCCCTCTTCCAGCATTATTCTTTAAGCCTCATAGTCTTGAGCTTTGCACTCTTTCCTTACACTAACACTTCTCTTATACACTTCACATTTCTTTCACACTGACACTTGCATTCTTTTCCAGCTTTTTGTACACAAAATAGCACTGACACTACCCCTTTTAAACACAAATCTTTTAAGCGTGGATCCCGTCGAGTACAACGGACAATCTGGGTGCTAATACCTTCCCAGGTTGTAACCAACCCCCTTTCTCAGTTTCTCTGGTTCGCAACCGTCTTATCCATCTCTTCTTAGGTTTATGCAGCATTACCTTTCCTTCGGGATAAAAATGCCTGGCTGACGACTCTATTCATTCCTTCTCTTTCGTCGACCGTTCACGTCTGTACCCTATATGACTTAGCCTCATTTAGTGGGAGCGACACCTAACCCTAACTAACTACTAACCTAGCTCCATTCCTAAACCTAACTTCATTCCCATATCTAGCTCCAAGCCTAGCCCCTATATAATCACTAATCACTTCAATTCAAAAGGTCCCAAAAATTTCCAAATTTTTCACTCTCTCACAATCACTTTTTCTCTCCCACTTTTCCTCCATTTTCCCTTTTCACCAAAGCTTTTTGAAGAAGCTCTTCAAGTTTCACATTGAAACTTGAAGATCTTGAAGCTTAGCCTCCAACCTCCATTGAATTATGGATTATAGAAGAAGAAGCTACTGATTTTTGTGAGGATTTCGACTTATCGGAAGTGCACGAAGGTTCAAGCATCAAGAACGCATTTATTTTGCGGATTCGCGGTTTTCTTGGTTTTCTCTTCGATCAAGCTCCGATTCTTGCAACATCCACCGAAGCACTTCTCTGCTTCGTAGGTTTGTGATCTAAATCACTTCTCCTTTAAGTTATTCTCTTCATCTCGCCATTTCGGCATTCTTTAATAGCTTTTCGTTTTGGTTGTGATCGATTACGTTTTCGTTATGTGTTGCTTGCGATTTGTAATTTTTAATGGATTAGAAGTTAAGGTGTAGATGGTTATAGGTTCTAGCATGTGTAAATAAGCCCCAATTGAGTAGAAATTTGTGTTAACATGTTCCTAGGTGTGTAAGAGATCATTAGAAGTGAGTTTGTGGCCAAAAGCACTTATTTCTAAACTTTTTTTCACATTCTGATCAGTGTTAACCGGTTAACGCGCGCGTTTTAGCCACAAATCAGTGCAGTTTTAGGACCGTTAACCGGTTAACCATTTGGTTAACCGGTTAACGCTGTTAGATTTTGGAATCTTTGCTTATTTGATAGCTTAGTCTTGATTTCTAGTGCCTCTAATGTTCATACATGTTTAGGTACTGATTTTAGGGAATTTCCTAGGTTGGTTTCGACATCTCATTCCCCCATTTCGAGTCGTTTCGACGCGTTTCTATTTATATTGCATGTTATGCGTTTTCGTGTTCCTTTGTGTATAATTTGATTTCTTGCATTTTGTTGCTATGTTTATGCATCATTTGGCATGTGAATAATCATGTTGCATTCTGTTTTTTACATCTCTCGCATTGCGTTAAATCATTTTGCATTTCATTGTATCAAGATATGTTGCATTTCACATAATCATGTATGTATGTGCATTTGGTTACATGCTTGATCACATCATTCACACCAATTCAATTCTGAATTTTGAATTAAGTTTGACATTATGATTGATCTATCATGTTGCATGTTCATGATCGATGCTCATTATGTTCATATGCCATATTCATGTGCCATATTTTGCATACTTGTTGCATGATCAATCATGTGGTGCATTCTTGCATAACCCTAAAAAAGGCTCATGTTATTTCAATTATATATGTTGATCTATGTTTAAATGCATATTCATGATGAATTTAGTACATTTTTCATTGAGTTTGTGCATTAAAAAAGGAAAATAATCAAATATGTATTTTACATTTCATAGCTGACTTTGCATATAGGTGTTGTAGAATACATGTTGTTTGTCATGTTTGCATGTTGTATTTGACTTTTTTACACCTACCTTTTCATGCTGCATGCTGGCTGTAAAAGGTTGCTTTGTGTTATGCATTGTTTTCATAGCTGTTTATGTATTAGGGGCTGTAATAGGTGCTGAATTTTGTTTTTTAGCATTCTTTTAGTCTTTAGAATTAAGATAGAGTTTAAATAGTTTCATAGAATCATTAGAATTTAATTGTTGTGTGTTTGCCTTATTATTTTTAATAAAATGCAACACTAATCTTTGTTTTGTAGGGAGGGAAATGTATGTTCCTTACACCTTATCCTTTTATTTTTGTGCATTTCTTTATGCATTTAATTCATCCTTTTATTTCCATACTTGTGATTGGTAGGATCTCCCCTTTGTTAGGACCACCTTATCTTCCTTAGGAAGTAAGTTGCATCCTTTTTCTTTTTTCTTTTCCTTTTTCTCTTTAGGATTAGAAAAGCCTCATTAACCCTTAGGACCACCATTTTAATAAATAACTTAGGGTTGGTCTTAGTCCCCCTTGTTTTTGTCCTTTTTCCGATTGGAGTCTTCTTTCTCATCTTCAAACAAAATTCAAAAAGACTTAATAAATGCATGAAAGGATCCCTTGTGTATAGTCTTATTCCATGGGGCACTTGCATTCATTCCATCTTGGAATAGTGTAAGCTTGTCTAGCATGATGTACAAGTCTCATCAAGGGGTTATTTCACAAAGAAAACCTAAAAGATACTTCTTCACACAAAAGCAATAAAACATTTAATAATAAAAAAACAAGCTAGTGAACTTAGACCCTAATTCATGGAAACAAGTCTTGGATAAATTCTCCTTGCTTGGTGTGCTTGTTCTATTATTCCATCTTGGAATGTAGTAGCAAGTACACATTCTATGGAAAAAAGTTTGAATTCACTTCATTGTGCCAAATTCATACAAAACTCTTAAAAGGCAAAAACAAACAATAAGCGACTTTCCTGCGGGAACTTCTCTTCTCATCTCACTTACTCTCAACGCGAACTTGCGACGACTTGTCTCACATGCAAGACGGTAAACGCACTCGTGCCAGACGAGCCTGCAACACCTGAGCATAGACATACGCAGTTCCAGCTATAAAAAAACACAAACAAATAGTTCCCGCATGGTTAGGCGAACTACGTCGACTCTGATCCTCATTTTCCCGATGAGGTACGTAGGCAGCGGGGTAGGGCCCGTTCGAGCACATTCTTTATTTTCCCTACATTTCCCCCTTTCATTCCATTCTTTCTTTTTATTCTCTTTCTCAGTTCCCTTTCTCATTCCATTCCAGTTCCATCAGCATTTTTATTCAGCCGTAGTTATATTCTTTTACCCTTTGAAGCAAGCAAGCAAGCATGGATCCCGTCGGGTACGGCGGACGATCTGGGATGCTAATACCTTCCCAGGTCGTAACCGACTCCCGAACCCAGATCTTTGGTTCGCAGGACCTTGTCCTTTCCTTCTTCCTCAGTTTTGTGCAGCATTACCTTTCCCGTTCCTTCAGGATAAAAATGTCTGACTGGCGACTCTACCTTTTCCGCGCTACTTTCGCGTTTGTACTAGGATGAAAATCCCGGGAGCGACAGCTGGCGACTCTGCTGAGGATCGAACTCAGAATCTCTGGTTTCCCTTGTAGAGTCAATCCTAGCTCCTGTTTGTTTTTTTCTTTCTTTTGGGTGTTTATATGTGTGTGCTGTTGTGCTTATTTACTGTTTTCATTTATAGTTTATTTTACAGCTTTATTTACTGCTTTCAGTATTTATTTTCACATGCTTCATATACTGGACTGTTTGGTTTTCATTTTTCTGTGGGATGGGGTTATTGTGAGATGAGCTCGTAACCGGGGCTCGAGTGTACCTTAGGATTTAGAGTGGTTCCACTTTGGCTTCATGCCATCTTGATATGTTGGTATTAGTGAGTTCCACGCTTGACTTGCGACCTTCTCAGAAATGTATTGATGCCAGAATCTTTCTGGGTTAATACACTACCTTGGTAGTTATGTGCAGTCAGGGGACCGATCATTGAGAACCTTTGTGGAAACATCCCTCTCCAGTGATGACAGTGGCAGACCACATTTGTTGGCAAACCCACTCGCATCCGAAGGCCCATTGGGAACTCGCATAGGATGGCCTGGTTCTCTTATAGGAATCCAGTTAAGGCAAACTGTTCGTATGACAATAGTATTGTACCCTTCAGGATGAATGTACTATTGTTTCTCGATTCAGTGCTTGAAGTTGAGGACTTATGAGGGATGCTTGTTTCCTTGGACTCGGCTGAGACCTCCCTGAGTAGTACATAATGCCAAACCGATTCCCTGATTTGGTCATGAGCCATTTCTCAGAAATGGTGAACGTATTATTGTTATTCGGCTTTGAGAGTCCGTGACGTTTGACCCGAGTAGCACACCCATGAGATTGGGAGGGGTTTACAGGTTTGTAGGAGCCCAAAACTTCAACATACCCATGTATGCCAGTACACTTCAGTAATATGATCTTGTTCTGTTAATTATGGATTATGAAATCATGAACTCCTTATCAGAAAGATACTGGTGATGATATTGTAGCCTTGCACAAACACTTGATAATCTGATTCACTACACAGACACATCACTGAACACATGCCTTTACTTGCATAACATCATAACATCATTAATCATTTGTGTTCTTTTTTATTCTCAGGGTTCATTACCTCCCATTTCCGGTCATATTTGCTGCTTCAACATGGAGATTCCAAGGAAACAAAATGTCCACTATACTTTCCCACAGCCGGAGACAGAGAGTATTCAGGGATTGATTAGCTTGATGGGTGACAAAGTCCTTGATGATTTCAGGAAAGAGTTTGGAAAGATCCTGGATTATATGAACAAGCCCTCAGTTGACCAGAGGGATATCTTGCATTCTTTGCTGCAGTTCTATGATCCACAACTGAGGGTTTTTGTTTTCCCTGACTATATCTTGGCTCCCACATTAGAAGAGATATCCAGCATCCTCAAAATCCCCATAAAAAATGGTGCTCCTTACTATGGCTTAGAGAAGACGCCTTAATCCAAAGATATAGCTGAGTATTTTCTTATGGATTTATTCAAAGTTAGCAGAGAAGTGGATGCCACCAAAGGTAAAGGACTTTTCTTAAATTTTCTTATCAAGGAAGCTCAGGACCTGGCCTCTGAGAACAAATGGGCTAAGTTCAGCACCTTGCTTGCTTTGATAGTGTATGGGACTAGTTTGTTTCCAGGAGAGAAGGGTTTAATCAACATGGAAGCTATCACCATATTTTCCAGAAGAAATCTAATACCCACTTTTCTAGGTGACTTTTACTACAGGGTTCACCATAGAAATGAAAAGAGGAAAGGACATGTAAATTGTTGTGCACCCCTATTTGCTGATTGGTTTGTAAGGCAACTCCCTAAATCAGGACCTTTTCAGGATTTGATACAATCTTGGAAGTGGTCCAAAATATTAATGGGCTTAACCTCAGCTGACATTGCATGGGGATGCAACAGAGATCTTGTGGGCAAAGAAATGTTGGTCAGTTGTGGTAGCTTTCCAAATGTGCCCTTGATAGGGAGGAAAGGTGGGATCAGCTACAATCCTGTCTTATCTAGGAAACAATTTGGCTATCCTTTAAGAGATGTACCTTTGATTGAAGATACAAATGAGTCTTTATACTTTCCAGCAAAAGTAAATTTCAAGATGAGCATACTAGCATCCCAAGCTTGGGAAGTTAAAGTGATGAAAGGAAAGAAAGACTTTGGGAGAGTAGATCCCAACAATTATGATCCTTTCACCAGTTGGTTAGAGGATCGTGTGAAGACCCAGTTGCTCCCATTTTCTAGAGAAACACCTCTCTATCCCAAGGAGGTAGCGCCCACAACTTCAGTGCCTCTTCAAGATTATCAAATGTTGGAAGCCTTGTTTCAACAGCTCGGGTTGGAGAATCAAGAAGCTTATAATTCATGTTAGAAGCTGAAGATGCAGAATCAAAAGTTGGAGGAAAGAGCTCACAAAGCTGAAGAGATGGTTAGGCTCAAGCAGCAAGACTTTCAAGAGAGAGAGCTCTACTTCAAGAAAAGGGGATTAGCTGAAACTCGCAAGGTGGTCCAGCGCCAGAAGGAGAGGAAGGATTTGAATGAAGCCAATGAAGTTGTCACCTTATGGAAAGAGAAGCGGAAGGACAATTTGAGGAAGCAGAAAGAGCTGGAAGTCAAGCATAAGCTGGAAATCAAGAGTCTACAGGATTCTTTAGATGGACAGAGAGAGCTCCTTCAGAAGGCTTACCATCAAGAGAAGAGTCGTCTCCAAAGTTTAGCTGAAAGGCAACAAGCAGGAAAGGAAGCTCAAAGAGAAATAGAAGAATTGAAAGTCAAAGCTGATGTGAAGAGAGCCAAGATTGATCCTATTACAAGCCCGAAAAGTGAAAAGGAGTTCCTACAACAAATCGAGGAATTGCATGCCTCCTTTGACCTTAGGGATATCCTAATTCAGAAGCTCGTACAGGAACCTACACATCCAGATATAGCTCAGTTGTTGCAAGGTGTCAAGCGCCTTAGTTGGAGGTTACGTGATGTAGATTTTCCTAATATTTAGTCTTGTATTCATATGACTTGGATTACCCACAGGCTTGTTGTGGGAATCCCCTCTCTCCTGATGTACTTTTCTCTTGACATATGAATTTGCACCCTGTGAAGGTTTTTGCTGTTTCAATTATCTTCTGGTCTACTCGAAGTCTCTGGTTATATCTGTTGCACGAACATAAAATAAAGGCCACCACTTCATGTTTGAATGTCACACATGATTTTCTTGCGAGGGATATTTTCTCAACACCAGAATGGGATAGTAAATGAAACCTTGAGGATAAAAGGAACACATTTCATTACATACGCATCATTTTCATTTTCTTCTTTGTTTTGCAGGTTTTCTACAGGTTACTTAACATATTTGTGTTTCAGGAAAAGATTGCGAGAGCTTCCAAGACCCGACATCTCCGACAGAATATCCCGCATCGCTACGCAAATCGCAACAACCAGAGGACAAACATGGATGCTATGCAAACTGAGCTTAATGTGTTTCGCACTAGAATGGGAGAGTTCATGGTCATGATGCAAGGGATGGCTCAGGGACAACAAGAGTTAAGGAATGCAATTCAAGGGCTCAACCCTCCTCAGACTAATCCTCCTGTAACCACTCCCGACGTGCAAGTGACTCCTCCCAACACCAACAATGGCCCAGGTGGACCTCATGTTCCAGAACATGTCACAATAACTTTCATTCTGGTGCAAGACAAGCAGGAGGATCAGTTCTCTCCTTTTAACAACGACATGGGGTTCGGCGGAGAAGGAAATCTTCAAGACTTCTTGATGCTTGCTGAGAAATTCAAAGCCCTCGAGTGTAGAGACACTTTGGGGATAGATGTGTCTGACATGGGTCTAGTCCCCGGGGTGGTAATTCCTCACAAATTCAGGCCACCAACTTTTGACAAGTATAACGGTAGCTCCTGCCCTAAGACTCACTTGCAGGCATTCTACCGGAAAATTGCTGCCCATACTAGGGATGAAAAGCTCTGGATGTACTACTTCCAGGATAGTCTCTCCGGAGGGTCCTTGGAATGGTATATGAAGCTAGAGAGAAGCTCTGTAAGAAACTGGAAGGAATTGGGAGAAGCATTCCTCAAGCAGTATCAATATAATATCAACATGGCACCCAATCACACTCAACTTCAAAGTCTGACTCAGAAGAACTCCGAGAGCTTCAAAGATTATGCGCAAAGGTGGTGCAAAGTGGCCACTAGAGTGCAACCACCTTTGTTGGAGAGAGAAATGGTAGACCTGTTCCTAGATACCCTCCCTGGTGTAATACCTCAAAATTTTCCCTCGTTATTCATTCCCTTTACTGGCTTATAGTTCACATTTGCATATTCCACTAGGTCATTAACATTCACGATCATGCATTTCATTGGCTCCTAAGGCATGGGATCGAAGCATGTCCTGGTGATTTGGTTTTTTCATTCGAATGGGATTTATCTCGCTATTACACAAGAGATTAGGCAAAGGTTGAGTTTCCAATATCATGGATATTTTCCTATCAAAGCAGCACGTTTATTTTCTCCAAAAGATTTCTCAAAGGCTTCATGTGTCATGGATTTCAATTGAGGGGGCCTTTGTGCAAAGGTTGTTGATTCTTCACATCATGAATTATCTTTATTTAATATGGATCAAGAAGAAGATTAGGGTTTGGGGCTCTTCATAATTGAGTTTTGTTCAGTATTCATAATTTGGAAATCATAAGACGAGAGTTTCAAGAATATGTTTCAAGAAGTCCTCAATGCGCTAATGTTTTATCAGTTGATTATCGCTTACGACTCAAGATACATGGTTTATTGGTTGAAGTCGGTGATGGAGGTAGAATACAAGGTTGATCTAGATTGGAAGTTTAATGTTGACTAAGTATATGCGGATAGGTCATGTGGATCACCTGAAGAATAAAAATAATATCATTGTCAAGCTCATTTAAATGTCTGAGTTCATTTAGTCAAGACCGATTTAATTTGTGTCCCTAGTCAGGTTCAAAATTCGTTTCGTCTTAATTATTCAATTCTTCACCACTTTATCCATTCAATTTATTTCAAACGTGTATTCTAAAGCCCATTTTTGTTTAATTCCAAACCATAACTCATCTAAAGCGCGTTTCTTGTCAAGCCCATTACAAGTCAAAGTCCAATATCCCTTTTTCCTTCACATTTCTTAAACCAATTAACCTTTTCATCTTCTACGCCCTTTTGAAGTAACTATATCGTGAATTTTCAGTCCACTTTATCCAAATTATCAACCAAAGTCATTTTAATTCATTCTAAACTACTTATCCAAAAACAATATTTCATTTTTATTTAAGTGTTATTATCACCATACCATGGCCATTATCAAATTTAGAATAATATTCAAAAGAAAAGGTTCAAGTACAGATAGACTGTTATAAAAAAACAAAACAAAAAACAAGAGGATTATTAAAGGATCTTCTTCGAAAAACTTAGAAACTCTTCACAAAGGTCTTCATCAATTTCCAACACAAATAACAAAGCTATGACTTATCAAGGAGTTAATTACACAAATGGATAAGAAGAAAAACGAAAAATATTCAATAAAAGAAACTAATATAAAAAAACGGTTACAGTAAGAATCTTTGAATCTCTTGGCATCTCCAAAAACAAAAAAACTCCAAGAAAACTTCTTCAACCACTCTTCTCCTTCAATCATCAACAACTCTTGCAACTTTCTTCAAACCGAATCACCAAGCCGCAACAAAAATCTATTTCAATCTCCTACCCAATCTTCATTGTTCTTCATATGCCGCGTTTCAATCTCTCTTCGACAATAACAGGCATTATCACCGCCACATCGATTGTAACCTGCAATCATCAAGAACAACAATCATCAATTGAGAGAAGAGGAAGGAGATATACGGAAAACTCAACAAGAATCAAAGAAAAAAAATCAGGGTCACCTTCAGCAGTCTTTCTCAAAATCCTCACCGAAAATCTCCTAATCACTCTTCCTCTTCAATTGATCAATCTATGAGAAACCTTCAACTTCATCAACTCTTATTCAGCCTTCAATTTTTATCACCTTCGCGTTTCACCCTCAATATTCCAAGCTTTCTTCCAATGACCTTCCTCAAATTACCTTCTAGAACCTGCAAAAGAAAAAAATCATAACAAAACAAAGTTAGATATCAAAAAAATCAATAACTAACTTTCAGTTTCTAACAGAATTCATGACTAACCAATAGAAATCACATTCATGACAAATCATAACCGAAAACCTATAACTAAATCAAAGCAGAAAAATGAAAAAAACTAACTGAAAATAACAAACTGATTCTAGAAACTTCACCTGAATTCTTCACAAAAGCATCCTGGAACTTCATTTATAAATACGGTTCATCATTCTTCTGAGTATTCTCTCCATGATTTTTTGATCCTGATCCTCATTCACCATCCTTTCTCACCATTCCTTCTCTCTAATCTTCTTCTCTCAATCCAGATTTTTCTTCCTTCAAGCCTCTCCAATTCCAACTCTCATTCATCTCCATTGATAAAACTCCTCAGTTCCTTCAATCTGTTCTTGTTCTACATCATCTTCCATCATCAACTTTCATCAGATCTTCATCAACCTTCTGCAACAAACCTCTAACCATCTTCAATCACTCTTTGATCAGCAACCAAAGAACAACCTCGCAACCACGTCATTTTCGTATCGCTGCAACGATCTAGACGTATACCAGCATCAACTCAACGCCACTGCATGCAACAATAACCTGTAAGGAACACGAGGCTTTTCGTGATTTCAGGTTCAAAGACGATTGAAAATCCCGAACGGGAATAAGTGAAGAAGAAGTGTAACCGAATCATAACTTAGCGTAATCATACCTTGAAATCGTCTTCAACGCATCTACATCCTATTCATCTTCGAAGCTCCCTCGTCAACGGTTCAAGGTTCTCCATTTGTATCTTCGTCGGTGGCGAAACCTCAAGGTACGAAGTGCCTTTACTTTATTATTGTGTGGTGATGCTCGTTGCTCCCGTGTGATGTTTGTTTGGTTGTGAATTTCTGGATTTTTGGCGGATGGATTTTTGAACCTAGGGTTTTGTTTTCGGATTAGAGCAAGAGAGGTTAGGGGTAGAAGGCGTTGTTTCACTGCTTATCTTCTCCAAGGTTTCGTCACGACGGCGAGGTTTTAGGTGGAAGGATAAGCCACTTCCGGTGAGGGATTCGCGATGGCGCTTTGGGGAAAAAGAAAAAGATGATGATGGCAAAGTGGAAAGAAGAAGATGATGATGAAACGAAGATAAAAGGAGATAAGGAAGATGAAGGTGAAGGTGAAGGTTAGAAGAGAGAAAAGAGGGTGCGGTGGCAGAAGGAAGGTGAAGGTGTTAGACTTAGGGTTTGAAGTATGCTTCAGCTTGTTGGTCTTTGAGTTTTGTCCTTTGTTTTGTTTAATTATAAGG
The DNA here is from genome assembly GCA_963966055.1 of Lathyrus aphaca. Taxonomy (NCBI): domain Eukaryota; kingdom Viridiplantae; phylum Streptophyta; class Magnoliopsida; order Fabales; family Fabaceae; genus Lathyrus; species Lathyrus aphaca. The sequence goes on from OZ014523.1 coordinate 474,023,579, forward strand.
AAATAGTTCGTGTGATTTATTTAAGGAATATTAAGAATAAAATTAGAAGATTAATGGGAAGAAAAAGATTAATGAGACATTAAGAGTGATTAAAAGCTTTAAAATGAGTTTAATTCCTCTTAACTCCCAAGGAAAGTACCGTTAAGATAAGGTTGGTTTGTGTTTGAACTTCAGCCACACCGGCGGTGAAACGTGTTACCGTCTGGTTGGCCCTTCTAGCGGTGATTTGTGTGTGTGCCGTCCACCATAGCAACTATGTTCCTGCGCATTGTAAACCACAAGATAAGAAACCCTAGATCAGACCGTCCTCAATTAGTCAACATTATTGACTGAGTGTTCATGCCATACACCCTCAAGGGCCAGAGCAAATTGGGCCTTATCCATTGCTATTCGCACCTTGCATTTTTTAAGCACATTAAAACATAACTATAAAATATACTTACTGAACCCCCTTTATTTTCTTTTAGTTTCTTTAATTTTAGTTTTACCATAGTTTCAAAATAAATAAATAAAAAATAGTAAAAAGCACTAGAAAATTTCACAAAAATTTCAGTAGGTTGTTAATTCCAATTAGAAATTTTTGGCAATTTTATTTTCTGAATTTTAATTGTTTTCAATTTAATTCTGATTTTTCTTTTAATTAGCTTTTATTGAATTTCTTTTAACTGTACATGATTTTGTTCATTTTATTTTTTTCAACTTCCAGTAGGATTTTTGACCCATTCTTTTTGCCATGGTTAGAGGACTCATAATAGGACCTAGAATAATTTTGGTAGAATTTTTAGGTCATTTTATCCTCTGTTTTGGTAGCTTAATCCATAGAAAATTATAGTTAATCCTTAAGTAGAATTAGGTGATTTTTAGACATAGCAAACTTCTGAATTTTTAGGATATTTTTTAGCACAATGTAGTAGTTAATTTTAGGACCCTATAGGTTTAATTTCAGATTTTTTCCAGGGCTTTTAATATATTTAGTACATTAATCTTTAGGCCTTCATACATGTAAAATTCAATTAGTTTAGGTTAGAATATTAAGATCCATTAAGAACTAGTTTACTTAGATTTAATCTTAGGATATTAAATTGACTTAGCCTAGTTTAATTTCTGATTTTTAGAATGATAATATTGAATAGTTCCCTTAGTTTTAGGACTTAGGCTTAGAATTCATAATAAATGAACTTAGAATAAGTTTAGGCTTACTTTTTGGTTTTAGGCCTTAGCATTCATTTTTAGAATTTATTTCTTATGTCAATTTTAATGCCTTGCCATATTATTTGAAGTTTTTCACTTGTATAGGCCTCCCCTTTGTTTTAGAATTAACTTATCTTCCTTAGAAAGTAAGTTGAATTCTAGTAGTTTCTAGTTCTTTTCTTCATTAGGATTAGAAAGCCACACAAACCATTAGGACCACTTGTAAATAAATAAACAAAATTAGGATCGAGTCTTAGTCCCTTATATTTTGTTCTTTTTTTTTTCAACTTGAGTCCTTCTTTCTCATCTTCAAACAAAATCCAAAAACACTTAACAAATAAATGAAAGGATCCCTTGTGTATAGCCTTATTCCACGAGGCACTTGAACTCATTTCATCTTGGAGTGGTGTAAGCTTGTCTAGCATGATGTACAAGTCTCATCAAGGGGTTGTTTCACAAAGAAAACATAAAAGATACTTTTTTCACAAAAGCAACAAAAACACTTAATAAAGTTCAACAAGCTAGTGAACTTAAACCCTAATCCTAGGAAACCAGTCTTGGATAAATTCTCCTTGTTGGGTGTGCTGGTTCTATTATTCCATCTTGGAATGTAGTAGCAAGTACACATTCCATGGAAAAGAGTTTGAATTCACTTCCTTGTGCCAAATTCATACAAAACTCTTAAAAGGCAAAAACAAATAATAAGTGACTATCCTGCGGGAACTTCTTTTCTCATCTCATTCATTCTGAACGCGAACTTGCGACGACTTGTCTCACATGAAAGACGGTAAACACACTCGTACCAGACGAGCCTGCAACACCTGAGCATAGACATACGCAGTTCCAGCATAAAAAAACACAAACAAATAGTTCCCGCCTTAGTTAGAACTGAAATAGTTCCCGCATAAAGAAACAACCTTCCGAGCTTACAGATGGGCCAGGTTCAGTAAGATTTGACTGATGTGAGAACCCAGATGGCTAACGAAAGAACTGAAATGAGGGCTCAGATGAACCAGTTTACGGCAGTAATGACTGGGTTGGCCCAAAGCCTAGAAAGATTAAGAGAGTTGGTCGAGCGGAAAACTCCTGAAGAAAATCACCCAGGTATAGGGGGTACCAGCAACAATGATCATGTACAGCCTCGTACTGACCCCTCGGAGTTTGGACCTCATCTTAACCCTGACATTAATGCTATCAGGAATACCCAGGGTAATACTCGAGGGCGTGCCTTGCAAGAGGACCCTCAGGAGGAACAATTCACTGTAGTTGGAGCAGGAGATGAAGTCTACGATCGTCTGCTGGACGAGATAGCAAAAAAGTTGAGGTCTCTGGAGTCTCAACACTCCTTAGGGTTTGATGTCATGGATATGGGGCTAGTAGAGGGGGTTAGAATTCCTCACAAATTCAAACCTCCTTGCTTTGAAAGATACAATGGTACATCCTGCCCTCACACCCATCTCCAATCTTGCCTGGGAAGATTGAAGGCCTACACCATAGATGAAAAGCTATGGATGTTTTATTTTGAGGATAACTTAACTGGGGAATCCCGTGAGTGGTACTCTCATCTGACTAGGGCAACCATTAGAAATTGGAAAGATTTGGCTGAGGCATTCATTCGCCAATACCAATACAATCTAAACATGGCTCGTAATAGAACACTTCTAATGGGTATGTCACAATCCTCCAGGGAAAGCTTCAAAGAGTATGCTCAGAGATGGAGGCAATTAGTTGATGTCGTTCAACCTCCAATGTCAGAAAGAGAAATGGCAGATATGTTCATGAACATCATCCAGTGGACATACATTGATAGGTTGGCTGCTTTCTCTTCCACTAGCTTTGCAGATGTGGTCATAGCTGGAGAAAGGATTGAGAGTTTATTTAAAATGAGAAAGATTTCTGATAACGGCGCCAGATCAAGCAACACAAGGAAACCATTTGCAGGGCCTCGCAGGTCCGGTGAAACAAACTCAATACACATGGGCAGAGGAAGACCCCAGTATATGCCAAGATCAATTGCCGATGTCACAATTCCTACTCCACCTCCTCAACAACAATACACTCCACAACCACAATACACTCCACAACCACAACAGTTCCCTCAGCAACATTTTCCTCAACAAAGGTCCTATAACAACAACAACCAACAACAGCGTCCTTTCCAGCAAAGGCCATCTCAACTCAACAGGGTAATTGAGCCTATACCAATGCCCTATGCCACTTTGTTACCACAACTTCTGAAGCTTAATCTTGTTGAATTAAGGACTCTGGCTCCACCAGATCCTCAGAACCTTCCACGGAATTACGACGTCAATGCCAGATGTGCCTTCCATTCTAATGCACCTAGTCACACCACAGAAAATGCAGAGCTTTGCATAGGAAGGTCCAGGATCTAGTTGATTCAAAGGCTTTAAATTTTGCACCACCTCCTAACGTCACAAAGAATCCCATGCCCAGCCATGGTGGGCCCATGATAAATTTAATTGAGGAGGATCAACCCATGAATTTAATTGAAGATACTACAAGCATTCAAACACCTTTGGCAGAGGTTAAAGCTCAACTTTTAAAATGCCAGGTGTTCCCAGGTTGCGAGGCCTGCTGTGAATCTTGCAAAGTTTCCGTCAATGGGTGTGCAAGCTTGAGAAATGGCATCAATGACCTTATCATAGAAGGTATCCTGCAGATAACATCAACGGTTTCTACAACATCAGTAACTCCTTCTACAGCAACAACAAGTACTTCTCCTACAACTGCAAAAACAATTGTTCTAATGGACTCGTCTACAAATTCAGCAATCATTCCTTCCACCACTTCAACAAACACTAGTTCAACTGCATCCGCTTCTACAACTACAGCAACCATTAACAACGACGTCTCCACAGTCACCATATACTACGACCCAACAATGGTCCCCGATTCCAACAATTTTCAGCAACAATCTCAGCAACAATCTCAGCAACAACCCATCTTCAGTCATTCATCACTACTAACAATCAGAAGTCCCGTCACCATATACTATGATCCGCAGACAATCACAGTTCCTACCTCCGCTGCAATCAGTCCAGTCACCATCACGGTACCTGGACCCATTCCATATGAAAAAGATAATGTTGTACCATGGCACTATGGTTCAGACCTCTACTGCAACAGGGAGATAATCCTTCTTGATTCTTCAGCTTATACACCATAGGTGGATAATGTCGGGGGAGGCGGAGGCTTCACTCGAAGTGGATGTCTTTTCGCGTCACAAATTCCAAGAGTTAATACTGAGGCAGAGGCTGCTGCCAAAGCGAAAGGCAAAAATCTGGTGCCTGAGGAACCAGGTTTGAAAGAAGCCCATAAAACATCCTTTGATCAAGATGTGGATGAATTTATGAGGATAATCAAGAGAAGCGAGTACAAGGTTGTGGATCAGCTCCACCAGACTCCTTCCAAGATCTCCATTTTATCATTGCTATTGTGTTCCGAAGCTCATCGGGATGCATTAGTTAAAGTCCTGCACGCAGCCTACGTGCCCGAGGAGATCACGGTGAATCAGCTAGAGATAGTAGTTTCTAATGTTAATACTAGCCATGGGCTAGGCTTCACCAACGCTGATTTGACAGCGGAAGGACATCACCAAAACAAAGATTTACACATCACTCTGGAGTGCAAAGGGGTTGTGCTTTCACATGTTCTAGTTGACACTAGATCTTCACTCAATGTCTTGCCAAAGAAAGCCCTTGTTAAGCTTGAATATGATGGTAATTCTCTCCGACCAAGCAATCTGGTGGTCAGAGCTTTTGATGGATCCAAGAGGTCTATTCTTGGAAAAGTAGAGCTTCCTGTGATAATTGGCCCATAGGTCTTTCAAACTACTTTCTACATGATGTACATTCAGCTGGCCTATAGCTGTTTATTGGGTCGACCATGGATTCACGTCGCTGGCGCAGTTACGTCGACCCTTCACCAGAAATTAAAATATGAGTGGGAAGGGCAGATTATCACAATCTGTGGTGAAAAGGATATTTTTGTTAGCCATCTGGCCACCTACAAATACATTGAGATGGATGGTGAAATCCACGAAACCCTGAGCCAAGGTTTCGAAGCATTGAACGTCAATGAGGCGACAACTGAAGTATTTGCTGCATCCCATGAGGATAGGATGGGTACTTCAATTGTCTCCTACCAACAAGCTCGAAAGGTTGTTGAAGATGGAAATGCCCAAGGCAGGGGCAAGCTGCTGCATGTGGAGAAGAAGGAGGACAGATTCAGTTTGGGTTACAAACCATTCCGACAAGATCAAGCAGAGGCTGCAAAGGAGCCCAAGTTCATAAGTGGGGGGATGCTAACCCCAGATGTTGTCAATAACGTGGAAGACGAGGTGGAAAGAGACCTCAACCTAGAGAGCTGGATTCATCCAAGGATCCCGAGTCAACAAGTCCTTAACTCGTCTTCCCAGGAAATTATAAGAGTTACTCCTGCAGAGTAATTATTATTTCCTGCTTTTTTAGCATGCATCAAGTCATGCATCTTGCCCAAGGTGTCAGGACTCATTTTTTAACAGGGCCATATTTGTATTTTTGTGCAAATGGAATATCAATGAATATTGGACATCTTTTGCAAACAATTTTCTTCTTCGCTCACTGTCTTTTCATTTTTGTTATTTTTCGCACAAAACAATAAAATGGCAATGTTTTCAAAATAATAATTTCATTTACACTTTTTAAAACAAGATTAAAATTGATCACTAAAAAGAACAAATCTCAACCCTTGCAGAGATTATCCTCCAGATTGCACCGACAACAACACTACTATGACCTTGTATAACTTTGACAATCCAATTAATCAAGCAGATGAAGGGGTTGAAAAAGACTATGAGTTGCCTGAAGAGTTAGCCAGGTTGTTGAGGCAAGAAGAGAAAGTGATTACTCCTCATCAGGAGGAAATTGAAACTGTTAATCTTGGTACCAAGGAGGATTTAAAATAAGTAAAGATTGGGGCCAGTATGCAAGCTCCAGTAAAAGAACAGCTTATCAGCATGCTTCAGGAATACGTCGATGTCTTTGCTTGGTCCTATCAAGATATGCCTGGTCTAGATATGGATTTTGTCATGCACAGGCTACCCTTGAAAGAAGATTGTCCTCCAGTCAAACAAAAACTGCGCCTGACTCGCCCGAATATGGCCATGAAGATTAAGGAGGAAGTACAAAAGCAATGGGACACCGGTTTCCTTGTTGTAACTAGTTACTCGCCGTGGGTTGCTAATATTGTACCCATCCCTAAAAAAGATGTCAAGGTGCGTATGTGTGTGGATTACCGGGATCTGAACAGAGCTAGCCCGAAGGATGATTTCCCATTACCTCACATTGATGTACTGGTCAACAACACAACTCAGTTCTCGGTATTTTCTTTCATGGATGGATTTTCTGGGTATAATCAAATCAAGATGTCACCCGAAGATATGGAGAAAACAACTTTCATCACACCTTCAGGCACATTTTGTTACAAGGTAATGTCGTTTGGACTGAAGAACGCCGGTGCAACGTATCAACGGGCTATGGTAACGTTATTCCACGATATGATCCACAAAGAAATTGAACGCTACGTGGATGACATGATTGCCAAGTCCCTTACTGAAGAAGAACATCTAGTAAATCTGCTAAAGTTGTTCAAGCGTCTGAGGAAGTATCAGCTGAAGTTGAACCCCAACAAATGCACATTCGGGGTACGTTCTGGTAAGCTGCTGGGATTTATCGTAAGTGAAAAGGGAATTGAGGTTGATCCCGACAAAGTCAAAGCCATTCAGGAGGTGCCTGCACCTAGGACTGAAAAAGAAGTTCGGGGGTTCTTAGGTAGATTGAACTACATATCGAGGTTCATATCTCACCTCACTGCAACCTGTGAGCCCCTGTTCAAACTATTAAGAAAGGAACAAACAGTCAGGTGGAACAACGATTAGACACCATGGCTTGTGATCTTTCATGTTTTCATTAACATAAACATTACATTTCATATTGCATATTTGCTTCACGACATAAGTTCAAATTCATCTGCATCTAGGGTTTGTGATCTGAGCAATCCAAGATTCCATCTGAGCCACTCCAAAGGTCTTAAAGCATTCCAAGAGGGTCCATATGTGTTCTATCATCATATTATGCCTCTCAAAGTTCAAATAAGTCAAGAAATTACAAGAACTGGAAAAGCATGGAAGCAGAGCTAGGGTTTTCACTACACAGATGACCAAAATTAGGGTTTTGGTTTCAGAGGCCTCAACTCCAAATTTTTGGGCCATTCTTGTTTCTAATGTTCTTAAGATGTCATAAGGATTATGTGTACCAACTTTTATGAAAAAATTCATTGTGAAAGTCATCTGTTCACTAGATAACTTCTTGAGCAAGTTAAGTCAAAATCAGGGCATCTGAGGGCCCCAACAATGGAACCAAAGGGGTATTTTCATCAAATTGAAGTTATATGATCTTTATTTGATCATTGAAGTTCTTGGAAGTTCACAAAGTTGAAGAAATTTGAGCTAAACCAAAAGTTGCCAAAAATGGAAATGACTTGTAATGGAAACTTTCCATTTTGGGAAAGTTCTTCAACCTCCTCTTTTTCAACCAAAAATGCTTCAAATGAAAAATTATTGGTCATGAAAGTTGTATATTAGGTCTTTCCCTTTTCAAAAAGTACAAGAACATGTTCTAATTCATTATGGAACTCAAGTTATGATCCTTCAAAGTTGGCAAAAATCTATAATTTTCAAGAATGCACCAAAGAGTATTTTTTGCAAAACCACTTGCCAAGGCTTCTAATGACTTCTAATGTGCCCAAATGTGACATACCATGATCAAGCAACTTCAACATATCAGAATTGGCCCAAGAATTATGCATTTCCATGACTTGAACTTCAAGAAATTTCAAAGGGGCCAAGACTTCCCAAAATTGCAAAATGGTATAGATCATTCCATACACTTGTGCCAGCATGCCAAATCTGATCCACAAGCTTTCCTTGATCTCTGCTGAGCCCAACCATGCCTCTAAACCAGACCTGCCATGACCCATACCTCAAGTACAACCATGCTTGACTTTTTGCAAATGAAGCCATACCAATCAGCATAGCCCACAACAACTCTTCTGACCTATCACAGCTTCACATACATGCCCTAAGGGTCACATTTCATAACATCTTGGAGCTGGAATCATCCCATACACTCAGATTCACAAAATCCTCAAGAAACTTTCCTTCTTCGAAACTCAAAAAACCAGCCATCAAAACTTCAAGCAAACTTCACAATCATCTCCATACATCCTCCAGATCATTTCCCAACCATTAAACAAGCCTAAAACCTCAAGAATCAAAAACACGATTTCACACCCCTCTGAACTGAAACTTCAAAAACAGCCCAAATAAATTCATTCCAAGCATCAAAGCATCCTCAGGAGGTCCATTGGAGTTGATTGGCACCAAGGAGAGGCCCGAATAGCTCAGATTGAGAAAGCTCAAGCTCAGGTATCATCAAGAACAAAATTTCCAAAACTTGTATTTTTTGTTATAGAAATATTCTTCATGCTTCACTGATCACACTGCACCTTTTACTTTTGAAAATGGTTGAGTATTAAGCTTTTATCGTGCTTCTGAAATTTTTGCAGTTTTTATGTGTTGATTCGTATCTGGATTTTGATGCATGATAAATGTTGCTTGAGGTTTGAATCTTGTTTAGAATGATTAGGAGAGTGGATCTGGAGAGTTAGAGCTCCTAATTTGGCCTAGGGAAGAAGTTGGAATTTTGGTCTCGCCGGAGAAGATGACCGGAGCTTGCTCCGGTCACCTGGAAGTCATTAGGGCACTAATTAGGGTTTAGGGGGTCAGTTTGAGTTTGAGCCATTGGATCTTGCTTAGCGCGTTTTTTAAGGGTCCAGATCATTTCAGTTAACCCTAATTTTCAATTAATTAAATTAATCAAATAATTAGCCAAATTTGAATCTCCACCCTTGGATCTGGCGCGCAGTCAACTCCCTCCAAATTTTGTTTGAACCCGGACCACTGGATGCGCATACTTCCTCTTTTATTCATTTTATTTTCTTTTTAATTCATTTCTCTTTCTCATTTTATTTAAAATACTTAGAAAAATCCCAAAAATATTTCCTTTTGCATTTTTGTCTCAAATATTTTTCTTAATCAGAAAATGATTTTTATTTTATTTTTTGCATATTAAAAGCATTTTAAAAATATTTAAATGTTTATTTTAATTAATTAATGGAAATTAATTAATTAAAATAGCATTCAGGTTTCTAAAAATCACCAAAAAAATCATGTTGCATCTTAACACATTTAGAAACATTTCCAAACCCTTCATACAAATTTCTTTTTGGTTTTGATCATAACTTGACAATTTTCTTTGAATTTAGGGTTCATAAAATCACATTTTAAACCCTAACCTTTGAAAAATCTTTTCTGCCTAAGCATGAAGGGTTTGAAGATGGTTCTTTTTGCATTGTCTTACACATAGCATGTAGTATTTAGGATATTTTTGGCATGAAGTTATCTTGCATTTTCAATTTGGTTGGCATTTTACCTTGAAGATCACCCAAAAAACCCTAGAAACTTAGAAAATTCATAACTTCTTCTAGGTTTAGCTTCTGACCTCCCCCTTTGTATGGTAACCTAGTATAGGTTTAGGGTTCCTTTGAGTGAATTTTCAATTTTTTATCATATAAGTTGCTTCTGTTTTGGTCATTTACATTTCATCCTTTCATGTAACCCTAATTTTGCATCTTTACTTGCATCTTACATTGCATTGCATGAACATATGAAGTTTCCATGCCATTCTAAGCATTTGTATGCCATCTTAGACATCTTAAGACATTTCTTGAACATTGCTTGATCATCTATTCATACATTTTCTATGCTTTGCATCCATTTCATTCCATAAACATCCATGTGTTTACATGCTTCCTACATGCTTCATTTGTATTCATTCTCTTGTATGATCACACCTATGCATCTTGTATGCCTTTGTATCATATCATAGCATCATTTGAATCATGTACATACTTTTGGTCTTGGTCTTTGCCCTTGCATATGCATTGTTTCATTTCATTTCTTTCCTTATGCATCTTGTGCTAACTTTTCAGGTTAATGGTAAGTTGTTTGAGAGGTGGATTTGCCTTCACCTCCCACCTCTTCTCATCTCTTCATATTGCATTCTTACTGCATTTTGTTTGTCTTTGAGTGGGCTTGCCTCACTTTTTCTTTTCTTCCTTTCTTCCTTTAAGTTACTTATCTTCTTAGGAAGTAAGTAAATTATTCTTCTTCTTCTGCTTCCTTCTCTTTTCATCTTGCTTCTCCTTGGTGGCTTCCTTGAAGACTTCTCTTTTTAAGCCTCACAAACCCTAGGACTTCCAAGCATGATAACTTTATAGGACTTATTAGCTTCCCTTAGACTTTTTTCCTTTGAGTCTTCTTTGTGTCTCTTTTCTCATCTCATCATTAGAGACTAAACCTTTAAGGTTTTAGGACTTTGGAATTAGGGTTATGTCTGCATCCTTCTATTAGGATGGAGTGTATAAATTTAATCCTAAGTGTTAAACCCTTAATCTGTTTAAACATCTTAATCAATCCATCTAATAATCACTAAGACATCAACTTGTAACTTGGGCCTTACACTAGGGTTCTAATTCTTCCTTTATGGTTAAGAAGGACTAACCCTAGTGTTTAATGGACAAGTCCCCCTCAAGTTGTCTTACAAAATTAAAATCCACTTCTTAATCTTATCCCTTAATTAAAATCCACTTAATAAAGTCAAGTTATATAATGAATTTAATCCCTAACCATGGATTAAGTTGAGGTATCTTCCTCAGCTTAAGTGTTCTCATCTATTATCCTTCTATTAGGATGGTGTAATGAGCCCACTAATTTGTGATTAGAGATTAAACTCATTACTTAACACTAAACAAAAAACCCAAAAACACTTAATAATCACAAGTAGGTTAATGATCTTAATCCTACATCATCATGGCAATTAAGTTGAGATGCTTATTTCATACTTAAGTAGGCTCATTATCCCTAATCAGGGAGGATATAATGAGTTTACAACCTTTGATTTAGGCTTAAGCTCATTAACTTATGCAAAATACCAAAATCAATAACAAAACTGAAAACACCAAAGCAAACAATAATCGTCTCCTTCGGGATTCTTTTCTCATCATACTCACTCACAAACGAGAACTTGCTTCTTCCGTCTAATGCAAGACAGTTAGCACTCGAGCCAGACGAGTCATACACTTGAGCATAGGCAAGTAAGCAGTTCACAATCAATTTATCTTTCGGTCTCTATGAGTCAGACTACGGTGTTCTGACTTCCTCATTGCACGAGAGGATACGTAGGCATAACTTAACTGTTATCGAACAAAAGTCTCTGTGTCTTCCCCCTCTTTCAGCATTCTTTTCTAAGCCTCAGTTCCTGATCATTACACTTCCTTTTGCACTGACACTTTTACATTCTTTTCTTAGCTTTTGCACACATATAGCACATACACTTACCCCTTTAAACACAATCTTTTAAGCGTGGATCCCATCGAGTACGACGGACAATCTGGGTGCTAATACCTTCCTAGGTTGTAACTAACCCCCTTTCTCAGTTTCTATGGTTCGCAACCGTCTTATCCATCTTTTCCTAGGTTTATGCAGCATTACCTTTCCTTCTGGATAAAAATGCCTAGTTGGCGACTCTATTCATCTTTACCTTCATTTCTCCCTTCGCCGATCATTCGCGTCTGTACCTTATCTAACCTGGTGTCTTTTCGGGTGAGCGACAACTTGGCGACTCTGCTGGGGACCCTTATATTGCAAGCAGGTCTTCTGGTTCTTTTTTGTGGGTTCCTCCTAGCGCTTGTTTGATTTGTGTTTACGGGGTGTTATGTGCTACTTGTGCTTATTTGTGTATTGCTTTATTTATTGCTTTCTGTATAACTTTATTTATTGCTTTCATTTACAGTTTTATGCATTTCATATTGTTATTATCATCATCATCTGTGCTGGATCTGTGTTTACCTTGGTGGGTGGGGATTATTGAGTGATTAAGGTTCCATACCGGGGACCTGAGTGACAAATAGGCTAGAGTGGCTTCATATTATTTCCCATTCCATTTCGGTCTGGTGCGGGAATATGAAACACGGTTCAGACATGGGTTTCTTCTTGAGAACTTTGTGCTACGGATTTCCTGTAGTACTAGGGCTATCTGGGAATCCTGTTATGTCTGGATGACCTTTTATGACCTTCAGCATCTAAGGTGAATTAGAGGAGGATCTTTTATGGTTATTGTAAACACTGTACCTCCGGGTTAGAAGTGTTTACACTTCTCATAACTGATCCAAGTCTGAGGATCCTTGTTCTAGAACAATACATGTGAGGGGGTTGGGATGTTTACAGGTTTGCAGGAACCCTTGGACTCATCATACCCTTGTTACTAATGTTGTTTTAAGAATGCATCACTTTGGACAGTTCTTGTGAAACCCTGGACTTGTGACTCTTTATTTGAGTCCCCCACCTGGTTACTGGATTTCTAAGCCTCCACCCGGACTTATGGACACACATGGACCCTATCAAGGCAGATAACAGATCCTGCACTTGATCACAAAGCCTTTGCATATCATTTTGCATACATCAATTTGCATCATTTAACATTTGCCTATTTGTTTTACAGGGTATCCACCTTATTATCTTTGGTTTGGTTTTGACTTGTTCTGCAGCTCAGACTTCTTCAGTTATCTGCACCAGCATCTTCATCAGAGTTCCTTCTCCAGCCTTCATTAGTTTTTCTTCATCAGAGACTCTCCACCAGCATTTTCACCAGAGATTGTTTCCAGTTCTCTCCATCAGCTGTCTTCATCAGAGACTCTTCTTCAACATCTTCTTCAGTGACCTTCATCAGCAGTTACCCTCAGTTTTCTTCACCAGCATCCATTATCAGCATGGACACTTCCAGGAAGAGCAACATCACATACCACTTCTTTGAGCATACTTTAACAGGCATCAGACAGATCCAGTCTCTCATTACTCCTGATCATGTCCCTTTATTCATGGAACATTATGGAGGCATATTGGACATGATCATGGACCTGGATGCATCCCAGAGGAGCATGATCCATACTTGCTTGCAGTTTTATGACCCTCCTCTCAGATTCTTCACATTCCCTGATTTTCAGTTGGGACCTTTGCTAGAAGAATTTTCCATGTTGTTAGGTGTCCTTATCAGGAGGGGGATTCCTTTTAACCCTGAGATGGTTGCTCCCAAAAATGAAGATATAGCTAAGGCCTTGCACTTGGAGCCTACCCTCATTGATCAGAGTATGACCACCAAGGCTGGAATCCCAGGCCTTCACTTAGACTTCTTGATCTTCCAGGCCACCCTGCATGCTGCAGCAGGAAAGTGGGATACTGTTTGTGCACTCTTGGCACTCAGCATATATGGAGTTATCTTGTTTGCAGACGAGCCAAAGTTTGTAAGCAAGAATGCTATTCACCTGTTCTTACTAAGGAACCCAGTCCCCACCCTGCTTGGAGATTTCTACTATTCAGTGCACCAGAGGAATGAGAAGCAAAGAGGAAGATTGGTTAGATGTTGTGCTCCCCTCTATTACTATTGGTTGCTAAGACATTTGCCGAAATCAGACACTTTCCTGAACCTTCATCTTCCAAGGAATTGGGCTAAGATATTGATTGCCCTTACTTTAGAAGACATCAGATGGTGCACTCAGAGCACCAAGGGCAAAGACATCATTACTAGCTGTGGGCAATATCCTAATGTTCCTTTGATAGGAGTAAAAGGCTGCATCAACTACAACCCTTTGCTTTTTAAGAGACAATTAGGGTATCCTCTAGTTCATCCTCCAAGAGGGAAAGACTTGGCTGAAACCCTCTATTGTGACATCCAGCACAACTATGCTATTGTTAGACAGGCAGCCTGGGCCTGGGACAACATTCAGACTAAGGGGACAACTATCCTTGGCAAATGCAACAATATAGCTTCAGCACAGTATCTTGATTGGTCTCGTACCAGGGCACAGATCACCCGGATGCCATTCACCTTAGAGGATACACCTGGACCTTCAACAGTGCAGCCTACAGCTACTGTCAGTTTAGAAGAGTTTAAGAAATTGAAGGAAAGGAATACTCAGCTCTCTGAAGCCCTGAAGAAGACCCTCTTGGAGAGGAATGACAGCCGTTTAGATAATGAGAGGTTGGAGAAGCTCCGGATTGAGCACTTGACCAATATTGAGAAGACGAATGACTACATCAGAAAGGCTAGAGCAGGGGAGTTAGTACTGAAGAATGCTTGCAAGGAAGCAAAGACTCAGAAAGCTAGGGCAGAGCATTACTTATAGGAGAGGCAGGCTAGGAGGATTAGGATCACTGAGGCTCGTGCACAGGAAGACCAAAGGACTCAAGCTAAGATAGAGCAACTGGAGGCCAGTGAGAAGAAAAATCAGGCAGCTTTGATAGCAGCACAAAAGGAGATCTCTGAATTGAAACTTCGGGCGGGGTTAAAAAGGTCAAAGGATCAGGATAAGCATAAGAAGTTGACCAGTGCCATTGCCACCAGAAACCTCCTCATCAGGACTATCACAGAACACCCAATAGGCCCAGTGACTGAGGCTCTCTTGAAGGAAGTCAGAGAAGATGACTTTGGATTGGATGTTTGACTCTTTTTGTTTGTACTTCATTTTGATTGTATTTCTGTTGTTGTTGTATTTTGACCCACCATGGGGATTTTATTGTAATCAACACTATGTATCTTCACTCTTTGTAATATATTTGGTTTGTATTATTTTTTGTGGGCTTAATCTCTTTTCAATATCAGCATTTCCTCGAGGTCTGGAAAGGCCAAAACCAAAGAACCAAACCGGATACCCTTGGAAGACAAATAGGTATCCTGCATTGCATACTAACATTTTCTTTATTTTTTAGGTTTTTGTTTTATTGTTGTTTCTCACTTTATTGTGGTTTCAGGAAACATTGCTCGCAGAAGAGTGTTCCCTGTCAACAGAATACACTGGTATCCGACGAGAAACAACCTTCCGGGATTACAAATGCATCAGGTTCAACAAGACTTGACTGAAGTGAGGGCCCAGATGGCCAATGAAAGGACATAGATGAGGGCCCAAATGAATCAATTCATGACAGTGATGACTGCTTTAGCTCAGAGCCAGGAAAGACTGAGGGAGTTGGTTGAGTGACAAACTCCCGAGGAACACCATCCAAGTACAGGGGGTACCAATAACAACGATCACATGCAGCCTCACACTGATCCACCAAAGTTTGGACCTCATCTGAACCCAGACATCAATGCCATAAGAAACAACGAAGGTAACACTACTGGAGGAAGGGTTTTGCAGGAAGACCCTCAGGAAGAGCAATTTACTATGGTTGGGGCTGGAGACAAAGTTTACGACCGTCGGTTGGATGAAATTGCAGAGAAGTTGAGGTCTCTTGAATCCCAAAACTCTCTAGGTTTTGATGTCATGGACATGGGATTGGTGGAAGGGGTGAGAATTCCTCACAAGTTCAAACCCCCTTGTTTTGAAAGATATAATGGCACATCCTCCCCACGTACCCACCTTCAGTCTTTCCAAGGGAGATTGAAAGCCTACACCATGGATGAGAAGTTGTGGATGTTTTACTTTGAGGATAGCTTGACAGGGGCATCCCGAGAATGGTACTCCCAGTTAACCAGAGCCACAGTAAGAAATTGGAAAGACTTGGCTGAAGCTTTCATCCGTCAATATCAGTATAATCTTGACATGGCTCCGAACAGGACCCTCCTGATGGGAATGTCAGAGTCTTCCTGTGAAAGCTTTAGAGAGTATGCCCAAAGGTGGAGGCAACTAGTTGCTGCTGTTCAACTCCTGATGTCAGAAAGGGAAATGGCAGACATGTTCATGAATACTCTCCAGAGTACCTATATTGACAGATTGGATGCATTTTCTTCCACCAGCTTCGCAGATGTGGTGATAGCTGGGGAGAGAATTGAGAGCTCACTGAAGATGGGAAAGATCTCCGACAACGATGCCAGTTCAAGCAATGCAAGGAAGCCATTTGCTGGGCCCCGTAGATCTGGTGAAACAAATTTTGTACACGTGGGAAAAGGGAGACCCCAATATCTGCCCAGATCAGTTGCTGCCGTCACTATTCCTACTCCACCTCCTCAGTATACTCAACAACCACAACACTTTCCTAAAAAACCACAACACTTTCCGCAACAACCGCAGTTTCCTCAACAGAGATCCTACAACAACAATAACAATAACCAATAATAACGCCCTTTTCAACAGCGGCCATCTCAGATCAACAGGGTGATTGACCCTATTCCAATGCCATATGCCACATTGCTGCCACAACTCCTAAAGCTCAACCTAGTTGAGTTGAGGACATTGGCTCCACCTGATCCTCAGAACCTTCCAAGAAACTATAATGTCAATGCTAGGTGTGCTTTTCATTCTAACACACATGGTCACTCCACGGAAAAATGCAGGGCTCTGCATATGAAGGTCCAGGATCTGGTAGATTCAAAGGCCCTAAAATTTACACCACCTCCCAATGTCATGAAAAATCCTATGCCAAATCACAGTGGGCCAATGATTAATTCTATAGAAGAAGGCTCACCCATGAGTTTGACTGAAGATATTGCAAGTATTCAGACACCTCTGGCAGAGGTTAAAGCTCAGCTTTTGAAATGCCAAGTGTTTCCAGGTTGTGAGGCCTGTTGTGAATCTTGCAAGGTTTCCGTGAATGGGTGTGCAAGCTTGAGGAATGGCATCAATGTCTTGATCAAAGAAGGCATTCTGCAAATAACCACAACAGCTTCTACAACACCAGCAACTCTTTGTACAAGTGATTCGCTTACAACTGCAACAACAATTGTTCCTATTGATTCATCTACAACTTCAGTAAAAACTTCTTCTATCACTTCAGCAAACAAAAGTTCCATTTCATCTCCTTCTACAACTTCAGCAATCACCAACAACGACGTCTCCACAGTTACTATTTTTTATGACCCTACAACGGTCCCAAATTCCAGCAACTTTCAACAATCTCAACAACAATTTCAATCAAGCTTCAATTCATCACCACCAACACCCACAAAAAGTCCTGTCACTATCTTCTATGATCCACAGACAATAATGGTCCCAACTTCTGCTGTAGTGAACACAGTCACTATCACGGTGTCGGGGCCTATTCCATATGATAAAGACAGTGTTGTACCATGGCCTTATGGCACTGACCTTTACTGCAACGGAGAAAAAGTCCTTCTTGATTCTTCAGTTCCTACTCCCCAAGTGGATAATGTCGGGGGAGGAGGAGGCTTCACCCGAAGCGGACGCCTCTTTGCGTCATAAGCTCCAAGAACTAACACTGAGGCAGAGGCTGCTGCCAAAGCCAAAGGGAAGAGTGTGATACCTGAAGAATCTGCATCAAAAGAGACTCATAAATCATCCTTTGATCAGGATGTGGATGAATTTATGAGGATAATTAAGAGAATTGATTACAAAGTTGTCGACCAGCTCCACCAGACTCCTTCTAAGATCTCTATACTATCCCTGCTATTGTGTTCCGAGGTTCATCGGGATGCACTACTCAAAGTTTTGCATGCTGCCTATGTGCCAGAAGAGATCACAGTGAATCAGCTTGAAACAGTGGTGTCTAATGTCAATACTAGCCATGGGCTAGGTTTCACTGATGCTGATTTGACAACAGAAGGACGTCACCACAACAAAGCTTTGCACATAACCCTGGAGTGCAAAGGAGCTGTACTATCTCATGTTCTTGTAGACACTGGGTCCTCACTCAATGTCTTACCCAAGAAAGCTCTTGTCAAGCTCAAATATGATGGAGTAGCTCTCCGGCCAAGTAACCTTGTGGTCAGGGCTTTTGATGGCTCCAAAAGGTCTGTTCTTGGAGAGGTGGAGCTGCCTGTGATAATCGGTTCGCTAGTTTTTCAGACTACTTTCTACGTGATGGACATTCAGTCGGCCTACAGCTGTTTGTTGGGTCGACCATGGATTCACGCCGTAGGTGCAGTAACGTCGACCTTGCACCAGAAATTGAAATATGAGTGGGAAGGATAGATTATCACCATCTGTGGTGAGGAAGACATCTTTGTTAGCCATCTGCTACATACAAATACATTGAGATGGATGGTGAAATCAATGAAACTATGAGTCAAGGGTTCGAGGCCCTGAATGTCAATGAGGCGATGACTGAAGTATTTGCTGCATCCCAGAAGGATAGGATGGGTACTTCAATTGTCTCCTATCAGCAACCCGGAAAGGTTGTTGAAGATGGTAATGCCCAAGGCTGGGGCAAGCTGCTGCCGATGGAAAAGAAAGAGGACTGATTTGGTTTGGGTTACAAACCATTCCGACAAGATAAATCAGAGGCTGCCAAAGAGCCCAAGTTCATCAGTGGGGGGATGCTCACCCCAGATGTTGTTAACAACCTGGAAGACGATGAGGAAAGCGACCTCAACCTGGAGAGCTGGATACGTCCAAGGATCCTGGGTCACCAAGTCCTTAACTGGTCTTCCCAAGAAATTATAAGGGTTACTCCTGCAGAGTAATTATTATTTCCTGCCTTTTTTAGCATGCATCAAGTCCTGCATCTTGCCCAAGGTGTCAGGACTCATTTTGTAATAGGGCCATATTGTAATTTTGTGCAAATGGATTATCAATGAATATCGGACATCTTTTGCAAACAAGTCTCTCTTTCGCTCACTGTCTTTTCATTTTTTTACTTTTGTACAAAACAATAAAATGGCAATGTTTTCAAAATAAATAACTTCATTTTTTTTCTAAACAAGATTAAAACTGATCACTAAAACGAACAAATCTCAAACCTTGCAGAGATTATCCTCCAGATTTCACCAACAACATCACTGCTATGACCTTGTATGACTTCGACAATCCAATTAATCAAGCTGATGAAGGGGTTGAAGAAGACTATGAGTTACCTGAAGAGTTAGCCAGGTTGTTGAGACAAGAAGAGAAGGTGATCACTCCTCATCAGGAGGAGGTTGAAACGGTTAATCTTGGTACCAAAGAAAATTTGAAAGAAGTGAAGATTGGGGCCGGTCTGCAAGCTTCAGTAAAAGAATAACTTATTGACATGCTTCGAGAATACGTCGACGTCTTTGCTTGGTCCTATTAAGACATGCCAGGTCTGGATACTGATATTGTTATGCACAAGCTTCCATTGAAGGAAGATTTCCCTCCAGTGAAACAGAAGTTACGCTGTACCCGTCCGAATATGGCCATGAAGATAAAGGAAGAAGTACAAAAACAGTGGGATGCCGGTTTCCTTGCTGTAACTAGTTACCCGCCGTGGGTTGCTAACATTGTACCAGTGCCTAAGAAGGATGGCAATGTACGGATGTGTATGGATTACCGGGATCTGAATAGAGCTAGCCCGAAGGATGATTTCCCATTACCTAACATTGATGTATTGGTCGACAACATAACTCAGTTCTCGGTGTTTTCCTTCATGGATGGTTTTTCAGGGTATAATCAGATCAGAATGTCACCCGAAGACATGGAGAAAACAACCTTCATCACACCTTGGGGCACTTTTTGTTACAAGGTAATGCCTTTTGGATTGAAGAACGCCAGTGCGACTTATCAACGGGCTATGGTAACGTTATTCCATGATATGAACCACAAAGAAATTGAATGCTACGTGGATGACATGATTGCCAAGTCCCTCACTGAATAAGATCATCTGGTAAATCTGCTGAAGTTGTTCAAGCGTCTGAGAAAATATAAGCTGAAGTTAAACCCCAACAAATGCACATTCGGGGTATGGTCCGGTAAACTGCTGGGATTTATCGTAAGTGAAAAGGGAATTGAAGTTGATCCTGACAAAGTCAAAGCCATTCAGGAGATGCCTGCACCTAGGACTGAAAAGGAAGTTCGAGGGTTCTTGGGTAGATTGAACTACATATCAAGGTTAATATATCACCTTACTGCAACATGTGAGCCCCTGTTCAAATTGTTAAGAAAGGAACAAACGGTCAGGTGAAACGAAGATTGTCAGAAGGCTTTTGACAAAATCAAGGAGTACTTACAAGAACCTCCAATTCTCATGCCTCCGATTGAAGGAAGACCACTAATAATGTACCTGACAGTATTAGAAGGATCAATGGGGTGTGTGTTGGGCCAGCATGACGAGTCTGGTCAAAAAGAGTATGCAATATACTACCTAAGCAAAACGTTTACCGACTGTGAACAACGTTATTCACTGCTCGAGAAAACTTGTTGTGCTTTAGCGTGGGCTGCTCGCCGACTAAGACAGTATATGTTGACTCACACTACCTTGTTGATCTCAAAAATGGACCCCATCAAGTACATATTTGAGAAGCCAACACTTACCGGAAGGGTTGCAAGATGGCAAATGATTCTGACAGAGTATGACATTCAGTACACATCTCAAAAGGCCATCAAAGGCAGTGTACTATCTGACTATCTAGCTGAGCAACCCATTGATGATTATCAACCAATGAGATTTGACTTCCCTGATGAAGACATCATGTACTTAAAAGCAAAATATCATGAAGAACCTGTTCACACTGAAGGGCCTGACCCAAAAGAAGGGTGGACAATGATGTTTGATGGGGCTGTCAATATGAATGGTCGTGGTGTTGGTGCATTGCTCATTACACCTAAAGGAGTTCATATGCCTTTCTCGGCAAAACTCACTTTTGCCTACACTAACAACAAAGCAGAATACGAAGCATGTATCATGGGATTTGAGGAAGCCATTGACCTCAGGATCAAGACATTAACTGTATTCGGAGATTCAGATTTGGTAATCAATCAGACAACCGGCAATTGGTACACTCACCAAGAGCATCTGATCCCATACCGTGACTATACGAGGAGATTATTGACTTTCTTCACAACGGTCAAACTTGAGTACATCCCTCGAGACGAAAATTAGTTCGCAGATGCTTTGGCTACCATTTCCTCCATGATCAAGGTTCAGACTGCCATTTATGCGCCTCGGATTTCGATATCCAGACTAGACCGACCAGCATACGTATTCTCTGTGGACATTGCTAAAGATGACAAGCCTTGGTTCCATGATACAAATGATTCTTAGAGGATCAGACATACCCACCTGGGGCATCATCCAATGATAAGAAGAAACTAAGAAGGTTGGTCGGTAGTTTTTTCCTTAATGCTGATGGTTCATTATACAAGCGAAACTTTGATATGGTTCTGCTCAGATGTGTTGATAAGAAAGAAGCAGACTTGCTGATGCATGAGGTGCATGAAGGATCTTTCGGTACCCATGCTGGAGGACATGCAATGGCTAAGAAATTATTAAGATTAGGTTACTACTGGATCACAATGGACGCAGACTATTGTGCCTATGCCAGGAAATGCCACAAGTGCCAGATCTATGCAGATAAAGTGCATGTGCCTCCAAATCCTTTGAATGTGATGTCTTCACCTTGGCCTTTTTCCATGTGGGGCATTGACATGATTGGAAAGATCGAACCGACTGCTTCAAATGGTGACAGATTCATCCTGGTAGCCATTGATTACTTCACCAAATGGGTTGAAGCAGCCTCATATGCAAACGTCACCAGACAAGTGGTAGCCAGATTTCTGAAAAGAGACATCATCTGTCGATATGGAGTTCCCGAGCGAATCATTACTGACAATTTTTCCAATTTGAACAACAAAATGATGGCAGAACTGTATCGGGACTTCAAAATCCAACATCACAACTCTTCTCCTTACAGGCTAAAAATGAATGGCGCTGTTGAGGCAGCTAACAAAAACATCAGGAAGATTGTGCAGAAGATGGTGATTACTTACAAAGACTGGCATGAAATGCTACCATTTTCCTTTCATGGGTATCGAACCTCAATCAGAACGTCCACTAGGGAAACACCTTATCAGTTTGTGTATGGTATGGAAGTTGTCCTACCTGTTGAAGTTGAGCTACCCTCCTTACGTGTAATGAAGGATGTAATGTTGAATGAAGCAGAATGGGTCCGGTCCCGGTACAATCAACTGAATCTGATCGAAGAAAAGAGATTAGCTGCAATATGTCATGGGAAACTATATCAGAAAAGGATGAAGAAAGCCTTCGATCAGAAAGTCAGGCTTCTGGAATACCAAGTGGGAGATCTTGTGCTGAAAAGATTTCTTCCTCCTCATACAAACCACAGGGGAAAGTGGACTCCAAACTACGATGGTCCATTCATAGTAAAGAAGGTTTTCTCTGGTGGAGCACTGATGCTCACTACTATGGATGGTGAAGATTTCTTATCCCCTGTGAATTCAGATGCAGTAAAAAATACTTCGCATAAATGACCCGCTGGACATAAAAACAGAATGTAAGTCCAGGCAAAAATAGGGCATCCCGGCGGGTCAAAAACAAAATAAAAGACTCGGGCAAAAATAAGGGAAAAATATAAAAAAATGTACACCCGCTGAGTTGAAAAGCCGCATTGGACAACTTAGGAAAAAATGGGTATCCCGGTGGATCGAAAACCTGAAAGGGCGATCCACGCAAAATCAGGGAATAAGCGAACAACTGCAGTCTGAATTCGTCTGTATCATTTACAATATGGCAAGCTTCAAAAGGACAAAGAATCAGTCAGAATCAACCTTCTTCAGAAAGCAAGATGAGAAGAACGTCAAGGTCATACAGGTCATAGCAAAGGAAGCTTACCGGAGCATCGTCAACATTACCAACACTTTTACTTTTCTCAATTTATAGCAATCTCCTCATTCCAGGGGATTTGTTCCTTTGACTGTATTTTCCAATTCAGGGCACCCAGATTAATAAAATCAGATTTTCAGTCACACCGCTTCTTGTACATTTTTGTTTCGTTTGCAAAATGTCCAATGTTCATAATAAATACTTGCATAAAAAACAAATGATCCATTCTTAATAAATGTTTGCAGGAAATGTATTTACTTTCAGGAATATCTAACTCCTATGACGGAATCCGGTAAGGGATACCTCGGGATGCTCGTGCGCTTCTTTGTCTTAACAGGTTGTAGTTATTCGATACGCAACATGGGGCATGCCAAACACACCTCCCCATCATATCTTCTCCCCAAGCAGTATCTGAAATGATTTTCCCCAGCGAAGTTGTCAAAGCCTCCTCATCCCCAAGACAAGTCTACTCAACAGGAGCATCCCCAGCCAATCTCCCCACAGAGTCTCCAGCCTCCCCTAGAAGAGAAATACCTGAAACTCTTAAACAACAAAGTGATGAAAGTTTCCTTCTATCTAGCCGAGTTCTCCTTACGGATAAGTCTACCAATGATCTATCTCACCAAGAAGAACTATATCTCCTAACAGATCTACCAATGATCTCCCTCAGCTGGGATGTCCCTCCAAGCAGATCAGCCAGAGATCTTTATCCCCAGCGGGTTCCGAATCCCGGATCGGTTTCTCTTTTGCATAATCATAGCATTCGCATCATATTCAAAAAATAAGCGTAGCATTCCATCTAATATTGAGCATTATGGCAAAAATCAAACATTTGCATGATCACAAGCCAGGTTTGAGCCAGTCACCTGCAATTACCATCAACACTTCATCAACAATATATATATATATATATATATATATATATATATATATATATATATATATATATATATATATATATATATATAACCCACATCCCTTGCAAATAAAAGCCAAAGCGTCCCTTTTGCACTCTCCAACACAAATGCCTGTCATATACACCCTTTTTTTGACACTCGTCCGTGTCATATTATTCCCCACAGATATAAGCTAAAACACCCCCTTTGCATTCTCAAATACAGATACCTATACATACTCTTTTGACACTCTTCCGTGTCACCTTTCCCTAGCAAGTTGAACACTCGTCCGTGTCTTGATCATGCTTTACAAGCAAATCTATACTCGCTTATACAGAAGATACTCGTCTGTATCTTGTAAACAGATCTGACACGTGTCTGTGTTCTTTGTTAACCAGTTGGTACTCGTCCGTATCATCATCTCTGAACATGCGTCAGTGTTTGTTTCTACCGATACTCATCCATATCATGGTCCTAAGGATGCTCGTTCGCATCTTTAACCTAAACACAGCGGAAAACACTTATACCTTTTATTCTTAAGCGTAAGCACTCGTCTGTGTTTATCACTTCCCGGCAGAACAACTTTTCTTCTATCCGACATTCTTCCTATGTCGTGATACTTTCGGCAGCCGTCCCCTGCCAGGTGATCGTCCTACACCTTTGGATGACCATCCCTCATCCTTTCCTCCAGCGGAGTCTCCATTATTGGAACCCTTTTCTATCCGGCATTCTGATGCGTGTTTTTCGCAAGTGTACAAACACGTCAGAGTAATATAAAAGATTATCGAATCCATAGAGACCAAGTGTCAATCTATCGTACCTGTTGTTATGGTGTGTATCTAAGGCAACTGAAAATAAGGGTTTTAAGGAGTGCGCAATAGTAAATAAGATAATAATTTTAAACAATTAATAAAGACAGACTCGAATGTAATTCATGTAATCAATAGATAATCCGGTACTTGTTAATAGAACTACTTATGGGCAATGTTTTCTACTTTGAAAAGAACTAATTTAACAGGAACTGTCGCTTTCGCATATTCAGAACCGAGTTGTACTCTCTAATCAACCCTTCCTATTGTCACAGATAGAAAGATGCGTACTGCGTTAGAGTAGTAAACCTAGTTTTAAGAAATATAGTATCTTAACTAAGTTGAAAAGTATTTTAACCTGGATTTCTTAGCAAAAAGAGGTTCTCACGAACCAGACTCTAAACTTCATAACGCGTCCGAAAATCGTTTTAAAATCTCTTTTCTTTTTAATCTAAAAACTCCTAATGAACTAGGCAAAACCCTTTTGGCTGTTTTTGAAATAGTTAAAAACAATTACTTAAATTGAAAGATAAAATAGCCCTTAAGTGTTTCCACGAACAATTGTATGGATTACTGGTTCAATTACGATCCTTACATTCTAACCTTTATGGATTTAGTTAGACATGGTAAGGTAAAAGTTCTTTTTATAATTTTTCATAAAAGTAATTAGTGCGAGTGCGGAAAGTAAATAAAATTAGTGCGAGTGCGGAAAGTAAATAAAAGTAGTGCGAGTGCGGGAAATAAAGGTATTTAAAGCGAGTGCGGAAAATAAACGAAAGTCGTGCGAGTGCGAGAAATATATAAAGTAAAGCGAGTGCGGGAAAATAAACGAAAGTAAAGCAATGCGGAAAATAAATAAAAGTAAAGCAATGCGGAAAAATAAAATAAGAACTGGAATTAAAATGGCGGCAGGATTAACTTCCTCCCAGAGTGCTCCAAAACTCGATCACACAGACGTATACAGACTCGATCACTCGATTGCAGTAACACCCCGATGTGGAATGATAACTGCTTTAAAATTGATATATGCCTAAGAGATTCTAATTTTGGATGATTGAAAACAAAAATCTAAGGTCCTATTTATAGGAAAACAAAAATAAGGAAAAGACCAGGATGCCCCCTCCACTAAAAAGTGGAGGGAAAAGTTTTGGCCTTGTGGCGCCCGCCATGAGACTAATGTGGAATGAGAGAGTGGGGATCGTGGGTCTTGGCAGTTGTGGAGTGGTCTTGAGACGTGACCACGTCATGGCAGACCCCATGGCGCCCGCCATGGTGGATGTCGTAAGTGTAAAAAGCTGAATTTCTTGGTTTTCGTCTGTTTCCACTCCTTTTTCGCTCCTTTTCTCGATTAAGGCCCCGATTACATAAAAAACCTGAAAACAAAGAAAAACAAAGTAATAACATAACAAAATAACAATAAAAGCTAAGAATGCATGCGAAATCGGAGTCAGAAATACAGTGAATTTTAGTGTTATCAAATTCTCCCACACTTAGACCTTTGCTTGTCCTCAAGCAAACATTAAAGCTCAAGAAGAAAAAATGGTGTCGACACGTGATTTGGGCTAAAGGGCTTCTAATTTCAAGTCAGAATGCAGTGACAGGTACTAACTAGGTGAACCAAGCGTACCATAATAACACAGACATAAACTTCAATCCTATATTAAACATCCCATGTCATCCCACAATACCTAGGCCTATCTTCTCATCTTTTTGGGTCCTTTTCATTCAGGCACAATCACATTAAGCTCGTTATCCGTACATGCTTCATAGTAGAGTGACCAGTTAGTGATTCTGATCTATAACATAAGTTTTCTGGCACATAAGCATGTGTAAACCTGTTTTTATTTCGCCTAAATGTACTTGCGGGGGATCGGATCGTAATCCGTCCTACCAGGTTCAGTGCCAGAAACCTCTGAACCAACTAACAATAGGTGACTTGCAATTTTTTATTCTTTTTGTGGCAAAAAAAAATTTCTTCTCTTTTTTCGGTTTAAATGACTTTGTGAGGGTCACCTATCCCAGAGTTTGCCTTTTTCTTTTTTATTAGCACTGGATCATTCACTTATGTTCATCGACCCCCTACGTAGAGCATGCTTAGGCCGAAGTTGACTACTAGAATAAACTACTTAGGACAATTTTTTGAATGATAATAAAGGCCATAGTGTGGGGTTTAGGAGTGATTCCTATATTCAAGAGGTCTATGGTGCTACAATGGTGCTGATGTTTCAAAAAGTTGACCTAAGTCACCACATCCTAATCTAAACCTGTCTCAAAGCCCAAAAAACATGTGAAACAACATTGTCTTCTTTTAAATTTTTTTTGGTAAGGCTAAAGAAATGGGAAAAAATGAGGATGTACTAAAATTACACTATACTAGTGACTCGTCAGACTCATGCATTTTCTAAGAAAAGTTAAACTAAATAACTTACTGAAAAGGGAAATAACGGAAAACAAATAAATAACTAGAAAGGGAAATGACAGAAAGCAATAAAATCCTCTCCCACACTTAAATCGGACATTGTCCCCAATGTTTTGAAATAAGATAAGGAGGGTAACCTAGAAAACTACTACAGAGGAGCACTGGTGCCCTCGCCGTCCTGCTGTGATGGTCTGGAACAACGGGATCTACTGCGTTGTTGGTCCCTCCGATCAAGTCGTGCCGATAAGGCAGCCTGGGCACCCAGGACCTCTCGAAGTTACCTAGGATGGAACCCTGAGTGGCCTCCATAAGTTGGTAGTACCGGCAGTTGACTTCTCACTGACGGGCCTGCTCTGATGTGATATCGTTCAAGGTACGACAAACGTTGCTGTAAGCACGATCCGAAACCGATCGCGATTGTTGCATGAAGCTCATGTTGTCCGTCAGTTGTTGTGAAATGGTAGAGAGTAGGTTGTCTCGCTTTTCCTCTCTAGCTGTCATATCACGCCACATCTCCTCAGTGACATAGAATCTAGGAGCAGCACCTGCAAAAGGGTTAGAGGAAGATGTTGCGATGTGTGACTGTGAAGGACGATGGGGGGACATGTGAGGTATGGGATACTGCTCTCTCCGATCATATTCTTCATCAGTGTCATGTGCCTCCCCATCAGGAATATTAGGAGGAAGTGGACCCAAAACAGGTGGAGCATTCAGATCATAGGTCCAGTTCCTTTCATTACGTACATCAGTATGTCTACTGCAAGGTAAAGCAACAGATGGGATAGCTACCCCATGAACCATCAACTCATAACCACCTTCTCTCCTCTTTCGGCACAATTTCATGTCTTTTAGAAATTTCAAATTAATTGTGCGAGGAGGTAGGGGTTCTAGTGTAGCTATCTCATTGTTCAGGTCAAGAGCCCGAGCAATAGACGTAACAAGTCCTCCAAAAACAATCGATCCTGTTTTATTAGTAGTTAAAGCCATGTGTGTAAGCATGAACGGAACCGGATTGATATGGGTACTAGTGAGGCATCCTTGCAAAAATAGGAGTTCTCTAGTACCTTATTTGGACTCTCCCGGCCAAAAATAGTACATGCCAAAAGATATCTGAAAACTCTTATGGTCGGGTTACGAATGGTCGACGCAAGTATCCCTTCAAAAGAATTTATTGAAGTACTTGACAACCTCTGCCAGAAGGAAAATACCTCGGCCGACCATTCCGCATCCAAAGGTGCCTCACAAATCGCACCTTCCCTATGAGGGATTCCTAACAAGCCTGTTAGTTCGTCGGTACTGTATTTGTATTCAATTCCAAACAGTCTAAAATTAACATTACCGACTATGCTAGCAGTGTTAGGACTGATAGTGTATATTAATGAACTTAAAAAATCAACTGTCAGCCTCTCATAGGTAGGTTCCTGGTTAACAAAAATATTATGCAAGCCTAAAAAATCTAATAAATGAAAAACACTATGATACAGACCCAAAGCATAAAGACAGTTATCATCGACGTACCTAGTCGAGAGAATTTCTCGACCCTGAAGCCTTTGAATAATTTTCCTTTGCCTATCACCCGGTCTTCCATCGCGAAGAAGATATCCATTGAACTCCATTGTTGTTGCTCCTTGAGAAAAAGTGGTGAAAATGGTTTATGAGAGAAATGATAAAGGTTTGATTTTTATGGTTTGTGGTGGATGAAAATGAAAATGGATTTTGGATAGGTTTTATAGATGGTGAGTATTTTGGAAATGAGGGAGCTTTAATGGGGTTCAATGGGTTTTTTGGAAGTTGTAAGAAATGGGTTTTTGAGGTTGGAAGGTGTAAAAATGGAGGAAATGGGGAATCAGCCACGTATTTGATGAGGACGGTGTGGCGCCCGCCACAGGGGGTATGGCGCCCGCCATAAGGCCATTTCCTGCTGGGCCTTGGATTTTCAATTCCTCTTTTGGGCCCTCTCGCACCTTCGGTCTTTGGGGGGTCTGGATAGCGTTTTCTTCTCTCTTCTAAGGCATGAAGCTTGCATATTTTTTTATGAAGACAAAAATGAAAATATTTTTGTCTTTATATATTTTTTCTTTACTCGACAAAAATAAAATAAAATAAATCAAAAAGAAAAGAGAAAAAAAAAGATTAGTGCATGAAATAATATATAAAATAAAATCAAAGTACATGAAAAAGAAAATGTAATAGATGCAATAATATAAAATATGTCTGGAGATGCGAGAAATAAAACAAAGCATGAAAAAAAAGAAATTAAATACTAGGGTAATAGCGTCAGTGTAAAACGAATCATGTGGTAGGCTTCTCTTCCTGGTTTGACCCACGAATCTCAGCTATCTTCCTCCGAAGCTCTTCAATCTTCTGATATAGAGCATCGGCCTCTGAGGCATGAGTGAGATCAGATACCTGAATTTGTAATTCCAAGTTCGCTACTTCCTGCTTGAGCAGGGTAGTCTCCTTGTGGAGCTCATAAATCTGAGTTTATAGATCAGGCGGCTGCAAAGACATATTGTTAGACATAACAGTGATTCGGGGAGAAAGAGGTGTAGGAGTGTACTCAGCGGCGGGAGGTGATTTCGGCTCTTCGACAGTCTCTCCATAACCCTCTAAAGCATAACTCCAATTAGCAGGATCATGGACACTGGTCATCAGCGGGTCTGTTAATGTAAAGTAATGTATCACTTCGCCGTCGATCAGTAATCTAAACGTGTTGGGCTCAAAGGAGGCCCTCCTCATCAGTCCTCTGTCAAGACAAAAGTCAACATCCAGGGTGGTGTAGCAGCAGAAGGTCCTGAGGTGCAATAATTTGAGAGACAAACCCAATGCAGTAGCAATCTGTGTAACAATCCCACCGACATGTATAATGCCTACAGAGGATCTGGAAACACTAGCAAGGCCCTTCAACAGAAAGTTTCCACAAGCAACTGGGCGTGACTGAGTCGCACAAAACAGTAGGAAAATCTCCGCTTCACTCAGCAGAGTCTCTGTATCTGGCAAACCGAGGAAATAATGTGCTAGAATCATCTGGAAGTACCTTAACGCAGGGTTGTGGATTACCTGAGAAAACTGAGTGGAAGGATCTTGGCTCCCTCCACCTGAGATGTTAGACCAAAACTTTTCCACTTCTCTGCTCATAAAATACCCCATCGGTGTCTCTGGAATAGCATCAGGAGTAGTATGAAAACCTAGTAAATCACCAAACTCTTTGTGAGAAAAGGAGTAGTCAATCCCGAAAACCCTAAAAAAAGCATATCCATCGGGTCCAGCCCAAGGATCATAGTGAAAAGAGGTGAGGAACTCTAGAGTCAAGTTCCTGTAAGTGTTGTTCATATCGTCAAACTGGTCCCACTGGAGTTGATGGCATAAGAATCTGACGCTTGGCTCTATCCCCAAGGCATCCATGCAATCTTGGTCTGGGTACCTGGTAGGTGCCATAGGGATCCTCATGTGGGCATAGTAACGCTCTCTCTGTGTGTCGTCTCTAAAGGCCAC
This sequence comes from Lathyrus aphaca, assembly GCA_963966055.1. Classification (NCBI taxonomy): domain Eukaryota; kingdom Viridiplantae; phylum Streptophyta; class Magnoliopsida; order Fabales; family Fabaceae; genus Lathyrus; species Lathyrus aphaca. The sequence continues at coordinate 474,054,095 of OZ014523.1, forward strand.
GTGCATGTCATCGGGGTTCTGCATTCTGCACAAGGTTAACAAACAAGTCCTGAAATCACATAAAACATTCAATTGTTAGTCCTGACATAATAATAAAGTAAACAAATAAAAATAAAGTAAAAATAAATAAAAAGTACGTAAATAAGAAAACCATGGGTTGCCTCCCATGCAGCGCTTGTTTAACGTCATTAGCTCGACGACCAGATTTTATACATCATTTGAAGGATATGGTGGATCACTCAGAGTATGGCAGGTGTATGTTGTTGGGATGTCACCTCCTTCATAGGGCTTCAACCTCTGTCCATTGATAATGAATGGTTTACATGCTTGGTTCTTGATTTCGATAGCACCAGATCTTAGAATCTTAGATACTTCGAAAGGGTCAGTCCATCTCGAATGAAGCTTCCCAGGAAAAAGTCGTAACCTAGAATCGAACAGGAGAACAGGATCGCCTATTTTGAAGTCTTTCCTTATGATTCTTTTGTCATGCCAAGCTTTTTTTCTTTCTTTGTATATGACGGCATTTTCGTAGGAAGATTGTCTGAGCTCTTCTAATTTGTGGATATCAAGGATACGTTTTTCACCAGCAGTTAGGTAATCCAAATTCAAAGTTTTGATGGACCAATAGGCCTTATGCTCCAACTCAAAAGGTAAGTGACATAATTTTCCATAGACCAGTTGATAAGGGGTTGTTCCTATAGGGGTTTTGAAAGCGGTTCTATAGGCCCATAATGCCTCTTGAAGTTTCTGCGACCAATCTTTTCTAGATATAGAGACAGTCTTCTCAAGAATTTGTTTGATCTCCCTATTAGATACTTCCACTTGTCCATTGGTCTGTGGGTGGTATGGTGTTGTTACTCTATGCTTAACTCCATACTTGCTTAAACGTTTATCAAATATTCTCGATATGAAGTGTGATCCTCCATCACTTATGACTAAACGGGGGGTTCCAAACCTGGGAAATATATAGTTTTTGAATAATTTGATGACTACTCTGGTGTCATTCGTGGGTGCGGCGATAGCTTCAATCCATTTAGACACGTAGTAAACAGCTACTAAGATGTACTGATTTCCTAAAGATGGTGGGAACGGTCCCATAAAGTCTATACCCCATATGTCAAAGAGTTCTACTTCTTGGATATTTCTTAGAGGCATTTCATTACGTCTTGAAATATTTCCCGTACGTTGGCATCTGTCACATTTGACAATGAAATCATGGACATCATGCCACATAGTAGGCCAAAATAGGTCAGCTTGAAGAATCTTGGCGTAGGTCTTAGATGTGCTTGCATGTCCACCATAGGGTGCAGAGTGACAATGCTCAATTATATTATGTACCTCTTCTTCTGGAACACAACGGCGAAAAATGCCATATTTACCTCTCTTGAAAAGAAATGGTTCGTCCCAATAGAAGTTTCTCACATCACTATAGAACTTCTTCTTCCGGTGGTAGTTTAGATCAGGGGGTATGATGTCAGCGGCTAGATAATTAACAAAGTCTGCATACCAAGGTACATTACTTATAGCTAAGGATTTATGAGAATGCTCATGTGGGTCTGGGTTATCATCTTCAATAGTTTCTAGTTGGGCTATCAGTCAATCATAGGCAAAATCGTCATTTATGGGTACTGAGTCAGGTTTCAGGTATTCTAGCCTAGATAGGTGATCAGCTACTACATTATCTGTGCCTTTCTTATCACAGATATCTAAATCAATCTCTTGCAGTAATAGAATCCATCGAAGTAACCTAGGTTTGGCATCCTTTTTACATAGTAAGTAACGAATGGCAGCATGGTCGGTGTAAACTATAATTTTGGCTCCTACTAGATAAGATCTAAATTTGTCTATGGCGAAGACTACAGCTAGGAGCTCTTTTTCAGTTGTTGCGTAGTTGAGCTGTGCAGCGTCTAGGGTTCTACTGGCATAATAAATTACGTGTAACTTTTTATCTTTTCTCTGACCTAGAACGACTCCAACAGCATAGTCATTGGCGTCACACATTATCTCAAATGGTTCCGACCTATCAGGGGGTTTCATTATAGGTGCTGAAATCAGAGCTTGCTTCAGAATATTAAATGCTTCAGTACATTTTTCATCGAAGATGAATTCAGCATCTTTCATTAAAAGACCAGTTAAGGGTTTCGTTATTTTGGAGAAGTCCTTGATAAAACGTTGGTAAAATTCGGCATGTCTAAGAAAAATTCTTATCTCCCTGATAGTCTTCGGCGTTTTAGATTCTCTATGACTTCTATTTTAGCTTTATCTACCTCTATACCTTTTTCGGAAACTATATGTCCTAAAACAATCCCTTCGGTGACCATGAAATGACATTTTTCCCAATTTAGCACAAGGTTTACCTCCACACATCTTTCCAGGATTTTCTCAAGGTTGATAAGACAATTTTTGAAATCAGATCCACAAACTGAGAAATCGTCCATAAATACTTCCATGATTCCATCTAAATAGTCTGCAAAGATAGACATCATGCAGCGTTGGAAAGTGGCAGGGGCATTACAGAGTCCAAAAGGCATTCTTCTGTAGGCAAAAGTTCCAACTAGGCATGTAAAGGTAGTTTTTTCTTGATCTTCGGGGTGAATAGGTATTTGGAAGAATCCTGAATATCAATCTAGGTAACAAAAGTAAGAGTGTCTGGCTAGGCGCTCCAACATTTGGTCTATGAATGGTAATGGGAAATGGTCCTTCCTAGTTGCTTTATTTAATTTTCTATAATCTATGCACATACGCCAACCTCCATCAGTTCGTTTTGCTACCGGTTCGCTCTTCTCGTTTTGCACGATTGTGATGCCTCCCTTTTTAGGTACTACATGCACATGACTCACCCATTTATTGTCCAAGATCTGATATATTATACCTGCCTCTAGTAATTTAAGAACTTCAGTCTTAACTACATTACTCATCATAGGATTTATTCTTCGTTGGTGTTCTCTGGAGGGTTTTGAATCTTCTTCAAGCAAAATCCGATGCATGCATACGGATGGGCTTATTCCTTTTAGATCTGAGATCTTATATCCTAAGGATGAGGGGTACCTTCGTAAAACATCTAATAATTGGTTTGTTTCCTCTTGGTTTAAGGTAGCACTGACTATAACTAGACGGTTCATTTCTTCATCAAGAAATTCATATCTCAGATTCTTAGGCAGTTCCTTAAGTTTTACGGTTGGTTTTATAGGGCAGGGCATAGGATCTGGGGTAAGAGATAAACATTCGTGAAGGTTATCATCAATTTAGGGTTCTTTATAATTGTCATCTTCCAAAATAAGGGTTGATGGCAATTTTATAGATTCAGTTTCTTCTTCTTGTTCTAATTCCCTAATGCATTCATCAATGATATCTAAGGCATAACAAGCATCTCCTATTACAGGTGCCATAAGGAATTTTGAAAGTATAAATTCTATCTTCTCGTCACCTACCTCGAAGGTTAGTTTCCCTTTTTTAACATCTATTACGACTCTAGCAGTCGAATAGAACGGTCTACCTAGGAGGATTGGTATGTTGTCATCTTCTTTAATGTCCATGACAACAAAATCAGTAGGTATAAACAATTGACCTATCCTAACAGGGACGTCTTCAAGTATGTCTATAGGGTATTTAACGGATCTATCGGCTAATTGAAGTGACATCTTAGTAGGTTGTAATTCTCCTAAGTTTAATCTCTCACAAACTGCTAAAGGCATTAGGCTCACACTAGCTCCTAAGTCTAGAAAATCTTTTTCGATGACATGATTCCCCAAAACACAAGGAATGGAAAAATTTCCAAGATCTTTATCTTTCCTAGCTAACCTATTTTCGGAAATAGAATTACATTCTACTGGTTTCAGATCTTCAAGTCTACGTTTATTTGTAAGTATGTCTTTGAGAAACTTAGCGTAAGAAGGTATTTGGGTGATGGCTTCTGTATTTCTACGTGAAGTTTTTCTATAACCATAACGAATTTTTGATACTGATTATCGATTTGGGTTTTCTTTAATCTTTGAGGGTATGGTATAGGTGGTTTGTATGGCGGTGGTGGTACATAGGTTTTATTTTTAGGTTCTTCTCCTTTTTCTTGATTTTCCGGGTTTTCAGATTCCTCTGGTTCCTTCTCCTCATTTCTCTCAGAAGTTTCAGGCTCACTTAATCTAGGGTTAGAAGGTTCCTTATAAGTGGTTCCACTTCGTAGAGTAATGGCATTTGCTTTCCCTTTTGGGTTTTGTTGAGGTTATCCAGGGAACTGTCCTTCAGGTGTAGTCTGAGGGGCTTGGTTTAAAGCTACCTAAGAGATCTGGGTTTCAAGCATCTTATTATGAGTAATAATTTGATCAACCTTGGTTCCTAACTGGGTAATTAGTTCGTTAACATGGACGTTTTGGTTCATGAACTCTTTGTTTTGTTGTGTTTGAGCGGTGATAAAATTTTCCACAATTTTCTCAAGGCTCGGGCTTGGTGGTATAGGTTGCATAGGTTTATTTGTTCTTGGGGCTTGGTAACCTTGTTGTCTCGGAGGTGTGGTATTTTGGATAGGGTTATTATTTTTGTAGGAGAAGTTTGGGTGATCCCTCCATCCAGGGTTATATGTGTTTGAAAATGGGTTTCCTTGGGTGTAGTTTACTTACTCAGGATTGGTCTCATTTAACAAATTGCATTCGGCAGATTGGTGTCCTTGTGTCCCACATATCTCACAATTCGGCGAAACTATGGCTACAGTATTCGGAGTTGTACACATATGTTCGACTCTAAGGGCCAACGCGTCTATTTTAGCTTGCATCATGTCCATAGAGCTTAGCTCATGTATTCCTCCTTGGGCTTCCTTCTTTTCCACTGTCGCTCGTTCTACTCCCCGTGATTGATGGTTTTGGGCCATATCTTCGATAAGGGCACTAGCTTCAGGGTAAGGTTTGTTCATCAGTGTGCCACCAGCGGCAGCGTCGATGGTCATCTTAGTGTTATAATGAAGTCTATTATAGAAGGTTTGAATGATTAGCCAATTATCTAAGCCATGATGTGGGCATGCTCGTAATAGCTCTTTATATCTCTCCCAGGCTTCGAACAACAACTCTCCTTGGTGTTGGGTAAATCTGGTTATTAGGTTTCGAAGAAGAGCGGTCTTACTTGGGGGAAAATATCTAGCAAGGAAAACGTTTCTAAGGTCTTCCCAAGTTGTAATGGAATTGGGTGGAAGGGAATCTAACCATGATAGAGCTTTATCTCTGAGGGAAAAGGGAAATAATCTTAAGCATATCGCCTCAGGAGGAGCTCCATTTGTTTTAAAGGTGTCTGCTAAATGAAGAAAGTTTTTTAAATGTTGGTTTGGGTTCTCAGTAGCAAGACCTGCGAATTGTCTCTGTTGCACTAATTGCAGCAGGGATGGTTTAAGTTCAAAATTATTGGTTGAGATAACTTGGTTTACTATACTGGAACTAGGTTCCTCGTTTGATGGTTGGGCGAAGTCCTTAAGAGGTCTTCGGTTTTGATCTTCGGCCATAACTCTCCTATTCCTATGGAAAAACAAATGTGCGCGAGCGTAACGTTCAGGTTAAGCTAAAGGATTTACTAAACTTCCGGCACTGCGAGTCTTTCACATTAACCGGTGGGTAACAACCTTAGTCTAAACGGTATAACTACAGGGTATGAAATTTGATGAAATTGGTCCCCAGCAACGGCGCCAAAAACATGATGTGTGTTTTTCGCAAGTGTACGAACACGTCAGAGTAATATAAAAGATTGTCGAATCCACAGAGACCAAGTGTCAATCTATCGTACCTGTTGTTATGGTGTGTATCTAAGGCAACTGAATATAAGGGTTTTAAGGAGTGCGCAATAGTAAATAAGATAATAATTTTAAACAATTAATAAAGACAGGCTCGAATGTAATTCACGTAATTAATAGATAATTCGGTACATGTTAATAGAACTACTTATGGGCAATGTTTTCTACTTTCAAAAGAACTAATTTAACTGGAACTGTCGCTTTCGCGTATTTAGAAACGAGTTGTACTCTCTAATCAACCCCTCATATTGTCACGAATAAAAAGGTGCGTACTGCGTTAGAGTAGTAAACCTATTTTTAAGAAATATAGTATCTTAACTAAGTTGAAAAGTATTTTAACCTAGATTTCTTAGCAAAAAGAGGTTCTCACGAACCAGACTCTAAACTTCATAACGCGTCCAAAAATCGTTTTAAAATCTCTTTTCTTTTTAATCTAAAAACTCCTAATGAACTAGACAAAGCGCTTTTGGCTGTTTTTGAAATAGTTAAAAACAATTACTTAAATTGAAAGATAAAATAGCCCTTAAGTGTTTCCACAAACAATTGTACGGATTACTGGTTCAATTACGATCCTTACATTCTAACCTTTATGGATTTAGTTAGACATGGTAACGTAAAAGTTCTTTTTATAATTTTTCATAAAAGTAATTAGTGCAAGTGCGGAAAGTAAATAAAAGTAGTGTGAGTGCGGAAAGTAAGTAAAAGTAGTGCGAGTGCGGGAAATAAAGGTATTTAAAGCGAGTGCAAAAAATAAACGAAAGTAGTGCGAGTGCGAGAAATAAATAAAGTAAAGCGAGTGCGGGAAAATAAACGAAAGTAAAGCAATGCGGAAAATAAATAAAAGAAAAGCAATGCGGAAAAATAAAATACGAACTGGAATTAAAATGGCAGCAGGATTAACTTCCTCCCAGAGTGCTCCAAAACTCGATCACACAGACGTATACAGACTCGATCACTCGATTGTAGTAACACCTCGATGTGGAATGATAACTGATTTAAAACTGATAAATGCCTAAGAGATTCTAAGTTTGGATGATTGAAAACGAAAATCTAAGGTCCTATTTATAGGAAAACAAAAAGCAGGAAAAGACAGAGATGCCCCCTCCACTAAAAAGTGGAGGGAAAAGTTTTGGCCTTGTGGCGCCCGCCACAGGCACATGGTGCCCGCCATGAGACTAATGTGGAATGAGAGAGTGGGGATCGTGGGTCTTGGCAGTTGTAGAGTGGTCTTGAGACGTGGCCACGTCATGGCAGACCCCATGGCGCCCGCCATGGTGGATGCCGTAAGTGTAAAAAGCTGAATTTCTTGGTTTTCGTCCGTTTCCATTCCTTTTTCGCTCCTTTTCTCGATTAAGGCCCCGATTACATAAAAAACCGGAAAACAAAGAAAAACAAAGTAATAACATAACAAAATAATAATAAAATCTAAGAATGCATGCGAAATCGGAGTCATAAATACGATGAATTTTAGTGTTATCAAATTCTCCCACACTTAGACCTTTGCTTGTCCTCAAGCAAACATTAAAGCTCAAGAAGAAAAAATGGTGTCGACACGTGATTTGGGCTAAAGGGCTTCTAAGTTCAAGTCAGGATGCAGTGACAGGTACTATCTAGGTGAACCAAGGGTACCATAATAACACAGACACAAACTTCAATCCTATATTAACCACCCCTTGTCATCCCACAATACCTAGGCCTATCTTCTCATCTTTTTGGGTCCTTTTCATTCAGGCGCAATCACATTAAGCCTGTTATCCGTACATGCTTCATAGTTGAGTGACCGGTTAGTGATTCTGATCCATAACATAAGGTTTCTGGCACATAAGCATGTGTAAACCTGTTTTTATTTCGCCTAAATGTAGTTGCGGGGGATCGGATCGTAATCCGCCCTACCAAGTTCAGTGCCAGAAACCTCTGAACCAACTAACAATAGGTGACTTGCAATTTTTTTTTTCTTTTTGTGGCAAAAAAAATTGTTTCTTCTCTTTTTTCGGTTTAAATGACTTTGTGAGGGTCACCTATCCCAGAGTTTGCCTTTTTCTTTTTTATTAGCACTGGATCATTCACTTATGTTCATCGACCCCCTACGAAAAGCATGTTTAGGCCGGAGCTGACTGCTAGAATAAACTACTTAGGACAATTTTTTGAATGACAATAAAGGCCATGGTGTGGGGTTTAGGAGTGATTCCTATATTCAAGAGGTCTATGGTGCTACAATGGTGCTGATATTTCAAAAAGTTGACCTAAGTCACCACATCCTAATCTAAACCTGTCTCAAAGCCCAAAAAACATGTGAAACAACATTGTCTTCTTTTAAAAAAAAATTGGTAAGGCTAAAGAAATGGGAAAAAATGAGGATGTACTAAAAATACACTATACTAGTGACTCGTCAAACTCATGCATTATCTAAGAAAAGTTAAACTAAATAACTTACTGAAAAGGGAAATAACGGAAAGCAAATAAATAACTAGAAAGGGAAATGATAGAAAGCAATAAAATCCCCTCCCACACTTAAATCGGACATTGTCCCCAATGTTTCGAAATAAGATAAGGAGGGTAACCTGGAAAACTACTGCGGAGGAGCACTGATGCCCTCGCCGTCCTGCTGTGATGGTCTGGAACGACGGGATCTACTGCGCTGTTGGTCCCTCCGGTCAAGCCGTGCCGATAAGGCAGCCTGGGCACCCCGGACCTCTCGAAGGTTACCTAGGATGGAACCCTGAGTGGCCTCCATAAGCTGGTAGTGCCGGCGGTTGACTTCTCGCTGACGGGCCTGCTCTGATGTGATATCGTTCAAGGTACGACAAACGTTGTTGTAAGCACGATCCGAAACCGATCGCGATTGTTGCATGAAGCTCATGTTGTTCGTCAGATGTTGTGAAATGGTAGAGAGTAGGCTGTCTCGCTTTTCCTCTCTAGCTGTCATATCACGCCACATCTCCTCAGTGACATAGAATCCAGGAGCAGCACCTACAATAGGGTTAGAGGAAGATGGTGCGGTGTGTGACTGTGAAGGACGATGGGGGGACATGTGAGGTATGGGAGACTGCTCTCTCCGATCATATTCTTCATCAGTGTCATGGATGGTCGACGCAAGTATCCCTTCAAAAGAATTTATAGAAGTACTTGACAGCCTCTGCCAGAAGGAAAATACCTCGGCCGACCATTCCGCATCCAAAGGTGCCTCACAAATCGCACCTTCCCTATGAGGGATTCCTAACAAGCCTGTTAGTTCGTCGGTACTGTATTCGTATTCAATTCCAAACAGTCTAAAATTAACAGTACCGACTGTGCTAGCAGTGTTAGGACTGACAATGTATATCAATGAACTTAGAAACTCAACTGTCATCCTCTCATAGGTAGGTTCCTGGTTAACAAAAATATTATGCAAGCCTAAAAAATCTAATAAATGAAAAACACTATGATACAGACCCAAAGCATAATGACAATTATCATCGACGTACCTATTTCATTTATTCTTTAACCCGATGGCCGTCCCCATCGTTGTTTACTTTGCTTTGCAAACCTGATGTTCGTACCCATCATTGCCTTTACTTTAATCCCCAGAGAACCTTGTTACTTTACTTGATGGCCATCCCCATCATGATCTCTTTAACTCCCCAGCTTGTCGGCCGTCCCCGTCATTGCTTTACTTACCGCTTTATCCCCAACAGTCGTCCCTGCTCGATGGTTGTCCTCCATCGCCTTCATTTGATAATCATACTATACTGTCTTTTATAATTTATACCACTTTTCTTCTTCTCCCCAGTGAGTGCAAATTTTGGACTGTCTTTGGTATTCAACCACAAGTTATCTTGTTTGACTGATAAGCCAGGCGCTTACATCCTGCACAACTAACTCGCGTTTGAATAGGGGCAGCTGTAAACACCCCAAATTTGCCCTCACTAATTTCACACCATGGCTTGTGATCTTTCATGTTTTCATTAGCATAAACATTACATTTCATATTGCATATTTGCTTCACTGCATAAGTTCAAATTCATCTGCATCTAGGGTTTGTGATCTGAGCAATCCAAGATTCCATCTGAGCCACTCCAAAGTTTTTTAAGCATTCCAAGAGGGTCCATATGTGTTCTATCATCATATTATTCCTCTCAAAGTTCAAAGAAGTCAAGAAATCACAAGAACTGGAAAAGCATGGAAGCAGAGTTAGGGTTTTCACTACACAGATGACCAAATTTAGGGTTTTTGTTTCAGAGGCCTCAACTCCAAATTTTTGGGCCATTCTTGTTTCTAATGTTCTTAAGATGTCATAAGGATCATGTGTACCAAATTTGATGAAAAAATTCATTGTGGAAGTCATCTGTTCACTAGGTAACTTCTTGAGCAAGTTAAGTCAAAATCAGGGCATCTGAGGCCCCCAACAATGGAACCAAAGGGGTATTTTCATCAAATTGAAGTTCTATGATCTTTATTTGATCATTGAAGTGCTTGGAAGTTCACAAATTTGAAGAAATTTGAGCTAAACCAAAAGTTGCCAAAAATGGAAATGACTTGTAATGGAAACTTTCCATTTTGGGAAAGTTCTTCAACCTCCTCCTTTTCAACCAAAAATGCTTCAAATGAAAACTTCTTGGTCATGAAAGTTGTAGATTAGGTCTTTCCATTTTCAAAAAGTACAAGAACATGTTCTAATTCATTATGGAACTCAAGTTATGATCCTTCAAAGTTGGCAAAAATCTATAATTTTCAAGAATGCACCAAAGAGGATTTTTTGCAAAACCACTTGCCAAGGCTTCTAATGACTTCAAATATGCCCTAATGTGACATAAAATGATCAAGCAACTTCAAAATATCAGAATTGGCCCAAGAATTATGCATTTCCATGACTTGAACTTCAAGAAATTTCAAAGGGGCCAAGACTTCCCAAAATTTCAAAATGGTATAGATCTTTCCATACACTTGTGCCAGCATGCCAAATCTGAACCACAAGCTTTCCTTGATCCATGCTGAGACCAGCCATGCCTCTAAACCAGACCTGCCATGACCCATACCCCAAGTACAACCAAGTTTGACTTTTTGCAAATGAAGCCATACCAATCAGCATAGGCCACAACAACTCTTCTGACTTATCACAGCTTCACATACATGCCCTAAGGGTCACATTTCATAACATCTTGGAGCTGGAATCATCCCATACACTCAGATTCACAAAATCCTCAAGAAAATTTCCTTCTTCAAAACTCAAAAAACCAGCCATCAAAACTTCAAGCAAACTTCACAATCATCTCCATACATCCTCCAGATCATTTCCCAACCATTAAACAAGCCTAAAACCTCAAGAATCAAAAACACGATTTCACACCCCTCTGAACTGAAACTTCAAAAACAGCCCAAATAAATTCATTCCAAGCATCAAAGCATCCTCAGGAGGTCCATTGGAGTTGATTGGCACCAAGGAGAGGCCCAGATAGATCATATTGAGAAAGCTCAAGCTCAGGAATCATCAAGAACAAGTTTTCCAAAACTTGTATTTTTTATTATAGAAATGTTCTTCATGCTTCACTGATCACACTGCACCTTTTACTTTTGAAAATGGTTGAGTATTAAGCTTTTATCGTGCTTCTGAATTTTTTGCAAGTTTTATGTTTTTATTCGTATCTGGATTTTGATGCATGATAAATGTTGTTTGAGGTTTGAATCTTGTTTAGAATGATTAGGAGAGTGGATCTGGAGAGTTAGAGCTCCTAATTTGGCCTAGGGAAGAAGTTGGAATTTTGGTCTCGCCGAAAGTCATTAGGGTACTAATTAGGGTTTAGGGGGTCAGTTTGAATTTGAGCCATTGGATCTTGCTTAGCGCGTTTTTTAAGGGTCCAGATCATTTCAGTTAACCCTAATTTTCAATTAATTAAATTAATCAGATAATTAGCCAAATTTCAATACCACCCTTGGATCTGGCGCGCAGTCAACTCCCTCCAAATTTTGTTTGAACCTGGACCACTGGATGCGCATACTTCCTCTTTTATTCATTTTATTTTCTTTTTAATTCATTTCTCTTTCTCATTTTATTTAAAATACTTAGAAAAATCCCAAAAATATTTCCTTTTTCATTTTTGTTTCAAATATTTTTCTTAATCAGAAAATGATTTTTATTTTATTTTTTTGCATATAAAAAGCATTTTTAAAATATTTAAATGCTTATTTTAATTAATTAATGGAAATTAATTAATTAAAATAGCATTCTGGTTTCTAAAAATCACCAAAAAATCATGTTGGATATTAACACATTTAAAAACATTTTCAAACCATTCATACAAATTTCTTTTTGGTTTTGATCATAACTTGACAATTTTCTTTGAATTTAGGGTTCATAAAATCACATTTTAAACCCTAACCTTTGAAAAATGTTTTCTGCCTAACCATGAAGGGTTTGAAGATGGTTCTTTTTGCATTGTTTTACACATAGCATGTAGTATCTAGGATATTTTTGGCATTAATTTATCTTGCATTTTCAATTTGTTTGGCATTTTACCTTGAAGATCACCCAAAAAACCCTAGAAACTTAGAAAATTCATAACTTCTTCTAGGTTTAGCTTCTGACCTCCCCCTTTGGATGGTAACCTAGTATAGGTTTAGGGTTCCTTTGAGTGCATTTTCAATTTTTTATCATATAAGTTTCTTCTGTTTTGGTCATTTACATTTCATCCTTTCATGTAACCCTAATTTTGGATCTTTACTTGCATCTTACATTGCATTGCATGAACATATGAACTTGCCATGCCATTCTAAGCATTTGTATGCCATCTTAGACATCTTAAGACATTTCTTGAACATTTTTTGATCATATATTCATACATTTGCTATGCTTTGCATCCATTTCATTCCATAAACATCCATGTGTTTACATGCTTCCTACATGCTTCATTTGTATTCATTCTCTTGTATGATCACACCTATACATCTTGTATGCCTTTGTATCATATCATAGAATCATTTGCATCATGTACATGCTTCTGGTCTTGGACTTTTCCCTTGCATATGCATTGTTTCATTTCATTTATTTCCTTATGCATCTTGTGCTAACTTTTCAGGTTAATGGTAAGTTGTTTGAGAGGTGGATTTGCCTTCACCTCCCACCTCTTCTCATCTCTTCATATTGCATTCTTACTGCATTTTGTTTGTCTTTTAGTGGGCTTTCCTCACTTTTGCTTTTCTTCCTTTCTTCCTTTAAGTTACTTATCTTCTTAGGAAGTAAGTAACTTATTCTTCTTCTTCTGCTTCCTTCTCTTTTCATCTTGCTTCTCCTTGGTGGCTTCCTTGAAGACTTCTCTTTTTAAGCCTCACAAACCCTAGGACTTCCAAGCATGATAACTTTATTGGACTTATTAGCTTCCCTTAGACTTTTTTTCCTTTGAGTCTTCTTTGTGTCTCTTTTCTCATCTCATCATTAGAGACTAAACCTTTAAGGTTTTAGGACTTTGGAATTAGGGTTATGCCTGCATCCTTCTATTAGGATGGAGTGTATAACTTTAATCCTAAGTGTTAAACCCTTAATCTGTTTAAAACTCTTAATCAATCCATCTAATAATCACTAAGACATCAACTTGTAACTTGGGCCTTACACTAGGGTTCTAATTCTTCCTTCATGGTTAAGAAGGACTAACCCTAGTGTTTAATGGACAAGTCCCCCTCAAGTTGTCTTACAAACTTAAAATCCACTTCTTAATCTTATCCCTTAATTAAAATCCACTTAATAAATGCTTGTTATATAATGAATTTAATCCCTAACCATGGGTTAAGTTGAGGTATCTTCCTTAACTTAAGTGTTCTCATCTATTATCCTTCTATTTGGATTGTGTGATGAGCCCACTAATCTGTGATTAGAGATTAAACTCATTACTTAACACTAAACAAAAAACCCAAAAACACTTAATAATCACAAGTAGGTTAATGATCTTAATCCTACATCCTCATGGCAATTAAGTTGAGATGCTTATCTCATACCTAAGTAGGCTCATTATCCCTAATAAGGGAGGATATAATGAGTTTACAACCTTTGATTTAGGCTTAAGCTCATTAACTTATGCAAAACACCAAAAACAATAACAAAACTGAAAACACCAAAGCAAACAATAATCGTCTCCTTTGGGATTCTTTTCTCATCATACTCACTCACAAACGAGAACTTGCTTCTTCCGTCTAATGCAAGACAGTTAGCACTCGAGCCAGACGAGTCATACACTTGAGCATAGGCAAGTAAGCAGTTCACAGTCAATTTATCTTTCGGTCTCTTTGAGTCGAACTACGGTGTTCTGACTTCCTCATTGCACGAGAGGATACGTAGGCATAACTTAACTGTTATCGAACAAATGTCTCTGTGTCTTCCCCCTCTTTCAGCATTCTTTTCTAAGCCTCAGTTCCTGAGCATTTTACTTCCTTTTGTACTGAAACTTGTACATTATTTTCTTAGCTTTTGCACACAGATAGCACATACATTTACCCCTTTAAACACAATCTTTTAAGCGTGGATCCCGTCGAATACGACGGACAATCTGGGTGATAATACCTTCCCAGGTTGTAACCAACCCCCTTTCTCAGTTTCTCTGGTTCGCAACCGTCTTATCCATCTTTTCCTAGGTTTATGCAGCATTACCTTTCCTTCTGGATAAAAATGCCTAGTTGGCGACTCTATTCATCTTCACCTTCATTTCTCCCTTCGCCGGCCGTTCGCGTCTGTACCCTATCTGACCCAGTGTATTTTCGGGGGAGCGACAGGCCATCAAAGGCACTGTACTATCTGATTATCTAGCTGAGCAACCCATTGATGATTACCAGCCCATGAGATTTGACTTCCTTGATGAAGACATCATGTACCTAAAAGCAAAATATTATGAAGAGCCAGTTCACACTGAAGGGCCTGACCCAGAAGAAGAATGGACTATGATGTTTGACGGGGCTGTCAATATGAATGGTCGTGGAGTTAGTGCAGTGCTCATTACACCTAAAGGAGTTCATATGCCTTTCTCGACGAAACTCATCTTTGCATGCACTAACAATGAAGCTGAATACGAAGCATGTATCATGGGTCTTGAGGAAGCCATTGACCTCAGGATCAAAACTTTGAATGTATTCGGAGATTCAACTTTGGTAATCAATCAGACCAATGGCAAATGGTACACTCATCAAGAGCCTTTCATTCCATACCGTGATTATATGAGGAGATTATTGACTTTCTTCACAACAATCAAACTTGAATACATCCCTCGAGATGAGAATCAGTTTGCAAACGCCTTGGCTACCATTTCCTCTATGATCAAAGTTCAAACTGCCAATTATGTGCCTCGGATTCTAGTATCCAGACTGGACCGACCAACATATGTATTTTTTGTGGACACTGCTAGTGATGACAAACCTTGGTTCCACGACATCAAATGCTTCTTAGAGAATCAGACATACCCACCTGGGGCATCATCCAATGATAAGAAGACATTAAGAAGGCTGGCCGGCAGTTTCTTCCTCAATGTTGATGGTTCACTATACAAGCGAAACTTCGACATGGTCCTACTCAAATGTGTTGACAAGAAAGAAGCAGACCTACTGATGCACGAGCTGCATGAAGGTTCTTTTGGTACCCATGTCGGAGGACATGCACTGGCAAAGAAGTTGTTAAAATCGGGTTACTACTGGATCACGATGGATGCAGACTGTTATGCCTATGCCAAAAAATTCCACAAGTTCCAGATCTACGCAGATAAAGTGCATGTACCTCCAAATCAGTTGAACCTAATGTCTTAACCTTGGCCCTTTGCCATGCGGGGCATTGACATGATTGGAAAGATCGAACCGACTGCTTCAAATGGCCACAGATTCATCCTGGTAGCCATTGATTACTTCACCAAATGGGTTGAAGCAACTTCATATGCAAACGTCACCAGACAAGTGGTAGCCAGATTTCTGAAAAGGGATATCATCTGTCGATATGGAGTTCCCGAGCGATTCATTACTGATAATGGTTCCAATTTGAACAACAAATGATGGCAGAACTGTGTCGGGACTTCAAAATCCAATATCACATCTGTAAACACCCCAAATTTGCCCTCACCCATTCACACCATGGCTTGTGATCATCCCCATATGCATAAACACAATCATATCATCTCACATCTCATTTTTGATTCACTGGATAGTTTCTAAGGCATCTGCACTTAGGGTTTGTGATCTGAGCAATCCCAAAACATCTTGGGCCATTCCAAAGGCCACCAATCAACTCAAATAGGTCCATGTGTGTTCTTATATCATATTTCATCTCCTCAAAGTCAAAATTGCAGAGGGATCACAAGAACTAGGGTTTGAGTGGATGCAGGGCCAGTTTGAACTACACAGTTGACAGAAAATTAGGGTTTTGGTTTCAGAGGCCATAACACCAAATTTTTTGGTCATTCTTGTTTCCATTGCTCTTTATATGGTATAGGGAGTATGCATATCAATTTTCATGAAGAAATTCCATGGAGAAGTCATCTGATCAAGGGTTGACTTTTCAGACAAGTCAGTGCAAAATCAGGGCATCTGAGGCCCCCAATGACCCAACCAATGGGTGATCTTCATCATTTTGAGTGTATATGATCTTTATTTGATCATGGAAGAAGGTTGAAGTTCATAGAAATCAAGAATTTAGGGTTTTTGCAAATGTTGACTTTTTGGGCATAGTTGACTTTTCAAGAATGCATCATTTTAGGTCATTTTTCAAGCCTTGATTCTTGATCCAAAAAGGCTTCAAATGGAAAAACTTTGGTCATGAAAGTTGTAGATCTCATCTTTCCCTTTTCAAAAAGTACAAGAACATGATCAAACTCTTCTTGGATCAAAAGTTATGGTGTGACAAAGTTGGCTAAAATCATTGATTTTTAAGGCATGCCTCAAATGGAAATTTTGCAAAGTCATGAACCAATGCATTATGTGACTTCTAATTCACTACAAACCAGCACATAAACATCATGTAAGTCCTAAAATTCAGAATGAACTAGGCATTGCTCATGTTTCATGGCTTTTGGAACAAGATCTTTCACATGTGAACCATAAAGTAACAAGTTGCAAAACCACTCATTTCTCTTCACCAACTTGCTGCATTGGTCCTTGAATCAAGCTAGCCTCAAACACTCATCATGTTGCGCAGCCCATGCCCATTGTACTTGCCTAGCACCTCACCATACTTGCCTTACACAAAAGTTGACCTTTTTGCAAAAGTAAACTTACCTATCACCACAGGCCATGTCACATCCTCTGGCCACTTGGATTAAAATAACATATCATTTTGCAAGCCATTTCATGTACAAGGCAAGGCTGAAGCTCTCTCATTCATGACATACACAAAAAACACTCCCATTTGCAACTTGCTTCGAATCTGATTCCACAGCTTGCAAACATTCAAACTATCTTCACCATTCAACTCACCTTACTCCATAGACCAAAAAGCATCAAGAACCAAAGCCTGAAACAGCCAGAACATCTCACTGCCATTTCTCACTCCATTTTGCAGTTTCATTCGAAACTCTCATCCTGGCTCACAAACAGTCAAACAAACCTTGCAAAGCTTCTCCATTCACCCTCAGGATCACAAACAACCCCTTTCCATGGCCTGAAACTGCCTGAAACCCCATAGCCATTTCTGACCAAGCTTGAGCAGAAGCTTTCGAATCTCACTATCCAGCCAGTTTAAACTCTCATTGAGCATTCAAACATCTTCTGGGGATCAAGTGGAGTGGATTGCACAAGGAGAAGTGGCCAGAAAGTCCTCAAGTTGAAAGCTCCAAATCTCAGGTAGCTCGGAAATTATTTTTCCAGAAGTCATTTCTTTTGTTCCAAACTTGTTCTTTGTGTTATCCTGATCATGAATGTGTCTTTGGTTTTTGAAATGGTGATGAAATAAGCATTTAATTGAACTCTGAAACTGGTTTGCCCTAAAACTTGTTCTGTTCGATTCATGGTTTTGAGGAAGAAGAAATTTGTTTGGACTTAGGGTTTTAGCTCAGGGGATCATGGGGATCATTTTGGTGTGCTTAGTTTTCATTTTCGTTACGTTTTAAGGGAGTTGGGGAGTTTTCAGGTGAGAAGCTGGCCGGAGAAGACGACCGGAAGTCTTCTCCGGCAGCCTGAGTCATTAAACCCTAATCTCAGGTCATTAATGCTAGTTTGAATTTGGACCATTGATTGCCATTGACTTGTTGACTTCGCGCGTGAGGGAAGGGCTCAGATCACTTTGATTAGCCCTAATTCTTTTATTAATTTTAATTAATTGTGATTAACCCAGAACCAATCCTGGCCACAAGATCTGGCGCCAGTCAACAGATTTAAATCCAGACTGCATCTCATCCCTTCGTTCCTTTGACTTTTCATTTTTTCTTATTTTAATTTCATTTTATTTCAAATAACTTGCATATTTATTTTAAAATAGTTAAAAATTCTTAAAAATTATGAAACTTTTTCCTAAAAGTTTTATTAATTTTTAAGACCCAAAAATATTTTTATTTTATTTTTTATCATTAAAAAGGTATTTTTAAATATTTAAAAGATTATTTTTAATTGATTAATGGAAATTAATTAATTAAAAATACTTTTAAGTATTTAAAAATTACAAAAAAATTCATGAAATGTTCTAAGACATTTAGAAACATTGTCCAACCTTCAAACCAAATTTCTTTTTTGATCTTGATGCATTTTAAGAATTTTTCATTGAATTAAATCATTTTTTATGCATTAATTTGATCCTAAATTCAAAAATTCATTTCTGCCTATTGGAGAAGGTTGAGACATTGATTCTTCTTGCATTGTTTTGTGTTTGGCATGTAGTTTCTAGGGTAAAATGGCCATGATTTGATCTTGCATTTTCCAATTGTTTGACATTTCTTTTGTTAAGAACCCTAAAAAACCCTAATAACTTAGAAAAATCATATCTTGAGATTGGTTGAGAGTTGAGAGTTCCCCTTTGGACAGTGGTTCATTATAGGTTTAAGGTTTCATTGAGTGCCATTTTCCATTTTTTATCTTAGGGTTTGCTTCTGTTTTGAGTTTTGGTTTGATGTTTGATTCATGAACCCTAATTTGGGCTTTCTTTTGCATCCTTCTTGCATTTCCTTGCATAACATGACTTGTCTTTGCATTTGGTGCATTCTTGTGATTCATTTGACATCTTAAGACATATAGAAAGCATGTTTGATCATTGCATTACATATTTGCCATGTCATTTGTCTTGTATGATTCATAACTTTCCATGCTCCTTAGCTTGCATCATTTGCATCCATGATCTTGTATGAGCATCTCCATGCCTTGCCTCATGTTTGCAGCACCTCATGACATCATAATCATCATCAACATGCTTCTGGTTTGGTCTAGCCTCATGTCATTTCATTTCATTTAGCATTGCATTGCATTTCTTTCTAACATTTCAGGTGGTAAGTAAACTTGAGAAGTGAATTTGCCTTCACTTCTCATACCTTTTCTTTTCATCTCTCTTGCATCCATTGCTGCATTCCTATATGTGTTTGAGTTTGAGCTTGCTCATTCTTCTTCTTCCCACTTTCTTTCTTCAAGTGACTTGACTTCTTGAGTGAAGCAAGTCATTTTGCTTCTCTTGATCTTGTTCATCTGCTTCCTGGTGGCTCCTTTGAAGATTGTTCTTGCAAACCTCACAAACCTTAGGAATAACCAAGCATGATAATGAATTAGGGTTTTGATTAGTCTCCCCTCATAGTTTTTTACCTTTGTGTCTCTCTCTGAGTCTTCTCTTCTCATCTCATAATCAGAGACTAAACCCTAAAGGCTTTAAGACTTTGTGATTAGGGTTATGCCTGCATCCTTCTCTTAGGATGGAGTGTATAACTTTAATCCTAAGTCTTGAACCCTTAAGGTGTTTAAATCTCTTAATCAATTCACTTAATAATCATCAAGACATCACACTTGTAACTTGGGCCTTGCATTAGGGTTCTAATTCTTCCTTAAGTGGTTAAGAAGGACTAACCCTAGTGTTAATGGACAAGTCCCCCTCAAGTTGTCTTACAAACCATAAAAATCACTTCATCATCATACCATTAATCTAAAATTCACTTAATCAAAGGCTTGTTTTGTCATGAGTTTAATCCCTAATCTTGGATTAAGTTGAGGAGCCTTCCTCAGCTTAAACATTCTCATCTATCATCCTTCTTTTAGGATGGTGTAATGAGTCTGTTTAATCCCTGATTATGGCTTAACCTCATTACTTAACACTAAACAAAAAAACACCAAAAACATCTAAATAATCACAAGTAGGTTAATGATCTTAATCCTACACCAAAGGTGATTAAGTGTGAGAATCTGACTTCACACTTAAGGTACTCTCATTACCCCTAATCAGAGGGAAGATGTGATGAGTTTACTAAATCCATTGGTTTAGGCTTAAGCTCATTAACTTATGACAAACTATCAAAAAGCAATAAAAGACTGAAAACTCAAAAAACAAACAATAATCGTCTCCTCCGGGATTCTTTTCTCATCTCATTCACTCACAACCGAGAACTCGCTTCTTCCGTCTAATGCAAGACAGTTTGCACCTGAGCCAGACAGGTCATACACTTGAGCATAGACAAGTAAGCAGTTCACAAGTCAATTCATCTTTCAGTCTCTTTGGGTCGAACTACGGTGTTCTGACTTCCTCATTGCACGAGAGGATACGTAGGCATAACTTAACAGTTATCGAACAAAAGTCTCTGTATATTCCCCCTCCTTCCAGCATCATTCTTTAAGCCTCATGGTCTTGAGCACTTCATTCCTGATCTCACACTGACACTGTACATTTTACACTTCACTTCCTTTATACTGACACCTGTACATTTTCTTCCAGCTCTTTTACACACAAATTGCACTGACACTACCCCCTTAAAACACAAATCTTTTAAGCGTGGATCCCGTCGAGTACGACGGACAATCTGGGTGCTAATACCTTCCCAGGTTGTAACCAACCCCCTCTCTCAGTCTCTCTGGTTCGCAACCGTCTTATCCGTATCTTTCTAGGTCTATGCAGCATTGCCTTTCCTCCGGGATAAAAATGCCTAGCTGGAGACTCTATTCATCTCCAGTGAGTTCACGGCTGTGTGTTCTCATTGTTCTTTTCGCCGACCGTTCGCGTCTGTACCTTTATTTGGGCAAGTCCCATTTATCGGGAGCGACAGCTTGGCGACTCTGCTGGGGATCCTTATATTGCAACCAGGGCTTCTGGTTCTTTTTGTGGGTTCCTCCTAGCGCTTGTTTGATTTGTGTTTATTGGGGGTGTTATGTGTTTGTCTGTGCTTGTGTTTACTTTGTT
This sequence comes from Lathyrus aphaca, assembly GCA_963966055.1. Taxonomy (NCBI): domain Eukaryota; kingdom Viridiplantae; phylum Streptophyta; class Magnoliopsida; order Fabales; family Fabaceae; genus Lathyrus; species Lathyrus aphaca. Next base: position 474,075,157 of record OZ014523.1, read on the forward strand.
TACTTTATGTACAGTTACTTTACTGCTTTCTTTATTGTATTTATATATATCATACTGTCATTGTTGCTGGCTGGATCTGTTGTTCGCCTTGGTGGGTGGGTGATTCATTGAGAGTTAAGGTCCTATACCTGGGACCTGAGTGACACCTAGGCTAGAGTGAATCATATTCTTTCCCATTCCATTTCGGTCTGGTGCGGGAATATGAAACACGGTTCAGATATGGGTTTCTTCTTGAGAACTCTGTGTTTCAGATTTCCTGCAATGCTAGGGCTATCTGGGAAGCCTGCTAAGTCTGGATGACCTTTAGTTTTGACCTTCAGAAACTGAGGTGAATTAGAGGAGGAACTTTTATGATTATTGTAAACACTGTACCTCCGGGTTAGAAGTGTTTACACTTCTCATAACTGATCCAAGTCTGAGGATCCTTGTTCTAGATCATCACCTGTGAGGGGGTTGGGCTGTTTACAGGTTTGCAGGTACCTTGACCTCAGAATACCCTGTTACTTTGACTTTGTTAAGAGTACTCCATGTTGGATAGTTCTTGTGATTCTAAACCCTGGACATGTGGCTCTTTATTTGAGTCCCCCACCTTGGTTACTGGATTTTTAGACCTCCATCTGGAATTCTTGAACACACATGGATCTATATCAAGGCAGTTAATCAGATCCAGCTCAGTCACAAACCCTTGCATTTCATTTGCATACATACTCATTGCATCATATTAACATTTGCTTATTTGTGTTTCAGGGTATCCACCTTCATCTGGTTTTGGTTTTGACCCCATCTGCTATATTAACCTATCTCCACCAGCACTTGCTTCAGCTTGTCAGCCATATACTTCAGTTACTTGCACTAGCCAGTCAGTGGCCCACTCCTCAGCATCTTCATCAGCACTTACTCTGCTCAGTCTCAGCACTTATGGCTCCAAAGAAAAGCAACATCACCTATCATTTCTTCCAACCAGACTTATCAGACATCAGGAGGATCCAAACCCTGATCACTCCAGATCACACACCTTTATTCAGGGAGCATTATGGGGATATACTTGACTTGGTCATGGATCTGGACCCATCTCAGAGAAGCCTGATCCATACCTGTATTCAGTTCTATGACCCCCCATTGAGATGTTTCACCTTTCAAGACTTTCAGTTGGGTCCTCTTTTGGAAGAATACTCATCATTGATTGGTTTGCCTATCAAGAGAGAAATCCCTTTTAACCCTGAAATGGTCTTTCCCAGCAATGGAGAGGTAGCAAAAGCTTTGCACCTGGAGCCTGTTTTGGTTGAGCAACACATGACCTCTAAAGCTGGGATCCCTGGATTTCATCTGGACTTCCTGATTTCTCAAGCTAGTCTGAAAGCCTCCCCGGGGGAGTGGAAAGCTGTTTGTGCTCTGTTGGCCTTAAGTGTATATGGAATTGTGTTGTTTGCAGATGAGCCCCGATTCGTTAGCAAGAATGCAATCCATTTGTTCATCCTGAAGAACCCAGTGCCAACTTTACTGGGTGATCTCTATTACTCAGTACATCAGAGAAATGAGAAGCAGAGGGGAAGGCTAGTGAGGTGTTGTGCTCCATTATTCCATGCTTGGCTTCTCAGGCATCTACCCAGGACAGATGCATTTCTAAATCCTCATCAGCAGAGCAACTGGGCTAAGAGGCTCACTGTTCTAACTTCAGCAGATATCAGATGGTGTACTCAAAGCACCAAGGGCAGAGATATCCTCACCAGCTGTGGGCACTTTCCCAATGTGCCCTTAATAGGAGTTAAGGGAAGTATCAATTACAACCCTCTGCTGTTCAGGAGGCAATTGGGCTATGCACTGGTCCACACTCCTAGGGTACAGGACTTGGCTGAGACCCTCTACTGTGAGAACAAGATTAGTCTGGCAACTGTTAGGCAGGCTGCCTGGGCCTGAGATCATGTTCAAACCAAGGGAATCACCATTCTGGGGAAGTGCAATAATGTGGCATCAGTCCAATATTATGAGTGGTCCCATGCTAGGGCCCAATTCTCAGGAATGCCCTTCACCATAGAAGACATGCCTGAGTCATCTTCAGCACCACCCCCTGCCACCATCAGTTTGGAGGAGTTTGAGAGCTTGAAGGAAAGAAATGAGAAGTTAACCCAGGCTTTGCAGAAGACCCTCCGGGAGAGGAGTGAAGGTGTGAGGGAGATTGAGAGATTGGAGAAATTGAGAGTGGAACACTTGACTAAAATTGAGAAGTCTGGAGATTATATCAACAAGTCCAAAGCTGGTGAACAGATTCTGAAGAATGCTTGTAAAGAAGCCCAGTTTCAGAGAGCAAGGACAGACTTGTATTTGAAAGAGAGTCAGGCCAGGTGGGTCCGGATCACTGAGGCCCGTACTCTAGAAGACAAGAGAGTTCAGGACAAGATGGAACAGATGGAAAAAGCCCTGGCAGCAGCCCAGAAGGAAATATCAGAGCTAGAAATCAGAGCTGGAGTGAAGAGGTCTAAGGACCAAAGTCAGAACAAGAAGTTGACTGCAGCTGTTGCAACAAGAAACCTTCTCATCAGAGGTCTCACGGAGCGTCCGGCTGATCCTGTGACCGAAGCACTTCTTAAGGAAGTTCGTGAGGATGAGTTTGGCCTTGGAGTTTGATCATTTGCTTGTTATTCCTATTCCATGTACTTTTGTTTTTTGTGATGTATTTTGACCCCTTTAAGGGCTTGTGTTGTAACTTGAACAAGTTGTATTATTTCACATTTTGTAATATATTTGTGTTAGTTTCCATCTGGGTTACTTCAAAAGCAACTTCAACAGCAGTATCTTCAAGGGTCTGGAAGGGTCAAAACTGAAGGCCAAACCGGATACCTTGAGAACAAATAAGCATAATTGCATTGCATGCTAACCCTTTTGTTTGTTTTGTAGGTTTTTGTTTTGTTGTTGCTAACCTCTGTTGTGATATTCAGGAATTATTGCTCGCCGCCGGGTATTTCCTCTCAACAGGCCACACAGGTACCCAACTAGAAACAACCTTCCGGGAATTCAGATGGATCAGATGCAGCAGGACCTTACGGAGGTCAGAAACCAGATGGCCAACGAAAGGCTGGAGATGAGAACTCAGATAACACAGTTCATGGAAGTGATGAACAACTTAGCTCAAAGCCAGGAGAGGCTCAGAGCTTTGGTAGAAGGGAGGAATCAAGAGGAGCCCCATGTGGGGACTGCTGGCACAAGTAACAATGAAAGGGTGCAACCACATGTTAACCCCCCTGTGTTTGGCCCACATCTCCATCCTGAAGTTAATATTCCTGCAAACATTCAAGGGACAGCCACTGCAGCCAGAGTACTTCAAGAAGATCCTCAGGAGGACCAATTTACAGTAATGGGTGCTGGAGAGGAAACTTATGATAGACGATTGGAGGAAATAGCTGAGAAGTTGAGATCACTGGAGTCTCAAAATTCTTTGGGTTTCGACGTCATGGACATGGGTTTGGTAGACGGGATCAGGATCCCCCATAAGTTCAAGCCTCCTTGTTTCGAAAAGTATAATGGGACTTCATGCCCCCGGACTCATTTGCAATCATTTCTGGGAAGGCTGAAGGCTTATACGATGGATGAGAAGCTCTGGATGTTCTACTTCGAAGACAGCTTGACTGGAGCATCAAGGGAATGGTATTCCCATTTGACAAGGGCAACTGTGAGATGCTGGAAGGACCTGGCAGAGGCCTTCATCCGACAGTATCAATACAACCTAGATATGGCACCCAATAGGACTCTCCTAATGGGCATGTCACAGTCGTCAAGGGAAAGTTTCCGAGAATATGCCCAGAGATGGAGGCAATTGGCTGCTGCCGTTCAACCACCAATGTCTGAGAGAGAAATGGCAGACATGTTTATGAACACTCTCCAGGGAACGTATATTGACAGGTTGGCTGCTTTCTCCTCCACTAGCTTCGCAGATGTTGTCATAGCTGGGGAGAGAATTGAAAGCCTGTTAAAAATGGGTAAGATCTCTGACAATGGTGCCAGCTCGTCCAGTAGTACAAGAAAGCCTTTTGCAGGCCCGAGAAGAACTGGCGAGACCAATGCCATCCACACCAACAGGGGTAGGCCCCAATATGTTCAAAGGTCAATAGCAGCAGTCACCATTCCTGCTCCAGCTCATCCACAGCCAGTCTATCAACCTCCGCAACAAAACTTCCAACACCAACCTCAGTATCATCAGCAGAATCAATATCCTCCAAGAAACTACAACAGCAACAACACCAACAACAACAATCAACAGAGGCCATTCCAACAAAGGCCATCCCAAGCTAACCGAGTGATCGACCCGATCCCAATGCCGTATGCTGCCTTGCTGCCACAACTTCTGAAACTCAACCTAGTTGAGCTAAGAACGTTGGCACCTCCGGATCCCAACAGTCTACCAAGGAACTATGACTCCAATGCTAGGTGTGCTTTTCACTCAAACGCACCTGGTCACAGTACAGAAAAATGCAGGGCTCTGCATATGAAGGTACAAGACTTGGTAGACTCCAAGGCTCTGAATTTTGCGCCGCCGCCCAATGTCAATAAAAACCCAATGCCAAACCATGGTGGTCCCCGAATTAATGCTATTGAAGAAGACCAACCGTCATATTTAATAACTAGTGTGGATCAGATCAGGACACCGTTGGTGGAAATCAAAGCTCAACTCCGCGAAAACCAAATATTTCCGGGGTGTGAACTAGGGTGTCCCTATTGCAATATTTCATGGAATGGGTGCGAGGACCTGAGGAATGGCATTGACAGCCTTATTCAGAGTGGCCTGCTACAGATCACTACATCATTTCCGACAAATCCGGCAACTTCATCAACAACGGTTTCAGAACCTTCTACAACTGCAGCAACTATTGTTCCCGACAATTCGCCAGCAACATCAACCAGTACTTCATCTGTCCTCCCAAATGATCAGTTTTCAACAGTTCCTCCTGCTACAACTTCGGCTTCATTCCATTTCGAATCTCCATCAACGACAACAACAGTCCTTCCAACAACACCTCCTACAACACCAGCGATCAATCATGAAGATGTCTCTACTGTTACCATATTCTACGATCCTGAAAATAATTCCGCCTACCATTCAGAAGGTGCTGCTCCCGCCAGAGCACCAGTTACAATCTTTTATGATCCACAAACAATTACAGTACCTTCGGCAGCAGCAATCAGTCCAGTCACTGTCACGGTGCCTGGACCAGTACCATATGAAAGCAATAGGGCCATCCCTTGGCACTATGGCTCTGACGTGTACTGTAAAGGGAAAAGAATCACTCTTGAAACATCAGCACCTGCACCACAAGTAGATAATGTGGGGGGAGGCGGAGGCTTCACTCGAAGCGGACGTCTCTTTGCTTCACAAGTTCAAAGACCTACTGCCGAAGCAGAAGCTGCTGCCAAGGCAAAGGGAAAAGGCCCGGTGCAGGAAGATCCAGCTGTCAAAGAAGCCCTGAAAACTCCATTCGATCAGGAAGTTGATGAGTTTATGCGAATCATCAAAAAGAGTGATTATAAAATTGTGGATCAGCTTCACCAGATGCCATCCAAAATCTCTATCCTCTCACTGCTTATGTGCTCCGAAGCCCATCGGAATGCACTACTTAAAGTCCTGCACGCAGCTTACGTGCCTGAGGAGATTACTGTCAACCAATTGGAAACCGTGGTTGGAAATGTTACTGCTAGCAATGGGCTAGGGTTTACCAATTCTGACCTGACAGTGGATGGCCGCAACCACAACAAAGCCTTGCACATAACCATGAAATGCAAAGGAGCTGTCCTTTCTCATGTGCTGGTGGACACAGGTTCTTCCCTGAATGTCTTACCAAAGAAGGCTCTGGTGAAGTTAGAATATGATGGATTGGCATTGAGACCCAGCAACCTGGTGGTAAGAGCCTTTGATGGTTCGAAGAGATCGGTTCTGGGAGAGATTGAGCTGCCTGTGACAATTGGCCCACAGACTTTTAAAACTATCTTTTATGTGATGGACATTCAGCCCGCCTACAGCTGTTTGTTGGGTAGACCCTGGATTCACGCCGCCGGCGCCATAACGTCTACCCTTCACCAAAAGTTAAAATTTGAGTGGGAAGGTCAAGTTGTCACAATCTGTGGGGAAGAGGATATCTTTGTTAGCCATCTGGCTACTTACAAATACATTGAGATGGATGGAGAGATCCATGAAACAATGAGCCAAGGTTTTGAAGCCTTGAATGTCAATGAAGCATCTGCTGTGTCAGGTATCTCCATGTCGTCTTATCAACAAGCCCGGAAGGTTGTTGAAGAAGGAACTGCCCTAGGTTGGGGCAAGGTCTTAGCTGTGGAGGAGAAGAAGGACAAGTTTGGGTTGGGTTACAGACCAACTCAACATCAAGCAAAGGCTGCTGCAGAGCCTGGTTTTGTCAGTGGGGGGATGCTTACCCCCGATGCTATCAACTGTCTGGAAGACGAGCTGGAAGAGGAGCGCAATCTGGAGAATTGGATTCGTCCAAAGATCCCGGGGAGCAGTGTCTCGAACTGGTCTTCCCAGGAAATTATAAGAGTTACTCATGCAGAGTAATTATTATTTCCTGTATTTTTATAGCATGCATCAAAGTCTTGCATCTTGCCCAAGATGACAAGACTCATTTTGTAATCAGGGCCATCTGTACTTTTGTGCAAACAAGATTAAATTAATGAAATATCAGACATCTTTTTGCAAACGAGTCTTTTTCTTTTCTGCTCACTGTTTTTCCATTTTTCTTTTTGTACAAAAATAAATGGCGGTGTTTTCAAAATGATAACTTCATTTCACTTTTTTCTAAAGCAAGAATAAAATCAATCACTAAAATGAACAAACTTAACCCTTGCAGAGAGTGCCCTCCTGACAGCACCGACAACAGCACGGCTATGACTTCGTATGACTCTGACAATCCAATCAATCAAGCTGATGAAGGGGTTGAAGAAGAATATGAGCTTCCTGAAGAGCTAGCCAGGTTGTTAAGACAAGAGGAAAAGGTTATTACTCCTCACCAGGAGGAGGTTGAAGTGATCAATCTTGGTACAGATGAAGACGTGAAAGAGGTTAAAATCGGGGCCTGCCTGCAAGACTCGGTGAAGAGACAATTGATGGATCTGCTTCAAGAGTATGTTGATGTGTTTGCTTGGTCGTATCAAGACATGCCAGGGTTGGATACCGACATTGTTGTGCACAAGCTGCCTTTGAGAGAAGAGTGCCCACCGGTCAAACAGAAGCTGCGCCGAACTCGCCCGGACATGGCTATGAAAATCAAGGAAGAGGTACAAAAGAAATGGGACGCCGGGTTCCTTGCTGTAACTAGCTACCCGCCGTGGGTTGCTAATATAGTACCTGTGCCTAAGAAGGACGGCAAAGTAAGAATGTGTGTTGATTACCGGGATCTGAACAGAGCCAGCCCGAAAGATGATTTCCCATTACCTCACATTGATGTATTGGTGGATAACACGGCTCAGTTCTCGGTATTCTCCTTCATGGACGGATTTTCAGGATACAACCAGATCAAGATGTCACCTGAAGACATGGAGAAGACTACATTCATCACACCTTGGGGCACGTTCTGTTACAAGGTGATGCCATTCGGACTGAAGAATGCTGGTGCAACATATCAACGGGCTATGGTGACATTATTCCACGATATGATTCATAAGGAAATAGAATGTTACGTGGATGATATGATCGCCAAGTCCCTTACAGAGGAAGATCACCTGGTGAATCTGCTGAAGTTGTTCAAGCGTCTGAGGAAGTACCAACTAAAGCTGAACCCCAACAAATGCACATTCGGGGTGCGATCCGGTAAGCTGCTGGGCTTTATTGTAAGTGAGAAAGGGATTGAGGTTGACCCTGATAAAGTCAAGGCTATTCAAGAAATGCCTGCACCTAAAACAGAGAAAGAAGTTCGAGGGTTCTTAGGTCGATTGAACTACATCTCACGGTTCATATCTCACCTTACAGCAACCTGTGAACCTTTGTTTAAGTTGTTAAGAAAAGAACAAACGGTCAGGTGGAACGAAGACTGCCAGAAGGCTTTTGACAAGATCAAGGAATATCTGCAAGAACCTCCAATCCTCATGCCGCCAGTTGAAGGAAGACCTCTGATTATGTACTTGACAGTATTAGAAGAGTCAATGGGGTGTGTGTTGGGCCAGCATGACGAGTCTGGTCGAAAAGAGTATGCAATATACTACCTAAGCAAAAAGTTTACCGACTGTGAACAACGTTATTCACTGCTCGAGAAAACTTGCTGTGCTTTAGCGTGGGCTGCTCGCCGACTGAGACAGTATATGCTGACCCACACTACCTTATTAATCTCAAAAATGGATCCGGTTAAGTACATTTTCGAGAAGCCAGCTCTCACCGGACGGGTTGCAAGATGGCAGATGATTCTCACAGAATACGACATACAGTACACTTCTCAGAAAGCCATCAAAGGCAGTGTACTATCTGAATATCTTGCTGAGCAACCCATTGATGACTACCAGCCTATGAGGTTTGACTTCCCTGATGAAGACATCATGTTCATTAAAGCAAAAGATCACGAAGAGCCTATTCACACTGAAGGGCCTGACCCAGAAGAAGAATGGACTATGATGTTTGATGGGGCTGTTAACATGAATGGTCGTGGTGTTGGTGCAGTACTCATTACACCCAAAGGAGTTCACATGCCTTTCTCGGCAAAACTCACTTTCAACTGCACTAACAACGAAGCTGAATACGAAGCTTGCATTATGGGTCTTGAGGAAGCCATTGACCTCAGGATCAAGACATTGACCGTATTCGGAGATTCAGCTTTGGTAGTCAATCAGACCAACGGGAAATGGTACACCCACCAGGATCATCTGATACCTTACAGGGATTATACAAGGAGGTTATTGACTTTCTTCACAACAGTCAAGCTTGAGTATATCCCTCGGGACGAGAACCAGTTTGCAGATGCTCTTGCTACCATTTCATCCATGATCAAAGTTCAAGCTGCTAACTTTGTACCTCAGATTTCAGTGTCCAGACTAGACAGACCAGCATATGTATTTGCAGCAGATGTTGTCAAGGATGATAAGCCTTGGTTTCATGACATTAAGTGCTTCTTGGAGGATCAGACATACCCACCTGGGGCATCTTCCAATGATAAGAAGACTTTAAGAAGGCTTGCTGGTAGTTTCTTTCTGAACACTGATGGGTCTTTATACAAGAGGAACTTTGACATGGTACTCCTCAGATGTGTTGACAGGACGGAAGCAGATTTGCTGATGCATGAAGTGCACGAAGGATCTTTTGGTACCCATGCTGGAGGGCATGCCATGGCTAAGAAGTTGTTAAGATCAGGCTATTACTGGATCACAATGGATGCAGACTGTTGTGCGTACGCCAGAAAATGTCATAAGTGCCAGATCTACGCAGATAAGGTGCATGTGCCTCCCAATCCTTTGAACATCATGTCTTCACCATGGCCCTTTGCTATGTGGGGCATTGATATGATTGGCAAGATTGAGCCAACTGCTTCAAACGGCCACAGATTCATCCTGGTCGCCATCGACTATTTCACCAAGTGGGTTGAAGCAGCCTCATATGCAAATGTTACAAGACAAGTGGTAGCCAGATTTCTGAAAAGAGATATCATCTGTCGATATGGAGTGCCCGAGCGAATCATTACTGATAATGGTTCCAACTTGAATAACAAAATGATGGCTGAATTGTGCCGGGACTTCAAGATCCAGCATCACAATTCTTCTCCTTACAGGCCAAAGATGAACGGCGCTGTTGAGGCAGCTAACAAGAACATCAAGAAGATTGTGCAGAAGATGGTAGTCACTTACAAAGACTGGCACGAAATGCTACCATTTGCCTTGCATGGATACCGCACATCAATCAGAACATCCACTGGGGCAACACCGTATCAGCTTGTGTATGGTATGGAAGCAGTCCTACCTGTTGAAGTTGAATTACCCTCTCTACGGGTATTGATGGATGTTAAACTAAGTGAAGCAGAATTGGTTAGGTCCCGATACGAACAACTGAGTCTGATCGAAGAGAAGAGATTGGCTGCAATCTGCCATGGGCAGTTATATCAGAAGAGAATGAAGAAGGCCTTCGATCAGAAAGTCAGGCACCGAGAGTACCAAGTAGGGGATCTTGTGTTGAAAAGAATCCTCCCTCCTCATACAGACCACAGGGGAAAATGGACTCCAAATTATGAAGGACCATTCGTTGTAAAGAAAGTTTTCTCTGGTGGAGCACTGATGCTCAACACCATGGATGGTGAAGACTTCCCGTCCCCCGTGAATTCAGATGCAGTAAAAAAATACTTCGCATAAAAGACCCGCTGGACATAAAAACAGAATGTAAGTCCAGGCAAAAATAGGGCATCCCGGCGAGTCAAAAACAGAATAAAAGACTCGGGCAAAAATAAGGGAAATAAATGAAAAATGTACACCCGCTGAGTTGAAAAGCCACATTGGACAACTCAGGCAAAAATGGGTATCCCGATGGATTGAAAACCCGAAAGGGCGATCCATGCAAAATAAGGGAACAAGCGAACAACTGCATTCTGAATTCGTCTGCATTATCTACAACTTGGTAAGCTACAAAGGATCAAGCTTCAATCAGAATCAACTCTCTCCAGAAAGCAAGACGAGAAGAACGTCATTGTCATACGAGTCATAGCAGAAGAGGAGGCTCCTTGAAAGTGTCGTCAGCATCGCCAGCACTTTATTTCTCAATTTGTAACAATCTCCTCATTTCAGGAGATATGTTTCTTTGACTGTATCTTGCCAATTCAGGGCACATGAATTAATAAAATCAGATTTTCAGTCATGTTTCGTTTTTTTACATTTATGTTTTGCAAAGAATTGTCTGATATATCTAAAAATACGATTGCATAAGTACAGATGCTTTTCTCTAAAAAAAAAAAACACATGCTTACAGGGAATGTGATTATTCTCAAAAGTACTTAACTCCTATGACGAAATCCAGTAAGAGATACCTCGGGACCTTTTGTGCGTTTCCTTATCTTTGCAGGATTGCAGGTATCCAGAACGCAACTTGGGGCATGCAAGGTACATCTCAGCAAGCTGGCAAACCAACAAAAGATATCAGCATCCGAAATGCTCTATCCCCAGCCGAGTTTCCTCTCTTTGCTCTCCCCAGCTGAGTGACCAACAACCTTCCCCAGCCTCTATTCAGAAGAGCAACGCGCGAAGAAGTCACAACAGAGTACAAAAAGCTTCTACAAACCCCAGCTGGGTCCCGTTTTATAAGGATATGTCAATCAGTGACCTATATCCCCAAGCAGATACATCATTAGATCTACCAATGATCTCATCCCCAGCTGGGATGTTCACTTCAAGCAGATCAACCAGAGATCTTTGCAGCAACGGGATCCGGATCAGTACCTGTGCATAATCATGGCATTCGCATCATACTATCCCCCCAGAGCGTAGCATTCCGTCTGATACGGAGCATTACGGCAAAAATCAAATACATAGCATAATCATAAGTCGTGTTGTGAGTTGAACACGTGTAAATATTGACAACCTGTCGGCATACAGAATATATACAGAAAAATCCCACCAGAGTCCCCGGCAAAAGCAGTTGCCTCTCCAATCACAAACACCAATACATACACCTTTGGACACCCCTCCGTGTCAAATCACCCGCAGAAAGCCAAAGACATCCTCTTTGCACTCACATATACTTGTATATACACTTCCTTGACACCCGTCCGTGTCATATCCCCAACGCAGTCGCTTATACTTTCATCAACCCATACACTTGTTAATATTATACTTTTCTCTTTTGACACTCGTCCGTGTCACTCTCCCCAGCAGTTAAAACACTCATCTATACAATACAATACTCACTACTCATGGTACACTTATACAGATACTCGTCCGTATCTTGTATACATCATCACTCATATCCCCACAGATTCGACAGTAGTCCTTGTTCTTTGTTAACCGGTTGGTACTCGTCCGTACCATCATCTCAGAACATTGCGTCTAGTGTTTGTTTCTACATGATACTCGTCCGTATCATAGTCTTAGGGATGCTCGTCCGCATCTTTAATCCATACACCGTGTCAAACACTTATGTCTTCTTGAGTATAGATACTCGTCTGTGTCTATCATCCCCAGAAAGATTCTTTCAGATGCAACACTCGTCCGTGTTCTTTGTTAACCAGTTGATACTCGTCCGTATCATCATCTCAGAACATGTGTCGGTACTTGTTTCTACATGATACTCGTCCGTGTCATGATCTTAAGGATGCTCGTCCGCATCTTTAATCTATACACAATACCAAACACTTATACCTTTTGTTTCTTGGATGTAAACGCTCGTCCGTGTTTACTTTATCCCCAGTAGATCGCCAACAAAGCAATTTCCCTTTTATCTAACACTCGTCCTGTGTTACGATAACCTTGAGAGCAGCCGTACCCTGCTAAGTGGTCGTCCTCCACTTCTTGATGGTCGTCCTCCATCATGCTCATCCGATGGCCGTCCCCATCGTTGATTTTAGCAGCCGTCCCCTGCTAGGTGGTCGTCCTCCACCCTTTGATGATCGTCCTTCATCACTTTATCCAATGGCCGTCCCCATTGTTGATTTTGGTTATCAGGCATTCGTCCTATGTCATGATAAACCTTGAGAGCAGCCGTCCCCTGCTAAGTGGTCGTCCTCCACTTCTTGATGGTCGTCCTCCATCATGCTCGTCCGATGGCCGTCCCCATCGTGGACCTTTTCTATCCGGCATTCGTCCTATGTCGCGATATTTTCGGCAGCCGTACCCTGCCAGGTGGTCGTCCTCCACCTTTGATGGCCGTCCCCATCATATTTCTTTTATTCCCAACAGAGCAGCCGTCCCCTGCTAGGTGATCGTCCTTCACCTTTGATGGCCGTACCCCATCATCTGTTTATTTCATTTATTCTTTAACCCGATGGCCGTCCCCGTCGTGGTCCCTTTTCCTTTTAACTCGATGGCCGTCCCCATCGTCGGTTACTTTGCTTTATGAACTTGATGGCCGTCCCCGTCATGTTCCATTAACCCCCAGAGAATGCTACAACTTTATCTTGATGGCCGTCCCCATCATGATATCTTACTTTTTCCAGCTAGTCGGCCGTCCCCGTCTTAGCTCTACCTTTTATCCCCAGCATGTCGGCCGTCCCCGTCATTGTTTTATTTCCTGCACTTTTCCCAGCATGTCGGCCGTCCCCGTCATTGCTCTTTACCCAGCAGTCGTCCTCTGCTCGACGGTCGTCCTCCGTCGCCCACTTTACAATATACTTTATTTTCTTTTTACAATCTATATCCCTTTTCTTCTTCATTCTGTGAGTGCAAATTTTGGACTGTCTTTGGTATTCAACCACAAGTTATCTCGTTTGGCCTGTTAAGCCGTCGCTTACAACCTGCACAGCTAACTCATGTTTGAATAGGGGCAGCTGTAAACACCCCAAATTTGCCCTCACCCATTCACACCATGGCTTGTGATCATCCCCATATGCATAAACACAATCATATCATCTCACATCTCATTTTTGATTCACTGGATAGTTTCTAAGGCATCTGCACTTAGGGTTTGTGATCTGAGCAATCCCAAAACATCTTGGGCCATTCCAAAGGCCACCAATCAACTCAAAGAGGTCCATGTGTGTTCTTATATCATATTTCATCTCCTCAAAGTCAAAATTGCAGAGGGATCACAAGAACTAGGGTTTGAGTGGATGCAGGGCCAGTTTGAACTACACAGTTGACTGAAAATTAGGGTTTTGGTTTCAGAGGCCATAACACCAAATTTTTTGGTCATTCTTGTTTCCATTGCTCTTTATATGGTATAGGGAGTATGCATATCAATTTTCATGAAGAAATTCCATGGAGAAGTCATCTGATCAAGGGTTGACTTTTCAGACAAGTCAGTGCAAAATCAGGGCATCTGAGGCCCCCAATGACCCAACCAATGGGTGATCTTCATCATTTTGAGTGTATATGATCTTTATTTGATCATGGAAGAAGGTTAAAGTTCATAGAAATCAAGAATTTAGGGTTTTTGCAAATGTTGACTTTTTGGGCATAGTTGACTTTTCAAGAATGCATCATTTTAGGTCATTTTTCAAGCCTTGATTCTTGATCCAAAAAGGCTTCAAATGGAAAAACTTTGGTCATGAAAGTTGTAGATCTCATCTTTCCCTTTTCAAAAAGTACAAGAACATGATCAAACTCTTCTTGGATCAAAAGTTATGGTGTGACAAAGTTGGCTAAAATCATTGATTTTTAAGGCATGCCTCAAATGGAAATTTTGCAAAGTCATGAACCAATGCATTATGTGACTTCTAATTCACTACAAACCAGCACATAAACATCATGTAAGTCCTAAAATTCAGAATGAACTAGGCATTGCTCATGTTTCATGGCTTTTGGAACAAGATCTTTCACATGTGAACCATAAAGTAACAAGTTGCAAAACCACTCATTTCTCTTCACCAACTTGCTGCATTGGTCCTTGAATCAAGCTAGCCTCAAACACTCATCATGCTGCGCAGCCCATGCCCATTGTACTTGCCTAGCACCTCACCATACTTGCCTTACACAAAAGTTGACCTTTTTGCAAAAGTAAACTTACCTATCACCACAGGCCATGTCACATCCTCTGGCCACTTGGATTAAAATAACATATCATTTTGCAAGCCATTTCATGTACAAGGCAAGGCTGAAGCTCTCTCATTCATGACATACACAAAAAAACACTCCCATTTGCAACTTGCTTCGAATCTGATTCCACAGCTTGCAAACATTCAAACTATCTTCACCATTCAACTCACCTTACTCCATAGACCAAAAAGCATCAAGAACCAAAGCCTGAAACAGCCAGAACATCTCACTGCCATTTCTCACTCCATTTTGCAGTTTCATTCGAAACTCTCATCCTAGCTCACAAACAGTCAAACAAACCTTGCAAAGCTTCTCCATTCACCCTCAGGATCACAAACAACCCCTTTCCATGGCCTGAAACTGCCTGAAACCCCATAGCCATTTCTGACCAAGCTTGAGCAGAAGCTTTCGAATCTCACTATCCAGCCAGTTTAAACTCTCATTGAGCATTCAAACATCTTCTGGGGATCAAGTGGAGTGGATTGCACAAGGAGAAGTGGCCAGAAAGTCCTCAAGTTGAAAGCTCCAAATCTCAGGTAGCTCGGAAATTATTTTTCCAGAAGTCATTTCTTTTGTTCCAAACTTGTTCTTTGTGTTATCCTGATCATGAATGTGTCTTTGGTTTTTGAAATGGTGATGAAATAAGCATTTAATTGAACTCTGAAACTGGTTTGCCCTAAAACTTGTTCTGTTCGATTCATGGTTTTGAGGAAGAAGAAATTTGTTTGGACTTAGGGTTTTAGCTCAGGGGATCATGGGGATCATTTTGGTGTGCTTAGTTTTCATTTTCGTTACGTTTTAAGGGAGTTGGGGAGTTTTCAGGTGAGAAGCTGGCCGGAGAAGACGACCGGAAGTCTTCTCCGGCAGCCTGAGTCATTAAACCCTAATCTCAGGTCATTAATGCTAGTTTGAATTTGGACCATTGATTGCCATTGACTTGTTGACTTCGCGCGTGAGGGAAGGGCTCAGATCACTTTGATTAGCCCTAATTCTTTTATTAATTTTAATTAATTGTGATTAACCCAGAACCAATCCTGGCCACAAGATCTAGCGCCAGTCAACAGATTTAAATCCAGACTGCATCTCATCCCTTCGTTCCTTTGACTTTTCATTTTTTCTTATTTTAATTTCATTTTATTTCAAATAACTTGCATATTTATTTTAAAATAGTTAAAAATTCTTAAAAATTATGAAACTTTTTCCTAAAAGTTTTATTAATTTTTAAGACCCAAAAATATTTTTATTTTATTTTTTATCATTAAAAAGGTATTTTTAAATATTTAAAAGATTATTTTTAATTGATTAATGGAAATTAATTAATTAAAAATACTTTTAAGTATTTAAAAATTACAAAAAAATTCATGAAATGTTCTAAGACATTTAGAAACATTGTCCAACCTTCAAACCAAATTTCTTTTTTGATCTTGATGCATTTTAAGAATTTTTCATTGAATTAAATCATTTTTTATGCATTAATTTGATCCTAAATTCAAAAATTCATTTCTGCCTATTGGAGAAGGTTGAGACATTGATTCTTCTTGCATTGTTTTGTGTTTGGCATGTAGTTTCTAGGGTAAAATGGCCATGATTTGATCTTGCATTTTCCAATTGTTTGACATTTCTTTTGTTAAGAACCCTAAAAAACCCTAATAACTTAGAAAAATCATATCTTGAGATTGGTTGAGAGTTGAGAGTTCCCCTTTGGACAGTGGTTCATTATAGGTTTAAGGTTTCATTGAGTGCCATTTTCCATTTTTTATCTTAGGGTTTGCTTCTGTTTTGAGTTTTGGTTTGATGTTTGATTCATGAACCCTAATTTGGGCTTTCTTTTGCATCCTTCTTGCATTTCCTTGCATAACATGACTTGTCTTTGCATTTGGTGCATTCTTGTGATTCATTTGACATCTTAAGACATATAGAAAGCATGTTTGATCATTGCATTACATATTTGCCATGTCATTTGTCTTGTATGATTCATAACTTTCCATGCTCCTTAGCTTGCATCATTTGCATCCATGATCTTGTATGAGCATCTCCATGCCTTGCCTCATGTTTGCAGCACCTCATGACATCATAATCATCATCAACATGCTTCTGGTTTGGTCTAGCCTCATGTCATTTCATTTCATTTAGCATTGCATTGCATTTCTTTCTAACATTTCAGGTGGTAAGTAAACTTGAGAAGTGAATTTGCCTTCACTTCTCATACCTTTTCTTTTCATCTCTCTTGCATCCATTGCTGCATTCCTATATGTGTTTGAGTTTGAGCTTGCTCATTCTTCTTCTTCCCACTTTCTTTCTTCAAGTGACTTGACTTCTTGAGTGAAGCAAGTCATTTTGCTTCTCTTGATCTTGTTCATCTGCTTCCTGGTGGCTCCTTTGAAGATTGTTCTTGCAAACCTCACAAACCTTAGGAATAACCAAGCATGATAATGAATTAGGGTTTTGATTAGTCTCCCCTCATAGTTTTTTACCTTTGTGTCTCTCTCTGAGTCTTCTCTTCTCATCTCATAATCAGAGACTAAACCCTAAAGGCTTTAAGACTTTGTGATTAGGGTTATGCCTGCATCCTTCTCTTAGGATGGAGTGTATAACTTTAATCCTAAGTCTTGAACCCTTAAGGTGTTTAAATCTCTTAATCAATTCACTTAATAATCATCAAGACATCACACTTGTAACTTGGGCCTTGCATTAGGGTTCTAATTCTTCCTTAAGTGGTTAAGAAGGACTAACCCTAGTGTTAATGGACAAGTCCCCCTCAAGTTGTCTTACAAACCATAAAAATCACTTCATCATCATACCATTAATCTAAAATTCACTTAATCAAAGGCTTGTTTTGTCATGACTTTAATCCCTAATCTTGGATTAAGTTGAGGAGCCTTCCTCAGCTTAAACATTCTCATCTATCATCCTTCTTTTAGGATGGTGTAATGAGTCTGTTTAATCCCTGATTATGGCTTAACCTCATTACTTAACACTAAACAAAAAAACACCAAAAACATCTAAATAATCACAAGTAGGTTAATGATCTTAATCCTACACCAAAGGTGATTAAGTGTGAGAATCTGACTTCACACTTAAGGTACTCTCATTACCCCTAATCAGAGGGAAGATGTGATGAGTTTACTAAATCCATTGGTTTAGGCTTAAGCTCATTAACTTATGACAAACTTTCAAAAAGCAATAAAAGACTGAAAACTCAAAAAACAAACAATAATCGTCTCCTCCGGGATTCTTTTCTCATCTCATTCACTCACAACCGAGAACTCGCTTCTTCCGTCTAATGCAAGACAGTTTGCACCTGAGCCAGACAGGTCATACACTTGAGCATAGACAAGTAAGCAGTTCACAAGTCAATTCATCTTTCAGTCTCTTTGGGTCGAACTACGGTGTTCTGACTTCCTCATTGCACGAGAGGATACGTAGGCATAACTTAACAGTTATCGAACAAAAGTCTCTGTATATTCCCCCTCCTTCCAGCATCATTCTTTAAGCCTCATGGTCTTGAGCACTTCATTCCTGATCTCACACTGACACTGTACATTTTACACTTCACTTCCTTTATACTGACACCTGTACATTTTCTTCCATCTCTTTTACACACAAATTGCACTGACACTACCCCCTTAAAACACAAATCTTTTAAGCGTGGATCCCGTCGAGTACGACGGACAATCTGGGTGCTAATACCTTCCCAGGTTGTAACCAACCCCCTCTCTCAGTCTCTCTGGTTCGCAACCGTCTTATCCGTATCTTTCTAGGTCTATGCAGCATTGCCTTTCCTCCGGGATAAAAATGCCTAGCTGGAGACTCTATTCATCTCCAGTGAGTTCACGGCTATGTGTTCTCATTGTTCTTTTCGCCGACCGTTCGCGTCTGTACCTTTATTTGGGCAAGTCCCATTTATCGGGAGCGACAACATCTCTTCTCCCTACAGGCCAAAGATGAATGGCGTTGTTGAGGCAGCTAACATGAATTTCAAGAAGATTGTGCAGAAGATGGTTGTTACCTATAAAGACTGGCATGAAATGCTACCATTTGCTTTGCATGGGTACCGAACCTCAATCAGAACATCTACCGGGGCAACGCTTTATCAGCTTGTGTACGGTATGGAAGTTGTCCTACCTGTTGAAGTTGAGCTACCCTCCTTGCGGGTAATGATGGATGTGAAACTGGATGAAGCAGAATGGGTCCGGTATCGGTACAATCAACTGAATCTGATCGAAGAGAAAAGGCTAGCTGCCATCCTTCATGGGCAGTTATATCAGAAGCGGATGAAGAAATCCTTCGATCAAAAAGTTAGACTTCGGGAATACCAAGCGGGAGAGCTTGTGCTGAAAAGACTTCTTCCTCCTCATACAGACCACAGGGGAAAATGGACGCCAAACTACGAAAGCCCATTCATAGTAAATAATGTTTTCTCCGGTGGAGCACTTATGCTCACTACTATGGATGGTGAAGACTTCCTGTCTCCTGTGAATTCAGATGCAGTTAAAAAATACTTCGCATAAAATGACCTGCTGGACATAAAAACAGAATGTAAGTCTAGGAAAAAATAGGGCATCCCGGCGAGTCAAAAATAGAATAAAAGACTCGGGAAAAAATAAGGGAAAAATTGAAAAAATGTACACCCGCTGAGTTGAAATGCCGCATTGGACAGCTCAGGCAAAAATGGGTATCCCGATGGATTGAAAACCCGAAAGGGCAATCCACGCAAAATCAAGGAATAAGTGAACAACTGCATTCTGAATTCGTCTGTATCACTCACAACATGGCAAGCTCTAAAAGGACAAAGCATCGGTCAGAATCAGCCTTCTTCAGAAAGCAAGATAAGAAGAACGTCAAGGTCATACAAGTCATAGCAATGGAAACTCATTGGAACGTCGTCGTCAACATTGCCAAAACTTTTATTTTTCTCAATTTACAGCAATCTCCTCCTTCCAGGGGATTCGCTTCATTGACTGTACTTGCCAATTCAGGGCACCTAAATTAATAAAATCAAAGTTTTCAGTCACACCTTGTTTTGTACATTGAACTCTTTCATAGCAAGTGCCTGACAACTATTTCACAGCAAGAAGTGATCATTGAACTCTCTGTTCCCCACCAGAGTGCCAAATTTCCCTAATCCTCAGCAGAGTTGATGGAACCAATTCCCCATAGAGTTTCCATTCTCTCCCCAGTAGAGCAATGCCTGAAACCCATCCCCAACGGAGTGGCTAAAGCTTCCTTCTCCCCAGCTGAGTTCTCCCTTCGGATAGATCTACCAATGATCTATTCCCCCAAGCAGAGTTCTCCCTCTGGACGGGGCCATCAATGATCTCTTCCCCCAGCCGAGTTATTCTCCCAACAGATCAGCCAGAGATCTTTATCCCCGCAGTATCCGAGCTTCAGATCAACTTCTTACTTGCATAATCATAGCATTTGCATCATATTCACCAAAATAAGCGTAGCATTCCGTTCAACACGAAGCATTACGACAAAAATCAAACATTCGCATGATCACAAGCCAGGTTCGAGCCAGTCACCTGCAAATGCCATCAATATTTCATCAGCAATATACAAAATACATATCCTACAATGGAAAGTCAATGCGTCCCCTTTGCATGCTCTTTCTGCAAGTAGATACTTGTCCTTAACATGTTCTTCTCGACACTCGTCCGCGTCATCTTATCTCCCCACAGAAAGCCAAGGCATCTCCTTTGCACTCTCAAAACAGGTGCCATGTTGTTATACATATTTGACACTTGTCTGTGTCATACTTCCCCAGCAAGTCAAACACTCGTTCGTGTCTTGCTCATACCTCACCAACAAATCAATACTTGTACATACCAATACAGGGTTCCTTTGATACTCGTCCGTATCATTATATATATCACTCCTCAACAGATTTGACACTCGTCTGTGTTCCTTGTTAACCAGTTGATACTCGTCCGTATCATCATCTTTGAACACACGTCAGCGTTTGTTTCTATTGATACTCGTTTGTATCATGGTCCTAAGGATGCTCGTCCGCATCTTTAATCTATACACACCGTTAAACACTTGTATCCTTTATTCTTGAAAGCGTAAGCACTCGTCCATGTTTATCATTCCCCAGTAAGTCATCAACAAAGCAACTTTCTTCTATCCAACATTCGTCCTATGTCGTGATACTTTCGGCAGTCGTCCCCTACCAGGTGATCGTCCTTCACCTTTGTATGATCGTCCCTCATCCTTTCCCCACTGGAATCTCCATTAGTGGAACCTTCTATCTGACATTCGTCCTATGTCGTGATACTTTTAGCATTCGTCCCCTGCTAGGTGATCATCCTTCACCTTTTGATGACCGTTCCTCATCATTTTATCCGATGGTCGTCCCTATCGTTGATCTTGTTATCCGACATTCGTCCTATGTTGTGATAAACCCCGAGAGCAGCCATACCCTGCTAGGTGATCGTCCTTCACCTCTTGATGATCATCCTTCATCATGCTTATCTGATGGCCATCCCCATCGTTGACCTCGTCTATCCGACATTCGTCCTATGTCGTGATAAAGAGCAGTCGTCCCCTGCTAGGTGATCATCTTTAACCTTTGATGAATGTCCCTCATCGTTATTTCATTTCTTCTTTAAACCGATGGTCGTCCCCATCATTGCTTTTTCTCATTACTTTAACCCCCAGAGAATCTTATTTCTTTACCTGATGGTCGTCCCCATCATGATCTCTTTGTTTCCCCAGCTTGTCAGCCGTCCCCGTCATTGCTTAACTTACCGCTTTATCCCCAACAGTCTTCCTCTGCTCGATGGTCGTCCTGCATAGCTAACTCATGTTTGAATAGGGGCAGCTATAAACACCCCAAATTTGTCCTAACTTTTATCACACCATGGCTTGTGATCTTTCATTTTTGCATAAACATAAGTATACCATCTCATATCTGTTTCACTGCACAGATGACCAAAATTAGGGTTTTGGTTTCAGAGGCCTTAACTCCAATTTTTTTGGTCATTCTTGTTCCTAATGTTCTTAATATGTTATAAGGATCATGTGTACCAAATTTAATGAAGAAATTCATTGTGGAAGTCATTTGTTCACTGGGTAACTTCTTGAGCAAGTTAAGTCAATATCAGGGAATCTGAGGCCCCCAACAATGGAACCAAAGGGTCATTTTCATCAAATTGAAGTTCAATGATCTTTATTTGATCTAAGAAGTGGTTGGAAGTTCACAAGATTGAATAATTTTGAGCCAATTGCAAACTTTCCATTTTTGGAAATGACTTGAAATGCAAACTTTCCATTTTGGGAAAGATTTTCAACCTCCTCTTTCATGACCAAAAATGCTTCAAATGAAAAATTCTTGGGCATGAAAGTTGTAGATTAGGTCTTTCCCTTTTCAAAAAGTACAAGAACATGTCTTGATTCATCCTAGAACTCAAGATATGGCCTTTCAAAGTTGGCAAAAATCACATAATTTCAAGTTTCATGTCAAAGAGAGATTTTGTATATTGGCATGTTCAAGCTTCTAAATGACTTCTAATGTGTAAAAACATGTTACAACATGTCAAGGGAGCATCCAAAGATCAGAATTGGCCCAAGACTTGAAGCATTTCAGTACTTGAATCACAAGAAACATTAAAGAGGGAAATTTGCATAAACCATGAGAACTCTTCATCCAAGCCTTCCAACTGCATAACATTGATCCAAAGGCCATCCTTTATGCAAGCTGAGGCCAGACACCCCTTCAAACAAGCTCTGACCCGTGCCATGCTTCAAGTACACATAACCTTGACTTTTTGCAATTTGGCCCATACCAATCAAACTATGCCACACCAACTCTCTGAACCAATCAGCATGACTTATGTGAACCTCATGGACCTCAAACAACACAACACACAAGCCTGAATCCACGCACAACATCAGATTACACAAATCTTGCAAAAACCTTCCTCTCTTTGAATTTCATAACACAACCATCAGAACTTCAAACTCCTTCCACCAATCAACTGAAAAACACTCAAGGATCCTTTCCCACCCATTGCCATGACCTAAGAGCCACTCAAACAAAAATACGATTTCTGCCAAACCAGAAATGAAACACACAAACTAAGCCATTTAAAATCCATTAAAGTTTCTCAATAGCATCAAGGTGATCATTGGAGAGGATTTGCACAAGGGAGAGGCTCAGAAAGCTCAAGAACTGAAAGCTCTATCTCAAGTAACCATGAAGAACATTTTTTCCAGAACTCTTGTTCTAAGTTTCTAAATGATTATACATGCTTCACTGATCATTGTGATATGTTTATTTTCGAAAATGGTTGAGGATTGAGAATGTATGTTGTTTCTGGATTTTATTTGACCTAAAGCTTGTTTGATTCGATTCAGTGGATTCACGAAATATAAATGGTTTTTGATGCTTGATTCTTGTTTAATGTTGTTTGGGGATGCATTCTGGAGATTTTGGGGGCTTGGGGTAGCTTATAGAGAGAGATAGGAAAGAAGAGTGGCCGGAGCTTGCTCCGGTCACCTGAAAGTGATTAGGTTAGTTAATTAGGGTTAGCGCGTCAGTTTGAATATTGGCCTTATGTTTGCCGCGTGTTTGGATGGTCCTGATTCACTCACTTAACCCTAATTCGTAATTAATTAACTTAATTAATTTAAAATTGCCAGAATCAATCTCAGCCTTACATTCACGCGCCAGTCAACACCCAATTCCCCAGTTCAAATCTCAGCCATAGGATCTGCATACTTTCATTTTAATTCATTTTATTTCATTTTATTTTCATTTCTTTTGTGCATTTATTTTAAAATAGCAAACCTTATCAAAAAACATTGAAACTTTGCATTCTGACTTATATTTTTCTTAACCCAAAAATAATTTTATTTTATTTTTTGCATTCAAAATGTATTTTTAAATTATTTAAATGTTATTTTTAATTAATTAAAGTATTTTAATTAATTAAAAATGCATTTAGGTTTCTAAAAATCACCAAAAAATCATGAAACATTCCAATACATTTAGAAACATTTTCAAACTCTTCACACAAATTTCTTTTTGGGTTTGATCATAGTTTACCAATTTTCTTTGAATTAAGGGTCTTTAAAATCACATTTTTTAACCCTAACATTGAAAAAATCATTTATGCCTAACCAAGAAGAGTTTGAACTTGATTCATTTTGCATTGTTTCACATATTGCATGTAGTTGCTAGGTTATTTTCCTCATGAATTTATCTTGCATTTTCAAATTGATTTGCATTTTCTCTTTTGAATCACCCAAAAACCCTAGATAACTTAGGAAATTCATAACTTTCAATAGGTTTGGCATCTGGCCTTCTCCTTTGGGGTTTGACCTAATATGAGATTAGGGTTTGTTTGTGCTTGATTTCAAATTTTTATCATGTTGCATGTTTCTGTTTTGTTCATATGCATCTCATGTTGTCTTAAAACCCTAATTTTGAATCTTCATTTGCATTCTCCTTTACATATCATCATCATATGAACTTGCCATGACATTTCAAGCATTTGTATGACATATTAGACATCTTAAGACATGCTTGAACATTGCTTGATCATTTCTCCATTCATTTTCTATGCTTTGCCACCATTACATTTCATGAACATCCATGTGTTTTCATGCCTTTAAACATGCTTCCTTGGCATCCCATCTTTGTATGACCATTCATATGCATATTGTATGAATTTGCATCATCTTATATGACATTTGCACTGCATAAACACTTCTGACTTTGGTCTTTGCATCTCATTTCATCTCATTTTAATTCATTTCTTTATGCTTTATACCTTATGCATTCATGCTAACACTTTCAGGTACTTTTGGTAAGTTATTTTGGGAGGTGGATTTGCCTTCACCTATCACTTATTATTATCTCATTCATGTGAATTTTAACTTGTCTTTGAAGTGAATGTAATTCAATTATGCTCCCTCTTTCTCACTTTCTTTCTTTCTTTCAAGTTACTTATCTTCTTCAGGAAGTAAGTAACTTGTTATTCTTTCTCCTTCTCTTTTCATCTATTTCTTCCATTGGAGGCCTTGAAGATCTTTTCTCTTAAGCCTCATAAACCATAGGATATCCAAGAATGATAACTTTTAGGGTTGTATAGAGTTCCCCTTAGACTTTTACCTTTGAGACCCCTTGAGTCTCCCTTCTCATCTCAATAATCAGAGACTAAACTCTTAAAGTTTTAGGACTTTGGAATTAGGGTTATGCCTGCATCCTTCTCTTAGGATGGAGTGTATAACTTTAATCCTAAGTGTTAAACCTTTAATTTGTTTAAACCTCTTAATCAAATCACACTAATAATCACCAAGACTTTATCTTTCAACTTGGGCCTTACATTAGGGTTCTAATTCGTCCTTATGGTTAAGAAGGACTAACCCTAGTGTTTAATGGACAAGCCCTTCTCAATTTGTCTTACAAACATAAAATTCACTTCTTAATCTCATCCTTAAATTAAAATCCACTTAATAAAGGTTTGTTATATAATGAATTTAATCCCTAACCATGGATTAAGTTGAGGTATCTTCCTCAGCTTAAGTGTTCTCATCTATTATCCTTCTATTAGGATGGTGTAATGAGTTCACTAATATGTGATTAGAGATTAAACTCATTACTTAACACTAAACAAAAACCAAAAACATCTAAATAATCACAAGTAGGTTAATGATCTTAATCCTACATCATCATGGTAATTAAGTTGAGATGCTTATCTCATACTTAAGTAGGCTCATTATCCCTAATCAGGGAGGATATAATGAGTTTACAAGCCCTTGATTTAGGCTTAAGCTCATTTACTTATGCAAAACACCAAAAACAATAACAAAAATAAAAACACAAAAACAAACAATAATCGTCTCCTTCGGGATTCTTTTCTCATCACACTCATTCACAAACGAGAACTTGCTTCTTCCGTCTAATGCAAGACAGTTAGCACTCGAGCCAGACGAGTCATACCTTTGAGCATAAACTAGCAAGTAGTTGACAGTCAATTCATTTCCAGTCTCTTTGAGTCAAACTATGGTGCTCTGACTTCCTCATTGCACGAGAGGATACGTAGGCATAACTTAACTGTTATCGAACAAAAGTCTCTTTGTCTTCCCCTTCTTTCAGCACTCTTTAAAAGCCTCAGTCCTAAGCATTTCACTTCTTTTGCGCTGACACCTGTACATTAATTCTTTAGCTTTTGCATAGATAGCACATACACTAGCCATTTAAGCAAAATCTAGTAAGCGTGGATCCCGTCGAGTACGACGGACGATCTGGGTGCTAATACCTTCCCAGGTCGTAACCAACCCCCTTTCTCAATTTCTATGGTTCGCAACCGTCTTATCCATCTTTTTCTAGGTTTATGCAGCATTACCTTTCCTTCGGGATAAAAATGCCTAGCTGGCGACTCTATTCAGTTCATTTTCATTTTCTCTTTTCGACGACCGTTCGCGTCTGCACCGGGATGCAAATCTTCGGGAGCGACACTATCCCAACACTCGCACCCACTGCATGGCTTCTCTTGGGCTTTCTTACAATGAGTGGTAGTTGATTGATTATATCTAATCGGTTTTATATGAAGGTTAGCATCATCTGTTATTAAACTTAAAATATAAAAAAATTTAATGAACGTATTGCGCTTGTTTTCCATAGCCACTCATAGCACTTGATCCACATTTCAAATTCCATCCAATTCTTGCAAAGTCGAGCGCATCGTGCCTCACAATTTTTTTTAACACTCGTAAGTCGAGTTCATTGTGCCTCGCCATCCACTTTAACCTAGTCCATTAGGTTATCCGTACCAATTTACCTCAAACTTAAAACTTTCTTATACAAACGTAAACCTCGATCCAACGTCGAGTCATTTTCTTAAAGGTGTAAAAGAGAAATGTGGAATCTTCTATGTTTCTCCTCAACTGTTTGAATATGAGGCATCTGTCTCGT
This sequence comes from Lathyrus aphaca, assembly GCA_963966055.1. Lineage (NCBI taxonomy): Eukaryota > Viridiplantae > Streptophyta > Magnoliopsida > Fabales > Fabaceae > Lathyrus > Lathyrus aphaca. The sequence goes on from OZ014523.1 coordinate 474,101,732, forward strand.
AGGCGAGCAGTTGACACCTCTTAACTTCAAAACACAACATTTATCAAACACATCTTTTCTCAAAGGTGTAAAAGAAAGTTGTCGAATCTCCGATGCCTTTCCTCAACTATTTCTGTGTGAGGCATCTGTCACGCACATGAGCAGTTGACGCTTCTAAAACAAATCAACGAACGATCAACCATTTTCTTAATTCAAAATTAAGACATTTAACGACTATCAAACACTTTTTAATTGGTGTAAAAGAAAGTTTTCGGATCTCCGATGCCTTTCCTCAACTATTTCTGTGTAAGGCATCTGTCACGCACGTGAGCAGTTGACGCCTCTAAAACGAACAACCAACCAACCTTAGTACCACGAACTACGAGGCTCTGACTTTCCCATTGCACAAGGGAATACGTAGGCACACGAATCTCAATCCTTGCCGAGCACCCTAGGACTAAAACCATCCATTTTCCATAATGTATCGTTTACCCTTAAGAAGACATTTAGCATAAGTTAACACCTGATCGCAAACTAGACTGAGTGGTTCCCGTTGAGTACAACGGACGTAAGAGGTTCTAATACCTTCCTCTTGCGTAACCGACTCCCGAACCTAGAATTTGGTTTCAACGACCAAGTTCTTTCCGTATAGGTTTTATCTATATTTCCCTTTTCCTTTGTTAGGAATAGATTAAATTAAGTGGTGACTCTGTTTGTATGTTTTTTTTTCGCATCCTTCGCGAGGATCGTATATTTTGAGGTACGGCAGTCCCAACCAAACTTCTTCATGTGTCTCCATATATAATGTAGTCGAACGACATCTGTTTATCAGATATTTTGTTGTCGAAACAACCTTAGCCTAAAACACCTTTTTCAATCCAGCAATAACTAAAATATATCTAACCCTTTCAAGGATTGTTTGATTGATTCTCTCAGCTAGACCATTTTATTGAGGATTACCTGCTACAATCTTATGCCTTGAAATCCCAGACTCGACACAGTAATTGTCGAAAGCTTCATTGTAGAATTCAAGGCCATTATCAGTTATCAACCTCTTGACGTTTCTGCCAGTTTGAGTTTCGACCAGAACCATCATACTCTTGAAATTCTCAAAAGTGTCATCCTTAGTCTTTTGAATGAATACCCATAACATTATAGAATAATCATTAACTATGGATAGAAAATACCTTGCACCTAAATGTGAAAGATTCCTTGCAGGCCCCCAAAGATCAACATGGATGTAATCAAGGGATCCATGTGTTCTTTGTTTACCTTTGTTAAAATTCACCCTACAGGATTTACCGATTACAAAAGGTTCACAAAACTCCAACTTCTCAACTTTCTCACTACCTAACAGGTTCTGCTTCTCCAGTTCGACCAAGCCCCTCTCACTGACATGACCCAATCTCATGTTCCATAATTTTGTCTTTGATAACAGTTTCATGGATGCAACATTTGTCAAACCACTTACAACTTCAGCCTTAAAGGTATACAAGCCTTGTTTCTTCACGCCTCTCAAGACGTCCTTCGACCCCTTCATGACTCTTAGGATACTTTTATCTCCTTGAAAAAGTTATCCCTTCTTGTAGAATTCACCAAGAGAAATCAAATTTCTCTTCAAGTCTGGTACATACATAACTTAAATCAATAACCTTATTGACTCATCATGGAGCTTGAATCTCACAGATCCAGTATCTACAATTTTGCAAGCTTTGTTGTTTCCTAGTAGCACTGATCCACCATCTTAATAGCATAGCTCCTCGAACAAATCTTTGTTTGGAGTCATGTGCCAAGTGTAACTTGAATCCATAATCCACTCTTGTCTTGAGTCATCGTTTGAAACCACAAGAACATCAGATGAGTAAAAATCATCTTGTACAATTTCAGAATTGCCATTATCCTTACCTCCATGATCTTTCAGGCGTTCAGGACACACCTTTCGAATGTGACCCTCCTTCTTAAAATGATAGCATCAAACACCAGATGCTTCATGTTAGAATACAAATAGAGTAAGTTTTTTGTTATCGTTCCACAGAGATTGTTTCTAAATATTACCGTCGTAATCGTTTCAAGCTTATCGTAACAAAAGGTTTTTTTTGGGGGTAATGTTTCATTTGCATAAGTTCTAAAATGTAATGGTAAAAATATCAATTTTGAAAGGTTTAATGAACTTATTTAGATGATAAATACAATCACATATCCTCTAAATATTTTTATCTCTAACACATATTGTGAGATTTACCATTTTGATCCTTTGATGATTTCTCACTCAAACTATCAAAATGATAACATTCAAGTTCAATACTTGTGAACATCAAATCATATAACTATCTCTAGCCTATTTTCATTGATGGATGCAAAACCTAGGTAAAGAGTTGGAACACATTTCTCAATCATGATCAACACAAATAATATATCATAAAAGCAAGGTTTTTCACTGTATATTCATCATCCATAAGTTCAAGAGTTTACATATGTAGATTCAGAGTACGCCTAAGAAGGGGGGGGGGGTGAATTAGGTGTTATAAAATTTTCTCCGTTATTTTCTTGATGGATGGATTTTTCTCTTTTACTTGTGTATGATAAGAAATCGATAAAGTAGGAAATAAAAGAGACACAAAAATTTATCCTGGTTCCCTTCACGGAAGGTATATCTAGTCCCCTTTCCAACACGAAAGATATTTTCCACTAGTTTTTAGATCGTACAACCTATCGCACCATCAACCGGTGAGGCCTACTTTCTAAACAACTAAACAAAACCTAGTGTGCAAGAACAATCCTCTTGAAAGCACTATCCCTTGTGTCCAACAATCCTGGATCACAAGTCACAATAGAAAACTTCTATAAATATTTGTTATTTTGAGAGTAATACAATATATGATATCAATACAAGATTGATCTTCTCCTTTGATCAAAATCCACTTCTCAATCTCAATACAAGTGTTCAACTTATGAATATGAAATGTTATGAATCAATATGAACACTTTTAAATATATGAAAATATTTGAATTTAAGAGAATTTGATTAAGTGATAATTTTATGAAAATTCTAGGAGGTGTGTTTTGAATTTAAAAAAAATTCAGAATATATAATAGTCAAAAAACCTATTCAAAAAGGTATGAAAAAGTGTGAAAAATAAATAGTTGAAAAGGTATAACAAAAGGAAAAAATTTGAATTTGAAAAGAAATAATTTTTCAAAAAACATTCAGTGTTAACCGGTTAACCAAATGGGGTAACCGGTTAACGCTTTAACGTTAACTGAGTTTATTCAAAAATTTGAACCGTTAACCGGTTAACCCATTTGGTTAACCGATTAACACTATAAAAACAGAAAAAATACTTAAGTTTTTAAGTGTTAAACCAGTTCCAATTTATTTCCAAATATGTATATGCAATGTATTATCATGATAAACTATTTTGAACACTTGTATATCAATCAAGGAAGTGAGTTTTGATACTTATGCTTGTGTCAAAGTCTTGAAAAATAACGAGCATTCTCCCCCTTTTTGATGATGACAACCAGAAGAATTTTGCATGATAGCTTTGATCGATGTTTCATTATAGGCTTGCTTCTCCCCCTATGTCCAGCAACTCCCCCTATCTTAACAGAGACACAAATTCTGCACAAGGAGATATTAGACACCAAGCTCTTCTCCCCCTTTGTCATTAGCAAAAAGGAATGAGCTTTCAAACAATAAGTAGTATCGGCATATATGTAAGCATTCATTCAATTAACAAGAAATCAAGTAAGGCATATAACACACATTTATACTAAAAACCAGAATTGATTAAGCACACAAGGTGCGACATGAAGTTCATAAAAACGGAAACAAGCAAGAGTGCGATAAACCAAAAGTTCCTAAACAACCTTAGGACTTACAACAATTTTTTTTAAAACTAATTAAACAAAAGACAAACAACAAGACAAGCATGATCAATCATCCTCCGACATTCCATCACTTTCATCTTCACCGTCTTCACTACCAGCTTCACTTTCATCATCCTCTTCGGCTTGATTACTAGATTCCGAAGGTTTTTGATAGCTCGGTAGGTTTCACGGTGATTCGTCGTGATGGTGGTGTATAGGAATTCATTAGTTATGCCACCTTCAGGAATAGGAAAGGAAGGTGTGGAGGAGCCATCGGCATATTCATATGAACCATCATTGCGTTGAACAATTCTGGTATTCTTCATTATGGTAATCTCATTAAGCTCATTTGTTGTAGTTTTCATGACAATGAATGGTTCCCTACCAATCACCAAGTCGGTTTGCTCAATGATCCGAGAGATAAGCCGAGCATAAGGAAGTCCTGTCTTGAGTGAAAGTTGTTACTTCAAATGGTACATCATGGTAAGCATCCAATTAACCTTCACATTTTTCTTGATCGCAAACATAACTTGCATCTCTAAATCATTAATCTGAGAGTGGTTTGAATCCTTGGGCAGCAACACATAACAAATGATATAATGTAGCATCCGGTCGTCAATTGTCAAATTCTTTGCATAGCATAAAACCCTTGAAGTGTGTTTTCCTGATGTGACAACATTCTTCGGAAAGAGGCAGATTGAGTAATAGTACTTCATTTTATCATAACCAGACCAAATGTCATCTGTGTGGTTCACGCCTTTGCGGAGAAACACACCGGAAAAAGGAATGTTCAGTGACGCGGCAAGAGCACCTAAATCTTCCTTAATTTCACAGTTTCTAACAAGGGTGTGCAGCTTATGCTTCTCATGTCTATCCATGTTGAGAGAAAAGTTATGCATGAAAGATTGGACCAAACCCGGGTAAACTTTCCCGTTGTCAGCAACAAAGTGACTCATGCCCTAAGACTCTAGCAATGCAGGAAACTTAAAAGTTGTAGGTTTGAAGGATTTCAGAAGAACATATTTACCCTTAAGCAATGTTATGACTCTGACTTTGAAATCTAGCCTCCTCTTCTTGGTGGATTCCATTGGTGTTTATGCAACCGGAGCATCTTCTGACATTGAGGCAGGTTCCTTTCATTTCCTTTGGGGTGCCATGAACAAATGATGGAGTTAGGGTTTGGATGATATGATATTTTCGGATTTGATGTGAGGTGAGTGGAATGAGGTTTGTAGAGGGTTTATAAAGACTAAGAGATAGTGGGTTTTTAATGGGGGTTTGATTTGTTGAAGGTTGGAAGTTGGAAGAAGATGATAAATAGTGTTTATTGTAGTCAGTAGATGAAGAGTCAAAGCTTATGAATGTGGAAGAGAAACATGCAATTAACTAAAATGAAGTACAATAAAGATATATACAAAAAGCAAAAACAATAAAAAAAAATTTAAACAAAAAAACATGTACATAACGCTTGCTGGGAATCCAAAATTTGGATGTGTTAACCGTTTAACCGGTTAACGGGCAAAAAATTTCAATTTTTCAAAAAATCCAACAACATTTTTTTAGAGAAAATAGGAAATGTTTTTCATAAATATTTTTTACAAAGTGTTAGCACATGACCTAATGCAACTTTTGATCAAAAAAATATTTTAAAAATGATACTTTTCGGATAACCGAAAGAGTGAAAGATCAAAAACAGCGAAAAGTGAGTGTTAGCATTTTGTACCACAAAGTGAACAAAAACATATATTAAGCAACTAATACATACAACAAGCAATTTTTAAGTTAAGGTTAGATGTCACCTTCATTGAGAATACCAAGTTCTCGTCGAATCTTGAAGAATTGCTCCTTAGCCAACGGTTTAGTGAATATATCGGCGAGTTGATTGTGTGTATCCACGAACGTAACATCTACATCTCCATTTAGTACATGATCTCGAAGGAAGTGATGGCGGATATCTATATGCTTTGTTATTGAATGCATGATCGGATTCTTTGTGATATTGATGGCACTTATGTTGTCACATCGGAGAGGGATACAACCAAGACCTATACCGAAATCAAGGAGTTGTTGCTTAAGCCACAAGATTTGGGCACAACAACTTCCTGCTGCGATGTACTCCACTTCGTCCGTGTTAAGTGCAACGCATGCTTGCTTCTTACATGCCCATGACACTAGTGCATTCCCGAGAATGTGACAAGTACTATTGTACATTTTCTATTAGTCTTACATCCTGCATAATCAACGTCAGAATAACCGATTAAAGAACATGTGCTACCTTTTGGATACCATAGTCTGACATTCGTTGTTCCTTTGAGATACTTCATGATCCTCTTCACGGCGGTGAGATGTGATTCCTTCGGATTTGCTTGAAAGCGGGAACACAAACAAACACTAAACATAATGTTAGGACGGCTTGCCGTCAAATATAATAATGAACCTATCATACCTCGATACTTTGTAATATCAATTGAAATGCCGGATAGATCTTGATCAGCATACGTTCCGGATCCCATAGGAGTAGACATCACTTTGCAACTATCCATATCGAATCTTTTCAACAATTACTTGCAGTACTTGGATTGGTTGATGAAGATGCCATCCTTTGTTTGCTTGATTTGTAATCCAAGGAAGTAGTTCATCTTTCCCATCATGGACATCTTGAATTCTCCTTGCATCATAAGAGAGAATTATTCACAAAGATTTTTGTTTGTTGATCCGAAGATGATGTCGTCGACATAAACTTGAACTAGTAAGGTGTTACCCTTGAAATTCTTGATGAACAAAGTCTTGTCAACCTTTCCTTTTGTAAAATCCTTCTCACATAGGAAGTTGCTAAGGAGATCATACCATGCTCTTGGTGCTTGCTTTAGGCCATAAAGAGCCTTCTTCATCTTGTAGACATGAGAGGGATTCTTGAAGTCTTCAAAGCCTAGAGGTTATTTGACATAGACTTCTTCGTTTATGTAACCATTCAAGAAAGCGCTTTTGACATCCATTTGGTACAACTGAAAATTTATGGAACAAGCGTAAGCAATAATAATATAATTGCTTCTAACCTTGCTACCGGAGCGAACGTTTCATCAAAGTCGATTCCTTCTTCTTGGTTGTAGCCTTGTGCGACCAATCTTGCTTTGTTACGAACTATGATTCCATTCTCGTCAAGTTTGTTCTTGAACACCCATCTTGTTCCTATGATGTGCTTGTTGTCCGGTCTTGGTACAATACTCTAAACTTGATTCCTTTCGAATTGGTTAAGTTCTTCTTGCATCGCTGCTATCCATTGATCGTCGCCTAAGGCTTCATCGATTTTGGTTGGTTCAATTTGAGACACAAAAGCCATGTTGAGACGAGCATCCTTGAGATTTAGTCGAGTTGCAACACCTTGGCTAATATTACCAATAACTTTATCTATCGGGTGATCTCTATGAGTTCTCCATTCTTTCGGAAGATCTTGATGTTCTTCAATGATTGGTGAGTCATCTTTTTGTGGTATTGCTTGGTCTTTTGATGTCCCTTTTTGTTGTTGTGACATATCTACTATATCATCATCATCATCCACAATAATATTATCCTCTTTCGAGGGGTTAGTCTCATCAAACGAAACATGAATAGATTCTGTAATAGTAAGTGTTCGTTTATTGAAAATTCTAAAAGCTCTACTAGAGAGGGAATAACCAAGGAAAATACCTTCGTCGGACTTCTCATCAAACTTACCGAGGTTTTCCTTGTCTTTGTTGAGAACGAAACATTTTCATCTGAATATGTGAAAAAATCACATGTTTGGTTTCCTACCCTTGAACAACTCATACGGAGTCTTCTTGAGAATTGGTCGAATATTGACACGGTTGCTTACAAAACAAGTTGTGCTAACCGCATCCGCCCAAAAATATTTAGGAAGATTTGAGTCACTAAGCATTTTTCTTGCAAGTTCCACCAATGCCCTATTCTTCCTTTCTACGACACCGTTTTGTTGAGGAGTCCTTGGTGCAGAAAAGTTGTGAGAAATTCCATGCTCTTCGCAAAAATCTTCAAAGGATGAGTTTTGGAATTCTCCATCATGGTCGCTTCTAATGGAGACTATTGTGAGTGACTTCTCGTTTTGAATTTGCTTTGCATACTTCTTGAATGCTTTGAAAGCATCACTTTTCTGCACTAAAAACAATGTCCATGTGTATCGAGAGAAATCATCAACAATAACTAAAGCATAAACGTTACCTCCGAAGCTTTTTGTTCTTGATGGTCCGAAAAGATCCATATGCAACAGTTGTAGTGGCCTTGAAGTAGATATTACATTCTTGGACTTGAAAGTTGTCTTGGTTTTCTTCCTTTTTTGGCAAGCATCACATAACTTATCCTTGATGAACTTTATCTTCGGAAGACCAACAACTAGGTCATGCTTTATTAACTTGTTTAAATGCTCCATGTGAATGTGAGCAAACCTTTTATGCCAAAGCCATGCCTCGTTGTTGTTTGCCATTAAACATTTTACCTTCAAGGAAGAGTCATCAAAAGAAATCATGAAAATTTTATTAAATCTTTCACCTTTTAGCAAGAGGTCATAGGTGACTTCATGTTCTATCAAGCATTCATCCTTTGTGAAGTTGATTCGGAACCCTTTGTCACACAATTGACTTATGCTAAGTAGGTTGTGTTTAAGGCCTTCCACATAAAGAACGTCTTCGATGATTGTATGAGGAGGTGCACCAATGGTTCCTACTCCAAGAATCTTTCCTTTATTATCATCACCGTAAGTAACGTATCCTTAGGCCTTTAGTGATAGACTTGAAAATTTGTTTATGTCGCCCGTCATATGCTTTGAACAACCGCTATCAAGATACCATTGAGTAGAAGTTGTCTTCAAGCATACCTACAAAACAAAATCAAGTATTGTTAGGTATCCAAATTTCTTTAGGTCCTTGATAGTTAGTACCCTTTTCAACCCACACATAATGCCCTTTAGCAACACCAATGTTGCGCACATAGCAAGCATTAGGTGTATGGCCTTTGATTCCACAATAAAAACAAGTAGGTTGAAAGTGACTTTTATATCTAGGAACATACTTTTGTTTCTTAATGATTATTTTCTTTTTATGACTTTGATGCATAGTTTTAGAATTGTTTGCCTTTTCTTTAACAAATTGTTCACTAGCTTTTACAAAAGTGGTTTCATTTGTGCTTGGTTTGGAAAACTTAGAATATCCTAAACCACTTTTGTCATTAGGATATCTTTGGTGCCTAAGAATTTCCTCCAAGCCAATTTGACCTTTTTCATATCTTTCTAAGACTCTTTTAAGTTGAACAATTTGAAAAGATAATGACTCACAATTTTTGCATACAAGACTTTGTTTTTCATCCATCAATTTTTGTTTTTCACTTTCAATGTATTTTCCAAAAGCGGTATTTTGTTCTTCTAAAGATAGAATTCGTTTCGTTTGGGATGAAATGTTTTTATACAAAGTCTTGCATTATTTTAGAAGTTCATCTATAACTTCTTGTGCATCATTCTCATAAATTGAAAAATTGCTACTAACCTCATCATTTTCTTCATCGGAGTGATGTGAAGCCATTAGAGCCATATTTGCACATTCATCGCTTTCTGATTCCGATGAGGAACTAATTTCATTATCGTCCCAAGCAACATAAGCCTTTTTATTCTTGAAATCCTTCTTTCCTTTGAATCCTCCTTTCTTTGCAAGTCTCGGGCAATCCGGCTTTATGTGACCTTGCTTCCCACATTCGTAACATGTGACTTCTTGAATCGATGTGGATGCATCCTTTTTCCTGAAATGTTTATTCTCTTTAGGAAAAGAAGAATTTTTATTTTTGTTAAAAAACTTACCAAGCTTCTTAATAAGAAGCATGAAGTTCTCATCTTCGGAAGTCTCGTCGTCTTTGTCATCCTTTGTGTCAATCTTCAAAGCAATTCCCTTGGACTTCTTTTCTTGACTCTCATGCTTCTCGAGCCTTCCAAGTTCCAATTCGTGCTCTTGAAGTTTTCCAAATAGAGACGCGGATGTCATCGTTGAGAGACACTTCTTTTCCGAAATAGCGGTCACTTTCGGTTGTCATTCCCTTGTCAAGGTTCTTAGGACTTTCAATTTGAGATCATCGTTGGTGAAGGTCTTCCCGGGAGCAATCAAGTGATTTTTTAGATGAACGAATCTTTTTTGTAAGGCAACAATAGATTCCCCGGGATACATAGGGAACATCTCATATTCTTGACTCAAAGTATTAAGCCTTGATCTTTTTACTTCTGTTGTTCCTTCATGCGTTTCTACCAAGGTATTCCAAATCTCCTTTGCCGATTTACACTGTGATACACGGAAAAACTCGTCCATACAGAGAGCACTTTGGAGTATGTTGATTTCCTTCTTCTCATTTAGAATCTTCTTCTTATCATCTTCATCATAAGTATTTTTTAACTTTGCGGTTCCAACGCCATTGATCACGTTTACAGGATTATAGGGACCTTCTTCGACCGCTTCCCATATACCTTCTCCTTGGGCTTCAAGATGTGCTTTCATTCTGATTTTCCAAAAGTCAAAATATTCCCCGGAGAAGAGTGGAGGCTTATTGCTACTTCCACCATCTTTGAAAACAGGATTCGAGTTTGCGGAAGCCATACAGGATCTTGTAGGAACAGGTTACCTAAACCTGCTCTGATGCCAATTATAGATTCAGAGTACGCCTAAGAAGGGGGGGGGGGTGAATTAGGTGTTATAAAATTTTCTCCGTTATTTTCTTGATGGATGGATTTTTCTCTTTTACTTGTGTATGATAAGAAATCGATAAAGTAGGAAATAAAAGAGACACAAAAATTTATCCTGGTTCCCTTCACGGAAGGTATATCTAGTCCCCTTTCCAACACGAAAGATATTTTCCACTAGTTTTTAGATCGTACAACCTATCGCACCATCAACCGGTGAGGCCTACTTTCTAAACAACTAAACAAAACCTAGTGTGCAAGAACAATCCTCTTGCAAGCACTATCCCTTGTGTCCAACAATCCTGGATCACAAGTCACAATAGAAAACTTCTATAAATATTTGTTATTTTGAGAGTAATACAATATATGATATCAATACAAGATTGATCTTCTCCTTTGATCAAAATCCACTTCTCAATCTCAATACAAGTGTTCAACTTATGAATATGAAATGTTATGAATCAATATGAACACTTTTAAATATTTGAAAATATTTGAATTTAAGAGAATTTGATTAAGTGATAATTTTATGAAAATTCTAGGAGGTGTGTTTTGAATTTAAAAAAATTTCAGAATATATAATAGTCAAAACACCTATTCAAAAAGGTATGAAAAAGTATGAAAATAAATAGTTTAAAAGGTATAACAAAAGGAAAAAATTTGAATTTGAAAAGAAATAATTTTTCAAAAACCATTCAGTGTTAACCGGTTAACCAAATGGGGTAATCGGTTAACGCTGTAACGTTAACCGAGTTTATTCAAAAATTTGAACCGTTAACCGGTTAACCCATTTGGTTAACCGGTTAACACTATAAAAAATAGAAAAATACTTAAGTTTTTAAGTGTTAAACCAGTTCCAATTTATTTCCAAATATGCATATGCAATGTATTATCATGATAAACTATTTTGAACACTTGTATATCAATCAAGGAAGTGAGTTTTGATATACCTATGCTTGTGTCAAAGTCTTGAAAAATAACGAGCATTTGCACATAAGCTTGATCCGTATGAAAATGTTTCATTGATGATGCATAGCCTTGATCTTGATCCCTTTTGAAAGCTTGACTTTTTGCAATACGGAATAAGCTTGAATATTGTTGACTTCATCAAAACCTTGAGATTGAAGTATGCTTCTACAACATCAACAACTATAGATACAAAAGAAGGAAGGTCTACCTTCTAAACTTGACACAAGATGGATTTAGCTATCCATTGACATAATAACTTCACAAACAATAAATGAGAGAAGAAAACAAAGCATCAATGATGATCTACTGACTATTGATGCATCAAATCTTTGAAAACTAGATGCTACAGTGATTACAAGGTTTTTGGTCTTAGAAAGGTATCAAGGATCCAACGAAAAGTGATGAAATGAGCTATTTAAAGGGGATGAGAATTGCAGAGTGTGCTAAGCGTGCAATCATTTATTGCTAAACCGCCTTTGGAGCATGCTTAGTGGGCAATTCTCTGAAATTTGTTTTTGTCTTGGGCTAGGAGCACGCTTATCCGGCTCGTAGCATGCTTCCAAAAATTGAATTTCTTCAAAAATCTTCCCAAGATCCTTCCATGCTTCAAGTTTCCCTTTCCAATGGAAAAAACCTATAATTAAAAGACACAAAAGTTAAATAACTAGGTCATCAAATGCATTAAAACTACATTACGGATAATTATCGGAAACAACGGGAAAAAGGATTGATTATCACATAAAGCCTTCGAAATGTTCCAAAAAGTAAACTATATATTAACACATCCTAGCACCTAACAACTCTACCCAACTTGCTTCATTTTTTGTCCTCAAACAAAATTACGATTAAATAGAAACAAGAAGTACTAAGGATAAGACAACACAAACAAAATTTGATGGTTCAAACTTAAATTGTATACAACCAGTAGTGCTCATCTTATCTTAGAATCAAAACATGGTTATGAACTAACTTCTAAACAAAAGTAACAAGTAAGTTAATCATAAGCAATAAGATGTTCAAACGGGAATCAACTAATTTACTCAGATGAGTCATGATTACTATCTACAAGGGATAAAACACTCTCATAGCAATTGTGTCAGCATCCAAAACAATTCATGCATTCATCTATCAATTCAATCAAGGAAAAGAAGGAAACAAAGATCACTAGGGACTTCTCAAGGTTTTAACTTGGCAAGGGTGAATAAGAAAGGGATATATATAAAGGCTAATGAAACAAAGTGGTTATCAAATTGTTTTAAAAAATTTGAAGTACATGCCGACTTAATCAAACCTCAATCCAAATCACTCTTTTTCTATCTTTTTCTTATCATGGTGCCCTCTCTCATATGATTTAAATGTTTCTTTTACTTTTCTTTTCGAGCAACTCACATTTGAGTGCAAAGCATAGCAAACATATTTTTCAGTTTTCTTTCTTTTTCACAAGAGGCGCCATTTTTTACCACATCAATTCTTTTTCACACCACAAGTTCTCTCCCCAACTTTAACCATACCATAACATAATGACAATGCTATTCAAAAAAAGTATGTTCAAACTAAGGGTTAAGTGTATAAAAATAACTTGAATGAATCAAAACAATTTCTTTTTAACAACAACCACAAATGGTTTTCCCGACATTTTTTTCTGCATTTGATTTATGATTCATTCTATTATGCGAAGGCTCAAAAATGGTTACCAAATGCTCACACTTCTCACCGGGTAAAATAAAGTCTAAAAGAATTGGTGGTTTTCTCAATTTCAAACAATTTCTAGATCACTTCTATATTTCCAAGATTTATAGATGAATATAAGACTAATCATGAATCGTACGAGCTAAACAACAACTATGTAACACTTTCTTTTGTGAATAATGAAGGTCACTCACATTTATGGTTTTATCCTAAATGATTCCCATATGAACATATATGCAAAATGAAACAAGGCTTAAAATTTATGTAGAGTAACAAGTTCATACACATGCTAACATTATTCAAAGCATAAACATGGTACCTTTTTCATGCAATAATTGAGACTTATATCATCACCATCAAATATTGGTGCCTCAAATCACTTTTGACAAAAGAAAATAAAACTTGTTTCATCTATTAAACTACCTTAATTCAAGAACAAACATAAATTTTTTTAACCAAAAAGAATAATTATCAAAACATCATCTACTCGGATGGTTCCATAACCAAAATAAAGTCATAACACAAGAATCCTCACCCGCTTGGATGGAAACAAAATGAAATCCAAAACATGAAAACTACAACAAAACATTCACCCAGATGTTAACTACAACATTTTCCAATCCAACAAAAATAAACATCTAATAACCTATCAAAAGACTAAACATAATGATAAATAAAAGGGTAGAACGATCAAACCCATCAATCTGAATTCGAACTAGACTCCGCATCCTCATCCTGGTCTTGGTCCTGGTCAACACCCATATCATCATCCCTACCATGCATAGCAGCCTCCCCCGAAAAACCTGACATGCCCTCAGGCCATCTAGCATAAGCCATCAAATCCTATCGGGATCTAAACGGATGGTCCACATGAGGCTCTCGGATTTGAAGATGGAGTTGAGTCATAGATCGTGAATAAATAAGAAATCAAACTAATGAGCCTCATGCATGACCCAGTTGGCCTCAACATTTGGATCAAGAGCGCGCCTCACAGGAGCGGCAACAGCAACTGGAACAACATCATCATAAGTTAGTAATAGAAAATGAGTGATAAAACCATCATCTAAATATTCTATCTTCACTGTCCCATGAGTGGGAAGTACAACTCTGCCCTATGGCAAAGACCCATGATAAAGTCAGGATACATCAAAGTACAAACAACCCTAACACCAAGAAGGGTCGAACTCAGGAAAATTCTCTTCAGCTCATTCGCAATAATACTAGCTAAGTCCACAACCTTATCCGAATCCAGAATGCAATAGATAAGATCAGCAACTTCCATAGTAATGGAAGAGGTGTGACTCTAGGTTTCAAGTTATGTAAAACCACCGACATCATGATCTGAGTGATAGTCGTCAAAGATCCCCTTTTAAACATCAGTGGGGTTCCATTAGCCCCTAAACTGTAGGTGTGGTTGCCCATACACAAAGCCCGTTTCAACTCCTATGGGTTCCAGTTCCTTCTTGCCAACATCTGACAGTAATCACACAGCTCATCATCGCTCATCATTATATGGTTTCCCAAGTAAGCACTGATCGCTACCCTGAAAAAATGAATCTCTCTCCCCCTCACCCAAGTTTTAAACTCAAAGGGCGCATCACCAATAGGAAAGGAATTTGCAAAGAATTCCCTCACTATATCCAAGTGATACTCTGGATAAGGAGCAAACAACTAATCCCAACCACATCTTTCCAAATAAGACCCTGTAATGCGGTAATCTCCTGTAAACACCCCAAATTTTCCCTCACTAAGTTCACACATAACTTGTGATCTTTCATGTTTGCATAAGTATAAGCATACCACATCACATTGCATATTTGTTTCATCTGCATAGTTCAAGTTCATCTGCATCTAGGGCTTGTGATCTGAGCAATCCAAGGATCCATTTGAGCCACTCCAAAGGTCTCCAATCATTCCAAGAGGGTCCATGCGTGTTCTATCATCATATTATATCCCTCAAAGATCAAGGAAGTCAAGAAATCACAAGAACTGGCAAGGCATGGAAGCAGAGCTAGGGTTTTCACTACATAGATGACCAAAATTAGGATTTTGGTTTTAGAGGACTTAACTCCAAATTTTTGGGTCATTCTTGTTTCTAATGTTCTTAAGATGTTATAAGGATCATGTGTACCAAGTTTGATGAAGAAATTCATTGTGAAGGTCATCTGTTCACAAGGTAACTTCTTGAGCAAGTTAGAGCAAAATCAGGGCATCTGAGGCCCCCAACAATGGAACCAAAGGGGTATTTTCATCAAATTGAAGTTATATGATCTTTATTTGATCATTGAAGTGGTTAGAAGTTCACAAAGTTGAAGAATTTTGAGCTAATTGCAAACTTGCTATTTTTGGAAATGACTTGTAATGTAAACTTTCCATTTTCGGAAAGTTCTTCAACCTCCTCTTTCTCAACCAAAAATGCTTCAAATGAAAAATTGTTGGTCATGAAAGTTGTAGATTGGATCATTCCCTTTTCAAAAAGTACAAGAACATGTTCTAATTCATTATGGAAATCAAGTTATGATCTTTCAAAGTTGGCAAAAATCCTATAATTTCCACTTTCATACCAAAGAGGGATTTTTGCAATTTCACATGTCAAGCCATTTTGTGACCTCTAATGCATCTCTAAGCATCATACAAACATAATACAATGCATTGTGATCAGAATTTCCCAAAGAATCACAACATTTCATGCCTTGCATCACAAGATATTTCAAAGGGGGCAAAAGTGCAAAGTCTTGCAAAACATATGAAACCTTTCCCTCCAAGCCATCCAACTGCATAATTTCAATTCCATGGACCTCCTTGATTCATGCTGAGGCCATACATGCCATGAAACAGCTTCTTCACAAGCCCATGCCTATGGTACACAAGTTGTTGACTATTTTCAATTGAACCCATACCAATCAGCTGCAGCCACAACAACTCTCTAGCCAATAGAGACATGTTATGTGGACCAAAAGCAAGCCATAACAAAAAGACACACAAGCCTGAACACTCTCATACACCAAGTTTCACAAAATCACTCAAGACTTTCCCTTCTTCGATTCTGACGGCACAAGCCTCAAACCTCAGAAGAAACGTCACCATTCAACTCACCATCATCAATAGAACCTTTCCCAACCATTAAACAAGCCTGAAAGCCCCTGAAAGCAAAACACGATTCTGGTAAAGCAAGAGTTCATCCTCTCAATCCATCCATTCTAAACGCTTTCAAAGCCTTGCAACATCATCAGGATCAAGTGGAGGCTATCTGCACAAGAGAGAGGTCCAGAAGGTGCCAAACTGAAAAGCTTCATCTCAGGTATACCTCAAGAACAAATTTTCCAGAACTTATTTTTTATGTTATAGAA
Source organism: Lathyrus aphaca (assembly GCA_963966055.1). NCBI lineage: Eukaryota > Viridiplantae > Streptophyta > Magnoliopsida > Fabales > Fabaceae > Lathyrus > Lathyrus aphaca. The sequence goes on from OZ014523.1 coordinate 474,118,295, forward strand.
ATGTTACCCATGCTTGACTGATCACTCTGCACTTGTTGGTTTTGAAAATGGTTGCGTATTGAGTGTTTCATGGCTGTCTGAAATTTTTGACGTTTGAATGTTTTGATTCGAATCTTGATAATGTTGAATGAGAAATGAATTTTAGGGTTAGATTCTTATTTAGGGTAGTGAGTTGATCATTTCTGGAGAGTTTGAGAGTCTGGGGTGGGGTTTTGAAGAAGCTCAGGGGAGGAGCTCGCTGGAGAAGACGACCGGAGGTCTTCTCCGGCCACCTGAACTAGATTATGGTATAATCTGTGTAATTAAGGAACTTTGAATGTGGGGCATTGGATCTGGGGTTCATGCGTGTTTTGATGGTCAGGATGAGTTCACTTAACCCTAATTGTTTTTAATTAATTTAATTAATTAGGATTAATATTAAATATGCCAGTTTGAATCTGGGCCCTTAGATCACACGCCAGTCTTTCCCTCCTTTCCCAATTTAAATCTCAGCCATGGATCTTGCATACTTCTCATTTTTTTCATTTTTTTTTCATTTTTTTTCTTATTTCTTTTGCATAACTATTTTAAAATATCAAAATTCATCAAAATTTTTTTTCAAACTTTGCATTTCTGATTCAAATATTTTTCTTCATCCAAAAACAATTTTTATTTTATTTTTTGCATTTAAAAAGCATTTTTAAAATATTTAAATGTTTATTTTAATTAATTAATGGAAATTAATTCATTAAAATACCATTTAGGTTTCTAAAAATCACAAAAACATTCACATTGCATCTTAAGACATTTAGAAACATTGTCAAATCATTCATACAAATTTCTTTTTTGGTTTTGAACATACTTTGACATTTTCTTTGAATTTAGGGTTCATAAAATCCCTTTTTTAGAACTCTAACTTAAAAAAATCTTTTCTGCCTAACCACGAAGGGTTTGATGATGATTCTTTTTGCATTGTTTTCCACATATCATGTAGTATCTAGGATATTTTTGTCATCAATTTATCTTTCATTTTCAAATTGATTTGCATTTTCCCTTTTAAGGTACCCAAAAACCCTAGTTAACTTAGAAAAATCATAACTTTCTTTAGTTTAAGAGTTAGACTTTCTCCTTTGGGGTGTGATATCATATGGGATTAGGGTTTGTTTGAGATCATTTTAAATTTTTTATCATGTGAATTGCTTCTGTTTTGATCATTTGCATCTCATCCCTTCTTATAACCCTAATTTTGAATCTTCATTTGCATTCATCTTGCATATGCATCCACACATGAACTTGCCAGGACATTTCATGCATTCATATGTCATCTTAGACATCTTAAGACATGTTAGAATCATGCTTGATCATTTCTTCGTTCATTTTCCATGATTTGCATTCATTTCATTTCATTAAACTTTCATGAACTTTCAAACTTCAAAGCATGCTTCATTTGCATTCATTCTCTTTGTATGACCATTCATTGCACTTTGTATGTCTTTGCATCATGCCATAACATCATTTTCATCATGTGTATGCTTCTGACTTTGGCTTTTGTCTTTGCATATGTTTCATTCCATTTCATTTCTTTCCTTAGGCACCTTGTGCTAACATTTTCAGGTGGTAAGTAATTTGAGAAGTGAATTTGCCTTCACTTCTCATTTCTCTTCATTTTCTTCATATGCATCTTTACTGCATTTTTGATAGACTTTGAGTGGGTTTGCTCATTCATGTTCATCTCTCACTTTTTTTCTCTAAGTTACTTATCTTCTTCAATGAAGTAAGTAACTTATTTCTTCTGCTTCTTCCTCCTTTCTTTTGCTTCTTCCATTGGTGGCTTCCTTGAAGATCTTTCTCAAAGCCTTACAAACCATAGGAACATCCAAGCATGATAATAATTAGGGTTGCGATTAGTCCCCCCCTTAGTTTTTACCTTTGAGTCTTCTTTGTGTCTCTCTTCTTATCTCATCATTAGAGACTAAACCTTTAAGGTTTTAAGACTTTGGAATTAGGGTTAAGCCTGCATCCTTCTCTTAGGATGGAGTGTATAACTTTAATCATAAGTGTTAAACCCTTAATTTGTTTAAACCTCTTAATTAATCCACTTAATAACCACTAAGACATTAACTTGTAACTTGGGCCTTACATTAGGGTTCTAATTCTTCCTTTATGGTTAAGAAGGACTAACCCTAGTGTTTAATGGGCAAGTCCCCCTCAAGTTGTCTTACCAATCATAAAACTCACTTCTTAATCTCACTCTTAATTAAAATCCACTTAATAAAGGTTTGTTATATAATGACTTTAATCCCTAATCATGGATTAAGTTGAGGTATCTTCCTCAGCTTAAGTGTGCTCATCTATTATCCTTCTATTAGGATGGTGTAATGGGTTCACTAATCTTTGATTATGGCTTAAACTCATTACTTAACACTAAACAAAAACCCAAAAACATCTAAATAATCACAAGTAGGTTAATGATCTTAATCCTACATCATCATGGTAATTAAGTTGAGATGCTTATCTCATACTTAAGTATTCTCATTATCCCTAATCAGGGAGGATATAATGAGTTTACAACCTTTGTTTTAGGCTTAAGCTCATTAATTTATGACAAACACCAGAAACAATAAAAAACTGAAAACACAAAAACAAACAATAATCGTCTCCTTCGGGATTCTTTTCTCATCACACTCATTCATAAACGAGAACTTGCTTCTTCCGTCTAATGCAAGACAGTTAGCACTCGAGCTAGACGAATCATACACTTGAGCATAGGCAAGCAAGCAGTTCACAGTCAATTTATCTTTCAGTCTCTTTGAGTCGAACTACGGTGTTCTGACTTCCTCATTGCACGCGAGGATACGTAGGCATAACTTAACAGTTATCGAACAAAAGTCTCTTTGTCCCCCCCCCCTCTTTCAGCATTCTTTCTAAGCCTCATTCTTGAGCACTCACTCTCTTTTTTGCATTGACACTTGTATATTCTTTCCAGCTTTTGCACACAGATAGCACATACACTTACCCCTTTAAACACAATCTTTTAAGTGTGGATCCCGTCGAGTACGACGGATAATCTGGGTGCTAATACATTCCCAGGTTGTAACCAACCCGATTTCTCAGTTTCTCTGGTTCGCAACCGTCTTATCCATCTTTTCGAGGTTTATGCAGCATTACCTTTCCTTCGGGATAAAAATGCCTAGATGGCGACTCTATTCACTTCATTTCATTCTCTCTTTCACCGACCGTTCGTGTCTGTACCCTATCTGACCAGGAGTCTTTTCGGGGGAGCGACGACTTGGCGACTCTGCTGGGGATCCTTATATTGCAACCAGGGCTTCTGGTTCTTTTTGTGGGTTCCTCCTAGCGCTTGTTTGATTTGTGTTTACGGGGGTGTTATGTGCTACTTGTGCTTATTTATTTATTGCTTTATTTATTGCTTTCTGTACAGCTTTATTTATTGCTTTCATTTACGGTTTTTATGCCTTTCATACTGTCATTATCATATGTGCTGGATCTGCTGTTTCCTTGGTGGGTGGGGGATCATTGAGTGATTAAGGTCCTATACCGGGGACCTGAGTGACACCTAGGCTAGAGTGGCTTCATATTCTTTCCCATTCCATTTCGGTCTAGTGCGGGAATATGAAACACGGTTCAGACATGGGTTTCTTCTTGAGAACTTTGTGCTACGGATTTCCTGTAGTACTAGGGCTATCTGAGAAGCCTGATAAGTCTGGATGACCTTTTATGACCTTCAGCATCTGAGGTGAATTAGAGGAGGATCTTTTATGGTTATTGTAAACATTGTACCTCCGGGTTAGAAGTGTTTACACTTCTCATAACTAATCCAAGTTTGAGGATCCTTGTTCTAGAACAATACATGTGAGAGGGTTGGGATGTTTACAGGTTTGCAGGAACCCTTGGCCTCATCATACCCTGTTACTAATGTTGTTTTAAGAATGCATCACTTTGGGCAGTTCTTGTGAAACTCTGGATTTGTGACTCTTTATTGAGTGCCCCACCTGGTTACTGGTTTTCTAAGCCTCCATCCAGACTTATGAACACACATGAACCCTTATCAAGGAAGATAAACAGATCCAACACTTGATCACAAACCCTTTGCATATCATTTTGCATACATCATTTTTGCATCATTTGACATTTTCCTATTTGTTTTACAGGGTATCCACCTTATTATCTTTGGTTTGGTTTTGATCCATTCTGCTGCTCAGACTTCTTCAGTTAATTTCTCCAGTACCTTCATCATTTTGTCAGAGTCAGTTTGCCTTCATCAGAGACCCCTCTTCATCATCTTCTTCAGTGACCTTCATCAGCAGTCACCCTCAGTTTTCTTCATCAGCACCCATCATCAGCATGGACTCTTCCAGGAAGAGCAACATCACATATCACTTCTTTGAGCCTACCCTGACAGGCATCAGGCAGATCCAGTCTCTCATTACTCCTGATCATGTCCCATTATTCAGGGAACATTATGGGTGCATATTGGACATGATCATGGACCTGGATGCATCCCAGAGGAGCATGATCCATACTTGCTTGCAGTTTTATGATCCTCCTCTCAGATGCTTCACATTCCCTTATTTTCAGTTGGGACCTCTGCTAGAAGAATTTTCCATGTTGTTAGGAGTTCCTATCAAGAGAGGGCTTCCTTTCAACCCTGAAATGGTTGCTCCCAAGAATGAAGACATAGCTAGGGCATTGCATTTGGAGCCTGCCCTCATTGATCAGAGCATGACCACCAAGGCTGGGGTTCCAGTCCTTCACTTGGATTTCTTGATCTCCTAGTCTACCCTGCATGTTGCAATAGGGAAGTGGGATGTTGTTTGTGCTCTCTTGGCACTCAGTATATATGGAGTTATCTTGTTTGCAGATGAGCCAAAGTTTGTAAGCAAGAATGCCATTCACATGTTCTTGTTGAGGAACCCAGTGCCTACCTTGCTTGGAGACTTCTATTACTCAATGCACCAGAGGAATGAGAAGCAAAGAGGAAGACTGGTCAGATGCTGTGCTCCCCTTTATTACTCTTGGTTGTTAAGACATTTGCCAAAGTCAGATACTTTCCTGAACCCTCACCAGCCAAAGAACTGGGCTAAGAGATTGATTGCCTTGACATCAGAAGACATCAGATGGTGCACTCAGAGCACCAAGGGCAAAGACATCATTACTAGTTGTGGGCAGTATCCTAATGTGCCATTGATTGGAGTAAAAGGTTGCATCAACTACAACCCTTTACTTTTCAAGAAACAATTGGGGTATGCTTTGGTTCATCCTCCAAGAGGGAAAGATTTGACTGAGACCCTCTATTGTGAAATCCAGCACAACTCTGCTATTGTTAGACAAGCTGCCTGGGCTTGGGATAACATTCAGACTAAGGGAACAACCATCCTTGGCAAATGCAACAATATTACTTCAACACAATATTTTGATTGGTCTCGTACCAGGGCTCAGATCACCCGGATTCCATTTACCTTAGAAGATGTACCTGGACCATCAACAGTGCAACCTGCAACTACTGTCAGTTTGGAAGAGTTTGAGAAGCTGAAGGAAAGGAATACTCAGCTCTCTGAAGCCTTGAAGAAGACTCTTTGGGAGAGAAATGATAGCCGGCTGGATAATGAGAGGTTAGAGAAGCTCCGGATTGAGCACTTAACCAAGATTGAGAAGACGGATGACTACATCAGAAAGGCTAGAGCAGTGGAGTTAGTACTGAAGAACGCTTGCAAGGAAGCAAAGACTCAGAAGGCTAGGGCAGAGCATTATCTAGAGGAAAGCCAGGCTAGGTGGATCAAGATCACTGAGGCCCGTGCACAAGAAGATCAAAGTACTCAAGCTAAGATAGAACAACTGGAGGCTAGTGAGAAGAAGAATCAGGCAGCCTTGATAGTAGCACAGAAGGAGATATCTGAGTTGAAACTCCGGGCGGGGTTAAAGAGGTCAAAGGATCAGGATAAGCATAAGAAGTTAACTAGTGCCATTGCTACCAGGAACCTCCTCATCAGGACTATCACAAATCACCCAGTAGGTCCAGTGACCGAGGCCCGCCTGAAGGAAGTCAGAGAGGATGACTTTGGATTGGACGTTTGATTTCATTGTACTTGTACTTTCCTTTTGTTGTACTTTTGATTTTGTTGATGTATTTTGACCCACCATAGGAATGTTATTGTAATCAAACTATGTATTTTCACTCTTTGTAATATATTGGTTTGTATTATTTTTGGTGGGCTTTATCTCTCAACATCATCAGCATTTCCTCGAGGTCTGGAAGGGTCAAAACCAAAGAACCAAACCGGATACCCTTGGAAGACAAATAGGCATCCTGCATTGCATACTAACATTTTCTTTGTTTTGTAGGTTTTATTTTGTTATTGTTTCTCACTTTGTTGTGGTCTCAGGAAACATTGCTCGTAGAAGAGTGTTCCCTGTCAACAGAATACATCGGTACCCGACAAGAAACAACCTTCCGGGACTTCAGATGGATAAAGTTCAGCAAGACTTGAATGAAGTAAGAGCCCAGATGTCCAATGAAAAGGGTTGAGATGAGAAATCAGATGACTCAATTCATGACAGTAATGACTGGCCTAGCTCAGAGCCAGGAAATACTGAGGGAGTTAGTTGAGCAACAAACTCCTAAGGAACACCATCCAGGTACAAGGGGTACCAGTAACAACGACCACGTGCAGCCTCGCACTGATCCGCCAGATTTTGGACCTCATCTGAACCCATAAATCAATGCCATAAGAAATACTCAGGGTAACACTGCTGGAGGAAGGGTCTTGCAGGAAGATCCTCAAGAAGAGCAGTTCACTGTAGTAGGGGCTGGAGACGAAGTTTACGACCATCGGTTGGATGAAATTGCAGAGAAGCTAAGGTCTCTTGAATCCCAAAACTCTCTAGGTTTTGATGTCATGGACATGGGATTGGTGGAAGGGGTGAGAATTCCTCACAAGTTCAAACCCTCGTGTTTTGAAAGGTATAATGGCATATCCTGCCCACGTACCCATCTTCAGTCTTTCTTGGGGAGATTAAAAGCATACACCATGGACGAGAAGTTGTGGATGTTTTACTTCGAGGATATCTTGACAGGGGCATCCCGAGAATGGTACTCCCACTTAACCAGGGCCACAGTGAGAAATTGGAAAGACTTGGCCGAAGCTTTCATCCGTCAGTATCAATATAATTTGGACATGGCTCCAAACAGGACCCTTTTAATGGGAATGTCTTAATCTTCCCGTGAAAGCTTTAGGGAGTATACCCAAAGGTGGAAGCAACTGGCTGCTGTTGTTCAGCCCCTGATGTTAGAAAGGGAAATGGCAGACATGTTCATGAATACTCTCCATGGTACATATATTGACAGATTGGCTGCATTTTCTTCTACCAGCTTTGCAGATGTGGTGATAGTTGGGGAAAGAATAGAGAGCCTACTGAAGATGGGAAAGATCTCTGACAACGGTGCCAGTTCAAGCAGTGCAAGGAAGCCATTTGTTGGGCTCCATAGATCCGGTGAGACAAACTCTATACACATGGGAAGAGGGAGACCCCAATATCTGCCCAAAACAGTTGCTGCTGTTACTATCCCTGTTCCACCTCCTCAATATACTCAACAACCACAACACTTTCCGCAACAACAACAGTTTCTGCAACAGAGATCATACAACAATAATAACAACAATCAACAACAACGCCCTTTTCAACAGCGGCCATCTCAGATCAACAGGGTGATTGACCCTATTCCAATGCCATATGCTACACTGCTACCACAACTCCTAAAGCTCAATCTTGTTGAGTTTAGGACATTGGCTCCACCTGATCCTCAAAACCTTCCGAGAAATTATGATGTCAACACTAGGTGTGCTTTTCATTCTAACGCACCTAGTCACTCCACGGAAAAATGCAGAGCTCTGCATATGAAGGTCCATGATCTGGTAGATTCAAAGGCCCTGAACTTTGCACCACCTCCCAATGTCATGAAAAATACTATGCCAAGCCACAGTGGGCCAAGGATTAATGCTATAGAGGAAGGCTCACCCATGAGTTTAATAGAAGATATTGCAAGTATTCAGACACCTCTGGCAGAGGTTAAAGCCCAACTTTTGAAATGCCAAGTGTTTCCAGGTTGTGAGGCCTGTTGTGAATCATGCAAACTTTCCGAGAATGGGTGTGCAAGCTTGAGAAGTGGAATTAATGGCTTGATCAGAGAAGGAATTCTGCAAATTACAACAACCGCTTCTACAACACCAACAACTCTTTTGTCAATAACAAGTGAATCTTCTACAACTGCAACAACCATTGTTCCTATTGACCTTTCTACAACTGCAACAACCATTGTTCCTACTGATTCATCTACAACTTCAGCAACCATTTCTTCTGTCACTTCAACAAACATCAATTCCATTTCATCTCCTTCTACAATTCCAGCAATCACCAACAATGAAGTCTCCACAGTTACAATTTATTATGACCCGACAACGGTCCCGAACTCCAGCAACTTTCAACAACAATCTCAACAACAGTTTCAACCAAGCTTCAATTCACCACCTCCAATATCCACAAGAAGTCTTGTCACCATCTTTTATGATCCACAGACTATTACAGTCCCAACATCTACTGTAGTGAGTCCAGTCACTATCATAGTGCCAGGACCAATTTCATATGATAAAGATAGTGTTGTACCATGGAATTATACTGTTGACCTATACTGCAACGGAGAGAAAGTCCTTCATGATTCTCCAGTTCTTACTCCCCAAGTGGATAATGTCGGGGGAGGCGGAGGTTTCACCCGAAGCGGACGTCTCTTCGCATCACAAGCTCATAGGACCAATATTGAGGCAGAGGCTGCTGCCAAAGCCAAAGGGAAAAGTGTGATACCTGAAGAATCTGCATCAAAAGAGACTCATAAATCATCCTTTGATCAGGATGTGGATGAATTTATGAGGATAATTAAAAGAAGTGACTATAAAGTTGTGGACCAGCTACACCAGACTCCTTCAAAGATCTCTATCTTATCTCTGCTGTTTTGTTCCGAAGCCCATCGGGATGCACTACTCAAAGTTCTGCTCGCTGCCTGTGTGCCAGAAGAGATCACAGTGAATCAGTTGGAAACAGTGGTGTCTAATGTCAATACTAGCCATGGGATGGGATTCACTGATGCTGATTTGGCAACAGAAGGACGTCACCACAACAAAGCTTTGCACATAACCCTGGAGTGCAAAGGAGATGTACTATCTCATGTTCTTGTAGACACTAGGTCCTCACTCAATGTCTTACCCAAGAAAGCTCTTGTCAAGCTCGAATATGATGGAATATCTCTCCGACCAAGTAATCTTGTGGTCAGGGCTTTTGATGGCTCCAAACGATCTGTTCTTGGAGAGGTGGAGCTACCAGTGATAATCGGTCCGCAAGTCTTTAAGGCTACTTTCTATGTGATGGACATCCAGCCAACATACAACTGTTTGTTAGGTCGACCATGGATTCATGCCGCAGGCGCAGTAACGTCGACCCTTCACCAGAAACTGAAATATGAGTGGGAAGGACAGATTATCACCATCTGTGGTGAAGAGGACATATTTGTTAGCCATCTGGCTACATACAAGTATATTGAGATGGATGGTGAGATCCATAAAACTATGAGCAAGGGTTCGAGGTCCTGAATGTCAATGAGGCGACGACTGAAGTATTTGCTGCATCCCAGGAGGATAGGATGGGTACTTCAATTGTCTCCTATCAGCAAGCCCGGAAGGTTGTTGAAGATGGTAATGCCCAAGGCTGGGGCAAGCTGCTGCCAGTGGAAAAGAAGGAAGATAGATTCGGTTTGGGTTACAGACCATTCCGACAAGATCAATCTGAGGATGCCAAAGAGCCCAAATTCATTAGTGGGGGATGCTCACCCCAGATGCTGTTAACAACCTGGAAGACGAGGCGGAAAGTGACCGCAACCTGGAGAGCTGGATACGTCCAAGGATCCCGGGGCACCAAGTCCTTAACTAGTCTTCCCAGGAAATTATAAGGGTTACTTCTGCAGAGTAATTATTATTTCCTGTCTTTTTAGCATGCATCAAGTCCTGCATCTTGCCCAAGGTGTCAGGACTCATTTTGTAATAGGGCCATATTGTAATTTTGTGTAAATGGATTAATCAATGAATATCGGACATCTTTTGCAAACAAGTCTCTTTTTCGCTCACTGTCTTTTCATTTTTTCACTTTTGTACAAAACAATAAAATGGAAATGTTTTCAAAATAAATAACTTCATTTTCACTTTTTCTAAACAAGATTAAATTGATCACTAAAACGAACGAATCTCAACCCCTTGCAGAGATTATCCTCCAGATTGCACCGACAACAGCACTGCTATGACCTTGTATGACTTCGGCAATTCAATTAATCAATCTGATGAAGGGTTTGAAGAAGACTTTGAGTTACCAGAGGATTTAGCCAGGTTGTTGAGGCAGGAAGAGAAGGTGATCACTCCTCATCAGGAGGAGGTTGATACAGTTAGTCTTGGTACCGAAGAGGATCTGAAAGAAGTGAAGATTGGGGCCAGTCTGCAAGCTTCAGTAAAGGAACAACTTATTGACATGCTTCGAGAATACATCAACGTCTTTGCTGGGTCTTATTAAGAAATGCCAGGTCTAGATATGGATATTGTTATGCACAAGCTGCCTTTGAAGGAAGATTGTCCTCCAATGAAGCAAAAGTTACGTCGTACTCGTCCGGATATGGCCATGAAGATTAAAGAAGAGGTATAAAAACAGTGGGATGTCGGTTTCCTTGTTGTAACTAGCTACCCGTCGTGGGTCGCTAATATTGTACCAGTTCCTAAGAAGGATGGCAAAGTACGGATGTGTGTGGATTACCGGGATCTGAACAGAGTTAGCCCGAAGGATGATTTCCCATTACCTCATATTGATGTATTGGTTGACAACACAGCTCAATTCTCGGTATTTTCCTTCACGGATGGATTTTCAGGGTATAATCAGATCAGGATGTCACCCGGAGACATGGAGAAAACAACCTTCATCACATCTCTGGGCACATTTTGTTACAAGATAATGCCTTTTGGATTAAAGAATGTCGGTGCTACTTATCAACGAGCTATGGTAACATTGTTCCATGATATGATCCATAAAGAAATTGAATGCTACGTGGATGACATGATCGCCAAGTCCCTCACTAAAGAAGACCATCTGGTAAATCTGCTGAAGTTGTTCAAGCGTCTGAGAAAGTATCAGTTGAAGCTAAACCCCAACAAATGCATATTCGGGGTACGTTCCGGTAAGTTGCTGGGATTTATCGTAAGTGAAAAGGGAATTGAAGTTGATACGGACAAAGTCAAAGCCATTCAGGAGATGCCTGCACCTAGGACTGAAAAAGAAGTTCGGGGGTTCCTAGGTAGATTGAACTACATATCAAGGTTCATATCTCACCTCACTGCAACCTGTGAACCTTTGTTCAAACTGTTAAGAAAAGAACAAACAATTAGGTGGAACGAAGATTGTCAGAAGGCTTTTGACAAGATCAAGGAGTACTTACAAGAACCTCTGATTCTTATGCCTCCGATTGAAGGAAGACCTCTAATAATGTACCTGACAGTATTAGAAGGATCAATGGGGTGTGTGTTGGGCCAGCATGACGAGTCTGGTCGAAAAGAATATGCAATATACTACCTAAGCAAAAAGTTTACCGACTGTGAACAACGTATTCACTGCTCGAGAAAACTTGTTGTGCTTTAGCGTGGGCTACTCATCGACTAAGACAGTATATGTTGACCCACACTACCTTATTAATCTCGAAGATGGACCCCATCAAGTACATATTTGAGAAGCCAGCACTTACCAGAAGGGTTGCAAGATGGAAAATGATTCTGACAGAGTATGACATTCAGTACACGTCTCAAAAGGCCATCAAGGGCAGTGTATTTTCTGACTACCTAGTTGAGCAACCCATTGATGATTATCAGCCCATGAGATTTGACTTCCCTGATGAAGACATCATGTTCCTAAAATCAAAAGATCATGAAGAGCCTGTTCACACCGAAGGGCCTGACCCAGAAGAAGAATGGACTATGACGTTTGATGGGGCTATCAATATGAATGGTCGTGGAGTTGGTGCAATGCTCATTACACCTAAAGGAGTTCATATTCCTTTCTCGGCAAAACTCACCTTTGCATGCACTAACAACGAAGCTGAGTATGAAGCCTGTATCATGGGTCTTAAGGAAGCCATTGACCTCAGGATCAAGACATTAACTGTATTCGGAGATTCAACTTTGGTAATCAATCAGACCAACGACAAATGGTACACTCGCCAAGAGCATCTGATTCCATACCGTGACTATATAAGGAGATTATTGACTTTCTTCACAATAGTCAAACTTGAGTATATCCCTCGAGATGAAAATCAGTTCACGGATGTTTTAGCTACCATTTCCTCCATGATCAAGGTTCAAAATGCTAATTATGTGCCTCAGATGTCGGTATCCAGACTAGACCGACCAACATACGTTTTCTCTGTGGACATTGCTAAAGATGACAAGCCTTGGTTCCATGACATCAAAAGCTTCTTAGAAGATCAGACATACCCACTTGGGGAATTATCCAATGATAAGAAGACATTAAGAAGGCTGGCTGGTAGTTTCTTCCTTAATGCTGATGGTTCATTATACAAGCGAAACTTTGATATGGTCCTGCTCAGATGTGTTGACAAAAGAGAAGCAGACTCGCTGATGCACGAGGTGCATGAAGGATCTTTCAGTACCCACGCTGGAGGACATGCAATGGATAAGAAATTATTAAGATCAGGTTACTACTGGATCACAATGAATGCATATTGTTGTGCCTATGCCAGAAAATGTCATAAATGTCAGATCTATGCAGACAAAGTACATGTGCCTCCAAATCCCTTGAACATGATGTCTTCGCCTTGGCCCTTTTCCATGTGGGGCATTGACATGATTGGAAAGATCGAACCGACTGCTTCAAATGGCCACAGATTCATCCTGGTAGCCATTGATTACTTCACCAAATGGGTTGAAGCAGCTTCATATGCAAACGTCACCAGACAAGTGGTAGCCAGATTCCTGAAAAGAGACATCATCTGTCGATATGGAGTTCCCGAGCAAATCATTACTGATAATGGTTCCAATTTGAACAACAAAATGATGGCAGAACTGTGTCGGGACTTCAAAATCCAACATCACAACTCTTCTCCTTACAGGCCAAAGATGAATGGCGCTGTTGAGGCAGCAAACAAAAACATTAAGAAGATTGTGCAAAAGATTGTGGTTACATACAAATATTGGCATGAAATGCTACCATTTGCTTTGCATGGGTATCGAACCTCAATCCGAACATCCACTGGGACAACACCTTACCAGCTTGTGTATGGTATGGAGGCAGTCCTACCTGTTGAAGTTGAGTTACCCTCCTTAAGAGTACTAATGGATGTAAAGTTGAATGAAGCAGAATGGGTCTGATCTCGGTACAATCAGTTGAATCTGATCGAAGAAAAGAGATTAGCTGCAATCTGTCATGGGCAGTTATATCAGAAAAGGATGAAGAAAGCCTTCGATCAGAAAGTCAGGCTTCGGGAATACCAAGTGGGAGATCTTGTGCTAAAAAGACTCCTTCCTCCTCATACAGACCACAGGGGCAAGTGGACTCCAAATTACGATGTTCCATTCATAGTAAAGAAGGTTTTCTCTGGTGGAGCACTGATGCTCACTACTATGGATGGTGAAGATTTCTTATCCCCTGTGAATTCAGATGCAGTTAAAAAATACTTCGCATAAAATGACCCGTTGGACATAAAAACAGAATGAAAGTCCAGGCAAAAAATAGGGCATCCCGGCGAGTCAAAAACAGAATAAAAGACTCGGGCAAAAATAAGGGAAAAATAAAAAAAAGTGTACACCCGCTGAGTTGAAAAGCCACATTGGACAGCTCAGGCAAAAATGGGTATCCTGGTGGATTGAAAACCCGAAAGGGCGATCCACGCAAAATCAGGGAATAAGCGAACAACTGCATTCTGAATTCGTTTGTATCATTTACAACATGGCAAGCTTCGAAAAGATAAAGCATCTGTCATAATCAACCTTCTTCAGAAAGCAAGATAAGAAGAGCGTCAGGGTCATACGGGTCATAGCAAAGGAAGCTCACCGGAGCGTCGTCAACATTGCCAGCACTTTTACTTTTTCAATTTGTAACAATCCCCTCATTCCAGGAGATTTGTTTCTTTGACTGTATTTGCCAATTCAGGGCACCCAGATTAATAAAATCAGAAGTTTTCGGTCACACATCGTTTTGTACATTTTTGTTTCATTTGCAAATGTCCAGTATTCATGATATAATATTTGCATAAAACAAATGAGCCATTCTTAATAAATGCTTGCAGGAAATAAATTTACTTTCAGGAACTATCTAACTCCTATGAAGAAATCCGATAAGGAATACCTCGGGATACTTGTGTGTTTCTTTTATCTTAACAGGTTGCGGGTATTCAGTATGCATCATGGGGCATGCCAAGCATCACTTCCTCACCATACCTCCTCCAAACAGCATCTGGAATGCTTTTCCCCAGCGGGGTTGTCAAAACCTCCTCATCCTTAGCATAAGTCTATTCAACAGGGGCTTACCTAGCCGGGATCCCCACAGAGTCCTCTAGGAAGATCGTTCAGTGATTTTTTCTTCCCCAAATAGAGTGCCAGGTCTCTCAAAGACAAAAGAACTATCTCCGCGCAGAGTTCCAGCCTCTCCTCAGAAGAACAATGCCTGAAATTCTCACACAATAAGGTGACGGAAGCTTCATTATCCCCATCTGGGCTTCTCCTTACAGGATAGGTCTATCAATGATCTAGTTCCCCAAGCAGAGCCATACATCTTATCAGATCTACCAAAGATCTTCCCCCCAGTTGGGATATCCCTCCAAGCAGATCATCCAGAGATCTTCGCAACAGCGGGATCCGAATCCCTGATCGATTTATTTTTGCATAATCATAGCATTCGCATCATTTTTCCCCACAGAGCGTAGCATTCCGTCTAATACGGAGCATTACGGAAAAAATCAAACATTTGCATGATCACAAGCCAGGTTCGAGCTAGTCACCTGCAAATACCCTCAGCATCCCATCAGCAATGTATATAAAAACTCACATGCCTTGCAAATAAAAGCCAAAGTGTCCCCTTTGCACTCGCCAACACGAATTCCTGTTTATATATACTCTTTCGACACTCGTCCATGTCATACTATTCCCCTGCAGATATAAGCCAAATACCCTCTTTGCATTCTCAAATACAGATACCTATATACTCTTCTGACACCCGTCCGTGTCAAACTTTCCCCAGCGAGTTGAACACTCGTCCGTGTCTTGCTCGTACTTCACAATACTCATTCATACTTATACAGATACTCGTCCGTATTTTGTATATATATATATATCATTCCTCAAACAGATTCGACACTTGTCTGTGTTCTTTTTTAACCAGTTGGTACTTGTCCGTATCATCATCTTTGAACACGCGTCAGCGTTTGTTTCTACTGATACTCGTCCGTATCATGGTCTTAAGGATGCTCGTCCGCATCTTTAATCTATACACAGCGTCAAAACACTTATACCTTTTATTCTTGAGCGTAAACACTCGTTCGTGTTTATCATTCCCCAGCAAAGCAACTTTTCTCCTATCCGACATTCGTCCTATGTCATGATACTTTCGGCAGACGTACCCTGTCAGGTGATCGTCCTTCACCTTTGGATGACCGTCCCTCATCCTTTCCCCAGTGGATTCTCCATTATTGGAACCCTTTTCTATCCGACATTCATCATATGTCGTGATATTTAGCAGTCGTCCCCTGCTAGGTGATCGTCCTTCACCTTTTGATGATCGTCCTTCATTATTTTTTATCTGATGGTCGTCCCCATCGTTGATCTTGTTATCCGACATTCATCCTATGTTGTGATAAACCCTGAGAGAAGCCGTACCCTGCTAGGTGATCGCCCTTCACCTCGTGATGATCATCCTTCATCATGTTATCCGATGGCCGTCCCCATCGTCGACCTTTTTCTATCCCACATTCGTCCTATGTCCTGATAAAGAGCAGCCGTCCCCTGCTAGGTGATTGTCATTCACCTTTGATGACCGTCCCTCATCATTATTTCATTTATTCTTTAACCCGATGGCCGTCCCCATCGTTATTTATTTTTACAAACCTGATGGTCGTCCCCATCATTGCCTTTACTTTAATCCTCAGAGAATCTTACCTGATGGTCGTCCCCGTCATGGTCTCTTTATTCACCCAACTTGTCGGTCGTCCCCGTCATTACTTTTCTTACACATTTATTCCCACCAGTCGTCCTCTTCTCAATGGTCGTCCTCCATCGCCTCCATTTGATAATCATACTATACTACCTTTTTACAATTTATATCCCTTTTCTTCTTTTATCCAGCGAGTGCAAATTTTGGATTGTCTTTGGTATTTAACCACAAGTTATCTTGTTTGTCTATTTAGCTAGGCGCTTACATCCTACACATCTAACTCATGTTTGAATAGGGGCAGCTGTAAACACCCCAAATTTGCTCTCACTAAGTTCACACCATGGCTTGTGATCTTTCATGTTTGCATAAGTATAAGCATACCACATCACATTGCATATTTGTTTCATCTGCATAGTTCAAGTTCATCTGCATCTAGGGTTTGTGATTTGAGGATTCCAAGGATCCATTTGAGCCACTCCAAAGGTCTCCAATCATTCCAAGAGGGTCCATGTGTGTTCTATCATCATATTATATCCCTCAAAGATCAAGGAAGTCAAGAAATCACAAGAACTGGCAAGGCATGGAAGCAAAGCTAGGGTTTTCACTACACAGATGACCAAAATTAGGGTTTTGGTTTTAGAGGCCTTAACTCCAAATTTTTGGGCCATTCTTGTTTCTAATGTTCTTAAGATGTTATAAGGATCATGTGTACCAAGTTTGATGAAGAAATTCATTGTGAAGGTCATATGTTCACTGGGTAACGTCTTGAACAAGTCAAAGCAAAATCAGGGCATCTGAGGCCCCCAACAATGGAACCAAAGGGGTATTTTCATCAAATTGAAGTTATATGATCTTTATTTGATCATTTAAGTGGTTATAAGTTCACAAAGTTGAAGAAATTTGAGCTAATTGCAAACTTTCTATTTTTGGAAATGACTTGTAATGTAAACTTTCCATTTTGGGAAAGTTCTTCAACCTCCTCTTTCTCAACCAAAAATGCTTCAAATGAAAAATTGTTGGTCATGAAAGTTGTAGATGGGATCATTCCCTTTTCAAAAAGTACAAGAACATGTTCTAATTCATTATGGAACTCAAGTTATGATCTTTCAAAGTTGGCAAAAATCCTATAATTTCCACTTTCATACCAAAGAGGGATTTTTGCAATTTCACATGCCAAGCCATTTTGTGACCTCTAATGCATCTCTAAGCATCATACAAACATAGTACAATGCATTGTGATCATAATTGCCCAAAGAATCACAACATTTCATGCCTTGCATCACAAGATATTTCAAAGGGGGCAAAAGTGAAAAGTCTTGCAAAACATATGAAACCTTTCCCTCCAAGCCATCCAGCTGCATAATTTCAATTCCATGGACCTCCTTGATTCATGCTGAGGCCAGACATGCCATGAAATAGCTTCTACACAAGCCCATACCTATGGTACATAAGTTGTTTACTTTTTACAATTGAACCCATACCAATCAGCTGCAGCCACAACAACTCTCTGGCCAATAGAGACATGTTATGTGGACCAAAAGCAAGCCATAACAAAAAGACACACAAGCCTGAACACTCTCATACACCAAGATTCACAAAATCACTCAAGACTTTCCCTTCTTCGATTCTGACAGCACAAGCCTCAAACCTCAAAACAAACGTCACCATTCAACTCACCATCATCAATAGAACCTTTCCCAACCATTAAACAAGCCTGAAAGCCCCTGAAAGCAAAACACGATTCTGGTGCAGCAAGAGTTCATCCTTTCAATCTAGCCATTATAAACTCTTTCAAAGCCTTGCAACATCATCATGGGATCAAGTGGAGGCTATTTTCACAAGAGAGAGGTCCAGAAGGTGCCAAACTGAAAAGCTTCATCTCAGGTATACCTCAAGAACAAATTTTCCAGAACTTGTTTTTTATGTTATAGAAATGTTACCCATGCTTCACTGATCACTCTGCACTTGTTGGTTTTGAAAATGGTTGCGTATTGAGTGTTTCATGGCTGTCTGAAATTTTTGTCGTTTGAATGTTTTGATTCGAATCTTGATAATGATGAATGAGAAATGAATTTTAGGGTTAGATTCTTGTTTAGGGTAGTGAGTTGATCATTTCTAGAGAGTTTGAGAGTCTGGGGGTGGGGTTTTGAAGAAGCTCAGGGGAGGAGCTCTCCGGAGAAGACGACCGGAGGTTTTCTCCGGCCACCTGAACTTGATTAGGGTTTAATCTGTGTAATTAAGGAACTTTGAATGTGGGGCGTTGGATCTAGGGTTCGCGCGTGTTTTGATGGTCAGGATGAGTTCACTTAACCCTAATTGTTTTTAATTAATTTAATTAATTAGGATTAATATTAAATATGCCAGTTTGAATCTGGGCCCTTAGATCACGCGCCAGTCTTTCCCTCCTTTCCCAGTTTAAATCTCAGCCATGGATCTTGCATACTTCTCATTTTTTTCATTTTTTTTCATTTTTTTTCTTATTTCTTTTGCATAACTATTTTAAAATATCAAAACTCATCAAAAAAAATTTCAAACTTTGCATTTCTGATTCAAATATTTTTCTTCATCCAAAAAAAAATTTTATTTTATTTTTTTCATTTAAAAAGCATGTTTAAAATATTTAAATGTTTATTTTAATTAATTAATGGAAATAAATTAATTAAAATACCATTTAGGTTTCTAAAAATCACAAAAAAATTCACATTGCATCTTAAGACATTTAGAAACATTGTCAAACCATTCATACAAATTTCTTTTCTGGTTTTGAACATACTTTGACATTTTATTTGAATTTAGGGTTCATAAAATCCCTTTTTTAGAACCCTAACTTAAAATAATCTTTTCTGCCTAACCATGAAGGGTTTGATGATGATTTTTTTTATAATTGTTTTCCACATATCATGTAGTATCTAGGATATTTTTATCATGAATTTATCTTTCATTTTCAAATTGATTTGCATTTTCCCTTTTAAGGTACCCAAAAACCCTAGTTAACTTAGAAAAATCATAACTTTCTTTAGGTTAAGAGTTAGACTTTCTCCTTTGGGGTGTGATATCATATGGGATTAGGGTTTGTTTGAGCTCATTTGTAAACTATTATCATGTGAATTGATTATGTTTTGATCATTTGCATCTCATCCCTTCATATAACCCTAATTTTGCATCTTCATTTGCATTCATCTTGCATATGCATCCACACATGAACTTGCCATGACATTTCATGCATTCATATGTCATCTTAGACATCTTAAGACATGTTAGAATCATGCTTGATCATTTCCTCATTCATTTGCCATGATTTGCATTCATTTCATTTCATTAAACTTTCATGAACTTTCAAACTTCAAAGCATGCTTCATTTGCATTCATTCTCTTTGTATGACCATTCATTTCACTTTGTATGTCTTTGCATCATGTCATAGCATCATTTGCATCATGTGTATGCTTCTGACTTTGGCTTTTGTTTTTGCATATGTTTCATTCCATTTCATTTCTTTCCTTAGGCACCTTGTGCTAACATTTTCAGGTGGTAAGTAATTTGAGAAGTGAATTTTCCTTCACTTCTCATTTCTCTTCATTTTCTTCATATGCATCTTTGCTTCATTTTTAATTGACTTTGAGTGGGTTTGCTCATTCATGTTCATCTCTCACTTTCTTTCTCTAAGTTACTTATCTTCTTCAATGAAGTAAGTAACTTATTTCTTCTACTTCTTCCTCCTTTCTTTTGCTTCTTCCATTGGTGGCTTCCTTGAAGATCTTTCTCAAAGCCTTACAAACCATAGGAACATCCAAGCATGATAATAATTAGGGTTGTGATTAGTCCCCCCCCCCTTAGATTTTACCTTTGAGTATTCTTTGTGTCTCTCTTCTCATCTCTTCATTAGAGACTAAACCTTTAAGGTTTTAAGACTTTGGAATTAGGGTTATGCCTGCATCCTTCTCTTAGGATGGAGTGTATAACTTTAATCCTAAGTGTTAAACCCTTAATTTGTTTAAACCTCTTAATTAATCCACTTAATAACCACTAAGACATTAACTTGTAACTTGGGCCTTACATTAGGGTTCTAATTCTTCCTTTATGGTTAAGAAGGACTAACCCTAGTGTTTAATGGACAAGTCCCCCTCAAGTTGTCTTACCAATCATAAAACTCACTTCTTAATCTCACTCTTAATTAAAATCCACTTAATAAAGGTTTGTTATATAATGACTTTAATCCCTAATCATGGATTAAGTTGAGGTATCTTCCTCAGCTTAAGTGTGCTCATCTATTATCTTTCTATTAGGATGGTGTAATGGGTTCACTAATCTTTGATTATGGCTTAAACTCATTACTTAACACTAAACAAAAACCCAAAACCATCTAAATAATCACAAGTAGGTTAATGATCGTAATCCTACATCATCATGGTAATTAAGTTGAGATGTTTATCTCATACTTAAGTATTCTCATTATCCCTAATCAGGGAGGATATAGTGAGTTTACAACCTTTGATTTAGGCTTAAGCTCATTAATTTATGACAAACACCAAAAACAATAAAAAAAACTGAAAACACAAAAACAAACAATAATCGTCTCCTTCGGGATTCTTTTCTCATCACACTCATTCATAAACGAGAACTTGCTTCTTCCGTCTAATGCAAGACAGTTAGCACTCGAGCCAGACGAGTCATACACTTGAGCATAGGCAAGAAAGTAGTTCACAGTCAATTTATCTTTCAGTCTCTTTGAGTCGAACTACGGTGTTCTGACTTCCTTATTGCACGTGAGGATACGTAGGCATAACTTAACAGTTATCGAACAAAAGTCTCTTTGCCCCCCCTCTTTCAGCATTCTTTCTAAGTCTCATTCTTGAGCACTCACTCTCTTTTTTGCACTGACACTTGTATATTCTTTCCAGCTTTTGCACACAGATAGCACATACACTTATCCCTTTAAACACGATCTTTAAAGCGTGGATCCCGTCGAGTACGACGGATAATCTGGGTGCTAATACCTTCCCAGGTTGTAACCAACCCCCTTTCTCAGTTTCTCTGGTTCGCAACCGTGTTATCCATCTTTTCTAGGTTTATGCAGCATTACCTTTCCTTCGGGATAAAAATGCCTAGTTGGCGACTCTATTCACTTCATTTCATTCTCTCTTTCGCTGACCATTCGCGTCTGTACCCTATCTGACCAGAAGTCTTTTCGAGGGAGCGACATCTCCCTCAGAGTTGATCTGAATGATATTATCTGGAAAACCGTTCTTCTTTCTAACGTTTGGTACCGTTCCTGTTGGGCCAGACCAATGAGCCTGGTACGATCAAACATTACAGTTGGAGGACGCCTTGGTGTGGAAGAGGTCGAACCGACACATGGTTTCTTTCTCCCAGACATCTACAAAAATAAAGCTAAACATCTACAATGAGACATATATGTTAACAAAATAGAAATAAAATACGCCTAAATTCCTTAATAAATAAGCCTATTCATCCCCTAAAGTCAAAAGAATTTTTAGAAAATGGGAAAATTCTGCAGAATCCCAGACCGCGCTAAGCGTGAAGGAGCGCACTAAGCGGGCTCTATTATTTGCAACCCCCCCCCCCCTATGCAATAGAGAAATTCCTATGGATTAGAACCCTTTCTGAAGGTTACAGAGCAAAAATGTGGCAAGACAAATACAAATATTTACACATAATCCTAATTTAAACCCTAATTTCTAAGTTTTTGCCCTAATTTCTAATTTTTCAAAATCCTAACCACATGCATCAACTAATTACACATCCTAATGATGAATAAATATGAAATGTGCAAAGAATCCTAAAGAACAAGAAGAAAAGCTCATAAACAAAGTAACATTTCACCCAAAATGGTTTTTTTTTACGAAAAATAAAAGAAAACATGAAACTTATAGCTTGGCAATGGTGGAATTCGGGCTTGAAAATGGAAAAGAAGAAACCAAAACGAATTAATCTTGAAACTTTCACTAAATTTGAAAAAGAAAGGGTTGAATGAGAGGAACTTTTGAATTTTTGTGGAAAAAGGGTTGAATGAGGCAACCCTAGTTCCTTTTCACTCTCATAACACTTAACTGGCTCCGGTCAACACAAATGGGCCCAGTTTCAATTTTTTAATTTTTTTGCAGACCATGCTAAGTGGGCTCATGACCGCACTGAACGGGCTTCTCTCTGGAAGTGTAAGCTTGTTTTTCCCAGACCGCGCTTAGCGGGGTCTGCTACATCAGAAACACTTCCAGCAACCCAAAATCACATTTTCAAGCATTCAAAATATGTTTAAACAACAAATTGACAAAATTATAATAAGAACTTACAAAATTGGGGTACCTCCCAATGAGCGCTTGTTTAACGTCGGATAAGCTCGACGGTCCAAGATGATCAACAATCATCGAGGAGGACAAAAAATAATTCCCGATCGAAATTTCCTCAAAGGTATATTTTCAATCATTGGTCGTTAACGGTTCAACTATCCTTCTTCTGCAAGTCTTAGATCATTATCACACCGTAGCTCTTTACTTCCTTGACAAGGAAAGGCCCATACCATTTTGACTTCAATTTTCCTGGAAAAAACTTCAATCGGGAATTGAATAAAAGTACCATTTGGCCGACCTTAAAGTCCTTTTGTCGGATCTTCTTGTCATGGTAATTTTTCACTTTCTCTTTGTACAACCAACTTGAATGCTATGCGACATTGCGCATCTCTTCCAATTTAAGAAGTTGCACCTTCTTTTTCTCTTCGACCAATTATTGATCAAAATTTAAAAACTTCAAGGCCCACAAAGCCTTGTGCTTCATCTCAACGGGTAAATGGTATGTTTTTCCTTAAACCATTTGAAATGGAGTTAAGTCAATTGGAGCTTTGTATACGGTATGATACGCCCACAAAGCTTCATCCAATTTTTGCGACTAATCCTTTTGAAAACTAGACACGTTTTTTTCTAAAATCCTTTTAATCTCAAGATTAGACATCTTAGATTGACAGTTTGTCTATGGGTGGTAGGGGTCTCCACTTTCTGCGTTACACCATAATGTTTTAAGACATTTTTAAGGGATGCGTTACAAAAGTGTGACCCTTCATCACTAATAAGAACCCTCGGAGTGCCAAAACGAAAGAAAATATTTTTCTTCTGAAATTTGATCACCATTTTGCCATCAGCCTTAGGTGAAGTAATTGCTTCAACCCACTTTGAAACATAGTCAACCGCCACCAGGATGAATTCATATTTAAAAGAAGGTGGAAATGGTCCAACGAAGTCAATGCCCCGACAATAAAAAATTTCAACCTCTTGCAAATTTTGAAGGGGCTTTTCATCCATTTTCTCATTTCCACCCATTCTTTGGCAAGTATTACAACTACGTGCATGGAGATTTGCGTCTTTGAAAAGAGTCGGCCAATAAAATCCTGATTGAAGGACTTTTGTGGTCGTTATTGCACCATTAAAATGGCCCCTATAGGGCGAGTTGTGACAATGCCAACTAATGCTTTGTGCTTCATCGTTTGTTACACACCTTCTTAACAAGTGATCCTCTCCTAACTTGAATAAGTAAGGTTCATCCCACACATAGTAGTTATCATCCGAGAGGAACTTCCTTTTTTGGTTCCAAGTTAGGTCCTCGGGTACCCAACCAGTTGCCCTATGATTCGCAAAATCCGCGAACCACAACCTAACTTGGACACAAAAAAGTTTTTCATTGGGAAATTCTTCTCGGATTTCCTATTTAGATTTGTTGACATCTACATTAATCAAACATGAAAAATGATCTGCTACCAAATTTTGGGATCCCTTTTTATCTTTAATTTCCAAATCAAACTCTTGGAGTAAAAGGATCCACCGGATGTGCCTTTGCTTCGAATCCGGTTTGGTAAGTAGATACTTTATTGTCGAGTGATCCATGTAGACCACCACTTTAGAACCAATCAGGTAAGAACGAAACCTTTTCAAGCGCATACACAATAACAAGCAGTTCTTTTTCAGTTGTGGTGTAATTCACTTGCACCTCATTTAACACTTTGCTAGCATAATGTATGGCATTAAAGGTTTTGTCCTTCCTTTGCCCAAATACCGCTCCAATGGCATACTCACTAGCATCACACATAAGTTTAAAATTTAAAGTCCAGTTCGGTGCGATGGTTATAGGAGCAGTAATGAGTTTTCCTTTATAACTTGGAAAGCACTTAGACAATTATCATCAAAGAAGAATACCTGATCTTTGTTGAGCAAATTGCTCAACGGTCTTGCAACCTTTACAAAATCCTTGATGAATCGTCTAGCGAACCCCGCGTCCCCCAAAAAGCTATGAATTCCCTTAAAGTTGGTTGGAGGAGGCAACCTTTTAATGATCTCTATATTTTACTTATCAACTTCAAGGCCTTTGGAAGAAACCATGTGGCCGTGCACAATTCCATATGTTACCATGAAGTAACACTTCTCCCAACTTAAAATCAAGTTGGTATTCACACACCTTTCATGCACTGTTTCCAAGTTTTTCAAGTATAATATAAATGATGCTCCAAACACAAAAAAGTCATCCATGAACACCTCCATTGTTTTCTCTATAAGGTCGGATAAGATAGCTTGCACACACCTTTGGAAGGTTGTTGGTGCATTACAAATGCCAAAAGGCATCATCCACTAAGCAAAAATACCAAAGGGAAAAGTGAACGCCGTCTTCTCATGATCGGTCGGGTCAACCGCAATTTGGTTGTACCCCGAATAACCATCCAAAAAACAATAGAATTGTTGACCGGACAATCTCTCAAGCATTTGATCCATAAAAAGGAGTAGAAAATGTTCTTTTCTCATTATGGTATTTAACCGTCTATAATTTATGCACATTTTCCACCCCATAATAATCTTTGTCGGAATGAGCTCAATCTTTTCATTGCGGATTACGGTCATGTCACCCTTCTTTGGAACAACATGCATGAGGCTTACCCATGGACTATTAGAGATCAGGTAGATCATTCTTTCATCCAAAAGCATAACCACCTCTTTATGAGCAACTTCCTTCATCGTAGGATTCAAACGACATTGTGGTTGAGCCACCGCTTTGAAATCCTCCTTCATAAGAATCGTTTCAATGCAATTGGATATACTAATTCCTTTGAGATCGGAAATCATTTACCCTAAAGCTTCTTGATTTCTTTTTAGCACTCGAATCAAACGATTTTCTTCACTGATTGACGATATGTTGCTAATAATCATCGATTTGTTGCAACTATCATCAAGAAATGCATACTTCAAGTTATAATGTAGCACCTTCAATTCAAGTTGCACTTTCTCATCAATTTCATCTTTCTTTAACTCATCTTTCTCAACTTCCCAAAGCTACAATTCTTTAAGCGACTCTAGCTCTTTTAAACATTCCTCAAGTTCCCTCTCTTCCACACTAGTAAGTAAATTAAAAGACTCACCAAGTGCTCTTTCTAAGGGAGACTCCACATGAACTTGTTTTGCTACTTCAAAAATTTCCTTGTCTGATGAATTAATGCAGAAGCAATCATTCTTGTCTTTTGAATGTTTCATTGCTTCAAATAGATTAAACAACACTTCTTCATTAAAAACCCTCACTTTCATAATGCCATCATCCACATCTATCATCATGCGTGCGGTCTTCATAAAAGGAAGACCAAGAATTAAAGGAGAATCATCATCCTCTTCCATATCAATCACAATGAAGTCCATCGGGAAGAAAAATTTATCAACTTTTACCAACACATCTCTCGCCACCCCAATCGGGTGTGTGGTTGATTTGTCCGCCAATAACAATGTCATACTGATGCCTTTAATTTCAATGTTCCTAAGCCTTTTCACAATTGAAAAAGGAATAAGATTAATGCTTGAGCCCAAATAAATAAGTACATTTCCAACAAATACATTACCAATGGTAACGACTAAGGTAACTCGGCCTGAATCAGCTTCTTTCTTCGGAAGAGTTCTTTGAATAATTGCACTATAATTTGTTGCAAGAGTTACGGTTTCCGGCTCTGTATATTTCCGCCTCTTTGTAAGAATCTCCTTCAAGAATTTAGCGTACTTTGGAATTTACTCTAGAGCTTCGGAAAATGGGATGTTGATTTGTAATTACTTAAAGATATCTAGGAATCTTTAGTATTGTTGAGCAATGTCTTTCTTCGTCGGCACATGAGGTTAAGGCATATTTTGAGCCGGAATCGGATTCATCTTCTCCTTCCCCTTATTAACTTTTACATGTTTCTCTTTTTTCTTCACTTCCTCCCCACTATCATTTTCAACTTCAACAATAATTTCATTTTTATTTTCAACTACAACAATATTTTCATCATTCTTTTCAACTACCACTTCATCATTATCCTCCTCAACAACTCCATCAATCTTTTCTTCATCCACAACTTTGTCATTTTATTTAGCTAACTCATTCCCCCTCCTAGTAACAATTGATTTACATTTCTCCTTAGGGTTTAGTTGAGTATTTGCGAATAATGAAGGACCCGGTTATTATTCAGCTATTTGCGGAGAATGAAGTTTGGAAAGGGAAGCTTGAAGCATGGAAGGATCTTGGGAAGCGTTTTGAAGAAATTCAATTTTTGGAAGCATGCTACGAGCCTGCTAAGAACCCTCCTAGCCTAATACAAGAACAAATTCCAAGGAGTTTCCCGCTTAGCGCGGTTATGAGCCCGCTAAGCACGCTCCAAAGGCGGTCTAGCAATAAATGACTGCGCGTTTAGCGTGTGCTGCGATTCTCATCCCTCCTTTAAATAGCTCATTTAAGTACTTTTGCTTGTATCCTTGATATTTTTCTTAGACCAAAAACCTTGGAATCACTATAGCATCTAGTTTTTGAAGATTCAACGAATCAATAGTCGGGAGATCGTTATTGATGCTTTGTTTTCTTCTCTCGTTTCTTGTTTGTGAAGTTATTATGTCATTGGATAGCTAAATACATCTTGTGTCAATATTAGAAGGTAGCCTTTCCTTCTTTTGTATGTATAGTTGTTGATGTAAACTCTTGAACTTAGGGATGATGAATATATGGTGAAAAACCTTGCTTTTATGATATATTCTTTGTGTTGATCATGATTGAGAAATGTGTTACAACTCTTTACCTAGGTTTTGCATCCATCAATGGAAATAGGCTAGAGATAGTTATAAGATTTGATGTTCACAAGTATTGAACTTGAATGTTATCATTTTGATAGTTTGAGTGAGAAATCATCAAAGGATCAAAATGGTAAATCTCACAATATATGTTAGAGATAAACATATTGAGAGGATATGTGATTATATTTATCCTCTAAATGAGTTCATCCGTATTATCAATTCTATCCGTACAAATAGGTTTGTCGAACCCTAATCTTGGCATGTTTTATTAAACCTTTCAAAACCGATATTTTTAATGTTACATTTTAGAACTTATGCAAATGAAATGTTACCCTCAAACAAACCCTTTTGTTATGATAAGCTTGAAACAATTACGATTGTAGAATGGCGGTAATATCTAGAAACAATCCCCGACAACTACGCCAATTTGTTGGAATACAAAATAGATTAATGTTTTTGTTATCATTCCACAGAGATTGTTTCTAGATATTACCGCCATTCTATAGTCGTAATCGTTTCAAGCATATCGTAACAAAATGGTTTGTTTGAGGATAACGTTTCATTTGCATAATGTCTAAAGTGTAACGGTAAAAGTATCAGTTTTGAAAGATTTAATAATACATGCCAAGATTAGGGTTTGACAAACCTATTCGTATGGATAAAATCGATAAAACGGATGAACTCGTTTAGATGATGAATACAATCACATATCCTCTCAATATGTTTATATATAACTCATATTGTGAGATTTACCATTTTTATCGTTTTATGATTTCTTACTCAAACTATCAAAATGATAACACTTAAGTTCAATACTTGTGAACATCAAATATTATAACTATCTTTAGCCTATTTCCATTGATGGATGCAAAACCTAGGTAAAGAGTTGGAACACATTTCTCAATATGATCAACACAAAGAATCTATCATAAAAGCAAGGTTTTTCACCATATATTCATCATTCATAAGTTCAAGAGTTTACATCAACAACTGTACATACAAAAGAAGGAAAGTCCACCTTCTAATCTTGACACAAGATGATTTAGCTATTCATAGACATTGTAGCTTTCTTGACAAGTAAGTTGTATAGATTTTGAAGCATCAATCTTCTAAGATGAAAGGATTGAAGCATGAAAGCTTGAAACTAGGAAATATGATACAATGGAGATTTCTCTCCTTAAGCAAAGTAATATCTATTACAAGGTGATGTCTAGAAGAACAAAAGTAAAAAGTATATCTAAAAATATCTCTAAATTATACCTAAGTACAATTTGATAAAATTGTACCAACTTTGGGCGGTCATAATACGGTCGGGAGGTCTAGCAAAGTCAAGCACATGATCAAATATGGGCCTTCAGATCTTCATAAAATATCTTCCACTGTCAGGAGATAGAATACAGCCTTTAGGCGGTCATGAACGGCCAAGTGAATTCCAAGAGGCGCAAGGGACAAAATCCCTGACTCTTGGGTGATGAAAAACCAAGGCCAACACCTTTTCCACGGTCAGGCGATGAGATCCATCCGTCGGGCAGTCTTAAACGACCCAGCGAAACTCCAAGAGGCACCCAAGCCAAAATCTCTGATTCTTTGATTCATTTGAAGTTGGTGGAAAACGCATTCACCGTCGGGCGACACTTCCATAGCTGGGCGGTGAAGTCTTTTGAAGGAAATCTTGCATTCCAAGCTTGATTGATCTTATGGCCAAGTTAGCAATGAAATTCACCTAAATTTTCTACAAACATTCACAAACACATCAAATACATCCACTATCTACACAAATGTAAGAATCGCTTAATTTATTAGTCGTTCCCCGATTAAAGCAATAAAAAAGGGTTTAAAAATGCATCAAAACATATTATGAAAATAACACTTCTTGACTCCTAACAACTATCCCCAAGTTTCATCTTTTTTTGCCCTCAATCAAAGAAAATTTGAAAAAATCTCAAGAAGAGCATGCAAACACCTATCAGTTGATAACACCAATGGTTCAAATTCAGGAATCGGGCATACATAAAGAATCGTCAAACACCATAAAGCATCCAAGAACGAATATGAATAAAGTTCAAAATGAAAACTACATAATGCAACACTAAGTACCACCATACTCAAATTGAATCACGTATTATAATGAACACAATATGCATAAAGCAAAAAGATCGGGACGAAACACACTCACAAGTCGTTGTGCCACATCCAAACAAGTTATGAATTCATCACACAAGTTATAGTAAAAACAAATGGAAACAAAGATCAAAAGGACTTTCTTAGGTTGTAGCTTGGCTTTTTTTTAAAAACAAAGGATTTTATATACACAGTCATTTAATCAAACATGGTAGACTTATGAAGAGCATTTTTCTAATTTAACAAACCTGAAATTCTGGTATCAGATGCGTGATGTCGAAGATTATGTCATGACATTACTATCTGAGTATTAATAAGATAAAAGTAGTATAAATAATAACAATAAAAACACACAGGATTGTTAACCCAGTTCGGTGCAAACACACCTACTCTGGGGGCTACCAAGCCAAGAATGAAATCAATTATTAGTAGAACAATTCAAAGCCTAAACCGTCCCAGTTTACAACTTCTCACTTGAACCTACCCAGTGCAACTTCTACCTATAAATAAACATCTAGATATGAGAAATCACCATATCACTCCCCCTCAATCACACACTGTGATGAACAAACAAATTAAAGAGAAATGGAAGATCACTCTTCCAAAACACAACACCTTGATCTTGCTTAAAAGATTTGATCAAGAACAGACACTCATTCTTAAAAGCTTAGAGTGGACAAAATTACAACTCAATAATCAGTCAAATTCAAACATCTAGGTGATGTATGAATGGCTCACAATTAAAACAAGATAACCCTAACCCTAACACTGGAGGCTAAACTTACTCAATAATTCTTAATTTTCATAGTCAGCAAATTAGGGTTACACCAGAATAAATAATACGCAGCTTGTTTTTGGGCTTGGATACTGAAAACAAATGGAAAAGATTCTTCCATAAAAATTGATTAATCTTCAAAGGATCTTCAACGCAAATAACAACTAAAACAGGAAAGATTAGATTCTTCCAATCAAGAGAAATACAGCTCTAACAATACCTCCAACTAAAGCGCATATAAATACTTATCATTCATACACAAAGACAACACATAATTAATAAACACTCAACCTAAACAGAATGTTTTGTCCACATATGTCATAACATCTGGTTTGACATTAGGAGCAACATTCTGTCAAACAAGAAATCACCCTTACGGAAAACTTGAAAATCATGTGAAGACATCAGATAAAACATCATAATGCAGAATCTTGTTTTACCAAAATTTATGCCAATACAAAGAACTTACAATCTCCCCCTTTGCCAAATTTTGGATAAAACACGATTTGATCAGAAAACACCAAGAGAACCCATTATCAGAGAAAACCAACAGCATAAAAACATCAGTCTCAAGCCATAACTCCAAGAAGGAAACCACTTAGAACACCAGGAATCACTATACACTACAAGAAAATTGGCAGATTGCAACGGTTTATTTTGGCAGATTACGACGGTTAGAACCGTCGCAATTTCTAAGTTACGACAGTTTCTGTACTGTCGCGGAATCGTGCGTCGCGAGGCCATATAGCGACGGTTGTGAAAACCGTCATACAAACCGTTGTTATATGCACGACAGATATTTAACTGATGAAAACTCTATTTTGTGACGGTTTTCAACCATCTTAAATTGCTTATTGAATTTTGTTTTATCCATTTGACACATGATTATATGGCTTTTTGTGACGTTTATAACTATCGTAACTAACATAATATTTTTTTTATTGTTGATTACGACGGTTACGACTGTCGTAACTTTTGTTTGATTCATGTTTATAACATTGATTGCGACGATTATAACTGTCGTAACTCTCCTAATTATTTTATTTTTATTATTGATTACAATGGTTACCAACCGTCGTAATTTTGTTTATAATATTTTTTTTATTTTAATTATTATCTATTAAAATGTTTTTAAATATAATATTATTTTTTCAATATTATTTATTTTCTTTAAATTATTTTTACAAAAATATTTTTATTTATGGTATTATTTTTTTAATACTCCTATATTTTTTTATATGATTTTCTATATTATTTTTTAACGTAGTAAAATTAAATCCAATCATAGGAATGAAAAATCTATAATCACTTTTGAACGTAGTAAAATTAAATCCAATCATAGAAATGAAATATCTATAATCATAATCATGTTATATCATAATCATGTTATATCATAATCATGTAATATCCATAAAACATGTAATATCCATAATCATAATATCCTAATCTTATAATAATAAGCATCATAATACCAAAAATACATTAAAAAAATTCATAAGAACCATCAACAGGTAGCTAAAAAAGTATATAGAAAAACATCAAAGTCTAATTTGTCCTTCCTGGTGATTCATTTTCCGCAATTCGGTAGCTAGACTCAGAAGAACATCTACCATCAACAGATGACTCCAATCCCTGAAAATAAAGTATTAAACTTATAAGAATGTCTTCCACTAGAATGAACTATCAATCTTAAACTTATATATTTTAAAGATAATAATAGATTTCATGAAAATCATACCTGTGTTCCACTAGAATTTTGCATTTGCATTAAGAATTCAATTTCTTTTGTCCTAGAAATGTCCATTTCCTTTAAGAATATGATTGCCTCCAACAATTCATCAATTTTTGAATTTTGTTCTTTAAGCACATTAATTTCTTTTTGCATTTCCTTTATTTTTTTCATTTTCTTCAAAAGAAGAAGACGATATCGTAGATCCATTAAGATGAGATGGTGTAACTCCAAGTTCCATACTACGAACATATTCAGGATGTTCTTTTCCAAATACTTTCTGAAATACCTCATTTTCAGACACGAATTCCTTAATTGCAGCTTGTAATTTTTCATGCACATGCAAAAGAGCAAATTAAGCTATTGTTTATATAACAAGAATCATGATGCAATAAAGTTAATATCTTAAAAACATTATTAGAAAAATATTATTACCCAAATAGCAAGACACATATTATATAATACCCATAGTAAAAATTAATAGATAACAAACTTGTTATTATAATAACTTAATAGTAAATACAGTATGTAATCAACATTAATTTAGGAGGTAACTATTTGATCAGATAATGACATAGACCTGCAATCAACATTATGCCATAAATATTTCGTAAGTGAATATAACTCTCATGTTTGATGTTGCTGCATGTGGACAGCTATATTATGGATGAAACTCTTACATGGAGAAACTATGCTATGCACCATCAATAGTGACACACGTTTATTCCTCAAATTTTTAATATAAATATTTGATTTGATTCAACAGTAATAAAACAATTAACATAATATTTATTCCTCAATTTTTTATACATTTCAAACACATCTTAATTAACTAGTTTTCAGACAGGTTCTCCCCATCTCTAAGAGATGCCAAAATGTTTTATTTTTTCTCAAAAATTAAGGAGACTAACAAAAATTTTAAAATAATTAACTTGTACTTACATTATTGTTGTATGCATGTTCATCGATAAAAGAACCGTTTGATATGTTATGAGAAATTGCATACATTTCACTTCTACTTTATGATCATCCATCTCTCGATTCCTAATATTTCGTAAGTGAATATAACTCTCATGTTTGATGTTGCTGCATGTGGACAACTATATTATGGATGAAACTCTTACATGGAGAAACTATGCTATGCACCATCAATAGTGACACACATTTATTCCTCAAATTTTTAATATAAATATTTGATTTGATTCAACAGTAATAAAACAATTAACATAATATTTATTCCTCAATTTTTTATACATTTCAAACACATCTTAATTAACTAGTTTTCAGACAGGTTCTCCCCATCTCTAAGAGATGCCAAAATGTTTTATTTTTTCTCAAAAATTAAGGAGACTAACAAAAATTTTAAAATAATTAACTTGTACTTACATTATTGTTGTATGCATGTTCATCGATAAAAGAACCGTCTGATATGTTATGAGAAATTGCATACATTTCACTTCTACTTTATGATCATCCATCTCTCGATTCCTAATATTTCGTAAGTGAATATAACTCTCATGTTTGATGTTGCTGCATGTGGACAGCTATATTATGGATGAAACTCTTACATGGAGAAACTATGCTATGCACCATCAATAGTGACACACATTTATTCCTCAAATTTTTAATATAAATATTTGATTTGATTCAACAGTAATAAAACAATTAACATAATATTTATTCCTCAATTTTTTATACATTTCAAACACATCTTAATTAACTAGTTTTCAGACAGGTTCTCCCCATCTCTAAGAGATGCCAAAATGTTTTATTTTTTCTCAAAAATTAAGGAGACTAACAAAAATTTTAAAATAATTAACTTGTACTTACATTATTGTTGTATGCATGTTCATCGATAAAAGAACCGTCTGATATGTTATGAGAAATTGCATACATTTCACTTCTACTTTATGATCATCCATCTCTCGATTCCTAATATTTCGTAAGTGAATATAACTCTCATGTTTGATGTTGCTGCATGTGGACAACTATATTATGGATGAAACTCTTACATGGAGAAACTATGCTATGCACCATCAATAGTGACACACATTTATTCCTCAAATTTTTAATATAAATATTTGATTTGATTCAACAGTAATAAAACAATTAACATAATATTTATTCCTCAATTTTTTATACATTTCAAACACATCTTAATTAACTAGTTTTCAGACAGGTTCTCCCCATCTCTAAGAGATGCCAAAATGTTTTATTTTTTCTCAAAAATTAAGGAGACTAACAAAAATTTTAAAATAATTAACTTGTACTTACATTATTGTTGTATGCATGTTCATCGATAAAAGAACCGTCTGATATGTTATGAGAAATTGCATACATTTCACTTCTACTTTATGATCATCCATCTCTCGATTCCTAATATTTCGTAAGTGAATATAACTCTCATGTTTGATGTTGCTGCATGTGGACAGCTATATTATGGATGAAACTCTTACATGGAGAAACTATGCTATGCACCATCAATAGTGACACACATTTATTCCTCAAATTTTTAATATAAATATTTGATTTGATTCAACAGTAATAAAACAATTAACATAATATTTATTCCTCAATTTTTTATACATTTCAAACACATCTTAATTAACTAGTTTTCAGACAGGTTCTCCCCATCTCTAAGAGATGCCAAAATGTTTTATTTTTTCTCAAAAATTAAGGAGACTAACAAAAATTTTAAAATAATTAACTTGTACTTACATTATTGTTGTATGCATGTTCATCGATAAAAGAACCGTCTGATATGTTATGAGAAATTGCATACATTTCACTTCTACTTTATGATCATCCATCTCTCGATTCCTAATATTTCGTAAGTGAATATAACTCTCATGTTTGATGTTGCTGCATGTGGACAACTATATTATGGATGAAACTCTTACATGGAGAAACTATGCTATGCACCATCAATAGTGACACACATTTATTCCTCAAATTTTTAATATAAATATTTGATTTGATTCAACAGTAATAAAACAATTAACATAATATTTATTCCTCAATTTTTTATACATTTCAAACACATCTTAATTAACTAGTTTTCAGACAGGTTCTCCCCATCTCTAAGAGATGCCAAAATGTTTTATTTTTTCTCAAAAATTAAGGAGACTAACAAAAATTTTAAAATAATTAACTTGTACTTACATTATTGTTGTATGCATGTTCATCGATAAAAGAACCGTCTGATATGTTATGAGAAATTGCATACATTTCACTTCTACTTTATGATCATCCATCTCTCGATTCCTAATATTTCGTAAGTGAATATAACTCTCATGTTTGATGTTGCTGCATGTGGACAGCTATATTATGGATGAAACTCTTACATGGAGAAACTATGCTATGCACCATCAATAGTGACACACATTTATTCCTCAAATTTTTAATATAAATATTTGATTTGATTCAACAGTAATAAAACAATTAACATAATATTTATTCCTCAATTTTTTATACATTTCAAACACATCTTAATTAACTAGTTTTCAGACAGGTTCTCCCCATCTCTAAGAGATGCCAAAATGTTTTATTTTTTCTCAAAAATTAAGGAGACTAACAAAAATTTTAAAATAATTAACTTGTACTTACATTATTGTTGTATGCATGTTCATCGATAAAAGAACCGTCTGATATGTTATGAGAAATTGCATACATTTCACTTCTACTTTATGATCATCCATCTCTCGATTCCTAATATTTCGTAAGTGAATATAACTCTCATGTTTGATGTTGCTGCATGTGGACAACTATATTATGGATGAAACTCTTACATGGAGAAACTATGCTATGCACCATCAATAGTGACACACATTTATTCCTCAAATTTTTAATATAAATATTTGATTTGATTCAACAGTAATAAAACAATTAACATAATATTTATTCCTCAATTTTTTATACATTTCAAACACATCTTAATTAACTAGTTTTCAGACAGGTTCTCCCCATCTCTAAGAGATGCCAAAATGTTTTATTTTTTCTCAAAAATTAAGGAGACTAACAAAAATTTTAAAATAATTAACTTGTACTTACATTATTGTTGTATGCATGTTCATCGATAAAAGAACCGTCTGATATGTTATGAGAAATTGCATACATTTCACTTCTACTTTATGATCATCCATCTCTCGATTCCTAATATTTCGTAAGTGAATATAACTCTCATGTTTGATGTTGCTGCATGTGGACAGCTATATTATGGATGAAACTCTTACATGGAGAAACTATGCTATGCACCATCAATAGTGACACACATTTATTCCTCAAATTTTTAATATAAATATTTGATTTGATTCAACAGTAATAAAACAATTAACATAATATTTATTCCTCAATTTTTTATACATTTCAAACACATCTTAATTAACTAGTTTTCAGACAGGTTCTCCCCATCTCTAAGAGATGCCAAAATGTTTTATTTTTTCTCAAAAATTAAGGAGACTAACAAAAATTTTAAAATAATTAACTTGTACTTACATTATTGTTGTATGCATGTTCATCGATAAAAGAACCGTCTGATATGTTATGAGAAATTGCATACATTTCACTTCTACTTTATGATCATCCATCTCTCGATTCCTAATATTTCGTAAGTGAATATAACTCTCATGTTTGATGTTGCTGCATGTGGACAACTATATTATGGATGAAACTCTTACATGGAGAAACTATGCTATGCACCATCAATAGTGACACACATTTATTCCTCAAATTTTTAATATAAATATTTGATTTGATTCAACAGTAATAAAACAATTAACATAATATTTATTCCTCAATTTTTTATACATTTCAAACACATCTTAATTAACTAGTTTTCAGACAGGTTCTCCCCATCTCTAAGAGATGCCAAAATGTTTTATTTTTTCTCAAAAATTAAGGAGACTAACAAAAATTTTAAAATAATTAACTTGTACTTACATTATTGTTGTATGCATGTTCATCGATAAAAGAACCGTCTGATATGTTATGAGAAATTGCATACATTTCACTTCTACTTTATGATCATCCATCTCTCGATTCCTAATATTTCGTAAGTGAATATAACTCTCATGTTTGATGTTGCTGCATGTGGACAGCTATATTATGGATGAAACTCTTACATGGAGAAACTATGCTATGCACCATCAATAGTGACACACATTTATTCCTCAAATTTTTAATATAAATATTTGATTTGATTCAACAGTAATAAAACAATTAACATAATATTTATTCCTCAATTTTTTATACATTTCAAACACATCTTAATTAACTAGTTTTCAGACAGGTTCTCCCCATCTCTAAGAGATGCCAAAATGTTTTATTTTTTCTCAAAAATTAAGGAGACTAACAAAAATTTTAAAATAATTAACTTGTACTTACATTATTGTTGTATGCATGTTCATCGATAAAAGAACCGTCTGATATGTTATGAGAAATTGCATACATTTCACTTCTACTTTATGATCATCCATCTCTCGATTCCTAATATTTCGTAAGTGAATATAACTCTCATGTTTGATGTTGCTGCATGTGGACAACTATATTATGGATGAAACTCTTACATGGAGAAACTATGCTATGCACCATCAATAGTGACACACATTTATTCCTCAAATTTTTAATATAAATATTTGATTTGATTCAACAGTAATAAAACAATTAACATAATATTTATTCCTCAATTTTTTATACATTTCAAACACATCTTAATTAACTAGTTTTCAGACAGGTTCTCCCCATCTCTAAGAGATGCCAAAATGTTTTATTTTTTCTCAAAAATTAAGGAGACTAACAAAAATTTTAAAATAATTAACTTGTACTTACATTATTGTTGTATGCATGTTCATCGATAAAAGAACCGTCTGATATGTTATGAGAAATTGCATACATTTCACTTCTACTTTATG
The DNA here is from genome assembly GCA_963966055.1 of Lathyrus aphaca. Classification (NCBI taxonomy): domain Eukaryota; kingdom Viridiplantae; phylum Streptophyta; class Magnoliopsida; order Fabales; family Fabaceae; genus Lathyrus; species Lathyrus aphaca. Next base: position 474,156,141 of record OZ014523.1, read on the forward strand.
ATCATCCATCTCTCGATTCCTAATATTTCGTAAGTGAATATAACTCTCATGTTTGATGTTGCTGCATGTGGACAGCTATATTATGGATGAAACTCTTACATGGAGAAACTATGCTATGCACCATCAATAGTGACACACATTTATTCCTCAAATTTTTAATATAAATATTTGATTTGATTCAACAGTAATAAAACAATTAACATAATATTTATTCCTCAATTTTTTATACATTTCAAACACATCTTAATTAACTAGTTTTCAGACAGGTTCTCCCCATCTCTAAGAGATGCCAAAATGTTTTATTTTTTCTCAAAAATTAAGGAGACTAACAAAAATTTTAAAATAATTAACTTGTACTTACATTATTGTTGTATGCATGTTCATCGATAAAAGAACCGTCTGATATGTTATGAGAAATTGCATACATTTCACTTCTACTTTATGATCATCCATCTCTCGATTCCTAATATTTCGTAAGTGAATATAACTCTCATGTTTGATGTTGCTGCATGTGGACAACTATATTATGGATGAAACTCTTACATGGAGAAACTATGCTATGCACCATCAATAGTGACACACATTTATTCCTCAAATTTTTAATATAAATATTTGATTTGATTCAACAGTAATAAAACAATTAACATAATATTTATTCCTCAATTTTTTATACATTTCAAACACATCTTAATTAACTAGTTTTCAGACAGGTTCTCCCCATCTCTAAGAGATGCCAAAATGTTTTATTTTTTCTCAAAAATTAAGGAGACTAACAAAAATTTTAAAATAATTAACTTGTACTTACATTATTGTTGTATGCATGTTCATCGATAAAAGAACCGTCTGATATGTTATGAGAAATTGCATACATTTCACTTCTACTTTATGATCATCCATCTCTCGATTCCTAATATTTCGTAAGTGAATATAACTCTCATGTTTGATGTTGCTGCATGTGGACAGCTATATTATGGATGAAACTCTTACATGGAGAAACTATGCTATGCACCATCAATAGTGACACACATTTATTCCTCAAATTTTTAATATAAATATTTGATTTGATTCAACAGTAATAAAACAATTAACATAATATTTATTCCTCAATTTTTTATACATTTCAAACACATCTTAATTAACTAGTTTTCAGACAGGTTCTCCCCATCTCTAAGAGATGCCAAAATGTTTTATTTTTTCTCAAAAATTAAGGAGACTAACAAAAATTTTAAAATAATTAACTTGTACTTACATTATTGTTGTATGCATGTTCATCGATAAAAGAACCGTCTGATATGTTATGAGAAATTGCATACATTTCACTTCTACTTTATGATCATCCATCTCTCGATTCCTAATATTAAGAACAAATATTAATTATTTGTATTATAAAACAATACAATAAAAAATATATAGATTTAGACATATCAACTCATATTGCTTCCTTACAAGCGACTTAGATCCAAGTGTATGCGGAATCTTCAATTTTCCTCTATTTTGGGCATTTTGTTTTGCTATTTTCTACATTGGTAACAAAAAAAACATGTGTTATAGATAGGGATAAGATAAAATTCATTACTTATGTATTAAAAATAAAATTATACGGGTAAAATACTAATATTACCTGTGTCTTTTCTTTCCGCCTATATTGAATAAAAACAGCCCAATCTTTTTCATCATTGCCTTTGCATTTTGGATAATTTTTAAGATTTTCCTCCAAAGTGAGATCCCATCTATAAAATCTTTGAAACAATTGACAACGACCTTCCTTCCATTTCTTTGCATCAAAAGTAAGTATGTAAGTTTTGTCACGCCCATCATCAACATTAAAATGGAGCTAACCATAAGAATAAAAATAGGTTAATAAAGCAAATGATAAACACCATAAAATTTATTTACAAAATATGTATTTGTTTATAAATGATACATTTTTCTTTGAATCATAAAACGATTCTTTTCTATCCATTGGAATATCCCTCCAACAATCAAACATTATGGGAAAGTCTTTAAACATTCTAACAAGTGTACCCAAATACCTGGCTAACAAACCAGCAGCCAATCCTACTGCACAATGAGCCTTATCCCAATCAAGTATTATCCATGTTCCATCAGACTCTGATTTCGCAACCAAATCTTTCACACATAAACGTGTGTTTGAAATATAACCCTCTTCATCTATCACATAAAAAAATAAACATCTTTAGATGCAAATGCCTACCTATTGTTGCTTGGTATATAACAAATTGTCACAAAATAATGAATGAAAAAAGTTACACAGAAGATGACAAATAAATCCACTAAAATAAAAGAACACTAAACATCCATAATAATTGTTAGTTTCATAATTCATGTAAAATATTTATATGTGGAAACTAAACATAAAGTATTTATATAATTCTACCTCTACGAGTCCAACATGTTGATAATCACCTGCAACAAAAATAATATTATGCATTTCAAGTAATATTGTTATGAATGTCTTACAAAGATGTTAGAAACTAAACATAAAATAATATTATACATTTCAAGTAACCCTGTTTGTTATATACCAAACAACAATAAATATTTGATTTGAATAACAATTAGCCTTAAATTACTTACTAATAATATTTACATCCCAATACTCAGAACTAGCCACTCGAACAACATCTTTAGTCCCTTCTTTGACCATAACACCTTCAACCTTGTCTTTTACCACAACATTTTCAGTCTCATCTCTAACTATAACATTTTCGGTCTCATCTTCTACCACAACATCTTCATCCTCATCTTCTAACACAACATCTTTAATTGTAGTTTCGATTGTCGGAGGGATTGTTGTAGTTTGGATTGACAGAGGGGTTATTGTAGTTTGGATTAGTGGTGGGGTTGTTGTAGTTTGGATTGGTGGTGGGGTTGTTGTAGTTTGGATTGGAGGAGAGGTTATTGATGATTTTTGAGTTTTCATTGAATGTAGGCGCTCCTTGTTTACTTCAAGCTCTCCAGGTTGTACAATCCTCGAACGACCCTTCACAGACTAATTAAAATGCATCAATGAAACATGATTATAGCACATATATAATTAAAATGCATCAAAGTTCTAGATTTATTCAACGTATCAAAATAAAAAATCTCAAGGCTAAGGATTTCATTTAGACACGTATCAAAAACCATATCCATCTGCCAATTTTCAAAACCATATCCATCTGCCAATTAATTAATATTATAGTGACTGATTTATCATGAGAGCAAGTTATTCAAATAACTATTTTATGTGATGATTGACTATCTTTGAATTATTTAATGGAATCCAAAATCTATTAAGGGATAAAGAAAAGACATAAAAAAAAACCTAATCTTGTAGTATAATCTTGTAGAATACTAAAGATATGAAAAACTAGAAATGTAGAAAAACAATGATGAACGTGAATGGAGAATAGAGACAGAGAACTATTGAATGTTGCGTTCCATCACCCGCATGCTCTTTTCCTAACATTCTCAATTCTTATTCACATACACCTATAAATATCATTCACCCTCCAAGTCACAGAACAGCAACTATAACCATGGAAAAAAGGCTCCAATTCCAAAATATCAATACACTGCATAATGATAATGCCATACTAAATACATAACTCTCAAAAGAAACCCTAAAAGCAAGATCTAGAGTCTAGAAAACCACGACAGCAAAAATCCAAACATCAACACAAAGAAAAGCTCACCAGAGTAAAGTCATACAAAGGACTGAAAAATGAAGACAAACACAAATAAAAACAACAATAAAGGTTCCCTAAAAAAGCCTGAGGGTAACCAGATACATGAAAGAAAACTAAAGACTACAAACATCAATCCTAGTTTAGACTTATTTGCCTCCCTAGCTGACCATCTGGTGTGATGACCTTTGACTCAATCAGATCATGAACCTTCAATTGTAGAGCCCTACATTCCTCTGTTTCATGCCCCAGAGCACCTGAATGAAACTCGCAGTGCGCATCTACATCATATCCCTTTGGCGGATTCCCTACTGGTGGTGTCAAAGTCCGCAACTCCACCAAATTAAACGTCAACAATTGTTGCAACATGGTGTAGACACCCTAAATTTGCCCTCTGGCTTTTCTAGTTTTATTTTGGCTATTCGTTTTGCATCTCATCTGCATTTCCATTAGATCATTAACATTTAGAATTCATATCATGTGCATAAGACATGGGATCAGGGTCATCTGAAGGATTAGAGTCTCACTCTATATTTGCAGGTTATCAAGAGAATTCAAGGTTTAAGCTATACAGACATCAGTGGTGTCATTCTCTTATACTTCTGTCACCGTATTAGGATTTATTTCCCTATTTAGGCGGTACTCAAGGATTTCATGGTTGCAAGGACTATTCATTATGCATCTGGCTCATCATTAAGCAATTTTCTCCTTCATCAAGTTACAAGGCCATTGTTTTCTTCTCAGCATATCAGGCTATTTCTTTTCCTCAATAAGAGTATGATACAAGTGGCGTAGGGTTTCTCGTCCTTTGTGTGGGCTTGTTGATTATTATTGATTGAAGACGATGTTTAGAATTTGAGGTCAGAGGCATTTTGATGTTCGTAATACAAGAGATTCAGTTGCGTACATACATTGCGATTAAAGCATTGATGTCCATTCATTTGTTTGTGGCTTGTTGCTAGCGGTTCAAGTTGGTTGACTTTTGAGTTTTGTCGAGGATACAGAGGCGAGGTGTGTTGGAATTTGGATATGGGTTTAGAATTTTAAAATCAGTCGTGCGAGCTATTTGCTATTAAAGATCTAAGTCCATAAACCATTCTATCCATTTCAATTTAATTTGTGGCCCATTGTCAATCCATGTCCATATCTTTTCTTTCTTTTTCTTTCTAATCTAATTCCATTTTCAAATCAATTTTGTCCAATAGAAACCATTTGTCATTATTCCAAAAAAAGAAAATCTTGTTCTTATCACCATTTAATTCAATTCATTTTTTCTTTACCATTTTTCCCATTTTATTCATGTTCCACAAATATCCAAAGAAACTCCTTTTTTATATTTTTAGTATTATCATTTATTTTTGTCTTTTAATTAGAGACTCATTAAGGCCAATTATGCTATTTCCCACCCATTTACATACACAAACCAACCAACATTGTTTTGTTTTCTAAAAGGTGAAATGCTGTTGAAATTTACAATAAAAAACCTCACACGGCCCCATCCACACTTCAACCAATTCCAACAACGAATTTTTCTTACACCAATTTCCACAAGACCAAATTTTGAGACCACAACAATTACAACTTTTCTTTTGTTTTCAAAAATCAGTAGCACACATTTTTGCCACTCTCAACATTCAGAGTTGCACACACCCACACAAGCAGTAGCAAACTTTTCCTCCCACTACACTCACACACTCACAGTCACGCACTACACACTTGCAACATATTCATTCTCACAACAAATTTGCGGTCCCCACTCTGCTCACACGTACAATTCGGGCAGCACACTGACAAAAGCATAAAAAACCAATTTTCCTCCATCTCACAAGGCAGCAGACCACCCAACTTTCACAAAACTTTCTCAGCAACAACTAATTGCATTTTTGCTATAACAAACACACGCACTCTGCACAATCCGGACACCATATTCACACCAACATCAATAGAATCACCCACACAAAAATACATCTTTCTTGCTCTCCCTCAACTCATCCTATCATCAGTGAATTCCAATCCATAACACACAAACAACAAGCCTGGACCCTTTCCATTTCAACAACCTCTTGCAACCTTCCTCAACAATAAACCAAACCCAGCAACTTTCTTCAATCTTCAACCACCGAAAAAAACAGCAACGAACCTCTTCCGATTCATCAACCAAACCTCCATCTCATCTTCAAAACATCACCGGATCCTTCAACCCTCAACCAACCTCCATAAACCACAATTTCAGAAACAACATCAAGGCACAAATCAACAGAAGGAGAAGAGTGAAATCGAGATTGACAAGAGAGTTTCGAAAAATCCGAAACAGAACAAGCTAATCGCTCACCATCGTTGGTTTTCTATTGTGATTTCACAACGAGGAGGGAGACCGCGGTCTGAGAAGGAGGCGCAAACGACGAGATCGAAGAGAGAGACGGCCGGTGATTCAAGACGTAGACGCCGCGACTCCGATTTGAGGAAGAAGGCCGGAGATCGGCATCGCCAAGAGGAGGTTACGGTGATGGCCATCGTGTTGTTCAAGAAGAGCATCGTAATGCTCGACGATGATGGTGTTGCCAAAGCAGCGGCGGCAGGTGCATTGTTCGATTTCGGTGATGGCGGATGTTGCTTGATGATGACTTTGTGACTAATTATTTTCGTGATTTGTGTGGACTAATGAGACCTTTGGATGCCATTTGGATTTAGACTTTGATTTCGCACGGACTTTAATTCTGGATGATGGATGCTTGCACTTGACTTTGGTCTGATGCCCTGATATTTGACAATTTGTGCTTGAACTGTTGAATCTGCTTTAGACTTGAATTTCTTCTTGAGTTTCTCTTGCGCGTTTTGAAGAGGCAACGGACCTTCTCCGTTAGGTAACACTGAGGCCCGATTTTACTGGTTGCATGCTGCTGCATCTGGAAGTCCTACTGGTGTAGGCTCTGTTTGTGCATTATTCATCTTCTCCATATCGCATTCTCATCTCTTTATCTTATCTCCATTTCGCATTCTCATCTCTTTATCTTATTTCTTCCTCATCTTCTTTATCTCTTGCCTTGTGTGAGGTGTGTTTAGGCCACCATGGAGCTTCTCCTTTCATCTTTCTCTTCTTCTTTCTTTCTTCTTTAGGATAGTGAGCCTCACTAACCTAGGACCATCCGAGCATGTGAATATTAGGATTAGACTTTTCCCGATTAGCTTTTACCTTTTTGTTCTTTTGGTTCTCTTCTCTTCTCATCTCATAAATCATAAAAAACACTTAATAATGTTTGAAGTGATGTTTTGATCCATAGCCTTATCCCATGAGGTATGCTTGTAGTCTTCCCATCTTGGGATAGTACAAGTTTACCTTGTGATGCACAAGTCTGATCAAGATATCTTCTTCATAAAAGAAAAGCATAAAAAACACTTCTTCATTTGTAAATAACCAAAAACACTTCATAATTAAGCAGGTTAGTGAGCCTAGGCCCTAATCTTTGGGTTCAAGTTTTGGGGATCTTCTCCTTACTTGAGTGTACTTGTTCTATTATTCCAACTTGGAATGTAGTGACAAGTGCACATTCCATTGATGAGAGCTTGAGTTCACTTCCTTGCGACACACTCATAAAAGCTTCTAAAAAACACCAAATAAACAATAAGCGTCTTTCCTTCGGGAATTCTTTTCTCACCTCATTCGCTCCGTACGCGAACTTGCTCCTACTTGTCATTTTGCAAGACGGTAACGCACTCGCCGTCCGAGCCTGCAACACCTGAGCAATGGCATAGGCAGTTCAAGCCTTTAATTCACAAGCAATTTTCCTTTTAGTACCCCTAGTTAGGGGAACTACGGCGTCTCTGATCCTCATTATCCTGGTGAGGTACGTAGGCAGCGGGGTAGGGCCCGTTCGAGCACAATCTTTATTTTCCCTACATTTTTTCTTTTTTTTCTCTCTTATTTCAGTTCTTTTCCAGTTCTAGTTTCTTTTCCTTTTCATTTCTTTTGCTGCAGTTTTCATACCCTCACCCTTTGAAACAGTTTCTTTGCAAGTGTGGATCCCGTCGGGTACGGCGGACGATTTTGGTGCTAATACCTTCCCAGGTCGTAACCGACTCCCGAACTCAGTCTCTTTGGTTCGCAGGACCTGTGTCCTTCCTCTTTCTTTCTTCTGGTTTGTGCAACATTACCATTCCCTTTCTTCGGGATAAAAATGTCTGGCTGGCGACTCTATTCTTTTTTCCGCGCCACTTTCGCGTTTGTACCAGGATGGAAATCCGGGGAGCGACAGCTTGGCGACTCTGCTGGGGATTGCAAACCAGTAATCTCTGGTTCCCCTGTGAGTCTCTCCTAGCGCCTGTTTGTTGTTGTTTCATTGGGTGGTGTTTGTTTGCTATGGCTTGTTGTATTTTATTGTTGTTTATTTACAGCTTTATTTACAGTTTTCAGTCTTTATTTACTGCATCATGTATATATATTGGACTGTCTGGACTGGTGTTCTGTTTGGTGGGATGGGTGTTACTTGTTCTTGAGAGATATGAGCCAAGTACCCGGCTCGAGTGCACCATAGGATTTAGAGTGGTTCCACTTTGGCCTCATGAGATCTTGTCATGGGGGTAGTAGTGAGTTCCACACCCAGGTTGCGATTGTCTTGGAAATGTCTTGATTTGGGGATCTTCCTCTCTCATTACATAACCCTGACAGTTATGTGCAGCTGGGGACCGATCATTGAGAACCTTGTGGAAACATCCCTCTTTAGTGATGACAGTGGCAGCCCACATTTTGTGGCAAACCCATTCGCATCTGAGGGCCCACCTGGTGATCGCATAGGATGACCTTGTGTCCTGGACTCAGCTGAAGCCTCCCTGCGTAGTATATAATGCCAAACCGATTCCCTGATTTGGTCATGAGCCATTTCTCGGAGATGGTGACAGTATTATTGCTATGTGGCTTTGAGATTCCGTGATGTCTGACCCGGAGCCTACCAGCGAGATTGGGAGGGGTTTACAAGTTTGCAGGAACCATGAGCTCAGCATACCCTCATTTCCAGTGCAGTTCTATGTTTTGATCGGTCACTATGATCCTGAAGTTCTTGACCTTTGGTTCTCGGCTACTATTTCGGGTTATTATACAGAGATCTTGTGGTTACAGACACTTGATTATTGGTTCAGTATTCCAGATTCCAGGCAGTTTCCAGCTGAGATCCCATGTCTTTGCATCCTTTGCATCATTATATTGCATTTTGCATTTGTATCTGCATTGCATTTTCCTCTTCCAGAGAGCTCATCCTTCCTCTTTTGTCCATGACCAGTTAGCTGATTTCCCGGTACTCAGTTTGAACAAGTGTTAATTGTTGGAAGACGACAGAGTGTGTGAAGCTAGACTGAGCAGTATCAAGAGGTAAAGATCAGTTTAGAAGCCATCAGTAGCTATGTCAGAGAACAACCGTCAGAATGTTGAGTTTCCACCTGGTTTCACTTCGATGACCAATCCTCTGTATGGTCTTTCTCCTGATGAGGATCTTCCACAAGTGAACAATCTTGCTCAAGCTCAGCCTGTACAGACCCCGATCGTGAATCAGAATGTACCTGAACCATCTGTTGTCCGAGGTGGACCTTCATCTTCTACCGATTCTACGGATTATCAGAGTTTTGCCTTCCCTATGCCGAATTTCCAAGGGGCAATCCCTCTTGTGAAAACCAAGGATCCACCAGCTTTTGATCCTGTCGAAAGGTTTCGTGTGTTGGATGAGCAACTCAAAGCCTTGGCAGATCCTGATGTCTTTGGTTTTGATGCTCTCAACCTGTGTTTGGTGCCTGGTCTTGTCATTCCTCCAGATTTCAAGACTCCAAAGTTTGAGAAATACACTGGTGTTAGTTGCCCGAAGCGTCATTTGGTGATGTTTTGCAGAAAAATGACTTCTCATGCCCGCAACGATAAGCTGATGATTCACTGTTTTCAGGACAGTTTAAGTGGGGCATCTTTAAGTTGGTACATGGATTTGAAAAGCAGTCATATCCGATCTTGGAATGATTTATCCAGAGCTTTCGTAAAGCAATACCAGTACAATGTGGGCGTGGCGCCCAGTCGCACGCACTTGCAGAGCCTATCTCAGAGGAGTGGTGAATCTTTCAGAGAATATGCACAACGGTGGAGAGAATTGGCAGCCCAAGTGCAACCACAACTTTCAGACAGAGAATTAGTGGACCTGTTCGTGGGCACGTTGCAAGGAACGTACTTGGAAAGAATGAGTAGAATTTGGACATCAAGCTTCTATGATTTGATAAAAGTTGGAGTACGCATCGAAAGCCTGCTCAAAAGTGGAAAGATCCAAGACTCTTCGAACATCCCAGCTAGTGAAGGTGAATCTATTGTTAGCTCCCAAGAGGAAGAATGGTATGATACCAATACAGTTATGGCCAATATCGTATATTCTAGACCAACATCTTCTCAGAGATCATCTATTCCCGTGTCTGGTTACTCTTATGGACAACAAGCAATGCTCAGAGCACCATATCAGAAACCTTGGACTCCTCCTCGTCCAAATCTGCAAGCTCAGGGTCGAAGACCTCATAATCAACTTCAGAGCCAGCCGAGGCCTCGCAACAATTTGGAAAGAAGGAATGCTCCTCTTCATCCAGTTCCCATGGCGTACAGTTGTTGCACCCCAAAATTTGCCCTCACAATACAAGACTTTTTGTGAGGTTCATGAAGTCTACAAGTCACTTCTTGAAGGTTCACAAGGTTCACAAGTTTCCCAATGCTTTCAAGACCTTTCATGAGGATCATGAAGTCTACAAGTCACTTTATGAAGGTTCACAAGGTTCACAAGCTTCTCAATGCTTTCAAGACCTTTCATGAGGTTCATGAAGTCTACAAGTCACTTTATGAAGGTTCACAAGGTTCACAAGGTTCACAATGCTTTCAAAACCTTCCATGAGGTTCATGAAGTCCACAAGTCACTTCATGAGGTTCACAAAGTTCACAAGGTTCATAATACCTCCCATGAGGTTCACAAGACATTTTATGATGGTTCACAAGGTTCACAAAGTTCACAATGGGTCAGAAGAGTTGACAATTCCTTTAGACAATGCACCTCCTAAGCAGTGCATCCAAAACTAGGGTTTTGACTTTAATCAGGCTAAATGAACTTCCAAGACTTCAAGTGAGCTTCATAACATCTTATATGTGTGTAAGAACCCCCATGACAAGTTTCAAGACTTTTCTCAATGGTTTGCTCAGTCAGATGATCAGATAAGTCAAAATCAGTCAATGTAGTTAAAAAGTCAAACTGAGGTCAACTGTGGTCAAACCAAAGTCAAACTTCATGATTTTTTGCCAACATCAAGTATATGAATTAAAATTCATCATTTGATCAAGGGTTGATCATGATTCATCAAGGAGATTCCAGATCATCAAGAATCAGGAGTTTCTAAATTAGGGTTTCCTTAGTAAAAGTCAACTGAACTTTGACCAGCCATAACTTTCACATACTTCATCACCAAGTCTCCACTCAAAGCTCATTTTGAAGGAAATTGAATTCTCTACAACTTTGTGTCTCACAAGACAAGCCCAAAAATGCTTCATTTGGAAGGTATGACCTAAGACATTATAGGTCCTTTTGAAAGTCAACAAAAAGTCAACAACTTCAAAAGGGCATAACTTGAGATTGGTAAATGATATGGACATGAAACCAGTGGGGTTGGTTAGAGGACTCTTCAAGCTTTCCAAAATGTCCAAGAACACCCTCATATCATTAAAATTGAAGGATATGTGCCCTTGCAAAGTTGGGAAATTTTGAGTTGGTTTATGATGAAAAAGGAGGTCTAAAACCAATTTCTCCCAAATGGGCTTGTCAAATGATGACCCAATCCATACAATAGCTTCATGCACGACCCAAACCATTAAAAATCAGATTTTTATTATTTTTATTTTTATTTATTTTGATTTAATTCATTAAAAATCATTTTAAATAAAAATAAAATATGAAAATAAAAGATTTGATTTGGATCAAGCTTCTAGAAAGTCTTAAATTTGATTGGAAGTGAAGAGGAAAGAAATCATGAGGTTTAGCCAAAAATAGCAAGCATTCACACACGAATATTTGATTTTTAAGGCATGATCATTGTGGATCTTTTCATATCAAATTCTTCACACAACCAATCAATTTTTTGACCTAAAATCAATCATCTATAAGTACTAAACACAACCCTAACATGAATTCACGGATTCAGCAGCCTCAAGAGTAAGTTCCATATTTCAAAAATTCAAGCCAAAACTCACATTCAGTTTTCAATTTACAGGGCATTTGAAGGTAAAACAAGAACATAGCAAGACTCCTTGGACTTCCCTGATCATGAATCATCACTCATATGCATCAAAACCATGCCATATTGTTCAAACCGAACCATGATTGTTCTTGAATTTGATTTTTTCGATTACACTAATTCACTGCATATTAATGAATTTTGCTTGCCTAATATTGTTTGTGATGTTGTGTAGATTGTTTCTGGACAATTGAATTAAAGTTTCATGGCCTGAATCGTAATCCACCATAGTTAGGGTTTCGGCCAAGAATTAGGGTTTTATGAGTTACGAAACATAAATGAATTCTAAGACCATGGATTGATTCGAATGGACCTCTGGATTATGTTTGTGGTTTCAATTTTACGAAATTTTGCGTTTTTGTTGATCATTGAGTTTCGTAGGTATTGCTGCAAGTTGATATTCGCAGGAAAATTCCCAGTAACTTTCGCAGGTAAATTCGCAGCATCAGAGGTTGAAGATGAAGCTATGCTGGTGCCAAAATTCAATTTGAATTTCTATCTTAAAATATAATGAATTAATCCTGTTTATATTTCACAAGCGAATGCTTGTCTCAGTGGTAAGGCTGGCTTGTGTACTGTGTGAGGTCACTGGTTCGAAACCTGGCTTTGTGCATATTTTTTCTTATTTTTCAGGTTAAACATGAAACATAATATATTATGATTTCTTGCCACACCATTAGCAGATTTGCTCACCTAGCTGGGATGGTCATGTGCGTATGCGTTAGCTTGGGAGGTCCTGGGTTCAATCCTCCCCCAGGCCTTTTGCTTCTATTTATTTTTCCTGATTTTTCCAGACAAGGAACAAAACCAATTTCACTCTCTCTTCTATTGCTTATGCGCATGGTAGCCTGGTGGTTGTTGTTGTTGCTGGTAGGCAGGATGTCATGGGTTCAAACCCAGCCAGGTAAGTTCTTTTTACCATTTTTCTGTTTTAATTTATTTAACTAATTTGCTTAATTGTTTTCTTATTATTAATTAAAAAATAAATTATGCATGTATATATATTTAATAAACATCTAAAATAACATTTATATTTTCTAAAGTTCTAAATTTCTGTTTTTTTAATTCAAAAATTATTTTCTTTATTATGTAATTAAATTATAATATATGTATATTTATTAAAATAATTTTGTATATTAGATTATAAACCCTAAAAAAATATTTTCTAAACAAACCCTAATTTTGTAAACCCTAATTTATTTTCTAAATAGCTATTAAAAAACTAATTTTATTTTCTAATTTTTGTACATATTTATTTAATATAATTAAATTTTGTAAATATAATTATAACCTATTTTCTTTATATAATATGCAAATATTTTTATAATTTGTTTGTAATCTAAATTATATATATAAATAATTTTTAATACGTGTTTAGAAATAATTAAACCTATGATAATTGAATTTTGTAATTATAATATGTTCAAAAATAATTCAATAATTTGCACATAAATTAAAATGTTATAATGATTATTTAATTATTCATATTTCCTCTTATTTTTAAATAATTGTCTATATTAAAAATCTAATCTTTTGTTTATTATTTTAATTATGTTCTTACTAATTCCATTTATTTTAATTATTGTTATTATTACTAACCATATTATTACTAATCCATTTATTTTATATTATGCTTATTATTATTATTTCATTAACCTTATTTATTTTAATTATTATTACTAACCCCAATTATAATTATTTTTGCTTATTATTTATATTTTTTGCTTATTTATTTATTTTGCTATTTATAATTAATTGCTTATTATTATTATGTAAATGCTCCTGGATGTAAATTTTTGTAAATATTTAAATTATTTAATTTGCTTGCTATGGTTAGTAAAATAGGGAGTGTAAACACGTATTATATTTAAAATTGAATTTAGACCATTTTAATTATAAGATAAATTAAATTAAACACTCACACACGTAAGTCGATTTTTAATCGCCACCTCACTTTCTAGGGTTGCCTCTCATTGTTGCCTATTCAAAAAGGTCAAGTGGGGTGTATAAAGCAAGTCCCTTAAAAAGAAAAGTCATCAAGTCCCTTAAATGGTTGCCTTCAAAAAGATCTTGTCCCTTTCAAATAATGATGACAGACCCTCCTAATTGCTTAATACACCCTACAGTTGCCTTCATTAACAAATGTCCCTCATATGTCCCTCACATCCAAGGTAATGACTACCTATTCCTTAATAATAGGGATAGTCTTACCACTTAAAGGATAAAGAACAGAAAGACTTAAAACTTTAGGGTAGGTTCCTCATAGTTGCTTGCTCACTTCATTTAAAAAAAATCTCAAACACTTCATACTTTCAAACAAATTTTCAAACACAAGTTTTTACGCATCCGTACATGGATCATTATTAACTCTTATGAAAATTTCTATTCACACACTTCACCTTTTCAAAAAAACAATTCAAAGTGAGCTAAGTAACTAAGAGCCCATGGATAACCATGGATGTAAAGGGTGCTAACACCTTCCCTTTACATAACCTACCCCCCGGACCCAAAAATCTTTTAAAAGGTCTTTCATGTTCTTTTATGCCTTTCCTTTGGATAAAATAAAAGTCGGTGGCGACTCTTGCTATCCGCAACATAACTAAAGTCAGTTCTCCCACCGTGTTACAGAACTGGCGACTCTGCTGGGGATTCAATAAAAGAGGGGTACCCTTAGGAATTAGATCACTTTAAATTGTTTGCCTTGTTTGCTTTATATTATCTTGTTGGGGTGCTCTTATGTGTGAAAGGTCCTAACCCGGATCTAGTGTACCTTAGGTAAATGGCAATAGACCAAGGAAACTGTACGACGTATATCGATACGGTTGATCTGGTGGCCATAGTTAGTGCGACTTCTTGGTTGGTGCTTATGTTCCTTAAGTCAAGTTGAGGATAATATGAGGCTGCCATATGTTGCCAATGCACTAACTAACTTTTAGAACCCTAGTTAACTCATCTTGGCCTTTAGAAAGTAGTGAGGTAACCGGCTTTGGTGAAGACTAAAGTTGGTTGATACTCGATACTACGCTCATTGAGATCTTAAACTTGGAGGGTTTTGGTTGGCAAGTAAGTTGCCTTCTGAACAACCACCCTTGTGAAGGATCAATGATATTGAGATCCCTTAGAATCTGGTTACTTTTGTAGGACAGGATGAACCAACTAACTTCAGGGGAGGGTACTTACCTTAAACCTCATGCAAGCCTTTAAACCTAGGGCTATGGTGTGACTTGTTTGTGTGTGCCACATGTTTGTGATTGAGCATAACATCATGACATCATCATGCATCATAAGCATAGCATTTTCACTAACCATTTCAAGCACCAAAGGATTTATCTTTGTTCTTTGTTGCAGGTCATGGCTTCTGCTCGTAGAAACACTATCAGGATCAACTTTGTAGGCATACCTGCTAAGCTTAAAGAGTTGGTTTCTCAAGTGTCTGATCACTCCCAGTTCATCAAGAGACATGGTCACCTATTGGATCTAGTCACTTCAGGGTTCAATGAAGACATGATGAGTGTCCTGTTTCAGTTCTTTGACCCTAAGCACCATTGCTTTACATTCCCTGACTATCAACTGGTTCCAACCATGGAGGAGTTCTCTAAACTTCTGGGTATACCTGTTCTTGACCAAAGACCCTTCACAGGTTTGGAGAAGGAGCTTAAACCAGAGGTTATTGCTGCAGCTCTACATCTGAAGAAGTCTGACATTGTTCTAGAAACGAGAAGCGGAGTTAAGGGCATTCTTGCCAAGGTATTAATGGATAAAGCTCAAATGTTCTTGAAGGCCATGAGCTATGATGCTTTTGAGGAAATCTTAGCCTTACTGATTTATGGCTTAGTATTGTTCCCCAATCCAGATCAGTTCATAGATGTTCATGCCATCAACATATTCCTGAGTCACAATCCAGTGCCTACATTGCTTGGAGACATCCTACATTCTCTTCATACTCGTACTACAAGGGCAAGAGGAACTTTGATGTGTTGCATACTGTCGCTCCCGACAAATGAAAAAGGATCAGATGAAGGTACAGACGCGAACGGTCGGCGAAGGGAACAGTGAGAACACACAGCCGTGAACTCACTGGAGATGAATAGAGTCGCCAGCTAGGCATTTTTATCCCGGAGGAAAGGCAATGCTGCATAGGCCTAGAAAAGATGGATAAGACGGTTGCGAACCAGAGAGACTGAGAAAGGGGGTTGGTTACAACCTGGGAAGGTATTAGCACCCAGATTGTCCGTCGTACTCGACGGGATCCACGCTTGAAATATTTGTGTTTTAAATGGGTAGTGTCAGTGCAATCTGTGTGTAAAAGAGCTGGAAAGCAATATGTACAGGTGTCAGTGTAAAGTGTATAAGTGATGTGAAGTATGAAAGTGTCAGTGTAAAGACAAGAATAAGATGCTCATGATAATGAGGCTCAAAGAATAATGCTGGAAGGAGGGGGAATGTACAGAGACTTTTGTTCGATAACTGTTAAGTTATGCCTACGTATCCTCTCGTGCAATGAGGAAGTCAGAACACCGTAGTTCGACCCAAAGAGACTAAAAGATGAATTGACTTGTAAACTGCTTGCTTGCCTATGCTCAAGTGTGTGATCTGTCTGGCACAGATGCTGACTGTCTTGCATTAGACGGAAGAAGCAAGTTCTCGATTGTGAGTGAAGATGATGAGAAAAGAATCCCGAAGGAGACGATTATTGTTTGTTTTTGAGTTTTCAGTCTTTTATTGCTTTTTGAAGTTTGTCATAGGATAATGAGCTTAAGTCTAAACCAATGGGTTAGTAAACTCATCACATCTTCCCTCTGATTAGGGGTAATGAGAATACCTTAAGTGTGAAGTCAGATCCTCACACTTAATCACCTTTGGTGTAGGATTAAAATCATTAACCTACTTGTGATTATTTAGATGTTTTTGTGATTTTTGTTTAGTGTTGAGTAATGAGGTTAAGCCATAATCAAGGATTAAACAGACCCATTACACCATCCTAAAAGAAGGATGATAGATGAGAATGTTTAAGCTGAGGAAAGCTCCTCAACTTAATCCATGATTAGGGATTAAACTCATGACAAAACAAGCCTTTGATTAAGTGGATTTTATTTAATGGTATGATGATGAAGTGTTTTTTATGATTTGTAAGACAACTTGAGGGGGACTTGTCCATTAACACTAGGGTTAGTCCTTCTTAACCACTTAAGGAAGAATTAGAACCCTAATGCAAGGCCCAAGTTACAAGTGTGATGTCTTGATGATTATTAGGTGAATTGATTAAGAGATTTAAACACCTTAAGGGTTTAATACTTAGGATTAAAGTTATACACTCCATCCTAAGAGAAGGATGCAGGCATAACCCTAAGCACAAAGTCTTAAAGCCTTTAGGGTTTAGTCCCTGATTATGAGATGAGAAGAGAAGACTCAAAGAGACACAAAGGTAAAACTATGGGGGGACTAATCAAAACCCTAATTCATTATCATGCTTGGTTGATCCTAAGGTTTGTGAGGTTTGCAAGAACAATCTTCAGAAGAACCACCAGGAAGCACAAGAACAGGATCAAGAGAAGCAAAGTGACTTGCTTCATTCAAGAAGTCAAGTCACTTGAAGAAAGAAAGTGGGAAGAAGAAGAATGAGCAAGCTCAATCTCAAACATACATAAAAATGCAGCAATGGATGCAAGAGAGATGAAAAGAAAAGTTATGAGAAGTGAAGGCAAATCCACTTCTCAAGTTTACTTACCACCTGAAATGTTAGAAAGAAAATGCAATGCAATGCAAGATGAGATGAAATGATATGATGCAAAGCAAAACCAGAAGCATGTTGATGATGAAAATGATGTTATGAGGTGCTGCAAACATGAGGCAAGGCATGGGGATGTTCATACAAGATTATGAATGCAAATGATGCAAGTTAAGGAGCATGAACAAACATAAAATGTTATGAAGCATACAAGACAAATGACATGGCAAGTATGTAATGCAATGATCAAACATGCTTTCTACATGTCTTAAGATGTCAAATGAATCATAAGCATGCACAAAATGCAAAGACAAGTCATGTTATGCAAGAGAATGCAAGAAGGATGCAAGAGAAAGCCCAAATTAGGGTTCATGAATCAAACATCAAACACAAACCCAAAACAGAAGCAAACCTCATGATAAAAATGGAAAATGGCACCCAAAGAAACCCTAGGCCTATGATGAACCACTGCCCAAAGGGGAACTCTCAACTCTCAACCAATCTTGAGTTATGAATTTTCTAACTTATTAGGGTTTTTTAGGGTTCTTAACAAAACAAATGCCAAACAATTTGAAAATGCAAGAGCAATTCATGGCCTTTTTATCCTTGAAAATACATGCTAAACAAAAGACAATGCAAGAAGAATCAATGTCTCAACCTTCACCAATTGGCAGAAATGAATTTTTGAATCCATGATCAAAATAATGCATAAAAAATGATTTAATTCAATGAAAAATTCTTAAAATGCATCAAGATCAAAAAAGAAATTTGGTTTGAAGGTTGGACAATGTTTCTAAATGTCTTAGAACATTTCATGAATTTTTTTGTAATTTTTAAATACCTAAAAGCATTTTTAATTAATTAATTCCCATTAATCAATTAAAAATAATCTTTTAAATATTCAAAAATACTTTTTTAATGATAAAAAAATAAAATAAAAATATTTTTGGGTCTTAAAAATTAATTAAACTTTAAAGAAAAAGTTTCATAATTTTTAAGATTTTTTTAGCTATTTTAAATTAATTATGCAAATTAAATAGAAAGAAAATGAATTAAAAATTAAATAAAATAAAAGTCAAATGAAGGAAAGGCCAGGATGCGCTCTGGGTTTAAAAGTGTTGACTGGCGCGTGATCTAAGGGTCACAATTCAAACTAGCCTAATCCTGATTAATTAAATAATAATTCATAATTAAGACTTAATGAAAAGATCCTGGCCTTCTATTCACGCGCGGGAAATGGAATCCAATGGCTCACGTTCAAACTCAGTGCCCTAACCCTAATTAATAATTAAACACTTTCAGGTCACCGGAGACGAGCTCCGGTCGTCTTCTCCGGTGACCTCCTCCCCTGAAAACTTCAAACTTCCTAAAAACGTGACTAAAATGAAAACTAAGCACATAGAAATGAACCCCATGATCTCCTGAATCAAAACCCTAACCCCAAACAAATTTATTCTTCATCAATCACATGAATCGAAGGCAAACATTTTTAGGGCAAACCAGTTTCAGAGTCAAATTAAATGCTCAAATCATCACCATTTCAAAAACTAAGAACATCAGGATGATCAGGACAACACAATGAACAAGTTTGTAACAAGAAAAATGATTTCTGGAAAAATAATTTTCGAGCTACCTGAGATTTGAAGCTTTCAGTTTGAAGATTTTCTGGCCACTTCCTTCAATGCAAACTACTCCACTTGGTCCCCAGAAGATGTTTGAATACTCAAAAGGAGTTTAAGTTGGCTGGTTGATGAGTTTCGAAAGCTTCTGTTCAAGCTTGGTCAGAAATGGCAATGGTGAAATAGGCACTTTCAGGTCATGGTGAGGGGTTGTTTATGATCCTGAGGGTGAATGGAGAAGGTCTATGGTGTTTGTTTGGCTGTTTGTGGGCTAGGGAGGGAGATTCGAATGAATCTGCAGAATGGAGTGAGAGATGGCAATGAAGTGTTCTGGATGTTTTAGGCTTGTGCTTTGGGTGGTTTCTACTCAGTGATACATGGTGAGTTGAATGGAGGAAAAAGTTTGAGTGTTTTGTGGCTGTGGAGAGGAATTCGAAGGCTTTTGCAATGTGAAGGGATTTTGTGAATGTGTGTAATGTGTTAGTTTCAGCCTTTCCTCTCTTATGTTTTGGCCAGCATTTGGATAGTATAAACAATTGCAAGTGGCTGGGGGATGTGACATGTCCTGCTGTGATTGGGATGTCTACTTTTGCATAAAGTCCACCTTTTGTGTAAGTGAGGCATGGCTCAAAGTCTAGGCAAGTACAAGGTTGGTTCTGGTGCAGCATGGTGAGAGAGAGGTCTAGCAAAGCTCAGCACTCAAGGCTGCAAGTTGGTGAGAGGTGATCATGAGTTTTTGCAACTTGTTGCTTTTTGAACTTTCATGAGAAAAGTCAAGTTACATGAACTATAACCATGGGCATTCTTGGTTCAATTCTGATTTTATGACTTAGAGACATGTTTGTGTGTTGGTTTGGAATGGATTAGAGGCTGCAAAATGCATTGATCCATGATTTTGCAAAATTCTCACTTAGGGCATGCCTTGAAAATAAGTGATTTTAGCCAACTTTGCATTGCCATAACTTTTGATCCATGAAGAGTTTGATCATGTTCTTGTACTTTTTGAAAAGGGAAAGATGAGATCTACAACTTTCATGACCAAAGCTTTTCCATTTGAAGCCTTTTTGGATCAAGAATCAAGGCTTGAAAAATGACCTAAAATGATGCATTCTTGAAAAGTCAACTATGCCCAAAAAGTCAACATTTGCAAAAACCC
Source organism: Lathyrus aphaca (assembly GCA_963966055.1). Lineage (NCBI taxonomy): Eukaryota > Viridiplantae > Streptophyta > Magnoliopsida > Fabales > Fabaceae > Lathyrus > Lathyrus aphaca. Next base: position 474,176,622 of record OZ014523.1, read on the forward strand.
TAAATTCTTGATTTCTATGAACTTCAACCTTATTCCATGATCAAATAAAGGTCATATACACTCAAAATGATGAAGATCACCCATTGGTTGGGTCATTGGGGGCCTCAGATGCCCTGATTTTGCACTGACTTGTCTGAAAAGTCAACTCTTGATCAGATGACTTCCCCATGGAATTTCTTCATGAAAATTGATATGCATACTCCCTATACCATATAGAGATCAATGAAAACAAGAATGACCAAAAAAATTGGAGTTATGGCCTCTGAAACCAAAACCCTAATTTTCAGTCAACTGTGCAGTTCAACCTGGCTCTGCATCCACTCAAACCCTAGTTCTTGTGATTCCTCTGCAATTTTGACTTTGAGGAGATGGAATATGATATAAGAACACACATGGACCCCTTTGAGTTGATTGGTGGCCTTTGGAATGGCTCAAGATGCTTTGGGATGGCTCAGATCACAAACCCCAGGTGCAGATGCCTTAGAAACTATCCAGTGAATCAAAAATGAGATGTGAGATGATATGATTGTACTTATGCATATGAGATGACCATAAGCCATGGTGTGAATGGGTGAGGGCAAATTTGGGGTGTTTACAGCTGCCCCTATTCAAACATGAGTTAGCTGTGCAGGTTGTAAGCGACGGCTTAACAGGCAAACAAGATAACTTGTGGTTGAATACCAAAGACAGTCCAAAATTTGCACTCACAGAAGTGAAGAAGAAAAGGGATATAGATTGTAAAGGCAAAATAAAGTGTATTGTAAAGTGTGGGCGACGGAGGACAACCGTCGAGCAGAGGACGACTGCTGGGTAAAGAGAGATGACGGGGACGGCCGACATGCTGGTGAAGTGCAGGAAATAAAGCGATGACGGGGACGGCCGACATGCTGGGGATAAAAAGGTAAAGCTAAGACGGGGACGGCCGACTAGCTGGGGAAAAACAAGAAATTATGATGGGGACGGCCATCAAGATAAAGTTATAAAATTCTCTGAGGATTAATGAAACGTGACGGGGACGGCCATCAAGTTCATAAAGGTAAAGTAACCAACGATGGGGACGGCCATCGGGTTTTTTTTTTAAAAAAAAAAGGAAAAGGGACCACGACGGGGACGGCCATCGGGTTAAAGAATGAATGAAATAAACAGATGATGGGGTACGGCCATCAAAGGTGAAGGACGATCACCTAGCAGGGGACGGCTGCTCTGTTGGGTATAAAAATGATGGGGACGGCCATCAAAGGTGGAGGACGACCACCTGGCAGGGTACGGCTGCCGAAAATATCAACGATGGGGACGGCCATCGGATAGAAAAGGTCAACGATGGGGACGACCATCGGACGAGCAAGATGGAGGACGACCATCAAGAAGTGGAGGACGACCACTCAGCAGGGGACGGCTGCTCTCGAGGTTTGTCATGACATAGGACGAATGTCAGATAACCAAAATCAACAATGGGGACGGCCATTGGATAAAGTTGATGAAGGACGATCATCAAGAGGTGGAGGACGACCACCTAGCAGGGGACGGCTGCTAAAAACAACGATGGGGACGGCCATCGGATGAGCATGATGGAGGACGACCATCAAGAAGTGGAGGACGACCACTCAGCAGGGTACGGCTGCTTTCAAAGGTATCATGACACAGGACGAGTGTTAGATAAAAAGAAAATTTGTTGGCAACCTACTGGGGAGATAGTAAACACGGACGAGCGTTTACATCCAAGAAACAAAAGGTATAAGTGTTTGGTATTGTGTATAGATTAAAGATGCGGACGAGCATCCTTAAGACTATGATACGGACGAGTATCATGTAGAAACAAACTGACACATGTTCAGAGATGATGGTACGGACGAGTATCAACTGGTTAACAAAGAACACGGACGAGTGTCGCATCTGAAAGGACTCTTCTGGGGAATAATAGACACGGACAAGTATCTATATTCAAGAAGACATAAGTGTTTGTATGGATTAAAGATGCGGACGAGCATCCCTAAGACTATGATACGGACGAGTATCATGTAGAAACAAACACTGGACGCAATGTTCTGAGATGATGGTACGGACGAGTACCAACTGGTTAACAAAGAACAAGGACTACTGTCGAATCCGTGGGGCTATGAGCGATGATGTATACAAGATACGGACGAGTATCTGTATAAGCGTACCATGAGTAGTGAGTATCGTATTGTATAGATGAGTGTTTTAACTGCTGGGGAGAGTGACACGGACGAGTGTCAAGAGAGAAAAGTATAATATTAACAAGTGTCTGCTATACAAAGTCTAGGCGACTGCGCTGGGGATATGACACGGACGGGTGTCAAAAAGGGTGTATATAAGGTATGTGAGTGCAAAAAGGATGTCTTTGGCTCTCTGCTGGGAGTTATGACACGGACGGGTGCCAGAACGTATCTGTAATGAGGGTGATTTGTTTGTAAAGGGTGTTCAGGCGACTTTACTGGGGAAAGATGACACGGACGGGTGCCAAAAGGTGTATATACGGGTGTTTGTGATTGTGGGGCAACTGCTTTTGCTGGGACTCTGGTGGGGGACTCTTGGGGAAAGTAATATGTATTCACAAGCGTTCAATTCACAACATGACTTATGATTATGCTATGCATTTGATTTTTGCCGTAATGCTCCGTATTAGACGGAATGCTACGCTCTGGGGGGGTGAATATGATGCGGATGCCATGATTATGCAAAGGGGCACAGATCCGGGATTCGGATCCCGTTGCTGCGAAGATCTCTGGTCGATCTGCTTGAAGCGAACATCCCAGCTGGGGATGAGATCATCGGTAGATCTAATGAGGTATCTGCTTGGGGATATATGCCACTGATTGACATATCTTTATAAATGAGAAACCCAGCTGGGGTTTGTAGAAGCTTTCTGTACTCTGTTGTGACTTCTTCGTGCATTGCTCTTCTGGACAGAGGCTGAAGCTCTGTGGGGAGATGATTCCCTGACTTCTGCATTCTGCTGAGGAAGAATGGCAACTCGGCTGGGGAATGCTGTTGATAACTCAGCTGGGGAGAGCAATAGGGAGCAACTCAGCTGGGGAGAGCAATAGGGAGCAACTCAGCTGGGGATAGAGCATCTCGGATGCTGAGATTGAGTGTATGCTGATTTGGCAGCTCCGCTGGGGGAATGGGCACCTTTGATGCTGTATGTTGAAGATAGACCGAGTTGATAATGATTCGCCTACTTGCTGAGACGTAATCTGCATGCCCCAGGTTGCGTTCTGGATACCTGCAATCCTGCAAAGGTAAGGAAACGTACAAAAGGTCCCGAGGTATCCCTTACTGGATTCCGTCATAGGAGATAAGTACTTTCGAGAGTAAGTATATTCCCTATAAGCATGTGTTTTTATTTTTTTTAGAGAAGGGCATCTGTACTTATGCAATTGTATTTTTAGAGATATCAGACAACTCCTTGCAAAACGTAAATGTAAAAGACGAATCATGACTGAAAATCTGATTTTATTAATTCATGTGCCCTGAATTGGCAAAGATACAGTCAAAGAAACATATCTCCTGAAATGAGGAGATTGTTACAAATTAAGAAATAAAGTGCTGGCGATGTTGACGACGCTTTGAGGAGCTTCCTCTTCTGCTATGACTCGTATGACAATGACGTTCTTCTCGTCTTGCTTTCTGGAGAGAGTTGATTCTGATTGAAGCTTGATCTTTTGGAAGCTTACCAAGTCGTGGGTGATACAGACGAATTCAGAATGCAGTTGTTCGCTTATTCCCTTATTTTGCATGGATCGCCCTTTCGGGTTTTCAATCCATCGGGATACCCATTTTTGCCTGAGCTGTCCAATGCGGCTTTTCAACTCAGCGGGTGTACATTTTTTCATTTATTTCCCTTACTTTTGCCCGAGTCTTTTATTCTGTTTTTGACTCGCCGAGATGCCCTGTTTTTGCCTGGACTTACATTCTGTTTTTATGTCCAGCGGGTCATTTTATGCGAAGTATTTTTTAACTGCATCTGAATTCACAGGGGACGGGAAATCTTCACCATCCATGGTGCTGAGCATCAGTGCTCCACCAGAGAAAACTTTCTTTACAACGAATGGTCCTTCATAATTTGGAGTCCATTTGCCCCTGTGGTCTGTATGAGGAGGGAGGATTCTTTTCAGCACAAGATCTCCCACTTGGTACTCTCGGTGCCTGACTTTTTGATCGAAGGCCTTCTTCATTCTCCTCTGATATAACTGCCCATGGCAGATTGCAGCCAATCTTTTTTCTTCGATCAGACTCAGTTGTTCGTATCGGGACCGAACCCATTCTGCTTCACTCAGTTTAACATCCATCAATACCCGTAGAGAGGGTAGCTCAACTTCAACAGGTAGGACTGCTTCCATACCATATACAAGTTGATACGGTGTTGCCCCAGTGGATGTTCTGATTGATGTGCGGTACCCATGCAAGGCAAACGGTAGCATTTCATGCCAGTCTCTGTATGTGACTACCATCTTCTGCACAATCTTCTTGATATTCTTGTTAGCTGCCTCAACAGCGCCGTTCATCTTTGGCCTGTAAGGAGAAGAATTGTGATGTTGAATCTTGAAGTCCCGGCACAGCTCTGCCATCATTTTGTTGTTTAGGTTGGAACCATTATCAGTAATGATCCGCTCGGGCACTCCATACCGACAGATGATATCTCTTTTCAGAAATCTGGCTACCACTTGTCTTTTAACATTTGCATATGAGGCTGCTTCAACCCACTTGGTGAAATAGTCAATGGCGACCAGGATGAATCTGTGACCATTCGAAGCAGTTGGCTCAATCTTGCCAATCATATCAATGCCCCACATAGCAAAGGGCCATGGTGAAGACATGATATTCAAAGGATTGGGAGGCACATGCACCTTATCCGCATAGATCTGGCATTTATGGCATTTCCTGGCGTAAGCACAACAGTCTGCATCCATCGTGATCCAGTAATAGCCTGATCTTAACAACTTCTTAGCCATGGCATGCCCTCCAGCATGGGTACCAAAAGATCCTTCGTGCACTTCATGCATCAGCAAATCTGCTTCCGTCTGGTCAACACATCTGAGGAGTACCATGTCAAAGTTCCTCTTGTATAAAGACCCATCAGTGTTCAGAAAGAAACTACCAGCGAGCCTTCTCAAAGTCTTCTTATCATTGGAAGATGCCCCAGGTGGGTATGTCTGATCCTCCAAGAAGCACTTAATGTCGTGGAACCAAGGCTTATCATCTTTTACAACATCCGCTGCAAATACATATGCTGGTCTGTTGAGTCTGGACACCGAAATCTGAGGTATAAAGTTAGCGGCTTGAACTTTGATCATGGATGAAATGGTAGCAAGAGCATCCGCAAACTGATTCTCGTCTCGAGGGATATACTCAAGCTTGACTGTTGTGAAGAAAGTCAATAACCTTCTTGTATAATCCCTATAAGGTATCAGATGATCCTGGTGGGTGTACCATTTTCCGTTGGTTTGATTGACTACCAAAGCTGAATCCCCGAATACGGTCAATGTCTTGATCCTGAGGTCAATGGCTTCCTCAAGACCCATAATGCAAGCTTCGTATTCAGCTTCGTTGTTAGTGCAGTTGAAAGTGAGTTTTGCCGAGAAAGGCATGTGAACTCCTTTGGGTGAAATGAGTACTGCACCAACACCACGACCATTCATGTTAACAGCCCCATCAAACATCATAGTCCATTCTTCTTCTGGGTCAGGCCCTTCGGTGTGAATAGGCTCTTCGTGATCTTTCGCTTTAATGAACATGATGTCTTCATCAGGGAAGTCAAACCTCATTGGCTGGTAGTCATCAATGGGTTGCTCAGCAAGATATTCAGATAGTACACTGCCCTTGATGGCTTTCTGAGATGTGTACTATATGTCGTATTCCGTGAGAATCATCTGCCATCTTGCAACCCGTCCGGTAAGAGCTGGCTTCTCGAAAATGTACTTAACTGGATCCATTTTTGAGATTAATAAAGTAGTGTGGGTCAACATATACTGTCTTAGTCGGCGAGCAGCCCACGCTAAAGCACAGCAAGTTTTCTCGAGCAATGAATAACGCTGTTCACAGTCGGTAAACTTTTTGCTTAGGTAGTATATTGCATACTCTTTTCGACCAGACTCGTCATGCTGGCCCAGCACACTCCCCATTGACTCTTCTAATACTGTCAAGTACATAATCAGAGGTCTTCCTTCAACTGGCGGCATGAGGATTGGAGGTTCTTGCAGATACTCCTTGATCTTGTCAAAAGCCTTCTGGCAGTCTTCGTTCCACCTGACCGTTTGTTCCTTTCTTAACAGCTTGAACAAGGGTTCGCAGGTTGCTGTGAGGTGAGATATGAACCGTGAGATGTAGTTCAATCGACCTAAGAACCCTCGAACTTCTTTCTCAGTTTTAGGTGCAGGCATTTCTTGAATGGCCCTGACTTTATCAGGGTCAACTTCAATCCCTTTCTCGCTTACAATAAAGCCCAGCAGCTTACCGGATCGCACCCCGAATGTGCATTTGTTGGGGTTCAGCTTTAGTTGATATTTCCTCAGACGCTTGAACAACTTCAGCAGATTCACCAGGTGATCTTCCTCTGTAAGGGACTTGGCGATCATATCATCCACATAACACTCTATTTCTTTGTGGATCATATCGTGGAATAATGTCACCATAGCCCGTTGATATGTTGCACCAGCATTCTTCAGTCCGAATGGCATCACTTTGTAACAGAACGTGCCCCAAGGTGTGATAAATGTTGTCTTCTCCATGTCTTCAGGTGACATCTTGATCTGATTGTATCCTGAAAAACCGTCCATGAAGGAGAATACCGAGAACTGAGCCGTGTTATCCACCAATACATCAATGTGAGGTAATGGGAAGTCATCCTTCGGGCTGGCTCTGTTCAGATCCCAGTAGTCAACACACATTCTTACTTTGCCGTCCTTCTTAGGCACAGGTACTATGTTAGCAACCCACGGCGGGTAGCTAGTCACAGCAAGGAACCCGGCGTCCCATTGCTTTCGTACCTCTTCTTTGATTTTCATAGCCATGTCTGGGCGAGTTCGGCGCAACTTCTGTTTAACTGGTGGGCATTCCTCTCTCAAAGGCAGCTTGTGCATAACAATATCGGTATCCAACCCTGGCATATCTTGATACGACCAAGCAAACACATCAACATACTCTTGAAGCAGATCTATCAGTTGCCTCTTCACTGAGTCTTGCAGGCAGGCCCCGATTTTAACTTCTTTCACGTCTTCGTCAGTACCAAGATTAATCACTTCAATCTCCTCCTGATGAGGAGTAATAACCTTTTCCTCCTGTCTCAACAACCTGGCTAGCTCTTCAGGAAGCTCATATTCTTCATCAACCCCTTCATCAGCTTGATTGATTGGATTGTCAAAGTCATACGATGTCATAGCCGTGCTGTTGTCGGTGCTGTCAGGAAGGCACTCTCTGCAAGGGTTAAGTTGGTTCATTTTAGTGATTGATTTTAATCTTTCTTTAGAAAAAAGTGAAATGAAGTTATCATTTTGAAAACACCGCCATTTATTTTTGTACAAAAAGAAAAATGGAAAAACAGTGAGCAGAAAAGGAAAAGACTCGTTTGCAAAAAGATGTCTGATATTTCATTAATTTAATCTTGTTTGCACAAAAGTACAGATGGCCCTGGTTACAAAATGAGTCTTGTCATCTTGGGCAAGATGCAAGACTTAGATGCATGCTATAAAAATACAGGAAATAATAATTACTCTGCATGAGTAACTCTTATAATTTCCTGGGAAGACCAGTTCGAGACACTGCTCCCCGGGATCTTCGGACGAATCCAATTCTCCAGATTGCGCTCCTCTTCCAGCTCGTCTTCCAGACAGTTGATAGCATCGGGGGTAAGCATCCCCCCACTGACAAAACCAGGCTCTGCAGCAGCCTTTGCTTGATGTTGAGTTGGTCTGTAACCCAACCCAAACTTGTCCTTCTTCTCCTTCACAGCTAAAACCTTGCCCCAGCCTAGGGCAGTTCCTTCTTCAACAACCTTCCGGGCTTGTTGGTAGGATGCCATTGGAGTACCAGATACAGCAGATGCTTCATTGACATTCAAGGCCTCAAAACCTTGGCTCATTGTTTCATGGATCTCTCCATCCATCTCAATGTACTTATAGGTTGCCAGGTGGCTGACAAAAATGTCCTCCTCTCCACAGATTGTGACAACTTGGCCTTCCCACTCAAATTTTAACTTTTGGTGAAGGGTAGACGTTATTGCGCCGGCGGCGTGAATCCAGGGTCTTCCCAACAAACAGCTGTAGGCGGGCTGAATGTCCATCACATAAAAGATAGTTTTAAAGGTCTGCGGGCCAATTGTCACAGGTAGCTCAATCTCTCCCAGAACCGACCTCTTAGAGCCATCAAAAGCTCTTACCACCAGGTTGCTGGGTCTCAATGCCAATCCATCATATTCAAGCTTCACCAGAGCCTTCTTTGGTAAGACATTCAGGGAAGAACCTGTGTCCACCAGCACATGAGAAAGGACAGCTCCTTTGCATTCCAGGGTTATGTGCAAGGCTTTGTTGTGGTTGCGGCCATCCGCTGTCAAGTCAGAATTGGTAAACCCTAGCCCATTGCTAGCAGTAACGTTTCCAACCACGGTTTCCAACTGGTTGACAGTTATCTCCTCAGGCACGTAAGCTGCGTGCAGGACTTTAAGTAGTGCATTCCGATGGGCTTCGGAGCACATAAGCAGTGAGAGGATAGAGATTTTGGATGGCGTCTGGTGAAGTTGATCCACAATTTTATAGTCACTCTTTTTGATGATCCGCATAAACTCATCAACTTCCTGATCAAATGGAGTCTTCAGGGCTTCTTTGGCAGCTGGATCTTCCTGCACCGGGCCTTTTCCCTTTGCCTTGGCAGCAGCTTCTGCTTCGGCAGTAGGTCTTTGAACTTGTGAGGCGAAGAGGCGTCCGCTTCGAGTGAAGCCTCCGCCTCCCCCCACATTATCTACTTGTGGTGCAGGTGTTGATGTTTCAAGAGTGATTCTTTTCCCTTCACAGTACACGTCAGAGCCATAGTGCCAAGGGATGGCCCTATTGCTTTCATATGGTATTGGTCCAGGCACCGTGACAGTGACTGGACTGATTGCTGCTGCTGAAGGGACTGTTATTGTTTGTGGATCATAAAAGATTGTAACTGGTGCTCTGGCGGGAGCAGCACCTTCTGAATGGTAAGCGGAATTATTCTCAGGATCGTAGAATATGGTAACGGTGGAGACATCTTCATGATTGATTGCTGGTGTTGTAGGAGGTACTGTTGGAAGGATTGTTGTTGTTGCTGATGGAGAGTCGAAATGGAATGAAGCTGAAGTTGTAGCAGGAGAAACTGTTGTAAACTGATCATTTGGAAGGACAGGTGAAGTACTTGTTGATGGTGCTGATGAATTGTTGGGAACAATAGTTGCTGTAGTTGTAGGAGGTTCTGAAACCGTTGTCGATGAAGTTGCCGGATTTGTCGGAAATGATGTAGTGATATGTAGCAGGCCACTCTGAATAAGGCTGTCAATGCCATTCCTTAGGTCCTCGCACCCATTCCATGAAATATTGCAATAGGGGCATCCTAGTTCACACCCCGGAAATATTTGGTTTTCACGGAGTTGAGCTTTGATTTCCACCAATGGTGTCCTGATCTGATCCACACTGGTTATTAAATAAGACGGTTGGTCTTCTTCAATAGCATTAATTCGAGGACCACCATGGCTTGGCATTGGGTTTTTATTGACATTGGGCGGAGGTGCAAAATTCAGAGCCTTGGAGTCTACCAAGTCTTGTACCTTCATATGCAGAGCCCTGCATTTTTCTGTACTGTGACCAGGTGCGTTCGAGTGAAAAGCACACCTAGCATTGGAGTCATAGTTTCTCGGTAGGCTGTTGGGATCCGGAGGTGCCAATGTTCTTAGCTCAACTAGGTTGAGTTTCAGAAGTTGTGGCAGCAAAGCAGCATACGGCATTGGGATCGGGTCGATCACTCGGTTAGCTTGGGATGGCCTTTGTTGGAATGGCCTCTGTTGATTGTTGTTGTTGGAGTTGTTGTTGAAGTTCCTTGGAGGATACTGATTCTGCTGATACTGAGGTTGTTGTTGGAAGTTTTGTTGAGGAGGTTGATAGACTGGCTGCGGGTGAGCTGGAGCAGGGATAATGACTGCTGCTATTGTCCTCTGAGCATATTGGGGCCTACCCCTGTTGGTGTGAATGGCATTGGTCTCGCCAGCTCTTCTCGGGCCTGCAAAAGGCTTTCTGGTACTACTGGACGAGCTTGCACCGTTGTCTGAGATCTTTCCCATTTTTAACAGGCTTTCAATTCTCTCCCCAGCTATGACAACATCTGCGAAGCTGGTGGAAGAGAAAGCAGCTAACCTGTCAATATACGTTCCCTGAAGAGTGTTCATAAACATGTCTGCCATTTCTCTCTCAGACATTGGTGGTTGAACGGCAGCGGCCAGTTGCCTCCACCTTTGGGCATACTCTCGGAAACTCTCCCTCGAAGACTGTGACATTCCCATTAGGAGGGTCCTGTTGGGTGCCATATCTAGATTATACTGATACTGCCTGATGAAGGCTTCTGCCAGGTCCTTCCAGCATCTTATAGTTGCTCTTGTCAGATGGGAATACCATTCCCTTGATGCTCCAGTCAAGCTATCTTCAAAATAGAACATCCACAATTTCTCATCCATTGTATAGGCCTTCAGCCTTCCCAGAAATGATTGCAAATGAGTTCGGGGGCATGAAGTCCCATTATACTTTTCGAAACATGGAGGCTTGAACTTGTGGGGGATCCTGACCCCTTCTACCAAACCCATGTCCATGACGTCGAACCCCAAAGAGTTTTGAGACTCCAGTGATCTCAACTTCTCAGCTATTTCTTCCAATCGTCTATCATAAGTTTCCTCTCCGGCACCCATTACTGTATACTGGTCCTCCTGAGGGTCTTCCTGAAGTACCCTGGCTGCAGTGGCCGTGCCTTGAACGTTTGCAGGAATGTTGATCTCAGGATGCAAATGTGGGCCAAACACAGGGGGATTAACATGGGGTTGCACCCTTTCATTATTACTGGTGCCTGCAGTTCCTACATGAGGCTCCTCTTGATTTTTCCTCTCCACCATGGCCCTCAGTCTCTCCTGGCTCTGAGCCATGTTGTTCATAACTTCCATGAACTGCGTCATCTGCGTTCTCATCTCTAACCTTTCGTTTGCCATCTGATTTCTGACCTCTGTAAGGTCTTGCTGCATCTGATCCATCTGAATTCCCGGAAGGTTGTTTCTAGTTGGATACCTGTGTGGCCTGTTGAGAGGAAATACCCGGCGGCGAGCAATAATTCCTGAACATCACAACAGAGGTTAGCAACAACAAAACAAAAACCTACAAAACAAACAAAAGGGTTAGCATGCAATGCAGTTATGCTTATTTGCTATCAAGGTATCCGGTTTGGCCTTCAGTTTTGACCCTTCCAGACCCTTGAAGATGCTGCTGTTGAAGTTGCTTTTGATGTGAACCCAGATAGAAACTAACACAACTATATTACAAAGGTGGAATAATACAATTTGTTCATTTTACAACACAAACCCTCAAAGGGGCCAAAATACATCACAAAAAGCAAAAGTACATGGAAAGGAACAACAACAAGCAAATGATCAAACTCCAAGGCCAAACTCATCCTCACGAACTTCCTTGAGAAGTGCTTCGGTCACAGGATCAGCCGGATGCTCCGTGAGACTTCTGATGAGAAGGTTTCTTGTTGCAACAGCTGCAGTCAACTTCCTGCTCTGACTTTGGTCCTTAGACCTCTTCAATCCTGCTTTGATTTTCAGCTCTGATATTTCCTCCTGGGCTGCTGCCAGGGCTTTTCCCATCTGCTCCATCTTGTCTTGAGCTCTCTTGTCTTCTAGAGTACGGGCCTCAGTGATCCGGACCCACCTGGCCTGACTCTCTTTCAAATACAAGTCTGTCCTTGCTCTCTAGAACTGGGCTTCTTTACAAGCATTCTTCAGAATCTGTTCACCAGCTTTAGACTTGTTGATATACTCCCCAGACTTCTCAATCTTAGTCAAGTGTTCTACCCTCAATTTCTCCAATCTTTCAATCTCCCTCACACCTTCACTCCTCTCCCGGAGGGTCTTCTGCAAGGCTTGAGTTAACTTTTCATTTCTTTCCTTCAAGCTTTCAAACTCCTCCAAACTGATAGTGGCAGGGGGTGGTGCTGAAGATGACTCAGGCATGTCTTCTATGGTGAAGGGCAATCCAGAGAATTGGGCCCTAGCATGGGACCACTCATAATATTGGACTGATGCTACATTATTGCACTTACCCAGAATGGTAATTCCCTTAGTTTGAACATGATCCCAGGCCCAGGCAGCCTGCCTAACAACAGCCAAACTAATCTTGTTCTCACAGTAGAGGGTCTCAACCAAGTCTTGTTCCCTAGGAGTATGGACCAGTACATAGCCCAATTGCCTTCTGAACAGCAGAGGGTTGTAATTGATACTTCCCTTAACTCCTATTAAGGGCACATTGGGAAAGTGCCCACAGCTGGTGATCATATCTCTGCCCTTGGTGTTCTGAGTACACCATCTGATATCTGCTGAAGTTAGGACAGTGAGTCTCTTAGCCCAGTTGCTTTGCTGATGAGGATTTAGAAATGCATCTGTCCTGGGTAGATGCCTGAGAAGCCAAGCATGGAATAATGGAGCACAAATCCTCACTAGTCTTCCCCTCTGCTTCTCATTTCTCTGATGGACTGAGTAATAGAGATCACCCAGTAAAGTTGGCACAGGGTTCTTCAGGATGAACAAGTGGATTGCATTCTTGCTGATGAATCGAGGCTCATCTGCAAACAGCACAATTCCATACACACTTAAGGCCAACAGAGCACAAACAGCTTTCCACTCCCCCAGAGAGGCTTTCAAACTAGCTTGAGAAATCAGGAAGTCCAGATGAAATCCAGGGATCCCAGCTTTAGAGGTCAAGTGTTGTTCAATCAATACAGGTTCCAGGTGCAAAGCTTTTGCTATCTCTCCATTGCTGGGAAAGACCATTTCAGGGTTGAAAGGGATTTCTCTTTTGATGGGCAGACCAGTCAATGATGAGTATTCCTCTAATAGGGGCCCCAACTGAAAGTCTTGAAAGGTGAAACATCTCAATGGGGGGTCATAAAACTGAATACAGGTGTGGATCAAACTCCTCTGAGATGGGTCCAGATCCATGACCAAGTCCAGTATATCCCCATAATGCTCTCTGAACAAAGGAATGTGATCTGGGGTGATCAGGGTTTGGATCCTCCTGATGTCTGATAAGTCTGGTTGGAAGAAATGATAAGTGATGTTGCTTTTCTTTGGAGCCATGATGCTGAAGATTAAGTAGAGTGCTGATGAAGATGCTGAGGAGTGGGCCACTGGCTGGCTAGTGCAAGTAACTGAAGTATATGGCTGACAACTGAAGCAAGTGCTGGTGGAGATAGGTCAATGATGCAGATGGGGTCAAAACCAAAACCAGATGAAAAATGGATACCCTGAAACACAAATAAGCACATGTTAATATGATGCAATGGGTATGTATGCAAATGAAATGCAAGGGTTTGTGACTGAGCTGGATCTGATTAACTGCCTTGGTATAGATCCATGTGTGTCCAAGAATTCCAAATGGAGGTCTTAAAATCCAGTAACCAGGGTGGGGGACTCAAATAAAGAGCCACAAGTCCAAGGTTTTAGAATCACAAGAACTGTCCAACATGGAGTATTCTTAACAAAGTCAAAGTAACAGGGTATTCTGAGGTCAAGGTACCTGCAAACCTGTAAACAGCCCAACCCCCTCACAGGTGATGATCTAGAACAAGGATCCTCAGACTTGGATCAGTTATGAGAAGTGTAAACACTTCTAACCCGGAGGTACAGTGTTTACAATAACCATAACAATTCCTCCTCCAATTCACCTCAGTTTCTGAAGGTCAATACTAAAAGGTCATCCAGACTTAGCAGGCTTCCCAGATAGCCCTAGCATTGCAAGAAATCTGCAACACAGAGTTCTCAAGAAGAAACCCATATCTGAACCGTGTTTCATATTCCCGCACCAGACCGAAATGGAATGGGAAAGAATATGATTCACTCTAGCCTAGGTGTCACTCAGGTCCCAGGTATAGGACCTTAACTCTCAATGAAATACCCACCCACCAAAGAAAAACCAGATCCAGCCAGCACAGTATGACAGTATGAAAAATATAAAGCTATAAAGAAAGCAATAAATCAACTGTACATAAAGCAATAAACAAAAATAAATACAAGCATATACAAGCACATAACACCCCAGTAAACACAAATCAAACAAGCGCTAGGAGGAACCCACAAAAAGAACCAGAAGCCCTGGTTGCAGTATAAGGGTCCCCAGCAGAGTCGCCAAGCTGTCGCTCCCGACAAATGAAAAAGGATCAGATGAAGGTACAGACGCGAACGGTCGGCGAAGGGAACAGTGAGAACACACAGCCGTGAACTCACTGGAGATGAATAGAGTCGCCAGCTAGGCATTTTTATCCCGGAGGAAAGGCAATGCTGCATAGGCCTAGAAAAGATGGATAAGACGGTTGCGAACCAGAGAGACTGAGAAAGGGGGTTGGTTACAACCTGGGAAGGTATTAGCACCCAGATTGTCCGTCGTACTCGACGGGATCCACGCTTGAAAGATTTGTGTTTTAAATGGGTAGTGTCAGTGCAATCTGTGTGTAAAAGAGCTGGAAAGCAATATGTACAAGTGTCAGTGTAAAGTGTATAAGTGATGTGAAGTATGAAAGTGTCAGTGTAAAGACAAGAATAAGATGCTCATGATAATGAGGCTCAAAGAATAATGCTGGAAGGAGGGGGAATGTACAGAGACTTTTGTTCGATAACTGTTAAGTTATGCCTACGTATCCTCTCGTGCAATGAGGAAGTCAGAACACCGTAGTTCGACCCAAAGAGACTAAAAGATGAATTGACTTGTAAACTGCTTGCTTGCCTATGCTCAAGTGTGTGATCTGTCTGGCACAGATGCTGACTGTCTTGCATTAGACGGAAGAAGCAAGTTCTCGATTGTGAGTGAAGATGATGAGAAAAGAATCCCGAAGGAGACGATTATTGTTTGTTTTTGAGTTTTCAGTCTTTTATTGCTTTTTGAAGTTTGTCATAGGATAATGAGCTTAAGTCTAAACCAATGGGTTAGTAAACTCATCACATCTTCCCTCTGATTAGGGGTAATGAGAATACCTTAAGTGTGAAGTCAGATCCTCACACTTAATCACCTTTGGTGTAGGATTAAAATCATTAACCTACTTGTGATTATTTAGATGTTTTTGTGATTTTTGTTTAGTGTTGAGTAATGAGGTTAAGCCATAATCAAGGATTAAACAGACCCATTACACCATCCTAAAAGAAGGATGATAGATGAGAATGTTTAAGCTGAGGAAAGCTCCTCAACTTAATCCATGATTAGGGATTAAACTCATGACAAAACAAGCCTTTGATTAAGTGGATTTTATTTAATGGTATGATGATGAAGTGTTTTTTATGATTTGTAAGACAACTTGAGGGGGACTTGTCCATTAACACTAGGGTTAGTCCTTCTTAACCACTTAAGGAAGAATTAGAACCCTAATGCAAGGCCCAAGTTACAAGTGTGATGTCTTGATGATTATTAGGTGAATTGATTAAGAGATTTAAACACCTTAAGGGTTTAATACTTAGGATTAAAGTTATACACTCCATCCTAAGAGAAGGATGCAGGCATAACCCTAAGCACAAAGTCTTAAAGCCTTTAGGGTTTAGTCCCTGATTATGAGATGAGAAGAGAAGACTCAAAGAGACACAAAGGTAAAACTATGGGGGGACTAATCAAAACCCTAATTCATTATCATGCTTGGTTGATCCTAAGGTTTGTGAGGTTTGCAAGAACAATCTTCAGAAGAACCACCAGGAAGCACAAGAACAGGATCAAGAGAAGCAAAGTGACTTGCTTCATTCAAGAAGTCAAGTCACTTGAAGAAAGAAAGTGGGAAGAAGAAGAATGAGCAAGCTCAATCTCAAACATACATAAAAATGCAGCAATGGATGCAAGAGAGATGAAAAGAAAAGTTATGAGAAGTGAAGGCAAATCCACTTCTCAAGTTTACTTACCACCTGAAATGTTAGAAAGAAAATGCAATGCAATGCAAGATGAGATGAAATGATATGATGCAAAGCAAAACCAGAAGCATGTTGATGATGAAAATGATGTTATGAGGTGCTGCAAACATGAGGCAAGGCATGGGGATGTTCATACAAGATTATGAATGCAAATGATGCAAGTTAAGGAGCATGAACAAACATAAAATGTTATGAAGCATACAAGACAAATGACATGGCAAGTATGTAATGCAATGATCAAACATGCTTTCTACATGTCTTAAGATGTCAAATGAATCATAAGCATGCACAAAATGCAAAGACAAGTCATGTTATGCAAGAGAATGCAAGAAGGATGCAAGAGAAAGCCCAAATTAGGGTTCATGAATCAAACATCAAACACAAACCCAAAACAGAAGCAAACCTCATGATAAAAATGGAAAATGGCACCCAAAGAAACCCTAGGCCTATGATGAACCACTGCCCAAAGGGGAACTCTCAACTATCAACCAATCTTGAGTTATGAATTTTCTAACTTATTAGGGTTTTTTAGGGTTCTTAACAAAACAAATGCCAAACAATTTGAAAATGCAAGAGCAATTCATGGCCTTTTTATCCTTGAAAATACATGCTAAACAAAAGACAATGCAAGAAGAATCAATGTCTCAACCTTCACCAATTGGCAGAAATGAATTTTTGAATCCATGATCAAAATAATGCATAAAAAATGATTTAATTCAATGAAAAATTCTTAAAATGCATCAAGATCAAAAAAGAAATTTGGTTTGAAGGTTGGACAATGTTTCTAAATGTCTTAGAACATTTCATGAATTTTTTTGTAATTTTTAAATACCTAAAAGCATTTTTAATTAATTAATTCCCATTAATCAATTAAAAATAATCTTTTAAATATTCAAAAATACTTTTTTAATGATAAAAAAATAAAATAAAAATATTTTTGGGTCTTAAAAATTAATTAAACTTTAAAGAAAAAGTTTCATAATTTTTAAGATTTTTTTAGCTATTTTAAATTAATTATGCAAATTAAATAGAAAGAAAATGAATTAAAAATTAAATAAAATAAAAGTCAAATGAAGGAAAGGCCAGGATGCGCTCTGGGTTTAAAAGTGTTGACTGGCGCGTGATCTAAGGGTCACAATTCAAACTAGCCTAATCCTGATTAATTAAATAATAATTCATAATTAAGACTTAATGAAAAGATCCTGGCCTTCTATTCACGCGCGGGAAATGGAATCCAATGGCTCACGTTCAAACTCAGTGCCCTAACCCTAATTAATAATTAAACACTTTCAGGTCACCGGAGACGAGCTCCGGTCGTCTTCTCCGGTGACCTCCTCCCCTGAAAACTTCAAACTTCCTAAAAACGTGACTAAAATGAAAACTAAGCACATAGAAATGAACCCCATGATCTCCTGAATCAAAACCCTAACCCCAAACAAATTTATTCTTCATCAATCACATGAATCGAAGGCAAACATTTTTAGGGCAAACCAGTTTCAGAGTCAAATTAAATGCTCAAATCATCACCATTTCAAAAACTAAGAACATCAGGATGATCAGGACAACACAATGAACAAGTTTGTAACAAGAAAAATGATTTCTGGAAAAATAATTTTCGAGCTACCTGAGATTTGAAGCTTTCAGTTTGAAGATTTTCTGGCCACTTCCTTCAATGCAAACTACTCCACTTGGTCCCCAGAAGATGTTTGAATACTCAAAAGGAGTTTAAGTTGGCTGGTTGATGAGTTTCGAAAGCTTCTGTTCAAGCTTGGTCAGAAATGGCAATGGTGAAATAGGCACTTTCAGGTCATGGTGAGGGGTTGTTTATGATCCTGAGGGTGAATGGAGAAGGTCTATGGTGTTTGTTTGGCTGTTTGTGGGCTAGGGAGGGAGATTCGAATGAATCTGCAGAATGGAGTGAGAGATGGCAATGAAGTGTTCTGGATGTTTTAGGCTTGTGCTTTGGGTGGTTTCTACTCAGTGATACATGGTGAGTTGAATGGAGGAAAAAGTTTGAGTGTTTTGTGGCTGTGGAGAGGAATTCGAAGGCTTTTGCAATGTGAAGGGATTTTGTGAATGTGTGTAATGTGTTAGTTTCAGCCTTTCCTCTCTTATGTTTTGGCCAGCATTTGGATAGTATAAACAATTGCAAGTGGCTGGGGGATGTGACATGTCCTGCTGTGATTGGGATGTCTACTTTTGCATAAAGTCCACCTTTTGTGTAAGTGAGGCATGGCTCAAAGTCTAGGCAAGTACAAGGTTGGTTCTGGTGCAGCATGGTGAGAGAGAGGTCTAGCAAAGCTCAGCACTCAAGGCTGCAAGTTGGTGAGAGGTGATCATGAGTTTTTGCAACTTGTTGCTTTTTGAACTTTCATGAGAAAAGTCAAGTTACATGAACTATAACCATGGGCATTCTTGGTTCAATTCTGATTTTATGACTTAGAGACATGTTTGTGTGTTGGTTTGGAATGGATTAGAGGCTGCAAAATGCATTGATCCATGATTTTGCAAAATTCTCACTTAGGGCATGCCTTGAAAATAAGTGATTTTAGCCAACTTTGCATTGCCATAACTTTTGATCCATGAAGAGTTTGATCATGTTCTTGTACTTTTTGAAAAGGGAAAGATGAGATCTACAACTTTCATGACCAAAGTTTTTCCATTTGAAGCCTTTTTGGATCAAGAATCAAGGCTTGAAAAATGACCTAAAATGATGCATTCTTGAAAAGTCAACTATGCCCAAAAAGTCAACATTTGCAAAAACCCTAAATTCTTGATTTCTATGAACTTCAACCTTCTTCCATGATCAAATAAAGGTCATATACACTCAAAATGATGAAGATCACCCATTGGTTGGGTCATTGGGGGCCTCAGATGCCCTGATTTTGCACTGACTTGTCTGAAAAGTCAACTCTTAATCAGATGACTTCCCCATGGAATTTCTTCATGAAAATTGATATGCATACTCCCTATACCATATAGAGATCAATGAAAACAAGAATGACCAAAAAAATTGGAGTTATGGCCTCTGAAACCAAAACCCTAATTTTCAGTCAACTGTGCAGTTCAACCTGGCTCTGCATCCACTCAAACCCTAGTTCTTGTGATTCCTCTGCAATTTTGACTTTGAGGAGATGGAATATGATATAAGAACACACATGGACCCCTTTGAGTTGATTGGTGGCCTTTGGAATGGCTCAAGATGCTTTGGGATGGCTCAGATCACAAACCCCAGGTGCAGATGCCTTAGAAACTATCCAGTGAATCAAAAATGAGATGTGAGATGATATGATTGTACTTATGCATATGAGATGACCATAAGCCATGGTGTGAATGGGTGAGGGAAAATTTGGGGTGTTTACACATACCTTTGCTTTCTAGGTGGTTTATTTCTCACCTTCCTCGCTCAGTAATGAAGAATGAGCAAGGGTTCAGATGGTCCAAGAGAATTATGTCACTCTCTCACTCAGATATCCATTGGTGCTCCAGATCTATGGAGAATGTCACCATCATTGACCATTGTGGGGAGTTTCCTAATGTGCCACTTCTAGGCATAAGAGGAGGCATCACCTACAACCCCTCTCTAGCTTTACGACAGTTTGGTTACGCTCGGAGTGATGGTCCACATGACATGTTGATTCAAGGCATTGTGTTTGACTACGACAATGATCTTCAAGATTACCGTCAGAGATTCATACGAGCTTGGGGAAAGGTAAACAGGGTTGACAGCAAGACACTGGAACCTAAGTACACTATTCCTATGGAAGCTTATCTCAGATGGGTGCGATCTCGTGCTCAGACTCTCATGATGCCATATCCTGCTATCCTGCCAGTTACCATGGAACCTGTTGCTGAAGGAAATACTGCTTATACCATCCTTCACCCAGACATGCCTACTGATATGGAAGACTTGCAGAGATCATGGATCCAACTGAAGGAGCAAAGGGATACTTTCGAGGCTCATTACAAAGCAAGCCAAGAAAGAATCCTGGAACTAATAAAGCAACTTCACGAGGAACGGAACCTCAACTCATACCTCAACACAAAGAGGAAACGTCCATGGGAGACTTAAAACCCCATCATTTGTACTTATTTCATTTCATTTTTTGTAAGCCTAAAAGGCAAAACAAAGTTATTACTAATAAAAGTTTACTTTCGTGTTTGTTTAAGCAAATTTAAATCCTGCGGTCCTTGAAAACATTGCATATGCATTCCCATATCATTTCATTACATCACAGGTTTATATTTGTGCACATGTTTCTCATCTTCTCGCTGTTTATTTCAGCAATGGCTCTTGAACAATCAGTTAAGGATCTCCAGGCACAAAATGCACAGTTCCAAGAGCTAATCCTGAACCTGACCAAGGGGCAGGATGAATTGAAGGCACTGCTGGCCAAGAAGACTAAGAAGACTAGAAGGTCGGCTGGTTTGATCAACATGGGAAGAAGGTTCAGAGGTCCTGTCAAGACCAAAGAACCAGCTGAAGACTATGAATCTGAAGAATCTGAAAAAGAGGGAGGCAGTCTCTACAACACTATGGGGGACTCTGATTCTGAGGCTAATTACTACCATGAGCCTAATGAAGACAAATTCAAGATGCTGGTGGATAGGATGGATGCTATGGAGTTGCAGAAATCATCTGGGCTGGATTTTGAGGATTTGAGTTTGATATCTGGGGTAGTCATACCCATTGGTTTCAAGGTTCCTACATTTGTTGTTTATGATGGGGTCTCTTGTCCCAAGCTGCATCTGAGGTCATATGTCAGAAGAATTCAACCTCACACTGCTGATAAGAAATTGTGGATCCATTTTTTTCAAGAGAGCTTATCTGGAGCTTAGTTGGAGTGGTATTATCAGTTGGAGAATGTCAACATCAGGGACTGGAATGATCTTGCTGAAGCTTTCTATAAGCAGTATCAATACAATGCTGACTTAGCCCCCACTCGCATGCAGCTTCAGAGTATGTCTATGGGTGCCAAGGAAAGTTTTAAGGAATATGCTCAGAAGTGGAGAGATCTAGCTGGAAGAGTTCAACCCCCTTTGACTGACAGGGAATTGGTTGATATGTTCATGTGTACGCTGAATGGTCCGTTTTACAGTCATCTCATTGGAAGCTCATCATCTGGCTTCACTGAGTTGATCATGACAGGAGAACGAGTAGAGAATGGTATAAAGAATGGCAAGATCCAAGTGGGCACTTCTTCATCAGGTGCTGCAAAGAAGCCTCCCACTGGAAAGAAAGAATCCAATGCTGTTTATGGTCAACCTGATCGTAATAAAAGGCATCAGTCTGTTAGTGCAGTTCATATTTCAAATCCAACTCCTGCAACAACAGAGCAACCACAGGGCAACCAACAGAGGGCTAGAAGACAGTTCACGAAGATCAACATGTCAATGGCTCAGGCATTGCAACATTTGTTGAAGGCTGAACTTATTACTTTGAAAGAGGCTCCTCAAAATCCTAATGTTACCTCTCCCAGGTACAATCCCAATGCACGGTGTGCATATCATTCAAACTGTCAAGGACATGATACTAACAACTGCTGGATCTTGAAGAACAAAATTCAAGATATGATTGATGCTGGAGAAATTGAGTTTGACCCTCCAGGTACTCCAAATGTGATTACAGCTCCAATGCCAAATCACGAGAAGACGGTCAATGCCATTGATGAATATTTACATATCCATTCAGTTGCGGAGTTGACCACACCATTGTCTGTCATCAGGAGGAAATTAGTGCAAGCTGGGTTCTTTCCGGGTTGTCGTGAAGATTGTGTCTATTGTGAGTATAATCCAGATAAGTGTTGGAGGTTGAAGGACGGAATTCAACGTCTCATGAATAATTACACCATAGTGTTTGAAAGGAGACCATCTTCTGTGGAGAGTATGGTAGAGCATATTACTAGAGGTAAGAAGACTGAAGAAGTTGATATGGTTGACAAAGTACCGGTAAGAATCACTTCCAAGGGGCCTATTAAAATCACCCATCAGGGTCCAATCAGGATTACTGCTGAAGGTCCTGTGAAAGTTGTTGCTGAAGCCAGAGTTGCTCCTATGGTCATTACTACTCCTGGTCCTATTCCGTATACGTCTGACAAAGCTGTGCCTTGGCACTATGGGTCTGATGTTTACATCTATGGTGTTAAACAAGAGCCCTTAGTTGATGTGCCTGTTGATATTGATAATATTGCTGGATCTAGCAAGATCACACGTAGTGGAAGAGTCTTCTCATCTCCAGTTACTTCTAAGAATGTAGTTACTCCTGCTGCTACTTCCACCACTGATGCTCGGGGCAAAGGTCCTGTTATTGAGCCTGTATCTACTGATGTGCCAGCTGCTGATGATCTCTCTAAGCAGATGGAAGAAGTATTGAAAATCATTCGCAAGAGTGATTATGACATTGTTGATCAGCTGGGGCATACTCCCTCAAAGATTTCTATGCTGTCCTTGTTGTTATGTTCTGAGGCTCATGCCAAGTCCTTGATCAAGTTTCTGAAGACTGCTCATGTACCCAATGCTATCTCTGTTGACCAGTTTGAGAATTGTGTTGCCCACCTGACCTATGATAATGGGTTGGGATTTTCTGATGCTGATTTGACCCCTGCCAAGAGGGATCATAACAGGGCCTTGCATATCTCAATTGAATGCAGGGGCACTACCCTGTCACATGTGCTGATAGACAATGATTCCTCTTTGAATGTGTTGCCCAAGGAAGTCCTGAACAAGCTGAGTCCTGAAGATGTTGTGCTGAAACCCAGTAATATTGTGGTGAAAGCTTTTGATGGTTCTAGAAGGGTAGTACATGGGGAAATTGATCTTCCAATCAAAGTTGGCTCCCAGGTTTTTACTGCTACATTTTATGTGATGGATATTCGTCCTTCATATTCTTGTCTGCTTGGTCGTCCCTGGATCCATGGGGCAGGTGTTGTAACCTCTACATTACACCAAAAGTTGAGATATCCGGTGGATGGAAAGGTTGTTACTGTCTATGGAGAAGAAGAATACTTTGTCAGCCATGTAAACACTTTCAAGTATCTGGAAATGGAAGGTGAATACATTGAAACTCCGTGTCAGACGTTTGAAGTGGTTCCTTGGATTGTTAATGATTATGTAGCTCCTCCTGTTGTGAAGAAAGTTCCTGTGGTTACCAGAGTACCTCCAACAATGGCAATGGCCTCCCTCAATGATGCTAGAGCTGTGGTGGATAAAGGTGGTTGTACTATTTGGGGTCAGCTTCCTGATATTCCATACAAGTCTGACAAGTTTGGTTTGGGTTTCACTGCAGAGTCCCAGAAGGCTGTTCGTCGTGCTCGTGCTGTTCGTATCACCAATCAAGGGGTTACGAAAGATCAGATCAATGCTGTGGGAGACTATGATGAAGACTACAACTTGGATGCTTGGATTTTTCCTACTGTGGGTGCTGGACTCAATAACTGGAAAGCTGAAGATGTTATCCCTATCTCCTTTAGTCAGGAGTAAATACTATTACTGTGTTGTTGCTTTTAAGTTTGTAATTTCTTGAACAATTAAACTCTTAAGCCGTGTGCCTTACCCGGGGTACAATGGTGTGCTTGTTACGGGCTGTCATTTCATTTGCATACTTCATTCAATAAAATCAGTGGACGTTTCGTTTTCGTAAATATTGTGTTCCTTGTCTTTCTTTTCTTTTATTTTTGTTTTATCAGCTATGTGTTCTTACACACACCCACATCACTAAAATGCAGATCCTCATCCACTCTGGATCCTGTTGATAACAGTTCTACTATTGTCAATTATAATTTCGAGAATCCGATCTATCAAACTGAAGACGGAAATGAGGACGATTGTGAAATAACTGTAGAGCTTGCTAGGTTGTTACAACAAGAAGAGAAAGGTATACAGCCACATGAAGAGCCAGTCGAAGTTGTGAATCTGGGAACTGAAGAAAACAGAAAAGAGGTCAAGATAGGGGCTGATTTAGAGGACAGTGTCAAGAGCAGATTGATTCAGATGTTACGTGACTATGTGGAGATCTTTGCTTGGTCTTATGAAGATATGCCAGGGTTGGATACAAACATTGTGGTTCACCGTTTACCAGTGAAAGAAGATTGTCGTCCAAAGAAGCAGAAGGTTCGTCGTATGCATCCTGAGATGTCAGAGAAGATCAAGGCAGAGGTAATGAAACAGTTCAATGCAGGGTTTTTAGCTGTGACTTCTTATCCTCAATGGGTTGCAAATGTGGTGCCGGTACCTAAGAAAGATGGTAAGGTACGTATGTGTGTAGACTACAGGGATTTGAACAAGGCTAGCCCCAAAGATGACTTTCCACTTCCTCATATTGATATCCTGGTAGACAACACTGCTCAGCATAAGGTATTCTCTTTTATGGATGGTTTCTCTGGTTACAATCAAATCAAGATGGCACCTGAAGATATGGGGAAGACAACATTTGTTACACAGTGGGGCACTTTTTGTTATAAGGTGATGCCATTCGGTTTGAAGAATGCAGGGGCAACATATCAGCGTGCTATGGTGGCTTTGTTTCAAGATATGATTCATCATGAGATAGAGGTATATGTGGATGATATGATAGCCAGATCCCAGAATGAAGAGCAACATCTTGATCATTTGCATAAATTGTTTGAGAGGTTGAAGAAATACAAGTTGAGATTGAATCCAAACAAGTGTACTTTTGGAGTTAGATCTGGAAAGCTCCTGGGTTTTATTGTCAGTGGAAAAGGTATTGAAGTGGATCCTGCAAAAGTGAAAGCTATACGAGAGATGCCAGCTCCCCGTACGGAGAAGGAGGTTAGAGGTTTCTTGGGACGGTTGAATTACATTGCAAGATTTATTTCCCAGTTAACTGCCATCTGTGAGCCAATCTTCAAGTTGTTGAAGAAAGATCAAGTGATGGAATGGAATGATGAGTGCCAGACTGCCTTTGATGAAATCAAGAGATATCTGCTAGAACCTCCAATTTTGATGCCACCAGTTGATGGAAGACCCTTGATTATGTACTTAACTGTGTTAGACAACTCAATGGGGTGTGTGTTGGGGCAACATGACGAGTCTGGTCGAAAAGAGCAGGCAATATACTACCTTAGCAAAAAGTTTACCGACTGTGAAACAAGATACTCACTGCTCGAGAAAACTTGCTGCGATTTGGCATGGGCTGCTCGCCGACTAAGACAGTATATGTTGACCCATACTACCTTGTTGATTTCAAAGATGGATCCAATCAAGTGCATATTCGAGAAACCTGCTCTCTCCAGAAGAATTGCAAGATGGCAAATGATCTTGACAGAATATGACATACAGTACACTACTCAGAAGGCCATCAAAGGAAGTGTTGTTGCTGATCATTTGGCTCATCAAGCAGTGGATGATTATCAGTCAATGAGTTTTGAGTTCCCTGATGAAGATATTATGATTATTACCAAAGAACTTGGACAATATGACGGACCTGAACAGGGATCCTGATGGACTATGGTTTTTGATGGTGCCTCTAATGCACTTGGTAATGGTGTTGGTGTTGTGATTAGTTCCCCTGAAGGTTGTCATACCCCGATTACTGCCAGACTTTGTTTCTATTGTACCAATAATATGGATGAGTATGAGGCATGTATCCTGGGTATTAAAGCTGCTATTGATATGAAGATTCAGTTCCTTGATGTGTATGGAGATTCAGCCCTGGTAGTAAGTCAGATTAAAGGAGATTGGGATACCAAGCATGATAATCTCATTCCTTACAGAGAGCATGTGTTGTCTTTGATCCCACATTTCAAAGAGATTACCTTTGGACATATTCCACGAAGAGAGAATCAGTTGGCAGATGCATTGGCCACCATGGCATCCATGTTTGAGATCAGTTGGGATGATGAAGCTCCCAAGATTACTATTGATAGATTTGAAAAGCCTGCATATTGCAATGAGATTGACACTGAGGGGGAAGAGGAGAAGCCTTGGTTCTATGAAGTGAAAAGATATCTTGAAGCTCAAGAGTTCCCTGAAGGGGCGTCTGTCAAAGATAGAAAGTTTCTGAGAAGGTTTTCTGCTAAGTTCTTTTTGAGTAATGGCATTTTGTACAAGCGCAATCATGATTCAACTTTGCTTCGTTGTGTGGATAAGAAGGAAGCAATTGAGATTATGGAAGATATGCATGATGGGATCTTTGGCACTCATTCTAGTGGACATACTATGGCAAAGAAGATATTGAGAGCAGGTTACTATTGGTCTACCATGGAAGCTGATTGCTATCAACACTCCAGAACTTGTCACAAGTGTCAAATTTATGCTGATAAAGTCCATGTACCTCCATCACCATTGAATGTGTTGACGGATCCTTGGCCCTTTGCCATGTGGGGCATTGATATGATTGGTGAGATCAAGCCTACTGCTTCTAATGGGCATCGTTTCATCCTGGTTGCTATTGATTATTTCACGAAGTGGGTAGAGGCAGCTTCATTTGCGTCTGTTACCAAGAATGTTGTGGCTCGATTCATTAAGAATAACCTCATATGTAGGTATGGCATCCCTGAAAGGATTATCACTGACAATGGCTCTAATCTGAACAACACTATGATTACTGATCTCTGCACGCAGTTCAAGATTAAGCATCATAACTCTTCTTCGTATCGTCCAAAGATGAATGAGGCAGTTGAAGCTGCTAATAAGAACATCAAGAAGATCGTATAGAAGATGACTGTTACTTACAAGGATTGGCATGAGATGTTACCGTTTGCTCTTCATGGTTATCGTACCACAATACGTACTTCAACAGGGGCAACCCCATTCTCCTTAGTCTATGGTATGGAAGCAGTTCTGCCCATTGAAGTTCAGATTCCCTCCTTGAGAATTATGAAAGATGAAGGCTTGGATGAAGATGAGTGGATTCAGACTCGACTTGACCAGATAAATTTGATTGATGAGAAGAGGTTAGCAGCAGTTTGTCATGGCCAGATGTACCAGAAACGGATGATCAAAGCTTTTAATAAGAAGGTTAAGCCAAAGGTATATCAGGTTGGTGACTTGGTAATCAAGCGTATCATATTACCACAGGGTGATCCTAGGGGAAAGTGGACTCCAACATATGAAGGTCCATTTGTAGTCAAGACAGTGTTCTCAGGAGGTGCCATGATACTTACTACAATGGATGGTGAAGACTTCCCACAGCCTGTAAACGCAGACATAGTTAAAAAATACTACGCATGAAAAGAGACCCGCTAGGTTGACAGGCCTAGGCAAAAATAAGGGCATCCCGGCAAACCAAAAGGGTTTGGGCAAAAATTAGGGATATATATAAAAAGATGTACACCCGGCAAGCCAAAAACCTGAAAAGGCGGCTTGGGCAAAAAAGGGTATCCCGGTGGATTGAAAACCTGAAAGGGCAATCCAGGCAAAAGTTAGGGATTAAAGCGTATGACTATGTCTCGTTTGGATCACCCATGAAACTGCGACCAGTTGTGTTACTTACTCAAGCTCAAACAGATAAATCTCAATCCAATCATTTCCGTCTCAACAGCAGAAGATGAGAAACTTGAAGATAATGGCAATAGTAGAATTGAAACTCAATAGGATTGTTTCCCACATAGCTGATTTTCTTTGTTTTGTAAAAACTTTATGGCAAAATCCTCTTACTAGGGTTTATGTCTCTTTGTACAAACTTGCCCGTGTATGGGTCACTTTTTGATATAAATAAATTCCATCTTTGAATCCTGATTTACTTTTACCCTATTTACATAAGCGAAACGTCCATTGGTTGTGTTTGAATGTATGTATGCTTTTGAATATGATTGATGTTTACCAGAAATGCATGTATGCTTAATATGATTGATGTTTACCAGAAATGCATGAAAATGCAGTAATAGTATCTACTAAGGACAAACGAGGAAAGGATTTCAACGAAGCTTCGCCGGTTCATCTTTACAAAACAGCTACAAACCCTCAGTAGGACAATTCCATCTTCCTAAGTCTCATCTCCCCGGGAATTTATATCCATCTCTTTTATCCTCATACGAATATTTGGGAATTTACTTTCCAATAAGGGTACGACGAACGAAGACGGGAGGTTATATCCACCCTACTATCAAACGAAGACGGGAGGTTATATATACCTTGCTATCCCCAGCAGACGGGAGGTTATATATACCTTGCTATCCCCAGCAGACGGGAGGTTATATATACCTTGCTATCCCCAGCATACGGAAGGTTATGTATACCTCATCATCAAACAAGACGGGAACGAGTTCCTCATAGTCTTCAACAACGAATCGGGATTTATGTTCCCTGGCCAGCAGTTGTTATACGAAGATATCCAGACGTTTCCGACAGCGTCATATCATACATACATCATTTACATCATACCATAACATACATATCCATAGATACATAGTACATTACCTAAGCGCATTATATTATACATACATACATAATATATAAGCTAATACTATCATACAGAATGCTACCTTGTTTTCAGGTTAATTTTCCAGCAAACAGACTTGTGATTATCAGGACTGCTTTATCCTCCTGAAAGTTATCATCCATCAGGACTGCTTTATCCTCCTGAAAGCTTCTAGTACATCAGGATTGCTTCATCCTCCTGAAAACATTACTACATCAGGACTGCTTCATCCTCCTGAAGGCTTATTATCTCATCAGGATTGCTTTATCCTCCTGATAGCTCATCATTACCTCAGGACTGCTTTATCCTCCTGACAGCCTCTTATACCTCAGGATTGCTTTATCCCCCTGACAGCTTCTTTACATCAGGACTGCTCTATCCTCCTGAAAACATACTGTTACATCAGGATTGCTCCAGCCTCCTGAAAGCATATTATCAATCTCTCAAGACTGCTTCATCCTCTTGGAAGTATATTATTACCTCAGGATTGCTCTATCCTCCTGACAGCTTATTATTACCTCAGGATTGCTCTATCCTCTTGACAGCTTCTTACACATCAGGATTGCTCTATCCTCCTGAACCCTCCTTATACCTCAGGATTGCTTTATCCTCCTGACAGCTTCTTACACATCAGGACTGCTCTATCCTCCTGAAAACTTCTTATACCTCAAGACAGCTATATCTTCCTGACAACTATCATTACTACCTCAGGACTGCTTCATCCTCCTGACAGCTATCATTATACCTCCATATTTTGGACTGCTTTATCCTCCAAGAAATGTATCTAAATAACTTTTCTCCAAGTGGCATCTTTAAGCCCACTCAATCATATTCAACTAGCCATCTGTATCACTTTATGCACTGGTGAGTGCAAATTTTTGGGCTTTTGTGTTCAATCCCCTTCAACCTTCCAGGTCACGACTGGCAAACATACCAATCTAACCCCTCAGGTTTCAGAAAATTGAACAGGGGCAGCTGTTGCACCCCAAAATTTGCCCTCACAATACAAGACTTTTTGTGAGGTTCATGAAGTCTACAAGTCACTTCTTGAAGGTTCACAAGGTTCACAAGTTTCCCAATGCTTTCAAGACCTTTCATGAGGATCATGAAGTCTACAAGTCACTTTATGAAGGTTCACAAGGTTCACAAGCTTCTCAATGCTTTCAAGACCTTTCATGAGGTTCATGAAGTCTACCAGTCACTTTATGAAGGTTCACAAGGTTCACAAGGTTCACAATGCTTTCAAAACCTTCCATGAGGTTCATGAAGTCCACAAGTCACTTCATGAGGTTCAAAAAGTTCACAAGGTTCATAATACCTCCCATGAGGTTCACAAGACATTTTATGATGGTTCACAAGGTTCACAAAGTTCACAATGGGTCAGAAGAGTTGACAATTCCTTTAGACAATGCACCTCCTAAGCAGTGCATCCAAAACTAGGGTTTTGACTTTAATCAGGCTAAATGAACTTCCAAGACTTCAAGTGAGCTTCATAACATCTTATATGTGTGTAAGAACCCCCATGACAAGTTTCAAGACTTTTCTCAATGGTTTGCTCAGTCAGATGATCAGATAAGTCAAAATCAGTCGATGCAGTTAAAAAGTCAAACTGAGGTCAACTGTGGTCAAACCAAAGTAAAACTTCATGATTTTTTGCCAACATCAAGTATATGAATTAAAATTCATCATTTGATCAAGGGTTGATCATGATTCATCAAGGAGATTCCAGATCATCAAGAATCAGGAGTTTCTAAATTAGGGTTTCCTCAGTAAAAGTCAATTGAACTTTGACCAGCCATAACTTTCACATACTTCATCACCAAGTCTCCACTCAAAGCTCATTTTGAAGGAAATTGAATTCTCTACAACTTTGTGTCTCACAAGCCAAGCCCAAAAATGCTTCATTTGGAAGGTATGACCTAAGACATTATAGGTCCTTTTGAAAGTCAACAAAAAGTCAACAACTTCAAAAGGGCATAACTTGAGATTGGTAAATGATATGGACATGAAACCAGTGGGGTTGGTTAGAGGACTCTTCAAGCTTTCCAAAATGTCCAAGAACACCCTCATAGCATTAAAATTGAAGGATATGTGCCCTTGCAAAGTTGGGAAATTTTGAGTTGGTTTATGATGAAAAAGGAGGTCTAAAACCAATTTCTCCCAAATGGGCTTGTCAAATGATGACCCAATCCATACAATAGCTTCATGCACGACCCAAACCATTAAAAATCAGATTTTTATTATTTTTATTTTTATTTATTTTGATTTAATTCATTAAAAATCATTTTAAATAAAAATAAAATATGAAAATCAAAGATTTGATTTGGATCAAGCTTCTAGAAAGTCTTAAATTTGATTGGAAGTGAAGAGGAAAGAAATCATGAGGTTTAGCCAAAAATAGCAAGCATTCACACACGAATATTTGATTTTTAAGGCATGATCATTGTGGATCTTTTCATATCAAATTCTTCACACAACCAATCAATTTTTTGACCTAAAATCAATCATCTATAAGTACTAAACACAACCCTAACATGAATTCACGGATTCAGCAGCCTCAAGAGTAAGTTCCATATTTCAAAAATTCAAGCCAAAACTCACATTCGGTTTTCAATTTACAGGGCATTTGAAGGTAAAACAAGAACATAGCAAGACTCCTTGGACTTCCCTGATCATGAATCATCACTCATATGCATCAAAACCATGCCATATTGTTCAAACCGAACCATGATTGTTCTTGAATTTGATTTTTTCGATTACACTAATTCACTGCATATTAATGAATTTTGCTTGCCTAATATTGTTTGTGATGTTGTGTAGATTGTTTCTGGACAATTGAATTAAAGTTTCATGGCCTGAATCGTAATCCACCATAGTTAGGGTTTCGGCCAAGAATTAGGGTTTTATGAGTTACGAAACATAAATGAATTCTAAGACCATGGATTGATTCGAATGGACCTCTGGATTATGTTTGTGGTTTCAATTTTACGAAATTTTGCGTTTTTGTTGATCATTGAGTTTCGTAGGTATTGCTGCAAGTTGATATTCGCAGGAAAATTCCCAGTAACTTTCGCAGGTAAATTCGCAGCATCAGAGGTTGAAGATGAAGCTATGCTGGCGCCAAAATTCAATTTGAATTTCTATCTTAAAATATAATGAATTAATCCTGTTTATATTTCACAAGTGAATGCTTGTCTCAGTGGTAAGGCTGGCTTGTGTACTGCGTGAGTTCACTGGTTCGAAACCTGGCTTTGTGCATATTTTTTCTTATTTTTCAGGTTAAACATGAAACATAATATATTATGATTTCTTGCCACACCATTAGCAGATTTGCTCACCTAGCTGGGATGGTCATGTGCGTATGCGTTAGCTTGGGAGGTCCTGGGTTCAATCCTCCCCCAGGCCTTTTGCTTCTATTTATTTTTCCTGATTTTTCCAGACAAGGAACAAAACCAATTTCACTCTCTCTTCTATTGCTTATGCGCATGGTAGCCTGGTGGTTGTTGTTGTTGCTGGTAGGCAGGATGTCATGGGTTCAAACCCAGCCAGGTAAGTTCTTTTTACCATTTTTCTGTTTTAATTTATTTAACTAATTTGCTTAATTGTTTTCTTATTATTAATTAAAAAATAAATTATGCATGTATATATATTTAATAAACATCTAAAATAACATTTATATTTTCTAAAGTTCTAAATTTCTGTTTTTTTAATTCAAAAATTATTTTCTTTATTATGTAATTAAATTATAATATATGTATATTTATTAAAATAATTTTGTATATTAGATTATAAACCCTAAAAAAATATTTTCTAAACAAACTCTAATTTTGTAAACCCTAATTTATTTTCTAAATAGCTATTAAAAACCTAATTTTATTTTCTAATTTTTGTACATATTTATTTAATATAATTAAATTTTGTAAATATAATTATAACCTATTTTCTTTATATAATATGCAAATATTTTTATAATTTGTTTGTAATCTAAATTATATATATAAATAATTTTTAATACATGTTTAGAAATAATTAAACCCATGATAATTGAATTTTGTAATTATAATATGTTCAAAAATAATTCAATAATTTGCACATAAATTAAAATGTTATAATGATTATTTAATTATTCATATTTCCTCTTATTTTTAAATAATTGTCTATATTAAAAATCTAATCTTTTGTTTATTATTTTAATTATGTTCTTACTAATTCCATTTATTTTAATTATTGTTATTATTACTAACCATATTATTACTAATCCATTTATTTTATTATTATGCTTATTATTATTATTTCATTAACCTTATTTATTTTAATTATTATTACTAACCCCAATTATAATTATTTTTGCTTATTATTTATATTTTTTGCTTATTTATTTATTTTGCTATTTATAATTAATTGCTTATTATTATTATGTAAATGCTCCTGGATGTAAATTTTTGTAAATATTTAAATTATTTAATTTGCTTGCTATGGTTAGTAAAATAGGGAGTGTAAACACGTATTATATTTAAAATTGAATTTAGACCATTTTAATTATAAGATAAATTAAATTAAACACTCACACACGTAAGTCGATTTTTAATCGCCACCTCACTTTCTAGGGTTGCCTCTCATTGTTGCCTATTCAAAAAGGTCAAGTGGGGTGTATAAAGCAAGTCCCTTAAAAAGAAAAGTCATCAAGTCCCTTAAATGGTTGCCTTCAAAAAGATCTTGTCCCTTTCTAATAATGATGACAGACCCTCCTAATTGCTTAATACACCCTACAGTTGCCTTCATTAACAAATGTCCCTCATATGTCCCTCACATCCAAGGTAATGACTACCTATTCCTTAATAATAGGGATAGTCTTACCACTTAAAGGATAAAGAACAGAAAGACTTAAAACTTTAGGGTAGGTTCCTCATAGTTGCTTGCTCACTTCATTTAAAAAAAATTTCAAACACTTCATACTTTCAAACAAATTTTCAAACACAAGTTTTTACGCATTCGTACATGGATCATTATTAACTCTTATGAAAATTTCTATTCACACACTTCACCTTTTCAAAAAAACAATTCAAAGTGAGCTAAGTAACTAAGAGCCCATGGATAACCATGGATGTAAAGGGTGCTAACACCTTCCCTTTACATAACCTACCCCCCGGACCCAAAAATCTTTTAAAAGGTCTTTCCTGTTCTTTTATGCCTTTCCTTTGGATAAAATAAAAGTCGGTGGCGACTCTTGCTATCCGCAACATAACTAAAGTCAGTTCTCCCACCGTGTTACAACATTGAACTCTTGCCACATCTAATTCAAAGCTCTTTGGTGGTTCCTAAGCCTCTCAAGCAGTTTCCAGAGCCGTACCCATCAGGGTACAATCCTCATGAGCAGTGTGGATATCATGGTGGATCGATGGGGCATTCAACTGAAGATTGCAAAGCTTTTCAAGCCAAAGTACAACAGTTGATCGACAAGGGCTACATATCCTTTCTAGAAGGAAGCTTGGTTGTGCACGTCAACCTCTTGCATGATTGAGTTCAAAGACTGCGGAGAAGCATCTCCTGATTTTAGTGGTCCACACAAAAAGATGTCATCAGAGTTGGTGATCATTGTATCCTTTTATCATTTGCATTGTAGTTTCTTTCCTGTTAGCAGCTACTTGTCTTTTAAACATTGTTATTTTGAATGGTAATGTTAATGTAGTGATTTTGCACTTTTTGAATCAATTATGTCGCATTCGCTCATTTTTCTTTACTTGCATTGAAAAACAAAAACAAAAAAAATTGCATCCATTTACCTCCCATTTATTTCACTGTTGTTTAGCAGGTTCGAGGGAGGATGATGACAACTGAATACCCATAATTGTTCAAGGTATGCTTTCAGGGTAGAACCTGCTGACAATGTACAGGCATTGCTTCAATTCCCAAACACCGGAGATATAAGGGAGATAGACCCTCGTCAACCCCTTTGAGCCTTGAAGTAGGAGTTTCTTTCTAAACAGAAAAACCCTCACATCTAACCCGGGACAGGGTAGTCATCAGTTAATTTGACCGAGCGTTCAAATTTCCGAAGGAGTGTGCATCCGAGGATCCGTTACCTTTTATTCATCATACCTCAAGAGGTCAAGAGATGTGAAACCACAATGGTTATCCCTCACCAACAAAGGAATGAGGCAGTCATTACTCTTTCAAGCAAGTCAGACAACCAGTGTCACACGATTTGTTCAACAAAAATTAAAAAAAAAAAGAGAAATAAATCCTGCTAAGTAGAAAAAAAATGTGCGAAAATATATGACTTAGGCAAAAGTTAGGGCATCCCGCTGGACTTCAAAATCGAAACATTCAGAAAGAATCAGTCTAGGCAAAAGTTAGGGAGTAAAAATCATCAGAAAGAAAATCGTCCATTAGAGCAAAGTCGTGTGACCAGACACAAAGTCGGAAGGGGAGACTGTTACTCCAAGAAACCTCATCGGTGTGTAGACCGTCAATGTCATTGGTTCCTCAACTATTACAAAACCCTTCCGAGAGGTGAGCGCTTAAGTCGAATTGGCTGAACTTAGGACTGAAGAACATCAAGGAGAATGGGTGGGCACAGATAAACTTTGAGCCATAAATCTTTCTTTCTAAAACCGTGAACCAAGCCACGTTATAACCCTTAAAAGTCCTAATTGAATCAGGTTCAATTCTGAAAGCATACTGCGACAAGGTTGCATAAACTGACTCCTAACGATTCGCTAACTCAGCACTACATTTGGGCTAATCGTCCATTCGTCACACACTGTCACAACATTAAAATAAATAAATTTTCAAAACTTGCATGTGTACTGCATTAAAATTACCATTTGTAAATGAATAGTTTTAATTGCAAGTCAGCCTGTGTCATCAGGGAAGTTCTTACAAAGAGCAATCAGAGGAGAATTTGATCATTCAACAATGATAGCCAGAATCGAGAGCATCTTGTTAGCCTATGGATCAGGGGCATGTTATTAAGTCATTTCGTTGACCAAGGAATCAGTCAGTCTAATGCAAGTTCCCAAGCATCAGTTGATTGAAGGGACATCATTCAAAAGTCAGTTGATCAGAAGTGAATCTACCAAACAGGGGCAGGCCACCCAGAATTTCTGTTGGCCAAGGGTGAATTCTTCCAATGCTCAGTCAGAATGAGTCAAGTCGCTTCCACGCTCATACCGGGACAGGACACTTCCAGAGGTCACTGAGTGCAACTCTCCTCGAGAGAACATCCAAGTCCGCCATGCCAGGAATTGGATAATCAGTGACAGTCTGTTCAGAGACTTACCAGACAGGGGCAACTTTAGCTACACAGAGCATGTTATATCAGTGATCTCCGAGTTCAAGACGAGTATTGGGAAATCGTGCTACCCACCCTCGCCTTTGTCACCCTTCTCAAACAGAAGCCTTGTCACTAAGACTTTTCTCCCCATCCTTGGGAGCTTTTCTAGCTTTTCATAAGCATTGCATAAATCATTTGCATACGTTACTCATGCCGCTCGAGCATATAGAGCATATGCATCATATTCGCATCAAGCATAACCCCCGCAACATCAGATCTCATCCAGGGCCTCGTAACCCCAACTTCTTGACGTCTCAAAGTCCAGTTCTCGTCTGGCAAACCGTTTTAAAGTCCAGTTCTCGTCTGGCAAAACTTTTCAAAGTCTAGTCCTCGTCTGGCAGACAAACCCAAAGTCCAATTCTCGTCTGGCAAACCCACTTCAAATACCAGTTCTCGTCTGGTAGGCGAATCTTTTAACCAGTTCTCGTCTGGTCACCTTTTCATTTAACCTGTTGAATTCCAGTTCTCGTATGGTAGTCATTCTTTTCAGAGTCAATTCTCGTTTGACAATGAACCTAAGGAGTCAGTTCTCGTCTGACGACTTATTCTTTGCCCATCAGTTCTCGTCTGTTGGCCTGCCTTCAATAAACCAGTTCTCTTCTGGTACTTCACCTTTAAAGTCCAATTGCTTGACAACCAACAGCAGAAATATCTATCAGTCTGGCCTTACACCCAACCAGCCTTGTTTCTTTTCCCGTAGCTTGCATATTCATATCCTTAGCGTACATTTACATCTGGCATCATTTGCATGGCATTTGCATACCGCATGGTTCCTGTTTTCTCTGATGTGGAACAAGAACCGTTGCAAGGCGCAATCTGGGGCAGTTATCTCAAAATATGATGAATCTATGCGAGAGTTTGAAGACACTGGGGCAATTCTGGATGCCGGGTCTTCTGTAAAATCCTCTGGGACAATATTTTCATAGAAGGTGCAGTCTGAGGCATAATTGAGGAGTTAAGGGAATGCTTGTTCACTCTTGATAATCAGTATGCAGCTGTTGAGCTCAGAAGTTTGAAGCACTGTGTTAATTCTCGAGGAATGTCTGGTATTTATTTTACCAGTATGGTTTTGGAAGTTTATTCCCCAAGCAGAGAATTTTCTTTCAGCCGACAAGGTTTCCTCATGAGGAGTTGGTTATTCGTGTTCAGTCAAGGTCCAATTTTCATTGGCATACCTTTCCAACACAGTCATCGTACTATACTTGGGGCATATTTTGACTTACTTGATTCTCCAGCAAAGTCTCTCCTCAGCAGAGCATTGCCAAATATGTTTCTCCGTCAGTCCAGAAGGTTGACACATCCCCAGCTGAGTTAGAGCAGACGATATCCCCAGCAGAACTTCAAGGCTAATTGAATCGTTCTCATCCCCGAGCGGAGCTTACTTTCCACAGTGAAGTTTTCCCAGCAGGCAGCTGAAAGCCTTACTTCCCCACAGAGCTAGAATTGTCAGAATTCTCTCCTCGGCAAGAGTTATTTAACCCAGCATCTTCCCCAGCCAAGTCTGAAGATGACCTGTCCCCACAGAGTTCATATTTGATTTTCACTCGTCTGTGCACTTTCCCCAGTAGAGTCTATATCTACTAGCACTCGTCTGTGCTCGCATCTTTATTTGATGCTCATCCTCTTTCAGCACTCGTCCGTGCCTTTTCCTCAGCAGATTCCTCTTTATTTGAGGTATTCCCCAGCACTCGTCCGTGCTAGCATCTTTATTTGATGATCGTCCGCAGCTCTCGGCACTCGTCCGTGCTTATTAGTCTTTGAAGTTTTTTCCCCAGCGAAGTTGCCTGTACTCGTCTGTGCGCGCATCTTCATTTGGTGCTCGTCCGCATCCCTGTAGCACTCGTCCGTGCATTTTATTTTCGATTCCTCTTTATTTGAGGCATATCCCCAAGAAAGTCGCCAGTACTCGTCTGTGCTCGCATCTTTATTTGATGCTCGACCGCATCTCTTAGCACTCGTACGTGCTTGTTACTCCTTTGAAGATTGCTCGTCCGCATCCTTCGACACTCGTCCGTGTCAATTACTCATCTAGTGCTCGTCTGCACGCCCCGGCACTCGTCTGTGTTGGATTTCTGGTATTCGTCTATACCAGTGATTGATACTCGTCCGTATCATTATCAGAAGCACTCGTCCGTGTTTCTTGGATCATCGTCCGGTACTCGTCCGTATCGTCGACTTATGACACTCGTCCGTGTTTCTTTGATGATCATTCCAATGCTCGTCCGCATTGAAGAGGTTGAAAATCCTGACGGTGGGATTAAAACGTCAAAACCATTTCCGAAACCTGCGTAAGGGTTATCCGAAGAAGACTCGTCCGTCTTATTCCACTTATCTGCGTAAGGATTCGTGAAGAGGATTCATCCATCCTAGTTGCATGTCTGTCCCACAGACTTATATGCATTCCCGGAACCTGCGTAAGGGTTATCCGAAGAAGACTCGTCCGTCTTATTCCACTTGTCTGCGTAAGGATTAGTGAAGGAGATTCGTCTATCTCAGGTTACTTTGAAGATTCTTAAGGGCTCGTCCGCTCTCTGCACCTGGCGTCACAGGTCATTCGAAGACTCGTCCATCTCATGATTCATCAGAAGTTTTGGTTTCGTTGGAAGGAGCTCGTCTGCTCATCTTTCAGCTCAGTCGAAACGTCGTTGGATTGGGTTTATTTCCCAGTGTTGCATTCTTCGTCAAAGTGCAAATTTCAGGGTCCTTTTGGTATTCAATCACTGTTTATCTCGAACGTTTGATAGCCGTTGCTCTCAACCTTTTCAGATTAACAGCTGATTGAATAGGGGCAGCTGTAGACACCCTAAATTTGCCCTCTGGCTTTTCTAGTTTTATTTTGGCTATTCGTTTTGCATCTCATCTGCATTTCCATTAGATCATTAACATTTAGAATTCATATCATGTGCATAAGACATGGGATCAGGGTCATCTGAAGGATTAGAGTCTCACGCTATATTTGCAGGTTATCAAGAGAATTCAAGGTTTAAGCTATACAGACATCAGTGGTGTCATTCTCTTATACTTCTGTCACCGTATTAGTGTTTATTTCCCTATTTAGGCGGTACTCAAGGATTTCATGGTTGCAAGGACTATTCATTATGCATCTGGCTCATCATTAGGCAATTTTCTCCTTCATCAAGTTACAAGGCCATTATTTTCTTCTCAGCATATCAGGCTATTTCTTTTCCTCAATAAGAGTATGATACAAGTGGTGTAGGGTTTCTCGTCCTTTGTGTGGGCTTGTTGATTATTATTGATTGAAGACGATGTTTAGAATTTGAGGTCAGAGGCATTTTGATGTTCGTAATACAAGAGATTCAGTTGCGTACATACATTGCGATTAAAGCATTGATGTCCATTCATTTGTTTGTGGCTTGTTGCTAGCGGTTCAAGTTGGTTGACTTTTGAGTTTTGTCGAGGATACAGAGGCGAGGTGTGTTGGAAGTTGGATATGGGTTTAGAATTTTAAAATCAGTCGTGCGAGCTATTTGCTATTAAAGATCTAAGTCCATAAACCATTCTATCCATTTCAATTTAATTTGTGGCCCATTGTCAATCCATGTCCATATCTTTTCTTTCTTTTTCTTTCTAATCTAATTCCATTTTCAAATCAATTTTGTCCAATAGAAACCATTTGTCATTATTCCAAAAAAAGAAAATCTTGTTCTTATCACCATTTAATTCAATTCATTTTTTCTTTACCATTTTTCCCGTTTTATTCATGTTCCACAAATATCCAAAGAAACTCCTTTTTTATATTTTTAGTATTATCATTTATTTTTTTCTTTTAATTAGAGACTCATTAAGGCCAATTATGCTATTTCCCACCCATTTACATACACAAACCAACCAACATTGTTTTGTTTTCTAAAAGGTGAAATGCTGTTGAAATTTACAATAAAAAACCTCACACGGCCCCATCCACACTTCAGCCAATTCCAACAACGAATTTTTCTTACACCAATTTCCGCAAGACCAAATTTTGAGACCACAACAATTACAACTTTTCTTTTGTTTTCAAAAATCAGTAGCACACATTTTTGCCACTCTTAACATTCAGAGTTGCACACACCCACACAAGCAGTAGCAAACTTTTCCTCCCACTACACTCACACACTCACAGTCACGCACTACACACTTGCAACATATTCATTCTCACAACAAATTTGCGGTCCCCACTCTGCTCACACGTACAATTCGGGCAGCACACTGACAAAAGCATAAAAAACCAATTTTCCTCCATCTCACAAGGCAGCAGACCACCCAACTTTCACAAAACTTTCTCAGCAACAACTAATTGCATTTTTGCTATAACAAACACACGCACTCTGCACAATCCGGACACCATATTCACACCAACATCAATAGAATCACCCACACAAAAATACAGCTTTCTTGCTCTCCCTGAACTCATCCCATCATCAGTGAATTCCAATCCATAACACACAAACAACAAGCCTGGACCCTTTCCATTTCAACAACCTCTTGCAACCTTCCTCAACAATAAACCAAACCCAGCAACTTTCTTCA
The DNA here is from genome assembly GCA_963966055.1 of Lathyrus aphaca. Taxonomy (NCBI): domain Eukaryota; kingdom Viridiplantae; phylum Streptophyta; class Magnoliopsida; order Fabales; family Fabaceae; genus Lathyrus; species Lathyrus aphaca. The sequence goes on from OZ014523.1 coordinate 474,217,038, forward strand.
ATCTTCAACCACCGAAAAAAACAGCAACGAACCTCTTCCAATTCATCAACCAAACCTCCATCTCATCTTCAAAACATCACCGGATCCTTCAACCCTCAACCAACCTCCATAAACCACAATTTCAGAAACAACATCAAGGCACAAATCAACAGAAGGAGAAGAGTGAAATCGAGATTGACAAGAGAGTTTCGAAAAATCCGAAATAGAACAAGCTAATCGCTCACCATCGTTGGTTTTCTGTTGTGATTTCGCGACGAGGAGGGAGACCGCGGTCTGAGAAGGAGGCGCAAACGACGAGATCGAAGAGAGAGACGGCCGGTGATTCAAGACGTAGACGCCGCGACTCCGATTTGAGGAAGAAGGCCGGAGATCGGCATCGCCAAGAGGAGGTTACGGTGATGGTCGCCGTGTTGTTCAAGAAGAGCATCGTAATGCTCGACGATGATGGTGTTGCCAAAGCAGCGGCGGCAGGTGCATTGTTCGATTTCGATGATGGCGGATGTTGCTTGATGATGACTTTGTGACTAATTATTTTCGTGATTTGTGTGGACTAATGAGACCTTTGGATGCCATTTGGATTTAGACTTTGATTTTGCACGGACTTTAATTCTGGATGATGGATGCTTGCACTTGACTTGGGTCTGATGCCCTGATATTTGACAATTTGTGCTTGAACTGTTGAATCTTCTTTAGACTTGAATTTCTTCCTGAGTTTCTCTTGCGCGTTTTGAAGAGGCAACGGACCTTCTCCGTTAGGTAACACTGAGGCCCGATTTTACTGGTTGCATGTTGCTGCATCTGGAAGTCCTATTGGTGTAGGCTCTGTTTGTGCATTATTCATCTTCTCCATATCGCATTCTCATCTCTTTATCTTATCTCCATTTCGCATTCTCATCTCTTTATCTTATTTCTTCCTCATCTTCTTTATCTCTTGCCTTGCGTGAGGTGTGTTTAGGCCACCATGGAGCTTCTCCTTTCATCTTTCTCTTCTTCTTTCTTTCTTCTTTAGGATAGTGAGCCTCACTAACCTAGGACCATCCGAGCATGTGAATATTAGTATTAGACTTTTCCCGATTAGCTTTTACCTTTTTGTTCTTTTGGTTCTCTTCTCTTCTCATCTCATAAATCATAAAAAACACTTAATAATGTTTGAAGTGATGTTTTGATCCATAGCCTTATCCCATGAGGTATGCTTGTAGTCTTCCCATCTTGGGATAGTACAAGTTTACCTTGTGATGCACAAGTCTGATCAAGATATCTTCTTCATAAAAGAAAAGCATAAAAAACACTTCTTCATTTGTAAATAACCAAAAACACTTAATAATTAAGCAGGTTAGTGAGCCTAGGCCCTAATCTTTGGGTTCAAGTTTTGGGGATCTTCTCCTTACTTGAGCGTGCTTGTTCTATTATTCCATCTTGGAATGTAGTGACAAGTGCACATTCCATTGATGAGAGCTTGAGTTCACTTCCTTGCGACACACTCATAAAAGCTTCTAAAAAACACCAAACAAACAATAAGCGTCTTTCCTTCGGGAATTCTTTTCTCACCTCATTCGCTCTGTACGCGAACTTGTTCCTACTTCTCATTTGCAAGACGGTAACGCACTCGCCGTCCGAGCCTGCAACACCTGAGCAATGGCATAGGCAGTTCAAGCCTTTAATTCACAAGCAATTTTCCTCTTAGTACCCCTAGTTAGGGGAACTACGGCGTCTCTGATCCTCATTATCCTGATGAGGTACGTAGGCAGCGCGGTAGGGCCCGTTCGAGCACAATCTTTATTTTCCCTACATTTTTTCTTTTTTTTTTCTCTCTTATTTCAGTTCTTTTCCAGTTCTAGTTTCTTTTCCTTTTCATTTCTTTTGCTGCAGTTTTCATAGGACCTGTGTCCTTCCTCTTTCTTTCTTCTGGTTTGTGCAGCATTACCATTCCCTTTCTTCGGGATAAAAATGCCTGGCTGGCGACTCTATTCTTTTTTCCGCGCCACTTTCGCGTTTGTACCAGGATGGAAATCCGGGGAGCGACACATGGAAGTGTAGCTAATTGAAATTGGACCAAGAACACGATCAGCTTGTCGAATTCTTTGTGAATAAAGCCTTTGTTGTGGTTGAGCATTCTATTATTGATGTTGCTTTGAGCGCCTAACAGGCCACTTCACTTTCTTACTTGGGTTCGACCGAGGAACAAATGAAGGTTATTGTTGTAACCTCTTTGAAGACTCAGCCTGAGTATGACTTCAAAAGAATAAAAATTGACCATCTCTTTAGTATTCATACATGCACCATATTTTAAAACTTTCAACCCAGACAACCCGAAATTAATTACTCTTTCTTCAATAAAATCTTGCATTTGATGCATGAACGCCCTGCAATCATTAATATCATGTCCCAGAGCTCCGGAGTGAAAACACAGTAAGCGTAGGGATTCCAACCCTAGGGAAGCTCACTAGAAGGAGGAAGTAGCTCGCGACGCTCAATCAATACCATTTTAAGCAATTGTGGGCACAACTCATCATAAGACATGGGCACAAGATCAATAACCCTTTCTTGCTTTTGTCGAAAACAGATTGCTTCCACTGGAGGAGATACAACTGAAACCTGCTGAAATCCTTCTCTAGGAGACCAAGGTGTAGGAGTCAAGGAGGATCCTTGATAAAGAAATAAAGCACTCCCTTCTTTGGCAACAACTGGTGTAGGATCATTCATCTCATTTGTATCCAGCAAGGAGAAATTGATCTCTGTCTTATGCTCTTCTTGACTACCAAGTGGTGATTGTTGGTGAGAAGGATCAAAATGTGGAGGAAGTCCACCTAACAACTCTTGATTCAGCAGAAATCCCAAAGAGATGGGAGAAACAAGACCTTATGTTGGAGAAGCAGACAACTAACCACTTTCTTTCTTCAGTAAAGCATTCATGATCCCTGTAAGCAACTTCATCTGTGTCTTCATCAATTCTAACTCTTCCTTCAAGAATCTTTGACCCTGAGATAAAGCTTGCTCTTCTGCTCTGAACTGCACCATCTGGGTCTTCATTTCAGTTACCTCCGCCCGGAGTTATTCCGAGTCCATACCCTGAGAGTTCTGATTCGAGCTATCCATTTTGAAGAGAAACCCAATCAAGATAAGAATCTGTCTCTGAACACCTGTCAGGAATGCAAAAATGTATGTAAATTCCATGTTCGGTTATTTCCCAGAGATCTATCTGTTTTAATTCACATTTTGATACACAAGAAATTCAACTATAGGATTCACATATGGGATCCTCGGAAATAAATGAGCATGTATGTTGAAATTCCATGATGTCATGTATGCAACTGGAATGTGATCAATGATTGGTGTCTGTCTGGATACAGGATACTGAGAGCCAAGAGCCAAGTGATCTGAAACCCAAAACTCTGAATGGTAACCCTCAGATAAGAACTCAAAACCAGATAATCAAGAATTTCAGAACCACAGTAACCAGATCAGAACATAAGACCACATTGATAACCAGGGTATGTTGAAGTCACGGGCTCCTGCAAAACCTATAAACACCTCCTAATCTCATTGGTGCACTCCAGGTCAAACATCACGGGCTCTCAAAGCCGAATAGCAATAATATGTTCATAATTTCCGAGAAATGGCTCATAACCAAATCAGGGAATTGGTTAAGAATTATATACTACTCATGGAGGTCTCGGCGTGAGTCCGGAAAAAAACTAGCATCCCCTATAAGTCCCCAGCTTCAAGCGCTGAAATCGAGAAAAAATAGTACATGCAGCCCATGGGATACAGTACTATCTTCATACGACCAGATGCTTTGACTGGGTTCCTATAAGAGAACCAGGCCATCCTATGCGAGATCCCAGTGGGCCCTCGGGTGTGAATGGGTTTGCCAAAAAATGTGGTCTGCCACTGTCACCACTGGAGAGGGTTGTTTCCACAAAGGTCCTCAATGATCGGTCCCCAGATGCACATAACTATCGAGGTTCTGTAATTAAGTAGGGAATATCCCTATATCAAGACATTTCCAAGACGGTCGCAGTCTGGGTGTGGAACTCACTACTACCCGCATGACAAGATGTCATGAAGCCAAAGTGAATGTCCATGTTAAGTCCTAGGGTGCACTTGAGCCCCGATTACGAGCTCATCTCACAGTAATAATCCCCAACCCACCAAAAGAAAACTAGTACAACCAGACAGTCCAGTATATTCATATGATGCATGAAAAATAATACTGAAAGCAGTAAATAAAGCTATAAATAAAGTTGTTAATAAGCAACAGTAAAATAAACACGAAACAACAAACATAAAACACCCAATGAAACAGAAACACGCAAGTGCTAGGAGAGACTCTCAAGGGAAAACCAGAGATTCTGGGTTTGATCCCTAGCAGAGTCGCCAGCTGTCCCTCCCTGGATTTCTATCCTGGTACAAACGTGAAAGTGGCGCGGAGAAGGTAGAGTCGCCAACCAGGAAATTTTATCCCGAAGGAACGGGAATGGTAATGTTGTACAAATCGAAAGAAGAAAAGGAAGGACAAAGGTCCTGCGAACCAAAGAAATGGGTTCGGAGTCGGTTATGACCTTGGAAGGTATTACCACCCCAAACTGTCCTCTGTACCCGACAAGATCCATGCTTGCAAAGAAACTGTTTCAAAGGGTGAAGAAATGAAAGTTGTTGCAAAGGAAATACTAAAACTGGATAAGAAAAGAAATGAAATGGGGAAAATGTAGGGAAAATAAAAGAGTGCTCAAACAGGCCCTACCCTATTGCCTACGTACCTCATCTGGACATGAGGATCAGAGACGCCGTAGTTCCCCCAACTAGGGAAGAAAATGGCTTATATTTTGATGCTTGAACTGATTATGCCAATGCTCAGGTGTTGCAAGCTCATTTGGCACGAGTGTGTTACCGTCTTGCTAAGAGACAAGTAGAAGCAAGTTCTTTCGTTTAGAGTGAAGAGGTGAGAAGAGAATTCCTGAAGGAAAGATGACTATTCTTTGTTTGTGTTTTTTAGAAGCTTTTATGAGTTTGGCACAAGAAAGTGAATTCAAGTCCTTTTTAATGACATGTGTACTTATTACTACATTCCAAGATTGAATGAGAAATAAGCACACCCAAGTAAGGAGAAGACCTCCAAGACTTGGTTCTAGAGAATAGTTCCTAAGCTCACCAACAAACTTAATTTATTAAGTGTTTTTGTGATTTGAAATAAAGAAGTGTTTTTTAAGATTTTTTGTGTGAGGATGATCTCATGATTAGACTTGTACATCATGCTAGACAAGTTTGCACTATCCAAAGATGGGATGAATACAAATTCCCCATGGAATAAGTCCATACACACAAGACTAACTCAACCATTAAGTGTTTTTTAGGTTTTTGTTTGAAGATGAGAAAGAGAGAGCACCAAAAGGATCTCAAAGGTAAGAACTAAAGGGGGGAACTAAGAATCCTAAATGTTATCATGAATAGAAGCCCTAGGTTAATGAGGTTTAAAGTCTATCCTAATAAAGAAGAAGAAGAAGAAGAAGAAGAAGAAGGAAAGAAAAGGAGAAGAAGGAGTTAGAATACAACTTACTTATCTAAAGAAGCTAAGTTGTTTCTAAAAGGGAAGAAAGAAGTTGAACATTGATGGACTAGGAACATCACAAACACAAGTTGAGAAAGCATAAAAGAAAAGGAAGAAAGAGATTGAGATATGGAAGCATCCACGACTCCACACTTACCATAGCCCCTTAAACTATTAGAAGTATTCACAAATGGCAAGAGAAGTTCAAACATGTTCAAGTCATGGCAAGATAAAAGGAGTGAAAGAAACCCCACAAACAAAAAGCAAGCAACATGGGAGAAGTAAGATGAAAGCATGTGATTAAAAGAAGCAAACAAGTTAAGAATCAACTATCAAATTCAAAGTCAGAACCTATACCTCATGAATATGTGCCTAATAAGAAGATTCAATCATCAAAGAAAGCATATAAACACATATTAAGGAAAATGAAGGAAATAGGAAGATGTGTGTGGTGAAATGAAACATGATTCATGATTGTGGAAAGGTGTGACTTAGTGCACAAGGTAAGCATGGGACAAGCAAAGGTGAGGCTCACATATCACAACCAGGGGTCATATAACATGTTATCAAGCATCACACAAGACCTTAATTTATAGAACAAGTTCCTTCATAATCAAGAAAACAAGCATGGTTCAAAGTAATCTCAAATCAAGTCATACAAAGCTCAAACCTCAAACAAATAGTAAGCATGCTTTCAAAAAATAGGACATTAAACAACAAAGCATCTTAAACACATACAAACTTCAAGGCAAAAGCACAAGCCAAGAATTAGAAGCAAAGTCCATCAAATAATAGGTCAAAGGGGAGTTAGGGTTTCACTTTCCTAAATAAGAAGCAACAAGCTAAAATTAAGTCAAACAAAGCTTATAAATCCTCACAAAAATCATTAAAGTCTCTCAGCATGTTAGTGATGCATAGAAAAACGAACCAAAATCATATCTATTTTAGAACTCAAGAAATAAATTCTACAAGTCAAAGTGTTCATGAAAGAAAGAAAAATAAAAGAAATTAATTGGAAAATTAATTCAGGACATAAACAATAATGAAAAAAGAAAATAAAAATTTGAGAAAATTTTGTAAAACCCTAAAGATCTATCATGAAATTTTTGGAATTTTTAAAGACCTATTTCTATTTTTTTTAAAAATTAAAACGAAAATAGTAAAAATAAAAGAAAATAAAATTGATGAAATGAGGTAGGGGTGTAATACAAGTAAATTCAGTTTATAATGTGGTATTGGGCTTGTGCGTAGGGTCGTGATAGCAAAAAAGTCCAATCCAAATCAAATCAGCGAAATCAACATTATAATAGTCATTAGTCAACAATCTGACTCCACGTACACCACAAGATCAATCATGGGTATCATATGTAGTGAACAAAAACAACAAGTCCTTCAGATCAAATACACACAATAACACACCTGCATGCACACACACCAACCTTATTATGAAAAAATAAAACACGCGCACGTCACATGCTTTTTTAATGCGATGTCACCATAACCACCCTCAGATCTATAAATCCAACGGTCACAAGCTCGTCTTCAACCTCAAGACAACCAGCCACCTGCACATTTGTCCAGTGACGGAGCCCTAGCTCCGGTCACCGGAAACTTCATACACCAGCATAAAAATGTCCAGAAACAAAAATAATCCACCCACATCTACTCTAATCAATGTTCTGATCACGAATCCAAACTCAAAAATATCATATCATGAACATATTAAGAGAATCGAAGAGATCAAGTTTGGATCTAAAAACTAAAATCTCATCATATAGCCATAATACACGTTCATTATTTAAATTAAACACATCAGCATGTTCAGTTAAGCTCAGAGATCAATATGCACACCTTTAAATTAAGAACAAAGAGGATGAAATCAGAAGCTAACCTGAGCTTGAAGCTGGTCAAAAGTATCAAGAAAACCTCCAAAAATGTTCAGATCCACTCCTCTTGAGCTCTATTTGCAAACTAAACACATATAGATCTTCAATTCAGTCTAGATCTTGAGATTCGAAAGAACTTGCCTCTGAACTGCACTTGATGAAATCCTTGCTTTCAGGCCAAACAAATGGTGGATTTGTGATCTATGAAACTTTTGGATCAAGAATATGTGAAGCAATTGCATGGAGACCTTGTGGATTGAGAGTTTCGAAGAGAGAAGTTTTTTTGTGATTTTTGAGAGTCTTAACAAATAAGAGTGCATGAGGCTGATTCAAAGGCATTGCAAGCTTATATATCACGTGTTCATACACCTGTGTAGGTTTTTTGAAGCAGAGGGTGCATGGTTTGTGTGATGTGGATCAAAATGCAAAGTTGCAATAATATGGTGACATGGTTTTTATCTCGTGCAAACTTCCCCTCATGTGCATGATTATTTTCCTTTTGTGCCTCTGAATGCCTTTGTATTAATCACATGACTTAAAATTCATTGGATCATGAGTTGTACATGATTTTGAAAATTTTGCAAAATGAGAAATATCCCTTGATCATGGCACGAAAATGAATGGTTCCTTGGCCAAAAGTGATTGTCATGAAGTATACTTGGATTCCATAATGAGGAATGATTCATTAGAGGTCATGAAAATGCAATATGAACCTTTTTGCAAATGGTACCAAACTTGAATATTTGAAATTCTCTAAAAATGCACCAACTTCCATCAAGCATATCTTTTGATCCTTAAATGCTATAAGGGAGTTCTAAGACATTTTGGAAAGGGGAGAACAAGCCCTACAGCTTTCATGGTTGAGGAAAATTAATTTGAAGCCATCTTGATCGTGAAATAATTGGTTGAAGTTAGGGTAAAATATGCCAAAAATAAAAAGTTCCCATTATAGGTCATTTTCCATTTTTAGTAACTTTTCCACAAATTATTGATTCTTGACAATTGACATCATTCATGTCATTCTTGCCTAAATCAAGGTCCATAGACTTGAAAATAATTATTGGAACCCTAAAAATACCAATGTTGACTATGCTTCTGCATAGTTTACCTCTTTCTTCAAATACAAGTAACTGAACCAATGCCTGACTTCCCTTGATGAATTTTTGCACCAAACTTCAACCCTAGGCCTTGTATAACATATGAAAGCCTTTGATCACAATAATTGGTCAAATCTATAAGGATATCTTTCTCTTAAGCAAAACCCTAATTAGGGTTTCTCTGTATAGGAGGATGTTGCATTGTTGAGCTTTTGATGAATTTCACCCCTTCCGGGGCTTTGAGGATGATCTTAAGCTTGTATGAGATATGAGAATCCTTTGTAAGCTTCTTGCGAGACCACTTATCTCCTATCTTGGCTTTGAAGAATCACAATTAGATAGATGACTGGTCACATGCCATATGTTTCAAATCAGGGATGTTATGCCTCATCTTTCTATGCAAAGATGCAATGGTATGTTTACTATATGCTATGCTATATGATATGAAATGAGAGGGAAAATTTTGGGGTGTTACACTTTGCAAGTTGTTTGACTTTAATTGGGTTCCTTGAATTTAGTGTTTGTTCTTATGATGTCGTTCTAAATTTTAAGGTCTTAGCACCTTTGGTTTCATTTGTTTGGTTTGCTTTATGTGTTTGGCTTATATCTTCCCTCTCTTGAACTTCCATGCTTCTTTCACTAACCTTGCAGGGGATTTGGTAAGTTGTAGGGATGTGTATTTTCTTCCATATTCCAATCTCTCCTATCTCTTTTTATATTCATACTTGTGTTTGTTTAAGCATTCCATATGCTTTGCTTTTTCATAATTGCTTCTCATCACCTTTAGAAGCAACTTAACTTCCATCTTGGAAGTAAGTTATCTTCTAACCCTTTCTCCTTTCTTCTCTTCTCTTCTTTTCTTTTTCTCTAATTCCTTATTCATTAGGATAGAGTTCTCATACCTCACAAACCTAGGATATCTAAGCATGATAACTTCATTAGGTTTAGTCTCCCTTAGACATTTTACCTTTGAGATCCTTTGATGCTTTCTCTCCTCTCATCTCAAAACAACCTAAAAACACTTAATAAATGTTGAAATGACTTCTTGTGTTATGGAATTATTCCATGGGGCATTTGCATCTATCCTATCTTGGGGTAATGTGAACTTGTCTAGCATGATGTACAAGTTTATACTTGAATTCATTCTCACAAAGAAAAGCTAAAAACACTTCTTCACTTCAAAATACAAAAACACTTAATAAAATCAATGGGTTAGTGTAATTAAGCCCTAATCCTTGGAACCAAGTCTTGGGGGTCTTCTCCTTTCTTGGGTGTGATTCTTCCTCATTCAATCTTGAAGTGATGTAAGAAGTACATACTCCATGGAAAAGGACTTGAATACATTTTCTTGTGCCAAATTCAATAAAAGCTTCTAAAAGCATTCAAACCAACAATAAATGCCTTTCCTTCGGGGATCTTTTCTCATCACCCTCACTCTTAACGAAGGAACTTGCTTCTACTTGTCTCCTTGTAAGATGGTAAACACACTCATGCCAGACGAGCATGTAACACCTGAGCATATACATAAGCAGTTCAAGCCATAAAAAACACAAACAACAATATTCCTCCCTAGTTAGGGGAACTATGTCGACTCTGATTCTCATTCCTATGAGATACGTAGGCAGTGGGGTAGGGCCCATTTGAGCACTTTATTTATTTTCCCTACATTTTTACCTTTACCTTTTCTTTCTCTTTCTAGTGGCAGTTTCAGTTCAGCATCAGTTTCTCTTCACCCTTTGAAAGAGTTCTAGCAAACATGGATCCCGTCGGGTACGACGGACGATCTGGGGTGTTAATACCTTCCCAGTTCGTAACTTACTCTATTACCCTTTCTCTTTGGTTCACGAGACCTCGCTTTCTCCTTTCTTTTCCGGTTTGTGCAGCATTACCATTCCTTCGGGATAAAAATGCCTGGCTGGTGACTCTTCCTTTTCCATGCCACTTTCGCGTCTGTACCAGGATGGAAATCCCGGAAGCGACACTTACTCTCATATTTGTTTCTTTTTCTTCTCATTCTCCACTTTTTTATTTTCAACTACAATCAAATCATCAAGTTTCTTTTCAACTACTTCATCAATTTTTTTCTTCTTTTCAACTTTCTCTTCATTACTAACTTCCTCAACTATACCATCAATCTTTTCTTCTTCCACTCTTTTTTCTTTTGGTTTGTCCATCTCCCTCCCACTCCTAGTAACAATAGCTTTACAATGCTCCTTAGGATTCACATGAGTGTTAGCAGAAAAAGAAGGTCCCGATTGGTTCTCGACTATTTGTTTTTCAAGTTGCCAAACTTGATTTTCTAGACTTTTCATTGCCGCATCACTAGATTTTTGATTGGCCATAGACATTTTAATAAATTGATTCAAAGTGTCTTCCAATTTGGAAGGTGCAACCGGAGGTGGTGGAGCAAGATAAGGATTTTATCGATTAGAAGAACCACCGCCATAACCTTGGTTATTTTTGTAATTACCTCTTGGTTGATATCCTTGTTGTTGTTGATTTTGGTAATGTTTTTGTTGAGAATGTTGTTGTTGGTAAGGTTTTTGTTATTGGTAAGGTTTTTCTTGTTGATAAGGTTGTTGTTGTCTTTGTTACCCTTGATTGTTGTTCATGCAGTTGACTTCTTCGATTCCCGTTGGCGGACAAAATCCGATATCGTGATCACCTTTGCATAATTCACAACTCACAACTTGCTTGTTCTTGCTCGGATGCTCGTGCAACTCCTTCAATTGTTGGGGAAACTTTGACATTTGTTGTGTCAAGAGCTCCACTTGGTGCGATAGAAGTTTATTTTGCGCAAGTATTTCATCATTCGTCCCTAGTTCAAGAACTTCGGGTTTCTTAAAAAAAATTGCATTTTTGTCTTTGTAAATCATTGAGAGCCATGTGATTAATAATGTCCATCGCTTCCTCCACACTCTTTGATAACAAAGCTCCACCCGCAGTAGCATCCAACAAAGTTTTACAATTCGGTTGGAGGTCATTTCTAAAAATGTGGATTTGCGCCAACTTATCAAACCTGGGACCTTTGCACTTCCGAATCATATATTTGAATCTCTCCTATGCTTCATTTGGGGACTCATTTGTACCCTGAGAAAACACGGAGATTGCGGTTTTAGATTCCATGAAACGGTTGTGCGAGGAGAATCTCCCAATGAACTTTTCTTCAAGAACATTCCAATCGGTCATCACAACGGTACTTTTATCAAGGTACCAATCCTTTGCTTTGCCAATCAAAGCAGGAGGAAATAGTATTCTGAACAAAGCTAGCTCTTGTGTTGGATCGACTCCGACCGCCGACGCTATCTTATAAAATTTTGTGAGAAAATCGAAGGGGTCTTCATGGTCCATTCCCGTGAATGGGCTTCCGTACAATAAATTCAAAGTTCTCATTTTCATCTCAGCTTGCCGGCCATTGTGGGCGTTATTGGAAAACTGAGCCATGTTGCGAGGGTTATTCACACATGGTGTAGAAGGTGGAGGTATAGGTGGATCGAGACCCTCCATGGTTGGCGTAAACTGTGGAGTGAGCAGTGTTGAAGTAGAATTTGAAATTTTTCCTTGTTCTCGCCTTTCTTTAGCGAGTTTCCTCCTTCGTCGTGTCTTGCTATTCAACCTCCTTGCAGTTCTTTCAATCTCGGTATCAAAAAGAAGTTGGTCCGCAGGAAGTTTGCCATGCATAAATAGAAGCTGCACAAACTAACCAAACAAATTAACAAGTTCAAGAAAAAGCTCAAACAAGTCTAAAACTTAAGCAACTATTGCAATGCTTGCAATATCAAATAACAATCCCCGACAACAGCGCCAATTTGTTGGAGTACAAATAGAGTTAGGTTTTTGCTATCGATCCACAAAGATTGTTTTGTGATATCATTGTAGTTCTACAATCGCGCTAGTTTCAGAACTTAATAGTAATAAAGGGGGTTTTAGTTTTTAGTAATGTTTCGTATAGTTTGCATAACAGTATAAAAAGCAAACGGTAAAAATTATCGGGTTTTGAAAGTTTATAAAACACATGCCAAGATTAGAGTTCGACAAGCCTTTTGCATGGATAGAATCGATCAAGCGGATGAACTCGTTTAGACAATAAATATAATCACAATATCCTCTCAAAATGTTTATTTCTAACACAAATTATGAGTTTTATCATTTTGATCCATTGATGATCTCTCACTCAATCTATCAAAATGGCAACATTCAAGATCAATACAAAGTGAACATCAAGCCTCATAGCTATCTCTAGCCTATGTTCTTTAATGGATGAACAACTTAGATAAAGTGTGCAACACATTTCTCAATCATGAAGCACGCAAGGAATATATCATAAAGACAAATTTTTTCACCATATATTTATCATCACAAGTTCATAAATAATGATCAAAATATATACATACAAAGGAAAGACTTATCTACCTTCTAATCTTGACACAAAAGGAGCTTAGCTAGCCATAACAATGGTAGTTTCCATGACAAGAAATAGATGAAGAAGATAAAGCATCAAAGACGATCTCTCGACTATTGATGCGTCAATTCTTCGAAAATAAGGAAAAATATTGAGTTTAGGTTTTTTGTGCTAAGAAAAAGTGTATAGATCAATAAATTTTTTGTTCAACCCATTATATAGGGGGCTGAAATATGCAGACACTACGCCAAAAAGGTTTTTTAACAGCGCATCTTAGACAGCGCTTTTAAAAGAAAGCGCTGTCTAAGGTTAAAATAAAAATAAAACACGGAAAATGTTCTAAAAAAATAATGAAAGCGCTGTCTAAGGGGGGGTCTTAGACAGCGCTTTTAGAAAGTGCTGTCTAAGACCCCCCCTTAGACAGCGCTTTTAGAAAGCTCTTTTAAATATAGACCTTAGTCAGCGCTTTTGAGAAAGCGCTGTTTAAAGTCTTTCAATTAAAAAAAAATTTAAAACCAAAAGCATTGTCTAAGGGGGGGGGGGGGGTTTAGAAAGCGCTTTTGGAAAGCGCTGTCTAAGGCATATCTTAGAAAGCGCTTTCCACAAAAGCGCTGTCTAAGGTCTAATTAAAATTAAATTTCAGACTTCTATTTTCGTTCTCAGTTCTTTTTGTTTTCCCTCCTGCGAACAAACCCCTCCAGCGAACCCTAACAGCGAACGAGAATACATTGTAATCATTCGGTTTCAATACCAGAAAGTGTTTGAAGAATCGGTTTCAGAACGTCATTTCTATTCCGGTATGTTCTTCATTTCTGCATTTTTTCATTTCTGATTCAGTTCGTCATTTCTACTGCGTTTTGTTCGTCATTTCTTAACATTTTCATTCATTTGGTTTCAGGCATTGCAAGTGTTTGAAGAATATTTTATTTCTGAAAGTGTTTGAAGAATCCTTCATTTCGGTATGTTCTTCATTTTTTCATTTCTTCGGTTTCAGTTCTGATTTTTCATGCTCTGTTATTTAGGGAAATATCAGTATTTGTAAATAACTTCATCAGTATTTTTCATGCTCTGTTATTTTGTTTGGTTCAATGCTTGCTCTTTTTGTTTGTAAAATACACTGTTGATGCTCAATTGCCAACCCTAACTGAATGAGAAATAAAAATTCTTGTTCTTGTCTTTATGTCAGTGCAAGCATCTTTCTTTATCATCTAATATGCAAATATGAATACCTAACAATATCACATTAATTATGAGTACTATTTTTGTTGCATTATTCTACATGTACATCAAGTATTTTGTCCAAATATTTGAATATAAAGTTTAGGCGAGTAATGGGGTCCATTTATAGACTTTTAGATTGAACACATAAGATTTTGGACATGAAACATGGTTTTCCCACATAAAAAGGTAGGTAGGTAGTATTAAATTTCATACATTATTTTGTTACAGTGTCTGTGTCTACTTGACTTTAAACTCTAAATATCATTTTGGATTTAGATGTTCAATATTATTCAAACTTCATGTTTCCTTAGTGATTATGCTTGAAGATTGAATAGGTAGTTTTTTTTCTTTTTAACTGTGAAAGTGTTGTTCATCTCACTTTCATTCTAAAGGAACAAGATTTCTCCCATAAAATGATTGAACGAACTCTAATATAGTTATAGGTATAGTTATAGGTATATTGTAATAGAAAAAGTTTGATTCTTGTAATATAAAAAATGAAAGTGATGAGGTAATTAAAGTTGGTATATTGGCGTATCGGATACGTTATTGAAGTTTATATTAACATTGGTTATGTATAGGTTTTTGAAGTTTAAAATGAATTGAACTTTATAATTGTTAGGATATTCAAAGATACTACCTTAGTTATGTATTTTCGTCTAGATTGATTGTTTACTTTAATAAGTAGGAAAACCATGGATAAAACATGGATCTGTGCCGATCGAATGACCAAAGAGTACGAGAGTGGGGTTGCGGAATTCGTTAAGTATGTTGTTCAACACGCTGAAAACCCCAGACGAATGCATTGTCCTTGCTTGCGTTGTTGTTATATTGGTAAGGTTGACGCACATGGATTGAAATCGCATTTGCTGAGGCATGGAATTGATCAAAGTTATCAGTGTTGGATATTTCATGGTGAGAAAATTAACGAGAATGTTGAATCGAGTGGAAAAAGTAATATGACCTTTGCTTCATACGACAAAGACACGGAAACATACGATTGTGATCAAGTTGAAGAGATTGTAGAAGCACTGGAAGAAGATCTTCATGATTGTCCTGAAATGTATGAGAGGATGGTAAGCGATGCAGAGAAACTGTTGTACAAAGGTTGCACTAAATTCTCAAGACTTTCTGCGGTATTAAAGTTGTACAACTTAAAGGCGGGCAATGGATGGTCGGATAAAAGTTTCACAAAGTTGTTGGCCCTTATGAGAGAAATGCTACCGGATGATAATGTTCTTCCTAATCGAACCAATGAGGCAAAAAAAATGTTGTGCTCTATTGGCATGAGCTATGATAAGATACATGCTTGTCCTAACGATTGCATTTTGTTTTGTAACGAATATGCAATGTTAATTGAGTGCCCTAAATGCGGTTTGTCTCGATATAAGAAACGATTATCTCCCGCAAAAGTCTTATGGTATTTTCCGATAATTCCGAGATTTAGGCGCATGTTTCGTAGTGAAACCGATGCAAGACATCTTACTTGGCATGCAGATGAAAGAATTATTGATGGAAAGTATCGGCATCCGGCTGATTCACCACAGTGGTCGAAGATTGATAATGATTATCCTGAGTTTGGATCAGAAGCAAGAAACCTTCGATTGGCATTATCTACTGATGGAATGAACCCACATGGTCTTCAAAGTATCTCACATACCACATGGCATATGATTCTTATGATTTATAACCTACCTCCGTGGCTATGTATGAAGCGTAAGTACATGATGTTATCTATGTTAATCTTTGGGCCTAAACAACCAGGGAATGACATAGACGTATACTTGACACCTCTGATCGAAGATTTAAAGATTTTATGGGAGAACGGTGTGGAGGTTTATGATGGATATAGGAAAGAAAGTTTCAATTTGAGGGCGATGTTGTTTGGCACAATTAATGATTTTCCAGCATATGGGAATCTATCTGGGTATAGCATTAAAGGTCAACGTGCGTG
The DNA here is from genome assembly GCA_963966055.1 of Lathyrus aphaca. Classification (NCBI taxonomy): domain Eukaryota; kingdom Viridiplantae; phylum Streptophyta; class Magnoliopsida; order Fabales; family Fabaceae; genus Lathyrus; species Lathyrus aphaca. The sequence goes on from OZ014523.1 coordinate 474,233,146, forward strand.
TCCTGTTTGTGAAGACGGAACCGATACGATTCGATTGGAACTTTGCCAGAAGAATGTGTTTCTCGGTCATCGTAGATTCTTACATTCTAAACATCACTATCGTGGGTGGAGAAAAGCATTCAATGGAGACACCGAACATCGTAGAGCTCCACCCGCATTGTCAGGTGAACAAGTTTTTGAAAAGGTGAAAGATGTGCGTACTGAGTTTGGCAAGCCTTTTGCACATAAGATTGTGAAAGGTGGGTGGAAGAAAAGGTCAATATTTTTTGAATTGCCATATTGGAAGTCTTTGTACGTGAGACATTTTCTCGATGTTATGCATATTGAAAAAAACGTATTTGAAAGTGTTATCGGTACATTACTCAATATAAAAGGCAAGTCTAAGGATGGCCTTAAAGCAAGGGAGGACATGTTAAAAATGGGAATGAGAACTGAATTAGCACCCGTGAAGAAAGGAAGACGAACATATCTACCACCTGCTGCTTTTACTTTATCTAGAAAGGAGAAAAAAAATTTGTGTAAGTCTCTGAGTGAAGTTAAGGTTCCAGAAGGATACTCATCTGATATCAGAAGACTTGTTTCTATGAAAGACCTCAAGTTGAAGAATTTGAAGACACATGATTGCCATGTTATAATGGAACATTTTCTACCGATAGGTATACGTTCTATTTTGCCAGAAAAAGTAAGAAGTGCCATAACTAAATTGTGTTTTTTCTTTAGGTCAATTTGTAGTAAGGTGATCGATCCCGAGATCTTACCAACACTACAAAAAGAGATTGTAATTACCTTGTGTGAGCTTGAAATGTATTTTCCTCTGTCTTTTTTTGACATAATGGTTCATTTAGTTGTTCATCTTGTGAAAGAGACACAGTTGTGTGGACCAGCTTATATGAGATGGATGTACCCTGCTGAACGGTATATGAAAATATTAAAAGGGTACGTGAAATCCCGAAGTCGACCAGAGGGTTGTATTGTTGAACGATACATTGTTGAAGAAGCTGTTGAGTTTTGTACTGAATATTTGTCTAACGTTCAATCGATTGGACTCCCCAGAGCTCAGATTTTCGACAAAATGGAAGGTAAAAAATTAATTGGAAATAAAATTGTGACAATATCAAGGGATGAACGGGATCAAGTTCATTTGTATGTTCTGCACAATAATAATGAGGTTGAGCCATATGTTGAAATGCACAAGGATGTACTCCGAAGGTTAAATCCGAACAGAAATGAAAATTGGATAGTTATAGAGCACAATCAAAGTTTCATACAATGGTTGAAGGATCATATTTATTTGAATCGCTCTTCAGATCCTTCTTCGGTAACAGAAAGGTTGAGATGTTTGGCATATGGTCCAAGTTTGCATGTGTTTTCTCATAGCGCATATTCAATTAATGGATACACATTTTATACCAAAGAACAAGATGATAAGAGTACTATGCAAAATAGTGGTGTCACCGTGCTAGCTGAAGCAATGCATATATCAAGTATGAAGGACTTAAACCCCAAATATGCAAATTTGTCATATTTTGGAGTTATTGAGCACATTTGGGTGTTTGATTACGAGAAGTTTCAGATTCCCATCTTTGGTTGCAAGTGGGTGAATAGTAGTGGCATACGAATGGATAAGTCTGGATTTTTGCAAGTTGATCTTACTAGGGTGGGGTACAAAGATGAACCTTTTATTCTAGCATCTCAAGCTAAACAAGTGTTCTATGTGAATGACCCGAAGAGTACAAAATGGTCTATAGTGCTTTTCATTAACAAAGTGACTGATGATAGCGGTGTCGATCAATGTGATATTGATGTTGAGAATGAGTCATGCATTAGACGGAATGAGTTGAATAGAAATGATGAAGTTGAGGATCTTATACCGGATGAGTCATATATAAGAAACGATCATAATGAGGGAATTTGGATCAATTCATCCGTACGCATTGCTAAGAAACAAGTGATTAATATTCCAACAAAGAAAAGAAAGAGATGTTAGTGACTTAGGTAAATTATCCATGGTTTCTTTATTTTATTTTTTTCAATTGTTTTGATTATAAGTTATATGTGATAATGCATGATTTCATTATATTTTTGTTTTCAATTGCTTTGATTATAAGTTATATCTGATAATGCATGATTTCTTTATTTTATTTTTTTCAATTGTTTTGATTATAAGTTATATGTGATAATGCATGATTTCATTATATTTTTGTTTTCAATTGCTTTGATTATAAGTTATATCTGATAATGCATGATTTCTTTATTTTTTTGTTTTCAATTGCTTTGATTATAAGTTATATCTGATAATGCATGATTTCTTTATTTTTTTGTTTTCAATTGCTTTGATTATAAGTTATATTTGATATTTGATGGTTTCCTTGGTTTATTACAGGTTAGACATGGCTGATGACCAACATGAGGAAGTTAGTAAAAAAGTATCCGCGGAAGAAGAAATTCGAAGAGGCATCACAGTAATGAGAAGGGTGGTCCAAGGAAGATCTCGAGGCATCATACTAGATGTCTATTGGAGCAACCAGGGACAGCTTATAGAACCTAATGGGCATACCTTAACTAGTTTTATCGGTGCACTAGTAAGGAATGAAATTCCCATTACATGTGATGATTGGAGAAACAAAGAGCTGAATGAGTCCAAAGAAAAAATTTGGAGTGAGATAAAGGTACAATCATTTGGCCCTTAATTATACGGTATCAATTATGTTTTTTCAATTACCGATACTAACTATCAATCTGTATGTTTTTCTTAGCGATGTTTTAACATCGAAGAAGAAAGAAGAGGTTTTTGTATGAAATTGGCCGGAAAGCTTCTAAGAGGGTTTCAGACATTTTTATCATCCAAGTTCCTTAAGGATGCGGATGGTAATTTTGTGGATGCGGAGCTTCCTAAAAAATATGAAAGTTTGATATCGGCTGAAGAATGGGAAGCTTTCAAATCCAAAATACAAGACCCGGTTTTTCAAAGAATAAGTGCTACAAATCGGGAAAGAGCATCAAGCCCCGCATATCCGTACCGAAAAGGACATGTCGGATATGGACGCTTAGAACAATCCATGGTAAGTATTTATAAATTGCGATAACAAATTTGTTCATCATATATTAGTTTTATCTGATCAAATTGTATAACTTAATGTGTAGCTGCAGAAGGAGGAAAGTTCAGAAACATCTCTTCCTGCACATGTTTTGTGGAAGGAAGCCCGTGTGGGCAAATCTGGAGTTCCTCAAGAAGAAGTTTTACACGTATACCAGAAATGTGTAAGTATAACATTTTTTCATTAATTGAATAACATTTTTATACACAAATATTTGACAAGTATACGATATTCATCTGATTTTTCAGGAGGAGCTATCTCAGTCTTTATCTCCCGATGATACTAGGAGCATACTTAGTCGGGCATTAGATGTCCCTGAGTATTCTGGTCGGGTGAGGGGTAAGGGATTTGGAGTCACTCCGACCTCCCTGAGTATTAAAAAAGGAAAGGCTCATAGTAATCGGGAGCTTCATGCAAGATTGGAAGCCATGCAAGCTGAGCTTGATGCATTGAGGAGAGAAAGAGAGGCTAGCGCCTCAACAGTATACAGAGATGCTTCGGACAAAGACAGTATCAACTGTACCTTTCAGCCGAACATTCCATAGGTAATTACATATAATTGTCTTAAATTGAACTATTTGCTTAAATTATGTATTTGACATATATACACATTAACGATTTCTTGTTATTATTGGTTTTAGTGCATTTCCCATTGTCAGCTGTATTTGTCGTCACCATACTATCGGATGGTTGGCAAGGGAAAAGTGCATAACGTTAGCGGAGTATTACTCCACACTAGAGAGCTCCCTGCTGGATGTTTGAAGGTATCAGTTGATATTGCAGTTGAGCCGAATGCAGCATTACCATATCCTAGCGATGATTCGGATGCAACAACGGTGCACGAAGCAGTAGGTTCGTTTGTTGCATGGCCGACAAACCTCATATGCGTAGGATATGAGGTATGCTTAAAACTTATGTTAACTTTAATGTGTATATTCAAAGTTTAAAATTTATGCTTAAAATTTTACTTACATATTTTCCTTGGTTATGTTAAATAGACTCCCACAAAATCCAAATCAAAAGATAATGCGATTCCACGGCATACCGAGTCCACGGTTTCAAGAAAAGAGGTAAAATACAATTATATGACATATATTCATGGAAGTTGTTACATTCTTAATTTGATCTAACTATTTATATGACATGTAGCTTCAAGAAAATGAGGTTAGCAATGCCTCCGCACAACAAAAAAAGGAGGTTAGCAACGCCTCCGCACGGGTAAAAAGTGTTGGTGCTAAGAAGACCGTAGCTAGGAAAAAACATACCACCAAGTATAGGTCGTGCCTCAGGACATTTCTAGAGATGACCGATATACCGACCGGAGGTTTTCGGACTGTACATATGGAGGTAGGGATTTTCGGCTTTGATTACGACCAAATGATTGGTAATGAGGACTTCATGCAAGTTTTTGGTCGTGAAGAAATCGGCGTCACCGTTGTCAATACATATGTTAGGTAAATCCGGTCTACTTTGTTTTATTAATTAAACAACTTATGTTAATGATGTTTACATAATGTTAATCCGGTTTACTTTATGTTTCACAAGAGGTGTGTAATGTTAATGATGTTTTTATATTAGGTTTTTGTATGACAAATTGATGCGCTCCAATGGTTTGGACGTGTCATTCGGATTCTTAGCACCCGCGACCGTCAACTTAGGTTTAATCTTAAGTAGACCGGATACCGTGACGGAGTACGTTCTTCGGATCCTCATGGACAATAAAGATGCGGAGAAGTTGTTTTTTATACCGTTTAATATCGGGTTAGAATTTCATTCTAAATTTATCTATTATAATTATTTTCCAAATTACCATCTAACATCTGCCTAATCATTACAGTGGACATTGGTTGTTGCTCGCAATCAATCCTATCCGAGAAATTGTGTATTATCTTGACTCGTTAGGAAATGATTGGACAACATACCCGGATATGAAGGTCCTAATTGACACGTAAGTGAGAATGTTCAAAAATTTTCTTAGTTTATGTGAATTGTTCTAATTGCTTCATTTTTATTTTATTAGCGTCCTACAAGCTTTTCGGGCCCAACGAGATATCCAAACCTCAAGGAGGGGCGCCAACTCCATTACATGGATTAAAGTGGCGGTATATTTTTAATTACCACATTTTTTATTATATTAGTGATGACACTTGATAAAACTTAGGATTTATAATCCTTTTTTTTTTCATATGTAGTGTCCTCAACAACGTAATCAAATAGATTGCGGGTATTTCATGTTGAGGTTTATGCGAGATACTCTTGTTTTGGGCCGATTAGAGGTTCCCACCGATGTATGTATTTCTAACTTATGAGTTATTTTTATATTTACACATATCTCATATAATTAAATAGTTGGAATTAATTCAAAATATGTTATATTATTATGTAGTACTTTGATGAATTCAAGTGTGCATTTTATACAAAGGATCAAGTGGACGAAATCAAAGAGGAGTGGTGTCAATTCATGATAGAGCTCAATGATTGTTCATAAATTTGTGTAATTAATGTGTACATTTGTAGTATATGTAATGACTTGTAAATGTGTACATAAATTTGTATATATTTTGATACATTTAAGGCAAAATTGGTTTGAATTGGTATATATATATATATTTGTTAGCCAAAAATTGGTAGAAAAAAGGCCAAAATGGCATATATAAAATGTGATAATTGTCTGTCAAAATCTGGTTGAAAACAGGTAGAAATTCTGGTTTATAAACCTGGAAAAAATGTGGTTAAAACAAAAGCTTCAAAAAATTTCGTATACCTTAGACAACGCTTTTGTAAAAAGCGCTGTCTAAGGGGGGGATTAGAAAGCGCTTTAGGCAAAAGCGCTGTCTAAGGGGGGGGGGGCTTAGATAGCGCTTTTTGAAAAGCGTTGTCTAAGGTATACCTAAAAAAATTAAAATAGGAGAGGCTTAGAAAGCGCTTTTGGCCAAAGCGCTGTCTAAGGGGGGGGGGGGGCTTAGACAACGCTTTTCAAAAGCGCTGCCTAAGGTATACCTAAAAAATTTAAAATAAGAGGGTCTTATAAAGATCTTTTGGCCAAAGCGCTGTCTAAGGGGGGGGGGCTTAGACAGCGCTTTTAAGATTTAAAAAAGCGTTGTCTAAACCTTTAGCAGCGGAGGTTTAGACAGCGCTTTAAAGCGCTGTCTAAGGCTAAAAAAAGCGATGTCTAAGGTCTTGTTTGTTGTAGTGAGATCTCGCTAAGAGAGAAGGATCTCTCTAAGCAAGCTATCATTTATTGGTCAAACCTCCTTAACTTGCTAAGCGAGCTTCAGGTCTCGCTTAGCGAGCAACTCTCTGGATTATGCTGTTGTTGGTCGCTAGGAGCTCGCTAAGCGAGCTAGTAGCGAGCTTCAAAAATGGACTTTCTTCAAAAGTCTTCAAAAGAGTGTTCCTTGTGCTCTCCAATCCAATGGAAAAACCTACAAATATAAAAACAAAAGTTATATAAGTGATACTATTAAAGCATTTAAATTTTACTACGAATATTTACCGAAAACAACGGGAAAAAGCATCAGATAACAATTTAAGATCATGAAAAGTGCTAAAAACTACACTACATATTAACACAATTTAGCACTTATCAAGAACCTTATCACCAAGGATCAACAATATTGTGTTGTGTGTTATCTCAATCATGGTCGTCTTTTTGGTTGTCGTTAACGCAACATTCATGGTTGTCTCTCCTTTCAACGCTTCCAAGCAACCCTACTGAACAAGTAGGGCTTTCATTTTCAAGCATTGCAGACCAAAATCGTTCACTCCATTGAACTTTTCAATCTCATACTTTGTTGAAGGCATCGTCTCCACGCTCACCGCACCAATTTATTGTGAATTGGATACCTTAGAAACAAAGTATAATTGGTTCCTTGATCAGTCAAGAAACCTACAAAGGTTAGGGTTTAGGGTAACCAAAGATAACAACAAGGATTAGTTATAAATTGTTATTCTTTCCTTTATCTTGAAACAAGATTACAAGTATACATGAAAAATAATAACCTCTCTCACTTTTGAATTAGGGTTTTATCTTCCTATTTTCCCTTATTCAAAATATGAGAGACTAGTATGCTATTTATAAGAAAACTAACACACTAACCTAATGGACTTTTTAACAATTATCCATTACAAGCTAACTTAGGGTACAAACTAACTTAAGCAATTGGATCCATAACTCAAGGTCCAATTAAACAACATGTGAGGGGACTTCGACGACATGTTATTCGTACAAGGGTTTGTTCCAATATTCCACAATATCAACTGTAAGCACAAATGTAACCAACTAAACTTGAACTAATGTATTCCTATGAGTCACATTAATGTAATTACAATTTTGAAACAACAACCAAACTAAGTATTTCACACTTGTCTTATGTGTTAAACTATAACATAAAAACAACAACAATAGAAACATACACTTAAGTTCATGATAAGTGTGTTATCTAAAAGATAGATAGAAAGTTTGATATTAATCACCAAGATGGATTTTAATTACAATGTAGCAAACAAAACTTTATAAACTTTGTCTATATAACACTTGTTTTTATGAAGGTTTACATTGGTTTTCTTAGTAAAGTGATGATATCATATCTCTTGCTTTTCTTAGTTTTTCTTAGTAAAGTGATGATATCATATCTCTTGCTTTTCTTAGTTTTTCTTAGTAAAGTGATGATATCATATCTCTTGCTTTTCTTAGTTTGGACTACAATAACTGAACAACAATCAGAATACACAATAAATTATGATGAAACATATATGAAATATAAAATATTTTAAGTTATACATGGACTCATAGAGAAAAAATACAATAACTAAACCACAATCGAAATACAAGTTATGATGAAACATATATGGTAATCGCTTCAGTGGTATTACATTTTAAAAATCATTTCAAAGGACATTTCTAACAACAACTCAAACAATATTTCAGTGGTGAGAGATGAACATTTCAGTGGTGAGTTACATACATCAAACGTGATGAGGGAGCTTCGACGAGTTTTGAACAAAGATTATCTTTATGTTGATGTTAGAAGAGTTGACATTGAAAAGAGATGATATTCGAGTCTTAGATTAAAATCGCCTAGAATTTTTTGATGACATGATGTTAGAGTATTTGTTAATATTTGAAGTATATATGCAAAAAATCTAACACGCCGAATTTTTTATAAAATATATTGAGGGAATATGTCAATTGAAAATGATATATATATATATATATATATATATATATATATATATATATATATATATATATATATATATATATATATATATATATATATATATATATATATATAATTCCCTCGGTATTTGAAACGAACGTTGATAAATAGAGGTTTTCTCAAGAAAAAGAAAGAAAGAAAGGAAAAGCTAATTGTATTTAGTATATTAATTGTATTTACTATATGTTTGGTTTAATTTTAGCAAGGAACATATTTTGTCGTGACTTAAAGAATATTTTGTTGTATTTTAAAGAAATAATAAATACTTGCTTTATCTTTACGTACGTTTGAGACCGATTAAAACATGGAAACACACATAACGTTAGAATCATCAAGGATGGTGACACTATGAATGTAGGGGGGCTCATGCACCTTCATTATCTTTTAAGAAAACAATGGCAGTATGAAATATATGTGCCCAACATCCATCCAACAAAAACACTATACTATGTACAAATTGTGCTCAATAAATAAATGAAGACAAAAATAAAGAGAAAAACAAGGAGAATATCCAACTTCATTTAAAGATATATATAAATGAAGACAAAAATCTAAGTCTAGTTCGGAGCGTTATAGACTTAATTTTATATTTGAGTTTGACATTTTCTAAGATTTGGTAGCCCGTTAAATTATATAAAAGTTTATTATTTTAGATATATGTGAATAAATAATTAAAATAATATTTAAATAAATTAATAAATTAAAAAATTAAAAAATCAATGAGATTAAATGTTTGTTTGTATTACCTTATTTTAATTTATTTATTAGTATGAATTTTGTGATATTATTTTTTTAAGATAATTTATGAATACAACTTATAACATTATCATTACGTATTTTCATCTTATTTTCATAAGTTCTCTTAGATAACCAATTTTTATTTATATATTTTAATTCAAAGATAGTAAAATAATATTTATATTTATTTAAAAAAATTAGTTTGTTAGGCTTAAAATTTTTTTTCATGACCTAAAGTCTAATCTTTTTAACTAATGATGATTCTAATAATAAATTTTTCCATAGAGTCATAAAGGAGAGGATAAGACGTAACTTTATCGGTTTTATTGGGACAATTAGTTGTATTGTGGATAAGGTGAAGGAAGTTAAGGAGGAGGTTAGGAGACATTTTGCGACGAAATTTATTGAGTCGGATAAAGAAAGACCCGTTCTTGAGGGTCTTTCTTTCAAAGGCATAAACATTTTGGATAAATGCTTTCTTGAAGCTCCTTTTTCTGAGGAAGAGATTAAAGAAGCGGTGTGGAGTTGTGATGGGTCTAAAAGTCTGGGACCGAACAGATACTCATTTTTATTTATTAAGAAGCCTTGGAGTGCTATGAAGGAAGATTTTATTGGTGCTTTCAAAGTTTCCATTCCGGTGCTTTTTTCTCTAAATCTTCCATCTCCTCTTATTTTACTTTAGTGCCTAAATCTTCTAGGTTGATTTGCCTTGTAGGTTGTGTACAAAGCAATATCCAAATTATTGGCGGCTAGACTAAAAGTAGTGTTGAATTCGATTATTTCGAATTTTCAAACTGCTTTTGTCCCAGGTAGACAATTATTAGATGGAGTTTGGGTGGCTAATAAATTGGTGGATTTTGCTAAGAAGGAAGGATGAGGTTGCTTGTTTTCAAAGTTGACTTCGAAAAGGCGTATGACAAGGTTAGTTGGAATTTTCATATATTTATGTTAAGAAAAATGGGGTTCGGGGAGATTTGGATGAAATGGATGGAAGCTTTAATTTTTTCTAGTAAAATGTCGGTATTGGTGAATGGTAGCCCTACGAAGGAATTTTTAGTAGAGAGAGGCTTGAGACAAGGAGATCCTCTTTCTCCTTTTCTTTATGTGATTGTGGCGGAAGGATTGAGGGGTATGATGTGTAAGTCTGTAGAGAATGAAGAATTTGAGGGTTTTAATATAAAGGGTAATTATTTTGTTGATATCCTCCAATATGCGGGTGACATTTTAATGATAGGAGATGGTACTTGGAAGCATATTTGGGAAATTAAAACGGTTTTGAGGGGTTTCGAAATTGTTTAGGGTTTGGGTATTAATTTCCATAAAAGCAAACTCATTGGAATTAATATTAGCTCTCGTTTCTTGGAAATGACTTTTTTTCCTATCTTGTAGGAGAGAGGAGAGTTCTTTTGTCTTTATTGGAATTCCTATTGGATTTAATTCAAATGGTATTTCCATGTGGTCGGATTTGGTATTGAAATTGAAAAAGAGGTTTTTTAGTTGGAATAACTTATTATTTAGCTTTGGAGGAAGGCTTACTTTGTTGAAATCGGTTCTTTCTAGCATATCTATTTTTATGCTTTCTTTCTATAAAGCTCTGGTGAAGTTTGTCAAAGAGATTACTAGAATTCAAAGTAATTTTCTTTGGGGTGGCAAGTAGGGTAATAGGAAAATTCATTGGGTTAGTTGGAAGGAGATGTATCTTCCGATTGAGAATGGGGGTTCTTGGTTTGAGGAGGGTGGAGGACATTAATTTGGCACTTAATAAATGGAGATGGAGGATATTAGTGGAATCAAATGTTTTATGGAACAAGGTGCTAAAAGTAAGGTATGGTGATATTAATTTAAGGGACGTGGATTCCGGTAATTGTTTTAGTAGAGCATCTCGTTGTTCTTTTTGGTGGAGGGATATCTACGGGTTGGACAAAGGAAATCCGGATAATGTTTTTGCTTCTAATAGTAAAATTTTGATCGGTAACGGTTTTACCTCTTCTTTTTGGCATTCTTGGTGGATTGATAAGGCTTGTTTAAAGGATAAATTTCTACTCCTTTATGATTTGTCTAGCCTTAAAGATGTATCGGTAGGTTGCATGGGTGGTTGGAGGGGTGGAGAATGGGTTTGAGGGGATTTTGGGATTGTGGTTAATGATGATGGAGGGGTTGCCGCTGATCTTTATTAGTTGCGGACAATCCTATTTCGAGTCCAGCCGGATGCTACAGCCTTCGATGGTGTGAGGTGGACGCTTAATTCATCGGAAGTGTTTTTGGTGTGTAGTTTTTTCACTATCCTAAGTTTTCTTCGAATTCCTTTTGGGCCAAGTCATATTTTTAACGAGGTTTTTTCTTTAGTTTGGAAGATGGTCGTTCCTTATAAAATTAAAGCTTTTGATTAGAGGTGTTTTCTTAATATGCTTACCTCAAAGGATTCTCTCTCTACTAGAGGTTGTGTTTTTTTTCGGATAGCGGTATGAAGTGTGTTCTTTGTTCTAGTATGAACGAATATTTGGTCCATATTGTTTTGAGCTGTAGAGTTTCTTCTTTGGTGTGGAAGCAAGTTATAGAGTGATTTGGTTTTAAGGATTTTGGGGCTATTAATATCAAAGAGAGTTTTATAAAGTAGTGTTCATTTTGTAAACGGAAAAAGGGTGAAGCGTGGTTTGGAAGGTTGCATTTGGTTGACTACTTCTTGGTATTTGTGGTCTTTGAGAAATTGTATCATTTTTAGGAATGATGTTTGGAATGTTTTAGACGTGGTTTGAAACATTAAGGCGGTTATTTGGAGATGATCTTTCATCGGAAAAATTACTAATGCCAATTATAGCTTTTATGAATTTAGTCAGTTTCCTTTGTACTATTTATCCTAAGGCTTAATTGGTATGTAATTTTCCTTTTTGTCGAGCTTAATCTCGTTTTTCTGTAAGTGAGTTCGAAAACCTTTGTTATCGCTATATTTAATTCCTTGGTTATTAAAAAAACTAAGTCTTTTTTATTAAAAAAGATAAAATAAGTTGGTATGACCTGAACCTGTATAAACTAGACTGTAGACCATTGTTATTGGTCTGGTCTATTTTCACACCTATATATATAACACAACAACAAACATGCATTTTCTTTATTTTAATTTTTTATTATAACAATTTTATATTTTAAATTTGTATTGGATATGAGTACGTTTAAAAATAATTTATTCACAAAATGAATTATTTTTTTAAAAAATTATCTATTTAAAATAATATATAATTAAATAATTAGATGACAAATATATTTTCAAAAAAATTTAAGATACTGAAGTGTTGATTTTTTTTATTTTTTATTTTCTAATTTTTGCATATATAACTATTTTATTGAGAGCTTAAATTTATATTAATAATAACAATTTCATTATACTAAAAATGAGACATATACTTAAGTTCTCAAATATGAGAAAACATGTTATGATCTCTTGCACTTTTGACTTTTAAGCATCATAAATTTATAAGGAGTTTACAGATTTATGCATAGTAATGACTTTTTTAAACACAAAAACTAAAACTTCGTAGATGGTGAGGAAGAAGAATGAATCCAATATATATTCCACAAATCTAAGTATTACAATATAGGAATCCATCTTATATAAGACAAGCATTAAACTAATAAGCAAATAACAACTTGTAACTAATTCCTAAAATTAGTAGAACAATTACAATGAAGTTGAGTTAGTTCTAGATTGCTTCTAAATAACTCTCTATGTTAATTAGTTACTTCTTCACGATGTCATAATTAACACCCCTTTTAAGTTGGAATACACATCTATCATTCCTAGCTTGTCTTGCAAAAGTTGGAATACAGGTGCAAAAATTTTGCCAAAAGGTCCACAACATGTTCTTTATATGACATTGGTAGTATGTGTATGTTCCTTTTTGAACTTTGCCTCGAACTACATGGCAATATATTTCAATATATATGGCATATTTATCGTCACAATAGACAATAATAGGTGACTGATGAGTTATCTAAAAACCTTCAACAAGAACTATTGTGAATTTTCTTGTGAATTATAACCAAATTTAATATTAATTTGTAGAGCAAAAAATAGTAATAACTAAAATAAATAGTCTACAACAATAATAATCCGTACACAGGTAATATATCAGAATAAGATAAGAAACAAGAAGGTTTTTTTTATCCCGTTCGATCAAACGATCTACTCTGGGGAGAAAGCAGCTCTCCAATTCACTATACTCAAAAAGTTGTTACAAGAGATTACAGATGAGTTACAAGAAAATATCTTTCGCCTTCAGGCTCACAAGAACAACCCTGAAGGCGCCCAAGAACAACCCTATTCTCTACCCAAATGTTTCTCAACCTCTTCAACTCTCAATAAATGAATCACTAACTCAATGTTTTCTTTGTGCTGAAACCTAATACCTTTAAACCCCTGCTCTCCCTTGTTGGACTAAGCCCTAAGATTGTCACACACCAAATATATAAGATATACATATTTATAATAGCAAATACCCAACAAACAAATTCTAAAATCTGGATCTATGGACCAAACTGGAAAAAAAAAGTCCGAAAAACTAAAAATACTATTCACCGTATGGACAATACTATTCATCCGTACGAACAAAACTATTCATCATACGGATGACGTTATTCACGGTCCGGTTTTTTCCATCCGACTTTCTAAAACTTCCGATTTTTACGGTAAATGCTATCTCCAAAATATGTTTTCCTTCTCTTAATCAACCTAGATTTTAAGACACATTTACAACAATCTCCACATTGAATTTAAATCGTGTTGATACTGGTTTAACAATCAACAAAGTTGTTGCTCTCTACCAGATTGAAACTCTAATCAATAACCTTGATCAAATTCAAGCAACCCTTGAATCTTGATCTCACCACTTGCATCCACTTGTTTCCAATTATCTTTTTCTGTCTAGGTAATTTAACCAGTCTACAAGTATGATTTTTCAACCACCCTTGACTCCACCTGTTTTCAAATGTCTCCTTCAAGGTTTTTCTTCTTTTATTTTGCAGTCCTTCATCCACATTAAAAACATAATATCCAAGGCTAGCATAACCGTCCCTTTGAAATATTGCAATAACCATCCTTACCTTATCATGAGTCAAATGATAATTAGAGATCTCTGTAACCGTTCTCTCAATAATGCTAACATCCATAGTAGGAAACTCCACCTCAAACTGAGTTTTCTCCATTATAGTTTCTACCAGTTTTTTCCATTGGTTTTCACTATTCTTCTTCTGAAGAAATTATCTACTAACCAAGTAAGTTGTTTTAACCCCAACTCTTCCCCAAAAACTCAATAATAACTCAGCGGTAACATGTATTTTTATCCATTGATTTCTGTAAAATTCATTATACTCCTCTGAAACTTTCTCAAGACATTCATAACATCTTAAACTCAAATACCATAACTTTTCCTTGTCATGAAAGCCTCCACTAGTTAACGATGAATGAATAACAACATCTGAACCTTCTAATATATATATATATATATATATATATATATATATATATATATATATATATATATATATATATATATATATATATATATATATATATATATATATATATACCACAAATTTTAGACCCTTTAGCTATAAACAATTCATCACGTGAAATCTTCAACACTCCACGTTCAACTCTAGTACAATATCCTAGAACGTCAAACTTACTTATAGATAACAAATTTCTCTTGAGTTCTGGAACATACCTCACATTGTGAATAAGAAGTTCATGATCATTAAACATTTTAAATTTGATTGTACCAATACCATAAACCTTGCATGTCTTATTATTACCAAGGTGAACTACTCCTCCTTGAACCATCTTCAAAGTTTCAAAGTATTATATTCTTGGACACATGTGATAAGAGCAACCCGAGTTAATAAAACAACTATCTTCAGTTTCCAAACTCGATACTATTAGTGCTTCGACATACTCATAACTTTCCTCACCCAAGGCAACTGCAGCTTCAACAAAATCTTCATTGACCTTTCTTTCAGGACAATCCCTTTTAAAGTGACCAATTTTCTGACAATTAAAACATTTTACCTTTGACTTGTCAGACCTCTTTGATTTGGACATCCCTTAACGTTCACCTCCTCCTTTTGACACATTTAAGCCTTCACCACTATCTTTAATCTTCAAATCTTTCGACTTTGAAAATTATTTGGATTTCACCGCCTCCTGGACTTCATCCAAAGTATTAGTACCTTTCTTGCCATAAAGAAGGGCATCCTTAAAGTGGTCAAAGAATTTGAGTGATGAACTCAATAGGAGCAAATCCTTGTCTTCATCATCAATCGTCACTTCAATATTCTCAAGATCATCGATAATCTTGTGAAATTCTGTTAGTTTCTCAAATGAGGATTTGTTTTTCACCCTTTGGAATGAATATAGTTGTTGTTTCAGATACAACCTGTGAGCCAAAGACTTTTTCATATACAATTATTCAAGTTTTTCCCACATAGCAACCGTAGTTTTCTCCCTGGCAACTTCTCTTAGAACTTTATCCATGAGGCACGGGATAATGGCACTCCTGGCCTTATCCATCATCTCGGTCTTTTGTACCTATGTAAGCCCTGTAGAAATCAATGATTCACTCTTCAAAGCATTGATACACTTCTCTTGAATTAAAAGTGCCTGCATCTTAATTTTCCACAACTTGAAGTCATTGTTAATAGAAAATTTCTCTATCTGCCATCTACTAATTATGATGCTCACTTTGCTCCATGTTCACCATACCACTTGTTGTGAATATCTTTGTGAATTACAACATAATTCAATATCTATTTGTGGGGCAAAGAATAGTAGCAACCAAAACAAATGATCTAAAGCAATAATAATTCGTAGACAGGTAATGTTAGACGATAGCGCGGATCTAGAAGGGGGGTTGAATAGATCCCTTTTTAAAAAATCACTTTTCAAAATTTAATTGAAAATGTATTGCGAAAGTTTCCCGGAAAATCGTCTAGTTTAAATTTGAAGTCACCGGAGATCGGATATACGCTAAACCCAATTGGAATTGAAATGATGACTAGAAGAATTAATATTTCAAAAATGATTCACTTGATAAATCAACACTTGATAAAATTATTCGTAACAATGATATAGAGAAGAAATTAGGCACAATCAAATTGATTTTGTGTGGTTAGGCTTTTTACCAAACACTTGGAGTGCAAACACCAAGGATAATTTTGTTGTATCAAATACTGCAAAATTTTACCCACTCTAGTTATCACTTTTGAGTGTAACAATTTATCAAACACTTTGAGTGCACTAATTTGATACACCAGAATTTTAAAGCACAACAGATCAAGATGAGCAAAAGTAAAATACGAGAAACGTTAAGAACACAAGGAATTTGTTGAGGCAGCTCCTTCGTCGTCCTTGCTCGAAGTACTCTGCCCCCAATTCACTATCGAATTGGGCAATTTTATTAAATTGCAATTGTTTTACAAGAAGAAAAATAAATGAACCAACAAACCAAACCGAATTGAATATGCTGTCAAATCTTCTTCTTGTCCCTTGATCCAAAGTAGAATCAAGTCTTCCACACGTGTCGAGAAAGCCTCCGATTAATTGCTCCCTTCTTGCTAGGATTCACGATCCTCCAAACTTTGAGCACGACTGAGTTTCTCCAACACTTGTGAACCCACAAAGACCTTCGCAATCCTCCTTCTACCGTGATATGAAAGAACGATCCACTTGATCTTCAATCTACCTCACTCGCCTGAATCTACGAACGATCGTTGTGTGCAAAACCCCCAAACCTTCAACGATCTTGGAGGAGAAAACCCTTCAGATTTTCCAAGAAAAACCCACACACTCTAGACCCAATCTGAAACACTAATTCACGATTGAACATTATCTTCGAAACAAGCACCGTAATCAAACAAAGATTGTTGTGTGTGATTGTTGATTGATGCAAGAAGGAAGAAAATGAAGAGAGATGTGTGTATATCTTTCACCTTTCTTGTTAACCTCTCAAAAGAAATTAAACCTTCTATTTATATTGGTTAGTGATTGTAACATAATAGAAAGGAAAATTAACTGAAAAATTGAGTCAGCACAGTAATGAGCCGACTCAAATCATTAAATGAGCCGGCTCAAATTTCCAGGTGAGCCAGCTTAAAATAACAGAGAGACATCCTGTTGAGATCCGCAGGAATTGAGAAGAAAAATATTTTTGATGAGTCGACTTATGAAGGAGTTTGAGTCGGCTCATCCATACCCATGAGTCGACCAAAAAGATGCCTCAGTCAGCCTGTTGGGACCCGTGTGTTTTAGGCACCAAACACACTGAATGAGTCGGCTCATTGTGGAATTTGAGTCGGCTCATTCAGTTCATTTTTCCAAAAATGTCATTTCTTGCTTTTTCTTAGAGAACCACTTATGCTTTCAATCATGCCAATTTTTTGACACATTAAAATTCATGCCACGTCTCACAAACTCCCCCTCTTTTATTATGGAAAAAACATGATGAATCAATCGCCATATGTTATTGTTAAGCTCCCCCTGACTATATGACCCGATCTTATATGCTATCAATATCATCTCCCCCTTTGACAACATAAAAAATAAGACGATACATATGAGTTAACCACCAATGGAAATATCATGCGAAACATAATTTCAATATGAGAAACCAATTGCAATAAAAACACGCATTCACAAACACACAATTTGGAAAAGCGAGCAGGAATTTGACAATAAACAAAATAAATTCAACCAAAGGAAATATGAGTTCATACAAAAGCAAACCATAAACAATCATTATACATAAGTGCACTCATAAACAAAACACACAAAAATCATGCAATTATTCTCTCAAGCTTGGGGATTACGATCCCGAGTGGATGAATAATGGAGATGATAAGTGATAGGTTGTGAGTCATCCATATCAGTTTCGGTAAATTGAAGAAAGCTGATATTGAGAGAGTTGAAGGCAGTGTCATGAGCAGCCAAATGATCCTGCAGTACGGTATACCGAGTGTCTTGAACAGACACATAATCGGCAAAAGCGGTGTCTTGCTCATTTAATCGCCGTTCTAACTCCGAGTATCTTTCAGTCTGAGTTGTGTAGTAAGCTTACTGTTGAAGTTGCATATTCTGAAGCATAGCCAAAATTCTTGACGAATCATCTTGATGCGGTTGAGACGGAGGAGGAGATGAAGGAGCAAAGCGAGTGGCGGTGTTTGTCCAACCGGTATGTTGCCATTCACCCCATCCTTGATTGTCATAGGAATCAGTAGATGGATTCCCATTCCATTCTTCATTGTCAGGGGGCAATTCTTCATTTGGAACCACATTTGGTGCATTTTGATCCTCAAGATCATCCCCTTCATAATTTTCGTCCGCCTCTTGATTAAAGTCACCTCTTGACAGAAAACAATATCGTCTTTCTTGGGAATCCCACATGTGACCCATTAGACTTAAGGTCTTTTGTTGAAACCAATTCGAGTCAGGCACGGAAACCATGGGTAAGTCAATACCAACAATTTCCGCTTTGTCGATGATCTTCTGAATGATGGAAGGATATGCAAGAGCAACTCCTTTCTTTTCCTTTAGGGAAAAAATACGACTCGCAAAATAATGAGGCCAATTGACTTTGACCCTGTTCCTAAGAATATATATCAGATGAACTTCACTCATATCAATACGCGAAAAGCCACCTTTCTTTGGACGTAAATTGTGTGCAACAATCCAATGAAGGATATGATCCAACGGTTTAACTTTTCCAGTAGTAGTTGTGTTTGGAAAAAATTCAGAATTTGCAATGAATTCAACAAAAGGTTCTTTAATCATACCATTTAGTTCATAACAAAATGAGTAATTCTCCACTTGAGATGTATCAGTCATCAAGATACTAGCTTCCTCAGGATCAATGTGAAACAAATCTTTCCACACTTGAGCGTTAACAACAAACATTCTAGTGTCCATACGGAAGTTGAATTCGAACCCTTTAAAAGTACCAACCAAACCAGCATAGAACATCCTTACCAAATCCTCATTATAATCTTCATGACAGGAGAGAAAATGATTGATACCTTGAAAGTCCATCAGTTCAACAATGTGAGGAATGTGCATCTGATTTGTAGTTGTTCTAGAATACACATATTGAGGAACAATCTTCCTGTTCTTGAACTTTTTGTTATAAACCTCAACCAAATTAGATGGAAGAAGAGACAAAGCATTGACAGGGAGAGATCATTGTGAAGTAGAACCCCGTGACCTTTTACTTGTAGCTCTTGAAGCCATTGTTGAGAATTAAGAAATTTGAAGCTTTGAGAGAGGGTTTTAGGGTTAAGAGATAAACTTGAGAGAATGTGAGAATATGAGATGATGATGATAATAAAATGAAATGTTAATGATTTTTATTGTAGAAATCCATAAAAACCATAAATTGAAAGTCAAAAGGTGATGGAAGGCATTGATGTGCCGACCTAGGAAAGAGGAAAGGCAGGCAGCGCGTCTTTTCAAGACCGCCAAATGTCAGTTGATGCGACAATGAGCCGGCTCAAAATGTAAAATGAGTCTACTCAATTTAAATTTGAAATGAGTCGGCTCAACGAAGCAGATAGGTCGACTCATAAGGTTCCATGAGTTGACTCATGAGTCGGCCTGTTGGGACCCGACAATTTTGAAAGAAAATTTTCACCAAAAACCACTTAAACCACCTCAAATCATGAAAATATCATCATTTATGCTAATCATTTGACAGACAACCAATCATAATCCAAAAGAAGAGAAGAAATAGATAAAGATACGAACATAAGAAAATCATGAATGAATAGAGATAGCTAAGTTTAGAAAGATATTACCTCGAGTATATGTGAAATAGATGTACAATACCACTATATAATAAGAAGTTAGAGACAAGAGGAATTGAACCAAAGAATAATATAAAACAAAGCAATGATTATCAAGATCCATCCGAGATGTCAAGAATACCAAGTTCCCTACGGATATAGAAGAAAGGATCGGTAGCAAGTGGTTTTGTAAAAATGTCGGCTAGTTGATTTGAACTATCAACGTGCTCAAACACCACATCACCTTTCTCTACATGATCCCTAAGGAAATGATGCCTTATTTCAATATGCTTAGTGCATGAATGAAGAATAGGGTTTTTGGTAAGATTAATTGCACTAGTGTTGTCACACAAAATTGGAATTTGATTAAGAGAGATATTGAAGTCAAGCAATTGTTGTTTTAGCCATAATATTTGGGCACAACAATTTCCGGCTGCAATATACTCCGCCTCCGCAGTTGATAAAGCAACGAAAATTTGCTTTTTGCTATGCCAACTAACAAAAGAGTTTGAAAAGAAATGACAAGTCCCACTAGTGCTTTTCCTATCCACTTTGCAACCGGCAAAGTCGGAGTCGGAAAAACCTACCAAAGAGCAATCACTACCCTTAGGATACCATAAGCCAAACTTAGACGCACTACAAAGATACCTAAGTATGCGTTTAACTGATTTTAAATGTGATTCCTTAGGGCAAGAATGAAACCTAGCACACATACATACACTAAACATAATATCTGGACGCGATGCGGTAAGATAAAGAAGGGATCTGATCATACCTCGATACCTTTTTATATCCACATCCTTACCCTTTTCATCACGATCAAGACTTGCCGCAGTAGGCATTGGTGTATCAATAGGCTTGGAGTTTGTCATATCAAACCTTTTGAGAAACTCATTGCAATATTTAGTTTGACTTATTAAGGTTCCATCTTCAAGTTGTCTAATTTGAAGTTCGAGGAAGAAATTAAGCTCCCCCATCATACTTATCTCAAATTCACCTTGCATGGAACTTGAAAATTCTTTGACTAACTTCATGTTAGTAGATCCAAAAATAATATCATCTACATATACTTGAACTAATATAGAATGATTTCCTTCTCGTTTAATAAAGAGAGTAGTGTCAACCTTTCCTCTTGAAAAACCTTGATTGATTAAAAATTTTCTTATGTGCTCATACCAAGCTCTAGGAGCTTGTTTGAGACCGTATAAAGCACGTTTTAGTTTATATACATGATTTGGTTTTTCATAATTTTCAAATCCAGGAGGTTGACACACATAAACCTCTTCATTTATATATCTATTAAGTAAAGGACTCTTAACATCCATTTGATATAATTTGAAGTTTCTTGAACAAGCAAATGCAAGTAAAAGGCGTATAGCCTCAAGGCGGGCAATAAGAGCATAAGTTTCCTCATAGTTTATGCCTTCCTCTTGGTTATACCCTTGAGCAAAAAGACGAGCCTTGTTGCAAACAATAATGTCGTTTTCATCCAATTTGTTCCTAAAAACCAATTTGGTGCCAATTACTCGATGATCTCGCGGAGGTGGAACAAGGTCCCAAACCTCATTTCTTTTAAATTGATTTAGTTCCTCTTGCATGGCTAGGAACCAATTTTCATCAAGTAAGGCCTCTTTGGCATTTTTAGGTTCAATTTGAGATATGAAGGCATGATAAAAACAAAAGTTACTTATCCTTGATCTAGTAATGACACCCTTTGAGATATCTCCAATGATGTTATCGATAGGATGATCTTTCGATGTCTTCCATTCCAATGGTAGATCATTTTGAGAAGATGCGTGACCTTCATCTTTGAGACTAGACACATCAACCGGCTCCTTATTAACAACATCCGGAATGGGTTCCACATGAGAAATATCAATGTCTTTAACAATCTCACTAGAAGAGGCACCTGCACCAATAACAACACTACCTTTTCCGACAACATTCGGATAAGACTCATCAAAAGATACATGTACAGATTCTTCAACTATAAGTAACCTTTTATTGTATATTATATATGTTTTTCTTGAATTAGAGTATCCAAGGAAGATACCCTCATCCGCCTTTGAATCAAATTTACCAAGATTTTCTTTTCCATTATTTAGCACAAAACATTTGCAACCAAAAACATGAAGATGTGACACATTTGGCTTTCTTCCTTTTAAAAGTTCACAGGGCATTTTGTTTAGAATAGGTCTAATAGTGATCTTATTTAAAATATAGCATGCGGTGCTAATAGCATCAACCCAAAAATATTTAGGAAGACCGCTATCATTAATCTTAGTTCTTCCCAATTCCTCCAACACACGGTTTTTACGTTCCACAACACCATTTTGTTGTGGAGTTCTAGGAGCAGAAAAAGTATGATCAATGCCATGGTTTTCACAAAATATTTCAAAGAGATGGTTTTCAAACTCACCTCCATGGTCACTTCTAATAGTTACAATGTTTGTGCCAAGTTTATTTTGAGATAATTTGGCAAAGGTTTCAAAAGCCGAAAAAGTATCACTTTTACTAGCTAAGAAAATTGTCCAACAAAATCGAGAGTAGTCGTCAACAATAACAAAACCATAATAGTTCCCTCCTATACTTTTGATTCTAGAATGACCAAAAAGATCCATGTGTAGAAGTTCAAGAGGTCTAGAAGTAGAGACTAAATTTTTTGATTTAAAAGATATCTTTGTTTGCTTTCCCATTTGGCAAGCATCACAAAGATGGTCTCTAGTGAACTTTATGTTAGGCAAACCTAATACTATGTTTTTGGAGACAACCTTATTTATCAAGTCAAAGTTGATATGAGCTAAACGTCTATGTCAAAGCCAAGACTCTTCACTTTTGGAAATAAGACATTTAAGATCACTCAAGGTCAACGAATTCAAATCAAGCATATATACATTGTTAACCCTCATGCCTTTAAACAAATCCTCTTTGTTTTCATTATGTTCAATTATGCAACCTTCTTTAGAGAATGAGACATTATATCCCATGTCACATAATTGACTAATGATAACAAGATTATGCTTAATACCCTCAACTAAAAGGACATTAGAGATAGATGTAGAAGAGGGATTACCTACACTATCTTTGCCAAGTATAGCTCCCTTGTTGTTATCATCATAGGTAACAAAACCCTTCCTCTTAGCCACAAAGTCATAGAATAGGGAAATATCACATGTCATATGTCTTGAGCAACCATTATCAAGAAACCAACGTTTCTCCGTAGTCTCAAGACACTCTACCTACATGATTAGACAAGAAAGAAAGATACCCAATTTTCATTGGGTCCTAGAGTGTGAGTGAAAACTTTGTTGCTTTTGGGCAACCATTGACAAATGCCTTTAGGGACCAAGTATCTCCTAAACCGACATTTGGCAATCGTATGACCTTCCTTGCAACAATAGTGACATTTCAAGAATGGTTTAGACTTGCATTTACTATTTTGATCTTTCACAACATAGGTATATTTTTGATATGGGTTGTTCATTGATTCTCTAAAGTTTGAACGATCAATAGTAAACGTCTTCTTCGGTTGTGACAACTTGTCTAGTTTTGCTTGAAGATTTTTAACCTCTTTTTGCCAAATCCAACATGTTTCACAACTATGAAAGTTATGCCATTCTCGCTTGTCTTCTACAATAGATTCTACCATCAAAGTCTTAAGAGATTTCATTGCATTTCCATTATCAGAAACCTTTTTCTCTAAATATGCAAAAATTCTTTTGTCGTATGCAACACGCTTGAAAGCTTCTTTAGCCTCTAGATGGAGAACATTAAAAGTACTAAGAAAATCATTATAAGACAATTTTTCAGCATAATCATATTTAGCATATCTTACCTCTTTCTTGCTTTTCTTATGGGCCATGAGGCATAGATTTACTTTTTCTTCCTCATCGCTTGAGCTATATTTTCTAGATGAATCACTATCACTTTCCCAAGCGATATATGCTCTTCTAGCCTTGTTACCTTTTCTTTGATACTTGTCTTTTTCCTTATCTTTCTTTAGCATAGGACAATCCGGTTTGTAATGACCCGGTTTTCCACAGTTGTAACAAGATCCCTTGCCTTTAGTACTTTTAATAAACTCTTGCTTGGAAGGATTAGATTTTCTTCGATATTTGATGAGATGCTTGTCCAAATGGGATATCTCATTCTTTTTGAGATACCGATTGTATCTTCTTACAAACAAATCCATATCTTCGTTTGATTCGTCTTCATCATCACTTGAATCAATCTCACTATCTTTATTAGTGGAGGATTTTGAGGAAGAAACCTTTAATGCAATAGACTTCTTCTTCTTCTCCTGATCTTTATTTTTCTCGCTCTTTTCTTTCTTTTCATTGTCTTCATGCTCATGAAAGTTTAAGAGCTCTTGTTCATGCTCTTCTAGCTTTCCAATGAGTGTAGTTAGATCCAAGGTTCTTACATCATTGGCTTCTTTGATTGCCGTAACTTTTGGCAACCATTCCCTAGTAAGACATCTCAAAATTTTGTTAGTAGCTACATCATTAGGAGTAGTCTTACATCATTGGCTTGATGACTCTTTTCGACATGTCTCTTGGCAGTAGGTAGTCATTATTAGTCTCCTCATCTTCGATAGAATTTTCCGCTTCTTCTTCGACTTCATTTGGGTCATGCAATTCAGCATCACTATGCTCCACCTCAATAGAAATCTCGCCTTGTTCTAGCTCTTTGTCAACATTGTCAGTTTTCTTGAAAGCCATCTCGACTGGTGATATATCTCATATGACCTGTCTCGAGGAACCATAACATATAAGCTTTGACTCCTCCAGGGTATCCCATAAACATGCATTTCAAAGCTCTAAGTTCGACCTTGTCTTACCTAATGTGAGCATAGGCTATGAAACCAAATACTCTTAGTTTGTCATTATCTGGTGGATGTCCTGACTAAACTTCTTCATGTATCTTCATATCTAACGCAGTTGAAGGACATATGTTTATCAGATATGTTGTTGTCGAAACAGCCTCAGGTCAAAACACCTTCTTCAATCCAGCACTAACCAACATGCATCTAACCCTTTCGAGGATTATTCGATTGAATATCTCATCTAGACCATTTTGTTGAGGAGTACCTGCTACAGTCATATGTCTTGTAATCCAAGACTCGACACAATAACTGTAGAAAGATTCACTGCAGAATTCAAGGCCATTGTCAGCTCTTAACCTCTTGACCTTTCTGCCTATTTTAGTTTCGACCAGAACCTTCCAACTCTTGAAATTCTCATAAGTTTCATCCTTAGTCTTTTGAATGAATACCCATAACTTTTTGGAATAGTCATCAATTATGGATAGAAAATACCTTGCACCTGAATGTGAAGGATTCCTTGTAGACCCCTATAGATCAACATGGATGTAATCAAGGCATCCATGTGTTCTTTGTTTACCTTTTTTAAACTTCACCCTACATGATTTACCATATACACAAGGTTCACAAAACTCCAACTTCTCGACTTTGTCACCACCTAGCAGGTTCTATTTCCCCAGTTTGACCAGTCCTGTTTCGCTGACATGACTCAATCTCATGTGCCATAATTTTATCTTCGACACAATTTTCGTTGATACTACATTTGTCAAACCACTTACAACCTCAGTCTAGAGGGTATACAAGCCTTGTTTCCTCACGCCTCTCAAGACTTCCTTCGATCCATTCATGACTGTTAAGATACTTTTATCTCCTTGAAAAACATATCCCTTCTTGTCGAATTCACCAAGAGAAATCAAATTTCTCTTCAAGTCAAGTACATACCTAACTTCAGTCAATAACCTTATTGACTCATCATGTAGCTTGAATCTCACATATTTGACACCTGCAATTTTGCAAGCTTTGTTGTTTCTCAGCAGCATTGATCCACCATCTTGATAACATAGCTCCTCAAACAAATCTTTTTTTTAGTCGTGTTCCAAGTGCAACCTGAATCCATAATTCACTCTTTTATTGAGTCGATGCTTGAAACCACAAGAACATCAGATGAGTCAAAATCATCTTGAACAATGGCATCATTACTATTATCCTTACCTCTATGATCTTTTAGGAGATTAGGACACACCTTTCGAATGTGACCCTCCTTCTTACAATGATAACATCGAACACCAGATACTTCACCAACATATGACTTCTGCTTACTTTTACCCTTATTTTTTTCGAACTTGCAATCCTTTCACAAGAATTTTGCTTTAATGGCCAAACCTTCACCAACCGTCGAAGGTTTATGCTTCTTTCATTCATTCAAGTCCTTAGAGTACAAGGCAGATTAAACATCTTCAAAGGGCAGGGACTCTCTTCCATACAAGAGGGTTTCTTTGAAGTGAGCATGGGTTCTGGGAAAAACGCATAACAACAACATCGCTTGATCTTCATCATCGATCTTCACATCAATATTTTCAAGATGAAGAATCAGCTTGTTGAACATATCCAACTGCTCGCCAACACTTTATCTTCGCTCGTCTTGAATGAATACAAAAATTGCTTCAGGTAGAGTCGATTCACCAGCGATTTAGTCATGTACAAACCTTTAAGTTTTAACCATAACCCAGACGTTGTCCTCTCCTTTGATACATGTCAGAGAACCTTATCACCAAGGCTAAAAAATATTGTGTTGTGTGTTTTCTCAATCATGACAATCTTTTCAATTGTCGTTAACGCAACATTCATGGTCCTCTCTCCCTTCAACGCTTCAAAGCAACCCTGCTAAACAAGTAGGGCTTTCAACTTCAAGTGCCACAGACCGAAATCGTTCACCCCGGTGAACTTTTCAATCTCATACTTTATTGAAGGCATCTTCTCCATGCTCACTGCACCAATTTGTTGTGATTCAGATACCTTAGAAACAAAGTATAATAGGTTTCTTTATGATCAAGAAACCAACAAGGGTTATGGTTTAGGGTAACCAAGGATAACAACAAATATTAGTTATAAATTGTAATTCTTTCCTTTCTCTTGAAAAAAGATTACAAGTATATGAGAATAACAAACAACCTCTCTCACTTATGAATTTCTCACTTATGAATTAGGGTTTTATCTTCCTATTTTTCCTTATACAAAATATGAGAGACTAATATGTAATTTATAAGAAAACTAACATACTAACCTAATGAGATTTTTAACAATAAATCATTATAAGCTAACTTAAACAATTGGATCCATAACACAAGGCCCAATTTAACAACATCATGTGAGCAGACTTTGACTTGCATGCTAAACCTAGAATTTGTTCCAATATCTCACACCAACTTTCTTAATTCTCGTAATTTTCTCAACATGGTCTTATATTTAGGGACATAGGTAGTATCTCGCAACACGTACCTGCATAAGTGATCCATTTTTTTTAAAACATAGAATCATCGAAAAACTCAAAAATCAACTACACAATTACATCAATAAGTGCGTATTAGTAATTATATAAAGTAGTATTGAATCGATGAAAATTAAAATTAATACCTTAACGTATATCCATATGCTCTCTTTCACCTCCATTGGTACATCTTTCTAATCATTTATCAATATATCGACTTTGCTACATCCAAAGAGCACAACATAACTCTTAAAAAGAGAAGA
The DNA here is from genome assembly GCA_963966055.1 of Lathyrus aphaca. Classification (NCBI taxonomy): domain Eukaryota; kingdom Viridiplantae; phylum Streptophyta; class Magnoliopsida; order Fabales; family Fabaceae; genus Lathyrus; species Lathyrus aphaca. The sequence continues at coordinate 474,260,598 of OZ014523.1, forward strand.
ATTAGGACCATCAAGTATGGTATAAATGACACTAAATTCGATCGGAAATTTGTCACTCGACTTGTGGACTTTGTTAATTCAGCCATCATTCTGGCACCTACTTTTTTTTCTTCTATTTTTCGTCTATAGATTGAGACTTATTTGTACGAGTTTCATTTGTAGAAATAGTTTTGTCACTTCTATATGATGAATAATCTTTCAATAAAGACACAAAACATTCAACATCAAGACATAAACATAAACCACAATGGCATAAACAACATAAACACCAACATCAACAAGTACATAAACATCAACACTAGCAATAATGCATGTATTTATGCTCACATATCATCAAAGAACGACATATATAAAAAGATTACTCATAAAATCCATGTATATTGTCATAAGGCAAAACACACAAGCATGTATACTATTTCAACATCAACAACATAAACATGAAGACAGTGAAAACTGAAGTTTATTGTAGATGCATGGGAAAAAGATTTACGTACCAGAAACATGATGAATAAGTAAAAAAATTCTAAATAAATGTTGTCAGATTCTTCGTCTTCCTCCTCAACGGTATGTAAGCAAGAACAATGAAGATGGGGTTTGTTTAACAATGAAGATTAAGATGACTTTGGTTGAAAAGGGTTAGGTTTCGTTAATGAATGATGAATGCAATTGGTTGCACTATGAAGATGAAGATGATGTTGGTGAAAAAGTGTTAGGTTTTGTTAATGAAGGATGAAGATGCTAGTGAAAATGGTTTCTTAGCTCTGAACACTACAAGAAAAATGAATTTTAGCTGCATTAATTTAGCGTCGGCCACAACTCCGACGCTATTTGTGTCTATTTTGCGTCAACACAAACGGACGCTAACATGATTATTCATTTGATATTTTTTAATTTTGCTTAAATGTTAGTGTCGGCCAAAGCCGACGCTAAAGCATTAACTAATAAAAAGTATTACTTATGACCTTTATTAGATGTGGTGGCGTGGTTATTAATCAGTAATCACTTTATAACTAACCATCATGGTTTTGTTGATATGGGGTGATACACTCATGACAAAAAATGCAACATTATCATTTTGTCTTTTTTGGGCATTCTAATGTTAAGTTGATGTTTCAAATGCATGATAGAAGTTATACCTAGTTTGGTATCTAAGTGTTTAAAATGTATGTTTTTTTATAGATGCTAATTAATATGACATGTTTGTTGTTTATGTATGGATTAGTTGTGTATTATACAGCTGTTGTAATGTGATTATACTTGTATTAGGTTGATGTTAATTAATATGATAGGTTTGTTGTTTATGTATGGATTGGTTGTGTGTTATACAATTGTTGTGATGTGATTATTAACTATTAAGACTAGTTAGTAAGTGATATGACTTAAGGATGCCAAATCAAGTAAGTATGTGTCTTACTCGTGACTATTTATTTTGGATGTTGCAGGAGGAGGATTATGAGGATGATGATGAGGAAGTTGATTTTTGTTATCATGATTAATATGTAGATCGTTTAGGAGATTATCAATATTTTGGAACTCACTAGTATTTTGGAACTCACTAGTATTTTGATTTTTGTGTATTTTGGAACTCATTAGTATCTTGATGTTGATGTATTTTGGAACTCATTAATATATTGATGTTGGTGTATTCAGATTATGTATTTGTAAGTAAATTTGTTTTGGATCACCTTAATTGTGAATTGATGAATCTTGATGTTGATGTATTTTGGAACTCATTAATATATTGATGTTGGTGTATTAAGATTATGTATTTGTAAGTAAATTTGTTTTGGATCACTTGAATTGAGGTATTGTAAAACAAGTCTTGATTAGAACAGGTGGTTTGAGTGGCGATGGTATAAAGCGAACGTGACGATTTCAAATAAAACAAAACCAAGAATAATACCAGTAGTGTCGTCCACGAGGCCGACGCTACCATTAAAATATGGTAATTTAAAATACTAGTGGCAGTCACAAGGCCGACGCTAATATAAAAAACAATGGCTAAATTTACTAGTGGCGGCCACGAAGCCAACGCTACAAGCAGAATATATGTTGTCTTATTATTAGTGGCGACCGCGTGGCCGACGCTAATGCAGACACTATCTAAATTTACTAGTGGTGGCCACATGGCCGACGCTACAAGTAGAAAATACGATGTCTAATATTTTTAGTGGCGACCACCTGGTCGACGCTACCATCAAATGTCATGCTGTCTAAAACCACGTGGAAAAAACTTTGATGGCAGTCAACTCAATTAAAAAGCGACACCTGGAAATCTTGGTCGACGCTTAAAATTGACGTTAACTCCGTAATTAGCTGCGTAATTTTGGCCAGCAATTAGCGATGATTTAGTGTGGACTCATGGTCGACGCTATTTCAGTGTCACACAAAAAGTCGACGCTAATTTTATTAACTTCCAGCTTTGGAAAGTCCGTCCCGACACCCACGCTAAGCCAACGCTAATCCCCTTTAGTGTCGGTTTTTTTGGTGTTAGCGAGGTCTTTTTGGCCGACGCTAATACTTTGTTTTCTTGTAGTGCAATGTTAGGGTTAAAAATTGTCCGCAAATGGAAATGAAAAAATGCCTCATGAGGAGTCATGCTAATTGTTTTTAATTTAAGTGAATAAATTATTCCACCATGATCATTTAAACCAACCAAGATGATATATTGTTAACTTAATGAAATTTTATAAAAAAGTGCACGGTTATAAGCATTTAAATTTTAAAAAAAAATTGAAAAATATATCACAACGGTTAGGTTAAAAAAATCGTAGTGATATCACTTTTATTTTTTATTTGAAAATAAATAAAAATGAAAGGCGCAACTAAAATACTAAAGAAATCTCGAAATTGTTGGCACTGAGATTCGAACCAATAAAAGGTTAAGGATATTCCCATGGTTGGTTAACCAATCGTAGTGAAATCACTTTTATTTTTTATTTATAAATAAATAAAAATGAAAGGTGGAACTAAAATATTGAATATATCACGAATTTGCTGACGCTGAGATTCAAATTCATTAAAGGTTAAAGATATCACCACAGTTGTTCTAAACAACCATGGCAATATGTTAACAATTTTTAATTTAAAAATAATATTGACACTTGAATTTTAAGATATCACCACGATCCTTCAAAGAGTCGTGATAACATGGGCGCTGTTGTATTTTTTTTTTGTAGTCACTATGGGAAAAAGGGTTTAGAGAGCGCTTTAAAGCGCTGTCGAAGACAGCGCTGTCGTAGGTAAAGAAATCGTTTTTTTATGGAAACAGCGGTTTTAAAGGCCTACTTTAGAAAGTGCTTTTAAAGTGAAAGCACTTTCTAAAGTAGGCCTTTAAAAGCGTTTTTACCGTAAAAAGCACTTTTACCGTAAAAAGCGCTCTCTAAGGTGTCTATTGTATTTTAAAAAAATATATTAATTTTCTTTTAAATTACTTTAAAGAACGCTTTTTAACAAAAAGTGCTTTCTTTTGTCCCCCCCTTTAGAGAGCGCTTTTAAGCAAAAAAGACTTTCTTTGGTCCCCCTTTAGAGAGCGCTTTTATAAAGTGTTGTCTATTGTATTTTTATTAAAAAATAATTAACTTTTTTACATTACTTTAGAGAGCGCTTTTATACAAAAAGTGCTTTCTTTGGTCCCCCTTTAGAGAGCGCTTTTGTAAAAGCGCTCTCTAAAGTGTACCTATAATTTTTATTTTATTTTTTCTTTAACTTTAGAGCGCACTTTTAGGAGAAAACACTTTCTTTTGTGGACTTTAGATAGCGTTTTTTCTTAAAAGCGCTCTCTAAAGTATACCTATAATTTAACATTTGTTTTTTTGAAATCCCATTTTATCCATTTTCTTAATGCAAAAACCTGTATAACTTTTTGATGTAGAAAATTCACATTATTATAAACTTGTAAACAATTTCAATCCATTCCAAACAAACCAATATAAACCATTTCATTTACATATAAACCACTTCATTTCAATCCATTATAAACCTATATAAACCATTTCAACATTCTCGGTATTTATCACCGGAAATCACAATATAAACATTTACATATACCACAAGTCATTTACAATAAATAATTCTTTTTCATTTACATAATCCTATATACCTTAAAATATTCTTTTTTCTATAATATATTCGCACAATTCCTCCATAATTTCACCAACTTTTGCGACAGTGTAATGAGGACACGCGAATTCTTCAAAGTACTACAAAACAAAATATGCATTAATTAGTTAGTATCCGATAATATGCATAGAATACGATAAATATTTATTATAACATAAAATATAGTTCCTCCATAATATGCATTATGACATATCCGATAAACACAATTCCTCCATAATATGCATTATGACATATCCGATAAACACAATTCATCCATATTATAGATCATTTACCTTAAAACACTTTTATAGATCCTATATCTTAAAACACAATTCCTCCATAATATGCATTATGACATATTCGATGAATATTAAAATAAATCTTAAGTTATAAATCCATACATACCTGATCAGGAATCTCTAATTGATCCAATTGAAGGATTTCTCTCATGAATCTCAAAACGTAGTACATGCAGTCTATGCCATTTTTCTGTCGAGGATACTACACATAGAAAAACAAATAAGAATTAATATATAATTGTTTTTGTTATCAAGTAGCATCACTAATAAGAAACATTGTGAAAATAAAATTAATCTACCTGCACATGGATCCATGGAATAGTGTTTTCTTTAGCTCGTGCTACTCGAAAATCTCTTTGTGCTCGATACACTAGTATAGATCTATAAAATAAAAACGTAAATTCAGAACAATCTCACAGAAATAATTAAATATACAAATACACACGAATATTTCGAACAATCTCACTTACTTATCAACGACATCCTTCATACTCGGATATGTTGACCAATCATGCTCAAATGAATTCATATAATAGACCACTTCTTTTGTAGGATTAATGGCAACCAACAACGAGCGTCTACTGTAAAATATAACAAAAGTTTAGATGGATAATTTCTACGTAAAAGATACAAAGATTAGAATGAGATTAGAATGAAAATCTTACTTGTGTCCAGTATTATACGGTAAAAAAACAAAGTTTCTGTGTTGGCCACCATATATCTCTCAACTAAGTGTTTTCTTACTGTATATGCATTCAAACCAATTGTCGTTGCATTGACATATGTGGAAGCAAAGAAACGGAATCGGTTTGACAATTGCGTCCCGCACATGATTTTGTCATACAAGAACCTTAAATAAAAACATATATAATAAACATTAGACTATTTTCATTGAAATGTTCCAATAAATTGTTCAACTAAATAAATAATATTAATAGATTGATCGTACCAGATGTAGGCATGCATAACAGCGATGCCTAATGTTTGATGCCTGGAAATCTGCTCCATGTCCTCTCTTCTGATTATCTCGGAATAAAGAATACCAAAAACACCCTCGTTCATGTCTATTTGACGAATACAACATTGCATCACATCTGATACTGACACAAGTGTCTCAAGACACATCCGAAAGCGATTTGTTGTAGAAGCTCTTTTTGCCATAGTGGTTCTTGCAGGAACCTTTTTCTCGCTCTTGACCAGTTGTGAAGCTTTAGTAGGAACATAACAATCATATAAGTTAGGTAAAGTAGAAAATCATAAAACTTTTGAATTCAGATTATAGAATAACACTTTAAATGTATTTGTCTTTGTTGTGATGCAACAGACTCTTTTTCCGGCAAAATCCCTTTAGATGCGGGTTTTGTAGGAGTCTAAAATTACCATATAGTAAAAAAATGTACGTAAGGTTCAGAATTGACATTTGAATACTAAAAAATTCATAATAGTTTTAACCTTACCTCGTCATCTAAGAAAATGAGGTCTGACGGCTATGCACAAACGAGCCTATTGCATCTCCCAATAATGTTATCTCTGAATTCTTGACAGCTGGTATAGGTAGTACCGCACCCATATCTATATCAATACCAACTGACACTTTCAGACATCCATGAGGGAGCGGCTTATGGTGAAGTAACTCTTCCGCTCTGTTATACACTTTCCCTTTGCCAACCATGCAATAAGTCAGTAACAACAAATACAACCGACAAGAGGAAATTCCCTGAAATAAAAGTGAATGCATAACTGTTAATGTGTGTAAAGGTCAATTAAAATAAATGTGTTAATTTAATTAAAATAAATATGTGGTAATTACCTCAGGATTTTTTTTTCACAATTGATACTAGCTTTGTCACTATTATCTTTCAACCCAGAACCGCACTTTTCCGCCTCATATCTCTCTTTGTCCTTTTGCAATTCACTGACTTGCGCTTTAAGTTCCTCCAATGATTGCAACACTTCTTGATTGCTAGGATTTTTTCTTTTTGGTTTCTTATTCAAGGAAGATGGAGTCACACCAAATTCTTTACCCCTCACCGACCGAAATACTCAGGAACATTTAGTACTCAACTAAGAATGCTTCTGCAATCCTGATCCTCACCGATGGTTAAGGATTTAGATAGACTCTCCTGAAATTCACTGACAAATCGTAAATTATTAATGAGGATTAAAAATTAATTATATTTTAAATATATAATGTTTGTTTGATAATAAGGCTCGAAATCCCCTATGTCTCTTTCCAGCCAATTGAAGACAATACTTCTGCCGACTTTCATCAATATTAAAGGACCTCTACAAAAAACATACACATTTAACCATAAAATGTGTTAGTATAAGTCAAAATAAGAAATCTAATAACACATCAATCATTTTTGGTAACTAAGTGCCTGTATCTCACTCCATATCTTATCTTACCAGCTTCCAACAATGGATTCCTCCACTCATCACTGGTAATTGGAATGTGTTGGCGGACAAATGAACCAATGTATGAAGCCAACATTGAACTGTTAGTCTCAATTAGTTGGTTCCCATCACTCCAATATACATCAAATTTTACCCCTTTGTCTCTAGCATGGTGAATTGACCTCATAATTGTTATTCCACGTTTTATTTCACTTTCTACCTTCGAAGCTTTTTCCTGAGCTTCATTTGTATCATGTGCCTTATGTGTCTCATGTGTCTCGTGTGTGTCTTCCTCATTACTAGCCATTATACTTGTAAGAAAGAAAAAACAAAAATTAAATGACAAATTATAAAAATCCATAATCTATAATCCATTGAATGATATAACATGTCAAATGATAATGACAAATCTAAAATCCAAACATTAAATGACAAATCTAAAATTCATAATCTAAAATCCATTACTAGCCATTAGTACCTTTTTTAGGCACGTCTCTTTCTTTTCTTGGTTGGAAGATGTTCTACATGTCTCTTAATAACACGGACGGTTGGATTTATCCAAATACCCTCATTATGATCATTTCTAGTATATGATACATTCGCTATAATATTTTCATCTTGATCATCTCTAGTAAATGATTCAATATCAACATCAATATCACTTTGATCTCCAATGTTTTCATCAATTACTTTGTTAGATAAAATCACTATAGACCATTTTGTACTTGTCGGATCAGTGACATAGAACACTTGTTTAGCTTGAGAGACTAGAATAAAAGACTCATCTTTGTACCCCACCCTATTAAGATCCACTTGCAAAAATTCCTACTTATCCATTCGTACACTATTATTGTTTTCAACCCACTTGCAACGAAATATAGGAATCTGAAACTTCTCATAATCAAACACCCAAATGCGCTTGATAACCCCAAAATATGACAGATTTTCAAATTTGGGGTTTATGTCTTTCACGCTTGAAATGTACATTGCTTCAACTACCACGGTGACACCAGTATTTTGTATAGTACTTTTATCATCTTGATATTTGGTATAAAATGTGTATCCATTAATTACGTATATAAGAAAACGCAACCAAACTTGGACCATATGCTAAACATCTATATCTTTCTGTTATTGAAGCGGAATCTGAATAATACTTTTAAAAAATGTGACTCTTAAACCAAGGTATGAAGCTTCGATTGTGCTCTCGTACTATCCAATTCGCATTTCTATTTGAATTTAAACCTTAGAGAACATCCTTGTGCATTTCAACATACGACTCAACTTCTCATTGTGCAGAACATACAAATGCACTTGATCCCGTTCGACCCTTGATACTGTCACAACTTCATTTCCACTTAGCTTTTTTCCTTCTTTTTTTCGACAACATTAGATTTGGGGAGTCTAATTGATTGTACATTGGACATATATTCATCACAAAACTCAACCATTTCTTCAACAATGCATCGTTCGGCAATACAACCCTTTGGTCGACTTTGGTTTTTCACATACCCTTTTAAATTTTTCATATAACGTTCAGTAGGGTACATCCATCTCATATAAGCCGATCCACACAATTGTGTCTCTTTCACCAGATGAACAACTAGATGAACCATTATGTCAAAAAAGGAGGGAGGAAAATACATTTCAAGCTCACACAAAGTAATAACTATTTCGTTTTGCAATGTTGGTAAGATCGCAGGATCGACCACCTTACTGCAAATTGACTTGAAGAAAAAACACAATTTAGTTATTGCACTTCTTACTTTTTCAGGAAGAATATAACGTATACCTATTGGTAGAAAATATTCCATTATAACATGACAATCATGCGTCTTTAAACTCTTTAACTTGAGGTCTTTCATAGACACATGTCTTCTAATATTTGAAGAGTATCCTTTTGGAACTTTAACTTCACTTAGAAACTTACACAATACTTTTTTCTCCTTTCTAGATAGAGTATATGCAGCAGGTGGTAGATATGTTTTTTTTTCCTTTCTTCAAGGGTTCTAATTCAATTCTTATCCTCATCGCTATCAATTCATTTCTGGCTTTAAGGCCATCCTTAGACTTTCCTTGTATATTGAGTACCGTACCAATAACATTGTCAAACACATTTTTTTCAATATGCATAACATCGAGAAATTATCTTACATACAACGACTTCCAATATGGCAGTTCAAAAAAAAAATAGACCTCTTCTTCCACCCTTTCTTGACAAGTGTATGTGCAAAAGGCTTGCCAAACTGAGTACTCACATCTTTCACATTTTAAAAAATTTGATCACCTGTTAATATAGGTGGAGCTCTACCTTGTTTTGTGTCTCCATTTAAAGCTTTTCTCCACCCACGGTAGTGATATTTCGAATTTAAGAATCTACGATGACCGAGAAAGACATTCTTCTGACCAAACTCCAATCACGTCCAATCTGTGTTATCTTCACAAATAGGACACGCACATTGACCTTTTATGATGTACCCTGATAGATTTCCATATGCTGGAAAATCATTAATTGTGCCAAACAACATCGCTCTCAAGTTGAAACTTTCTTTCCTATACCCATCATAAACCTCCACACCGTTCTCCCATAAAAACTTTAAATCTTCGATTAAGGGTGTCAAGTATACATCTATGTCATTCCCTGGATGTTTAGGCCTAGAAATTAACATAGATAACATCATGTACTTACGTTTCATACATAGCCATGGATGTATATTATAAATCATTAAAATCACAGGCCAAGTGTGTCGCTCCCGACAAATGAAACAGGGTCAGATGAAGGTACAGACGCGAACGGTCGGCGAAGGGAACAGTGAGAACACACAGCCGTGAACTCACTGGAGATGAAAAGAGTCGCCAGCTAGGCATTTTTATCCCGGAGGAAAGGTAATGCTGCATAGACCTGGAAAGACATGGATAAGACGGTTGCGAACCAGAGAGACTGAGAAAGGGGGTTGGTTACAACCTGGGAAGGTATTAGCACCCAGATTGTCCGTCGTACTCGACGGGATCCACGCTTAAAAGATTTGTGTTTTAAAGGGGTAGTGTCAGTGCAATCTGTGTGTAAAAGAGCTGGAAGAAAATGTACAGGTGTCAGTGTAAAGTGTATAAGTGATGTGAAGTGTATAAGAGAAGTGTCAGTGTGAGACCAGGAATGAAATGAATTGCTCAAGATTATGAGGCTCAAAGAATAAGGCTGAAAAGAGGGGGAATGTACAGAGACTTTTGTTCGATAACCGTTAAGTTATGCCTACGTATCCTCTCGTGCAATGAGGAAGTCAGAACACCGTAGTTCGACCCAAAGAGACTGAAAGATGAATTGACTGATGAACTGCTTGCTTGTCAATGCTCAAGTGTATGATCTGTCTGGCACAGATGCAAACTGTCTTGCATTAGACGGAAGAAGCGAGTTCTCGTTTGTGAGTGAAGATGATGAGAAAAGAATCCCGGAGGAGACGATTATTGTTTGTTTTTGTGTTTTCAGTCTTTTATTGCTTTTGAAAGTTTGTCATAAGTTAATGAGCTTAAGTCTAAACCAATGGATTTAGTAAACTCATCACATCTTCCCTCTGATTAGGGGTAATGAGAATACCTTAAGTGTGAAGTCAGATTCTCACACTTAATCACCTTTGATGTAGGGTTAAGACCATTAACCTACTTGTGATTATTTAGATGTTTTTGTGATTTTGTTTAGTGTTAAGTAATGAGGTTAAGCCATAATCAGGGATTAAACAGACTCATTACACCATCCTAAAAGAAGGATGATAGATGAGAATGTTTAAGCTGAGGGAAGCTCCTCAACTTAATCCATGATTAGGGATTAAACTCATGACAAAACAAGCCTTTGATTAAGTGGATTTTAGATTAATGATATGATGATGAAGTGATTTTTATGATTTGTAAGACAACTTGAGGGGGACTTGTCCATTAACACTAGGGTTAGTCCTTCTTAACCAGTTAAGGAAGAATTAGAACCCTAATGCAAGGCCCAAGTTACAAGTGTGATGTCTTGATGATTATTAAGTGAATTGATTAAGAGATTTAAACACATTAAGGGTTTAACACTTAGGATTAAAGTTATACACTCCATCCTAAGAGAAGGATGCAGGCATAAGCTTAATCACAAAGTCTTAAAGCCTTTAGGGTTTAGTCCCTGATTATGAGATGAGAAGAGAAGACTCAAAGAGAGACACAAAGGTAAAACTATGAGGGGAGACTAATCAAAACCCTAATTCAATGTCATGCTTGGTTGATCCTAAGGTTTATGAGGTTTACAAGAACAATCTTCAAAGGAACCACCAGGAAGCAGATGAACAAGATCAAGAGAAGCAAAGTGACTTGCTTCATTCAAGAAGTCAAGTCACTTGAAGAAAGAAAGTGGGAAGAAGAAGAATGAGCAAGCTCAATCTCAAACACATATAGAAATGCAGCAATGGATGCAAGAGAGATGAGAAGAAGAGGTATGAGAAGTGAAGGCAAATTCACTTCCCAAGTTTACTTACCACCTGAAATGTTAGAAAGAAATGCAATGCAAAGCTAAATGAAATGAAATGGCATGATGCTAAATAAAACCAGAAGCATGTTGATGATGAAAATGATGCTATGAGATGCTGCAAACATGAGGCAAGACATGGGGATGTTCATACAAGATCATGAATGCAAATGATGCAAGCTAAGGAGCATGAACAAGCATGGAAAGTTATGAATCATACAAGACAAATGACATGGCAAATATGTAATGCAATGATCAAACATGCTTTCTATATGTCTTAAGATGTCAAATGAATCACAAGGATGCACAAAATGCAAAGACAAGTCATGTTATGCAAGGAGATGCAAGAAAGATGCAAAAGAAAGCCCAAATTAGGGTTCATGGATCAAACATCAAACAAAAACCAAAAACAGAAGCAAACCCTAAGATAAAAAATGGAAAATGCTACCCAAAGAAACCTTAAACCTATAATGAACCACTGCCCAAAGGGGAACTCTCAACTCTCAACCAAACTCAAGTTATGAATTTTCTAAATTATTAAGGTTTTTTAGGGTTCTTAACAAAAGAAATGCCAAACAATTGGAAAATGAAGAAACAAAACATGGCCATTTTACCCTAGAAACTACATGACAAACACAAAACAATGCAAGAAGAATCACTGTCTCAACCTTCTCCAATAGGCAGAAATGAATTTTTGAACTTATGATCAAAATAATGCACAAAATATGATTTAATTCAATGAAAAATTCTTAAAGTGCATCAAGATCAAAAAAGAAATTTGGTTTGAAGGTTGGACAATGTTTCTAAATGTCTTAGAACATTTCATGAATTTTTTTGTAATTTTTAAATACCTAAAAGTATTTTTAATTAATTAATTCCCATTAATCAATTAAAAATAATATTTTAAATATTTAAAAATACTTTTTTAATGATAAAAAATAAAATAAAAATGTTTTTGGGTCTTTAAAATTAATAAAACTTTTAAGAAAAAGTTTCATAATTTTTAAGAATTTTTTGCTATTTTAAAATAAATATGCAAGTTAATTGGAAAAAAAATGAATAAAAATTAAATAAAAATGAAAGTAAACAGAAAGGAGGGCCAGGATTCACTCTGGATTCAAAGGGGTTGACCGCGCGCGTTTTTGGAAGGCCAGGATTGCTTCTGATCAGATTAATTTAATTAGGGATTAATTAAAATAAACACGTGGATTAGGGCATAATGGCTTGATCTGAACCATTCACACGCGCGGGAGGTCAACACTTTCAACGCATCCAATGGTCCACATTCAAACTGGAATTAATTACGTGATTAGGGCTTAAACACTCTCAGGTGGCCGGAGAAGACTTCCGGTCGTCTTCTCCGGCCAGCACCTCACCTGAAAAATCCCCAAACCCCTCAAATCGTATCAAAAATGAAAAACAAGAACTGGGAAATGATCTCCAACCTCTCACGAATCAAACCCCTCTCTCAAAACACATTTCTTCTTCCTAAACAAGCTGAATCAAAGAAAATGAAAGCTAGGGCACGCAGGTTTCAGAGACAAATTAAATACTCAAATCAAAGCCATTTCAAAAACTAAGAACATCAGGATGATCAGTGAATCACATAGAACAAGTTTGTAACAAGAAAAATGATTTCTGGAAAAATAATTTTCGAGCTACCTGAGATTTGAAGCTTTCAACTTGAGGACTTTCAGGCCACTTCTTCTTGTGCAATCCACTCCACTTGATCCCCAGAAGATGTTTGAATGCTCAAAAGAAGTTTGTGTTGGCTGGATAATGAGATTCGACAGCTTCTGCTCAAGCTTGATCAGAAATGGCAATGGTGTTTCTGGAGGTTTCAGGCCATTGTGAATGATGGTTTGTGATCCTGAGGATGAATGGAGAAGGTCTGGAGTGTTTGTTTGTGTGTTTGTGAGCTATGGTGAGAGTTTCGAATGAAACTGCAAAATGGAGTGAGAAGTGGCAGTGAGATGTTCGGGCTGTTTCAAGCTTGGGTTCTTGGTGCTGGGTGGTCTATGGAGCAAGGTGAGTTGAATGGTGAAAATGGTTGAAGTGTTTGCAGGCTGTGTAGGCAGATTCGAAGCAAGATGCAAATGGGAGTGTTTTTGTGTATGTCTTGAATGTGGATGTTTCAGGCTGGCTTAGTACATGAAATGGCTTGCCAAATGATATGTTATTTTAATCCAAGTGGCCAGAGGATGTGACATGGCCTGTGGTGATTGGGATGTCTACTTTTGCATAAAGTCCACTTTTTGTGTAAGTGAGGCATGGCTGGACTCTAGGCAAGTACAATGGGCATGGGCTGCGCAGCAGGATGAGTGTGTGAGGCTAGCTTGATTCAAGGACCAATGCAGCAAGTTGGTGAAGAGAAATGAGTGGTTTTGCAACTTGTTACTTTATGGTTCACATGTGAAGATCTTGTTCCAAAAGTCATGAAACATGAGCAATGCCTAGTTCATTCTGAATTTTAGGACTTACATGATGTTTATGTGAAGGTTTGATACCAATTAGAAGCTGCAATTTGACTTGGTACATGATTTTGCAATTTTCACACTTGGTGCATATCTTGAAAATAAGTGATTTTTGCCAACTTTGTCACACCATAACTTTTGATCCAAGAAGAGTTTGATCATGTTCTTGTACTTTTTGAAAAGGGAAAGATGAGATCTACAACTTTCATGACCAAAGTTTTTCCATTTGAAGCATTTTTGGATCAAGAATCATGGCTTGAAAAATGACATAAAATGAAGCATTCTTGAAAAGTCAACTATGCCCAAAAAGTCAACATTTGCAAAAACCCTAAATTCTTGATTTTTATGAACTTCAACCTTCTTCCATGATCAAATAAAGACCATATACACTCAAAATGATGAAGATCACCCATTGGTTGGGTCATTGGGGGCCTCAGATGCCCTGATTTTGCACTGACTTGTCTGAAAAGTCAACTCTTGATCAGATGACTTCCCCAAGGAATCTCTTCATGAAAATTGATATGCATACTCCCTATACCATATAGAGATCAATGGAAACAATAATGACCAAAAAAATTGGAGTTATGGCCTCTGAAACAAAAACCCTAATTTTCAGTCAACTGTGCAGTTCAAACTGGCTCTGCCTCACCTCAAACCCTAGTTCTTGTGATTCCTCTGCAATTTTGACTTTGAGGAGATGTAATGTGATATAAGAACACACATGGACCCCTTTGAGTTGATTGGTGGCCTTTGGAGTGGCCCAAGATGCTTTGGGATTGCCCAGATCACAAACCCTAGGTGCAGATGCCTTAGAAGCTATGCAGTGAATCAAAAATGAGATATGAGATGATATGATTGTGTTTATGCATATGAGATGATCACAAGCCATGGCGTGAATGGGTGAGGGAAAATTTGGGGTGTTTACAGCTGCCCCTATTCAAACATGAGTTAGCTGTGCAGGTTGCAAGCGACGGCTTAACAGGCAAACAAGATAACTTGTGGTTGAATACCAAAGACAGTCCAAAATTTGCACTCACAGAAATGAAGAAGAAAAGGGATATAGATTGTAAAAGCAAATAAAGTATATTGTAAAGTGTGGGCGACGGAGGACGACCGTCGAGCAGAGGACGACTGCTGGGTAAATAGCAATGACGGGGACGGCCGACATGCTGGGAAAAGTGCAGGAAAATAAAGCAATGACGGGGACGGCCGACATGCTGGGGATAAAAGGTAGAGCTAAGACGGGGACGGCCGACTAGCTGGGAAAATAAGATATCATGATGGGGACGGCCATCAAGATAAAGCTGTAAAATTTTCTGGGGATCGAATGAAACATGACGGGGACGGCCATCAAGCTCATAAAGGTAGGTAAAATAACCAACGATGGGGACGGCCATCGGGCTAAAAAGGAAAAGGGACCACGACGGGGACGGCCATCGGGTTAAAGAATAAATGAAATAAACAGATGATGGGGTACGGCCATCAAAGGTGAAGGACGATCACCTAGCAGGGGACGGCTGCTCTGTTGGGGATTAAGAAATATGATGGGGACGGCCATCAAAGGTGGAGGACGACCACCTGGCAGGGTACGGCTGCCGAAAATATCAACGATGGGGACGGCCATCGGATAGAAAAGGTCAACGATGGGGACGGCCATCGGACAGAAAAGGTCAACGATGGGGACGGCCATCGGACGAGCATGATGGAGGACGACCATCAAGAAGTGGAGGACGACCACTTAGCAGGGGACGGCTGCTCTCGAGGTTTGTCATGACATAGGACGAATGTCAGATAACCAAAATCAACAATGGGGACGGCCATTGGATAAAGTTGATGAAGGACGATCATCAAAAGGTGGAGGACGACCACCTAGCAGGGGACGGCTGCTAAAATATCAACGATGGGGACGGCCATCGGATGAGCATGATGGAGGACGACCATCAAGAAGTGGAGGACGACCACTCAGCAGGGTACGGCTGCTCTCAAAGGTATCATAACACAGGACGAGTGTTAGATAAAAAGAAAATTGTTGGCGATCTACTGGGGATAATGTAAACACGGACGAGCGTTTACACCCAAGAAACAAAAGGCATAAGTGTTTGGTATTGTGTATAGACTAAAGATGCGGACGAGCATCCTTAAGACTATGATACGGACGAGTATCATGTAGAAACAAAATGACACATGTTCAGAGATGATGATACGGACGAGTATCAACTGGTTAACAAAGAACACGGACGAGTGTTGCATCTGAAAGAATCCTTCTGGGGAATAGCAGACGCAGACGAGTATCTATATTCAAGGAGACAAGAGTGTTTGACACGGTGTATGGATTAAAGATGCGGACGAGCATCCTTAAGACTTATGATACGGACGAGTATCATGTAGAAACAAACACTAGACGCAATGTTCTAAGATGATGGTACGGACGAGTACCAACTGGTTAACAAAGAACAAGGACTACTGTCGAATCTGTGGGGATATGAGTGATGATGTATACAAGATACGGACGAGTATCTGTATAAGTGTACTATGAGTAGTGAGTATTGTATATAAGATGAGTGTTTTAACTGCTGGGAGAGTGACACGGACGGGTGTCAAAAGAGAAAAGTATAATATTAACAAGTGTATGGGTTGATGAGAGTGTAAGTGACTGCGCTGGGGATATGACACGGACGGGTGTCGAGAAAAGTGTATATATAGGTATATGTGAGTGCAAAGAGGATGTCTTTGGCTTTCTGCTGGTGATTTAACACGGAGGGGTGTCCAAAGGTGTATATATTGGTGTTTATGATTGGAGAGGAGCAACTGCTTTTGCTGGGACCCTGGTGGGGATTTTTGTACAATGATGATGAACGGTTTATTATTCACAAGTGTTCAATTCACAACATGACTTATGATTATGCTATGCATTTGATTTTTGCCGTAATGCTCCATATTAGACGGAATGCTACGCTCTGAGGGGATAGTATGATGCGAATGCTATGATTATGCAAAGGGGCACCGATCCGGGGTTCGGATCCTATTGCTGCGAAGATCACTGGTTGATCTGCTTGAAGTGAACATCCCAGCTGGGGATGAGATCCCTGGTAGATCTAATGATGTATCTGCCTGGGGATATAAGTCACTGATTGACATATCCTTATAATATGGGACCCAGCTGGGATTTGTAGAAGCTTTCTGTACTCTGTTGTGACTTCTCCGCGCGTTGCTCCTCTGAATAGAGGCTGGGGATTCTGTGGGGAGATGATTCCCTGATTTCTGCATCTTGCTGAGGAAGAATGGTTGGTGCTTCAACTAGGGAATGCTGTTGGTAACTCAGCTGGGGGGAGCAATGGGAGGCAACTCGGCTGGGGAGAAAACATCCGGAGTGTTAAGCCTGTTTGTTGATTTGGTAACTTTGCTGGGGAAGTGGGCACTCTCCAGTGCCACGTGGAAGATAGACCGAGTTGATAATGATTCGCCAACTTGCTGAGACGTAACCTGCATGCCCCAGGTTGCGTTCTGGATACCTGCAATCCTGCAACGATAAGGAAACGTACAAAAGGTCCCGAGGTATCCCTTACTGGATTCCGTCCTAGGAGTTAAGTACTTTCGAGAATAATCACATTCCCTGTAAGCATGTGCTTTTATTTTTAGAGAAAGGCATCTGTACTTATGCAATTGTATTTTTAGAGATATCAGACAACTCTTTGCGAAACATAAATGTAAAAACGAAACATGACCGAAAATCTGATTTTATTAATTCATGTGCCCTGAATTGGCAAGATACAGTCAAAGAAACATATCTCCTGAAATGAGGAGATTGTTACAAATTGAGAAATAAAGTGTTGGCGATGCTGACGACGCTTTCAAGGAGCTTCCTCTTTTGCTATGACTCGTATGACAATGACGTTCTTCTCGTCTTGCTTTCTGGAGAAAGTTGATTCTGATTGAAGCTTGATCCTTTGGAGCTTACCAAGTTGTAGATGATACAGACGAATTCAGAATGCAGTTGTTCGCTTATTCCCTTATTTTGCATGGATCGCCCTTTCGGGTTTTCAATCCATCGGGATACCCATTTTTGCCTGAGCTGTCCAATGCGGCTTTTCAACTCAACGGGTGTACATTTTTTCATTTATTTCCCTTATTTTTGCCCGAGTTTTTTATTCTGTTTTTGACTCGCCGGGATGCCCTATTTTTGCCTGGACTTACATTCTGTTTTTATGTCCAGCGGGTCATTTTTATGCGAAGTATTTTTTAACTGCATCTGAATTCACAGGGGATGGGAAATCTTCACCATCCATGGTGCTGAGCATCAGTGCTCCACCAGAGAAAACTTTCTTTACAACGAATGGTCCTTCATAATTTGGAGTCCATTTTCCCCTGTGGTCTGTATGAGGAGGGAGGATTCTTTTCAACACAAGATCCCCTACTTGGTACTCTCGGTGCCTGACTTTCTGATCGAAGGCCTTCTTCATTCTCTTCTGATATAACTGCCCGTGGCAGATTGCAGCCAATCTTTTCTCTTCGATCAGACTCAGTTGTTCGAATCGGGACCGAGCCCATTCTGCTTCACTTAGTTTAACATCCATTAATACCCGTAACGAGGGTAGTTCAACTTCAACAGGTAGGACTGCTTCCATACCATATACAAGCTGATACGGTGTTGCCCCAGTGGACGTTCTGATTGATGTGCGGTACCCATGCAAAGCAAATGGTAGCATTTCGTGCCAGTCTTTGTATGTGATTACCATCTTCTGCACAATCTTCTTGATATTCTTATTTGCTGCCTCAACAGCGCCATTCATCTTTGGCCTGTAAGGAGAAGAATTGTGATGTTGGATCTTGAAGTCCCGGCATAGTTCTGCCATCATTTTGTTGTTTAAATTGGAACCATTATCAGTAATGATTCGCTCGGGCACTCCATACCGACAGATGATATCTCTCTTCAGAAATCGGGCTACCACTTGTCTTGTAACATTTGCATATGAGGCTGCTTCAACCCACTTGGTAAAATAGTCAATGGCAACCAGGATGAATCTGTGGCCGTTTGAAGCAGTTGGCTCAATCTTGCCAATCATATCAATGCCCCACATGGCAAAAGGCCATGGTGAAGACATGATGTTCAAAGGATTGGGAGGCACATGCACCTTGTCTGCATAAATCTGGCATTTATGGCATTTTCTGGCGTAGGCACAACAGTCTGCATCCATTGTGATCCAGTAATAACCTGATCTTAACAATTTCTTAGCCATGGCATGCCCTCCTGCATGGGTACCAAAGGATCCTTCGTGCACTTCATGCATCAACAAACCTGCTTCCGTCTTGTCAACACATCTGAGGAGTACCATGTCAAAGTTCCTCTTGTATAAAGACCCATCAGTGTTCAGAAAGAAACTACCAGCAAGCCTCCTTAAAGTCTTCTTATCATTGGGAGATGCCCCAGGTGGGTATGTCTGATCCTCCAAGAAGCACTTAATATCATGGAACCAAGGCTTATCATCTTTTACAACATCCGCTGCAAACACATATGCTGGTCTATCAAGTCTAGACACTGAAATCTGGGGTACAAAGTTAGCCGTTTGAACTTTGATCATGGATGAAATGGTAGCAAGAGCATCTGCAAACTGGTTCTCGTCCCGAGGGATATACTCAAGCTTGACTGTTGTGAAGAAAGTCAATAACCTCCTTGTATAATCCCTGTAAGGTATCAGATGATCTTGGTGGGTGTACCATTTTCCGTTGGTTTGATTGACTACCAAAGCTGAATCTCCGAATACGGTCAATGTTTTGATCCTGAGGTCAATGGCTTCCTCAAGACCCATAATGCAAGCTTCGTATTCAGCTTCGTTGTTAGTGCAGTTGAAAGTGAGTTTTGCCGAGAAAGGCATGTGAACTCCTTTAGGTGTAATGAGTACTGCACCAACACCACGACCATTCATGTTAACAGCCCCATCAAACATCATAGTCCATTCTTCCTCCGGGTCAGGCCCTTCAGTGTGAATAGGCTCTTCGTGATCTTTTGCTTTAATGAACATGATGTCTTCATCAGGGAAGTCAAACCTCATTGGCTGGTAGTCATCGATGGGTTGCTCAGCAAGATATTCAGATAGTACACTGCCCTTGATGGCTTTCTGAGAGGTGTACTGTATGTCGTATTCTGTGAGAATCATCTACCATCTTGCAACCCGTCCGGTAAGAGCTGGCTTCTCGAAAATGTACTTAACTGGATCCATTTTTGAGATTAATAAGGTAGTGTGGGTCAACATATACTGTCTCAGTCGGCGAGCAGCCCACGCTAAAGCACAGCAAGTTTTCTCGAGCAGTGAATAACGCTGTTCACAGTCGGTAAACTTTTTGCTTAGGTAGTATATTGCATACTCTTTTCGACCAGACTCGTCATGCTGACCTAGTACACACCCCATTGACTCTTCTAGCACTGTCAAGTACATAATCAGAGGTCTTCCTTCAACTGGAGGCATGAGAATTGGAGGTTCTTGCAGATATTCTTTGATCTTGTCAAAAGCCTTCTGGCAGTCTTCGTTCCACCTGACCGTTTGTTCTTTTCTTAACAGCTTGAACAAGGGTTCACAGGTCGCTGTAAGGTGAGATATGAACCGTGAGATGTAGTTCAATCGACCTAAGAACCCTCGAACTTCTTTCTCTGTCTTCGGTGCAGGCATTTCTTGAATAGCTTTGACTTTATCTGGGTCAACCTCAATCCCTTTCTCGCTTACAATAAAGCCCAGCAATTTACCGGATCGCACCCCGAATGTGCATTTGTTGGGGTTCAGCTTTAGTTGGTACTTCCTCAGACGCTTGAACAACTTCAGCAGATTCACCAGGTGATCTTCCTCTGTAAGGGACTTGGCGATCATATCATCCACATAACACTCTATTTCCTTGTGGATCATATCATGGAATAATGTCACCATAGCCCGTTGATACGTTGCACCAGCATTCTTCAGTCCGAATGGCATCACTTTGTAACAGAACGTGCCCCAAGGTGTAATGAATGTTGTCTTCTCCATGTCTTCAGGTGACATCTTGATCTGATTATATCCTGAAAATCCGTCCATGAAGGAGAATACCGAGAACTGAGCCGTGTTATCCACCAATACATCAATGTGAGGTAATGGGAAATCATCTTTCGGGCTGGCTCTGTTCAGATCCCGGTAGTCAACACACATTCTTACTTTGCCATCTTTCTTAGGCACAGGCACTATATTAGCAACCCACGGCGGATAGCTAGTTACAGCAAGGAACCCGGCGTCCCATTGCTTTTGTACCTCTTCCTTAATTTTCATAGCCATGTCTGGGCGAGTTCGGCGCAGCTTCTGTTTAACTGGCGGGCATTCTTCCCTCAGAGGCAGCTTGTGCACAACAATATCGGTGTCCAACCCTGGCATGTCTTGATACGACCAAGCAAACACATCAACATACTCCTGAAGCAGATCTACCAGTTGCCTTTTCACTGAGTCTTGTAGGCAGGCCCCGATTTTAACTTCTTTCACGTCTTCGTCAGTACCAAGATTAATCACTTCAATCTCCTCCTGATGAGGAGTAATAACCTTTTCCTCCTGTCTCAACAACCTAGCTAGCTCTTCAGGAAGCTCATATTCTTCATCAACCCCTTCATCAGCTTGATTGATTGGATTGTCAAAGTCATACGATGTCATAGCCGTGCTGTTGTCGGTGCTGTCTGGAGGGCACTCTCTGCAAGGGTTAAGTTTGTTCATTTTAGTGATTGATTTTAATCTTGCTTTAGAAAAAAGTGAAATGAAGTTATCATTTTGAAAACACCGCCATTTATTTTTTTGTACAAAAAGAAAAATGGAAAAACAGTGAGCAGAAAAGAAAAAGACTCGTTTGCAAAAAGATGTCTGATATTTCATTAATTTAATCTTGTTTGCACAAAAGTACAGATGGCCCTGATTACAAAATGAGTCTTGTCATCTCGGGCAAGATGCAAGACTTTGATGCATGCTATAAAAATACAGGAAATAATAATTACTCTGCATGAGTAACTCTTATAATTTCCTGGGAAGACCAGTTCGAGACACTGCTCCCCGGGATCCTTGGACGAATCCAATTCTCCAGATTGCGCTCCTCTTCCAGCTCGTCTTCCAGACAGTTGATAGCATCGGGGGTGAGCATCCCCCCACTGACAAATCCAGGCTCTGCAGCAGCCTTTGCTTGTTGTTGAGTTGGTCTGTAACCCAACCCAAATTTGTCCTTCTTCTCCTCCACAGCTAATACCTTGCCCCAGCCTAGGGCAGTTCCTTCTTCAACAACCTTCCGGGCTTATTGGTAAGATGACATGGAGATACCCGACACAGCAGATGCTTCATTGACGTTCAAGGCTTCAAAACCTTGGCTCATTGTCTCATGGATCTCTCCATCCATCTCAATGTATTTGTAAGTAGCCAGATGGCTAACGAAAATATCCTCTTCCCCACAGATTGTGACAACTTGACCTTCCCACTCAAATTTTAACTTTTGGTGAAGGGTAGACGTTATTGCGCCAGCGGCGTGAATCCAGGGTCTACCCAACAAACAGATGTAGGCGGGCTGAATGTCCATCACATAAAAGATAGTTTTAAAGGTCTGTGGGCCAATTGTCACGGGCAGCTCAATCTCTCCCAGAACCGATCTCTTCGAGCCATCAAAGGCTCTTACCACCAGGTTGCTGGGTCTCAATGCCAATCCATCATATTCTAACTTCACCAGAGCCTTCTTTGGTAAGACATTCAGGGAAGAACCTGTGTCCACCAGCACATGAGAAAGGACAGCTCCTTTGCATTCCATGGTTATGTGCAAGGCTTTGTTGTGGTTGCGGCCATCCGCTGTCAAGTCAGAATTGGTAAACCCTAGCCCATTGCTAGCAGTAACATTCCCAACCACCGTTTCCAACTGGTTGACAGTAATCTCCTCAGGCACGTAAGCTGCGTGCAGGACTTTAAGTAGTGCATTCCGATGGGCTTCGGAGCACATAAGCAGTGAGAGGATAGAGATCTTGGATGGAGTCTGGTGAAGTTGATCCACAACTTTATAATCACTCTTTTTGATGATCCGCATAAACTCATCAACTTCCTGATCAAATGGAGTCTTCAGGGCTTCTTTGGCAGCTGGATCTTCCTGCACCGGGCCTTTTCCCTTTGCCTTGGCAGCAGCTTCTGCTTCGGCAGTAGGTTTTTGAACTTGTGAAGCAAAGAGACGTCCGCTTCGTGTGAAGCCTCCGCCTCCCCCCACATTATCTACATGTGGTGCAGGTGTTGACGTTTCAAGAGTGATTCTTTTCCCTTCACAGTACACGTCAGAGCCATAGTGCCAAGGAATGGCCCTATTGCTTTCATATGGTACTGGTCCAGGCACCGTGACAGTGACTGGACTGATTGCTGCTGCTGAAGGGACTGTAATTGTTTGTGGATCATAAAAGATTGTGACTGGTGCTCTGGCGGGAGCAGCACCTTCTGAATGGTAGGCGGAATTATTTTCAGGATCGTAGAATATGGTAACAGTAGAGACATCTTCATGATTGATTGCTGGTGTTGTAGGAGGTACTGCTGGAAGGATTGTTGTTGTTGCTGATGGAGATTCGAAATGGAATGAAGCTGAAGTTGTAGCAGGAGAAACTGTTGAAAACTGATCATTTGGGAGGACAGGTGAAGTACTTGTTGATGGTGCTGATGAATTGTCGGGAACAATAGTTGCTGCAGTTGTAGGAGGTTCTGAAACCGTTGTTGATGAAGTTGTCGGATTTGTCGGAAATGATGTAGTGATCTGTAGCAGGCCACTCTGAATAAGGCTGTCAATGCCATTCCTCAGGTCCTCACACCCATTCCATGAAATATTGCAATAGGGACACCCTAGTTCACACCCCGGAAATATTTGGTTTTCGCGGAGTTGAGCTTTGATTTCCACCAATGGTGTCCTGATCTGATCCACACTGGTTATTAAATAAGACGGTTGGTCTTCTTCAATAGCATTAATTCGGGGACCACCATGGTTTGGCATTGGGTTTTTATTGACATTGGGCGGCGGTGCAAAATTCAGAGCCTTGGAGTCTACCAAGTCTTGTACCTTCATATGCAGAGCCCTGCATTTTTCTGTACTGTGACCAGGTGCGTTTGAATGAAAAGCACACCTAGCGTTGGAGTCATAGTTTCTTGGTAGACTGTTGGGATCCGGAGGTGCCAACGTTCTTAGCTCAACTAGGTTGAGTTTCAGAAGTTGTGGCAGCAAGGCAGCATACGGCATTGGGATCGGGTCGATCACTCGGTTAGCTTGGGATGGCCTTTGTTGGAATGGCCTCTGTTGATTGTTGTTGTTGGAGTTGTTGTTGTTGTAGTTTCTTGGAGGATATTGATTCTGCTGATACTGAGGTTGTTGTTGGAAGTTTTGTTGCGGAGGTTGATAGACGGGCTGAGGATGAGCTGGAGCAGGGATAGTGACTGCTGCTATTGACCTCTGAACATATTGGGGCCTACCCCTATTGGTGTGAATGGAATTGGTCTCGCCAGTTCTTCTCGGGCCTGCAAAAGGCTTTCTTGTACTGCTGGACGAACTGGCACCATTATCGGAGATCTTACCCATTTTTAACAGGCTTTCAATTCTCTCCCCGGCTATAACAACATCTGCAAAGCTGGTAGATGAGAAGGCAGCTAGCCTATCAATATAGGTTCCCTGAAGAGTGTTCATAAACATATCTGCCATTTCTCTCTCAGACATAGGTGGCTGGACAGCAGCAGCAAGCTGTCTCCATCTTTGAGCGTATTCTCTGAAGCTCTCCCTAGATGACTGTGACATTCCCATTAGGAGGGTCCTGTTGGGTGCCATGTCTAAGTTATACTGATACTGTCTGATGAAGGCCTCTGCCAGGTCCTTCCAGCATCTTACAGTTGCCCTTGTCAAATGGGAATACCATTCCCTTGACGCTCCGGTCAAGCTATCTTCGAAGTAGAACATCCAAAGTTTCTCATCCATTGTATAGGCCTTCAGCCTTCCCAGAAATGATTGTAGATGAGTCCGGGGGCATGAAGTCCCATTATACTTTTCGAAACAAGGAGGCTTGAACTTATGGGGGATCCTGACCCCATCTACCAATCCCATGTCCATGACGTCGAACCCCAAAGAGTTTTGAGATTCTAAGGACCTCAGCTTCTCATCTATTTCCTCCAATCGTCTATCATAAGTTTCCTCTCCAGCACCCATTACTGTAAATTGGTCCTCCTGAGGGTCTTCTTGAAGTATTCTCCCTGCTGTGGCAGTCCCTTGTATATTGACTGGGATGTTGGCCTCTGGATGGAGATGGGGTCCAAAAACTGGGGGATTGACATGAGGTTGGACCCTCTCGTTGTTACTTGTGCCAGCAGTACCCACATGGGGCTCCTCTTGATTCCTCCCTTCTACCAAAGTTCTGAGCCTCTCCTGGCTTTGAGCTAAGTTGTTCATTACTTCCATGAACTGTGTTATCTGGGTTCTCATCTCCAACCTTTCGTTGGCCATCTGGTTTCTGACCTCCGTAAGGTCTTGCTGCATCTGATCCATCTGAATTCCCGGAAGGTTGTTTCTAGTTGGGTACCTGTGTGGCCTGTTGAGAGGAAATACCCGGCGGCGAGCAATAATTCCTGAACATCACAACAGAGGTTAGTGTCAACAAAACAAAACCCTACAAAACAAATAAAAAGGTTAGCATGCAATGCAGTTATGCTTATTTGCTCTCAAGGTATCCGGTTTGGCTTTCAGTTTTGACCCTTCCAGACCCTTGAAGATGCTGCTGTTGAAATTGCTTTTGAAGTGAACTCAGATAGAAACCAACACAAATATATTACAAAGGTGAAATAATACAATTTGTTCAAGTTACAACACAAGCCCTTAAAGGGGTCAAAGTACATCACAAAAAGCAAAAGTACATGAAAAGGAACAACAACAAGCAAATGATCAAACTCCAAGGCCAAACTCATCCTCACGAACTTCCTTGAGAAGTGCTTCGGTCACAGGATCAGCCGGACGCTCCGTGAGACCTCTGATGAGAAGGTTTCTTGTTGCAACAGCTGCAGTCAACTTCTTATTCTGACTTTGGTCCTTAGACCTCTTCACTCCAGCTCTGATTTCTAGCTCTGATATTTCCTTCTGGGCTGCTGCCAGGGCTTTTTCCATCTGTTCCATTTTGTCTTGAACTCTCTTGTCTTCTAGAGTACGGGCCTCAGTGATCCGGACCCACCTGGCCTGACTCTCTTTCAAATACAAGTCTGTCCTTGCTCTCTGGAACTGGGCTTCTTTACAAGCGTTCTTCAGAATCTGTTCACCAGTGTCGCTCCCGACAAATGAAACGGGTCAGATGAAGGTACAGACGCGAACGGTCGGCGAAAGGAACAATGAGAACACACAGCCGTGAACTCACTGGAGGATGAATAGAGTCGCCAGCTAGGCATTTTTATCCCGAAGGAAAGGCAATGCTGCATAGGCCTAGAAAAAGATGGATAAGACGGTTTGCGAACCAGAGAGACTGAGAAAGGGGGTTGGTTACAACCTGGGAAGGTATTAGCACCCAGATTGTCCGCCGTACTCGACGGGATCCACGCTTAAAAGATTTGTGCTATAAAGGGGTAGTGTCAGTGCAATCTGTGTGTAAAGAGCTGGAAAGCAATATGTACAGGTGTCAGTGCTGAAAAAGTGAAGTGTAAAGTGATATATACAGTGTCAGTGTAAGAGATAAGAATGAATTGCTCATGATAATGAGGCTAAGAGAAAGAAGCTGGAAGAGGGGGAATGAACAGAGACTTTTGTTCGATAACTGTTAAGTTATGCCTACGTATCCTCTCGTGCAATGAGGAAGTCAGAACACCGTAGTTCGACCCAAAGAGACTGAAAGATGAATTGACTTGTGGACTGCTTGCTTGTCAATGCTCAAGTGTATGACCCGTCTGGCTCAGGTGCTTACTGTCTTGCATTAGACGGAAGAAGCAAGTTCTCGATTGTGAGTGAATGAGATGAGAAAAGAATCCCGAAGGAGACGATTATTGTTTGTTTTTGAGTTTTCAGTCTTTTATTTCTTTTTGGAGTTTGTCATAAGATAATGAGCTTAAACCTAAATCAACGGATTTGGTAAACTCATCACATCATCCCTCTGATTAGGGGTAATGAGAATTACCTTAAGTGTGAAGTCAGATTCTCACACTTAATCACCTTTGATGTAGGGTTAAGATCATTAACCTACTTGTTGATCATTTAGATGTTTTTGTGATTTTTGTTTAGTGTTAAGTAATGAGGTTAAGCCATAATCAGGGATTTAACAGACTCATTACACCATCCTAAAAGAAGGATAATAGATGAGAGAGTTTAAGCTGAGGAAAGCTCCTCAACTTAATCCATGATTAGGGATTAAACCCATGACAAAACAAGCCTTTGATTAGGTGGATTTTATTTAATGGTATGATGAAGAAGTGTTTTTTATGGTTTGTAAGACAACTTGAGGGGGACTTGTCCATTAACTTTAGGGTTAGTCCTTCTTGACCAATTAAGGAAGAATTAGAACCCTAATGCAAGGCCCAAGTTACAAGTGTAATGTCTTGATGATTATTAGATGGATTAATTAAGAGATTTCAACACCTTAAGGGTCCAAGACTTAGGATTAAAGTTATACACTCCATCCTAAAAGAAGGATGCAGGCATGATCTTAATCACAAAGTCTTAAAGCCTTGAGAGTTTAATCCCTGATTATGAGGTGAGAAGAGATGACTCAAGGAGAGACACAAAGGTAAAAACTATGGGGAGACTAATCAAAACCCTAATTCATTATCATGCTTGGTTGGTCCTAATGTTTGTGAGGTTTTCAGGAACAATCTTCAGATGAACCACCAGGAAGCAGATGAACAGGATCAAGAGAAGCAAAGTGACTTGCTTCAATCAAGAAGTCAAGTCACTTGAAGAAAGAAAGTGGGAGGAGGAAGAATGAGCAAGCTCAAACTCAAACACACATAAGAATGCAGCAAGGTATGCAAGAGAGATGAGAATAGAGGTTATGAGAAGTGAAGGCAAATTCACTTCTCAAGTTTACTTACCACCTGAAATGTTAGAAAGAAATGCAATGCAATGCAAGATGAGATGTAATGACATGATACAAAGCAAAACTAGGAGCATACACATGATGATTATGATGTTATGAAGTGCTGCAAACATGAGGCAAGACATGTAGATGTTCATACAAGGTTATGAATGCAAAGGATGCAAGCTAAGGAACATGAACAAGCATGAAATGTTATGAAACATACAAGACAAATGGCATGGCAAATGTGTAATGCAATGATCAATGATGCTTCATACATGTCTTAAGATGCCAAATGAACCACAAGAATGCACAATATGCAATGACAAGGCATGTTATGCAAGGAAATGCAAGAGGGATGCAAGAGAAGGCCCAAATTAGGGTTTACAAAGCAAACATCAAACACAAACTCAAAGCAGAAGCAAACCTTAACCTAAAAAATGGAAAATGGTACCCAAAGAAACCCTAGACCTATAATGAACCACTGCCCAAAGGGGAGCTCTCAACTCTCAACCAAACTCAAGTTATGAATTTTGCAAGTTATTAGGGTTTTTTAGGGTTTGTAACAAAAGAAATGCCAATCAATTAGAAAATGCAAGATCAAATCATGGCCATTTTATCTTTGAAAGTTCATGCTAAATGGAAAACAATGCAAAAAGAGTCAATGTCTCAACCTTTACCAAAAGACAGAAATGAATTTTCAAACTTATGATCAAAATAATGCATCAAAAATGATTTAATTCAATGAAAAATTCTTAAAATGCATCAAGATCAAAAAAGAAATTTGGTTTGAAGGTTGGACAATGTTTCTAAATGTCTTAGAACATTTCATGAATTTTTTGTAATTTTTAAATACCTAAAAGTATTTTTAATTAATTAATTCTCATTAATCAATTAAAAATAAACTTTTAAATATTTAAAAATACTTTTTAGATGATAAAAAATAAAATAAAAATGTTTTTGTGTCATAAAAATTAATGAAACCTTAAAGAAAAAGTTTCATAATTTTTATGATTTTTTAGCTATTTTAAATAAATTGTGCAAATAAAATAGAAAGAAAATGAATTTAATTTAAATAAAATGGAAAGTCAAAGGAATGAACGCATGAGATTGATCCTGGTTTTAAATGAGTTGACTGGCGCGCAAATTAAAGGCTGGGATTTACCCTGAGCTAATTATACTTAATTAAAAATTAATGAAGAATTAGGGCTAATCACGCGCATCCTGGCCACTCAATCTGGAGGGAAGTCAATGGGTCAACGCACATCAACGGCCAGAATTCAAACTAACACAATTAATGACAATTAGGGCAAATTACTTTCAGGTGGCCGGAGAAGACCTCCGGTCGTCTTCTCCGGCCAGCAGGTCACCTGAAAAACCTCAAAACCTCTCAAAACGCATCATAAATGAAAACTAAGCTATGGGAAATGATCTCCAACACCTCACGAACTAAACCCCTCTCTCAAAACAAATTTATCTAACCTAAACAAGCTGAATCGAAGCAACTAAGTTCTAGGGTTCGTAAGCTTCAAACTGAAATTAAATCCTTAAAACGCAACCAATTTCAAAACCAATGATACCAGAGTGATCAGCAAGTCAAGTAGAACAAGTTTGTAACAATAAAATCGATTTCTGGAAAAATTAATTTGGAGCTACCTGAGATTTGCAAACTTTGATTTTGGAACTTTCAGGCCTCTTCTCCTTGCTCAATCTGCTCCTCTTGGTCCCCCAAAGTTGCTTGAATGCTCAAAATGAATTTATATTTGCTGGATGATGAGTTTCGAAGAGAACTGCTTCTGCTCAGTCAACAATGGCAGATGAGTTCTTGGCACTTTCAGGCTGTGAAGAAGGGTTGTTTATGACCTATGAGGTGTGTTGAGAAGGTTTATGGTGTTGGTTGATGTGTTTGTGGCTTGAGGAAGGAGATTCGAATGAATCTGCAGAATGAGGTGAGCTATGGCAGATGGGGATTCAGGGTGTTTCAAGCTTGGGCTTTGGGTGCTTTGTGATCTATGAAGTGTGTTTAGTTGAGTGATGAAGAAAACTTTTGTGTTTGATGGCTGTGTGAGCAGATTCGAATGAAGTTGCAATGTGGGAGGTTTTTGTGTAAGTTGTGAATGTTATGCTTTCAGCCTTGGTTCTCATGTGATATGGTTTGCAAATTTAATGAATAAACAATTCTGATTGGTCTCTTGATGTGACATGGCCTGCTAGGATAGGTGAGTTACTTTTTGCTCAAAGTCCACTTTTGTGTAAGATAGGGCATGGTGTGATGCTAGGCAAGGACAAGGGTGGATTCTGGCGCAGCATGGGTGAGGGAGAGGCCTAGCTTGGCTCAGCACTCAATGTTGCAAGTTGTGAGGAATGATCATGAGTGTTTTGCAACTTGTTGTACTTTTGGTTCACATGTGATCTTTTGGCCAACCAAGCATGAAATCATGGGAAAGCCTAGTCCAATTCTGATTTTATGGACTTAGAGAATGTTTACAAAATGGTTTGACATGAATTGAAGGCTGCATAATGCATTGGCTCAAGGTTTTGCAAGATTTCCACTTAGTGCATGACATGAAAAACAATGATTTTTGGCAACTTTGCATGGCCATAACTTTTGATCCAAGAAGAGTTTGATCATGTTCTTGTACTTTTTGAAAAGGGAAAGATGAGATCTACAACTTTCATGACCAAAGTTTTTCCATTTGAAGCCTTTTTGGATCATAAATCAAAGCTTGAAAATTGACCTAAAATGATGCATTCTTGAAAAGTCAACAAAACCCAAAAAGTCAACTTTTGCAAAAACCCTAAATTCTTGATTTTAATGAACTTCAAACTTCTTCCATGGTCAAATAAAGATCATACACACTCAAAATGATGAAGATCACCCATTGGTTGGGTCATTGGGGGCCTCAGATGCCCTGATTTTACACTGACTTGTCTGAAAAGTCATCTCTTGATCAGATGACTTCCCCATGGAATTTCTTCATGAAAATTGATATGCATACTCCCTATACCATATAGAGACCAATGGAAACAAGAATGACCAAAAAATTTGGAGTTATGGCCTCTGAAACCAAAACCCTAATTTTCAGTCAACTGTGCAGTTCATCCTGGCTCTGCATCCATTCAAACCCTAGTTCTTGTGATTCCTCTGCAATTTTGACTTTGTGAGGATGTATTATGATGATTGGGCACACATGGATCCCTTTGAATTGAATAGTGGCCTTTGGAATGGCTCAAGATGCCTTGAGGTTGCTCAGATCACAAACCCTAGGTGCAGATGCCTTAGAAACTATGCAGTGAAACCAAAATGTACTATGAGATGATATGATGGTGTATATGCATATGAGATGATCACAAGCCATGGTGTGAATGGGTGAGGGCAAATTTGGGGTGTTTACAGCTGCCCCTATTCAAGCATGAGTTAGCTGTGCAGGTTGTAAGCGACGGCTTAACAGGCAAACAAGATAACTTGTGGTTGAATATCAAAGACAGTCCAAAATTTGCACTCACAGAAATGAAGAAGAAAAGGGATATAGATTGTAAAAGCAAATAAAGTATATTGTAAAGTATGGGTGACGGAGGACGGCCGTCGAGCAGAGGACGACTGCTGGGTAATGAGCGATGACGGGGACGGCCGACGTGCTGGGATAAATGTGAAGTAAAGCGATGACGGGGACGGCCGACATGCTGGAAAAGTGCAGGAAAATAAAGCAATGACGGGGACGGCCGACATGCTGGGGATATGAGGTAAAGCTAAGACGGGGACGGCCGACTAGCTGGGAAAATCAAATATCATGATGGGGACGGCCATCAAGATAGAGCTGCAAAATTCTGAGGATCAATGAAACATGACGGGGACGGCCATCAAGTTCATAAAGGTAAAGTAACCAACGATGGGGACGGCCATCGGGCTAAAAAAGGAAAAGGGACCACGACGGGGACGGCCATCGGGTTAAAGAATGAATGAAATAAACAGATGATGGGGTACGGCCATCAAAGGTGGAGGACGATCACCTAGCAGGGGACGGCTGCTCTGTTGGGCATAATATGATGGGGACGACCATCAAAGGTGGAGGACGACCACCTGGCAGGGTACGGCTGCCAAAAAAATATCAACGACGGGGACGGCCATCGGATAGAGAAGGTCAACGATGGGGACGGCCATCGGACGAGCATGATGGAGGACGACCATCAAGAAGTGGAGGACGACCACTCAGCAGGGGACGGCTGCTCTCAAAGTTTATCATAACACAGGATGAGTGTTAGATAACTAAAATCAACAATGGGGACGGCCATTGGATAAAGAAGGTCAACGATGGGGACGGCCATCGGACGAGCATGATGGAGGACGACCATCAAGAAGTGGAGGACGACCACTCAGCAGGGGACGGCTGCTCTCAAAGTTTATCATAACACAGGATGAGTGTTAGATAACTAAAATCAACAATGGGGACGGCCATTGGATAAAGTGATGAAGGACGATCATCAAAAGGTGGAGGACGACCACCTAGCAGGGGACGGCTGCTAAAATCAATGATGGGGACGGCCATCGGATGAGCATGATGGAGGACGACCATCACGAAGTGGAGGACGACCACTCAGCAAGGTACGGCTGCTCTCAAAGTTCATCATAACACAGGACGAGTGTTAGATAAAAAGGAAATTTGTTGGCAATCTACTGGGGAGATAGTAAACACGGACGAGCGTTTACATCCAAGAAACAAAAGGTATAAGTGTTTGGTATTGTGTATAGATGAAAGGTGCGGACGAGCATCCTTAAGACTATGATACGGACGAGTATCATGTAGAAACAAACTGACACATGTTCAGAGATGATGATACGGACGAGTATCAACTGGTTAACAAAGAACACGGACGAGTGTTGCATCTGAAGGGATTCTTCTGGGGAATAAATAGACACAGACGAGTATCTATATTCAAGAAGACACAAGTGTTTGACACGGTGTATGGATTAAAGATGCGGACGAGCATCCTTACGACTATGATACGGACGAGTATCATGTAGAAACAAACATTAGACGCAATGTTCTGAGATGATGGTACGGACGAGTACCAACTGGTTAACAAAGAACAAGGACTACTGTCGAATCTGCGGGGGTATACATGGTGTATATAAGATACGGACGAGTATCTGAGTAGGTGTACCAATGAGTAGTGAGTATATAATGTATAGGTGACCACGCTGGGGATATGACACGGACGGGTGCCAAGGATGAGTATATATGGGTATATGTGAGTGCAAAGAGGGTGTCTTTGGCTTTCTGCTGGGGTATGACACGGACGGGTGTCAGGACGTATCTGTAATACTGGTGATCTTGATTTGTAAAGTGTATTCAGGCAACCTGCTGGGAAATGATGATACGGACGGGTATCAAAAAGGGAGATATGCACTGGTGTTTGTGATATGGGGCAACCGCTTTTGCTGGGACTCTGATGGGGATGTATATATTTCGTATAATGACAGATTGTCAATATTTACAAATGTTCAATTCACAACATGACTTATGATTATGCTATGCATTTGATTTTTGCCGTAATGTTCCGTATTAGACGGAATGCTACGCTTTGGGGGTGAATATGATGCGGATGCTATGATTATGCAAAGAGGCACCGATCCGGGATTCGGATCCCGTTGCTGCAAAGATCTCTGATCGGTCTGCTTGAAGTGAACATCCCAGCTGGGGATGAGATCATTGATAGATCTGTAGTTGTATCTGCTTGGGGATATACGTCATCGATTGACATATTCTTATAATACGGGACCCAGCTGGGGTTTGTAGAAGCTTTCTTCACTCTGTTGTGACTTCTTCGTGCGTTGCTCTTCTGAATAGAGGCTGGGGACTCTGTGGGGAGATGATTCCCTGATTTGTACTCAGCTGAGGGCGAATGGTTGGCACTACAGCTGGGGAGAGAGAGAGGCATCACTGAAAGATCTCCCTAGAAAATCTGTTACGGTGACTTCTTGACTCCGCCGGGGATAAGGGCATCTTCTGTGACACCTGCCCATTCTGATGGGGATAAGTAATAAGCGGCCAACTCAGCTGGGGAATTGTGAGAGGCAACTCAGTTGGGGATAGAGCATTCCCGATGCTGTATGTTGATTTGGCAACCTGCTGGGGAAGTGGGCACCTCCCAGGGCCATGTGAGTTGACAACGATTCGTCAATTTGCTGAGACGTAACTTGCATGCCCCAGGTTGCATTCTGGATACCTGTAATCCTGCAAAGATAAGGAAACGCACGAAAAGGTCCCGAGGTACCCCTTACTGGATTCCGTCATAGGAGACAAGTATTTCCGAGAGTAAGTATATTCCCTGTAAGCACGTGCTTTATTTTTAGAGAAAGGCATCTGTACTTATGCAATTGTGTTTTTAGAGATATCAGACAATTTTTTTTGCAAAACATAAAAAATGTAAAACGAGGCATGACTGAAAATCTGATTTTATTAATTCATGTGCCCTGAATTGGCAAGATACAGTCAAAGAGACATATCTCCTGAAATGAGGAGAATGTTACAAATTGAGAAACAAAGTGCTGGCAGTGTTGATGACGCTTTGAAGAGCTTCCTCTCCCGCTATGACTCGTATGACAATGACGTTCTTCCCGTCTTGCTTTCTGGAGAGAGTTGATTCTGATCGGAGCTTGATTCTGTCAAAGCTTTCCAAGTTGTAAGTGATACAGACGAATTCAGAATGCAGTTGTTCGCTTATTCCCTTATTTTGCATGGATCGCCCTTTCGGGTTTTCGATCCATCGGGATACCCATTTTTGCCTGAGCTGTCCAATGCGGCTTTTCAACTCAGCGGGTGTACATTTTTTTGTTTATTTCCCTTATTTTTGCCCGAGTCTTTTATTCTGTTTTTGACTCGCCGGGATGCCCTATTCTTGCCTGGACTTACATTCTGTTTTTATGTCCAGCGGGTCATTTTATGCGAAGTATTTTTTAACTGCATCTGAATTCACAGGGGATGGGAAATCTTCACCATCCATGGTGCTGAGCATCAGTGCTCCACCAGAGAAAACTTTCTTCACAACAAATGGTCCTTCGTAATTTGGAGTCCATTTGCCCCTGTGGTCTGTATGAGGAGGAAGGATTCTTTTCAGCACAAGATCTCCTACTTGGTACTCTCGGTGCCTGACTTTCTGATCGAAAGCTCTCTTCATTCTCTTCTGATATAACTGCCCATGACAGATTGCAGCCAATCTCTTCTCTTCGATCAGACTCAGTTGCTCGTATCGGGACCTAACCCATTCTGCTTCACTCAGTTTGACATCCATCAATACCCGTAGGGAGGGTAATTCAACTTCAACTGGCAGGACTGCTTCCATACCATACACAAGCTGATACGGTGTTGCCCCAGTGGATGTTCTGATTGACGTGCGGTACCCATGCAGGGCAAACGGTAGCATTTCATGCCAGTCTTTGTAAGTGACTACCATCTTCTGCACAATCTTCTTGATATTCTTATTTGCTGCCTCAACAGCGCCGTTCATCTTTGGCCTGTAAGGAGAAGAATTGTGATGTTGGATCTTGAAGTCTCGGCATAATTCAGCCATCATTTTGTTGTTGAGATTAGAACCATTATCAGTAATGATTCGCTCGGGCACTCCATACCGACAGATGATATCTCTTTTTAAGAATCGGGCTACCACTTGCCTGGTGACATTTGCATATGAGGCTGCTTCAACCCACTTCGTGAAATAGTCGATGGCGACCAAGATGAATCTGTGGCCGTTCGAAGCAGTTGGCTCGATCTTGCCAATCATGTCAATGCCCCACATTGCAAAGGGCCATGGAGAAGACATGATATTCAGAGGATTTGGAGGTACATGTACTTTATCTGCGTAGATCTGGCATTTGTGGCATTTCCTGGCATAAGCACAACAGTCTGCATCCATTGTGATCCAGTAATAGCCTGATCTTAACAACTTCTTAGCCATTGCATGTCCTCCGGCATGGGTACCAAAAGAGCCTTCGTGCACTTCATGCATCAACAAATCTGCTTCCGTCTTGTCAACACATCTGAGGAGTACCATATCAAAGTTCCTCTTGTATAAAGATCCATCAGTGTTCAGAAAGAAACTTCCAGCAAGCCTTCTTAAAGTCTTTTTATCATTGGAAGATGTCCCAGGTGGGTATGTCTGATCCTCCAAGAAGCACTTAATGTCATGGAACCAAGGCTTATTGTCCTTGACAATATCTGTTGCAAATACATATGCTGGTCTGTCAAGCCTCGATACTGAAATCTGAGGTACAAAGTTGGCAGTTTGAACTTTGATCATGGACGAAATGGTAGCCAAGGCATCTGCAAACTGATTTTCGTCCCGAGGGATATACTCAAGTTTGACTGTTGTGAAGAAAGTCAGTAACCTTCTCGTATAATCCCTATAAGGTATCAGATGATCTTGGTGGGTGTACCATTTTCCGTTGGTCTGATTGATTACCAAAGCTGAGTCTCCGAATACGGTCAGTGTCTTGATCCTGAGGTCAATGGCTTCCTCAAGACCCATAATGCAAGCTTCGTATTCAGCTTCGTTGTTAGTGCAGTTGAAAGTGAGTTTTGCCGAGAAAGGCATGTGAACTCCTTTTGGTGTAATAAGTACTGCACCAACACCACGGCCATTCATGTTAACAGCCCCATCAAACATCATAGTCCATTCTTCTTCTGGGTCAGGCCCTTCAGTGTGAATAGGCTCTTCATGGTCTTTTGATTTAATGAACATGATGTCTTCATCCGGGAAATCAAACCTCATTGGCTGGTAATCATCAATGGGTTGCTCGGCAAGATATTCAGATAGTACACTGCCCTTGATGGCTTTCTGAGATGTGTACTGTATGTCGTATTCTGTAAGAATCATCTGCCATCTTGCAACCCGTCCGGTAAGAGCTGGCTTCTCGAATATGTACTTGACTGGGTCCATTTTTGAGATTAGCAAGGTAGTGTGGGTCAACATATACTGCCTCAGTCGGCGAGCAGCCCACGCTAAAGCACAGCAAGTTTTCTCGAGCAGTGAATAACGCTGTTCACAGTCGGTAAACTTTTTGCTTAGGTAGTATATTGCATACTCTTTTCGACCAGACTCGTCATGCTGGCCCAGCACACACCCCATTGACTCTTCCAATACTGTCAAGTACATAATCAGAGGTTTTCCTTCAACTGGCGGCATGAGGATTGGAGGTTCTTGCAAATACTCCTTGATCTTGTCAAAAGCTTTCTGGCAGTCTTCGTTCCACCTGACCGTTTGCTCCTTTCTTAACAGCTTGAACAAGGGTTCACAGGTTGCTGTAAGGTGAGATATGAACCGTGAAATGTAGTTCAATCGACCTAAAAACCCTCGAACTTCTTTCTCAGTTTTCGGTGCAGGCATCTCTTGGATGGCTTTGACTTTATCAGGGTCAACCTCAATCCCTTTCTCGCTTACAATAAAGCCCAGCAACTTACCGGATCGCACCCCGAATGTGCATTTGTTGGGGTTCAGCTTTAGTTGGTACTTCCTCAGTCGCTTGAACAACTTCAGCAGATTCACCAGGTGATCTTCCTCTGTGAGGGACTTGGCAATCATGTCATCCACATAACATTCTATTTCCTTATGGATCATATCGTGGAATAATGTTACCATAGCCCGTTGATATGTTGCACCAGCATTCTTCAGTCCGAATGGCATCACCTTATAACAGAACGTGCCCCAAGGTGTGATGAATGTTGTCTTCTCCATGTCTTCAGGTGACATTTTGATCTGGTTATATCCTGAAAATCCATCCATGAAGGAGAATACCGAGAACTGAGCCGTGTTATCCACCAATACGTCAATGTGAGGTAATGGGAAGTCATCTTTCGGGCTGGCTCTGTTCAGATCCCGGTAATCAACACACATTCTTACTTTTCCGTCCTTCTTGGGCACAGGTACTATGTTAGCAACCCACGGCGGATAGCTAGTAACAGCAAGGAACCCGGCGTCCCATTGCTTTTGTACCTCTTCCTTGATTTTCATAGCCATGTCTGGGCGAGTTCGGCGCAGCTTCTGTTTAACTGGTGGGCATTCTTCCCTCAAAGGCAGCTTATGCACAACAATGTCGGTATCCAACCCTGGCATGTCCTGATACGACCAAGCAAACACATCAACATACTCTTGAAGCAGATCTATCAGCTGTCTCTTCACTGAGTTTTGCAGGCAGGCCCCGATCTTGACTTCTTTCACATTTTCTTCTGTACCAAGATTAATCACTTCAACCTCCTCCTGATGAGGAGTAATGATCCTTTCCTCTTGTCTTAACAACCTGGCTAGCTCTTCAGGAAGCTCGTATTCTTCTTCAACCCCTTCGTCAGCTTGATTGATCGGATTGTCAAAGTCATACGATGTCATAGCCGTGCTGTTGTCGGTGCGGTCAGGATGGCACTCTTCTGCTCGAGTAACACTTATAATTCCCTGGGAAGACCAGTTCGAGACACTGCTCCCCGGGATCTTCGGACGAATCCAATTCTCCAGGTTGCGCTCCTCTTCCAGCTCGTCTTCCAGGCAGTTGATAGCATCGGGGGTAAGCATTCCCCCACTGACAAAACCAGGCTCTCCAGCAGCCTTCACTTGATGTTGAGTTGGTTTGTAACCCAACCCAAATTTGTCCTTCTTCTCCTCCACAGCTAAAATCTTGCCCCAGCCTAGGGCAGTTCCTTCTTCAACAACCTTCCGGGCTTGTTGGTATGACGACATGGAGATCTCCGAAACAGCAGATGCTTCATTCACATTCAAGGCTTCGAAACCTTGGCTCATGGTTTCAACGATCTCTCCATCCATTTCAATATACTTGTAAGTAGCCAGATGACTCACAAATATATCCTCCTCCCCGCAGATTGTGACAACTTGGCCTTCCCACTCATATTTTAACTTTTGGTGAAGGGTAGACGTTATTGCGCCAGCGGCGTGAATCCAGGGTCTACCCAACAAACAGCTGTAGGCGGGCTGAATGTCCATCACATAAAAGATAGTTTTGAAGGTCTGCGGGCCAATTGTCACAGGCAGCTCAACTTCTCCCAGAACCGATCTTTTTGAGCCATCAAAAGCTCTAACCACCAGGTTGCTGGGTCTCAATGCCAGTCCATCGTATTCAAGCTTCACCAGAGCCTTCTTTGGTAAGACATTCAGGGATGATCCTGTGTCCACCAGCACATGTGAAAGGACAGCTCCTTTGCATTCCATAGTTATGTGCAAGGCTTTGTTGTGATTGCGGCCATCCACTGTCAGGTCAGAATTGGTAAACCCTAGCCCATTGCTAGCAGTAACATTCCCAACCACGGTTTCCAATTGGTTGACAGTAATCTCCTCGGGCACGTAAGCTGCGTGCAGTACCTTCAGTAGTGCATTCCGATGGGCTTCGGAGCACATAAGCAGAGAGAGGATGGAGATTTTGGATGGCGTCTGGTGAAGTTGATCCACAATTTTGTAATCACTCTTTTTGATGATCCTCATAAACTCATCAACTTCCTGATCAAATGGAGTCTTCAGGGCTTCTTTGACAGCTGGATCTTCCTGCACCGGGCTTTTACCCTTTGCCTTGGCAACAGCTTCTGCTTCGGCAGTAGGTCTTTGGACTTGTGAAGCAAAGAGACGTCCGCTTCTAGTGAAGCCTCCGCCTCCGCCCACATTATCAATTTGTGGTGCAGGTGCTGTTGTTTCCAGAGTGATTCTTCTCCCTTCGCAGTACAAGTCGGAGCCATAGTGCCATGGGATGGCCCTATTGCTTTCATATGGTACAGGTCCAGGCACCGTGACGGTAACTGGACTGATTGCTGCTGCTGAGGGGACTGCAATTGTTTGTGGATCATAGAAGATGGTAACTGGTGCTCTAGTGGGAGCAGCACCCTCTGAATGGTAGGCGGAGTTATTTTCTGGATCGTAGAAGATGGTAACAGTAGAGACATCTTCATGATCGTTTGCTGGAGTTGTAGGAGGTCCTGATGGAAGGACTGTTGTTGTTGTAGATGGAGAGTCGAAATGGAATGAAGCTGATGTTGTAGCAGGAGAAACTGTTGAAAACTGATCATTGGGTAGAACAGATGAAGTACTTGCTGATGTTGCTGATGAATTGTTGGGAACAATTGTTGTTGCATTTGTAGGAGGGTCTGAAGCCGTTGCTGATGAAGCTGCCGGATGTGCCGGAAATGATGTAGTGATTTGTAAGAGGCCACTCTTGATAAGGCTGTCAATGCCATTCCTCAAGTCTTCACACCCATTCCAAGAAATGTTGCAGTAGGGGCACCCTAGTTCACACCCCGGAAATATATTGTTTTCACGGAGTTGAGCTTTGATTTCTACCAATGGTGTCCTGATCTGATCCACACTGGTTATGAAATAAGACTGTTGGTCTTCTTCAATAGCATTAATACGAGGACCACCATGGTTTGGCATTGGGTTTTTATTGACATTGGGCGGAGGTGCAAAGTTCAGAGCTTTGGAGTCTACCAAGTCTTGTACCTTCATATGCAGAGCTCTGCATTTTTCCGTACTGTGACCAGGTGCGTTGGAATGAAAAGCACACCTAGCGTTGGAGTCATAGTTCCTTGGTAGACTGTTTGGATCCGGAGGTGCCAACGTTCTTAGCTCAACCAGGTTGAGTTTCAGAAGCTGTGGCAGCAAAGCAGCATACGGCATTGGAATCGGGTCTATCACCCTGTTAGCTTGAGAGGGCCTCTGTTGGAATGGCCTCTGTTGATTGTTGTTGGTGTTGTTGTTGTAGTTGTTTCTCGGAGGATATTGATTTTGCTGATACTGAGGTTGTTGTTGGAAATTTTGTTGAGGAGGTTGATAGACTGGCTGAGGATGAGCTGGAGCAGGAATGGTGACTGCTGCTATTGTTCTTGGAACATATTGTGGCCTACCCCTGTTGGTATGAATGGCATTGGTCTCGCCAGCTCTTCTAGGGCCTGCAAAAGGCTTTCTTGTACCACTGGACGAACTGGCACCATTATCAGATATCTTACCCATCTTTAATAGGCTTTCAATTCTCTCCCCGGCTATAACAACATCTGCGAAGCTGGTGGAAGAGAAAGCAGCTAGCCTATCAATATAGGTTCCCTGAAGGGTATTCATGAACATATCAGCCATCTCTCTTTCAGACATAGGTGGCTGGACAGCAGCAGCAAGCTGTCTCCATCTTTGAGCATATTCTCTGAAGCTCTCTCTTGATGATTGTGACATCCCCAATAGGAGGGTCCTATTGGGTGCCATATCCAGATTATACTGATACTGTCTGATGAAGGCCTCTGCCAGGTCCTTCCAGCATCTTACAGTTGCTCTTGTCAGATGGGAATACCATTCCCTTGATGCTCCAGTCAAACTATCTTCGAAGTAGAACATCCACAATTTCTCGTCCATGGTGTAAGCTTTTAATCTTCCGAGAAAAGATTGCAGATGGGTTCGAGGACAAGAAGTCCCATTATACTTTTCAAAACATGGAGGCTTGAACTTGTGGGGAATCCTAACCCCGTCTACTAAGCCCATATCCATCACGTCAAAACCCAGAGAATTTTGAGATTCTAAGGATCTTAACTTCTCAGCCAACTCATCCAATCTCCTATCATAGGTTTCTTCTCCAGCACCCATGACTGTAAATTGATCCTCCTGAGGATCCTCTTGAAGCACTCTGGCTGCAGTGGCAGTGCCCTGAACATTCGCGGGAATGTTAATTTCGGGATGCAGATGTGGGCCAAACACAGGAGGGTTAACATGGGGTTGCACCCTTTCATTGTTACTTGTGCCAGCAGTTCCCACATGGGGCTCCTCTTGAGTTCTTCCCTCTACCAAAACTCTAAGCCTCTCCTGACTTTGAGCTAAGTTATTCATCACTTCCATGAATTGAGTGATCTGGGTTCTCATCTCCACCCTTTCATTAGCCATCTGGGTTCTGGCCTCATTGAGGTCTTGCTGCAACTGGTCCATCTGGATGCCCGGAAGGTTGTTTCTTGTAGGGTACCTGTGTGGCCTGTTGAGAGGGAATAGCCTGCGGCGAGCAATAATTCCTGAGATTCACAACAGAGGTTAGTATCAATAAAACAAAACCTACAAAACAAACAAAAAAGGGTTAGTATGCAATGCAGTTGTGCCTATTTGCTATCAAGGGTATCCGGTTTGGTCTTCAGTTCTGACCCTTCCAGACCCTCGAGGATGATGCTGTTGAAGTTGCTTTTGAAGTGGACCCAGATGGAAACAAACACAAATATATTACAAAGGTGAGATAATACAAATTTGTTCATTTTTACAACACCAGCCCTCAAAGGGGTCAAAATATATTACAAAAAGCAAAAGTACAAGAAATAGGAAAAGCAACAAGCAAATAATCAAACTCCAAGGCCAAACTCATCCTCACGAACTTCCTTAAGAAGTGCTTCGGTCACAGGATCAGCCGGACGCTCCGTGAGACTTCTGATGAGAAGGTTCCTTGTTGCAACAGCTGCAGCCAACCTCTTGTTCTGACTTTGATCTTT
Source organism: Lathyrus aphaca (assembly GCA_963966055.1). Taxonomy (NCBI): domain Eukaryota; kingdom Viridiplantae; phylum Streptophyta; class Magnoliopsida; order Fabales; family Fabaceae; genus Lathyrus; species Lathyrus aphaca. Next base: position 474,302,888 of record OZ014523.1, read on the forward strand.
GGATTTCTTCACTCCAGCTTTGATTCTTAGCTCTGAATTTTCCTCCTGGGCTGCTGCCAGGGCTTCTTCCATCTGCTCCATCTTATCTTGAACTCTCTTGTCTTCTAGAGTACGGGCTTCAGTGATCCGGACCCACCTGGCCTGACTCTCTTTCAAGTACAAGTCTGTTCTCGCTCTCTGGAACTGGGCTTCTTTACAAGCGTTCTTCAGAATCTGCTCACCAGCTTTAGACTTGTTGATATAGTCTCCAGACTTCTCAATCTTAGTCAAGTGTTCCACTCTCAGCTTCTCCAATCTTTCAATCTCCCTTACACCTTCACTCCTCTCCCTGAGGGTCTTCTGCAGGGCTTGGGATAGCTTCTCATTCCTTTCTTTCAAGCTTTCAAACTCTTCCAGGCTGACTGTTGCTGGAGGTGGTGCTGAAGATGACTCAGGCATGTCTTTGATGGTGAAGGGCAATCCTGAGACTTGGGCCCTAGCATAGGACCACTCATGATATTGGGCTGATGCCACATTGTTGCACTTTCCCAGGATGGTGATTCCCTTGGTTTGAACATGATCCCAGGCCCAGGCAGCCTGTCTAACAGTTGCCAGACTAACCTTGTTCTCACAGTAGAGGGTCTCAGCCAAGTCCTTTTCCCTAGGAGCATGAACCAGTGCATAACCTAATTGCCTCTTGAACAGCAGGGGGTTGTAATTGATACTTCCCTTGACTCCTACCAAAGGCACATTAGGAAAATGCCCACAGCTAGTGATTATGTCTCTGCCCTTGGTACTTTGATTGCACCACCTGATATCTGCTGTAGTTAGGACAGAAAGTCTCCTTGCCCAGTTGCTTTGCTGGTGAGGGTTCAGGAATGCATCTGTCCTAGGTAGATGCTTGAGAAGCCAGGCATGGAATAGTGGAGCACAAATCCTCACTAACTTCCCTCTCTGTTTCTCATTCCTCTGATGTACTGAGTAATAGAGATCACCCAACAAGGTAGGCACTGGGTTCCTCAAGATGAACAAATGGATTGCACTCTTGCTGATGAATCTGGGCTCATCTGCAAATAACACAATTCCATACACACTTAAAGCCAACAGGGCACAAACAGCTTTCCACTCCCCCAGGGAGGCCTTCAGACTAGCTTGAGAGATTAGGAAGTCCAGCTGAAATCCAGGGACACTAGATTTAGAGGTCATGTGTTGTTCAATCAAAGCAGGCTCCAGGTGCAAAGCTTTGGCTATCTCCCCATTGCTGGGAAAGTCCATTTCAGGGTTGAATGGGATCTCCCTCTTGATAGGCAAACCAGTCAAAGATGAGTATTCTTCCAAAAGAGGACCCAACTGGAAGTCTTGAAATGTAAAGCATCTCAATGGGGGGTCATAGAACTGGATGCAGGTATGGATCAGGCTCCTCTGAGATGGGTCCATGTCCATAACTAAGTCAAGTATATCCCCATAATGCTCCCTGAACAGAGGGATATAATCTGGTGTAATCAGGGTTTGGATCCTCCTGATATCTGACAAGTCTGGTTGGAAGAAATGATAGGTGATGTTGTTCTTCTTTGGAGCCATGATGTTGAAGACTGAGCAGAATGCTGAAGCAGGGAGAGCCACTGATTGGCTGGTGCTGAAGCAGACAGATAAAACTGAAACAGATGCTGATGAAGATGGGTCAAAGCTGCAGATGGGGTCAAAACCAAAACCTGATGAAAATGGATACCCTGAAAAACAAATAAGCACATGTTAATATGATGCGATGAGGATGTATGCAAATGATATGCAAGGGTTTGTGACTGAGCTGGATCTGAATAAACTGCCTTGATATAGATCCATGTGTGTTCAAGAATTCCGGATGGAGGTCTGTAAATCCAGTAACCAAGGTGGGGGACTCAAATAAAGAGCCACATGTCCAGGGTTTTAGAATCACAAGAACTATCCAACATGAAGCATTCTTAACAAAGTCAAAGTAACAGGGTATTCTGAGGTCAAGGTACCTGCAAACCTGTAAACAGCCCAACCCCCTCACAGGTAGTGATCTAGAACAAGGATCCTCAGACTTAGATCTGTTATGAGAAGTGTAAACACTTCTAACCCGGAGGTACAGTGTTTACAATTACCATAACAATTCCTCCTCTAATTCACCTCAGTTTCTGAAGGTCAATACTAAAAGGTCATCCAGACTTAGCAGGCTTCCCAGATCCCCCTAGCATTGCAGGAAATCTGCAACACAGAGTTCTCAAGAAGAAACCCATATCTGAACCGTGTTTCATATTCCCGCACCAGACTGAAAATTGACTGGGAAAGAATATGATTCACTCTAGCCTAGGTGTCACTCAGGTCCCAGGTATAGGACCTCAACTCTCAATGAAATACCCACCCACCAAAGCAAATAACCAGATCCAGCCAGCAACAATGACAGTATGATATATAAATGCAGTAAAGAAAGCAGTAAAGTAACTGTACATAAAGCAATAAACAAAAATAAATACAAGCACAAACAAGCACATAACACCCCAGTAAACACAAATCAATCAAGCGCTAGGAGGAACCCACAAAAAGAACCAGAAGCCCTGGTTGCAGTATAAGGATCCCCAGCAGAGTCGCCAAGCTGTCGCTCCCGACAAATGAAACGGGTCAGATGAAGGTACAGACGCGAACGGTCGGCGAAAGGAACAATGAGAACACACAGCCGTGAACTCACTGGAGGATGAATAGAGTCGCCAGCTAGGCATTTTTATCCCGAAGGAAAGGCAATGCTGCATAGGCCTAGAAAAAGATGGATAAGACGGTTTGCGAACCAGAGAGACTGAGAAAGGGGGTTGGTTACAACCTGGGAAGGTATTAGCACCCAGATTGTCCGCCGTACTCGACGGGATCCACGCTTAAAAGATTTGTGCTATAAAGGGGTAGTGTCAGTGCAATCTGTGTGTAAAGAGCTGGAAAGCAATATGTACAGGTGTCAGTGCTGAAAAAGTGAAGTGTAAAGTGATATATACAGTGTCAGTGTAAGAGATAAGAATGAATTGCTCATGATAATGAGGCTAAGAGAAAGAAGCTGGAAGAGGGGGAATGAACAGAGACTTTTGTTCGATAACTGTTAAGTTATGCCTACGTATCCTCTCGTGCAATGAGGAAGTCAGAACACCGTAGTTCGACCCAAAGAGACTGAAAGATGAATTGACTTGTGGACTGCTTGCTTGTCAATGCTCAAGTGTATGACCCGTCTGGCTCAGGTGCTTACTGTCTTGCATTAGACGGAAGAAGCAAGTTCTCGATTGTGAGTGAATGAGATGAGAAAAGAATCCCGAAGGAGACGATTATTGTTTGTTTTTGAGTTTTCAGTCTTTTATTTCTTTTTGGAGTTTGTCATAAGATAATGAGCTTAAACCTAAATCAACGGATTTGGTAAACTCATCACATCATCCCTCTGATTAGGGGTAATGAGAATTACCTTAAGTGTGAAGTCAGATTCTCACACTTAATCACCTTTGATGTAGGGTTAAGATCATTAACCTACTTGTTGATCATTTAGATGTTTTTGTGATTTTTGTTTAGTGTTAAGTAATGAGGTTAAGCCATAATCAGGGATTTAACAGACTCATTACACCATCCTAAAAGAAGGATAATAGATGAGAGAGTTTAAGCTGAGGAAAGCTCCTCAACTTAATCCATGATTAGGGATTAAACCCATGACAAAACAAGCCTTTGATTAGGTGGATTTTATTTAATGGTATGATGAAGAAGTGTTTTTTATGGTTTGTAAGACAACTTGAGGGGGACTTGTCCATTAACTTTAGGGTTAGTCCTTCTTGACCAATTAAGGAAGAATTAGAACCCTAATGCAAGGCCCAAGTTACAAGTGTAATGTCTTGATGATTATTAGATGGATTAATTAAGAGATTTCAACACCTTAAGGGTCCAAGACTTAGGATTAAAGTTATACACTCCATCCTAAAAGAAGGATGCAGGCATGATCTTAATCACAAAGTCTTAAAGCCTTGAGAGTTTAATCCCTGATTATGAGGTGAGAAGAGATGACTCAAGGAGAGACACAAAGGTAAAAACTATGGGGAGACTAATCAAAACCCTAATTCATTATCATGCTTGGTTGGTCCTAATGTTTGTGAGGTTTTCAGGAACAATCTTCAGATGAACCACCAGGAAGCAGATGAACAGGATCAAGAGAAGCAAAGTGACTTGCTTCAATCAAGAAGTCAAGTCACTTGAAGAAAGAAAGTGGGAGGAGGAAGAATGAGCAAGCTCAAACTCAAACACACATAAGAATGCAGCAAGGTATGCAAGAGAGATGAGAATAGAGGTTATGAGAAGTGAAGGCAAATTCACTTCTCAAGTTTACTTACCACCTGAAATGTTAGAAAGAAATGCAATGCAATGCAAGATGAGATGTAATGACATGATACAAAGCAAAACCAGGAGCATACACATGATGATTATGATGTTATGAAGTGCTGCAAACATGAGGCAAGACATGTAGATGTTCATACAAGGTTATGAATGCAAAGGATGCAAGCTAAGGAACATGAACAAGCATGAAATGTTATGAAACATACAAGACAAATGGCATGGCAAATGTGTAATGCAATGATCAATGATGCTTCATACATGTCTTAAGATGCCAAATGAACCACAAGAATGCACAATATGCAATGACAAGGCATGTTATGCAAGGAAATGCAAGAGGGATGCAAGAGAAGGCCCAAATTAGGGTTTACAAAGCAAACATCAAACACAAACTCAAAGCAGAAGCAAACCTTAACCTAAAAAATGGAAAATGGTACCCAAAGAAACCCTAGACCTATAATGAACCACTGCCCAAAGGGGAGCTCTCAACTCTCAACCAAACTCAAGTTATGAATTTTGCAAGTTATTAGGGTTTTTTAGGGTTTGTAACAAAAGAAATGCCAATCAATTAGAAAATGCAAGATCAAATCATGGCCATTTTATCTTTGAAAGTTCATGCTAAATGGAAAACAATGCAAAAAGAGTCAATGTCTCAACCTTTACCAAAAGACAGAAATGAATTTTCAAACTTATGATCAAAATAATGCATCAAAAATGATTTAATTCAATGAAAAATTCTTAAAATGCATCAAGATCAAAAAAGAAATTTGGTTTGAAGGTTGGACAATGTTTCTAAATGTCTTAGAACATTTCATGAATTTTTTGTAATTTTTAAATACCTAAAAGTATTTTTAATTAATTAATTCTCATTAATCAATTAAAAATAAACTTTTAAATATTTAAAAATACTTTTTAGATGATAAAAAATAAAATAAAAATGTTTTTGTGTCATAAAAATTAATGAAACCTTAAAGAAAAAGTTTCATAATTTTTATGATTTTTTAGCTATTTTAAATAAATTGTGCAAATAAAATAGAAAGAAAATGAATTTAATTTAAATAAAATGGAAAGTCAAAGGAATGAACGCATGAGATTGATCCTGGTTTTAAATGAGTTGACTGGCGCGCAAATTAAAGGCTGGGATTTACCCTGAGCTAATTATACTTAATTAAAAATTAATGAAGAATTAGGGCTAATCACGCGCATCCTGGCCACTCAATCTGGAGGGAAGTCAATGGGTCAACGCACATCAACGGCCAGAATTCAAACTAACACAATTAATGACAATTAGGGCAAATTACTTTCAGGTGGCCGGAGAAGACCTCCGGTCGTCTTCTCCGGCCAGCAGGTCACCTGAAAAACCTCAAAACCTCTCAAAACGCATCATAAATGAAAACTAAGCTATGGGAAATGATCTCCAACACCTCACGAACTAAACCCCTCTCTCAAAACAAATTTATCTAACCTAAACAAGCTGAATCGAAGCAACTAAGTTCTAGGGTTCGTAAGCTTCAAACTGAAATTAAATCCTTAAAACGCAACCAATTTCAAAACCAATGATACCAGAGTGATCAGCAAGTCAAGTAGAACAAGTTTGTAACAATAAAATCGATTTCTGGAAAAATTAATTTGGAGCTACCTGAGATTTGCAAACTTTGATTTTGGAACTTTCAGGCCTCTTCTCCTTGCTCAATCTGCTCCTCTTGGTCCCCCAAAGTTGCTTGAATGCTCAAAATGAATTTATATTTGCTGGATGATGAGTTTCGAAGAGAACTGCTTCTGCTCAGTCAACAATGGCAGATGAGTTCTTGGCACTTTCAGGCTGTGAAGAAGGGTTGTTTATGACCTATGAGGTGTGTTGAGAAGGTTTATGGTGTTGGTTGATGTGTTTGTGGCTTGAGGAAGGAGATTCGAATGAATCTGCAGAATGAGGTGAGCTATGGCAGATGGGGATTCAGGGTGTTTCAAGCTTGGGCTTTGGGTGCTTTGTGATCTATGAAGTGTGTTTAGTTGAGTGATGAAGAAAACTTTTGTGTTTGATGGCTGTGTGAGCAGATTCGAATGAAGTTGCAATGTGGGAGGTTTTTGTGTAAGTTGTGAATGTTATGCTTTCAGCCTTGGTTCTCATGTGATATGGTTTGCAAATTTAATGAATAAACAATTCTGATTGGTCTCTTGATGTGACATGGCCTGCTAGGATAGGTGAGTTACTTTTTGCTCAAAGTCCACTTTTGTGTAAGATAGGGCATGGTGTGATGCTAGGCAAGGACAAGGGTGGATTCTGGCGCAGCATGGGTGAGGGAGAGGCCTAGCTTGGCTCAGCACTCAATGTTGCAAGTTGTGAGGAATGATCATGAGTGTTTTGCAACTTGTTGTACTTTTGGTTCACATGTGATCTTTTGGCCAACCAAGCATGAAATCATGGGAAAGCCTAGTCCAATTCTGATTTTATGGACTTAGAGAATGTTTACAAAATGGTTTGACATGAATTGAAGGCTGCATAATGCATTGGCTCAAGGTTTTGCAAGATTTCCACTTAGTGCATGACATGAAAAACAATGATTTTTGGCAACTTTGCATGGCCATAACTTTTGATCCAAGAAGAGTTTGATCATGTTCTTGTACTTTTTGAAAAGGGAAAGATGAGATCTACAACTTTCATGACCAAAGTTTTTCCATTTGAAGCCTTTTTGGATCATAAATCAAAGCTTGAAAATTGACCTAAAATGATGCATTCTTGAAAAGTCAACAAAACCCAAAAAGTCAACTTTTGCAAAAACCCTAAATTCTTGATTTTAATGAACTTCAAACTTCTTCCATGGTCAAATAAAGATCATACACACTCAAAATGATGAAGATCACCCATTGGTTGGGTCATTGGGGGCCTCAGATGCCCTGATTTTACACTGACTTGTCTGAAAAGTCATCTCTTGATCAGATGACTTCCCCATGGAATTTCTTCATGAAAATTGATATGCATACTCCCTATACCATATAGAGACCAATGGAAACAAGAATGACCAAAAAATTTGGAGTTATGGCCTCTGAAACCAAAACCCTAATTTTCAGTCAACTGTGCAGTTCATCCTGGCTCTGCATCCATTCAAACCCTAGTTCTTGTGATTCCTCTGCAATTTTGACTTTGTGAGGATGTATTATGATGATTGGGCACACATGGATCCCTTTGAATTGAATAGTGGCCTTTGGAATGGCTCAAGATGCCTTGAGGTTGCTCAGATCACAAACCCTAGGTGCAGATGCCTTAGAAACTATGCAGTGAAACCAAAATGTACTATGAGATGATATGATGGTGTATATGCATATGAGATGATCACAAGCCATGGTGTGAATGGGTGAGGGCAAATTTGGGGTGTTTACAACCAGCTTTGGACTTGTTGATATAATCTTCAGACTTCTCAATTTTAGTCAAGTGTTCCACCCTTAACTTCTCCAGTCTTTCAATCTCCCTCACACCTTCACTCCTCTCCCGGAGGGTCTTCTGCAAAGCCTGGGTTAACTTCTCATTTCTTTCCTTCAAGCTCTCAAACTCCTCCAAACTGATAGTGGCAGGGGGTGGTGCTGAAGATGACTCAGGCATGTCTTCTATGGTAAAGGGCATTCCAGAGAATTGGGCCCTAGCATGGGACCACTCATAATATTGGACTGATGCCACATTATTGCACTTCCCCAGAATGGTGACTCCCTTGGTTTGAACATGATCCCAGGCCCAGGCAGCCTGCCTAACAACAGCCAAACTAATCTTGTTCTCACAGTAGAGGGTCTCAACCAAGTCTTGTTCCCTAGGAATATGAACCAGTGCATAGCCTAATTGCCTCCTGAACAGCAGAGGGTTATAATTGATACTTCCTTTAACCCCTATTAAAGGCACATTGGGAAAGTGTCCACAGCTTGTGATTATATCTCTGCCCTTGGTGCTTTGAGTACACCATCTGATGTCTGCTGAAGTGAGAGTAGTGAGCCTCTTAGCCCAGTTGCTTTGCTGATGAGGATTTAGAAATGCATCTGTCCTGGGTAGATGCCTGAGAAGCCAAGCATGAAATAATGGAACACAACACCTCACTAGCCTCCCCCTCTGCTTCTCATTCTTCTGATGTACTGAGTAATAGAGATCACCCAGCAAAGTTGGCACTGGGTTCTTCAGGATGAACAAATGGATTGCATTCTTGCTAATGAATCGAGGCTCATCTGCAAACAACACAATTCCATATACACTCAAGGCCAATAGAGCACAAACAGCTTTCCACTCCCCCAGGGAGGCTTTCAGACTAGCTTGAGAAATCAGGAAGTCCAGATGAAGTCCAGGGATCCCAGCTTTAGAGGTCATGTGCTGCTCAATCAAAACAGGTTCCAGGTGCAAAGCTTTTGCCACCTCTCCATTGCTGGGAAAGACCATTTCAGGGTTGAAAGGGATTTCCCTCTTGATAGGCAGACCAATCAATGATGAGTATTCTTCCAGAAGAGGACCCAACTGAAAGTCTTGAAAGGTGAAACATCTCAATGGGGGGTCATAGAACTGAATACAGGTATGGATCAGGCTTCTCTGAGATGGGTCCAAATCCATGACCAAGTCAAGTACATCCCCATAATGCTCCCTGAACAAAGGCATGTGATCTGGAGTGATCAGGGTTTGGATCCTCCTGATGTCTGACAAGTCTGGTTGGAAGAAATGATAAGTGATGTTGCTTTTCTTTGGAGCCATGATGCTGAGACTGAGTAGAATAAGTGCTGATGAAGATGCTGAGGTGGGCCACTGGCTGGCTAGTGCAAGTAACTGAAGTATATGGCTGACAAGCTGAAGCAAGTGCTGGTGGAGATAGGTCAAAACTGCAGATGGGGTCAAAACCAAAACCAAAGATGAAGGTGGATACCCTGAAACACAAATAAGCAAATGTTAATATGATGCGATGGGTATGTATGCAAATGAAATGCAAGGGTTTGTGACTGAGCCGGATCTGATTAACTGCCTTGGTATAGATCCATGTGTGTTCAAGAATTCCAGATGGAGGTCTAAAAATCCAATAACCAGGGTGGGGGACTCAAATAAAGAGCCACAAGTCCAGGGTTTTAGAATCACAAGAACTATCCAACATGGAGTATTCTTAACAAAGTCAAAGTAACAGGGTATTCTGAGGTCAAGGTACCTGCAAACCTGTAAACAGCCCAACCCCCTCACAGGTGATGATCTAGAACAAGGATCCTCAGACTTGGATCAGTTATGAGAAGTGTAAACACTTCTAACCCGGAGGTACAGTGTTTACAATAACCATAACAATTCCTCCTCTAATTCACCTCAGTTTCTGAAGGTCAATACTAAAAGGTCATCCAGACTTAGCAGGCTTCCCAGATAGCCCTAGCATTGCAGGAAATCTGCAACACAGAGTTCTCAAGAAGAAACCCATATCTGAACCGTGTTTCATATTCCCGCACCAGACCGAAATGGAATGGGAAAGAATATGATTCACTCTAGCCTAGGTGTCACTCAGGTCCCAGGTATAGGACCTTAACTCTCAATGAATCACCCACCCACCAAGGCAAACAACAGATCCAGCCAGCAATAATGACAATATGATGCAGTAAAGAAAACAGTAAAGTAACTGTACATAAAGCAATAAACAAAAATAAATATAAGCACAAACAAGCACATAACACCCCAGTAAACACAAATCAAACAAGCGCTAGGAGGAACCCACAAAAAGAACCAGAAGCCCTGGTTGCAGTATAAGGGTCCCCAGCAGAGTCGCCAAGCTGTCGCTCCCGACAAATGAAACAGGGTCAGATGAAGGTACAGACGCGAACGGTCGGCGAAGGGAACAGTGAGAACACACAGCCGTGAACTCACTGGAGATGAAAAGAGTCGCCAGCTAGGCATTTTTATCCCGGAGGAAAGGTAATGCTGCATAGACCTGGAAAGACATGGATAAGACGGTTGCGAACCAGAGAGACTGAGAAAGGGGGTTGGTTACAACCTGGGAAGGTATTAGCACCCAGATTGTCCGTCGTACTCGACGGGATCCACGCTTAAAAGATTTGTGTTTTAAAGGGGTAGTGTCAGTGCAATCTGTGTGTAAAAGAGCTGGAAGAAAATGTACAGGTGTCAGTGTAAAGTGTATAAGTGATGTGAAGTGTATAAGAGAAGTGTCAGTGTGAGACCAGGAATGAAATGAATTGCTCAAGATTATGAGGCTCAAAGAATAAGGCTGAAAAGAGGGGGAATGTACAGAGACTTTTGTTCGATAACCGTTAAGTTATGCCTACGTATCCTCTCGTGCAATGAGGAAGTCAGAACACCGTAGTTCGACCCAAAGAGACTGAAAGATGAATTGACTGATGAACTGCTTGCTTGTCAATGCTCAAGTGTATGATCTGTCTGGCACAGATGCAAACTGTCTTGCATTAGACGGAAGAAGCGAGTTCTCGTTTGTGAGTGAAGATGATGAGAAAAGAATCCCGGAGGAGACGATTATTGTTTGTTTTTGTGTTTTCAGTCTTTTATTGCTTTTGAAAGTTTGTCATAAGTTAATGAGCTTAAGTCTAAACCAATGGATTTAGTAAACTCATCACATCTTCCCTCTGATTAGGGGTAATGAGAATACCTTAAGTGTGAAGTCAGATTCTCACACTTAATCACCTTTGATGTAGGGTTAAGACCATTAACCTACTTGTGATTATTTAGATGTTTTTGTGATTTTGTTTAGTGTTAAGTAATGAGGTTAAGCCATAATCAGGGATTAAACAGACTCATTACACCATCCTAAAAGAAGGATGATAGATGAGAATGTTTAAGCTGAGGGAAGCTCCTCAACTTAATCCATGATTAGGGATTAAACTCATGACAAAACAAGCCTTTGATTAAGTGGATTTTAGATTAATGATATGATGATGAAGTGATTTTTATGATTTGTAAGACAACTTGAGGGGGACTTGTCCATTAACACTAGGGTTAGTCCTTCTTAACCAGTTAAGGAAGAATTAGAACCCTAATGCAAGGCCCAAGTTACAAGTGTGATGTCTTGATGATTATTAAGTGAATTGATTAAGAGATTTAAACACATTAAGGGTTTAACACTTAGGATTAAAGTTATACACTCCATCCTAAGAGAAGGATGCAGGCATAAGCTTAATCACAAAGTCTTAAAGCCTTTAGGGTTTAGTCCCTGATTATGAGATGAGAAGAGAAGACTCAAAGAGAGACACAAAGGTAAAACTATGAGGGGAGACTAATCAAAACCCTAATTCAATGTCATGCTTGGTTGATCCTAAGGTTTATGAGGTTTACAAGAACAATCTTCAAAGGAACCACCAGGAAGCAGATGAACAAGATCAAGAGAAGCAAAGTGACTTGCTTCATTCAAGAAGTCAAGTCACTTGAAGAAAGAAAGTGGGAAGAAGAAGAATGAGCAAGCTCAATCTCAAACACATATAGAAATGCAGCAATGGATGCAAGAGAGATGAGAAGAAGAGGTATGAGAAGTGAAGGCAAATTCACTTCCCAAGTTTACTTACCACCTGAAATGTTAGAAAGAAATGCAATGCAAAGCTAAATGAAATGAAATGGCATGATGCTAAATAAAACCAGAAGCATGTTGATGATGAAAATGATGCTATGAGATGCTGCAAACATGAGGCAAGACATGGGGATGTTCATACAAGATCATGAATGCAAATGATGCAAGCTAAGGAGCATGAACAAGCATGGAAAGTTATGAATCATACAAGACAAATGACATGGCAAATATGTAATGCAATGATCAAACATGCTTTCTATATGTCTTAAGATGTCAAATGAATCACAAGGATGCACAAAATGCAAAAACAAGTCATGTTATGCAAGGAGATGCAAGAAAGATGCAAAAGAAAGCCCAAATTAGGGTTCATGGATCAAACATCAAACAAAAACCAAAAACAGAAGCAAACCCTAAGATAAAAAATGGAAAATGCTACCCAAAGAAACCTTAAACCTATAATGAACCACTGCCCAAAGGGGAACTCTCAACTCTCAACCAAACTCAAGTTATGAATTTTCTAAGTTATTAAGGTTTTTTAGGGTTCTTAACAAAAGAAATGCCAAACAATTGGAAAATTAAGAAACAAAACATGGCCATTTTACCCTAGAAACTACATGCCAAACACAAAACAATGCAAGAAGAATCACTGTCTCAACCTTCTCCAATAGGCAGAAATGAATTTTTGAACTTATGATCAAAATAATGCACAAAATATGATTTAATTCAATGAAAAATTCTTAAAGTGCATCAAGATCAAAAAAGAAATTTGGTTTGAAGGTTGGACAATGTTTCTAAATGTCTTAGAACATTTCATGAATTTTTTTGTAATTTTTAAATACCTAAAAGTATTTTTAATTAATTAATTCCCATTAATCAATTAAAAATAATATTTTAAATATTTAAAAATACTTTTTTAATGATAAAAAATAAAATAAAAATGTTTTTGGGTCTTAAAAATTAATAAAACTTTTAAGAAAAAGTTTCATAATTTTTAAGAATTTTTTGCTATTTTAAAATAAATATGCAAGTTAATTGGAAAAAAAATGAATAAAAATTAAATAAAAATGAAAGTAAACAGAAAGGAGGGCCAGGATTCACTCTGGATTCAAAGGGGTTGACCGCGCGCGTTTTTGGAAGGCCAGGATTGCTTCTGATCAGATTAATTTAATTAGGGATTAATTAAAATAAACACGTGGATTAGGGCATAATGGCTTGATCTGAACCATTCACACGCGCGGGAGGTCAACACTTTCAACGCATCCAATGGTCCACATTCAAACTGGAATTAATTACGTGATTAGGGCTTAAACACTCTCAGGTGGCCGGAGAAGACTTCCGGTCGTCTTCTCCGGCCAGCACCTCACCTGAAAAATCCCCAAACCCCTCAAATCGTATCAAAAATGAAAAACAAGAACTGGGAAATGATCTCCAACCTCTCACGAATCAAACCCCTCTCTCAAAACACATTTCTTCTTCCTAAACAAGCTGAATCAAAGAAAATGAAAGCTAGGGCACGCAGGTTTCAGAGACAAATTAAATACTCAAATCAAAGCCATTTCAAAAACTAAGAACATCAGGATGATCAGTGAATCACATAGAACAAGTTTGTAACAAGAAAAATGATTTCTGGAAAAATAATTTTCGAGCTACCTGAGATTTGAAGCTTTCAACTTGAGGACTTTCAGGCCACTTCTTCTTGTGCAATCCACTCCACTTGATCCCCAGAAGATGTTTGAATGCTCAAAAGAAGTTTGTGTTGGCTGGATAATGAGATTCGACAGCTTCTGCTCAAGCTTGATCAGAAATGGCAATGGTGTTTCTGGAGGTTTCAGGCCATTGTGAATGATGGTTTGTGATCCTGAGGATGAATGGAGAAGGTCTGGAGTGTTTGTTTGTGTGTTTGTGAGCTATGGTGAGAGTTTCGAATGAAACTGCAAAATGGAGTGAGAAGTGGCAGTGAGATGTTCGGGCTGTTTCAAGCTTGGGTTCTTGGTGCTGGGTGGTCTATGGAGCAAGGTGAGTTGAATGGTGAAAATGGTTGAAGTGTTTGCAGGCTGTGTAGGCAGATTCGAAGCAAGATGCAAATGGGAGTGTTTTTGTGTATGTCTTGAATGTGGATGTTTCAGGCTGGCTTAGTACATGAAATGGCTTGCCAAATGATATGTTATTTTAATCCAAGTGGCCAGAGGATGTGACATGGCCTGTGGTGATTGGGATGTCTACTTTTGCATAAAGTCCACTTTTTGTGTAAGTGAGGCATGGCTGGACTCTAGGCAAGTACAATGGGCATGGGCTGCGCAGCAGGATGAGTGTGTGAGGCTAGCTTGATTCAAGGACCAATGCAGCAAGTTGGTGAAGAGAAATGAGTGGTTTTGCAACTTGTTACTTTATGGTTCACATGTGAAGATCTTGTTCCAAAAGTCATGAAACATGAGCAATGCCTAGTTCATTCTGAATTTTAGGACTTACATGATGTTTATGTGAAGGTTTGATACCAATTAGAAGCTGCAATTTGACTTGGTACATGATTTTGCAATTTTCACACTTGGTGCATATCTTGAAAATAAGTGATTTTTGCCAACTTTGTCACACCATAACTTTTGATCCAAGAAGAGTTTGATCATGTTCTTGTACTTTTTGAAAAGGGAAAGATGAGATCTACAACTTTCATGACCAAAGTTTTTCCATTTGAAGCATTTTTGGATCAAGAATCATGGCTTGAAAAATGACATAAAATGAAGCATTCTTGAAAAGTCAACTATGCCCAAAAAGTCAACATTTGCAAAAACCCTAAATTCTTGATTTTTATGAACTTCAACCTTCTTCCATGATCAAATAAAGACCATATACACTCAAAATGATGAAGATCACCCATTGGTTGGGTCATTGGGGGCCTCAGATGCCCTGATTTTGCACTGACTTGTCTGAAAAGTCAACTCTTGATCAGATGACTTCCCCATGGAATCTCTTCATGAAAATTGATATGAATACTCCCTATACCATATAGAGATCAATGGAAACAAGAATGACCAAAAAAATTGGAGTTATGGCCTCTGAAACCAAAACCCTAATTTTCAGTCAACTGTGCAGTTCAAACTGGCTCTGCCTCACCTCAAACCCTAGTTCTTGTGATTCCTCTGCAATTTTGACTTTGAGGAGATGTAATGTGATATAAGAACACACATGGACCCCTTTGAGTTGATTGGTGGCCTTTGGAGTGGCCCAAGATGCTTTGGGATTGCCCAGATCACAAACCCTAGGTGCAGATGCCTTAGAAGCTATGCAGTGAATAAAAAATGAGATATGAGATGATATGATTGTGTTTATGCATATGAGATGATCACAAGCCATGGTGTGAATGGGTGAGGGCAAATTTGGGGTGTTTACAAAGTGCTATGTGATATACTTTGAAGACCGTGTGGGTTCACTCCATCAGTAGATAATGCCAAGCAAAGGTTTCTTGCTTCTTTTTCCAAATTCAGGATAATTATCATCAATTTTCATCCACTGTGGTGAATTTTTCGGATGTCGTAACTTTCCATCAATAATTCTTTCATCTGCATGCCAAGTCAAGTGTCTTGAATCGGTTTCACTATGAAACATGCGTTTGAATCTCAGAATTATAGGAAAATACCATAAGACTTTTGCTGGAGACAACTTCTTCTTATATTGAGAAACATCGCATTTAGGACACTCATTTAATGATAACGAGAAATCGTATCACTTTATTACTACGTTTTAAGTCCATTTTATCGTACATTGATCATATTAACTCCCGATTGTTCGAGTTTTTTATGTCACATTGCAGGTATAACATGTCTAGAGCCAAACTATGAGAAAAAGATCAAATGAACCAAATCTAGCATGAAAAGAAGATGAAGAGAACAATTCTGCTAAGTCTGCATTTTTTGTTGCACTCACGGTCGTCACAACATCCTCACGACCGTGACGCTCTATTTTGAGGTCTCACGACCGTTGCTCAAATGTCACGATCGTGACGCGCTTAAATTGAAGAACATGACCGTTACGCCCATGTCACGAACGTGACAAGGAAAGTGTGTTTATATTATTTGAATTATTCATGAAGACGTGCAACGAGTCTTTGACGACTCCTATTTTTCCTCAACTGAAGCAACCCAGTATGCCACTTTTGCTGGATTTTCTCATTACGGAACGAAGCCCACGCTTACCAATTCAACTGCCCAAAATAATGTTCTATAAATACCCAAGCTGCAAATTAAAAAACACAGAGTATTATTATTGATTTTTCGCGGAAGCTCTGCCGTATTTTTTCTTGAACCCTTTTATTTTTCCAACCTTGTTCTTGTTGTGTTTTCTGTTTCTATTTCCAACCCAATTCAATAACAATTTCCAACATTAGGAAATTGTTATTTCAATTAATTTCTTTCTAGCTTCAGAATTTGTTTATCGTATTTTGATTCCGATTCCGACACTCCGAGCTTGCCAATCTGTGGAAGAAGGAGTTTAAGAATTTAATTTATCCAGGTTTTTATTTTTTGCAATTTATATTGAATACATTTATTTCTTTATGTTAAGATATTATTATTATATAATGTATGCTTTAATATTTATTTATTTATTTCTGCATCTGTCTGTTGGTATAATAAAAATGAGTAGCTAAATTAATTAGTCGGTATGTAATAAACTAAACCAAAACGGTAAAATCGAATCTAAGCTAAAAATAATTAAGAACTTATATTCTGGCTGTGGCTTTTTATAATTAAAATTAATCTTTTTGTTACGAGAGTAAGAAAAGTGAAATAGGCTAGGTCGAGACCACGAGAGTGTGAGATTTTAACCGGATAGCTAAAGCTAGGCATTTGATTTAAATACAGCGAGAGCGCTTTAAAATGAATTAGACTTATTAAGTTTTCAAAATTTATTTTCTAAACACTTATGGGCTAGCGAGAGCAGGCATAGGGCTTTAGGAGTAAGATCTGAGATAAGACCACGAGAGTGTGAGTCGAGGGTATTTAAACTGGTAATCTCTATAGGATAATTTAAGTGAACCATCTTTATAAGCTTAGGTTAGATTGACTCGCATAGGTTAATATAATTACATACCGATCGCCTTCTCATTATTTCCTTAAACTAAATTTAATTCCCGTTTTTAATCCTTAAAACCATAATCGTGACAAATATCCGCCTTAGCTAAACTAGCAGACCTTCTAGCACTAGAGTGATTACAAAGTCCCTGTGGGTTCGACAATCTCTTATATTACTTCGATAGGTTGTGCGCTTGCAGTTCAGATACCGCTAGACACATATCGCGTCTTTGCCCCATCAAGTTTTTGGCGCCGTTGCTGGGGACCTTGATTTAGTCACTAGTGCACTAGTAGAGTAGCACTGTCTATACTAAGGTAACAACTTATTTTCCCTAATCTAATTTACCGAGTGTATGCCAAGTACTCGCTCTCAAGGCGAAGACTTGCAACCTCCAGTCCAAGAATTAGAACACTTCTTACATTTAAGAAGACGAATATTCGAATACCAACGAAAATACAACATTCCAAATCTTCAAGTTGATCCATCTAAACCAGTTGGAACATCAAAGGACGCAGAGATGGTTGAAGAACCAAATCATCCACTCAAATATTACGCTAGTCCTTCACAAGCTGAGCCGCATTCCAGCATTGCTGCGCTGGCTATCAACCGAAACGATTTCAAATTGAAACCTTCGCTGATATCAGCCGTGCAACAAAACCAATTCGCCGGAAATCCTACCGAGGATCCGAACCTTCATCTTTCGATATTTGTGCAGTACGCAAATACTGTAAAAGCTAATGGAGTTACCCAAGAAGCAATTAGATTACGCCTTTTTCCTTTCTCACTTCGAGACAGAGCGAGAGCCTGGCTTCAATCTCTACCCTCGAATTCAGTAACTACGTGGGAGGAACTAAAGAGAGTCTTCTTGACAAGATATTTCCCACCTAGTAAGATAGTTATGCTAAGAGCTCAAATCAACGGATTTAAGCAAAAGGAAAACGAATCACTTTTCGAAGCTTGGGAACGCTACAAAGATATGCTGAGACTTTGTCCACATCACGGATTAGTAGAATGGATGGTCATCCATACTTTCTACAATGGACTCTTGTACAACACAAGAATGACGATTGACGCTGCCGCAAGCGGCGCACTAATGAACAAAGAATATAATGATGCTTATGCACTTATCGAAAGTATGGATCAAAATCATTACCAATGGGGAAGCGAGAGAGTCGCAAATGAGAAACCAACAAAAGGAGGTATGTACGAAGTGAGTAGTATGGACCAAGTCAATGCAAAGTTTGACAAACTTAACCAAAAGATCGACAACTTGGCCATAACACCAACAGCCACCGTGGCTGCGGTAACACCTAACTGTGAGTTATGTGGAGTTCCAGGACATGCTGTCCCTGATTGTCAACTATTAGCAGGAATTCCCACAGATCAAGTGAATTATGCTCAAGGAAACCCGTACTCGAACACATACAACCCAGGTTGGAAGAATCATCTGAACTTCTCTTATAAGAATAACAATGCTTTATACGCACAAGGTCAAGCACCAGCTACACCACCAGGATATCAAAAGATTGCTCCTAATGTTCCTAGAAAATCAAACCTTGAGTTAATGATGGAGAACTTCATAGCTACTCAATCTCAAACAAACAAGGATTTCTTAAACCAAAACATACACACTAGTGAGAAGATTAAGCAATTAGTGAGCAAGGTAGATGCGTTAGCTACACATAACAAAATGCTTGAAACTCAGATTTCACAAGTGGCTCAACAACAAGCACCTACCGCTGCACCAGCTGGAGTATTTACTGGACAACCCCAACCTAATCCAAAAGGACAGGCCAATGCTGTGATACTAAGAAGTGGCAAGGAACTTGACGGACCTTCCGATCCAAGACTTGACAATCCAACCATGTACCAAAAGCAAGATAAGCCGACTGAAAAGGAGAATGAACCAGAAGAAAAGGAAGATAATAATCAAGAGGCAGTGGAGAAAGAAAAGCCTTATGTGCCTCCACCACCTTATAAACCACCAATTCCGTACCCTCAGAGATTAACGAATTCCAAGACGATGGGCCAGTTTAAGAAATTTGTTGAACTTCTGAAACAGTTGAATATTACTATTCCGTTTACAGAAGCTATCACTCAAATGCCCTCGTATGCTAAATTTCTAAAGGAAATCTTATCCAATAAGAAGAAGATAGAGGATAACGGAACCGTTACACTTACTGCTGAGTGTAGCGCAATAATTCAAAACAATATGCCTCCTAAGTTAAAAGATCCAGGTAGTTTCTCTATACCCTGTGTAATTGGAAAATTCGTCATTGACAAAGCTCTATGCGATTTAGGAGCCAGTATCAGTGTTATGCCCTTAACAATTTGCAAAAGGCTAGACATGGGAGACCTAAGACCAACTAAAATGTTTGTTCAACTAGCCGACCGCTCTATTAAATATCCTGTAGGCATACTAGAAAATGTCCCAGTACGTATAGGACAATTCTACATTCCTACTGATTTTATAATCATGGACATCTCTGAAGACTCCACTACACCTATCATACTAGGAAGACCATTCTTAGCTACCGCCGGAGCTATTATAGACGTAAAGAAAGGAAAGCTAACATTTGAAGTAGGTGAAGAGAAAGTTGAATTTATTTTAACACAATTCTTACAATCACCAGCTATAGAGGACGCATGCTATTTATTGGATGTAATTGACGAATGTGTAAGAGAGATGGAAATGAAAGAAACTACTTATTCTGAAATTATGAAAATTCAAATCCCTCCGATTTTCGAAGATGACAATTGGCGTGAACCGTATCATAATGATAGTCTAAGCAAAATTTTAGCACTTACACCGGATCCCATGCCAAGTAAGAAGAAACCTACATTAGAGTTAAAGACCTTACCTAAGAACCTAAGATACGAATTCCTAGACACTGAATGTACACGATCAGTTATAATCAATTCCAGTTTAGGAACAATTGAAACAAAGAAACTTTTAGATGTCTTAAAGAAATACCCAACTGCATTAGGATATAACATATCTGATCTCAAAGGAATATGTCCTTCAATCTGTATGCATCGTATTATGCTAGAAGAAGATTGTAACACCTCCAGAGAATCTCAAATAAGAATTAACCCAATCCTTAGCACTGTAGTAAAAGAAGAAGTTAAGAAACTACTAGACGCTGGAATAATATATCCAATCTCTGATAGTAAATGGGTTAGTCCAGTACATGTAGTACCAAAGAAAGGAGGTATCACTGTTGTGAAAAATGCTAAAGGCGAATTGATATCACAAAGAGTAGTGACCGGACATAGAATGTGCATCGATTATCGTAAACTAAACAAATCCACTCGAAAAGATCATTTCCCACTACCTTTTATAGATCAAATGTTAGAAATATCAGCCAAACACTCGTATTTCTGTTATCTTGATGGTTACTCGGGATTTTTCCAAATCCCGATCCACCCAGATGATCAAGAGAAGACTATATTCACATGCCCTTATGGAACGTTCGCTTATAGACGAATGCCCTTTGGATTATGCAACGCTCCTACAACCTTTCAAAGATGTATGATGTCAATCTTCGCAGATTTCATAGACAACATCATGGAAGTGTTCATGGACGACTTCTCTGTATGCGGGAAAAGTTTTGAAGGATGTCTGTCAAATTTAGAAATGGTGTTAGAAAGATGTGTAAACGTAAACCTCGTGCTTAACTGGGAGAAATGCCATTTCATGGTCAGAGAAGGAATCGTACTAGGACACGTTATATCTGATAAGGCAATTGAAGTTGATAAAGCTAAGATAGAAGTCATAAAAGATCTTCAACCCCCTAAGACCGTTCGAGAAATACGAAGCTTTTTAGGACACGCCGGTTTCTACCAACGATTCATCAAAGATTTCTCGAAAATCACTAAACCTCTTACCGGTTTATTAATGAAAGACGCTGAGTTCATATTCAATAAAGATTGTCTTAAAGCATTCGAAACTCTAAAAACAGCCCTCATCACCACACCAATCATGCAACCACCTGACTGGAGATTACCTTTCGAAATCATGTGCGATGCGAGTGATTATGCTGTAGGCGCAGTTCTAGGACAAAGGAAGGACAAGAAACTTCACACAATTTACTATGCCAGTAGAACCTTAGATTCTGCTCAGATGAACTACGCCACTACTGAAAAAGAATTGTTAGCAGTTGTCTTCGCGCTTGATAAATTCCGTTCCTACCTAGTAGGAGCAAAAATAATCATTTACACAGACCACGCTGCTATCAGATACCTATTAACCAAGAAAGATGCTAAACCAAGACTCTTGAGATGGATTTTACTCTTACAAGAGTTTGATCTCGAAATTAAAGATAAGAAAGGTACTGAAAACGTCGTAGCGGACCATTTATCTAGAATAGAAGGTATTAAACCCGAACAAGTGCCGATTAATGACGATTTTCCGTATGAACAGCTGATAGCACAAATAGGAAGCGACCCAGTTCAGTTAGACATAGATGAACCAAAAACCGTGGAAACAATACAAACAACCGTAGGACTGCCATGGTACACTGACATTGTCAACTACTTAGCTGCAGGAGCACTTCCACCTGACTTAACCTATCAGCAGAAAAAGAAATTCTTCCACAATCTCAAGCATTACTATTAGGACGAACCATTATTGTTTAAAAGAGGACCTGACGGAATCTTTCGTCGGTGTATTCCCGAAGAAGAAATAGAAGATGTCATTGCTTATTGTCATTCATCTCCTTATGGTGGACATGCAAGCACTTCCAAGACTTGTGCAAAAATCTTACAAGCCGGCCTATTTTGGCCTAATCTATGGAAAGATGTCCACATCGCTGTTATAAATTGTGATCGGTGTCAACGCACCGGTAATATTTCAAGAAGAGATGAAATGCCTCAAAGAGGAATATTAGAAGTAGAAGTCTTTGACGTCTGGGGAATAGATTTCATGGGACCATTCCCATCATCTTTCGGTAATAAGTACATACTCGTAGCTGTCGATTATGTTTCAAAATGGATTGAGGCTATAGCTTCTCCTACAAATGACACACGAGTAGTAATTAAGCTTTTCAAGAATGTAATCTTTCCAAGATTTGGTGTTCCTAGACTTGTCATTAGTGACGGTGGCTCGCATTTCATTTCGAAAATATTTGACAAATTACTATCTAAGTATGGAGTCAGACATCGTGTAGCAACACCATATCATCCACAAACAAGTGGACAGGTCGAAGTCTCAAACAGAGAAATAAAACAAATCCTAGAAAAGACTGTCGCCATATCTAGGAATGATTGGTCATCTAAACTTAATGAAGCTTTATGGGCTTATAGGACAGCCTACAAGACACCCATAGGAACTACACCTTTCAAACTAGTGTATGGGAAGGCTTGTCATCTCCCGGTAGAACTAGAGCACAAAGCATATTGGGCAATTAAAACACTCAATATAAACTACAATGCCGCTGGAGAAAAACGAATCCTCGACATTAATGAATTAGAAGAATTAAGGTTAGACGCTTATGAGAATGCTAAGATATATAAAGAAAGAACCAAGCGATGGCACGATAAACGCCTATCTAGGAAAGAATTTAGTGTGGGAGACGTTGTACTCCTCTTTAATTCAAGACTTTGGCTCTTTCCTGGAAAACTAAAATCTAGATGGTCAGGACCCTTTGAAATGACTAGAGTGTTCCCGAGCAGAGCAATAGAGATTAAGGGTAGGAATAGTGAACCGTTCACAGTAAACGGACAACGATTAAAACATTACCATAAAATTGAAAATAGAGATTATGCGAATAGTTTAAAGCTTTTAGAGTTGTCCA
This sequence comes from Lathyrus aphaca, assembly GCA_963966055.1. NCBI lineage: Eukaryota > Viridiplantae > Streptophyta > Magnoliopsida > Fabales > Fabaceae > Lathyrus > Lathyrus aphaca. The sequence goes on from OZ014523.1 coordinate 474,325,626, forward strand.
CTAACTTCCCTGATTAATCTACGCCTAAGCATTACGTCAGGCTTATGACGATAAAAATAGCGCTTAGTGGGAGGCAACCCATTTTATCATTTTATTGTTTTATTTCATTATTATTATTATTGACTTTATTTATGCATTTATTTTCTTATTTTCTTTATTTTAATTTTCATTTTCTAAATCACTTTTAAATTTACTTTGCTACAGATTTTCTAAAGTCTTTTCTACTTCCCTTTTCCCCCTGATTTGTTTCCTCCACATTAACATTAACTATGGCTAACCAACCAAGAAACGTTATGGAAACCAAATTTAGAGGTAGATACCAAAGAATGAAATTTGAGGAATCATCACAGAGACAAATGGATTTGACTATGTACTATGATGAACAGACTATGGAAACTCTAGGTATACATGATAGCATCATATACCTGTTTAACCAACTTGGATGGGAGAATGCTCTCATAAAACATAAGTTTGTAACTTACCGCGAGCTCACCCTTGAGTTTTTAAGCTCCTTAGTTTACTTACCGGAGCGCGGATTTGGATTAAGGAAAGGATTTATTAGTTTCCGACTATTCGGTATCAAATATGACTTTAACCATAAGGAACTAGATGACCTACTAGGATACCCTAGTGGACCTTTTGCCTTTACTACCACCCAGGTAGAATTAATGGATATTGAGTTGGACTTCTTTTGGGGAACCTTAACCGGAAATTACCACCCTGAGCCGGATAACATGAACAATGATGAAATACACAACCCTGCTATCCGCTATTTTCATAAGATCCTTGCCCACACCTTCTTTGGAAAGGAAGAGAACCTCACTGGAGTATCTAAAGATGAGATATTCATAATGTCCTGTTTGACCGATGGAAAACTCGTTAATGTTGTGCCATTCATGATGCAAACCTTTACCCGCATCCAAGAGGAACCTGATCTACCAATATTGGTAGGAGGGCTGGTCACCATGATTGTTGATGCCCTCGGACTTAGATACCAATTACATAAGTGCAACCGTTTAGGTACCATCCGCCCTATGAATCTGAACTTCTGCTTTAACCGTCAAATTATAAGAAACTTAGGACAACCACCATACGAGTACCTAATTAGAAATGAAATAGTAACCCTGTTCACATTACCGAACCATGCTAAAGTCAGTGTTCACAATAGAGATAATTGGCTTTATGAGCTTACCCCTCCTGACTATCCATCAACACCTGAAACACCATAATCCTACCAAATTAGGGATGACATAATGACTGATGTAGAAAGTGACCCTGAGACACCTCCTGGTTACCATGACATCGACCACACTGATGAAGTTATTGAAACCCCTGAAATCAATCAAGTAGGATATGCTGACAGCTTAAAGAAAATTCTGAACACTCTTGAAGTTTACCAAGCTGATATTAATGTTGTTAAGGATGAAGTTAAAAGCATGCGATTGGACGTTATAGGTTTAACTGACATAACATGTGAACAATTCTATCATATAAACTCCGCACTTGAAGATTTGAAGAAGCAACTTTGATAATGCTGTAGTGATTTGATTTATCTTACTTTTTCGTTTTTGTTTCTAGTCAGTTTTGATATTTTGCAACATTTCATAGCTTATTTTTATCACTGTAATTTCTTTCTATTATGTCAAAAGCAAAGTACTTCTATTTATGCAAATTTCCAATTTAATCAATTTACATGCTTTTCATTATTTACTGATACATTTGAATTGCTGGATATTTTGTGAATTTTCATGTGATGAAATCCACTGCTTATATATATATATATATATATATATATATATATATATATATATATATATATATATATATATATATATATATATATATATATATATATATATATATTGATCCACTGTTATGTGTTATGTTTATGTTGGAGTTAAATGTTGAAAGTGATAAGAATTACAATTGAACTGAACTGAGGTAATCCATTTTGTGAAAATTCCATATTTTGTGATCATCATGGTCGTCACCATCCCCTCACGATCGTAACGAGCTATTTAGTGCGTCACGACCGTAAGACCCCCCTCACGACCGTGACAACCCTAATTCACGAACTCTGAAGTTACAGAGGCCGTTCACCTTTGCAAAACACCCACTTCTATTTTCACAAAACTCTAACCTCCCATTACCTCTTCTTCTCCCGTAACCACCCATTACTCTCAAATCAATTCCATTAATCCGTTCCACCTTTTCATTTAATCACAACTCCTCACATTCACTTCATTCCATTATAATCTGATCAATTTCTTCACATTTTCTCACCAAACCTCAAACACCTATCTCACATAAACGCCATTTGCATGCAATGGAAAATATTCAGTTTAGAGATGGAGAACAAGGAGAAGCACAGAGAGAGAAGTTTGTAAGGTTTAAAACCTGAGGCATCCAACATACTCGGTACGTCGACCTTGACTGCTTGAGGGAGTTAGGATTGCTCGACGGAGTGAAGCTACTGTTTGAGCATGTTGGCTTGTGGGACTTATGCAGTCAACCGCAACCGACATTTGAAAACCTCACCTTGGAGTTTCTAAGTTCGTTTCAATATATCACACCATCCGGATCAACGAGTCAACTCACCGGCATTGCAAAATTCCGAATGCTCGGAAGAGAGTTCCAAATCACTCAAACCAGAATCGCTGAACTGTTAGGCTTCAGTCACGGCAACGGAGCTCACCTTCGCGTGCCCGACAACTTTAATGAAGCAGCTTTCACCTTGTGGCACAACATCACAAACAGTCGTGCTTCCGCCTACCAGAGTCTGAACGCCACTCATATCCATAATCCAGCAATACGATATTTCCATTGTATCATATGCAACACAATCTTTGCAAGAGAGAGCAACCACAAGCTAAATTCCAAAGAGCTCTTATTCTTGCATTGTGCCTTGAATGAAGAACGCATCAATGCCGCTCCGTTCCTTTTGGCCCACATCCAGTCTGTAGCGCAAAGAGGCGCCACTCCTTTCTACATTGGCAGGATTGTCACTACCCTTGCTATACAGCTGGAGCTTGGTGACCACCTCACCCATTTGCCTCATAGAGCACCGGAGCTGCTTACCAAAAACTACTGCAAGTCCGCTCATATGATCTCTCAGCGAGAGAATGGCAGGTTCAACCCTGTGATCCAAAGAACCATCTACCATCATATCACTTTGCCTTTCAGGAACCGCATTGATCCATCGAACAGAGCCAATTGGCTATTTGATTTGCCGGATGCTACAGGCCATGTTCCGATTATTGACGAGCAGCCTGATGCACCTGTGGACGAGATGCAGGATGCGATGGATGTTGCTGAGCCAGTTCAGGACATCCCTAAGTCTTCCACCAGGCAACCACCTTCAGCTAACATCACCCTTGAAGAAATCCTCCGTGCCATTCATCAGCAAAATCAGATGAATGCCGCACTTGAGCGTCGGCAGAAAGACCAATACGATGCACTCCTTACAACTGTTGTCAGTAACCAGAGGACAACAGATGAAAAGCTAGGAGAGATTTTCAGCGAGTTGGAAGCTTTGCGTATAGATGTCACCGCTCTCACCACCACCGGTTCTGATGAGGAAGCCACTCCTACCAGACGCTCCCGCACCAGAAGCCGAGGTCGTGGTCGTCAGCAGCATTAAATTATCTTTTTGTTTTTGCATTTCTGTTTTTGTGTTGTATTTCCCCGCTCTCACCACCACCAGTTTTGATTAGGAAGTCACTCCTACCAGACGCTCCCGCACCAGAAGCCGAGGCCGTGGTCGTCAGCAACATTATATTATCTTTTTGTTTTTGCATTTCTGTTTTTGTATTGTATTTCCCCGCTATTATATCACAACATTGAGGACAATGTCTGATATAGTGTGGGAGAGATACCTTTCCCTTTCCGCATTTTCCATTTCATTGTATTTCCCTTTCCGCATTTTCAATTAAACAAAGTAATATTTATGCTATTTCTTCAGTTTCAATTCTTCCCAGCTTTATTTATCCATACCGAAATTTTTTGCTTTATCTTCGCATTACTCGACTTACCTATGAAATCGTAGTTAGGAAGCTGAGAAAGATCCAACAAGATCAATACAGTCTTGACACCTTAGACTCCCTACTTAAGCATTCCATTTCGATAATTGTTACGACTACACCTTAAGTCTTAGTTCTAAAGTAACCCCTAGTAGTTTATACTAGCAGTCAGCACCGTCTGAACACAAACCACGTGGGGAGCCGATGAACATAAGTGTTTGATGCCTAATCTATAAACGATCCTTCATATCTCAATTCCATATAAAAAGAAATTGCACCAAAGTACACGGTCGCATATAAGAGATGAGAAATATAAGAAGGAGTCCATTGCTGGTTGGTTCAGAGGTACCTGGTTCTGAACTTGGTAGGGCGTGCTATGGCTCAATCCCCCACAACCTCCACTTTGGATAATATGTAAAGGGTTGCCACATTCGTGTACCAGACCCCGTGCTTATAAAGGATCAAAATCACTAACCGGCTACTCCACTACGTGCGTGCTAAGGCAAATGGCTTAATGTGATTGCGCTAGAACGAAACCGGGTGAAATAAGATCGAAAGACTCTAGGTAGAATCATAACGCAATTACCGAATGTTTCGTTTAACGGGAAGTCGACGACTTAGCTTGTTGCTTGTGTCATTAGTGTATCGTTAGTGTTCTATTCTAGTACCGGTTTATCTAACTAAATGATTTCTCGTACGGTTTGTTATGCGTCTGATGAAAAATTGTCCGATCATTTTTTAATCGATTATTTTCTTGAGGACAAGCAAAGGTTTAAGTTTGGGGGAGTTTGATAACGAGAAATCGTATCACTTTATTACTACGTTTTAAGTCCGTTTTATCGCACATTGATCCTATTAACTCCCGATTGTTCGAGTTTTTTATTTCACATTGCAGGTATAACATGTCTAGAGCCAAACTATGAGAAAAAGATTAAATTATTTGAATTATTCATGAAGACGTGCAACGAGTCTTTGACGACTCCTATTTTTCCTCAACTGAAGCAACCCAGTATGCCACTTTTGCTGGATTTTCTCATTACGGAACGAAGCCCATGCTTACCAATTCAACTGCCCAAAATCATGTTCTATAAATACCCAAGCTGCAAATTAAAAAACACAGAGTATCATTCTTGATTTTTCGCGGAAGCTCTGCCGTATTTTTTCTTGAACCCTTTTATTTTTCCAGCCTTGTTCTTGCTGTGTTTTCTATTTCTATTTCCAACCCAATTCAATAACAATTTCCAACATTAGGAAATTGTTATTTCAATTCATTTCTTTCTAGCTTCAGAATTTGTTTATCGTATTTTGATTCCGATTCCGACACTCCGAGCTTGCCAATCTGTGGAAGAAGGAGTTTAAGAATTTAATTTATCCAGGTTTTTATTTTTTGCAATTTATATTGAATACATTTATTTATTTATGTTAAGATATTATTATTATTATATAATGTATGCTTTAATATTTATTTATTTATTTCTGCATCTGTCTGTTGGTATAATAAAAATGAGTAGCTAAATTAATTAGTCGGTATGTAATAAACTAAACCAAAATGGTAAAATCGAATCTAAGCTAAAAATAATTAAGAACTTATATTCTGGTTGTGGCTTTTTATAATTAAAATTAATCTTTTTGTTACGAGAGTAAGAAAAATGAAATAGGCTAGGTCGAGACCACGAGAGTGTGAGATTTTAACCGGATAGCTAAAGCTAGGCATTTGATTTAAATACAGCGAAAGCGCTTTAAAATGAATTAGACTTATTAAGTTTTCAAAAATTATTTTCTAAACACTTATGGGCTAGCGAGAGCAGGCATATGGCTTTAGGAGTAAGATCTGAGATAAGACCACGAGAGTGTGAGTCGATGGTATTTAAACTGGTAATCTCTACAGGATAATTTAAGTGAACCATCTTTATAAGCTTAGGTTAGATTGACCCGCATAGGTTAATATAATTACATACCGACCGCCTTCTCATTATTTCCTTAAACTAAATTTAATTCCCGTTTTTAATCCTTAAAACCATAATCGTGACAAATATCCACCTTAGCTAAACTAGCAGACCTTCTAGCACTAGAGTGATTACAAAGTCCCTGTGGGTTCGACAATCTTTTATATTACTTCGATAGGTTGTGCGCTTGCAGTTCAGATACCGCTAGACACATATCGCGTCTTCGCCCCATCATTTAACAATACATATTCGTTTCGAAACAAGACACAATCGTTTGGACAAGCATGTATCTTATCATAGCTCATACCAATAGAGCACAAAATATTTTTGGCCTCATATGTTCGATTTGGAAGAACATTATCCTCTGGAAGCATATCTTTCATAAGGGCCAATAACTCTGTGAAACTTTTATCCGACCATCCATTGTCCGCCTTTAGCTTGTACAACTTTAATACCGCAGCCAATCTTGTGAATTTAGTGCAACCATTATACAACGGTTTCTCTGCATCGCTTACCAACCTCTCAAACATTTCAGGACAATCCTTAAGATCATCTTCAAGTGCTTCTGCAATCTCTTCGACTCGGTCATAATCATATGTATCTGTGTCATTGTCATTTGAAGTGTAGGTCGTATTATCCCCCGATTCAACATTCCCGTTAATTTTCTCACCATGCATATCCCAACATGTATAAATTCGATCAATTCCATGCCTCTTTAAATGCGATTCCAACTGACTTACGTTAACCTTACCCACAAAACAACAACACAAACAAGGGCATTTCATTCAACTGGGGTCTTCGAAGTGCACAACAACAAACTTAACAAATTTTGATACCCCATTTTCGTACTCTTTTGTTAATCGATTTGCAAACACCCATTTCTTATCCATAGTTACACTAATTAAACTAAACAAATAAAGAAGCAAATATACCTATAGAGATGTAAACAACTTCTAGACCTCACCTCAAAATCTAGATGTACACAACTTCTAGACCTCACCTCACAATCTACCTACAATTTACATAAAAAATGAAGATTATTAGAAGTTGATACCGTCTCTTAATATACAAATCAATCATCAAGAACGACAACAACAACAATATCATTAACTAGCACCCCAAGTCGGCCAAGAAACCATAAAATAATCTTTAACTAGCAAATAATCTTAACAAATAATCTTAAAATGTTACCAGCAAATAATCTTAACAAATAATCATTAACTAGCACCCCAGGCCGGCCAAGAAACCATAAAATAATCTTAACAAATATCACATATAAATGAAACCATCTCTCCTTTTGCTACAAAGCAATTCAAGAAAAAAACACAATGAAACCAAACACAATACTTACACTATTATTATGCACAGGTTATTATAACAGGTTATTGTAACAGATTATTGTAATCTTCAACATTATCTAATCAAGTCAACTTTTCACTATACCACTCTAAACAATTGTTGTTTTTGTTCTTAGCTTAAGTTATTAGCAATCTTCAGCATTATCTAATCAAGTCAACAATCTCAATGATAATGGTTCTACAAATATTGACTCTAGTTCATCTGTGAATTTAATCTTAGGTATGAGTTTTCCACTTTTTATTATCATAAATCAAATTTCCACTTTATATATTCTCACTTTTACTACATATCATATTTCAGTAAGAAACACATTTCTTATTCCTCATATCAAATTGATTATTTGGTTCAAATTTTGAACCAAACAAATAATGTCTCCAGATTTCAGCATATCAAGAAAAGAAAACAAGTTCATAACTATTGGTTGCGAACATCATCAAGAAAAGAAAACAACTTCATGTGAAAACAACAACAACAACAACATCAAGAACGAGAACAACAACATCAAGAACGAGAACAACAACATCATTAAGAACGACAACAACAACAATGTAGACTATCAACAAGAACAACAACAACAATGTACAACATCATCAAGAACAACAAAATGACGTACCTCAGTCACAAAAAGACAAACGAAGAACTTACAACAACAATGAGCAACTTCAACTTTAGCAATAACGAACGAACAACAACAACAATGTGCAACGAACAACAACGAACAATGAGAATTGAATGGTTTCAGTATGAACGAAAGCAAATTGCGTAGAAAAGGGTTTAAGAGCGAGAGCGATGATGGTTTCTGAAACGAGAGCTAATATGAAAATGATTAGAAAAGTTTTATATTTTAATAAATGATTGACTTTAGAGAGCTCTTTTCAACAAAAGCGCTTTCTAAGGTCTTTTGATAGAGTCTGGGGCAAGGGGGATTCAAACCCTAGACCCATAGCTTTTAACCAAATATATTGTAAATTATTTATTAATATAATTTATATGTAGTAAATATAATTTAAATAAATTAAAATGATTGTATTTAAAACATATATAATAATTTAATTTAATTAATAACATTAGAGAGCGCTTTCTCCAAAAGGCGCTCTCTAAGGTTAAGCTGAAATTGTAAAAAAAATAAAAACATGTCTGGGGCGAGGGAGATTCGAACCCCATTCCCAAAGCATTCTAACAAACCTCCTTATCCAGCAGTACTATGCCCTCATCCATTATTTATTGTCATTCCAATTGTATATATTGTGTATATATATTAATATAATTTGTATATATACTTAATTATATTATTTGAAACATATATATATATATATATATATATATATATATATATATATATATATATATATATATATATATATATATATCTTAATATAATTTTTATATATATTTAATCATAGTATTTGAAACATATATATTAATATAATTTGTATAAATATTTAATTATATATTAATATAATTTATATATATTAAATATAATTATATTATGTTATTTGAAACATATATATTAATATAATTTGTATATATATTTAAATATATTATTTGAAATATATATATTAATATAATTTGTATATATTAAATATAATATAATTATATTATTTGAAACATATATATTAATATAATTTGTATATATTAAATATAATTAGTATATATATTTAATTATATTATTTAATTATATATTAATATAATATGTATATATGAATAACTATACTATATGAATAATTTTAAATATAATTTAAAATAAAATAAAATATAATTTAATATAATTTAAATATATTCAATATAATTTGATATATTAATATAACTTAAAATAATTAAATTGAAATATAATCTAAATAAATTAAATATAATTTTATATATTAATATAATTTAAAATATATTTTAAATTATATATTAGTATAATTTATATATATTAAATATTATTTATATAATTTAGATAAATTAAAATGTTTGTATTTAAAACATCTATATTTAAATATATTATTTGAATAATTATAAATATAATTTAAAATAAAATATAATTTAATTTATTATAATTTAGATATATTAAATATAATTTGTTATATTAATATAATTTTAAATATATTTTAAATTATATATGAATATATTTTATATATATTAATATACTAAAAAATAAATTAAAATGTTTGTGTTTATAACATATATTTTTAAATATGTTATTTGAATAATTTTAATTATAACTTAAAATAAATTAAAATATAATTTAATATAATTTAAATATATTAAATATAATTTGATATATTAATATAATTTAAAATTCCTTTCCCTACCTAAAGGATGTGGGTTCGATCCCCCATTTTGTCATTTTTTGTGATTCTTGATATTTTTCAGTATATTTGTGTCATACAACAAAGACAACGCTTTTATTAAAAAGCGCTGCTATAGGCCTTTGGAAAAATAAATTAAAATAAAATATTCTCCAAAGCAACATCTTAGAAAACGCTTTAAATAAAAACGCTTTCTAAAGTGTCACCTTAGAAAGTGTTTTCTAAAAGCGATGTCTAAGGTGAATCTTTAGAGAGCGCTTTTTTTGAGCGAATTTTCCAATGACCTATAGCAGCGTTTTTATTAAAAATGATGTTTTTTTAGTGCTGCGAAAAACTATTTTTAGCGTAGTGAGTAGTTAATATAAATTTGTGTTGACATATTTAGAGATCATTTTGGATCATTCATGAAAACTTCTTCGGCTAAATTGAAATGTGCACCTCCTTTCTAGTCGAATTCCATGGGATTATATTTGCTATCAAATAGATTAGCAAGAAGAATTGAAAAAATCTTTGGCTTAAAAAAAACTTGATGTTAATCATTCGTACCTTTTCTTTTCTGATGTGAATATTTATCTTCTGATATCTTTTAATAAAATGAAAGAATATGTTATACACTATATATTCCTTTAGATTCAAAATATATGTACGTATAGATTAACCAATGTGCTTCTTATTATGTAACTTGATAAAATCCACTTCTTTTTTATTTTTTAAGAGGTGTAAGGTGGGTGTATGAACGTATTAAGATATCTATAAAACAGTATTCTTTATTTAATGCCTAATTGAATCGTCAATTAAAGTATGGTTTTCATAAGCATATTAAATAATGTATCATGTATTCAGCTTTTATGTCAATAATAATTTATGATGGACCACTTTCTCGACTTAGAATCCAGCTATAGTTTCTTTCATTTAGTGTAGGCTCCATCAACTATAATTTGCACGTCTAACTTTTACAGGAATTTATTATGTCGTGTCTCTATACAAAAATGGTCACTAAGGTTAAAATGGTTATAACATATGAAAGCTATGCATGCGAACTGAAACGTCAAATGTATGCCTCTTTTTGGCTATACTGAATGCATGTCTCCATTTTCAAGAACCCTCAACCGTCATTGATATAAAGCTGCATTAAAGTTTGGGTAGAAGTATACTCTCTCGGACCACACGAAAAATCGGTGGGTGAGTTCGATTAACGTGCACCTAATTGAATGCAATTTTAAGTTTCAGATGTACTTTTGTTACTTCCATTTCATTCCTCCATTTCTTTTTTTATCATCCATCTGATATTTGATTCTCATACCAGTATTCAAAGATATCCATCTCATACCAATCAAGTATGACAACTAACAAAGTTTAACAGCTAACAAAGAAAAGATGTAGATTTAAAGCGTAACATAGAAAAAAAATTTGTTTACCAACTAACAAAGCGTTAAGAAGACCTTCTTGTAAACAACATTTTTAGTAGTTGAACATGATGCATTCTCTTTGTGTATTAAGATTTTCAAACCATATTTGCTCTTAACACTTGAAATTGTAACATACAATTGGTCATGACTATAATAGGTGTAGGAAAATACAATCTCACACAAGTGATTGATCTTGAGACTTATTTATTGTCATTGAGTATGCGACAATGATCGGAAATTGTCTCCTAATCAACTTAAATGGTTATGATGAATCAGAAAATGACGTAGACATTCGGGGAAATGTAAATTATGTTACAAATGTTCTTTCCATATATAATTTTTACCTCAATAACATGATTTGCTAACCCTATAACAATTAATCTTGTTCTATTGTATAACCCTTATGGTTCAAATTTCTTGTTAACATAATAGGGGTTCCAATTTTGAATTTGATACTATGATTTACTAGACCTAATTTCTCAAAGAACTAAAAAATTCCAAAGTTAGAACTTTGTAAGCTTGATTATATATATATATATATATATATATATATATATATATATATATATATATATATATATATATATATATATATATATATATATATATATATATATATATATATATATATATATATATATATATATATATATATATATATATATATAAAAGAGAGAAAATTTCTTATCTTAGTCTTTAAATTAGATTCAATCTAATGATTATAAGTATAAATATTAATTTAACCATTCGATTGAATCTAATTTAAAGGCTACGATTATAGAATAAGTTAAAAAGACTTACTCTTGAAATAAGTTAATCTCCATATGTGTATGTGTTTTTGTTATTATTGCTTTCACATTTTATTTTATAGCTCTATTTTAATTTTGCAGTAATGCATATTTATTGTGGATAGCGTGTGCGTGCTATGTTAGTATTTTGTTTTTTCAATTTCTTTGTGTTGATATAAAATTCATAACATTATTGTAATAATAATAATAATAATAATAATAATAATAATAATAATAATAATAATAATAATAATAATAATAATAATAATAATAATAATATGCTAGGTTGATGTTTGGTTTATCATTGCATTAGGATTTCGGAGTTTAAATCTAATTTAGCTTTCCAAAATTCTTTGGACGCATATATTCGGTTGCTAGGCTTCTTATAGAATGATTTTTATATGAATAAATCTTAAAATAGTTTAGAGCTAAACTCAATATACTTTAAGTCTCAATTTATTTTTCCGTTGTAAATATTGTATATAATTGATTGAGTTGCTTTATTTCTCGTTGCGTTGCAAATTCAACTTTGTAATATCATTTTTGCTCGGCTTCTTATAGAGTGATTCCTATATGAATTCACTTTAAGTTGTTTAGAGCTAAATTCAGTAGATTTCGTTTTTTTTTCGGTCTATTGGCTTAGTCTTTGGCCTTCTTACAATGAACTATGTTTTTGTGTTTGCATTTATTTGTTTGATGAGTTTGCTTTTTAATCGCTTTATCATATCCCAATTCGACAAAATGTACCCCCATTCCAATGATGTGTAATAATTTTACTACTTTCCTTTATTTTGTTCTTATTGTGTTCGTTAAATAATTCAAGATTAGCGTAAAATCAACAATTTTCAAAAGAGAACAAAAAAATAAACACTCAATTCTATGTTGAATATTTTTCTCAAATCAAACAATTTCAAACTTTTCTTTTTAAACTATTTCCATTATCCTAACTTCTCAAACATTTCACCTTCAATCATTTTCAAACCCTTTTAACCAACCTTTTTGTAAACGATAATCAAATGTATGATCGAATGTCAAACTTTTTTCCTAATGAAAATAATAAAACACTTAACCATTATTTAACCCTTTTCAATAAATATGATGAAAAGGAACAAATGTAGTCAACAAGCTTCTAAGAGTTGGGATCTGAGATGTAGTTCTCATTCATCCAAACACTCATCATCCTCTAATCAATTCCATAATGCGTAACAAACCTCAACCAACATTGAGTGGGTTTTCTCAATAAACTCAAAAGAACTAAAACTATTAGACTATTTTCACAAATAAGATGAAAAAGGAATGTGGTGTAGTCCAGGAGCTCCTGAGAGTTGGGAAATGAGATGTAGTTCTCGCCCACCCGAACTCTTGTCATCACCCAAAAATATCTAGCACATCAAACTCTTTCATCGCTTCCACACGGTCCTTCAAACCTTTTTCACAAACGAAAGGTTTTTTGTCTCGAGACGATGCAATACAACGTTTTGTCCACTTGTATGTGTGAGTAAGCTAGTGACGTTTCCTTGTGAAAGTTGATATGTCTATCCATTCAGTCAGATGCAAATGTTCCCTTCTCGACTTGCTTTGGGTAGCAAGTAATATTTTTCCGTCGATTGAGACAAAATAGATTTTGCTAAAATCGACCAACTAATAAACATTTTCTATCCAGAACTATGTATCCTTGAGTTCTCCATCGCACCTGGAAAAACGTAGGAGTGAGATTCAAAGTCTCATTAAACACCCTAATAATAAATAAACATGTTTGTCCTTCCCTTTTTTTTCAATAACTTGAGAAGTCTAACATTTCAAAGTTAACACTATCGCGCAAAACTAACCAGACGATTTTCATTGAGTACAACGAACGTGAGGGGTGTTACTACCTTCCCTTTGCATAATCAAATCCAGAACCCTGATTTGGTTGCGACGACCATAATCCTTGTCATTATTTCATGAATTTTATATATATTTTCCCTTTTCCTCTTTGGGAATAAATAAAGTTCGATGGCGACTCTGTTCAGTCCATCCCATGAGCGTGCGATTGCGCTTGGCGAGCATGGTGTTCTCTTTTTTTTAGGTGTGATAGGTAGATCTTTGTGTTTAAGAGGTTGTTAGGGATCTTAATATGGTAGAGGAGAACATGATGGATACAAAGGGGATGGAGAGAATTGATTGGGTGGAGATGAAGAAGTACTTGAATAAGGTATTTTGGAGTAATTTGCAAAAAAAGAATGTCTTCTAAGACAAAAATCAAGGGAGAAATGGATTAGGGAAAGGGATATGAACTCCATGTACTTTTATAACATTATGAAGTTCATAAATAGGAAAAACAATATTGTTTCTATTAACTCTGAAAAGGGAAGATCAAAAGAGGTGGATGAAGTGAAAGAAGAGATAAAAAGGTTCTATAAATATAATTATAAGGAAATTATGGGAAATAAACCTTGTTTGAGAGGAGTTGAATATAGATCTATTTCTAAAGAGAAAAATAGAGTTTTAGAAGCTAATTTCTCAATGAAAGAAATAAAATAGGCAATTTGGAGTTTTGATGGAGAGAACACTCCAGGTCTAAATGGATTAACTCTTGAGTTTTTTAGGAGAGTTTGGGATATTTTGAAGTAGTAAGTAATGGATTTTATCGAAGATTTCCATGAGAATTCTAAATTTCATAAATCAATCACAACAAATTTTATAGCTCTTGTTCACAAAGTTGAGAACCCTCAATTGTTAAGAGGATTCATGCATATATGCTTAAACTCTTGCTTATATAAAATTGTGTCAAAGTCGTGTGCTTCAAGGTTGAGAAATGTGGTTGGAAAAATAGTCTCGAAAATCCAAACCACATTTATACCAGGAAGACAAATCTTATATGATGTGGTTGTAGTGAAGGATTTGGTAGTTATAGCTAAAAGAAACAATAAGGAGTGCTTATTATTTAAGGTGGACTTTGATAAGGCCTACAATTGTGTTTCGGGGAATTTCTTGAGATTTACGATGAGAAGAGTTGGTTTTGGTAGCAAGTGGAGGTTTTGGATGGAAGTGTGCATATTTTGTACTTCTTTCTCTGTGTTAGTCAACGAGAGTCCTACAAAGGATTTTAGGGGAGATAGGGGGATGAGATAAGGGGATCCCCTATCCCATTTTCTATATTCAATTGTTATAGAAGGTTTAACCGATATGGTGGGCATGTCTGTTATGATTGGAGATTTCAAAGGTATTATACTTAATGCTAATGTTGATTACAATATTGTCATACCCGAATTTTTACTCCTAAGATTCCACACCATTTTAATAACATTTAACATTTGCATGTGTGTGTGTGTCTTTATGCATCACTAACTCATTGAAAATACAAAAGTATGTTGCTTTGATTTGTTTGTTCACAAGATAGGGTTTTGACCTCCAAAAGATCGAGCAGATGAATTATTAAGGGATGTGTATGATCCTAAAACTCAAGCATCTCATTCATACATGAGGATCAATAGTTTCCCACCATCGATAATAGTTCAACATGGCATCATTTTAAGTTGATCAAGCCTCAAGTTCATATGACACGTCGATTAGCGTTTTGACCCAAAAGGTCCATACAATTGACTTTTTCATCAGAGCATGATCTGATACCTCAATACATGATTCAATGGACTCAAATACATCCTTGAATTCCATTCACAAGATCTTAATTTCCCAAAAATTTTGATTCCTTGAATATTGAAGAATTCAAATTCATATGGTACAAAGTCATCTGATACACAAAGTCAAAGTTTGACTTTTAGTCAACTATGAGTCTCATGAGCTATTTTTCAAAGAAATATGGTGGATGATAGCATTTTATCATGTTTGATCAAGAAAATCAAGGAAAATTTCAAGGAAGTCAAAATTAGGGTTTTGGAAAAAAATCCTTAGTTATGAAATTTCCTTAACAACTGCCCTACTTTCCAAGCCCATAACTTCTTCCTCAAGCAACATTTTTCTTGCTCAAGGCATACACTTGAAAATGAGAAAACATACTTCAACATTGAATAAGGATTCAAATCAAAATATCATAAGGATTGAAAATTATAAGTTGCTAAAGTTTGGAAAAACTTAAGGTTCAAAGTATCCAATACTTAGAAATATTTCTACGTGTTTTGCAGTTAAGATTTCAAATTTTGAGAGACATTTTTAGTATGTTTTCCATCTTTCCAAAATATCCAAGAGCAAATATTTATCTTACTTGAGATAGAAGTTATGACTTTTGCAATAGGCATTAATGAAGTTGAATTCAAGATAGATTCTAGGGTTGGTTCAAGTTCAAGATCAATTTCACCAACTTTACACATCATTCTGCACAATATCAACATGAATATTGTAGAATAACATAAAATATGCAATATAGTGTCAAGTTTTTCAAAGTTCTATCTCTTTGGATAATGGAAATCATCATCACAATCAATGAACTTAAGTCTTATTTTCAAGTATTAAGGGAAGGATCAAATTTGCCAAGAAACTCCCACTACAAGTCAAGACTTTGCTTAAACATCAAAAGATGAGTTGCAAACTGAGAATTGATGGCTCAAAAACATCAACTCAAGCCAAACTAGAAAGGAATCTAGTTGTACCTTGCTACTCAAGTAATGGTACATGCCTTAAACTATTGGATAGTAGCATGTATCTCAATCCAAAAATTTGCCTTCAAACCCGAAACATTTTCAATAAATAGGGCTCATTTCTGATCAATTAAGGACAAAAAAACATTGCAAAGACCTTGTTTTCTAGAATTTGGCATTTCTTCCAAATTTCAAGTTTCCAAAGAAGTGAGAATTTGAAACACCAAGTCTAAGAAATTTCCACTCAAACCAAGTATCCAAACACTTCACATACACCATATATAAGTTATCCAAACACTCATACACAATTTGTAACACCAAAATCATCAACTTCATATCTCACTTTGATCAAGATCAAGATTGAGTTAGACAGGGACTTCTAGAAGGTTTCAATCTAATTCAAACACATCAACACATTCCTTGGAGGTCAAGGAAGCTTTCCAGATAATTATATTGCATCAATAACACTACCTAAGAAAATCATGATTTTCACTTGCAAGGTAAGTTGATCACCTTCAAACTCTATGATTTGTGTCATTTGCATTCATTTGAGTTACAAACTTGTTTATCATCATGTAAGGATCATTTTCCCTATATCAATTTCTATGTATCAGTAACACATAGGATTTCATATTGATTTTTTTAGTCTTAGGGTTTGAATGTTCTTGAGTGATAATTTAAATGCATTCTTAATATATTTTTAATTGGAGGCGGGAAATGTTTAACTTGGGCATTGCACCATAATGGTTAGAGCATTGGGGTTGGAGTGATTTATGTGTACAAGGTATGGGGTTCGAATCCCCCTCGCCCCAGACCTTTTGCATTTTATTTTTTCACATTTTCACACTAAAACTTCTTATATTACTTTTTGCACGCATTATTTGTCACCACGTAAGCATCTAGTCTGGTGGTAGAGTTTTGGGCATGCATACTCAAGGGAGAGGGTTCAACACCCTTAGAAGGCATTCTCCTATTTTTTTAACATTTGTTTTCTCATTTTTCTTCACAACTTCAAACATTTATTTCACTAAGAAAAATTGATCTTTTTAAGCCAATATTTTGCACACCTATCATTCATATACCCTATTTATGAATATCTCAAAAAATGTCAAACACAATATTTATATGATACATTTTTATTAGGTTGAAAAGTGGTCAATTTTTAAGTATTTTCATGCTTTTAATGACTTTCCTTTGATTATTTTCTTAACATAATCGATCACTTATGTTTATATGGTCATGACACGCTTTGTTCAAGCTTGTTTGATGTACATAACATGTTGTCTTGTCTTTCATATCATGATTAAATTATTTTCCTTTGAAAAAACTTTGATTAAATGTTTAATTAGGTGAAATTGTAGGGTTTTATTTTGATTAATCTTTTTAAAACATCTTAATGCATGTCAAAAGGCTTCCACTTGAGTTTGATTCCCTTTTCAAACATTATGCTGATGCTTTTTTTATGTTTACCATGTAAAATTTCTTTACTACATATTCAAGTATTTCCTTCATAAACTTCCACATTGATAAACATGTCCATTTGTCTTTTTCTTATTCACATGTGGATATGCCATGTTTGATCACACTTATGTCCATTTCATCCTTGATGATTACATTTGTTTAAAGCTTAATCAAATTTGTCTTGTTACGTTTCTCTTAACATTTATGTTTATGTCATTTCACATTAAACCCTAATTTGACAGAATCATATTGTTATGTGGTTTTTCTCTGATTAATCTTTTTGCTTTCAATTATTACCCAATCCAAGGGAAAGGATATTTGTGACTCTTTAGTCATGTGCATTCATATAACTGTTACATTTCCCTTCATCCTTAGTTTAGATTTAGTTCAAACCTTAGGATTCCCTGAGTCATTCTTAGCTTTCAAACTTTAAACTTCAAGTCAAACCCTAGCCCTTGGCTTTCAAACTTCAAGTTAAAACCTAGCCATTCTTGGCTTTCAAACTTTCAGTAAAACACTAGCCATTCTTGGCTTCAAAAAATCAACTTCAAGTCAAAACCCTAGACATTTTTGGCTTCGAAATTAAACTCTCCCCCCAGAGATGAGACACGAGTCATCTCTATAGAAGAGGTGTATCTTCTATCCCCATAATATAAATCAAACTTTTGAAACTCTATTTCATTTAAGTGATCTAAGTGGCTTACTTATTGATTCTACATTCAAGTTCAAGTACATCTCTTATTATGCAAAGACTCCTTTAAAGGAAGAATGTGACATTGATATGGATCGTCTATATCCAAGTTTAAATCTTTTTCCATTATTATATTATTTTTCAAAATATTTGTGGTGGTATAGGTGAAATATTTCCCTTAAAGATGACAACTTGTCTCTTCTCTCAAACCCAATTCCACTCTTAGTTAGTGGAACTGCGGACGCTCTGATTTCTCAACTTCCTTTTGAGAATATGTAGACATAAGATTGTGAGATCTTAGCAAGCATAATAATAAACAACACCTTTAGATTCTAACCTTTTTATTTTCCCCTTTTTTATTCATACATCTTGCAAAAACAACAAAAACATTTCCCACTCTCACTTGCCCAAAAGCAACCAACCCTCCCCAAGCATTGGCAAATAACATATTATAATATCACAAGTATTATAAGAGGTTCCTATAGGATATTATAGATACTTAGGGTGCTAGTACTTTCCCTTAGTATAACCAACCTGCGAACCTTAGATCTCTCAATGCATTGTCTAACATTGCATATTTTACAAGTTTGTTCTGATTATTTTTCCTTCCCTTGGATAAATTAAAGTTCGGTGGTGAACATTTGTTTTGTGAGTCAAGTTAATCCGATAGTTTGGTCTCCCGATTCTCATCGCGACAAATTTTTTTCAATTCATGGATGATACGGTAATTTTATGGGAGACTTCCTGGAGTAATAATTGGTGCTTAAAGGCCTCACTAATAGGATTTGAACTTGTGTCAGACCTTAAGGTTAAGTTTTTCAAAAGTAACATTTATGGACTGATTACGAGTGATCATTTTCTTGAGGTAGTTATGCATTTCATTCTTGTGGTAAAGACAAGCTTCCATTAAACTTTTTGAGAATTTTGGTTGGATCTAATCATAGGAGGGTGGAATCATGAAGTATAATTATTGCGAAGTTGAGGAAAAAACTTGCCATTTGTAAAAGGAAATTTCTATCGATTGGGTGGGGCGAATAATATTCATTTGTAAATGCTTTTTTTTCAAAGACCTTAAAAAAATTGAAAAAAAATTGCGAGAATTCAAAGTGATATTTTGTGGTTGCGAAATCAAGAGAGAAATGGAATCAAATGGGTGAGTTGAAAGAATGTTTACAAGAAGAACGAGCATGGGCTCTAGGATGAAGGATGTTGAGTTAATGAATGTGGTTTTGTTGGGTAAGTGGAAATGGAGGTAAGTTTAAGATCAAAATTCCATTTGGACGGGTATTTTGGTGCATAGATAGGGGGACTTACAAAAACATTCTCTTTTTAGTAATAATTATAAGCTAAACAAGAATGATTCAATATGGTGGAGGGATTTAAAGTTGGTAGATCATAAAGAAACGAGTTACATAAATTGGTTTTCTTCTAATGTGGTATGCAAATTAGGCAATGAGAATCAAATTATGTTTTGGTAGTATAATTGGTAAGTATTGGAGATTCTCAAGGATGTTTTTTCGATTATTTTTTGAGAAGTCAATGACGAAAAGAGTGCTAATGGAAGAAATGGGCAATTGGCGTTCATCTTGAATAGGCTTTTGAGTATGATATAATTGTTCAAGAGTGGAGTGATCCGTTCCATTCATGACCTTTCTTGTGTTTTCTATTTTGAACACGAGGAAGATTTGAATCATATTCTGTTTTGCTGCAATTTTTCAAAATCTGCGTGGAACAAAATTTGGAAATGGATCGATGTTGAGCCGGTTCAAGATTTTGATTGTACTAGTCATGCAGAAATTTTCTTGGACAAGATGAAGGGCTAGGCGTTTAAAAACAAAAAAGTTGGTGTTATGACTTTCAACTTGTTAGGGCTATGGAACAAAAGAAACAACATATTATTTAATGATGAATTCAATAGGGTGGACGAGGTAAAGTTAAAGTATCAAAAAAAATTCATGGGGATGGTTGGTTATTAGGTTAAAGAGTAGAGATTATATTAAATTTTATAATTGATGGAAAAATGGTATTTATTATTTTAGGATGTATTGATATTTTGTATCTTTTGAGGGATTAATTTTTGTAATCCTCTTTTAATTCAATTTGCTTATTGGAAAAAATTGGATAATTTATATTTGTAACTCTTAATCATGATCCTGCATTCTCCATATCCTTCAAAAAATGATACTTTAGATTAGTTATATGGTTAATAATATTTTTGCCTCCTATCATATGGGGTGAATCCCAAAAACAACCATGTAAAAAAATACAAATTCCATCCCTGTAATTTGAAGATTCCTTTGTTTTGGTCCTTGAGTAAAGTTGGTCAACAAAAATAATGATGTGGCGCTGGTCAACAAAAATATGTTTTGGTCCCTCAAATCATATTCTTTTCTCAAACCCAACTCCACTAAAATAATCTAATCCAAAGGGAAGACATCACACAACAAAGCCAAAGAAAACTAATGGATCTAAATCTGAGTTGAGCGGTGGTGTTGTAGGTTGTTAGTCGGTTCTGCGGCGGAGGGAGGTGTTGGCGGAAACGACGTCGGAGGGAAGCAGCCACAGTCGCAAATTTGATCCACGGTGAAGAATATGTTCGCGCGAAGATGGCATAGCTTTAGATTCCCTCTCTTGCTTATGATTTTTATTGTGTTGTTATAACTAAGATTAGATTTGGTTGAGATTTTCGAACAATGATTTTAAGGTTGTTCTTCCAAGACTTTCTCTTTTTTTTCAATTTTTTTTATCTTGTGAGAAAACATGTTGTATTGTTGATTGTATATTGTTATATTAGAGTTTAAAGGTTAATGACAATATTATTATTGAGATATTTTGTTTGAAAAGGTTTATGTTGATTATAGGTTGAAGGTGTTTATTCATGGGGTTGGATTCAAGGATTGTCATGATGATGTACAGTTTGGTGAAGATGAATGTTTTTAGAATTGATTAAAAATTGTCTTAAATTTTAATTTGTTTTTTTCTTGATCTGAACAATAGTAGTTTTATGGTGTTACGGTTAATTGTGTTATTAGTTAGTAATTGTTACTGTAACCTAAATGGATTTTTTTAAGAATAACGCATTTAAAAAAACGAAAGTAACCATCTTTTCAAACTATTTACCAAACTAACTATTTTTGGTATTGTATATGCCATAACATTTGGCGTATAAGTATAAAAGTTTTATTTTATTTTATTTTGAGTTGAACTCATTCGCCAAATGGTATGGCTAATGAATTAATTTTTATTTTTTTTAATTAACATGCATACGCCAAATGGTATGACTTAAATATGATTTTTTTTTACACTTATTCGCCAATCTATTTGACTAATGAATTAATTTTTATTTTTTTTAAATATATGATTTTTTTTGTACACTTATTCGCCAATCCATTTGGCAAATTTTTTTTTAAAAAATTAACATGCATTCGCCAAATGGATTGGCGAATTAGTGTAAAAAAATCATATTTAAAAAAAATAAAAATAAATTCATTATCCAAGCAAATGTGTAATTTTTTTTAAAAAAAAAAATCATATTTAAGTCATACCATATGCCGAATGTATGTTAATTTAAAAAAAAAATTAATTCATTAACAATACTTTTTGGCGAATGAATTCAATTCAAAATATATAAAAAAAAACTTTCGTACTTATAAGCAAAATGGTATGACGTATACAGTACCAAACATAGTTAGTTTAATAAATAGTCTGAAAAGATGGTTACTTTCGTTTTTTTTAAAGTACGTTATTCTAAAAATCCTGCTGAACAAGTAGGGCTTTCATCTTCAAGCGTCACAGACCGAAATCGTTCACTCTAGTGAACTTTTCAATCTCATACTTTGTTGAAGGCATCTTCTCCACGCTCACCGCACCAATTTGTTGTGAATTGGATACCATACAAAAAAGTATAATATGTTTCTTTATGATCAAGAAACCCACAAGGATTAGGGTTTAGGGTTACCAAAGATAACAACAAGGATTTGTTATAAACTGTTATTGTTTCCTTTCTCTTTCGACAAGATCACAAGTATACAAGAATAACAAATAACCTCTCTCACTATTGAATTAGGGTTTTATCTTCCTATTTTCCCTTATACAAAATATGAGAGACTAGTATGCTATTTATAATAAAACTAACATATTAACCTAATGGGCCTTTTAACAATTACCTATTACAAGCTAACTTAGGTTACAAGCTAAATAATTGGATCCATAACACAAGGCCCAATTAAATACTTCGACGACATATTATTCATACAAGGGTTTGTTCTAATATTCCATAAATCTCCACCTTGGAATACACCCTATACCAATAAGAAACAAACTAGTTTTCTTCATGCAGCTTTATCAACTGCACACAATAGAAAAACTTGCAACTGGAAACGTCTTGGTGATTATATCAGCATCATTAAGATCTGTCGAAACCTTCAGCACTTGGACTTCTCCATGCTCAATTACCCCTTTGACGAAATGCAGTCTCACATCAATGTGTTTGGTTTTCTCATGATATGTTGAGTTTTTCGAAAGGTGTATTTCACTTTGACTATCACATTTAACTGTGATACTTCGACCTTGAAGTTTCAGCCCCTTTGCAAACCCTTCAAGCCACAATGCTTCCTTTACAGCTTCAGTTAGGGCGATATATTCTGCTTCAGTTGTTGATAAGACAACAACTTTATTAAGTGTTGCTTTCCAACTAATTGTTGTGCCAAACATAGTGAAAACATATCCAGAAATAGATTTTCTAGAATCCATACAACTTGTATAATCAGAATCGACATATCCTTCGATTGTTGCTTTACTATATTCACCCAAGGCTCCCCCATAAATTAGGACTCTATTTAGAGACTCATTTATGTACCTTAGAATCCACTTCAATGCTTTCCAGTGAGCCTTTCCAGGATTCGACATGTACTTGCTTACAAGACTTACTGCATATGTTATGTCGGGTCTAGTACAAACTATAACATACATCAAAGAACCTACTATATTAGCATATGGAATGTTATTCATATAAGCTCTTTTGACATCAGTAATGGGACACTGATATATACTCAACTTGAATTGAGGGTTTGTTGGAGTCATAACAAGATTTGAATTCGACATACCAAACTTATCAAGAATCTTCTTCAAGTATGCCTCTTGAGATAAGTATAATCTCGATTGCTTTCCATCTCTCAGGATGCCAATCCCAAGAATCCTGGACGCAGCTCCTAGATCCTTCATATCGAACTTCTTATTGAGTTCAGCCTTCACCCTCATTACATCTTCGACATTGTTGCTTACTATTAGAATATCATCCATATAAAGAAACAAAATAACAAATGAATCGCCCGGTTAAAATATGAAATAAACACAGTGGTCAAACTGACTTCTGATGAAACTTATGTGTGCCATGAACTTGTTGAATCTCCTATTCCACTGTCGAGGACATTGTTTCAGCCCATATAAAGATCTCTTCAGTTTGCACACATACTCTTCTTTCCCCTCTTCGACATACCCTCAGGTTTCCTCATCAATATTGTTTCATCAAGATCACCATACAAGAACACAATTTTCACATCCATTTGTTCCAGTTCAAGGTCGAATTATGCCACCATAGCAAGAAACTTTCAAATGGACACGTGCTTCACAAAAGGAGAGAACACATCATTGAAGTCGACACCTTCATTCTGAGTGAACCCACTTTCAACCAACCTTGCCTTATATCTCTTTGACGCCACTCTTTCAATTCCTTCCTTAACTTTGAAAATCCATTTACAACTGACTAACCTGGATCCAGTAGGTTTCTTGATCAGTTCCCAAGTATTATTATCATGAAGAGATTTCATCTCATCATCCATGGCCTTCCGCCATTCAGTTTTATTTATACTCCTCATAACTTCCTTATAGTCTCTAGGTTCTTCGTCTAGAACCTCACTTGCAGAGATTAAGGCATAAGCTATGTACACCCAAGTCTCTGAGGTGGCTTAATGACTCTTCTAGACCTGTCTCTTGCCAGGAGGTAGTCATTATCAGTCTCCTCATCTTCGACAACAGTTTCTACTTCTTTTTCGACTTCATCTAGGTCATGAAACTCATCATTGAAAACTACATCTCGACTGGTGATACACCTCATGTGACTTGGCTCTAGGCACCATAGCCTATAAGCTTTGACTCATTTAGGATATCCCATGAACATGCATTTCAGAGCTCTAGGTTTGACCTTGTCTTGCCTAATGTGAGCATATGTTACACAACCAAATACTCTCAGTTTATTGAGATCTAGTGGATGTCCCGACCAAACTTCTTCAGGTGTCTTCATACCTAATGCAGTCGAAGGACATTTGTTTATCAGATATGTTGTTTTCGAAACGGCCTCAGCCCAAAACACCTTCTTCAATCTAGCAATAACCAACATGCATCTAACCCTTTCGAGGATTGTTCGATTGAATCTTTTAGCTAGACCATTTTGCTGAGGAGTACCTGCTATAGTCTTATGCCTTGCAATCCCAAACTCGACACAGTAACTGTCGAAAGCTTCATTGCAGAATTCAAGGCCATTATCAGTTCTCAACCTCATGACCTTTCTGCCAGTTTGAGTTTTGACCAAAACCTTCCAACTCTTGAAATTCTCAAAAGTTTCATACTTCGTCTTCTAAATGAATACCCATAGCTTTCTGGAATAGTCATCAACTATGGATAGAAAATATCATGCACCGGAATGTGAAGTATTCCTTGCAAGCCCCCAAAGATCAACATGGATGTAATCAAGGGATCCATGTGTTCTTTGCTTACCTTTGTTAAACTTCACCATACGGGATTTACCAAATACACAAGGTTCACAAAACTCTAACTTCTCGACTTTGTCACCACCTAGCAGGTCCTGTTTCCCCAGTTCAACCATACCTCTCTCGCTGACATGGCCTAATCTCATGTGCCATAATTTTGTCTTCGACAACAGTTTCGTGGATGCAACATTTGTTTAACCACTTACAACTTCAGCATCAAGGGTAAACAATCCTTGTTTCTTCACGCCTCTCAAGACTTCCTTCGACCCCTTCATGACTCTTAGGATACTTTTCTCTCCTTGAAAGACATATCCCTTCTTGTCGAATTCACCAAGAGAAATAAAATTTATCTTCAAGTCATGTACATACCTAACTTCCGTCAATAGTCTTATTGACTCATCGTGGAGCTTGAATCTCACAGATCTAATACCTGCAATTTTGGAAGCTTTGTTGTTTCCCAACAACACTGATCCACCATCTTGATCACATAATTCTTTGAACAAATCTTTATTTGAAGTCATGTGCCAAGTGCAACCTAAATCCATAATCCACTCTTTTTTTGAGTTGCCGCTTGAAACCACAAGAACTTCAGATGAGTCAAAATCATCTTGAACAATGGCGGCATTGCCATTATCATTACCTCTATGATCTTTCAGGCGTTCAGGACACACCTTTCGAATGTGACCCTCCTTCTTACAATGATATCATCGAACACCAGATGCTTCACCACTATAAGACTTCTGCTGACTTTTGCCCTTCTTCTTGTCGAAATCACCATCCTTTCGTAAGTATTTTGCCTTAACGACCAAACCTTCACCAACCGTCGAAGGTTTATGCTCCTTTCATTCATTCAAGTCCTTAGAGTACAAGGAAGATTAAACATCTTCAAAGGCCAAAGACTATCTTCTATACAAGAGGGTTTCTTTAAAGTGAGCATATGTTCTGGGCAAAGCACATAACAACAACAGCGCTTTATCTTCATCATAGATCTTCACATCAATATTTTCAAGATCAAGAATCATCTTGTTGAACATATCCAACTTCTCAGCTAACACTTTGTCTTCACTCATCTTGAACGAATACAAGACTTGCTTCAGGTAGAGTCGATTCACCAACGATTTGGTAATGTACAAACCTTTAAGTTTCAACCATAACTCTGATGTCGTCGTCTCCTTTGACACTTGTCGAAGAACCTTATCATCAAGGCTCAACAATATTGCGTTGTGTGCTTTCTCAATCATGGCCTTCTTTGCAGTTTTCATTAACGCAACATTCATGGTAGTTCACTCTAGTGAACTTTTCAATCTCATACTTTGTTGAAGGCATCTTCTCCATGCTCACCTCACCAATTTGTTGTTAATTGGATACCTTAGAAACAAAGTATAATAGGTTTCTTTATGATCAAGAAACCCACAAGGGTTATGTTTTAGGGTTACCAAAGATAACAACAAGGATTGGTTATAAACTGTTATTCTTTCCTTTCTCTTTCGACAAGATTACAAGTACAAGAATAACAAATAACCCCTCTCACTATTGAATTAGGGTTTTATCTTTTTATTTTCCCTTATATAAAATATGAGAGACTAGTATGTTGTTTATAATAAAACTAACCTAATGTACTTTTTAACAATTACCTATTACAAGCTAACTTAGGGTACAAGCTAACTTAAACAATTGGATCCGTAACTGAAAGCCCAATTAAACAATAACATGTGAGCAGACTTAAACAGTTTCCTGTTAAATAATTATTTTGCAGACATCTTAAGAATGTTATAAAAAGTTTCTAAAAAAACTCAAAATTTGATTTCTAAGTCGAGATTTTCATTACTTTTATCATTATAAGGCAAGACCACAGATAGAGATAATCTGGTCAAAACCAACTGTAAACACCCCAAATTTGCCCTCACCCATTCACACCATGGCTTGTGATTCATCTCATATGCATAAACCCAATCATACCATCTCATATCCTATTTTTGATTCACTGCATAGATTCAGAGTCATCTGCATCTAGGGTTTGTGATCTGAGCAATCCAAGAGCTTCTTGAGCCACTCCAAAGGTCATCAATCACTTCAAAGGGATCCATGGGTATTCTTATATCATATTACACCCTCTCAAAGTCAAGAATGCCAAAGAATCACAAGAACTGGGGTTTGTATGGATGCAGAGCCAAGTTTGACTGCACAGTTGACCTAAAATTAGGGTTTTGGTTTCAAAGGCCATAACCCCAAATTTTTTGGTCATTCTTGTTTCCATTGGTCTCTATATGGTATAGGGAGTATGCATATCAATTTTCATGAAGAAATTCCATGGGGAAGTCATCTGATCAAGAGTTGACTTTCTGGACAAGTCAGTACAAAATCAGGGCATCTGAGGCCCCCAATGACCCAACCAAGGGGTGATCTTCATCATTTTGAGTGTATATGATTTTTATTTGATCATGGAAGAAGGTTGAAGTTCACAAAATTCAAGAATTACAAGTTTTTGCAAAGTTGACTTTTTAGGGCATGGTTGACTTTTAAAGAATATGTCATTTTATGCCACTTTTCAAGCCTTGCTTTTTTGATCCAAAAATGCTTCAAATGGAAAAACTTTGGTCATGAAAGTTGTAGATTAGATCTTTCCCTTTTCAAAAAGTACAAGAACATGATCTAATTCTTCTTGGATCAAAAGTTATGGTGTGTCAAAGTTGGCAAAAATCACTAATTTTCAAGTTATGCACTAGAAGGAAAACTTGCAATTTCATGTACCAAACATTCTTGTGACTTCTAATTGACATCAAACCAATGTGCAAGCATCATGTAAGTCCAAAAGTTCAGATTGAACCAAGATTTCCTCATGTTTCATGCCTTTGGAGCAAGATATTTTCATGGAAAGGCAAAGGCAAGCAAGTTGCAAAACTCATAATCACACTTCACCCACTTGCTATATTGGATGTTGAACCATGCTAGCCTTCCACACACACCTTGCTGCGCAGCCCATGCCTCTTGTACCAAGCTAGAACTTAGCCCATGCCCTCCTTACAACAAAGTGGACTTTTTGCAAAAGTAAACATCCCAATCACAGCAGGCCAAGTCACATCAACTGACCAATGGGAGTTCTTTATGCAAAGCAAATGCTAGCCATTTCACACGACAAGCAAGGCTGAAACACACAAGAAGAGACCATTCACAAAAACACTCCATCAAGCAAAACTCTTCGAAACTCTCTACACAGCACACAAACACAAAAACCATTTTCATAGATCAACTCACCTTGCTTTATTGAGCAAAAACCAGCAAGACTTAGGCCTGAATCAAGCAAGAACACTATTTCTCCATTTTCACCCCCAGGAGCAAAACCATTCGAAACTCACTCCACAGGCCATAAACACCCAAACAAACTCCACAAACCTTCTCAAAACATCACCCTGATCACAAAGAACCCCTCACCCATGCCTGAAACAGCCTGAATCACCATCACCATGTTCAACTGAGCTCGGGCAGAAGCCGTTCAAACTCATCAACCAGCCAACATAAACTCCTCCTAAGCATTCAAGGATCATCAGGGGACCAAGTAGAGTGGATTGCATCGAAGGGAGAGGTCAGAAAGTTGCTAAAGTGAAAGCTTCGAAACTCAGGTAGCTCAAGAACTTTTTTTCCAGAAATGGATTTTTAAGTTCTAAAGTTGTTCTCCATGCTTCACTGATTGCTCTGATATCTTTAGTTTTGAAAATGGTGGAGAGATGAGAGTTTAATTAGTCGCTGAAACTTTTTTGCCCTAGTTCTTGTTTGTTTCGATTCAGCCATTCCTGGAAAAATAAATATGTTTTGAATGGGGGTTTTGATTCGTGAGTGAGTGGGAATCATTTCTGTGTTTTTAGATTTCGTTTTAGATGCGTTTTGAAGGAGTTTGAGGTTTGGGGTGAACGGAGAAGATGACCGGAACACTGTTCCGGTCATCTGAAAGTGATTAACGGCAGGGTTAGGGTTTTAATCATTAATTAGCTGATTTTGAATTTGAACCGTAGGATGTGGCGCCAAGTCTCTTCCCGCGCGCGTGTGTTTGAATCTGGATCATTGGATGTGCATACTTTTTCTTATTTCAGTTTAATTTCATTTTATTTTCCATTTAATTCATTTGTTTTACATAATTTATTAAAAATAGCAAAAATGTTTTAAAAATTATGAAACTTTTTGTCAAGAGTTTCATTAATTTTTAAGACACAAAAATATTTTTATTTTCATTTTTAGCATTTAAAAAGTATTTTTAAATATTTAAAGGTTTATTTTTAATTGATTAATGGAAATTAATTTATTAAAAATACTTTTAAGTATTTAAAAATCACCAAAAAATTCATGAAATGTTCTAAGACATTTAGAAACATTGTCCAACCTTCAAACCAAATTTATTTTCTGATCTTGATGCATTTTAAGAATTTCTCATTGAATTAAAATCATTTTTATGCATTAATTTGATCCAAAATTCCAAAAATCATTTCTGCCTATCCATGAAGAGTTGGACATTGGTTCTTTTTGCATTGCATTATGTTTGGCATGTAGTTTGTGAGATTAAATGGCCATGATTTGATCTTTCATTTTCAATTTGTTTGTTAATTTTCTTGTTTGAGAACCCTAAAACCCTAATAAACTTGTAAAAACCATAACTTGAAATTGGTGAAAAGTTGAAACTTCTCCTTTGGGCATTGGATTAGTATAGGATTAGGGGTCCTTTGAGTGGCATTTTCAATTTTTTATCTTAGGGTTTGCTTCTGATTTTGGTTTTTGATTGATGTATTGTTCATAAACCCTAATTTGGGTTTCCTTTTGCATTCATCTTGTATTTGCTTGCATACCATGACTTGCCATGACATTTTATGCATCCATTTGATTCATTAGACATCTTAAGACATGTTAGAATCATGTTTTATCATTGCATCTTGCATTTTCCATGTTGTATGCCATTTGCACTTCATAACTTTTCAGGTATGATCATGGTTCTAAGCATGCTTCTCTTGCATCCATATGTTCATATGATCATCCTCATGCCTTGATTCATGTTTGCATCATCTCATAGAATCATTATCATCTCATATATGCTTCTGGTTTTGATTTGCATCATGTCATCTCATCCCATTTTGCATTGCATTGCACTTTCTTTTCTAACTTTTCAGGTGGTAAGTGACTTTGAGAAGTGAATTTGCCTTCACTTCTCACAACTTTTCTTCTCATCTCTCCTGCATCCATGCTGCATTTTTATATGTGTTTGAGTTTGAGCTTGCTCATTCTTCTTCTTCCCACCTTCTTTCTTCAAGTGACTTGACTTCTTGAATGAAGCAAGTTGCTTTGCTTCTCTTGATCCTTTCATCTGCTTCCTGGTGGCTCCTTTGAAGATTTCTCTTGAAAAAACCTCACAAACCTTAGGAATAACCAAGCATGACAATGATTAGGGTTTTGATTAGTCTCCCCTCTTAGTTTTACCTTTGTGTCTTTTTGAGTCTTCTCTTCTCATCTCATAATCAGGGACTAAACCCTAAAGGCTTTAAGGCTTTGTGATTAAGCTTATGCCTGCATCCTTCTATTAGGATGGAGTGTATAACTTTAATCCTAAGTGTTAAACCCTTAATGTGTTTAAATCTCTTAATCAATTCACATAATAATCATCAAGACATCACACTTGTAACTTGGGCCTTGCCTTAGGGTTCTAATTCTTCCTTAAATGGTTAAGAAGGACTAACCCTAGTGTTAATGGACAAGTCCCCCTCAAGTTGTCTTACAAACCCTAAAAATCACTTCATCATCATATCATTAAATAAAATCCACTTAATCAAAGGCTTGTTTTGTCATGAGTTTAATCCCTAATCATGGATTAAGTTGAGGAGTTTTCCTCAACTTAAACTTTCTCATCTATTATCCTTCTATTAGGATGGTGTAATGAGTCTGTTTAATCCCTGATTATGGCTTAACCTCATTACTCAACACTAAACAAAAACACCAAAAACATCTAAATAATCACAAGTAGGTTAATGATCTTAATCCTACACCAAAGGTGATTAAGTGTGAGAATCTGACTTCACACTTAAGGTATTCTCATTACCCCTGATCAGAGGGAAGATGTGAAGAGTTTACTAAATCCATTGGTTTAGGCTTAAGCTCATTAACTTATGGCAAATCTCCAAAAGCAATAAAAGACTGAAAACACAAAAACAAACAATAATCGTCTCCTCCGGGATTCTTTTCTCATCTCATTCACTCACAAACGAGAACTTGCTTCTTCCGTCTAATGCAAGACAGTTAGCACCTGAGCCAGACAGGTCATACACTTGAGCATAGACAAGTAGGCAGTTCCCAAGTCAATTCTTCTTTCAGTCTCTTTGGGTCGAACTACGGTGTTCTGACTTCCTCATTGCACGAGAGGATACGTAGGCATGACTTAACGGTTATCGAACAAAAGTCTCTGTATATTCCCCCTCTTTCTAGCCTTATTCTTTTAGCCTCATTATCATGAGCAATTCATTCTCATTCTTACACTGACACTTCACTTATACACTTCACTTCTTTTACACTGACACCTGTACATTCTTTTCCAGCTATTTTATACACAAATTGCACTGACACTACCCCTTTAAAACACAAATCTTTTAAGTGTGGATCCCGTCGAGTACGACGGACAATCTGGGTGCTAATACCTTCCCAGGTTGTAACCAACCCCCTTTCTCAGTCTCTCTGGTTCGCAACCGTCTTATCCATCTTTTCCTAGGTCTATGCAGCATTACCTTTCCTCCGGGATAAAAATGCCTAGCTGGCGACTCTATTCATCCCCAGTGAGTTCACGGCTGTGTGTTCTCACTGTCCCTTTCGCCGACCGTTCGCGTCTGTACCTTCATCTGGGCCAGTCCCATTTGTCGGGAGCGACACCAACCAACCCCTCAACACCTAAAAAAAATCCTGGAATCTTGATTTCAATCTGACCACGGAACATTAATCCCAAGTCTAAATAACACACTAAACCAATCCCACGAAAGCGACTTAATCACATCAAGACCATCGAAATAAGACAACACAAGATCCTTAAAAAGGATATCATTCATACACTTCCAAATCACCCAACAAATAGTCGACCCAAAATACCAACCCAAATCCAACGAAAAACACGACTTACAAGCTTTATCCATCAAAGTAATACGCTTCAAGATAGAACAATCCGACGAAGCGTCTTCCAACCAAAGCCAATTGTAATCTTACTCCACCACAAACTAGAAATTCTACAACCTGAGAAAAGATTATTCAAGTCTTCCTCAAGCTCTAAACATAAAGGACACATTATGCCCCACTAAAATTCCACGGAAAGATAATTCGTCCTTCGTTAGAAGTCAATTCCAAAACAACCTCCAATCGAAAATAAGAATTTGACTAGAAACCTTAGTGTTCCATAAACGGGACAACAATACAACCTGTTCACCATTCAAAATCAAGTCTCCTTCTAATTTTTGCCACCAAAGGTTTCCAACTTCACAACGCCTTAGATTGATTCCAACCGGAATTCCCAAGAAAATAAAGGACAATTGACCAATCTCACAATTAAGAAAAGAAGATGCCGCTTGAACGAAATTGATTCCAAATTAATCTCAAAAAGCCTACTCTTATTCAAGTTAACCTGCAAATCGAAAGAAAATTCAAAGCCACGAAGTATAGCTTTAAAAGTCCAAAGGTTATTCCAAGACTCTTCACCAATCAAAATCGTATCATCGACAAGTTGAACAAATTTCACATGAGTGTGATCGTTCAACTGGAACCGTTTGAAATCACCCAAAGAAGAAGTCACCTTCACCATACTCGTCAAATCTTCCGCCACCAAAAGAAAAAGAAAAAGAAAAAGTAAATCCCCTTGCCTAAGGCCTCTAGAAACCGCGAAATCCCTTGTCGGACTATCATTCATAAGGATTGACATAGAACTATTGAAACAAAGAGTTTCAATCCAACTCCTCCACTTCGCTCCAAACCCTACACATAACAAATATCTAAGAAAATCCAAAAATACACAATCATATGCCTTAATTCCACTTGCTTTTCAGTGTCTAAGTATATATTTAACTCGGTAGTTATTGTATATTATTAGTATTATTGATGACTGAATCATAACCACTAAACTATCTGTTTTTAAGAACATTTTTACAAGGGTGGTTTTTCCAATATTTCACACATTGCAACAACAAAAATTTGATAAGTAGAATTTCATATAGTTTTGAAATCAAGAATGAGTTTATTTGTGTTCGAAACTTTTATTTGGTGTGTTAGTTCTTTAAAATTAAGGTAAACATCATGCCTTAATTATACGACCTTTTAATAGCTAATTGTCCATATTCAGATGTTAAAGCAATCTACTATCAATCTTATTTAGGAGACTCATAGTTTTCAACTTTTAATTTTTCTAGATTTTGATAATATCACTTATTATTTCGTTTTGACTAGGAACCATATCAAAGTTGGAGAAACCTTCTGAACACTAAATAGTCAACTGTTAAAAGTGGATATTCTAATGATCAAAATGATAATTACTCAAATAAGAAGATGAATCTTCAACTTTATTCTATTCTCTCAACAAAATTATATAAGTTCTATTAGTTCTTTATCTTTCAAAGCTTTATTGGAATAATTACATATAGATTATTGCAAAATGATAATTACTCAAATAAGAAGATGATTCTTCTACTTTATTCTATTTTCTCAACAAAATTATAATTAACTTATATCCCTTCATGACCTTCTTTTACATCCATTTTATTATTAGAATTATTATGCACTAGTCGAAGAGTATTCTATTTAGCTAATATCTTGTACTTATATGTATATCAATAACAAATCTGGCCCAATTAATTTAGAGGTCCTGTTTATTTTTAAAAATAGGTCTAATGTTTTTTAAAAAATATATAATTTTAATAATTAAATATAACATATCTAAAATACAATTGTATATTAACTAAATGAAACATTAAAAAATAAAAAATATTTTTTAAATTATATATTATTTTATACAAATTATATATTTTTTTATATATATATTTTTTTTGACTAAATATAAAAAAAAATTGGGCCCTCTAAAATTTGGGGTCGGGCCTGATCAATAATCTATTATCTATCTTTTAAAATTCAATTGCATGAACTTCCAAAATTGTCATTTCATCCTTAATTATTTACACTAACAAAAGAACATTTTAGTAATCAACTAATATTTACTTTTTTTCACTCTCAACTTCTACTACATCATACAAGTGACATTCTTTTATCATTCTCCACCAATTAAATTATAATTAAATATTACATACACACATTCTCTCTCTTCATTCAAATTTTAAATCTCTTTCATATTTTTTTCCCCACATTTTCTCACTTTCATTTTAATTTTTGGGTTAATAGTCATTTATTCCCCTGTAATATAGACGAGCTTTGATTTACCACCCTTTAAAAATAAAATTTTGGCTTACCCCCCTGAAATTTTTGGGTACTCCTCTAAACGTGTAAAAATCAGGGGGTAAATGAAGAAAAAAAATTACAAGGGATAATTTTTCCACCTGGGGGCAAAAGACTTGGAATTTTAATATTACAGGGGACTAATCCAAAGTTTTATATTTAAATGGGTAAATCAAAACATGTCTATATTGCAGGGGGTAAATAACTATTTTTTTAACCCTTAATTTTTTCTTCATTTATTTATTATCACTAAAAATACTAATAATCTATTTTTTTAATTTTAATAAAATTAAAAATTTATTTATCTCACAGGTCACTATCAACATAATATCTATTTTATTTTAATCAGTATTTATCTTAATTTGAGAGACAAAATTTTTATTTTTAAATATTTTTTTTATTTCTTCATCTCATTATTGTTTTTTTTATATAATTATCTAATACAATTTAATTATATAATTATTTTTCATTTTACAATTAAGTATATCATATTAAATTTTGCATTTGTATCTAAATACACTTTATACGACATTAAATAATTGTTTTATCTCACGGGTCATTATCGCATCAAAATTTTCTTTTTTGTCTTTCTTTATCTCACGAGTCATTTTTTACATTTATATTTAAAAATAACATTAATTTGTATCTAAATATATTTTTTACATTTGTCTTTCTTCATCAAAATTTACATTTGTATATAAATACATTTTATATTGTATCAAATATTCTTTCTATTTCACAAGTCACTATAAATACAATACATGTTTTATTTTAACAAATTTAATTATCTTAATTTGAAAGATAAAATCGTTATTATCAAATATTAAATTTTTTTTTTGAGTCACGAGTCATTTTTTCTATTTGTATTTTAATACAATTGAATTTATATAATTATTATTTATTTTAAAATTAATAGCTAATTTCAAATTTAAATACTTATATAAATATATTTATAACGTTCCAAATTTATATGTACATTTAAATATATTTTTAACCGTATCAAATAATTTTATTCGTGCGGCAACACAGATATCTTATTGATTAGTAATAATAATTAAACTAATGTTTGAATTAAATTTTTTCTCCATAATTCAATGAAACGAACTTAATGTTACTCTATACTGTCTAACATATCATATGTCAACAAAGAGATAATATATATATATATATATATATATATATATATATATATATATATATATATATATATATATATATATATATATATATATATATATATATATATATATATATATATATATATATATATATATTAAAAACCAAATTATAAACATATATAGATTATATAAGCACCGTAAAAGTAACGACCAAGTAATATTTCTTAAATAGTGAAGTAAATTATTTCGGGAGCCATTATTTATTACATTAACTATTACTTAAAAGTATGGAGGTCAAAATTCGTCATATTTTTAGGGAAGAAAATAAGTATGTCGATACCTTGGCAAAGAAGGGAAGGGGGTAATTATACTATCCCTCTATTATAGTAGATTGTCCTGATTTTATGAATCAATTGTTTGCTAGTGATCTGGTTGGGACTACTAATCCTCGAGATACCTTTTTTGTAGTTTCTTTTGTCTTTTGGGCCTAGGCCATCCTCTTAATAAAAAAAATAAAATAAAAGTGTTAGAGGCCCTATAATATATGAGGCCCTATATTGTTACTCATGTTGCACAACTACATGGTCGGTCCTGATCACAACAAATCTAAACATATTCAATATAATTTATTTCTCGATATGAAAAACACAAATCTAGTAATTTAGCCAAGATTTTATTCTTATTAAAAAGATATTGCAGCCATGCAAAATCACAAAATATATTGTCATAGTAATATAGTTTTAAAGTGCAGTCTGCAATATAAAGGATTTCGAAGTCTCGACGCCGAGATCGCAACCTCAAACAATGGTTAATTACTCAGCTTTCTCAGTTTATTTTTTGTTATTTCTTGAGGCACCAACAATATTT
Source organism: Lathyrus aphaca (assembly GCA_963966055.1). Lineage (NCBI taxonomy): Eukaryota > Viridiplantae > Streptophyta > Magnoliopsida > Fabales > Fabaceae > Lathyrus > Lathyrus aphaca. Next base: position 474,362,369 of record OZ014523.1, read on the forward strand.
ACTTATTTCTAATTCAAACTCATCAGGATCTTCCACCAAGTATTTATCCCAATATGGTATATTAAATACAGTAGTACCTAGGATTGTTCCAACAGGTTGTTCTTTCGGTACAACGAAGCTGAGAGCAACGGTAACAGCCGCCTCAGGTACAACGGGATCATGAACAAAGATATCATAAGACTCACGCTCAACTAGACCAGGATCGGGAACAACATAAGAATGTTGCAAAGAGTTCGTTGTGTTTACTAATGACTCGGGAGTAACTTCAAAATCTAGTTGCGCATGAGACATTCTGGGACTATTTGCATGATTCATAGAATCATTCAAGTCCAAGTTTGAATCAGTTTCATTAGACGTGTCAGTAACCTCCTTTAGAAGATTCTCCCAAAACGTCAATGAAGACTCAACTAGATCCAATTGTTCCATGTCTATATCGAGAACGAACGCACTCTCAGTGTTTGCTCGAGCTAACTCTTCCAATGTTTCCTTCCGAAGTTCAATGCTGGATAAATTATTATAGGGACTATTTCCCAGATAACTTCGTTTAGTCCCTGTGTTTACCGTAGATATCATAAGACTTGCCTCTTTTGCGAATTTCTCCAGCACTTGACCGGCGTAAGAAAGCAAACATTTTTGATTAATTTGCAACTGTTGAAAATGATCCTTCGAGTGATGTAACCACATCTCATTCTGATTCCACTCCTTTTGCTGCCTCTGAAGTTCCAAAAGTAGTTCTTCTTTTTCATGTCTAAGTGTTTCTATCCGAGCTTTAAGATTATGCTGCCCAGATTTTGTTAATGGAGCAGCAACAACATTAGCACCAACACTAGAAGTCGTCGCGCGTTGGCTATAAGCATTAGGCGTTGAATGACTAATAACTGGTTTGCGCTTGTGGATATTCTTCAGGAGATCTGGTAGATCTCTTACAAAATCTTCATTATAGAATTCCCATTGATCTAGACCAATCTTTCTAAAGCCCTGATCAAACAGAAAATCATAACACAATTAAATAAATAAATTAAAAAACACAACAAGAAGAAGAAAATAAGAACCTTTATTTGGATCTCAGTGGTTTCAAAAGCTTGTCTAAATCTTTTACAAGTGTTAACAGAAATAATCTTGTTCAAATAAGTCGATCGAAGTTAACAGGCTTAAATAAGTAAACAAGCTCAAATAAGTCGATTGAAGATAACAAATCCAAATAAATTTTCTAAAACCTCATCAAATAAAAAACCATAAAAAAGTTCATTCAATAATAAAAAAAACTTTAGTGACAATGATAAAAAAGAATATAAACAAACAACATTAACAAAATAATCAATCAAGCTAACAAATCAATGTAAATTATGAAGTGCATTAAATTTGCTTACATAAATGTTAAGTTGTCTGATGAAACTCGAGAAGTTATGTTTAAAGAATATGGGCAACAAATTTTTTGAAAACTCATGTTGATTCCAAACAACGAAACTCCTATTGGTAGCACTCCATGAAACAATGGTATCAGTTGTAGGATCACTGACCATCATATAAGTCTTAGACAGAAAAGAAGGCACAAAGTTTAAACTAATTTGACGTTGTTCCATCCTTACACACTCTCAAATTAAAAAAAAATGTTTTCTCAAAACTCAAATCCAAAAAAAAAACACAGAAAATATTCCTCAAACACCCTTTAAATAGTAAAAATATTCTTATAATTTAAAAAAAAAAACTATCAAAATTCTTCCTTTTTATTCTCCTTTTTTCATCTAAGTAACTTTCATCATTAAACCCCAAAAAAATACCTTTTTGTTTCTTTTTCAATTCCCAATTTATTCCGAATTTAATCTTACAACTCAAAAGATGAAATCTTTTGTTGATTCATATGCTTAAAAAAATAAGGATCAAATTATAGGGTTCTTTTTTAAAATAACCCACTTTAATAAATAAAAAATTCCAAAATAACATGGATTTCAAAAAAATTACCAAAGTGGCGTACATTTGGTGCACATTCGCCATATGATTGAGCGAATGAAAGCAAAATATAGACCAATTCGCCACACCATTTGGCTATTGGATTTTTTTATCACACATTCACCACACCATTTGGCGAATGTGTACATGTACTTAAGGGAATTCGCCACCTAATGTGGCGAATGTGTGCAAATTCATTGTTTAAGGTTTAAAGGCATTCGCCAAATGAAGTGATGAATGTGTTACCTTGTGATTTTTTTCCTATAGATACATGTGTCGTAAACAAAGTTATCACTCATTTACACCAAACTTCTCTCACTCCTTCCTTACAATTCCTCTCTCATTCATTCCTTTCAATCCCTCCCTCTCACAACATGGCTTCTCCTCATCCATATACATTCGCATCGACACCATCATCCTCAACATCAGAAGAACCACTTCCAAAATTTGATATTTTGAAGAAAAATGCTTTGGTGTTTTTCTCACCAACAAAGACTCCTTTGAAGATGCTGCTCTGGAACACGCAAACTTTGGAACACTTGCATAGAGAGTTAAACCGCTGGTTAGAAGGAGAAATCAGGCATAAAGAAAAGATCATTAAAATTGAGAAGCGGGTTGTGGAGTTTGGTGTGATTAAATGGAGAAAAGTGGTCAATGATGCGGGTGTTCTTATGATGATGTTAGGTCGAGATGAAGTTGTCTTAATGTTTGTAATAGGCTAGATATGTTGAATGTTATATTTGTTTTATTTATGTATGGTCATGTTTTAAATTATGTATTTTCTTGTTTTATTTATGTATGTTCTTGCATGTGGTTGTAAGATTTTATTGGTATGAATGAAACAAACGAGACTTCTATTATAAATAGATATGGTTACAATGGTTTAAATTATGTCGTTGTGCTTGGTCCAACATTGGGACATTTTTTACGATTGTGCTCGGGCTGATGACATGAACTGCATAGTCTCACCATTTTGTTTGATGTATCCATTTCTGTGCAAATATGCGTGATGTTAGGATGCCCCTTTTTCTTTCTTCGCATGTTTTCATTGTGCCATACTATTTCCTCGTTGTATGTGGGCCAATAGTCCTCATTTGCAACAACTGGAAAGCTTTTTTTTGTAGACGTTGCAAAGATTGTGCACTTGATAAACAGGGGACAGTAAGCTTGAAGGGTCCAGCCGAACCTTTGAACATGTCGTTATAACACGGGATCAAGGCATACGAAAGGCTTGAAATTTTTCGCAGTCGCACAAATTGTTATCAAGTTCTACCCGATAGGATCCCCTTGGTCTCCCTTTGTGGTGATCCATTATCTCAACAACATTGAAATGTCCTTTATTGCGGTTAAACACTGTGACCACGTGTGTGTTAAATTTGGAAACTTCTTCTTTAATGAATGTCATTGAACTATCACTGAACACTTGACCAGACTGTAGGATAGAACTCCATTTTGAACGCCTGGTGTCAAAAAGTTCCTCGAGTCTAAAGTAGGTTGACCTCACCAAAGCGGTTATCGGTAGGTTACAGATGCCTTTAAAAATAGATTTCATTGATTCCACGAGATTTGTGGTCATGTGACCCCATCGTTGTCCTTTGTCGTAGGCCCTGGTCCCCTTATCCAATGGAATTTGGTTGATCCATCTGAATGCATCTTCATTTTTCAGTCTAATTTCGTCATGATAGTGTTTGAATGACGGTTCGGTTAATTAATACCTCGCATTCACGGCCTTCTTCCGCAATGCCTTGTATTTGATCTCTCTCATGAAATTTTGAGCGATGTGTCTAATGCAACAGACATGTGCTAAAGGAGGATCCTGCGATCCGTTATCAACATTCTTCCATGCACTCTCAATTGATGCATGTCTGCCTGAATTAATGTAGGTATTCGCTAATCAATGTGGCGAATTGGTGTAACTTCAAAAATGCTGAAGATTCATGTGTCTTCCTTCTCCCTACGTCTGCGTTCCTTGCCACAGAGATTCCCAACAGTGTTCTTTCTTGTCACCTGCATGCATGAATTCAATGTGGTCAACAATATCATTCAATGCATGTGCATGAGTTCAACAATATCATTCAATGCATGCTTTGGGAGTTTGCTTGATGCATGTGAAGTTGGTGATCCTCATTCATCATCATTTTCCAATCAGAGAAGAGAATGGGGGTGCTAATCCTCACAAAAGCCATTGCACCAATCAAAATTAAGTTTAGGGCTTCACAACCTTACACTAATTCGCCAATCAATGTGGCGAATTCACATGCATTTGCACTAGTTCGCCATTTCATTTGGCTTATGCATGCATATATATTTTTTGCCTATAAATCCAAACACCAATTTTATGTTTTAACCACTCACTAAACACCCTAGCTTTCTAAACACTCTAACTTTCTAAACACTCTAGCAAATCAATATTCAATGGCTCTACTAACTATGGGTGATCAACATAGAGGAACAACTGAAAATATTGCTAATTTTGTAAGTTTTATTCTTGCCATAATTATTTTTACTTGTTTTTACTTATGTCAATTATATATAATTTTTACTTATATAAATTATATATAATTTTTACTTATATCATGTTTGTCTACAGAATGTAAAAAGATTTTGTTGTTGGGTGCATGACTACATACCGTATGATCCAATCATAGAACCGTATCTAAGTTTATGCGGATTTGGTGATGTCATAAAGATGCACAACAATTCGATAGACACGAAGTTTATTCTAGCACTACAAGAGAGATGGAGACCGGAGACACACACTTTTCACCTGCCATTTGGTGAATTCACGGTAACACTCGAAGATGTTTACATGCTTTTAGGTTTACGTGTAACTGGTAAAGTTGTTTTTGGTAAGGTCAACCATGAAATCAGAATAGTAGAGGAATTGTTCGGTGCCCCTCTCATTGATGAGGAGCAACCAGCAAATACTCGTAATAGGGGTTCAACGATTAATCTAGGAGTACTTAGAGCCCATTATGCTAGTATAATTTTAAACGATGAATCAACTGAGTAAGAAAAAATTATTAAGACTATGTGTTATATTATAATTCTATTTGGTCACTTTTTTATTTCCTGACGATACCGGTAACACAATAAATATGATGTATTTACCGTTGTTGTGAGACATCAACAAGGTAAACACATATATTTGGGGTTCAGCTGTTTTGGCCCATTTGTATAGTAGTCTTTGTAAGAATACCGCAAAGGATACTTGTACAGTTTTTGGTTGTGCTTTTCTGTTACAAGCATGGGGGTATTCAAAACTGCTGATGCTCGCCCCACGCAATATGAATCCATGTCTGTTCCCCTACGCCAACCAGTAAGTCTGATATTATAATTCTTTTCTTAAAATATTAAATTTTAAATGTTCTACGATTATTGTAACTAATTGCTTTTAAATATTTTATGTTTAGCTGGTCTGATCTTGGGATGGATTACAGCAGGAATCCTAGAAGTTCCATAAGTCTCTATCGCAATTTGTTAGACCACGTGGGTGTCGACCAGGTATTTTAAATATTCTACTAAAACAATTCTTTTCTAAAAAAAATCATTTTCTTTTTAATGCAATTTATATACTAAAAAAATTCTCTAATTAAAATATTCTCTTCTAAAAATATTCTTTTCTTTTAAATACAGTTTATCTGGCGGCCATATTTAGGCCTGGACCATGAACCTAACCCCAAGATGTTGCAATTTGGACAGCAAAAACACCAATCATTCGGTTCACTACAATTGAAATGCACCAGACAGATCGAGTGAAAATGCAGTTCGGAATGCAACAAGATATTCCGGGTCCTCCGACATGTTTGGGAGAATGGCATTTGAAAAGAGTAAATGACATGTGAAATATGGATGATTGGAAAGACTTTGCTAGGGAGCCGCGTCAACAATGGAGAGATCGCTGCCAACATGTCCTAAGGTTTCCAGTTCTGTAAAATGTTAGGCCAACTAGAGAATATTTAGTTTGTTTTAGGTCAGTTACAACACAACAGTGGGTGTCTGATAACCCATACTTGATTAACCCACGATCGCAGGCTGCAAGATACGCCTAACCACCTACCCCACACCATGACTTACCCACCCAATTCCAGCCATCAACTTCAAACACTCATAGACCATTCTTCCAAACCCATAACTTATTCATGCCACAAACCCAATCACAACAACAAGAGCCTAACCCATTCCAATATACCCCCGATAACTCCTTCAACTCCACACCAGCCTACGATAGCCCTCCACCTTTGTTTCATTCTCAAAACGAGGCAATATCCTCATTCGGTCAATTGTATCATCCTCACCAAACCCAATCCAACCCAGCCCAACCAATACAACCCAACTTTGAAAACATGGGCACTCAACTAAGTTACGACAGCGCCTTTGGCAACAACCCTTCTGGTTATTGGGGACAAACGATTGCAAACATAACATAATCATCGACTCAAGAATAATCGCATCCACCAAACACACAAAGACAAGAGGCACCTCAACCACCTCGTGGTAGAGTTCGAAGGCGGAGTCATCCCCGTGGATGTGGTACTGGGGGACATTTAGATCGGGCGAGAAATTAATCTTTTGTAATACCACTGTTGAATTATCAATCATAATTTTTCTATTATATTTTTATCATATATACCACTGTCGAATTCTTTTAATTAAATTTATTAACTTATCATAATTAAGTAAAAAAATATAATTTTTATCATATATACTAATAAAAAATTAAATATAAGTGTTTTACATAGAAAAAATGTTATATATATATATATATATATATATATATATATGTGCCAAATTAATTAGGAAAACATTACAAAAATCAAATAAACATATTGCACATATTCGCCAAATGGATTGGCAAATCCATTTGAATTTTAGCCATGTTCGCCATTTGGATTGGTGAGTATGTGTAAAATTCCATTGTTTAGCCATTTGGATTGGCGAATCCTATTATATTTTGAACATGTTCGCCAAATCAAACGGCAAATCTGTAATAAAACTACGTCAGTTTGATATTTCTTTTGAAATACGTGTTATTTTGGTATTTTATTTATTAAAATGGGTTATTTTACAACATAGTCAAAACAATGAAATAGTTGTCAGTTTTTTCTTCTTTCAAATGTTCATAATTTTTTCTTATTCTTATCTACCAAAATTTTAAAATACCGTGACTACTTTTTGAATTTTATGTATCATTAAATTTATTATTTTCAGATAAAATCTAAAATAATTTATTTTATAAATAATAAAATATAAAATAATATTTCAAATTTATTAACTTAATGAGCAAGTCATAGTAAATAACAAATAATTATTCAAATACAATGTTTAAACAAGGGATTATTAAAAAAGCATAAATTTGTATGTATAAAACTTAAAAATTATACTTAAAAAATTGTAAATTTAAATAATAAAAAATATTTTTAATAAATTATATCATCATAGTAAAAAATAATATAATATCATAAAAATAATAATATTAAATTATTAAAATTAAATGAGGTTAATTAAAATAACTTTATTCATAAAAGAAAAAGAAAAGCTTTTCTTTTTCAAAACTTTGCTTAAACTTCAATTGAGTAGTTTTTGAATTAGACTTTCAAATGTATTTGTTGAAAGTTATGTAGTTTTTGAATTAGATTTTTGAAATGAAGTTAAATTTTAATATGATAATTTTTATTTTATTTTAATATTTTCTTTTTAAAAAAAAATATTAATTTAAAATGTCAAATATATTAAACAAAATAGACTTAAAAAAAGGTTTTTAATTTCATGAAGCAAGTGAGTTGAACCTAATGAGATGAAGTAAATTGTTTATAACTTATAACGAGTCAAGTTTGAGTTTAAAAAGATGTTCGTGTCAAACTCGAACTTAAATTTAAACTGAACCAATCTGAACAAACCGAGTCGAGTTGAGGCGAGTTCGACTCGACTCAACTCATTTTCAACCCTGAATACAAGTACTCTGAAATAAAGACTTAAAAACTTTATTAAAGAAGTACTATATAGAGTTTTAGACAATTTAAATAAAGTTTTTGAGCTTCATTTATTTATTATAATAATTTATAACTTAAAATATATTTAAAATAAATAATTATTTGTTTTTTTTAATGTTTTAATCCACTATTTTATTTCATTTGTTAAATTTTTTGACATTTTGACTTATTAATCGCTATTTTTCCTTGATAGAGACAACAAAAGGCCTTCTCCGCCAAATCCGATACACTTCATGAATTTTGGTATAATTAATTAATTTTTTTTAAATTTAACAATTATTTTTCACTTTTATATTTTTAAATTAATTGTAGTATATAAAATGTAGGGCCGGTTAAACAATTTGGAGGCCCCGTACAAATTTTAGAATTGAATTCGTTATAAATAAAAATATTTTTGTTATACTTGATTTTTTTATAAAAGCTCGAGAAATAAATGGAATTTTAATTATTGGACAGGTTCTTTGATAAAAGATTGAGAAATAATAATATAAGTTCATTATTCATTTTATATTTTACATCCATTTTATTATTGGAATTATTATGCCCTTATAGTCGAAGAGTATTCTATTTAGCTAATGTCATGTAGCTATATGTATTAATAATTAGTAGTAATAATAATAATAATTAAACTAAGATTTAGATTTTTTTTTTTACCATAATCCAATTAAACTAGATTGATGTTACTCTATTGTGTATAACATATCATATGTCAACAAAGAGATAAGTTTCAGTATTAATATATATAGTAAAAACCAAATTGTAAACATATGATCACTACAAATCCATATATTCTCAATATAATTTATTACATAAATCCAGTAATCTAGCCAAGATTTTATTCTTATTAAAAGATATTGCAGCCATGCAAAATCAACAATATATTGTCATAGCTGTATAGTTTTAATGTGCAATATGCAATATAAAGGATTTCAAAGTCTCGACGTCGAGATCTCAATCTCAAACAATGGATATATAATAGAGCCAAGATGCATACCAAAAATTATTACATTTAATTCTGAAGCTTTAGAAGCATTACTAAGCTTTCAGCTTGATCAATTTCAGGTTTTTTATTTATTTCTTGAGGCACCAACAATATTTGTTTATTTCTGATTCAAATTCATCAGGATCTTCCACCAAGTATTTATCCCAATATGATATATTAAATACATTAGTATCCGGGATTGTTCCAACAGGTTGTTCTTTCGGTATAGTGGAGCCGAGAACAACGGTAACAGCCGCATCAGGTGCAACGAGATCATGAGCAAAGATATCATATGGCTCAAGCTCAACTGGATAAAGATCAGGAACAACAGCTGAATGTTGCAGAGTGTTTGTTGTGTTTACTAATGACTCGAGCGGAATTTCAAAATCTAGTTGTGCACGAGACATTTCGGGACTATGTGCCCGATTCATAGAATCATCCAAGTCCATGTTTGAATCAGTTTCATAAGACGTGTCAGTAACTTCCTTTAGAAGATTCTCCCAAAACTTCAACGATGACTCAACTAGATCCAATTTTTCCATGTCTATACCGAGAACCGACGTACTTTCAGCGTTTGCTCGAATTTCAATGCTAGCTAAATTATTATAGGGACTATTTCCCATATAACTTCGTTTAGTTCCCGTATTTACCGTAGATAGCAGAAGACTTACATCTTCTGCGGATTTCTGCAGCACTTGACTGATAGAAGAGAGCAAACACTGTTGATTAATTTGCAACTGTTGAAAACGATCTTTCGATTGATGTAAGCACGTCTCATTTCGAATCCACTCCTCTTGTTGCCTCTTACGTTCCATAAGTAGTTCTTCTTTTTCATGTCTAAGTGTTTCTATTTGAGCTTTAAGATTATTTCGTACGAATTTTGTTAATGGTGCAGCAACAACACCAGTACCAGTACCAGAAGTCGTTGCGTGTTGGCTATGAGCATTAGGCGTAGAATGACTAAAAACTGGTTTGCGCCTGTGGATATTCTTTAGGAGGTCAGGTTGATCTCTTACAAAATCTTCATTATAGAATTCCCATTGATCTAGACCAATCTTTCTAAAGCCCTGATCAAATAGAAAATCATAACACAGTTAAATAAATAAATCAAAAAAATAAAACAACAAGAAGAAAATAAGAAACTTTATTTGGATCTTGGAGGTTTCAAAAGCTCGTCTAAATCTTTTACAAGTGTTAACGGAAATAATCTTGTTCAAATAAGTCGATCGAAGTTAACAAGCTTAAATAAGTAAACATGCTCAAATAAGTCGATTGAAGATAACAGATCCATGATAAATTTTTCTAAAACCTCATCAAATAAAAAACCACAAAAAAGTTCATTCAACAATAAAAAACTTTAGTGACAAAAAAATCAATCAAGCTAACAAATCAATGTAAATTATGAAGTTCATTAAATTTTTGCTTACATAAATATTAAGTTGTCTGATGAAACTCGAGAAGTTGTTATGTTTAAAGAATATGGGCAACAAATTTTTTGAAAATTCAGGTTGATTCCAAACAACGAAACTCCTATTGTTAGCACTCCATGAAACAATGATATCAGTTGCAGGATCACTGACCATCATATAAGTCTTAGACAGAAAAGTATTCAGAGAGTTTAAACTAATTTGACCTTGTTCCATCCTTACACAATTTCAATTTTTTTATAAAAAAAAAACACACAAAAAATGATTTCTCAAAACTCAAATCTAAAAAACACACAAAGAAAATATTCCCCAAACACCCTTTAAATAGTAAAAAAAATCTTATAAATTTCTTAACAAAAAACAATCAAAATTCTTCGTTTTTATTTTCCTTTTTCATTTCAATAACTGTCATCAATAAATACCAAAAAAATGCCTTCAATTCCCAATTTATTCAGAATTTAATCTTACAACTCAAAAGATGAAAACTTTTGCTGATAAGCAAAATTAAAATATAAAATAATATTTCTAATTTATTAACTTAATGAGTAAGTCATAACAAATTAAAATACAATGTATAAACAAGGAATTATTAAACAACATAAATTTGTATCTATAAAAATTAAAAATTAAACTTAAAAACTTGTAAGTATAAAAAATAAAAAATATTTTTAATAAATTATATTATCATATTAAAAAAAAGTAATATTATATCACAAAAATAATATTATTAAATTATTAAAATTAAATGAGGTTAATTAAAATAACTTTATTCATGGAAGATTTTTTTTTAAGAACTTTGCTTTTATTTTGATAAAAAAAAAACTAAAATAAAATAATTACAAAAGATTAAATTAAATATTTTTCTCATAATTATTAAATGGGTTGTAATTTAAAATTCACTTTACGTGTTTAGAAGAAAAAGAAAGGGTTTTGGTAAAAAGGACAAAGAAATATAAATAATAAACAATAAGTTTTTTATATAAGTTAAGCAATGACTTATTAACATGAAAGTTGTTTTTCTTTATAATACAATACAACTAGAGTTAACAATTAATCGAACTAACTCAAAAACGGTTCAGAATTAGGTTCAACGATTAAATTTTTGAACTAGGTTCATGAACCAAATGAGTTGAATATAAGCGAAAAAACTAAATGAATTAAACTTAAACTATACATAGTTCGATTTGTTAGGTTCATGAGTCAACTCGATTATATATGAAAATAATTATATTGTCTTTAAAAGTAATGTTAAATATGTTATTGGTCCCTATAAATATCTTAATTTTCATTTTTAGTTCCTATTACAAAAATAATATATTTTAATCCCTACAAGTTTTGTATACACACGATTTTAGTCCCTGTTGTTTTCTAAAATTTTGAAAACTGTTTAATTATCCTTAAACTTTTAAATTTCTGAATAATTTTTTTCATCCATATTTAGAATACTATAAAATGTTTCGTTACTAAATTTTAGAATTTTTTAAAATAAGAAGAATTAAATATGAATTTTTTAAATTTCAAAATATAAGGATAAAAATAATGAAAACCTCAACTTAGATATCAAATTTTGAGTTCTTTTTTTTCGAGAAACTTTTTATAACATTCTAAAGATGTCTGCAAAATAATCATTTAAAAATACACATTGATTCAACAAGAGAGACAAAAACTATGTACATAATAACTTTGTAGGGATTAAAATATATTATATTTTTAATATGGACTAAAAATGAAAATTGAGATATTTATAGGGACTAAAAGCATATTTAACCCTTAAGAGTATGTTTAAGGATTTACTCCAAATCTTAATCCTATATTGTCGCTTTCGTACTAGTTATGATAGTAAAACTGACAATTCCATTTAGAGTCATCTTTGTTATCAATTATGATATTTGTTAAAACAATATGTGTAATGAAGATTGTAAGTCGTGTAATCATTCAATGATGGAAATGTATTCATTTCTTGTAACTTTTCGTGTACTATTTCATTAAATTTGTAAAGTTCCTAAATATTTAGATGAAGTTGTTGATTCTTGAGACATATTTATATTTAAATTGAGTAGTTTTTGAATTAGACTTTCAAATGTATTTCTTGAAAGTCGTTTAGTTTTTGAATTAGTAGATTTTTGAAATAAAGTTAAATTTTAATCTGATAATTTTTATATTTCATTATTTTCTTTTAAAAAAATATTAATTTAAAATGTTATATATATATATATATATATATATATATATATATATATATATATATATATATATATATATATATATATATATATATATATATATATATATAAACAGACTTAAAAAATGTTTTTAATTATGTGAATCAAGTGAGTTGAACATAGCAAAATGAATCAAATTATTCGTGAAATTATAACGAATCAAGTTTGAGCTTAAAAAGATTTTTGTGTCGAACTTGAACCCAGATTCAAACTGAATTAATTCTAAACAAGTCGTGCCGAAATGAGGCTAGTTCGAGTCGACTCATTTTCAATCCTAAATACAAGTCCTCTAAAATTGAGACTTAAAAACTTTATTAAAGAAGTACTCTAAAGAGTTTTAGACAATTTAAATAAAGTTATTAAGCTTCATTTATTTATTATAATAATTTATAATTTAAAATATATTTAAAATAAATATTTATTTGGTTTTATTTAATGTGTTAATCCACGATTTTATTTCATTTATAAGTTTTTCGACATTTTGAGTTATTAATCACTCTTTTTCCCTAATACAGACAACAAAAGGCTTACTCCGCCAAATCATGAATTATGGTAAAATTAATTAAATTAATTATATTTTTAACTGAAGTGTAGTATTGTTCGCTGTGATTTCTGACGAACAACCTCTGGTTAACCAATCTTTTACAGGACTGGGTTACTTGCAAGACCAACCAAACAAGTCCTAGGACACATGTGCAATTTTGTTGTCGAATTACTCTTAGTGTTTGATAATTGTTTGTGGTTTATTTTGTCAATGATTTTAAAATCTTGAGTGTTTGAATGTAAAAGTAAAGTAAATTAAAAGTTGAACAAAAGTAAAGAAAAATGGCAAAAAGAGTATAAATTTTGCAGGAAAGTAAAGAGACTGGAAGTAAAATAATTTGACGAAAAAGACTTGTAATTTAAATAACTTAAATAAAGTTGGTGTTCAACACATACATTTCTCCAGATATCAAACTCATTTCTCTCACACTGGGTACTTAGAGTATTTTACAGGATTATTGTACAAGTTTTTCACACACAGGATTCTACAACAACTACCCCATTTATATACAAATAAAATAACTGCCTAAAACAGAAAAATCCTAACTAATTGACACTTGTCAATCTGCATGCATTCTTCTTTTCCTGAAGCTTTCATGCGTCCAACTGCCAAATATTGTAACTTTTAAATTTGAATTCTTCCTCTTTGTGATGAAACGTTGCGTCTCTTCGTTTTGTCGAATTATCGAAGAGAACAAAACTCTTCAAACTTTACAAGATAATGCTTTTATCGAAAACTCTTCCAACCTATCTTCTGTCGAAGTGTCGAAAAGCATACCAATTCTTCAAATTCTGTCAAATGCTGAACTATAATAAAAGATCTTCAAACTTTGTTTGCTGAAACATTCTTTGTATTCCTGTCGAAGTATTTGAGCATCTGGTCTTGTCGAAAATAGGCGAAGCAGCAGTGACCTTAAAACAGAAATTTTCAGAAAAAATGGATAAGTTGGAGTTGCCTCCATATATTCCATCACATGCACGCTATAATTTTGCTTTTACCACGTTTCCTCCAAGGTTTCCCCCACTTCCTTCTGCAGAATTTGGTGTGGCCCTGTGCCCTCCATTTCCAGATTGGTTTGTGTGTGGGTCTGACTTAAAGCTGCTTCGTGAGTCTCGCAAAAAACTTGCTGAACGTGTGGTTCCGACGAAGTATCATTTGGACAAATTCCCAGGGCACCTTCATATTGGAATAGAACACGTTCGCGTGGAATCTCCTATTCTTGAAGGTGTCAAAGAAATACAACCTCTCTTTTTATTTCTAACTTTCTTATATGCTTTATATCCATGTTCATTTATTTTCCTTCCTTTCAGCTGTCAAGATAACTAGCAAGAAAACCCCTGTCGAAGGGACTTCCACCAAATAGGTCGAAAGATCACCTGCAGCTGCAAAGAAGGTTTCGACATGCAAAAGCATTCCACCTTTCTTATATAAACTTTATTATTTTTAATGCTGAACAAATTTCTTTGACATTTTGTATGTCTCAGATAAATCACACACCAGCAACCAAGAGGAAACAAGAAGAGAAAGAGGTGGGTGTCGAAGAGTCCGAAGAAGAATCCCCTGAGCCACAACCTCTCAAAAGGAAAAAGGGTATGAAAATAAAAACGGTAGCATCCCAGAGATCTATCGTCAACAAAAGAACTCCCCCTACCAGTCCAATCACCAAAACTCACTCAAAAAGTGAGAAGAGTGGGAATTCAAGCACCCATACTGAGATTCCTCAGGTATTTTTTATTTCGACTGACAGTATTCAAAACATTTTTTACTTGCATTGTTTCTTTACTCAATTTCCTTTTGCTGTCGACCTCAGGTTGATCTTCACGTTGAAGGAACTTCCAAAGTCTAAGAAAAACTTATCCCTTCTGATTCTGAAAGAACTTTGGCTGAATGACTTCTGGGGGAGGCACTCCAGACACTGGTATTTATGGAACCCAGACCAATAGTGACTTCGACATCAGTGATCAAGAATCCTCTGACAACAACTCCCCTGTTCGCCCAGAATTCACCGTGGAGGAAAAAACTGATAAAGACCAAGATGAACAAATGCAAGGGCCAATTGATACTGCTGAAGCTGACAAGAAGGCTATTGAAGAGGAAAAAGATATGTCGAAACGATCAGATATTAGCTTGCATCCTGGAGGAAGTGCCCAACCTATTCCCATTCAAACAGAAACTCCTCCAAACACGGGTTCGACAAGCTTATCTCATGAAGAGATTGAGAGTCTGAAAGTGAAAAAACCTCTAGAATATCTGAAGGCTCTTCTCAGCTCTCGACACAACTTTCAGGATTCCTCCTACAGCAGTTCGACAACTTCTGAAGCTACCTCTGAAGTTCAATCAATTGATGTTGTCATGGCTGAGATCAAGACTAAAATCCTTGGCGTAGATTTGTTTAAAGTTCTGGTCGAAAACCTTCTGCTCAATATGATTTGAAAAAACTTCTAAAACAAGCTAATCTCTTGGAGGCTTCTACTGAGGAAAGCCGTCTGGTAATGGACTTGATTTCTATGATCGACTCAGTGAGTGCTGACTTACTTCGCCAAAAGGAGTTTTCCCAGAACATCACAACTAAGTCTAAGAAACAAGTTTCAGAGTGGGATGTTGTAGCTTCTTCGCCGAAAAAATCTCAGAACTAAACAAACTTTCTGAAGACTACTCCAAAGCTGCTGCTGAGTGTGAAAGCAAAATCCAGACTTACCAGGCTCAAATTGTCGAACTCCAGAAGAAAATCCTTCAAGAGAAAGAACGTCAAGCCAATCTTCAACAACCTAACCAAGAGGACAATGACAGAGAACTTCAAAAGGGGCTTCAACATGCAGAAATAGCTCAACAACTCAATCGAGAAATTGACGAGTTGTCTGTTAGTAAAAGCCTTTGTGAACGTCGAATTCAACTTCAACAGAAGAAATTTGACGAACTCAAAGAAACTTTCCTTCGACAATAATTTGTAATAGAAATAGGTTTTTATATTTGTTTTTCTTTGGCAGCCTTTCAAGGCTTTTATATGTAATATTACTAACGCCATCTGTTTGGCGAAGACATATTTTTTAGTTTATGAATTTATTCCATTTCTATCTTTATTTCTTGCAATGTTGGCTTATATTTTTTCAAATACCTGCCATTTATTTTCAGTATCCTTTTATCTTTTTCTATTTCTTCGACTTCATATGCGCCATTTGAAAAAACTCTTAAGATTTGGAAAGTTCCTTCCCACTTAGGAGACCATTTTCCCCTCAATCTATCTTTCTTGTCCATGGGCAAAATTACCTTCCAAACAAGATCACCAACTAAGAAGGCTTTAAATTTTACTTTCTTATTGTAAAACTTTTCGACTCTTTCTTTCTGCCTCTTTATCAACTCTAAAGCACGCAACCTCTCCTCATCTAAGTCAACTAACTCATCCATCATCATACTCCAATAAGTCTCAGATGGAATTTCATGATGCCTTTGAATTCGTATTGATTGTAAATAGATTTCAATTGGTAATACTGCATCATGCCCATAAGTTAACTTAAATGGGGTAGAATTAGTTGCCTCTTTAGGAGACATTCGACAAGCCCAAAGAATTTGATCCAGAGTCTTGTGCCAATTTCTAGGTTTTTTACCCACATGCTTTTTTATCAGATTTATCACAAATTTGTTGGCTGCTTCGACCTGTCCATTCGCTTGAGCATAATAGGGTGTCGAAGTTAATAACTTCAAACCTGTTTCTTTTGCAAATGCCTGCATGTTTTTCCCAGTAAACACAGATCCTTGATCAGTGGTTATGGTCTCTTGTATTCCAAACCTATGAATTATGTGTTTCTGGATGAATTCTATAACTGCCTCCTGATCTACATTCGTCAGTGGTATAGCTTCAATCCACTTAGTAAAATAGTCCACTCCAACCAAAATGTATCTTTTCCCCTTTGAAGAAGCTGGTCGAATTTCCCCAACTAAATCTAAAGCCCAACCTCTAAACGGCCAAGGCTTTATAATAGAGTGTAACTCATTTGCAGGTACATGAGATATGCCTGCATGAATTTGGCATTCTTGACACCCTTTTGCAAATTCGACACAGTCCTTTAACATTGTTGGCCAATACATCCCTTGTCGAAATAGTAACCACTTCATCTTGTGACCTGCCTGGTGTGCACCACATGCACCACTGTGCACGTTTGATAAAGCTATATAAGCTTCAGTCTCACCTAAGCATTTTAGTAAGACTCCTTCTGCAGTCTTTTTAAATAACTCATTTCCAAAAAGTACGTAGCTTAAAGCCTTATACTTTATTTTTCTTTCGACTGTCTGGTTTGGATTTTGCAAATAATCCTTAATAGGTTTTCTCCAATCTCCCACCTCTGGATCATCTACATTAAAAATTTCAAAATTGTTGAAAATTTCAAAATTTTCTTCGTCACCATAACCCAGTCTTATTGTTTCCAAATCTGATGGGGACAATTTGGTAGATAATACTTTTCCTCTTACTTCAATAGCTTTCTCCAAATTTTCTTTCGACACTTTATAGCCTGATGCCAGTTGAGCCAAATCATTTGCTTCCTGATTCTCCAATCTAGGAATGTGTTTAAAGGCTGCACTGTCGAATTTCTTGAGGAGTCTGTTGGCTATTACAAAGTACATGATCAAATTCTCTTTGACACATTTGTATTCTTTTGTCAATTGCTTTATTACCAACTCAGAGTCACCCATTATTTCGACTCTTGTTGCCCCCAATTCCAACAATATTTCAAGTCCAATAATCAAAGCCTCATATTCTGCTTCATTATTTGAACACAAGCCTTCTACTTTGTACTTGAATTTCGTTGGAATTTTATTAGGAGAAATAATCAACATCCCAACACCAGTTCCATTCTTGTGACTGGAACCGTCGAAATATAATTTCCAAGGTTCTATTTCGACATATTTTATTTCGCTTTCAATTATTGAGTGGTCAACTATAAAATCAGCAACCACTTGTCCTTTGACAGCCTTTAGAGGTATATACTTCAAAGAGTATTCAGTTAATGCCAAGGCCCATTTCCCAATTCGACTATGTAGAATGGATTTAGATAACATGTGTTTTATTACGTCGAAATGAGAAGATACATATACATCAACGGGTTTTATATAATGCTTTAACTTTGTACAAGAGAAATATACACATAAACATAGTTTTTCTATTATACTATATCTAGTTTCAGCATCATTTAAGACTCTGCTGAGGTAATAGATGGCCCTTTCGACGCCATATTCATCTTCCTGACAAAGCATGCTTCCCAATGTTCTGTCAGATGCTGAGATGTAAAGCCTCATACTTCTTTTTCGACAAGGAGACATTAGAACTGGAGGACTAGCCAGATACTCTTTGATTTTGTCGAAAGCATCTTGTTGCTCTTGCCCCCAAGTGAAATCTTCCTTCTTCAGTCGAAGTAGAGGTGAGAAAGCCTGTGTCTTTCCACTAAGGTTGGAGATGAACCTTTTAAGAAAGTTGATTTTCCCTAGTAGTGACTGCAATCCTTTCTTTGTCGATGGCGCTTTTGCTTCCATTATGGCTTTGGCTTTGTTCTCATTAATTTCGATCCCTTTCTTGTGGACCACAAAACCTAAGAAATCACCCGCCTGCACACCAAAAGCACATTTAAGGGGATTCATTTTTAAACCAAACTTCCTCATCCTTTCAAAGGATTGTCGAAGATGGTCAATATGGCTTGAACCTGAGACCGACTTAATCACAATATCATCTATATAAATTTGCATAAATGTCTCAATGAAATCATGAAAAATAGAATTCATTGCCCTTTGATAGGTGGCTCCAGCATTCTTTAAACCAAAGGGCATGACTACCCACTCATATGTTCCTATTGCCCCTGGACAACGAAAAGTTGTCTTTGGAACATCTTCTTCAGCAATAAAAATCTGGTTATAGCCAGAGTATCCATCAAGCATACTCAAATACTCATGGCCTGCTGCAGAATCTATAAGCATTTCTGCTACTGGCATAGGATATTCATCCTTAGGGGTAGCTGAGTTTAAATCTCTAAAGTCAATGCATACCCTAAGCTTGCCATTTTTCTTAATCACAGGAACAATGTTAGCAATCCATTCGACATACCTTGTTGTACGGATGAATTTGCATTTTAGAAGTCTTTCGACTTCTTCTTTAATTTTCGACAGGATCTCTGGTGCGAAGCGTCTGGGAGTTTGCTTTATTGGCTTTTTTCCCTCCATTATTGGCAACTTCAATTCGACCAAGTTCCTATCTAAACCAGGCATTTCGTCATAATCCCATGCGAAGCAGTCTTTAAACTCATTCAACAATTGGATTACTTCGACTCTGAACTGAGGATCCATCTTGGCACTGATGTAAGTTGGCCTTTTTTCTGCCCCCAGTCCTAAATTAATTTCTTCTAAGGGATCCTGTGCCACCATTTTCATATTTGTTGGGGCTGGATCTTTTTCAAACCCCAGGGGTTCGTCATCATAAATGGCGTCAAGCCTTTGATTTTGCCATTCGCCATTAAAGCTTTCTTCAATACTTTATTTTGCACATTGTTCCCCAACCTTCTCTTGAGGATGTTGTTCTTTGACAATTTGTTGAGAATGTTGTCCTTCAACAGTTTGTGCGTTGGCTTTAACATCCATATATTTTACTTTGGCCTCAAGAGCCGCTTTGAGTTTGTTTTCGGCTATATAAGCCGTAATCCTTTTCATTGTTGATGCTTTAGTCATTTTCACTAAATTCACTTCCCCACCCAGTTGGATTGACATGAGTGGTTCCCCAAGCATAATTCGTCTCTCCAATTATCTCTTTGTCCCACTGGAATCCATGCGTAGGGTGGAGATACATGGAACAATATGCATTGTCAGAGGCTGTCAAGTCGAACCCAGCAGGGTTGCAAGGTGCTATGTGGGCCAAGTTTTTGTCGAAATTACGACTATTAACGTTGTTTACATCAGCCATGAAGTAACTTTGGTCTGCCTCTATGTTCTCGACGATCCCATCTGGCCTCCAAATTGCTATCCTCTAATGCATGGATGAAGGTACAACCCCAATCCCATGGATCCACTCTCTTCCTAGCAACAGATTGTAGTTTGCTCTTGATGTTATAACCACAAACATTGTAGGTCTGGTAATGGTTCCCACAATAAGGTTCAACTTTATCACCCCCAATGTCGTTCCTACCTTACCTTCATAGTTAGACAACACCATGTTGTGAGGTTTGGTGTCTGAGTCATCTTTGCCAATCTTCTTTATCATATAATGAGGGATTAGATTGACAACTGCTCCTCCGTCTATCAAGATTTTGTTTACACCCACATTCTCTACTTTCCCTTTTATAAACAAAGGTTTCAAATGGGCCTTCATTGCATCGTCTGGCTTTTCAAAGAACGCATTCTTCTCTTCGACACAACCATTATTCATTACATAGTAACACACAGGCTTAAGCCTTATGCTGTCATCTGCCATATCATCCTCTTCGTCCTCCACTTCCATTGTTCTGTCATAATCTCTAGGCAATACTGAGACCACATTGCATGTTGCGTCGAAGGACGTTTCAGAATCTGACTTGAAGTCATCAATCACTTCTTCGTCTTCTGTCATTTTTTTGTTAGTCTTTGATATTTCTGTTATGTTGCTAGATTTGTTTTTCTGAGAAGGCTCTTCTTTTGGAAGAGATTCTCCTTTGCTTATTTCCTGCATAAACTTACTTGATTCGACTTTATTCTTACCATCCCTGTTCTGTTCTGCAGTTTCTTTTTCGGCTCTCTTTTGCCTTTGAAATCTCCTCCATTGTGACCTCGACATGGGGTTCTTCCCCTTGTAATTTTCAGAGACGTATTTTTGCTTTGGTTTTTCTACTTCCTTCTTTGCTTCTATCGAAGCACCTCTAGTTACTTCAAAACTTTTCCACCTTTTTTGACCTTGGGCATTCCTTATAGGCTGGACCCACTTGTCATCATTTGCCTTGTTGGATGGCTTATAGGTATTATAACACCTTTCTCCCATTCTTTGGTTATGATGCTCCCTTTTTCTTGGATCAAACCTCTCATTTCTGACTGGTGGGACTGCTCCCCAGTTCCCTCTCTTTTTGGCCTTCTCTACTGCTTCCAGATTGTTGGCTGCTTTTATGTCGAATACAACATTACACCTTGGACAAAGCATGACCTCTGCATTCTTTTTCTGGCATCTTTGGATGAATTCCACCAAACTTTCGTCTTCTTTTGGATAAACAAACTTCTGATGTTCCTCTTGATGATTCTTTTTATTGGTATCTGGTTGTGTTTTCTGAGTGACTTCCACCATATGAATGTCTGCCTTCTGATCACTTGTAATCTTTAGTTTGTTCATCTTTTCGAATAACATCATCTCCTCAGGGATATTTCCTTTTAACTGATCCAAACTGCTTTTTGGGCGTAAGCCTTTGTGGATGTACTTACAACATTGTGCAACTGACTTTTCTTTTGGATCTTCCATTATTCTGTGCAGAATTCCATAAGGGGTGGGCTGCACGCAACTTTCAGCAGGATCTTCTTTAATTCTGGGAATGCTTTTATTCACTGGTTCGACAGTGTGGGCATTGTCAGCAATTCCTATTTCCTCAATTTTGTCATGACTAAGGCCTTCAGTGGCCTCTTTTTTGGTAATGATGACCTTGTTATCTGTTTCCTCGTCAACATCTCTGAAGAAATCTCCCCATCCTGTGGGTTTGATTTCATTGATGTCAGTTTTAGAGCTTGGTGGTGCAGAATACTTCACCATGAAGTCAAACTTTCCACTGGGCTCTCCTAGAGTGTCCCAGACCACTCCATGCTCAATACCTTTGTTGTTATTCTTCTTGTCGACGCCTTCACTAGCTTTGACTGTGTTCCCTCCGTCGAAGCCTTCAGTAGCTTTAATTATGTTCTCTTTGTCGAAGCCTTCAGTAGCTTTGACTTCTTCCTGGCTGTCGAAACTATCAGTAGTTTCTTCTGTGTTGGTGTAATAATTTATTTCTTTAGTGTCAAGATCCTCAGCAACCTTGATTATGGCTGGTTTTGCCACAGAGTCTTCAGATATTACATCCTCAGCCTGATCAGTGAGATCATCAACACCTTCTACCATCTTTACATGGGTGTCGAAGCCCTCAGCAACCTCTATCACGGTGAAGTTGGTGTCGAAGCCCTCAGTAGCTTCTATCATTTCAAAACTTCCTTCAAACATTACCTCCATTTCGACCACATTCACCATCTCTGGTTCAGCATAGTTGGCCTCCACAACCTGCATGGGATTATAGTCGATCCTCATCTGTTGCTTATCTTTGTCTCCAAATTTCAGCCTTCCGTTCTGAATTTCATTCTGGACAAGATCCCTGAAAAGGTAACATTGAGAAGTTTTATGACCCAAGAAATTATGGTATTTGCAAAAACCTCTCTTTTTCTGTTGGTCTACAGGAGGCTCTTTAGTGCCTGCTGGTTTTATCAATTGACCATCCTTAACTAATAAGTCGAAAATTTCATCACACTTGGTGATGTCGAATGTGTAAGTTCTTTTAGGGAACCTATCATTCCTTTCAATTTCGACTGGATTTTTTCCATTCGACGGAGCTAAAACTTTACACGAATACGGAGGGCCTTGTTTTAATTCTGCCATATCAATTTCTTGTTCGTCGAAAATGACGGATTCGTTTTCGTCATAATCTTCGTCTTGACATATCCCTACATAGGCCACTCTTTCCTTTTTATTTTTATTTGATCTAAATTTCTCAGTTTTCAGCCTTTCTATTTGTCTTACTCTATCTGCTAGTTGTGTCATGTCTCTTAAATACTGGGTGTCTAATTTTTTCCTTATGGAATAATCCAGACCCCTTGCGGCCATTTCGACCAATTCTTGTTCTGGCACTTGTGTAAAACATCTAGCCTTCAATAATCTAAACCTGTTTAGATAGTCATCTATAGGTTCAGAGAATTTTCTTTTGACACTTGCTAATTCTTTCAAACTTATCTTAGTTTGCCCCATATAGAATTGTTCATGGAACAATCTTTCTAATTGGGTCCATGTAAATATCGAAGTCGCAGGCAAGGAAGTAAACCAAGTGAAAGCATTTTTTGTCAAAGAACTTGGAAAATATTTCATTCTTAAGTTCTCATTATTAGCTATTTCTCCTGCTTCGATCAAATAACGTGTTATGTGCTCTATGGTGGATTCACTAGTATCCCCTGAAAATTTGGTGAATTTAGGGACTTTCCACCTTGGTGGTAATTCTTGTTGCAAAACGTATTCAGACAAAGGGGAAGTATAACTAGGCCTTTGTAATCCTACGTTCACCCCATTTTGCGCCATTATTATTTCGACCATGGTTGCAATGTTATTTTCGACAGGCAAATTGTTACAACGCATTTTCTGCTGCAATATTTCATCAGCGTTTTGGTCTCTTTGAACTATTATTCTCCTAGGTTCACGTCGAACGGGATTTTCCATACAAGGTTGTTCGACTACTACCTCTTGGCCCCTAGGATTTTCCTGAGGATATCCTAATGGCCTTTGGTTTATGGTAAGCTCTTCTTCGACAGGCCTATTAGCAGGATTTTGATTTATTTGTATTCTTTGTTGCGTTTGAGGGACTCCAAAAAAACTAGCAATACGTGCCATTTGTTCTGCCAATATCTGGTTTGTTTGGGTAGTGTTTTGTATTAAAGGGTTGAACACTTCCCCCATTTGTTGTGTCAATGCATGTACCATATCATGGTTACTTTCATCCATCTGTTGACGAATTACTTGCGCAGAATGGTTCGTAATAGTTGGCATTTGGAATCCTGGTGGAATCTGATTTAATCTACTCCCATTTCCACCATATCCTGACCCTTGTAATGGTGAAGACATTTGAACCATAACATCAGAAAATAATGGTGATGAATTATGTAAATTTGCCATCATTGAAGTTGGCATTCCGTATGGTTGTTCTCTACCAAACAGGGGCATAGAATAATTAGAGAATGGCCTAACGTTATTTCCTCCAGGAGGAGGTGTTCCCATATGTATTTGGTGCCCTATTGTGGAAGAAACAGACGCATTTTGGGATCCTGAAACCGCTGGTATTGAATCTGCTGATGAAGGCACAATCTGTTCTAAAACAGGGCCAGAACCTGCACCTCCTTGTGACAACGGGATAGGATTGGACACTGGAATGGTTTCGTTAGGATTGTTTGAAGTATTTGGCAGATTTGCCATCTTTCTTCCTCTTGTTCTCTTTGGTCTTTCTACGTCGGTTACGGCTAATTTACCGCTTCTAAGAATCATACAACGCAGTAAGAAACTTTCTAACTAAGAGGATTTGTATTTATAATTGCACCAGTCCCACTGGGCGTGCCAATTTGTTTGCTGTGATTTCTGACGAACAACCTCTGGTTAACCAATCTTTTACAGGACTGGGTTACTTGCAGGACCAACCAAACAAGTCATAGGACACATGTGCAATTTTGTTGTCGAATTACTCTTAGTGTTTGATAATTGTTTGTGGTTTATTTTGTCAATGATTTTAAAAACTTGAGTGTTTGAATGTAAAAGTAAAGTAAATTAAAAGTTGAACAAAAGTAAAGAAAAATGGCAAAAAGAGTATAAATTTTGCAGGAAAGTAAAGAGACTGGAAGTAAAATAATTTGACGAAAAAGACTTGTAATTTAAATAACTTAAATAAAGTTGGTGTTCAACACATACATTTCTCCAGATATCAAACTCATTTCTCTTACACTGGGTACTTAGAGTATTTTACAGGATTATTGTACAAGTTTTTCACACACAGGATTCTACAATAACTACCCCATTTATATACAAATAAAATAACTGCCTAAAACGGAAAAATCCTAACTAATTGACACTTGTCAATCTGCATGCATTCTTCTTTTCCTGAAGCTTCCACGCGTCCAACTGCCAAATGTTGTAACTTTTAAATTTGAATTCTTCCTCTTTGTGATGAAACGTTGCGTCTCTTCGTTTTGTCGAATTGTCGAAGAGAACAAAACTCTTCAAACTTTACAAGATAATGCTTTTGTCGAAAACTCTTCCAACCTATCTTCTGTCGAAGTGTCGAAAAACATACCAATTCTTCAAATTCTGTCAAATGCTGAACTATAATAAAAGATCTTCAAACTTTGTTTGCTGAAACATTCTTTGTATTCCTGTCGAAGTATTTGAGCATCTGGTCTTGTCGAAAATATCAAAACTTCTGAACATCTTTATTTTCTTTCTCCTTTATCTGGTGACCATTTCTTTAGTAAAAACATGATTTTACATCTCAACTCAAGGTGTCGAAATTATATGCCTACAAATATATAAAATGTAGGGCTGACCCACACAATTTCGAGATCCCGTACAAATTTTAAAGTTGAATTCGTTATATTAGTTCTTTGATAAAAGATTGAAAAATAATAATATAAGTTCATTGTTCATTTTATATTTTACATCCATTTTTTTTTTAGAATTATTATAAACTTATAGTCGAAGAGTATTCTTTTTAGCTAATGTCATGTAGTTATATGTATCAATAATTAGTAATAATAATAATTAAACTAAGATTTAGATTAAACATTTTCACCATAATTCAATTAAACTAGATTGATGTTACTCTATAGTGTATAATATATCATATGTCAACAAAGAGATAAGTTTAAGTAAAAACCAAAATGTATTGCAAAAGAATATATGATTTCTTATATCTATTGCAAAAGAAATCATATATCTCTTTATTGTCATAAAATTTTGATATTATTTATTTTAATAAAATATTCATGTCCAAAATATACATTTTTTATATATTATTATTTATTGTATTATTATGGACTTCCATTTATTATTATTTACTAAAAAATCATATTCTATATTTTTGTATTGTTAAGGATTTTTCGATATTATTATTTAGAATTTAGAATTTTTTGTTTTTGCTTGTTCTACTATTGGGACCTTTTTTAAAAAATAATTATTAATTTATCACATTTATTTTCACTTGATTAAAAATATTGAAGATTGTGAGATTATTATCTATATTTTAATTTGGTTATTTATTTATTTGTGAGTTATAAAGTTTTTGTTTTTGCAAATTCTACTACTGTGAACATTTTAAATGAAATACATTATTGAATTATCATCTATATTTTCATTTCATTAAAAAAAATATAAGAAAATAATATTTCATTTGATTTATCACCTATATTGGATTAAAAATATTGAAAAAATGTGAAAGTATCATCTATATTTTAATTTGATTGACTTATTTATTTACAATTTTAATTATTTTTTTACTTCTGACTTTTAAATAAATTCGACTATTATTGTTATATTTTAATAATTGTGACCCCCTCTTGGATATTGATAAACTAGAAAATTTAATCATATTAATTATTTTATTTTTTTCTGATGTGAAGTTATCATTCTTGCAAGTAGCATATAGAAAAATATTTTCATTTCTTGTAAGAATGTTAATTTCATATTGAAAAAAAAAAAATTTTCCAAAATACCTGAGAAGGGCCACATTTGTTAAAATATTATAACAATAGTATAATTTATTAAAAATAGTCACAATGGTAAAATTTGAAAAAAAATAAAGAAATTTTCTAACTTAA
This sequence comes from Lathyrus aphaca, assembly GCA_963966055.1. Taxonomy (NCBI): domain Eukaryota; kingdom Viridiplantae; phylum Streptophyta; class Magnoliopsida; order Fabales; family Fabaceae; genus Lathyrus; species Lathyrus aphaca. The sequence continues at coordinate 474,389,062 of OZ014523.1, forward strand.
AAATAAATAAATAAATCAAATTAAAATATTGGTAATACAATCACATTTTTTTAAATACTTTTAATCGAATAAGAGTCATAAATTAAATGAAAATATTTTTTTCTTATAAAAGAAATATTTTTGGTCAAATAAAAATATAGATGCTAAATCAATAATGTGCTTTTATTTAGATGAACTTGCTAAAATAATAATTTCCTAACTTGAAGACAAATAAATCAGCTAAATTTCCCGCTTCTTAAAAAAGTAATTAAACATGTTGAAAGTTTGTGCAGGACCTTTATTTGGACTGGCAAGGAGAATAGTATTAGAAAACGTCTCATCTCTTGGAATCATGTTTGCGACCCAATGGCAGCTGGTGGACGGAATATCACCTCATTGGTGGAATGAAATAAAGCCACAATTGGTATGGTAAGCTGTTATGGAATATTTGTGAGAAGCAAGATAAGTTGTGGATCCAATGGATTCAAACTTACCATATGAAAATAAGGAGGCTACCAATTACAATCCAAGTCAACAAGCCTCTTGGATTTTGAAAACGATTTTCAAGTTAAGAGATAATAGTCTTGACACTATTACCTGGGGTGAATTCCATAATAATAGTAATTATATTACTCATAGGTTGTATGAAGAATTGAGAGGTCCCAAAGTAAATGTTACTTGGAGGAAAATTTCATTTGTAACCTTGCTCAGTCTAGAGCAAATATTATCCTTTGGATGGCGTGCCAAAGCCGGTTACAAACTAAAGATCAACTGATTAAACATGATATGAATATTGATGATAAATGTGTTTTTTGTGATGAAAAGGAAACCAATAACCACCTCTTTTTTTATTGTGAAAGTACTAAAACAATTTGGTAACATGTGTTGGAGAGCATTGGTATCAAACATATACCTGTTGTTGGAATGAAGAACTAAAGTGGGTTATAGACCAAACCAAGGGTAAAGGTAATAAATCTAAACGGATTAAAATCTCCATATCCGAGATGGTTTATCATACTTGGATGGTTCGAAATAAAATTATTTTCCAAGATGGAAATAAGAATGAACTTAATAGTAAGAAAGTAAAGGAGGGCATCTTTAGTTGTAGTATGGTAGATAAGAAATTAGCGGATTGTTGTAATAGAATGAGATTTAATCCGACTGTGGATTAGTTCTTTGTCTTTTGGTTGTCTGGATCTTAGGATCGTAGTGTATCTCTTATATTATGTGTCACACCCCAAATTTTACCCCTAACTTTTCGCATCATACATTCACTATGTTTGAAAGAAATTCCAAGGTTTATTTTTCAGTTACTTTCAACTCATTTTCTAGTTATTTATAAATTTAATTTTAATTTCTTTTCACTTCCAAGCTTCCATTTTAATTTAATTTCTGTTTATTATTTCTAACTTTTTAATTCATTTTGTGTTTTAATTTTAATTTTTTTATTTCTATTTCTATTTTTTTTAAATTCTATTTTCAAGTTTTTTAAATTTTTATCTCAATTTCTAAATTCTAATTTTTAATTCATTTTCAAAACTATTTCTATTTTTAATTACAACTTTCAATTTTCATTTCAAGTTTCAATTTCAATCTCAATTCTTTCCAAATCCATTCCAAGTCACACCAATCACAAACTCTTTGTCAATTTCCCAAATTCCACTCCGAGTCTTCATTTCATGTTCAAAGTTTCTATCCTAAGTTTATTTCCAATTCAATTTCAATTTCTATTAAAATTCCTATTGCAATTTCTATTTCAAGGTTTCCTTTCCAATTTCTATTTTTAAAATCAATTCCAAAGTCTCAATTTCAAGATCCCATTTTTTATATATAATTCTTAATCCATATTATTTCCAATTCCAAGTTCAATTCAAATTTCATTTCAAGTTTAATTTCTTAGTTTCTAAGTCACTTCCACTTCCAAGTTTTAATTCCAATCCCAATTCAATTTCCAAATTTCTTCTTCAAATTCAATTCAATTTCTAAGTTTTGTTCCAAATATTTTAGTCCAAATTTCATTCATGTTCAAATACAAATTCTCAATTTAAATTCCTTGTCTAAACTTCAATTTTCTATTCAAGCCTCATTTTTTCTCAAATCTCAATTCAATCCTTTTTTCCATTCAGCTTCAATTCCAAATTCCATTTCCTAGTTATTTCCAATTCCTAGTTTAATTCCTAGTTTCACAATTCAATTTCCATTTAATTTCCAAATTCCATTTCTTAGTTATTTTTTAATTCCAAGTTTAATTCCTAGTCCAAAATTGATTCCAAATTCATAAAAATGGTTGTTTCAAATTTAAGTTCTCACATCATTTTCTTTTCCACTTCAATTCCTAATCCAAAATTCATATTGTGTCATTTCAAAAAATAATCTATTCATGCATAGTGATGCTCATTCATATTCAATTTACCTTCAAGTTAAATTTCTTCATTTGTGAGCCATGTTATTCACATTCATTTGCATACAAGGTGTACTCAATGTAAAATCTTTAGTGATACAAGAAATCCCATCTGCTTCTTTTAAAGCATGAAAAAAGATATTACAAGAGTAAGAAGTCCCAAGTCTATATTTGTTCCTACAAGTTCATCATGAATCTAAACCTAAGAAATTGCAAAAATAATAAGAGTCTAATGTTGTGTTTCACACGCTTTGACGAAGGGACGTGGTTCATTATCCATTATGCCTAAGCCTTACGCTCCAAACTTCATTCCAATGTATCAAGCATCAACCTCTTTTGCCATGATCCATGTTATCAACCTACAAATAAACAAGAATCACTAAGTCAACATATTCATACCAATCCAAGCATTGCTTTATTTTCATCTGATTCAATAAAAACATTCATGTTCCAAAACATTCATACAAATCCATCATCATACATTCATCTTATCATTCATGTTCATTACAAGCATAGTCAATTACATAATCATACTCATCATATTCCACAATCCATAACATTTTAGGTCATTCACTCATCATTTTTATCATGTACATAATGTCACAAGGAACACTTCAAAGAGCAGAATTTTACAAGGACAGCATAACAAGAAAATTCAGTGGGACCACAAGTGCTAGCAGACAAAACCTTCAAAACATATAAAAAAATAAAAGGAAAAAACAGCCCACAGCAGGTCTGCAAAATGCAGGGCCTCTGCTCCACTTCCTCCACCACACACAATTCCAGAATTTGTCCCCTATCTCAAAGCATCCTTCACCAACAAGTTTTCAAGGATAAAATTCAAGTTCTAAAAACCCTAATCCACTCCCTATAAAACCAGAACTGTTCACATCAAAAGGGGACACACAAAAAAAAACAAACCGAAAAAATACAACAGCATCACAGAATATCAATAGCCACCACTACCAACCAACATTCACATCACAAAAACTTAGCCATATTGCAGAAGAACAAAGGCTTGAGAAACCAGCCACAAAAACAAGAAAAAACATTAGCCACTGCATCAAAATAACCGAAACTTAAACAACAATCACAGCAATAACAAGGAGTAGGGAAGAAGCTACACAGAAGAGGAATAATAGAAGAAGGAAGCGTACAAGTGAAGCTTACCATCGTGAATTCGTCATCCCGATAACATTCGGGTCGGTAATGTTCTCCTTTTCCTTCACCTCTTTTCAGAATATCATTCATTTTAGCTTGATTCCTCTTATAGTCGTGTTTGTGTTTACGGCTGATTTTCGATTTCGACTAGCTAGTTTCCTTCTTTCTTTCAATTTCATTTCATCCTTCCCCATGCTGCATAACACTCATTGCATCACCCACACCAGCAACCTCATACTGCATACACAAAGCCATGAAAAACTTCAAAAAGTCAGACAGAGAAAACGACACTTAAAAAACTCAGGCAACCATACAAAAAAAAACAGCAACAATAGCTATACCTGCGATCCAAGCAGGTGGTAGCGAATAACCACTTGACTTTCCTGATGGACTTCCACTCGGTGCACTTCCAGAATTCTCAGGTGAAGTAGTTCCCTTTCCTCTATCACCTCCAGAAGACCCAAGCAAAACATTACCAACAGAATTGAACTTCGCTTTAGTAGAAGATTTAGGAATCCCTCCAGATAGATTGTTGTTAGACACGTCTAAAACCTCAAGTTGAGTCAAACCCGTCAAGCTCCCCGGTATGGAACTTTACAAGTTGTTACCACCTAGATACATATTTCTCAAATCAGTTAAATTCCCAAATGCAGGTGAAATGGTTCCATTCAATTTCTGCTTAGCTAAGTTCATAGTAATGATCTTCCCTCCTGAACAAACAATACAACTCCAATCTAGACAAGGGTTGTTCCCTTTCCAAGAGCTAGCCAACTGAAGAGGATGCCCAAAATCAGCAGCATTAACACACAGTAAAAACCATAAGGCAAGAAAACACAAAAAAACTTACAGTGAAACTTTCCTCATTTTTTCGGCTCATAACGGAAAACCCCTTCACACCCTTCTTCAACCTTCGACCAATACACCAAACATCAGTCACCACTCAATCGTCACCTTAACCTCACGTCACCACCACCATCTCAGGCCGTCTCTTTTTTCGTTTCCCGACGTCATGAGGGAGAGCCAGTGAGGAGAAGGAAGAGATTCGAGAGAGTGAGACGGACAAGGGAAGGGGAGTCTTCTTTCCGGATTCGCGAAACGGCGCCATTTTTGGCTTAGTGTTTGTTTTGCCCCTTTTGGCATTAGCATGAATCGGGTCACGGGTTGGACCCGACCCGCTTATCCCCAGCGCCACATGGGCCTCTTTTCTTTGGACCCCCCTTGTTGCAACCAGATCCACTAGCTTTTCTTTTTTTCTTTAGATTTAATTTAGATTTTTTTTTTCTTTTAAAGTTATTTTAAAATTGAAAAACAGAATTTATTTTCCTAAATTTATTTTGGTCTCTTTTTTTTTTCTTTCTAAAGATGATTTAATTAGGGATTTTATTTTCTTAATATAATTTTTAATTCAATATAGTAAATTTTTTTAAATAGAGATGTTAATTCAGTTAAATTTTCTTTTTCTTAAAAAAAATTAATTAAAACATTTTTTTATATTGTGGATTAAAACTTTATTTAATTAAACTTTACTTAGTGTTTATTTTTAATTTCTTTGACAATTTCATTCAATACATCAAAAAAACAAAATATTTTCGTTTAGTTAAGTTTTTCTTAGACTTTAATCTTTAGTTGTTCTTTTGATAGTTCCTCTAATACATTCAAAAAAATCAAAAATATTTTCTCATAATCTTTATATTTATTTTCTTAATCCTCATTTAATCTTAGATTATCTAATTAGGTTCTCTATCTTTTTTTATTAACTCATTTCATTTTAATTTAATTCATAAAAAATCCTAAAAATAATGTCTTGTCTATATTTCCTCTAAGTAGTTAGCTTTAGATCACTTATAGTGAGGGGTGAGCTTGAGTTTATTTTCTCTTTGGTGTGAGTGTGTGTTTAATTTTTCTATCATTTCGGTGGCATGCACGCTATGTTTGTATTTATTTCATTTCGCATCATGACCATATATTTGTTAAGATAAAATTGAAAGCGCACACTTTTGAACTTTAATTTTCAAGATAATAATCCTTGGTTCAACGCCAAGTCGAGTTCATATACACTTCACTCACACACGTATGTCGGTCGTTCTACGATCTCCATCTGCACAGTCTTTACACCTTACAGCTTTCTAACTTAAGCAAATTGACGCACCGCGTTTGTCTTCCACCTCAGCATTCTCGATCCATATATCGAGCCATAACCCAGTTACTAAGCCTTTTACCTTGCATTTCCATTTACTTTATCCAGTTTATTTTTGCAAGTAGCAACCTATGCCTTAGACTTAGGAGCTTACACCTTCATTATTTACTTTCGTCTTTGCTTTTAAATCCAAAAGGGAAAGAACTCCTGCAGTTGACTCAATGTCATAGGAAGTTTAGCCATCCCTAGTTCCTTTTCAACATTAACCATTAGGACTTTTTATTTTACAACTTCTTGTGACTTTCCTAAAGTCACGTGAGTGTTTGCCATAACACTTACCTTCCCCCGCGAACCTTGAGCGTAACCAAGTGTTCGTTAATCCTTAGGAGAACTACGAGTGCTCTGATTCAATACCCGATACGTAGGCATCGATGCGATGTTGTGCGAGCACCATTAGAAATAAAAACCTTAGGTTCCCTTAGTTTTAGCAAGCAATAAATAACAAAACACAAATATCAACAAGAGGTTCCCGTAGGATACTACGGATGCTTAGGATGCTAACACCTTCCCTAGGTATAACCAACCCCCGAACCTAGTTTCTCCTCATTTAGGGTTTTTACGATCTTTTTCCCTTTTCCCTTTGGATTAAATTAAAGTCGGTGGTGAACATAAAAGTTTTGCGATTCAAGCTTAATCAATAGCTTGGTATCCGATTCTCACCGCAACAGAAATGGCGACTTCACTGGGGACTCTATTTTTGAGGGTTAAGCCCACCTTGTATATTTGTATATTTGTTGTTGTATTGCTTGTTATTATTTGGGATTTTTGTTGGGTGTTCCAGGTGTGGTGAGATAAGTCCTAACCCGGACTTGAGTGCAAAATAAGATAGGACGGTGGTATATTCAAGAAGGCTTGTAGGGAGTTGAGTCCCGATCAAGCTGACTTGAGACACCACCACTCAGCGGAGGCCTCCTCGGATGTAGTTTTGTTGATCGAGTTCAGTCGTGAAAGCATTACTATATTCGACCTGAGAGCCGTTAATGTTGAGGACCGTAGAACATTTACCCCCACTTGGCCTTTTAGGGATGTAGTGTGATGACTATGAGGATGCAAATCCAAAATAGTTGATACGCGATACTACACCCGGATGAGACTCTCTTGAGAATATTATTGATTACCAAGTTGAGTTGGGAAGTCGGTAATATCCGAAAGATGGGACAATGATTCTGGGAACTTTTAGAACCCGTTGTGCAGGTACAAATAAAACTCATAGTACATACCTTTTGGGAGGGTTGAACCTTCGACCTCATGCAAGCTTTTAACCTAGGCCTTGTGTGTGTTTGTGTATTCATGCATTCACGCATCATGAAGCATCATTTTTACCAATTTATTCAAGGAACTCAGAAACTCTATCTTTGCAAATATCGTAGGTATCATCATGGACTTTGGAAGAAGAAAGACTGTCAAGTACACATTCAAAACTCCCAAACTTGAAGACCTAAGGAAATTAAGAGATTTGGTTTTGGATCAAGAAGCCTTCATGGAGAAGCATAGGAGACTTTTAGCCTTACTTAAGACTGAGTGGGATGGAAGGTTGCTCTCTGTGATGCTCCAGTTTTATGACCCTCTCTACCATTGTTTTACGTTCCCTGATTACCAATTGGCGCCTACTTTGGAAGAGTATTCATTTCTGGTGGGATCACGTGTTAAGGATGAGTTTCCATTCCCTGTTTTAGAGAAGGACCCTGAAGAAGCAGAGATTGCAAAGGCAACATATTTGAGTGTTCCTGAGGTCAAGGAAAATATGACCTATAAAGGAAAGATTTTTGGATTCCCTACAAAGTTTTTGGTAGAAAAGGCCAAGAATTTTGTTAGTGTGAAGGATATGAAAGCTTTTGAGGCGACCTTTATTCTACTAATATATGGAATGTTACTTTTCCCAAACTTTGAAGACTTTGTAGACCTGAACGCCATCAAAATATTTCTGAAGAAGAACCCGGTCTCTACTTTGCTCGGAGACACTTACCATTCCATCCATCTGAGGAATCTCCATAAGGGAGGGATGATTACTTGTTGTGCATCATTGTTGTACGAGTGGTTTATTTCGCACTTGCCTAAGTCAGCTTCATTTTGGAACCTTAAGGATGGTTTGTGGTAGTCACAAAGGATCATGTCTCTTACCCACTCTGACATTAGTTGGTACAATCGTGTTTATGATGGAGCATTAATTATTGATAGCTGTGGTGATTTTGCTAATGTACCTCTTCTTGGCACTAAGGGAGGAATCAGCTATAATCCGGTTTTGGCTCGCCGCCAACTCGGGTATCCGTTGAAGGACAAACCTAAGAGTGTCGAAGTGGAAGGAATTTTCTTTAAGGATGACGAAGAACCAGAGCTCAAGAAACAGATTATGCAAGCTTGGAAGTACATCCATAGGAAGGGGAGGAGTAGCTTGGGAAAGCCGAATTGTGTTTCTATGGAACCCTATCTCCAATGGGTACGAGATAGGGCCATCAGTCTGAAAATGCCTTACCCTCGCCAGGATCCTATGACCTTCAAGAAACCCATTCTAATCTTTATGGACGATGCAGAGAAGTTGAAGATTGATTTGGAGAAAGAGCTTCGAGAGAAGAACGCATGGAAGAATCGACATCAAATCATCAGTAGTGAGAATGAAGAACTTAGAAGACAGTTGAAGATGAAGGAAGAAGAAGAGCTCTCCAACAAGAAAAGGAAAGCGCAAGAGGATTTATTTTCCTCCAGCACTCAAGGGGACACTTCTTGGAAGTCGATCGTGGATCAACTTATGCTTGAAAGGGCTCAGATGAAGGCACAGATCGAGAAGCTCAACTTGAGGCTTTTAGGAGAATCTCCTTAGGACTTTGTCTTTGTTTTTATTAAACTTTGTTTGGGATTTTTGAAGATGTACTCAAGACTTTGTATCACTTTTTGAATTTAATGAAATCGTATCCTTTTGATTATTATGTTTTCCTTGGTATTTGCAAATTGTTTCTTAAGTTCCTTGAATAAAAATTTAATTTTCGCATTGCACTCATACATTTGGCATTTCATTTGCATTTTTTATATAAAACTCATTCCCGTCATCTGCTCTCCAGCTTTCACACTGAGGCTCTCACGCAAATACTACACTCGAGCTCAAGCCAGAAAGAGGATGGCTGAAAGAGACCTAGAGATGGATAGAGTTAACGAGGAGCTTACTGATATTCGTGGAAATATGGGTCAGATGATGGAAATGTTGCAGGTCATTCGAGCGAAGATGGATACCCAACAGACTGTAGTGTCAGAAATTGTCACTGCAACGACTGAGCCTATGTCATCAGTCACTACCCCTGTGACCTGGCCTCCTTTTGGGCTTCCTCATGGATTCTTCCCTCCTCCTCAAGGTTTTGCTTCTCAAAGTTTTATTCCTTCTTCCCAAGGACTTGCTGCTCAGGGTTTTTTCCATCATTCTCAAGGCCTTGCTTCTCAAAGTGTTATTCCTTCTTCCCAAGGACTTGCTGCTCAGGGTTTTTTCCCTCCTTCTCAAGGCTTTGCTTCTCAAAGTGTTATTCCTTCTTCCCAAGGACTTGCTGCTCAGGGTTTTTTCCCTCCTTCTCAAGGCTTTGCTTCTCAAAGTTTTATCCCTTCTTCCCAAGGACTTGCTGCTCATGGTTTCTTCCCTCCTTCCCAAGGTTTAGCTTCTCAAAGTTTTGCACCTCTTTCTCAGGGTATTGCATTTCCTTCCCAAGGTTTTGTGCCTCCTCCTCAAGGATTTGCTGCTCAACAGACTATTCCTGTGACTAATGAAGAGAACCATGCAGTTGCTAATTTTACACCAGACATTGTGCACACCCGTGCCCAACCATACTTTAATGACCATCAGGTGTATGACGCGCCAGATATGTCTGAAAACGGAGACGAGAAAAATGAGAAAATGCAAGAGAATTTTGATACCCTTGAAAAAAGGTTAAGAGCGATTGAAGGTGACCAGATCTTTGGGGCCGCTGCTAGAGAGATGTGTCTGGTGTCGGGATTGGTAATACCTCCAAAGTTCAAGATACCCACTTTTGATATGTATGAGGGCGCAACTTGTCCTAAGAACCATCTCTTGATGTACTATCAAAGAATGGCTGCGCAGGTGGACAATGATAAATTAATGATCCACTGCTTCCAGGACAGTCTGAAGGGAATCTCCTCCAAATGGTACCTAACGCTAGACCAGTCGAAGATTCGCAGTTTCCAAGACTTGGCAGATGCTTTCATCCAGCAATACAAATACAATATGGACCTTGCTCCCGATAGGAGGCAACTGTTGAGTATGTCACAAAAAGATTCTGAATCATTTAAAGAATATGCTCAGAGGTGGAGAGGGACCGCTTCTCAGGTAGAGCCCCCATTGACTGAAAGAGAATTAGCTGACTGGTTTGTTGACACTGTGCGACCAGAATTCTATGAGAGAATGGTGGGGAGCATAACTGCTAGCTTCTCTGACCTTGTAGCCGTGGGAATCAAAGTTGAACTTGGACTAAAAAGTGGAAAGATGAGTGGTGCATCTGGCAGTTCCAGCACTGGCAGTGGAAATAATGTCAAGAAATTTACCAGTAATTTCCACAAGAAGAAAGAGGGCGAGACGAATGCAATAATGACAAGTCAAAGAAGAAATCCGCTTTGGCAGAGACCTCCACCTATGGCTCAACAGCAGTATGCTCATCCACCACAGTATGCCCAACATCCTTATGTAGCGGCGGTTCAACCGTCATATAATCCACAAGTCCCGATGTATCGGCCAACTCAAGCAGTACCGATGTATCAGCAAGCGGCTCCAGTGATTCCACCTTATCAACCAATGCTCAACAATCCAGGCTATCAACAAGCGCCCAATGCTTCAGCCTACCAGCAGAGGACTCCAGCTCCTCATCCGAATCCCAACTTTCAGAATAGAAGACCAGGAGGAAGGCCTCATAATCCTCGAATCCCTATGACCTATACTGAATTATATCCTTCACTGCTGAAGAAAGGTTTGGTTACTCCAAGGCCTTTGGGTCCTCCACCAAATCCGCTCCCATCAAATTACAACTCAAATGCCCACTGTTTATTCCATGAAGGTGCCCCATGGCACGATTTGGAGGGTTGTTATGCTTTAAAGTACATAGTGAAAGATTTGATGGAGAAGAACATTCTGTCATTTGGGAATACTGGTCCGAATGTCAAAGATAATCCTTTACCCAAGCATGGGTCCATAAATGCCATTGTTGACGAGTCTGACGAAGGTTTGATTTTCAACGCCACAGAGATCAAGACCCCGCTTAGACACTTCCATGCGAATTTAGTAGAAGTGGGTATGTTGAAGAACTGTCATAAGAATTGTGAAGCTTGTGCGAATAACCCAAAGGGATGTGAATTAGTCTTAAAAGATGTTCAAGATTTGATTAATCTGGGTGTTTTACAAGTAAGCGGTCGTGTGAAGAAGAATGAAGTGGCAATGATTGAACCCATTTTCAACTTGCTTGAATCTGATTCTACCTTGGTGCCAGTGTTCAACCTACCTGAGTCCTCAAGAGTTCAACCCATCTTTAATATGCCAGAACCTGTGATGCCCATTTTCAATATACCTGAGCCGAGGTTTGAACAAAAGAGTAACCCTTTCCTTTATGAAGACACTAAAGCAGTTCCATGGAAGTATGATACAGGGAAAGTTCATCAGAAGATTGATAAAGCTAGTCAGAAAGAGAGTTCAAAAGTGGCAAGTGCTGACATAGCAGGTGCAAGTCGTTTAACTCGTAGTGGTCGTGTTTATACTCAGCAAGCCAATACGGTTCCGCCTAAAGAAGTAATTCCTACTGTTACCAACAAGGATAAAGAGTTGGTCTTGGAAGAAGAGGATGCAGAATTTCTCAGAATCATTAAGAAGAGTGATTATAAGGTTATTGATCAGCTACATCAAACACCCTCCAAAATATCTATCCTATCACTTCTTATGCATTCACCGGCCCATCGGAGTGCTCTCCAGAAATTACTAGCCCAAGCCCATGTTACACATGATATAACTGTGAATCAGTTTGATGGAGTCATTGCCAATATCACTGCATGTAACAATCTCAGCTTCAGTATGGAGGATCTTCCAAAAGATGGCTTGGACCATAACCGTGCTCTCCACATATCTGTAAAATGTCAAGAGGATACTTTAGCAAGAGTTCTTATGGATACAGGATCTTCATTGAATGTTTTTCCGAAAAGAACGCTTGCCAAGTTATCTTATCAAGGGGCAGAGATGAGGCCCAGTGCACTGATTGTGAAAGCTTTTGATGGGTCAAGGAGGACTGTTATTGGAGAAGTAGACCTACCGATCTTGATTGGGCCACAGGTGTTCAAAATCACTTTCCAGATTATGGACATTAACCCTAATTACAGTTGCTTGCTGGGAAGACCTTGGATCCATGCCGCTAGGGCAGTCACTTCTACCCTACATCAGAAGATGAAGTTTGTGGTCGATAATAAGCTGGTAACCGTGTCTGGGGAAGAAGATCTCATGGTTAGCAACCTTTCATCCTTTAGCTATATTGAGGCTGATGAAGATGCTTTGGAAACTTCTTTCCAAGCTCTTGAGATAGCCAATGCTGTCCTTTTGGAAATAGAGGAACCAAAAGGGAATGGTATCCCATCTTTTGCATCGCTGAAGAGTACCATTTCCACCATTGAAGAAAGAAGCTATGAAGGTTGGGGTGATGTCATTGAAGTCAAACAGAAGCTAGATCATTGCGGGTTGGGTTACAAACCAACTCGTGTGAAGGAAGGAGCGTCAACCTCCGTTAAAGGACGTCCAAAGACCATTCAAGAAGTGTTTTCCAGTGCTGGTTATCAGGTCAATGCAATTGATGGAGGTTCTGAAGATGAAAATGTGAATCATTTGGTGTATCAGTGTGAAGAAGCCTTGGGAAATTGGGAGGCAGTCGAGATCCCAGAGTTTTTTCCATTGTCAAAGTAATTTATTGTTTTTTTTAAGTGTTTTCAAAGTTCCCTAGCTCTGCCCAAGGCTATGGGAGTATTTTGTAGGGCCCCTTCTCATTTTCAAAAGTTATTATCAATGAAGGCATTTTGTTAAACTCTTATTTTGATCATTTACTGTTTTCTCTCTCTCTCTCTCTCTCTCTCTCTCTCTCTCTCTCTCTTTTCACTTTTAAAAAAGAAAAAGAAAATGGCAATCTTTCAAAACCAATAAAAAGCTTTTTCTCTTGCATTTCTCTATTTTCCACTTTTAATAAAAGCAAATCATTCTCATATGCAGAATAAGTGAAAACCCTGTTGAATCCAATGACTCCATATTCTCTCCTAACTTTGATTCGCCCATCTACCAAGCGGAAGATGAAAGTGAGGAAGATTGTGACATTCCCGAAGAACTGGCAAGATTAGTTGAGTATGAGCACACAAATCTTCAGCCACATAAGGAGCAGGTAGAGACCATCAATCTTGGCACTGATGAAGATAAGAAGGAAGTCAAGATTGGTACAACACTTGGGGCAGACGTTAGAGAAAGATTGGTCAAGCTTCTCAAAGAATATGCAGATGTATTGCATGGTCGTATCAAGATATGCCCGGTTTAGACACAGACATAGTGGTCCACAAGTTACCTCTTCGACCGGATTGTCCTCCCGTAAAGCAAAAGCTTCGAAGAACAAGACCAGACATGGCTCTGAAGATTCGAGAAGAGGTCAAAAGGCAATTTGATGCTGGATTCCTCGCAGTTGCGAAGTACCCTGAGTGGGTAGCTAACATCGTGCCAGTCCCCAAAAAGGATGGCAAGGTTAGGATGTGCGTGGACTATAGAGATTTGAACAAAGCCAGTCCCAAGGACGATTTCCCTCTTCCGCACATTGATACTTTGGTTGACAACACTGCTAAGTTCGCTGTTTTCTCCTTCATGGACGAATTTTCAGGATATAACCAAATCAAGATGGATCCTGATGATATAGAAAAGACCATTTTTATTACACCGTGGGGCACTTATTGTTACAAAGTTATGCCATTCGGTCTTAGAAATGCAGGAGCCACTTATCAAAGGGCAATGGTCACCCTTTTCCATGATATGATGCATAAAGAAATAGAAGTTTATGTGGATGATATGATTGCCAAATCACAGAGTGAGGAGGATCATTTGGATCATCTCTTGAAGTTATTTGAGCGTCTCAGAAAGTTCCAACTGCGTCTGAATCCAGCTAAGTGTACTTTTGGTGTCCGATCAGGAAAGTTACTTGGTTTTATTGTTAGTCAGCAAGGAATTGAAGTAGATCCAGATAAGGTCAGAGCAATTCAAGAGATGCCAGCTCCCAAAACAGAAAAGCAAGTCAGGGGTTTCCTCGGAAGATTGAACTACATCTCCAGATTCATCTCCAACATGACTGCTACATGTGAGCCTTTATTCAAGTTGCTCCGAAAGGATCAAGCAATTGAGTGGAATTCTGATTGTCAACAGGCATTTGAGAAGATTAAGGGTTATCTACAGGAACCTCCCATCTTGATCCCACCTACTCCAGGGAAGCCTCTCTTCATGTACCTAACTGTACTTGAGGGTTCTATGGTTTGCGTTTTAGGCCAACGGGACGAAACTGGTCGTAAGGAGCATGCCATTTATTACTTTAGCAAGAAGTTCACAGATTGCGAAAGCAGATATTCTCTTTTAGAGAGGACTTGTTGTGCTTTGGCGTGGGCGGACAGACGCCTCAGGCAGTACATGATTTGTCACACTACTTTGTTGATCTCGAAAATGGATCCAATCAAGTACATTTTTGAGAAGCCTGCCTTGACAGGAAGATTTGCCCGTTGGCACATGTTGTTATCCGAATATGATATCCAGTATATAACCCAGAAGTCTATTAAAGGTAGTGTTTTATCTGAATACCTTGCTGATCATCCTGTCGAAGATTATGAACCTTTGAAATTCGATTTCCCGGACGAGGACATTATGTTGATAAAGGATTGTGAAGTTCCAGGTCCAGATGAAGGTCCTGAGCCAGGTTCTCGTTGGAAGATGATGTTTGATGGTTCCTCTAACTACATGGGGCATGGTGTAGGAGTTGTTTTGATGAATCCTGATGGTGGTTATACTCCTTTCACAGCCAGATTATGTTTTGAATGTACAAACAACATCGCAGAGTATGAAGCATGTGTTTTGGGTATCGAAGCTGCAATTGATACCAGAATCAAGATTCTTGATATATATGGAGACTCAGCTTTGGTAATATACCAAGTCAAAGGTGAATGGGAGACCCGTGATGAGAAGTTGATCCCATACCGTGCCCACATTGTGGAATTGATCAAATACTTCGATGAAGTCACTTTTCATCATGTTCCAAGGGCAGAGAATCAAATAGAAGACGCCTTGGCTATGTTGACCTCTATGTTTCAAGTCAGATTTCTTAATGAAGCTCCACTCATTACAATCGAGCGGAGAACTGCACCCGCCTACTGTCTACATGTCGAAGAAGGAACTGATGAGAAACCGTGGTTCTATGACATCAATAACTACTTGCAAAATCAGGAGTACCCAGCGGATGCAACAACTCTAGACAAGAAGACTTTAAGAAGATTGGCGTCCAAGTTTTTCCTCAGCAACAATGTGCTTTACAAGAGAAATCATGATATGGTTCTGCTCAGATGTGTGGACAAGCGCGAAGCAGACTTATTGATCAGGGAAATCCATGAAGGATCATTTGGAACACATGCCAATGGACATGCCATGTCCAGAAAGATTTTGAGAGCTGGATACTTCTGGTTGACCATGGAATCAGATTGTTTCAAGTATGCCAGGAAGTGTCATAAATGCCAGATTTATGCCGACAAGGTGCACGTACCTCCAACACTTTTGAATGTTCTGTCATCGCCTTGGCCTTTCTCAATGTGGGGCATTGACATGATAGGGGCAATTGAGCCTAAAGCTTCCAATGGTCATCGGTTTATCTTGGTCGCAATCGATTACTTCACCAAATGGGTAGAAGCAGCTTCCTATGCTAATGTGACAAAGCAAGTGGTTGCCCGTTTCATCAAGAACCAAATTATCTGCCGTTATGGGATCCCAAGCCGAATCATCACAGATAATGGGACCAATTTGAACAACAAAACAATGAAAGAGCTGTGTGAGACATTCAAGATTGAACATCATAACTCTTCTCCGTATTGTCCGAAGATGAATGGAGCTGTTGAAGCTGCAAACAAGAACATCAAAAAGATTCTGCAGAAGATGGTAAAAACTTACAAAGATTGGCACGAGATGTTACCGTATGCTTTACACGGATACATAACATCAGTTCGCACTTCAATAGGGGCAACCCCTTTCTCTCTGGTGTATGGGATGAATGCAGTTCTCCCTATTGAAGTAGAGATACCATCTTTGAGAATCTTGATGGAAACCAAACTGGAGGAAGCTGAGTGGGTCCAGAATAGGTTTGACCAACTGAACCTCATTGATGAGAAGAGAATGACCGCCATGTGCCATGGCCAGTTGTACCAAAAGCGCATCAAGAGAGCATTTGACAAGAAAGTCCGTCTCCGAGAATTTAAAGAAGGAGATCTTGTACTCAAGAAAATCTTGCCAGTCCACAAAGACACGCGTGGAAAATGGAGTCCTAACTTTGAAGGTCCATATGTTGTGAAGGTGGCATTCTCCGGAGGTTCCTTAATCCTTACAACTATGGATGGTGAATAGCTGAAGCACCCGGTGAATTCTGATGCAGTCAAAAAATATTATGCCTAAATAAAACCCGATAGGTTGAAAACCAGAAATGGCGACCTATGCAAAAATGGGTATCCCGGTGGATCAAAACCTATGAAGGAGATCCAGGAAAAAGTTAGGGATAAAAATGAAAATAAGAGCTCGCTAAGTTGAAAACCCGAAAGGGCGGCTTAGGCAAAAAAGAGCGTCCCGATGGATTGAAAACCCGAAAGGGCGATCCAGGCAAAAGTTAGGGACAAAGGCATTTGACTGTGTCAGATGGTGTTTGCCATTACTGAAGAATCATAATGGAAGACCAATCCAATTGCTCTTGTCAGAAGCAAGGTGTCGGACAGCCTTAGTTATTAGGGATTGTAGTGGTCATTGGATTCAATGTAGACCTTTCCCCATTGCCATTTTCAAATTGTAATTTCCCATGGAGTTTTTGCCATTGGCAAGATACCATTCTTGAATAAAATACAAACTTTGCCTATGAATTTTGTTGTTCAGCTTCTTATTTTCTTTTGTTATGCAAAATGCCATCACTTGATTACAATTTAACTCTGAAAATGACAAGTTTTTAAGGAAATGTTTTTTGAAAACATGCTGAAAAACTTTCAAGTTTCTTTGACTTTGTGAAAATTGGAAAAACCTTTTGTCTCCCCAAGAAGTCCTGGTTTGCAACAATACTTTTATACTATTATTACAGAAATCCCCATAGAAGTTCAAAACTTATAACACTCTTGGATGGATCCTTGGACCAAGCATGATTTCCAAGTTCGAAGACATCTCCCCAGTGTTTTTCATATTGCTCATCTAAGTATTGGTGTTGAGAGCCTACTCCCTATTTGAGTCTTGTCAAAACTCTTTGTCTCTTTAGAGTCAACATTTGCATATCATGATCATTCGCATCATGCTCAATCATGCGCATTTGACTTTAGCATTTGTCTTTCCCCGGTTGTCGTCTGTCTAACTCCAAGTCCATATATCATTAGTGTTCAATTTGAGAATTCATTGTTGTTGGTACCCGAAGTTTGGTTTACCATTGTTTTTGTCCCCAGTAATTGCTGGTGTCCCCCGTGGAATTCTAATTGTGGTTGGTATTTGTCTTTATGACCACCAATATCTCTTTGAAGTCTAATTGTCATTGGTACAAATCTTTTAAGCAGGTCCTGAAACCTTTTGCTTAAAATCCAAGTCCATTTGATTTTGGCACATACTTGTACCTTTCTCCTGATGGTTCCTGAAGGAATTTCCAGAGGTTGGATATTTTATCTTATTTGAAAACTCCAACATATTTTGTTGTTACTTCTTTGTGTTAGCCGGTCGCCTAGAGCCGTTGATCTATCTTTGGGTGATTTGCATTCTATCCCCTATGCTAGTTGTCACTCCCGATAAATGGGAATGGCCCAAATAAAGGTACAGACGCGAACGGTCGGCGAAAGAAATGAGAACACACAGCAGTGAACTCACTGGAAAAGAAAAGAGTCGCCAGCGAGGCATTTTTATCCCGGAGGAAAGGCAATGCTGCATAGACCTAGAAAGATATGGATAAGACGGTTGCGAACCAGAGAGACTGAGAAAGGGGGTTGGTTACAACCTGGGAAGGTATTAGCACCCAGATTGTCCGCCGTACTCGACGGGATCCACGCTTAAAATATTTATGCTTTAAAGGGGTAGTGTCAGTGCAATTTATGTATAAAATAGCTGGAAAAAGATGTACAGGTGTCAGTGTAAAGGAAGTGTAAAGTGTGATATGTATAGTGTCAGTGTAAGGACAGGAGTATGAAGCTCAAGACTATGAGGCTTAAAGAATGAAGCTGGAAAGAGGGGGAATATACAGAGACTTTTGTTCGATAACTGTTAAGTTATGCCTACGTATCCTCTCGTGCAATGAGGAAGTCAGAACACCGTAGTTCGACCCAAAGAGACTGAAAGATGAATTGACTTGTGAACTGCTTACTTGCCTATGCTCAAGTGTATGACCTGTCTGGCTCAGGTGCAAACTGTCTTGCATTAGACGGAAGAAGCGAGTTCTCGTTTATGAGTGAATGAGATGAGAAAAGAATCCCGAAGGAGACGATTATTGTTTGTTTTTGAGTTTTCAATCTTTTATTGCTTTTGGATGTTTGTCATAAGTTAATGAGCTTAAGCCTAAACCAATGGGTTAGTAAACTCATCACATCTTCCCTCTGATTAGGGGTAATGAGAATGCCTTAAGTGTGAAGTCAGCTTCTCACACTTAATCACCTTTGATGCAGGATTAAGATCATTAACCTACTTGTGATTATTTAGATGTTTTTGGTGTTTTTGTTTAGTGTTGAGTAATGAGGTTAAGCCATAATCAAGGATTAAACATACTCATTACACTATCCTAATAGAAGGATAATAGATGAGAATGTTTAAGCTGAGGAAAGCTCCTCAACTTAATCCATGATTAGGGATTAAACTCATGACAAAACAAAGCCTTTGTTAAGTGGATTTTATTTAATGATATGATGAAGAAGTGAGTTATATGGTTTGTAAGACAACTTGAAGGGAACTTGTCCATTAACACTAGGGTTAGTCCTTCTTAACCAATTAAGGAAGAATTAGAACCCTAATGCAAGGCCCAAGTTACAAGCTTGATGTCTTAATGGTTATTAAGTGGATTGATTAAAGGAATTAAACACATTAAAGGTTTAACACTTAGGATTAAAGTTATACACTCCATCCTAATAGAAGGATGCAGGCATAAGCTTAATCACAAAGCCTTAAAGCCTTTAGGGTTTAGTCCCTAATTATGAGATGAGAAGAGAAGACTCAATGAGACACAAAGGTAAAAACTAAGTGGGGGACTAATCACAACCCTAATCATTGTCATACTTGGTTGTTCCTAAGGTTTGTGAAGTTTACAAGAGACATCTTCAGAGGAACCACCAGGAAGCAGATGAAAGGAGCAAAGAGAAGCAAAGTAACTTGCTTCACTTAAGAAGACAAGTCACTTGAAGAAAGAAAGTAAGATGAAGAAGAATGAGCAAGCTCAATCTCAAGCACAAGACAAAATGTAGCAATGATGCATAAGAGATATGAAAAGAGTTTGTGAGAAGTGAAGGCAAATTCACTTCTCAAAGTTACTTACCACCTGAAAAGTTAGTGAATGGAATGCAATGCAATGCAAAATGAGATGAAATGACATGATGCAAATCAAAACCAGAAGCATGTGTGTGATGATAATGATGCTATGAGATGATGCAAACATGAGGCAAGGCATGAGAATGATCATATGAACATATGGATGCAAGAGAAGCATGCTTAGAAACATGAACATACATGAAAAGTTATGAAATGCAAGTGACATACAACATGGCAAATGCAAGAAGCAATGATCAAACATGATTCTAATATGTCCTAAGATGTAATATGAATCAAATGGATGCATAGAATGTCATGGCAAGTCATGGTATGAATGCAAATGCAAGATGAATGCACATGGAAGCCCAAATTAGGGTTTATGATCAAAGCAACAAACAAAAACCAAAATCAGAAGCTAACATCAATATAAAAAATTGAAAATGCACTCAAAGGATCCCTAATCCTATACTAACTCACTGCCCAAAGGAGAGGTTCCAACTCTTAACCTAATTAGGGTTATGAATTTCCTAAGATTTCTAGGGTTTTAGGGCTCCTTAACAAGAAAATTGCCAAACAAATGGAAAATGAAAGATCAAATCATGGCCATTTAATCTCACAAACTACATGCTAAACACAATTCAATGCAAAAAGAATCAAGGTCCAACTCTCAATGGTTAGGCAGAAATGATTTTTGGAAGTTTGGATCAAAATAATGCATTAAAATGATTTTAATTCCATGAAAAATTCTCAAAATGCATCAAGATCAAAAAAGAAATTTGGTTTGAGGGTTGGACAATGTTTCTAAATGTTTTTAAATGTTTCATGAATTTTTTGGTGATTTTTAAATACCTAAAAGTATTTTTAATTAATTAATTCTCATTAATTAATTAAAAAGAAACTTTTAAATATTTAAAAATACTTTTTTAATGCTAAAAATAAAAATAAAAATATTTTTGTGTTCTGAAATTAAATAATAACTTGTATAAAAAATTTCAGAATTTTTAAAGTATTTTTGCTATTTTTAATAAATTGGAGAAATTAAGTATGAAATAAATAAAATAAAATTGAAATTAAATGGAAAAAGAAAAAGTCAGCCAATCTAATGGCTGAGATTCAAACTCAGGGACGCGGGAGCTGACCACGCGCGCAAACGAACGGACCAAATTCAAACTGGCTTAATTACACTTAACCCTAATTAAACAAACCCTAATTACTTTCAGACGACCGGAACACTGTTCCGGTCGTCTTCTCCGGCTAGGTCAATTCTCAATCTCCCCCAATACGCCATGAAAACATGCCAAACTCTCCAGAATCAAAGCTTAACTCATTCTAAACAGGATTCAAGCAACAAAAATCATTTATTTCAACACACAAACAAAATTCGAATCAAACATCAAAAACTGTCAAAATTTCAGAAACATCATACAACCTCATTTCTCCATCTTTTTCAAAAGTAACAAGTTCAGTGAACTCAGGGAAGCATGCTTTATCATTTAGAAACTTAAAAAGCAAGTTCTGGAAAAAAATTTCATAGAGCTACCTGAGATTGAGCTTTCGATTCAGGAGCTTTCTGGCTTGTTCTTTGGCTCAAACAAGTCCCAATGATCTTCCTTTGAAGCTTTTGACACTTAGTTGGAGTTTGTGTAGCCTCTAGAGCAAGTTGGCAGGAGCTCAGGCCAAGGAAATGAGAAAATCGTATTTGTGATATGGGAGGTTTCAGGCCAAAACAATGGTTGGTTTGTGATCAGTGAAGTGAGTTGAGATTGTTTGTGAAGTTTGTTTTTGTGTTTGAGGCTTGTGGAGAGAGATTCGAAGGAAAATGCAAGTTGGAGTGAGTTTGTGGATGCTGAGTTGTGGTGAGTTTCAGGCTGGCCTCTTGTGATGTTTAGCTTGCATTTGATTTGTATAAACTAATCCCATTGGTCAGATGACATGACATGTCCTTTTGTGATAGGTATGGTTGCTTTTGCCAAAATGTCAACTTTTGTGTAAGAAGGGCATGGGCAACTTCTAGCCAAGTACAAGGAGAGTGGGCTGCGCAGCAAGGTGAGGGAGAAAGGCTAGGATTGGTCAGCAGGCTAGGCAACAAGTGGATGAGAAGTTATCATTGGTTTTGCAACTTGCTTGCTTTTAGTTCTCATGAAAAGATCTTGCCTCACAAGCCATGGAACATGTGATCTCTTTGGTTCAATCTGAACTTTAAGACTTGTGTGATGTTTGTATAAGGATTAGACATCAATTAGAAGTCACAAATTGCCTTGGTACAAGTTTTTGCAAGTTTCCCATTTTGTGCATGACTTGAAATTTAGTGATTTTTGCCAACTTTGATGCACTATAACTTTTGATCCAAAATGAAATAGGTCATGTTATTGTACTTTTTGAAAAGGGAAAGATCTAATCTTCAACTTTCATGACCAAAGTTTTTCCATTTGAAGCATTTTTGGATCAAAAAGTAAGGGTTGAAAAGTTGCCTAAAATGACAAATTCCTTAAAAGTCAAACTTGCCCCAAAAAGTCAACTTTGCAAAAACTTGTAATTCTTGAATTTTGTGAATTTCCAACTTCTTCCATGATCAAATAAAGATCATATACCCTCAAAATGATGAAGATCACCCCTTGTTTGGGTCATTGGGGGCCTCAGATGCCCTGATTTTGCACTGACTTGTCTGAAAAGTCAACTCTTGATCAGATGACTTCCCCATGGAATTTCTTCATGAAAATTGATATGCATACTCCCTATACCATATAGAGACCAATAGAAACAAGAATGGCCAAAAAAATTTGAAGTTATGGCCTCTGAAACCAAAACCCTAATTTCAGGTCATCTGTGCAGTCAAGCCTGGCTCTGCTTCCATACCAATCCCAGTTCTTGTGATTCTTTGGCATTCTTGACTTTGAGAGTATATAATATGATACTTGAACACATATGGATCCCTTTGAAGTGATCGATGGCCTTTGGAGTGGCTCAGGAGGCTCTTGGATTGCTCAGATCACAAACCCTAGGTGCAGATGACTTTGAATCTATGCAGTGAATCAAAAATGTGGTATGAGATCTTATGATTGTGTTTATGCATATGAAATGATCACAAGCCATGGTGTGAATGGGTGAGGGCAAATTTGGGGTGTTTACACTAGTTGGTCGCATCGAGCCGCTGCACATTCACTTTGAATATTGTGTCGTTTCAATTCTTAGTGTCAGTTGGTCACATCGAGCCGTTGTGCATTCACTTTGAATATTATGTCGTTTCTATTCTTGGTGTCAGTTGGTCGCATCGAGCTGATGCGCATTCACTTTGAATACTGTGTCGTTTCTATTCTTAGTGTCAGTTGGTCGCATCGAGCCGCTGCGCATTCACTTTGAATGTTATGATTATCATTTCCAGTGACAGTTGGTCGCATAGAGCCGCTGCACATTCACTTTGAATGTTATTTTGTTGTATTCTTGGTGTCAGTTGGTCGCATCGAGCCGCTGCGCATTCACTTTGAATATGTTGTTGCTTTTTACTTCTCAAAGTCAATTGGTCGCATAGAGCCATTGATCTACCACTTCGATTTATTTCCTTGTCTTATTTTTATTCTTGGTGTCAGTTGGTTGTATCGAGCCACTGTGCGGTCACTTTGAATTTCATTTTGTTTTGTCATCCTAAGTGTCAACTTGACTTTACCTGTGTTCGTTGATCCAACACGTTGGATTTCCTTTTGTTCCCGTCTTTTGTTATTCTTAGTGTCAACAGTTACACTTGAATCTGTTGATTTTATCACTTCGAATACTTCCCATTTTCGTTTCTTTATCCCCAGTGTATGTCATCCTCAGTGAGTCTTGGCTTATGGTCGTCGATTTATCTCTTTCTAATCATTCATACCATAATCATCATTCATTGCATAAGAATTACAAGAGTTAGATAGTTTGTAGTCCAGCATAACATTGCTTTTAGGGGCAAAATTTTCGGTTATTTCTATATTTAAATACCTTTCACACTGATTCCATGAGGATTACCATCACTCACGCCATCTGGTGAAGTTATTTAAATAGGGGCAACTGTCACACCTCAAATTTTACCCCTAACTTTTCGCATCATACATTCACTATGTTTGAAAGAAATTCCAAGGTTTATTTTTCAGTTACTTTCAACTCATTTTCTAGTTATTTATAAATTTAATTTTAATTTCTTTTCACTTCCAAGCTTCCATTTTAATTTAATTTCTGTTTATTATTTCTAACTTTTTAATTCATTTTGTGTTTTAATTTTAATTTTTTTATTTCTATTTCTATTTTTTTTAAATTCTATTTTCAAGTTTTTTAAATTTTTATCTCAATTTCTAAATTCTAATTTTTAATTCATTTTCAAAACTATTTCTATTTTTAATTACAACTTTCAATTTTCATTTCAAGTTTCAATTTCAATCTCAATTCTTTCCAAATCCATTCCAAGTCACACCAATCACAAACTCTTTGTCAATTTCCCAAATTCCACTCCGAGTCTTCATTTCATGTTCAAAGTTTCTATCCTAAGTTTATTTCCAATTCAATTTCAATTTCTATTAAAATTCCTATTGCAATTTCTATTTCAAGGTTTCCTTTCCAATTTCTATTTTTAAAATCAATTCCAAAGTCTCAATTTCAAGATCCCATTTTTTATATATAATTCTTAATCCATATTATTTCCAATTCCAAGTTCAATTCAAATTTCATTTCAAGTTTAATTTCTTAGTTTCTAAGTCACTTCCACTTCCAAGTTTTAATTCCAATCCCAATTCAATTTCCAAATTTCTTCTTCAAATTCAATTCAATTTCTAAGTTTTGTTCCAAATTTTTTAGTCCAAATTTCATTCATGTTCAAATACAAATTCTCAATTTAAATTCCTTGTCTAAACTTCAATTTTCTATTCAAGCCTCATTTTTTCTCAATTCTCAATTCAATCCTTTTTTCCATTCAGCTTCAATTCCAAATTCCATTTCCTAGTTATTTCCAATTCCTAGTTTAATTCCTAGTTTCACAATTCAATTTCCATTTAATTTCCAAATTCCATTTCTTAGTTATTTTTTAATTCCAAGTTTAATTCCTAGTCCAAAATTGATTCCAAATTCATAAAAATGGTTGTTTCAAATTTAAGTTCTCACATCATTTTCTTTTCCACTTCAATTCCTAATCCAAAATTCATATTGTGTCATTTCAAAAAATAATCTATTCATGCATAGTGATGCTCATTCATATTCAATTTACCTTCAAGTTAAATTTCTTCATTTGTGAGCCAAGTTATTCACATTCATTTGCATACAAGGTGTACTCAATGTAAAATCTTTAGTGATACAAGAAATCCCATCTGCTTCTTTTAAAGCATGAAAAAAGATATTACAAGAGTAAGAAGTCCCAAGTCTATATTTGTTCCTACAAGTTCATCATGAATCTAAACCTAAGAAATTGCAAAAATAATAAGAGTCTAATGCTGTGCTTCACACGCTTTGACGAAGGGACGTGGTTCATTATCCATTATGCCTAAGCCTTACGCTCCAAACTTCATTCAAATGTATCAACCATCAACCTCTTTTGCCATGATCCATGTTATCAACCTACAAAGAAACAAGAATCACTAAGTCAACATGTTCATACCAATCCAAGCATTGCTTTATTTTCATCTGATTCAATAAAAACATTCATGTTCCAAAACATTCATACAAATCCATCATCATACATTCATCTTATCATTCATGTTCATTACAAGCATAGTCAATTACATAATCATACTCATCATATTCCACAATCCATAACATTTTAGGTCATTCACTCATCATTTTTATCATGTACATAATGTCACAAGGAACACTTCAAAGAGCAGAATTTTACAAGGACAGCATAACAAGAAAATTCAGTGGGACCACAAGTGCTAGCAGACAAAACCTTCAAAACATATAAAAAAAATAAAAGGAAAAAACAGCCCACAGCAGGTCTGCAAAATGCAGGGCCTCTGCTCCACTTCCTCCACCATACACAATTCCAGAATTTGTCCCCTATCTCAAAGCATCCTTCACCAACAAGTTTTCAAGGACAAAATTCAAGTTCTAAAAACCCTAATCCACTCCCTATTAAACCAGAACTGTTCACATCAAAAGGGGACACACAAAAAAAAGCAAACCGAAAAAATACAACAGCATCACAGAATATCAATAGCCACCACTACCAACCAACATTCACATCACTAAAACTTAGCCATATTGCAAAAGAACAAAGGCTTGAGAAACCAGCCACAAAAACAAGAAAAAACATTAGCCACTGCATCAAAATAACCGAAACTTAAACAACAATCACAACAATAGCAAGGAGTAGGGAATAAGCTACACAGAAGAGGAATAATAGAAGAAGGAAGCGTACAAGTGAAGCTTACCATCGTGAATTCGTCATCCCGATAACATTCGGGTCGGTAATGTTCTCCTTTTCCTTCACCTCTTTTCAGAATATCATTCATTTGAGCTTGATTCCTCTTATAGTCGTGTTTGTGTTTACGGCTGATTTTCGATTTCGACTAGCTAGTTTCCTTCTTTCTTTCAATTTCATTTCATCCTTCCCCATGCTGCATAACACTCACTGCATCACCCACACCAGCAACCTCATACTGCATACACAAAGCCATGAAAAACTTCAAAAAGTCAGACAGAGAAAACGACACTTAAAAAACTCAGGCAACCATACAAAAAAAAAACAGCAACAATAGCTATACCTGCGATCCAAGCAGGTGGTAGCGAATAACCACTTGACTTTCCTGATGGACTTCCACTCGGTGCACTTCCAGAATTCTCAGGTGAAGTAGTTCCCTTTCCTCAATCACCTCCAGAAGACCCAAGCAAAACATTACCAGCAGAATTGAACTTCGCTTTAGTAGAAGATTTAGGAATCCCTCCAGATAGATTGTTGTTAGACACGTCTAAAACCTCAAGTTGAGTCAAACCCGTCAAGCTCCCCGGTATGGAACTTCACAAATTGTTACCACCTAGATACAAATTTCTCAAATCAGTTAAATTCCCAAATGCAGGTGAAATGGTTCCATTCAATTTCTGCTTAGCTAAGTTCATAGTAATGATCTTCCCTCCTGAACAAACAATACAGCCCCAATCTAGACAAGGGTTGTTCCCTTTCCAAGAGCTAGCCAACTGAAGAGGATGCCCAAAATCAGCAGCATTAACACACAGTAAAAACCATAAGGCAAGAAAACACAAAAAAACTTACAGTGAAACTTTCCTCATTTTTTCGGCTCATAACGGAAAACCCCTTCAAACCCTTCTTCAACCTTCGGCCAATACACCAAACATCAGTCACCACTCAATCGTCACCTTAACCTCACGTCACCACCACCATCTCAGGCCGTCTCTTTTTTCGTTTCCCGACGTCATGAGGGAGAGCCAGTGAGGAGAAGGAAGAGATTCGAGAGAGTGAGACGGACAAGGGAAGGGGAGTCTTCTTTCCGGATTCGCGAAACGGCGCCGTTTTTGGCTTAGGGTTTGTTTTGCCCCTTTTGGCATTAGCATGAATCGGGTCACGGGTTGGACCCGACCCGCTTATCCCCAGCGCCCCATGGGCCTCTTTTCTTTGGACCCCCCTTGTTGCAACCAGACCCACTAGCTTTTCTTTTTTTCTTTAGATTTAATTTAGATTTTTTTTTCTCTTAAAGTTATTTTAAAATTGAAAAACAGAATTTATTTTCCTAAATTTATTTTGGTCTTTTTTTTTTTCTTTCTAAAGATGATTTAATTAGGGATTTTATTTTCTTAATATAATTTTTAATTCAATATAGTAAATTTTTTTAAATAGAGATGTTAATTCAGTTAAATTTTCTTTTTTAAAAAAAAATTAATTAAAACATTTTTTTATATTGTGGATTAAAACTTTATTTAATTAAACTTTACTTAGTGTTTATTTTTAATTTCTTTGACAATTTCATTCAATACATCAAAAAAACAAAATATTTTCTTTTTGTTAAGTTTTTCTTAGACTTTAATCTTTAGTTATTCTTTTGATAGTTCCCTAATACATTCAAAAAAATCAAAAATATTTTCTCATAATCTTTATATTTATTTTCTTAATCCTCATTTAATCTTAGATTATCTAATTAGGTTCTCTATCTTTTTTTATTAACTCATTTCATTTTAATTTAATTCATAAAAAATCCTAAAAATAATGTCTTGTCTATATTTCCTCTAAGTAGTTAGCTTTAGATCACTTAGGGTGAGGGGTGAGCTTGAGTTTATTTTCTCTTTGGTGTGAGTGTGTGTTTAATTTTGCTATCATTTCGGTGGCATGCACGCTATGTTTGTATTTATTTCATTTTACATCATGACCATATATTTGTTAAGATAAAATTGAAAGCGCACACTTTTGAACTTTAATTTTCAAGATAATAATCCTTGGTTCAACGCCAAGTCGAGTTCATATACACTTCACTCACACACGTAAGTCGGTCGTTCTACGATCGCCATCTGCACAGTCTTTACACCTTACAGCTTTCTAACTTAAGCAAATTGACGCACCGCGTTTGTCTTCCACCTCAGCATTCTCGATCCATATATCGAGCCATAACCCAGTTACTAAGCCTTTTACCTTGCATTTCCATTTACTTTATCCAGTTTATTTTTGCAAGTAGCAACCTATGCCTTAGACTTAGGAGCTTGCACCTTCATTATTTACTTTCGTCTTTGCTTTTAAATCCAAAAGGGAAAGAACTCCTGCAGTTGACTCAATGTCATAGGAAGTTTAGCCATCCCTAGTTCCTTTTCAACCTTAACCATTAGGACTTTTTATTTTACAACTTCTTGTGACTTTCCTAAAGTCACGTGAGTGTTTGCCATAACACTTACCTTCCCCCGCGAACCTTGAGCGTAACCAAGTGTTCGTTAATCCTTAGGAGAACTACGAGTGCTCTGATTCTATACCCGATACGTAGGCATCGATGCGATATTGTGCGAGCACCATTAGAAATAAAAACCTTAGGTTCCCTTAGTTTTAGCAAGCAATAAATAACAAAACACAAATATCAACAAGAGGTTCCCGTAGGATACTACGGATGCTTAGGATGCTAACACCTTCCCTAGGTATAACCAACCCCCGAACCTAGTTTCTCCTCATTTAGGGTTTTTACGATCTTTTTCCCTTTTCCCTTTGGATTAAATTAAAGTCGGTGGTGAACATAAAAGTTTTACGATTCAAGCTTAATCAATAGCTTGGTATCCGATTCTCACCGCAACATTATGGTATTGATATAATTTTATTTCTTCCAAAAAAAATAAATCAGCTACATAAAAATATAGGTAATAATTTAAAGTTCTTCAATATTTTTAATAAATGAAAATATAGGTGATAAATAAATAAATTTCTATACTTTAGACAGGTATATTATAATTAAGTAAATAATATTAAAACTCTCCAACAATAACAAAACTATAGAATATGCTTTTTTCAATAAATATAAAGAATCAAGAGAGTATGAAAAAAACTGTATAATAGAACACACAAAAATTAAAATTGATATGTTTAATGTAAAATTAAATAAAATATAGCATAATGAGAATAATTTGGGATAGAGAGAGAATGTTAGAGAGAATGTTTGATCCTCCTCTAACCCAGGTGCTCTCCATCGTTTTATCTTCTTCAAGCGTTTCTGGTTCAAGTGTTTCTGGTGTATGTATCTTATGGCGTGGACTCACATGATTAGAAGGAAATCGTCTGCTCAAGGATTCAAATGGGATATCTTTCCTTTTGGGAAGGGGTTACAAGGGAGGTATTTAGACGAGGTGAGCTCCTTCTACATTGCGGTATTTCCGGATCGTATGAAAGCTAGAGATTTATTTGTTCTCTTTGGGTATATGGGAAATGTTGTGGAGGTAGTTATTTCGCCCAGATGTAATATATAGGGAGGTCGGTTCAGTTTTGCGAGATTTAAAGATGTTGATGATTGTCGGATTTTGGGGGTGAAATTGGATAACATCATGACCGATGGGAGGTAGCTACACGCTAATCCACCGAGGTTTAAGAGAAAGTTGGCAAATGATGGGTCGAAGATGAAGGATAAGAACCCAAAAGGTCTGGCTTCAAATTTTCATCTTAAACAAACGCAATTCAGAGGGGAGATTCTTTTGCTTTGTTCAACCCTCTAAATCTTTTAATAAAGCCATTGGTGGAACTAGTTATGGAGATATGAAAGGTACCAGAATTAACTTTACTCCATCGAAGGAAAGGAAAGATAGATTGGGAAAGTCATTTGTGCGTACAATTTCTTCTCCGGGTAACACTTATAATATGCATAAATGCTTTGATTTGGAGGGCATTTTCAATATTAAGGTGACGCCTTTGGGAGATAGGTTATGTCTTTTAGAAATTGATGATAAGGAAGCTTTGCATGGTTTATTTAATGAAGGAACATCCTGGTGGAGGGAGTTGTTTCTGGATGTTAGAAGGTGGACGAAGGATGTTATTGATATAGAGAAATTCATTTGGATCAGAATCTCTGGTATTTTGGCATTGGCCTGGAGTTTGGATTTCTTTGAAAGGGTGGGTAATTGTTTTCAATCTTTCATCTGTACGGGTGATGCTACTATTAGGGGTTCATGTTTAGATGTTGCTAGAGTGTTGGTCAGCGTTCATACTGATTTTGTCTTGAAGGAATTCCTGGAAGTGGAGATTGAGGGGAGAGTATTATCGTTGAGGGTTAGGGAAGATTATTATGGTCCTGACCGGGGGTCCGATATCGTTCATAAGCTGAAGGTTTCTCCATCATCAGGTTCGGATGATGAGAGTTTCACGGCGAAATTTTGCAGCTCTGGCGAAGAGGAGGAAGACGAAAATGATGATGATGACGATGTTGATGTTTCGGGAGAGAGAGAGAGAGAGAGAGAGAGAGAGAGAGAGAGAGAGAGAGAGAAAAAGGTGGTTTCTCAGAAGTCAGTAGGTTCTATAGGATGCGGGGCCCAGTTTCAGGTTGATGCTGACTTTTCAGATAAAATAGGCGTGTTTTTTTGTGAAGGTGAAAATTTTTTGGCAGGTGTTTCTGCTACTCAACCTGTATGCGTACTCTTTATGAGGCTATACATAATGCAAAAGGTAATCTTTGTTCTATTGAGACCAATAAAAAAGGATATGATTTCAATCCTAAGTCTACCTCGGCTTTGATAAACGGTATGTGGGGAGCTTCAAGGGAGGTTAGCAGAAGCTTGGTAGGTGGGACCCAAGCTTTAAAGAGAAGAATTTTTAAAAAGGTCAAGTATAAAATTCAAAATGAGACAGGTGATTTATGTGGGATAAAGGTGTCGCTCCCGAAGATTTGCATCCCGGTACAAGCGTGAACGGTCGGCAGAAGGAAAAAATGAAATGAAGGTGAATAGACTCGCCAACTAGGCATTTTTATCCCGAGGGAAAGGTAATGCTGCATAAACCTAGAAAAAGATGGATAAGACGGTTGCGAACCAGAGAAACTGAGAAAGGGGGTTGGTTACAACCTGGGAAGGTATTAGCACCCAGATTGTCCGTTGTACTCGACGGGATCCACGCTTGAAGGTTTGTGTTTAAAGGGGTAGTGTCTGTGTTATCTGTGTGCAAAAGCTAGAAAAAGAATGTACAAGTGTCAGTGCAAGAAAGTGAGGTGAGGTCCTCAGGAATGAGGCTTAAAGGAGAATGCTGAAAGAGGGGAAGACACAAAGACTTTTGTTCGATAACAGTTAAGTTATGCCTATGTATCCTCCCGTGCAATGAGGAAGTCAGAACACCGTAGTTCGATTCAAAGAGACTGAAAGATAAATTGACTGATGAACTGCTTGCTTGTCTATGCTCAAGTGTATGACTTGTCTGGCTCAAGTGCTAACTGTCTTGTATTAGACGGAAGAAGCGAGTTCTCGTTTATGAGTGAAGATGATGAGAAAAGAATCCCGAAGGAGACGATTATTGTTTGTTTTTGTGTTTTCAATCTTTTATTTGTTTTTGGTGTTTTTGCATAAGTTAATGAGCTTAAGCCTAAACCAAGGGTTAGTAAACTCATCATATCCTCCCTTTGATTAGGGATAATGAGAATACCTTAAGTATGAGATAAACATCTCAACTTAATTACCATGATGATGTTGGATTAAGATCATTAACCTACTTGTGATTATTTAGATGTTTTTGAGTTTTTGTTTAGTGTTGAGTTATGAGTTTAAGCCATAATCCAGGATTAGTGAACCCATTACACCATCCTAATAGAAGGATAATAGATGAGCACACTTAAGCTGAGGAAGATACCTCAACTTAATCCATGATTAGGGATTAACCTCATGACAAAACAAGCTTTTATTAAAGTGGATTTTAATTAAGGATGAGATTAAGAAGTGAGTTTTATGATTTGTAAGACAACTTGAGGGGGACTTGTCCATTAACACTAGGGTTAGTCCTTCTTAACCAATAAAGGAAGAATTAGAACCCTAATGCAAGGCCCAAGTTACAAGCTATTGTCTTAGTGATTATTAAGATGGATTGATTAAGAGGTTTAAACATATTAAGGGTTTAACACTTAGGATTAAAGTTATACACTCCATCCTAAGAGAAGGATGCAGGCATAACCCTAATCACAAAGTCTTAAAGCCTTAAAGGTTTAGTCTCTAATGATGAGATGAGAAGAGAGACACAAAGAAGACACAAAGGTAAAATCTAAAGGGGGACTAATCACAACCCTAATTATTGTCATGCTTGGATGTTCCTATGGTTTGTAAGGCTTGCAAGAGATCTTCAAAGAAGCCACCAATGGAAGAAGCAGATGGAAGGAGGAAGAAGCAGAAGAAACAAGTTACTTACTGTAACACCCCAAAATTTGCCCTCGTATTTATTATCTTCTAACTGATTTATGTTTCAAATTTCACTTGCATTTTCCCACCAGGTCACAACATTCACAATCACGCATTTGCATTGAGTAAGGTAAGGGAGTCGAAGCCGTTTTTTTTTGGTGATGTGAATCTTCTTATTCAATGGGGATTTAGTTGGCTATTAAAGTCTAGACTGAAACAAGGAAAAAGTTCAAACGGATGTTTGAGTTCATCATGGGTATATCCTGGGTTGAGGATTCATCCAGTTACCATTGTATCTATTCACCAATTCGTACTTGGGATTAAGAGAGACAGGGGTTCTCCTGTATGGTTATTATTCGTGCGATGGGAGATTATAGTTTTAGGTTTGCACCTAAGAGTTATTCCGAGCATTATTCCTGGAAGCGGGACCATCATCTAATGTTCCCTTGAGTAATGGTTTCACAAGTTAAGTTCTTTCAAGAAGGTTAGAAGATTGAATCAATTTTGCATGTGACGACACTTGTTAAGTGATTGAGGCCTACTTGGAGTCTTCCTCAGATGAATATTTTTTTTATTATTTGCCAATTAAGTGGTGGTTTGTCTGTTTCTAAATATTGTGAGACAATTAAGGATGGGGGATTATTAATCAAGCATGTGTTTATTCAAGTGCACCTAGTTTAGAGTAAGCGTCATATGTTTTACTCTCAGACGTTTTGGCGCGAAAAGGACGGTTCTCAACTGTTTGGATTGCTACTCATTTTCAACACAGACTCATGAAATCTCAATGCACTTCCACTAATATTCCTTCCACCATTCAACATATAATGGATCCTGGGGTTCCCATTGCATTGAGAGTGTCAGCTCACATACTCTTAGGTGTTGTTCGTGTTTATTAGAAGAAAGTTGATTATCTTCTCAATGATTGCAATATTGTTCGTACTGTTTTATACAAAGTATTTGCTGCCGTATCAAATCATACTTTACCCGAGGATGGAATACAAGCACCTCTTCATTCTATCACCATGCCAACCACTTTTGACCTTGATGTGCTTAGCATGAGCTATGATATGGATGTTAATGGGTATCAAGATCATCACGTGAAGAGTCTAAAAGATGTTACTCCTGCAGATGGAAATCCTACGGTACTGGAGAATTTTGTGACTATACGTTTCGATGAGAATATAACATTCAGTTCTTCCAACACACAACTGCTTATGGATTCCGATGCAAGACCAATCGAGAAAGACATTATTCCGCAATTTCCATTGACAAACGGAGCAAATTTTTAAGATGGTCCAAGTTTCCATACAGAGCCACATGCTACTGGCTATACTGGTAATAATAACATACATCCCCTTACTGATCATATTGGAGGTGATAACGTGAATTTAAATTACAAAGCAGCCAAGACCAGCTGAGGCTATTCTAAAAAAGGGTTCCAGAACCAAATCTTAGAAGAAAATTTACAAAATCAAACTCAAAAAAAATCTGGCAGGAACAATTCAGAGCATTTTTTTTATGAATATTTAAAGTTAAGTTACATAATCAAAAAGCCAAAGAAAAAATCGAGGGAAATATAAAAGCTGACAGTTCAGTTTCGAGTTTGATTACAAAAAGGGGATTTACACTGAAAGTTTCTCAGAGACATGATAATTCAGAAAAGGGAAAGGATCAATGCATAAAAATTGTGACTACAGAGGATGAACATTTATTTCACAAGGTTGTCTTCAATAATCTAGCATCATCCAACAAGAATTCCTGGAACTATCTTTCCATTGTTTTCCCCTCAAGAAGCAAAAAGGAGATAGTGAGTTACTACTTTAATGCCTTCATGCTTCGTAAACGGGCAGAGCAGAACAGGAATCACCTATTAAGTACTGATAGCGATAATGAGGAATGGCAAGGTAATGATGATCATGATGATGAGGATTCTGTTGCGAATGATCGTGTTTGTCAAGATGTGTATGAATCTTCGGCTGACTCTCTTCACCTCTCTAAAACAACTTATCTTTGACAAAAAAAACCTGTGAACTTCCCTTTCCTTCGATCATCCCGCTCAACACCAAGAACCGTTATATTCATCATCAATTTCCAACTTCGATTCTCCCTCCCATCTTCATAATTCAATTGCTTCAGTTTACCTACATAACCAAAACAAGTTGTTAATAATTGATAGCAAAATTAACAGAAATTCTAACCGAATTTAACATTTCCTTAACCGAAATCAGTTATAAACTTCAGCAATAAAATAGAATTCTAACAAATCTCTAACAAAAAAGCTAACTAACTGTAACTGAAACCTCACCTGAAAATTCCCAGAAAAACCTTGCAGTCTATCTTCTATAAATCTGGAATTTGCTGCAGATTGAGGGAGGATTTTTTCGAGTTTTCTGGATTCTCCATTCTTCTTCCTCATTCTGAATTCAACACCCTTCTTTCTTCCTTTCTTCGACCCTGCTTCTTCATCATCCAAAACACTTCGTTCATCTCCTTCTTCCACACACTTTAACCACCATCAATATCCTTCAAACAACCTTCATCGATCCCAATCATCATCTTCAACTTCGAGTCTGCATCACCCTAATTCTATCCATCGACTTCAACTTTCAACCCTCATACCTGCATCAAATAAAGAGCATAACACAAAATCGTCAATAAAAAATCTCCAGATTCAAGAACACGCCTCACAAGATTCGGAACAAGATTCACAAACAAATACATCAACGAGCCCTCATCGTCTTCTCCGTCTTCATCAAAGGATCAAACACACACAAAAAATCATCATCACTCTTCATCGCACGGAGTCCAACCACGATTTCAACTTCATATCTCCGCGTAATAAAGTACGACTCTGAATTCTTTCGAATGTTTTGATTGATGTATGTTGTTCGCTTGTTTCCGATCGTGTTGCTATTCTTGTTGTTTGATGATGCCGATTTTGGATTCTCGATGAGGGATGGTTAGGTTAGAGTGTGGTGGTGTTGCACCCCAAAATTTGCCCTCACCTAGACAAGACATTATGTACTAAGGTGTCCCAAGAGGTTCACAAGTTTCACAAGGTATCTCAAGAGGTTCACAAGGTTCACAATTAGTCAGAAAGTTTGACAATTCCCTCAGACAATGCATCCTCCTAAGCAATGCATCTTAAATTAGGGTTTTGGATTTCATCAGGCTAAATGGACTTCTAAGGCTTCAAGTGAGCTTCATAACATCCTATATGTCTTCAAGAATACCTATGTCAAGTTTCAAGGCTTTCCCAAAAGGTTTGCTCAGTCAGATGATCAGATAGGCTAAAATCAGTCAAAGCAGTCAAAAAGTCAAACTAAGGTCAACTGTGGTCAAACCAAAGTCAAACTTCATGATTTTTTGCCAACATCAAGTATATGAAGTAAAATTCATCATTTGATCAAGGGTTGATTATGATTCATCAAGGAGATTTCAGATCATCAAGAATCAGGAGTTTCTAAATTAGGGTTTTCACAGGAAAAGTCAACTGAACTTTGACCAGCCATAACTTTCACATGCTTCCTCAAAAATTTTCCTTCCAAAGCTCATTTTGAAGGAAATTGAATTCTCTAAAACTTTGTGGCTCTCAAGCCAAGCCCAAAAATGCTTCATTTGGAAGGTATGAGCTAAGACATTA
Organism: Lathyrus aphaca; assembly: GCA_963966055.1. NCBI lineage: Eukaryota > Viridiplantae > Streptophyta > Magnoliopsida > Fabales > Fabaceae > Lathyrus > Lathyrus aphaca. The sequence continues at coordinate 474,424,997 of OZ014523.1, forward strand.
TAGGTCATTTTAAAAGTCAACAAAAAGTCAACATCTTCCAAAGAGCATAACTTGAAAATGGTAAAAGATATGGACATGAGACCAAAGAGGTTGGTTATAGGACTCTCTAAGCTTTCTAAAATGTCCAAGAACACTTTCACATCATTAATATTGAGGGATTTGTGCCTTTGCAAAGTTGGGAAATTTTTGAGAGGTTTATAAAACAAATGGGACTTTAGAACCAAATTTCTCCAAATGGGCTTGCATTTTTATGACCCAAACACTACCATGACATCATGCACGAATTAAAAATCATTTATTCAAATTTTATTCATTTTATTTTATTTATTATGATTTTATACATTAAAAATCATTTTAAATCAAAATAAAATATAAAAGTCTCAATATTTGATTTGATTTTTGTTCTAGAAAGTCTTAAAGGACAATTAAAAGTGATTGAGATCATACAAAATCAGATCAACCAAAAATAGCAAGGATATATAAAAAAAATTTCAATATTTGAAAGCATATCTTTTTCAATCTCAAATGATCCAAAAGTCCAAAGGAGGATCTGATTTTTTGACCTAATTATGTTCTATTATATATGTATAACATAAAGCAATGCAAAAGGACGAATTTGGATGCCTCCAAGAGTAAGAACCATACTTCAAATTTTCACAAAAAACTCATAATTCGGATTCTATTTTGCAGGCTATATCAAAGTGTTTTGAAGGTTGCAATCTCTTCCTTGATCATCCTTGATACTATCCCAATGCATTACATCATCCAAAACTCATTAAAATGCATAAACCGATTTCATCTTTGAGCTTAAAAATTGATTTTTCGATTTCAATGATACAAGCAATATAAATGAAATTTGACTCTATATTATTGTTTATGATGATGTTTACAATATTTCTGGATAGTTTGATTTGATGTTTGAGGCAGGTACGGCTAAACGCCATTATTGTTTATGATGATGTTCACAAATATCATCAAGTCCCTTCCGCTTATAAGGTCAAGTCCATTCGAGGTTGCCTACGATAAATGATCTTGTCCCTTCGAATAAAAGATGATAAGTCCCTACGAATTGCTAAAGACACCTTGCAGTTGCCTATATTCAGATGTCCCTACACATGTCCCTTATTACATCCAAGGTAATGACTACCTATTCCTTAATAATAGGGATAGTCTTACCCTTGAAAGAACATATAAGAACATGAATGACTTAGTCTAGGGTAGGTACCTCATAGTTACTTGCTCACTCTTCAAAAATACTTTTCACACCTCACAATATTTTTAAAACATTTTCAAAAACAAGTCTTTATATACATCCATACGAGGATCATTATAAAGTACTTAGAAAATTTTAATCACACACTACACCTTTCTCAAAACAATTCAAAGTGAGCTAAGTAACTAAGAGCCCATGGATAACCATAGATATAAAGGGTGCTAACACCTTCCCTTTGTATAACCTACCCCCCGAACTCAAAATCTTTTTAAGGTCTTTCCTGTTCTTTTATGTCCTTTCCTTTTGGATAAAATAAAAGTCGGTGGCGACTCTTGCTATCCGCAACATTTAACTAAAGTCAGTTCTCCCACCGTGTTACAGAACTGGCGACTCTGCTGGGGATTTAATAAAAGAGGGGTACCGTTAGGAATTAGATCACTTTAAATTGTTTGCTTTGTTTGCTTTATATTACTTGTTGGGATTTATGTGTGAAAGATCCTAACCCGGATCTAGTGTACCTTAGGTAAATGGCAATAGACCAAGGAAAATGTACAGCGTATACCGATATGGTTGATTTGGTGGCCATAGTTAGTGTGACTTCTTGGTTGGTGCTTATGTTCCTTAAGTAAAGTTGAGGATAATATGAGGCTGCCATATGTTGTCAATACACTAACTGAATTTTAGAACCCTAGTCATCCCATCTTGGCCTTTAGAAAAGTAGTGAGATAACTGGCTTTGCTAAAGACTGAAGTTGGTTGATACTCGATACTACACTCATTGAGATTCTAAACTTGGAGGGTTTTGGTTGGCAAGTAAGTTGCCTACTGAAAAACCACCCTTGTGAAGGATCAATGATATTGAGATCCCTTAGAACCTGTTTACTTTATAGGATAGGATGAACTAACTAAACTTCAGGGGAGGGTATTTACCTTTAAACCTCATGAAAGCCTTCAAACCTAAGGCTATTGTGTGACTTGTTTGTGTGTGCCACATGTTTGTGATTGAGCATAACATCATAGCATCATTAATCATCATAAGCATAGCATTTTCACTAACCATTTCAAGGACCAAAGGATTTATCTTTGTTCTTTGTTGCAGGTCATGACTTCTGCTCGTAGGAATACTATCAGGATCAACTTTGTAGGAATACCTCATAAGCTTAAAGAATTGGTCTCTCAAGTTTCTGAAAATTCCCAGTTCATCAAGAAGCATGGTCACCTACTGGATCTAGTCACTTCAGGGTTCAATGAAGATATGATGAGTGTTCTGTTTTAGTTCTTTGATCCTAAACATCATTACTTCACATTCCCCGACTATCAGCTGGTTCCTACAATGGAAGAGTTCTCCAAACTGTTGGGTATACCTATCCTCAATCAGAGACCTTTCACAGGCTTGGAAAAGGAGCCTAAACCTGAAGTCATTGCTGCAGCCCTACATCTGAAGAAATCAGACACTGTTCTAGAAACAAGGAGTGGAGTTAAGGGTATTCTTTCAAAGGTATTGATGGAAAAAGCTCAAGTGTTCCTGAAGGCTATGAGTTATGATGCTTTTGAGGAGATCTTAGTCCTATTGATCTATGGCTTAGTGTTGTTACCTAATCCAGACCAGTTCATAGACGTACACGCCATCAACGTATTTCTGACTCGCAATCCAGTGCCTACATTACTTGGAGACATCTTACACTCTCTTCATACCCGTACTACGAAGGCACAAGGAACTCTGATGTGCTGCATACCTTTATTTTCTAGGTGGTTTATTTCTCACCTTCCTTGATCAGTGATGAAGAATGAACAAGGGTTCAGGTGGTCCAAGAGGATTATGTCACTTTCTCATTCAGATATTCATTGGTGCTCTCGATCTATGGAGAATGTTACTATCATCGACCATTGTGGGGAGTTCCCTAATGTGCCACTCCTTGGCATAAGAGGAGGCATTACCTACAACCCTTCTTTAGCTCTACGTCAGTTTGGTTACGCTCGGAGTGATGGTCCTCATGACATGCTTATTCAGGGTATTGTGTTTGACTACGACAACGATCTGCAATGTTACCGTCAAAAGTTCATACGAGCATGGGGTAAAGTGAACATGGTTGACAGCAAGACTCTAGAACCCAAGTACACCATTCCTATGGAACCTTATCTCAAATGGGTGCGATCTCGTGCTCAGACTCTTATGATGCCATATCCTGCTATCCTGCCAGTTACCATGGAGCCTGTTGCTGGAGGGGATACTTCATATGTCATTCTTCATCCAGATATGCCCACTGACATGGAGGAGTTACAAAGGTCCTGGATCCATTTGAAGGAGCAAAGAGATACTTTTGAGACTCATTACAAAGCATGTCCAGAAAGAATCCTGGAGCTGACAAAGCAACTTCACGAAGAGCGGAATCTCAACTCATACCTCAACACAAAGAGGAAACGTCCATGGGAGACTTAAAACCCCATATTTGTATTCATTTCATTTTTGTTGTAAGCCCAAAGGGCAAACAAGTTTATTTGCTTACTAATAAAAGTTTACTTTATGGTTGTTTAAACAAATTTAAATCCTGCGGTCCTTGAAAACATTGCATATGCATTTACATACCATATCATTGCATCACAGGTTTCTTATGAACAGGTATCTTATCTTCTCGCTGTTTATTTCAGCAGAAATGGCTCTTGAACAGACTGTCAAAGATCTCCAGGCTCAGAATGCACAATTCCAAGAATTGATTCTGAACTTGTCCAAGGGACAAGATGAGTTGAAGACACTGCTGGCTAAGAAGAAGAAGAAGACTAGAAGATCAGGAGGCCTTATTAATCTGGGAAGAAGGTTCAGAGGTCATATCAAGACAAAGGAACAGATTGAGGATTCTGAGTCTGAAAATTCTGAGAAAGAGGGAGGTAGTCTTCATGATACTGTGGGAGATTCTGATTCTGAAGCAAATTATTATCATGATCCTGCTAGTGAAGATAAGTACAAGATGCTGGTAGATAGAATGAATGCCATGGAGTTACAAAAATCTTCTGGGCTTGATTTTGAAGATCTGAGTTTAGTATCTGGAGTGGTTATACCTATTGGCTTCAAGGTTCCTATTTTTGTGGTATATGATGGGGTTTCATGTCCTAAGCTGCATTTAAGATCTTATGTTCGGAGGATTCAACCATATACTGCTGACAAGAAGTTATGGATTCATTTCTTCCAAGAGAGCTTGTCTAGAGCTCAATTGGAATGGTACTATCAACTGGAAAGTGTCAATATTCGTGATTGGAATGATCTTGCTGAGGCCTTCTACAGGCAATACCAATATAATGCTGATTTAGCACCTACTCGCATGTGTAACACGGTGGGAGAACTGACTTTAGTTAAATGTTGCGGATAGCAAGAGTCGCCACCGACTTTTATTTTATCCAAAAGGAAAGGGCATAAAAGAACAGGAAAGACCTTAAAAGATTTTTGGGTTCGGGGGGTAGGTTATGTAAAGGGAAGGTGTTAGCACCCTTTACATCCATGGTTATCCATGGGCTCTTAGTTACTAAGCTCACTTTAAAATGTTTTTGAGAAGTGTAGTGTGTGATTAGAAATTTTCCTAAGTACTTTATAATGATCCATGTACAGATATATATAAAAATTAGGTTTATAGAGAAAATTAGGTTTTTACATATAAAAATATTAGGGTTTATGAATTAATCTAAATATAATTAAATTATTTATACAAAAAATACATACAAATATTAAATATATACAACAAAATAAATATAAATAACTTTTATTAATAAAGTTGGAATTATTTTTTAAATCTATAAGTTTTTGAATTATATAAGAAAAATAATATAACTATTTTATTTTAAACATTTTTTATTTAGATTAATTAACTATAATATAAACAAAAATCAAATAAAAAAAAAATGAGAAAAAGAACTTACCTGGGGCTGGGATTCGAACCCAGGCCCTAGGCTTTGCATCCCTTGGACCAACAAGCTCTCCACCAGGCTGCGCTGCGTTTGGTGATAGTGGATGGGTACGAAACATTATATTTTAAACCTGAAAAATAAATGGATAAAACGCAAAAAACATTGATGAAGCTGGGATTTGATCTCTTGACCCTTGCCTCACATGCGCACACCTTAACCAACTGAGCCACCAACGCGTTTGTGTAATAAACCTCAAACAACTCAATAAAATATTAAAACGAATTTTAAAATCAGAATTTGGCGCCACTGGACTTCGTCTTCTCCAAATTACATACGAATTCATTTAGGCTTTTACCTGCGAATTTACCTGCAATTTTTCAAAACCAGAATCCTATGTTTTTTGAAACTTCATGAAAACCTTAACAATAATAAAAATCAATAACCCAGATCAATTGCTTATAGTTTATACGTTATAGCCATGTCTTTAGAATGTCCAAAAACGATGTAAAACGTAAAGCCCTAAAGTGATGGCCGAAACCCTAACAATGGCATCTATTGTATTCGTCCATGGTTCTTTACAAAAACAATCCAGAAATCATCTATGAGCATCAACAAACATTAGTATATAATCAAAACTCATTATAAACAGGTAAATTCAATGAATCGAAGAAAAATAGATTAAGGGCATATATGCTTCGGGTTATGCAAATGAGGATGAATCAGAGGCATGTAAGGGGTGGTTTAGATTCAGGGAAGCTCAAGGAAGCTTGTGGTGTCTTTAGAATACCTTGAAACCTCTTCTAGGAATGAAACCGAAAATTGATTTTTATGGTTTTTTGTGAAGTTTGAAAGTTGTGTAAGAGGCTGCAAAAATTCGTCCCTATGATTGTAATGTGTTCATGTATATGTAGTGGATGTAATTAGGTCAAAACAACATGGATTTATGGGCCTTGTCTTGGTTACTTGATCATGAAGTTTCATACTTTCAAATATTGAAAAAAATTTCATCTAACCTTTCCAAATCAAGCTAGCACGAAATTGGATCAAATCAATCATCTCTAAATGATATTTAAAACCTTCTAGAATCATAATCTCATCCAAATATATGATTTTCATATTTTATTTCAATTTAAATTGTATTTTAATGAATAAAATTCAAATAAATATGAAATAAAAAATAAAAAATCAGAAAATAGGTGGGTTGGGTCGTGCTTGGTGTTTTTATAAAGATGGGATGGCAATTTGGTGGGCTCATTTAGCAAAAATTTGATTTTAGGCCTTATTTGCTTCATAAACTTCCCTAAAATTTCCCAACTTTGCAAGGGCACAAATCCTTCAATTTTAATGCTATGAGTGTGTTCTTGGACATTTTGGAAAGCTTAAAGATTCCTCTAACAAACCACATTGGTTTCATGTCCATATCTTTTACCATTCTCAAGTTATACTCTTTTGAAGTTGTTGACTTTTTGTTGACTTTCAAAAGGACCTATAATGTCTTAGCTCATACCTTCCAAATGAAGCATTTTTGGGCTTGGCTTGTGAGACACAAAGTTGTAGAGAATTCAATTTCCTTCAAAATGAGTTTTGGATGGGAAAAATTTGATGAAGCATGTGAAAGTTATGGCTGGTCAAAGTTCAGTTGACTTTTCCTGAGGAAACCCTAATTTAGAAACCCCTGATTCTTGATGATCTGAAATCTCCATGATGAATCATGATCAACCCTTGATCAAATGAGGAATTTTACTTCATATACTTGATGTTGGCAAAAAATCATGAAGTTTGACTTTGGTTTGACTATAGTTGACCTCAGTTTGACTTTTTAACTACTTTAACTGATTTTAACTTATCTGATCATCTGACTGAGCAAACCTTTGGGAAAAGTCTTGAAACTTGTCATGGGGATTCTTGTACACATATAAGATGTTATGAAGCTCACTTGAAGTCTTGGAAGTCCATTTAGCCTGATTAAAGTCAAAACCCTAGTTCAGGATGCACTGCTTAGGAGGATGCATTGTCTGAGGGAAATGTCAAATCTTCTGACTAATTGTGAACTTTGTGAACCTTGTGAACCTCATGAGATGTCTTGTGAACCTTGTGAACCTTGTGAGCCTCTTAGTACACAATGACTTGCCTTGTGGAGGGAAAATTTTGGGGTGCAACAGCTGCCCCTGTTCAATTTTCTTAAACCTGAGGGGTTAGATTGGTATATGTGTCAGTCGTGACCTGGAAGGTTGAAGGGGATTGAACACAAAAGCCCAAAAATTTGCACTCACCGGTGCGTAGAGTAATACTGATGATTAGCTGTATATGCTTGAGTGGGCTTAAAGATGCCACTTGGAAGAATTGGAGATGGGCTTAGAGATGCCATCAGGAAGAACTGGTGATGGGCTTAGAGATGCCATCAGGAGGAACTGGTGATGGGCTTAGAGATGCCATCAGGAAGAACTGGTGATGGGCTTAGAGATGCCATCTAAAGTATCAGAATATGATGATGTCTTTATGTTGATACTGGATATCAGTACTTGGTCTTTGTATAGGTCGTCTCTGAATCATTTATGCAACATGATTTGAGTTGTTGAATGGACCAGTAGAAATAAATCTTGTGATGATTATCTCTTCTGGAGGTATCTTGAATTAGGGAATGGATCTTTGTACAGACCGTTTGCCTACTCTCCAAGGTCAAAAGAACGTCAGGATTAGTTCTTCTGAAAAATATCTTGAACCAGGGAATGGATCTTTTTACAGACCGTTTGCCTGCTATTCAAGGGGCCAAAAGAACGTCAGGATTTGTTCTTAAGGGTCAGAAGAACGTCAGGATTTGTTCTTCTGAAAAAGTCTTGAACAAGAGGCCAAAAGAACGTCAGGATTTGCTCTTAAGGGTCAAAAGAACGTCAGGATTTGTTCTTCTGAATAAGTCTTGAACAAGGGGCCAAAAGAGCGTCAGGATTTGCTCTTAAGGGTCAAAAGAACGTCAGGATTTGTTCTTCTGAAAAAGTCTTGAACAAGGGGCCAAAAGAGCGTCAGGATTTGCTCTTAAGGGTCAAAAGAACGTCAGGATTTGTTCTTCTGAAAAAGTCTTGAACAAGGGGCCAAAAGAGCGTCAGGATTTGCTCTTAAGGGTCAAAAGAACGTCAGGATTTGTTCTTCTGAAAAAGTCTTGAACAAGGGGCCAAAAGAGCGTCAGGATTTTCTCTTAAGGGTCAAAAAAACGTCAGGATTTGTTCTTCTGAAAAAGTCTTGAACAAGGGGCCAAAAGAACGTCAGGATTTGTTCTTAAGGGTCAAAAGAACGTCAGGATTTGTTCTTCTGAAAGATGTCTTGAACCAGGGAATGGATCTTTTTACAGACCGTTTGCCTGCTATTCGAGGACATCTTGAGTAGTGTATGGATCATTTCTGACCCATTGTAAGTTGTTGATATTGTTTTACCTGCATATAACTATCCTGCAAAGAGAATGTTAGTTTATGCATCATGTATGCATGCCTAGAATGATGCACTTAAGTAATGTATTATATACTTATGGATATGTATATTATGGTATGATATAGATGATGTATGTATGAATCGTGCAGCCTGAAGCGTCTGGATATCTTCGTATAACAACTGCTGGCCAGGGAAAATAAATCCCGATTTGTTGCTGAAGAATATGAGGAACTCGTTCCCATCTCATTTGATAACATAGTATTCATAACCTCCCGTCTTCGTTCGATAGTATGGTATCCATAACCTCCCGTCTTCGTTTGTCGTACTCCTGTTGAGGGAATAATTTCCTGAGTATCCCGACTGAGGATAAAAGAGATGGACATAAATTCCAGGGGAAATGTAACTCGATGTATTTATGAAGATGGATTTTGCCCTACTGGGGTTTGTAGCTGACTTGTGGGGATGAACTGGCGAAGCTTCGTTGAATTCCTTCCCTCGTTCGTCCTTAGTAAATATTATTACTGCATTTTATGCATTTCTGGTAAACATCAATCATATTCAAAAGCATACATACATTCAAACACAACCAATGGACGTTTCGCTTATGTAAATAGGGTAAAAGTAAATCTGGATTCAGAGGGAAAAGTAAAGCTGAACTTGAAAACATAATCGTTTCAATTTCGAGAGTGCATAACCAAATGGATTTAGAGCTCCTGAGATTCTTAACATTCCTGAATACTTCCCCAGAACTCCTCATAGCTGGATCTGAAGACATGATACTGACACCATCTGATACTACTGGCGTAGACAATTAATTTCCACAATGGCTTCTGCTGAGAATCCAATATCAAGGTAATACAATGAGAGGAACGTGTCTTCAAATTGTGATGGACCATATATGCTCCGGGTATTAGATTTGAAAAGAAAGCATTGCCCCTTGGTTGAGGATGAATTTTCCCATAATGGAAGTATCTGAATGTAGTTACCTCAAGAGAAATAAGCAGAATGCCCCACAATAATATGCCCCTGACATCATGAACTTTATAATGTTACCCTTGGTAATTCAAATATACGAGGAGAGTTCCCCCTTGTCGCTCCCACCAAATGAAGCCGGGTCAAATGGGGTACAGACGCGAACGGTCGGCGAAAGAAATGAGAACACACAGCAGTGAACTCAGAGGAAAAGAAAGAGTCGCCAGCTAGGAATTTTTATCCCAGAGGAAAGGTAATGCTGCATAAACCTAAGAAAGATATGGATAAGACGGTTGCGAACCAGAGAGACTGAGAAAGGGGGTTGGTTACAACCTGGGAAGGTATTAGCACCCAGATTGTCCGTCGTACTCGACGGGATCCACGCTCAAAAGATTTGTGTTTTAAAGGGGTAGTGTCAGTGCAATTTGTGTATAAAAGAGCTGGAAAAGGATGTACAGGTGTCAGTGTAAAAGAAGTGTAAAGTGTAATATATACAGTGTCAGTGTAAGAACAAAGAATGAGATGCTCAAGATCATGAGGCTTAAAAGAGTGAAACTGAAAGGAGGGGGAATATACAGAGACTTTTGTTCGATAACTGTTAAGTTATGCCTACGTATCCTCTCGTGCAATGAGGAAGTCAGAACACCGTAGTTCGACCCAAAGAGACTGAAAGATGAATTGACTTGTGAACTGCTTACTTGTCTATGCTCAAGTGTATGACCTGTCTGGCTCAGGTGCAAACTGTCTTGCATTAGACGGAAGAAGCAAGCTCTCGTTTGTGAGGGAATGAGATGAGAAAAGAATCCCGGAGGAGACGATTATTGTTTGTTTTTGTGTTTTCAGTCTTTTATTGCCTTTGAAAGTTTGTCATAAGTTAATGAGCTTAAGCCTAAACCAGTGGGTTAGTAAACTCATCACATCCTCCCTCTGATTAGGGGTAATGAGAATACCTTAAGTGTGAAGTCAGATTCTCACACTTAATCACCTTTGATGCAGGATTAAGATCATTAACCTACTTGTGATTATTTAGATGTTTTTGGTGTTTTTGTTTAGTGTTAAGTAATGAGGTTAAGCCATAATCAGGGATTAAACAGACTCATTACACCATCCTAATAAAAGGATAATAGATGAGAATGTTTAAGCTGAGGAAAGCTCCTCAACTTAATCCATGATTAGGGATTAAACTCATGACAAAACAAAACCTTTATTAGATGGATTTTAATTTAATGATATGATGATGAAGTAATTTTTCATGATTTTTAAGACAACTTGAGGGGGACTTGTCCATTAACACTAGGGTTAGTCCTTCTTAACCATTTAAGGAAGAATTAGAACCCTAATGCAAGGCCCAAGTTACAAGCTTGATGTCTTGATGATTATTAGATGAATTAATTAAGAGATGTAAACACATTAAGGGTTTAACACTTAGGATTAAAGTTATACACTCCATCCTAATAGAAGGATGCAGTCATTAACTTAATCACAAAGCCTTAAAGCCTTTAGGGTTTAGTCCCTGATTATGAGGTGAGAAGGGAAGACTCAAAGAGACACAAAGGTAAACTAAGTGGGGGACTAATCAAACCCTAATCATTGTCATGCTTGGTTGTTCCTAAGGTTTGTGAGGTTTATCAAGAGAAATCTTCAGAGGAACCACCAGGAAGCAGGTGAAAAGGAGCAAAGAGAAGCAAAGTAACTTGCTTCATTCAAGAAGTCAAGTCACTTGAGGAAAGAAAGTAAGAAGAGAAGAATGAGCAAGCTCAATCTCAAACACATAACAAAATGCAGCATGGATGCACAAAAGAGATGAGAAGAAGTTGTGAGAAGTGAAGGCAAATTCACTTCTCAGAGTTGCTTACCACCTGAAAAGTTAGTGAAAGAAATGCAATGCAATGCAAAATGAGATGAAATGACATGGTGTGAATCAAAACCAGAAGCACACACATGATGATAATGTTGCTATGAGATGCTGCAAGCATGAAGCAACACATGGGGATGATCATACAAACTTATGAATGCAAATGGAACAAGTTAAGAACCATGAACATACATGAAAAGTTATGAGATGCATATGGCATACAACATGGCAAATGCAAGATGTAATGATCAAACATGATTTCAATATGCCTTAAGATGTATAATGAATCAAATGGATGCATAAAATGCTATGGCAAGTCAAGGTATGAATGCAAATGCAAGATGGATGCATATGGAAGCCCAAATTATGGTTTATGATCAATGCATCAAACAAAAACCAAAATCAGAAGCAAACATCAAGATAAAAAATTGAAAATGCACTCAAAGGATCCTTAAACCCATACTAACTCACTGCCCAAAGGAGAGGTTCCAACTCTTAACCTAATTAGAGTTATGATTTTCCTAAGTTTTCTAGGGTTTTAGGGTTCCTTAACAAGAAAATTACCAAACAAAATGAAAATGAAAGATCAAATCATGGCCATTTAATCTCATATACTACATGCTAAACACAATGCAATGCAAGAAGAATCAAGGTCCAACTCTCAAGGGTTAGGCAGAAATGATTTTTTGAAGTTTGGATCAAAATAATGCATAAAAATGATTTTAATTCCATGAAAAATTCTCAAAATGCATCAAGATCAAAAAAGAAATTTGGTTTGAGGGTTGGACAATGTTTCTAAATGTTTTTAAATGTTTCATGAATTTTTTGGTGATTTTTAAATACCTAAAAGTATTTTTAATTAATTAATTCTCATTAATTAATTAAAAATAAACTTTTAAATATTTAAAAATACTTTTTTAATGCAAAAAATAAAAATAAAAATATTTTTGTGTTCTGAAATTAAATAATAGTGTGCATAAAAAATTTCAGAATTTTTGAATAAGTTTTACTATTTTTAAATAAATGATCAAAAGAAATATAAAAGAAATGAAATAAAATTAATAAAAATGAAAAGTAATCTGATCCAACGCATCAGATTCAAAGTTGGGGGTCAGCTGTTGACTTGGCGCGTGAATCAAGGGTCAGGATGGACTCTGACTTAATTAGGTTTTACGAATTAATTAATTGGATTTAATTAAACTAATTGAGATTAGGGCAAAATGAATGCATCTGGGCCACACAAACGCGCGCCAGGTCAACTAAGTCAAAGGATCCAACGCACCAGATTCAAATGTCATTTAATTACAGGGATTAGGGTTAAGCACTTTCAGGTGACCGGAGGGAAGCTCCGGTCATCTTCTCCGGCGGGTTGAAAACCCTAGATCATGATTCAGGCCACCATTCACCAAATTGGAAGCTGGGAAATGTTCCTCTACCCAAACCCCATTCAAATCACCCCTCAAACTAAATTTATCATGCACAATCAGAGAGAATCGAAGCCAACAAGATTCACGGGCAAAATTTCAGAGCCTTAGTAAATCCTCATTTCTCACTCATTTTCAATTCTAAGCACATCCTCATGACCATCAAGACATACACAAAATTTATAACATAAAATGCAAGCTCTGTGAGAAAAAGTTCATGGCCATACCTGAGGTGGAAGTTTCTGGTTCTGAGCTTTCTGGGCTGTTCTTTGGTGCAAACTCACTCCAATGATCCCCCTGGTGCTAATGGCAAGCTTGGATGGAGTTTAAACAGGCTATTTTGAGAGGTTCAATTTTGGTGTATCAGAAAATGGGGTCTGTGTATATGATGTTTCAAGCTCTGCCAATGGTTGATTCTGGTTCCTTTGAGTGTGTTTGATTTGTTGGTGAAGAGAAATGGGGTGTTTGATGGCTGTGGAAGGAGATTCGAAGAAGGGAAGTTTCTTGACAGTTTTTGGTGAAGGTTGTCTTCTGGCTTGCTTCAAGGGCCAATGCTTTGCTATAACCTTCCCAAGTTGTGTGAATAGCCTATGGAGCAGGTCAGTAGGGGTGGCTGCTTACTGTTCCATGAGTATGGGAGTTTTTGGCAAAAAAGTCAATGTGATTGGTACTTGTAGTATGGGCCATGGCAGCAACAGTTTGAGGGCATGTCTTGCTTCAGCTTGAGTTAGGGATGACCCTTGGATTGCTTGTGGATGACTGCAACATGTGGATCATGAGCTATGCTAGCTTTTGCAACTTGCCCACTTGGTGTTTTCTCATGATTTTGTGCTATGTATGTGAGATGACTCTTGCTGAATTTTGGTGCATAGAACTTCATTTAGTCATGGCAATGCATAGAAATCAGCTAGTGATCACATAACTCTTTGGGAAATGATTTTGCCAAGAATCCCCCTTTTGCACTTGTAATGAAAAATGACTTAAGGATCTTTGAAAACCAAAGCAAACAATGCAAAATCCCTTGGGCCAATTCTGTTTTTAGGTCATGTATGATCATGTGATGAAGTTTTGAAGTCATTTTGAAGTCAATAGAATGCTTGGTACAAGAATTTGCAAGTTTTCCACTTGGTGCATAACTTGAATTTTAGTGATTTTTGCCAACTTTGATGAACCATAACTTTTGATCAAAAATGAATTAGGTCATGTTCTTGTACTTTTTGAAAAGGGAAAGATCTATTCTACAACTTTCATGACCAAAGTTTTTCCATTTGAAGCTTTCTTGGATCAAAAAGTAAGGGTTGAAAAGTTGCATAAAATGACATTTTCATTAAAAGTCAACTTTGCCCAAAAAGTCAACTTTGCAAAAGACTTGAAATTCTTGAATTTTGTCAACTTCCAACCTCTTCTATGATCAAATAAAGATCATATACACTCAAAATGATGAAGATCAACCCTTGGTTGGGTCATTGGGGGCCTCAGATGCCCTGATTTTGCACTGATTTGTCTGAAAAGTCAACTCTTGATCAGATGACTTCCCCATGGAATTTATTCATGAAAATTGATATGAACACTCCCTATACCATATAGAGACCAATAGAAACAAGAATGACCAAAAAGATTGGAGTTATGGCCTTTGAATCCAAAACCCTAATTCTAGGTCATCTGTGCAGTCAAGCCTGGCTCTGCCTCCACACCATTCTCAATTCTTGTGATCCTTTGACTTTTTTGACTTTGTGAGGATGCAATATGATGCTTGAACACACATGGACCCTTTTGAAGTGATTGATGACCTTTGGAGTGGCTCAAGAAGCTCTTGGATTGCTCAGATCACAAACCCTAGATGCAGATGACTTAGAATCTATGCAGTGAATCAAAAAGGTGGTATGAGATGCTATGATTAAACTTATGCATATGAAATGATCACAAGCCATGGTGTGAATGGGTGAGGGCAAATTTGGGGTGTTTACAGCTGCCCCTATTCAAACATGAGTTAGCTGTGCAGGATGTAAGCATCGGCTTAACAGGCAAACAAGATAACTTGTGGTTGAATACCAAAGACAATCCAAAATTTGCACTCACAGAATGAAGAAGAAAAGGGATATAGATTTGTAAAGGAAAATAAAGTATATGGTAAAGTATGGGCGACGGAGGATGACCGCCGAGCAGAGGACGACTGCTGGGTAAAGAGCAATGACGGGGACGGCCAACATGCTGGGAAAAGTGTGGAAGTAAAGCAATGACGGGGACGACCGACATGCTGGGGATAAAAGGGGTTATGATGGGGACGGCCATCAAGTAAAGCTATAAAAATCTCTGGGGATTAATGAAAAATGATGGGGACGGCCATCAAATTCATAAAGCAAAGGTGACCAACGATGGGGACGGCCATCGGGTTAAAAAGAAAAGGGACCACGACGGGGACGGCCATCGGGTTAAAGAATAAATGAAATAAACAGATGATGAGGTACGGTCATCAAAGGTGAAGGACAATCACCTAGCAGGGGACGGCTGCTCTGTAAGGGTTAAGATGAGGGACGGTCATCTAAGGTGGAGGACGACCACCAGGCAGGGTACGGCTGCCGAAAATATCGCGACATAGGACGAATGCCGGATAAAGAGGTCAACGATGGGGACGACCATCGGATGAGCATGACGGAGGACGACCATCAAGAGGTGGAGGACGACCACCTAGTAGGGGACGGCTTCTCTCACGGTTTATCATGACATAGGACGAATGCCAGATAACCAAAATCCACAATGGGGACGGCCATTGGATAAAATGATGAAGGAAAATCATCAAGAGGTGGAGGACGACCACCTAGCAGGGTACGGCTGCTAAATATCACAACACAGGACGAGTGTTGGATAAAAAGACCAACGATGGGGACGGCCATCGGATGATCATGATGAAGGACGATCATCAAGAGGTGGAGGACGACCACCTAGCAGGGTACGACTGCTCTCAGGACTTATCATGACATAGGACGAATGTCAGATAAAAGGAAATTTGTTTTACTGGGGAATAATAAACACGGACGAGTGTTTATATCCGAGAAATAAAAGGTAGAAGTGTTTGGATGTGTATAGATTAAAGATGCGGACGAGCATCCTTAAGACTATGATACGGACGAGAATCAGGTAGCAACAAATACCGACACATGTTCTGAGACGATGGTACGGATGAGTACCAACTGGTTAACAAAGAACACGGACGAGTGTCGAATCTGAAAGGACTCTTCTAGGGAATAGTAGACACAGACGAGTATCTATATTCAAGCAGACACAGTGTATGGATTAAAGATGCGGACGAGCATCCTTAAGACTATGATACGGACGAGTATCAAATAGAAACAAACACTTGACGCATGTTCTGAGATGATGGTACGGACGAGTACCAACTGGTTAACAAAGAACACGGACGAGTGTCGAATCTGCGGGGATGTAAATGGTGTATACAAGATATGGACGAGTATCTGTATAAGTATGAGTAGAAAGTATGAATGATATATAGATGAGTGTTCCAAAATGCTGGGGAGGGTGACACAGACGAGTGTCAAAAGGAGAAGAGTATATCTGATATACAAAGTGTCTATGTTACTGTGCTGGGGAAAATGACATGGACGGATGTCAAGGAATTTATATACACGTATCTGTGAGTGCAAAGGGACACTTTGGCTTTCTGCTGGGGATATGACACGAACGGGTGCCACAAGGTGTGTGTATTTATATTGGTGAATGTGGGGCAACTGCTTTTGCTGGGGAATCAGGGAGGTATCCTGTATAGTGTTGATGGGTTGCTATTATTCACAAGTGTTTGATTCAAACCATGACTTATGATTATGCAACATGTTTGATTTTTGTCGTAATGCTCCGCATCGAACGGAATGCTACGCTTCGTTTGGGTGAATATGATGCAGATGCTATGATTATGCAAAAGATACCAATCCGGGATTCGGATCCCATTGTTGTGAAGATCTCTGGTCGATCTGTTGGAGTAGACATCCCAGCTGGGGATGAGATCGTTGGTAGATCTGATGAGATGATTCTGCTTGGGGAAATGGATCAATGATTGACCTATTCCTGGCAATGAGGGACCCAGCTGGGGTTTGTAGAAGCTTTCGTCTCTCTGTTGTGATTCCTTCATGCGTTGCTCTTCTGGATAGAGGCTGAGACTCTATGGGGAAATGGTTCCCTGGCTTTTGTACCTGGCTGAGGTATGATGGATGGCAACTCAGCTGGGAGAAGCAACAAGTGGCAACTCAGCTGGTGAGAAAGCACTTGGAATGCTAAGGCTGAGTGAGTGTTGATTTGCCAGCTTGCTGGGATGAAGCTTTCATGCCCCATGTTGCGCTTCGGATACCTGCAATCCTGCAAAGACAAGAAACGCACAAGTAATCCCGAGGTATCCCTTATCGGATTCCGTCATAGGAGTTAGACACTTCTGAGAGTAAGCATATTCCCTGCAAGCACATGTTTATTTTCTTTATTTTTAAAGATAAACATCTGTATTCGTGCAATCAGTTTTTCTTAAGACATCAGACATTCTTTGCAAACAAAAATGTACAAGACGAAACATGACTGAAAAATCTGATTTTATTGATTCATGTGCCCTGAAATGGCAAGATACAGTCAAAGAAACATATCCCCTGGAATGAGGAGAATGTTACAAATTGAGAAACAAAATGCGTGCAATGTTGATGACGCTTTGAAGGAGCTTCCTCTTGCTATGACTCGTATAACTTTTGACGTTCTTCTCGTCCTGCTTTCTGAAGAAGGCTGATTCTGACAGAAGCTTGATTTTTTTTTGGTTGAAGCTTACCAAGTTGCAGGCGATACAGATGAATTCAGAGTGCAGTTGTTCGCTTATTCCCTTATTTTGCATGGATCGCCCTTTCGGGTTTTCAATCCATCGGGATACCCATTTTTGCCTGAGCTGTCCGATGCGGCTTTTCAACTCAGCGGGTGTACATTCTTTTGTTTATTTTCCCTTATTTTTGCCCGAGTCTTTTATTCTGTTTTTGACTCGCCGGGATGCCCTATTTTTTCCTGGACTTACATTCTGTTTTTATGGCCAGCGGGTCATTTTTATGCGAAGTATTTTTTAACCGCATCTGAATTCACAGGGGACGGGAAGTCTTCGCCATCCATGGTGCTGAGCATCAGCGCTCCACCAGAGAAAACTTTCTTTACTACAAATGGTCCTTCATAGTTCGGAGTCCACTTGCCCCTGTGGTCTGTATGAGGAGGGAGGATTCCCTTCAGCACAAGATCTCCTACTTGGTACTCTCGGTGCCTGACTTTCTGATCGAAGGCTTTCTTCATCCTTCTTTGATATAACTGCCCATGACAGATTGCAGCCAACCTTTTCTCTTCAATCAGACTCAGTTGCTCGTATCGGGATCGGACCCATTCTGCTTCGTTCAGATTAACATCCATCAATACTCGTAAGGAGGGTAATTCAACCTCAACAGGTAGGACTGCCTCCATACCATACACAAGCTGATACGGTGTTGCCCCAGTGGATGTTCTGATTGACGTGCGGTACCCATGCAAGGCAAACGGTAGCATTTCATGCCAGTCTTTGTAGGTGACTACCATCTTTTGCACAATCTTCTTGATATTTTTATTAGCTGCCTCAACAGCGCCATTCATCTTTGGCCTGTAAGGAGAAGAATTGTGGTGTTGGATCTTGAAGTCCCGACATAGCTCAGACATCATCTTGTTGTTTAGATTGGAACCATTATCAGTAATGATTCACTCGGGAACTCCGTACCGACAGATGATATCTCTCTTCAGGAATCTGGCTACCACTTGTCTTGTAACGTTTGCATAGGAGGCTGCTTCAACCCACTTGGTGAAATAGTCAATGGCTACCAGGATGAATCTGTGGCCATTTGAAGCAGTTGGCTCAATCTTGCCAATCATATCAATGCCCCACATGGCAAAAGGCCAGGGTGAAGACATTATATTCAGAGGATTGGGAGGCACATGCACTTTATCCGCGTAGATCTGGCATTTATGGCATTTTCTGGCATAGGCACAACAGTCTGCATCCATTGTGATCCAGTAGTAACCTGATCTTAGCAATTTCTTAGCCATGGCATGCCCTCCAGCATGGATACCAAAGGATCCTTCGTGCACTTCATGCATCAGCAAGTCTGCTTTTGTTCTATCAACACACCTGAGGAATACCATATCAAAGTTTCTTTTGTACAGGGAACCATAAGTGTTCAGAAAGAAGCTACCAGTAAGTCTTCTCAAAGTCTTCTTATCATTGGAAGATGCCCCAGGTGGGTATGTTTGATCCTCCAAGAAGCACTTAATGTCATGAAACCAAGGCTTATCATCTTTGACAATGTTTGCTGTGAACACATATGCTGGTCTGTCAAGTCTGGACACTGAAATCTGAGGTACAAAGTTGGCAGCTTGAACTTTGATCATAGACGAAATGGTAGCCAGAGCATCTGCAAACTGATTTTCGTCCCGAGGGATATACTCAAGCTTGACCGTTGTAAAGAAAGTCAGTAACCTTCTTGTATAATCCCTGTAAGGTATCAGATGCTCCTGGTGTGTGTACCATTTGCCGTTGGTTTGATTAACTACCAGAGCTGAATCTCCGAATACAGTTAAAGTCTTGATCTTGAGGTCAATGGCTTCCTCAAGACCCATAATGCAAGCTTCGTATTCAGCTTCGTTGTTAGTGCAGTTGAAGGTGAGCTTTGCCGAGAAAGGCATGTGAACTCCCTTAGGTGTAATGAGTACTGCACCAACACCACGACCATTCATGTTAACAGCCCCATCAAACATCATAGTCCATTCTTCTTCTGGGTCAGGCCCTTCAGTGTGAACAGGCTCTTCATGATCTTTTGCTTTAATGAACATGATGTCTTCATCAGGGAAGTCAAATCTCATAGGCTGGTAGTCATCAATGGGTTGCTCAGCAAGATATTCAGACAATACACTGCCCTTGATGGCCTTCTAGGAGGTGTACTGGATGTCATATTCTGTAAGGATCATTTGCCATCTTGCAACCCGTCCGGTAAGAGCTGGCTTCTCGAAAATGTACTTAACTGGATCCATTTTGGATATCAACAAAGTAGTGTGGGTCAACATATACTGTCTCAGTCGGCGAGCAGCCCACGCTAAAGCACAACAAGTTTTCTCGAGCAGTGAATAACGTTGTTCACAGTCGGTAAACTTTTTGCTCAGGTAGTATATTGCGTACTCTTTTCGACCAGACTCGTCATGCTGGCCCAACACACACCCCATTGACTCTTCTAATACTGTCAAGTACATTATCAGGGGTCTTCCTTCCACTGGAGGCATAAGGATTGGAGGTTCTTGCAAGTATTCCTTGATCTTGTCAAAAGCCCTCTGGCAGTCTTCCTTCCACCTGACCGTCTGTTCTTTTCTTAACAGCTTGAACAAGGGTTCACAGGTTGCTGTAAGGTGAGATATGAACCTCGAAATGTAGTTCAATCTACCTAGAAACCCCCGAACTTCTTTCTCAGTCTTCGGTGCAGGCATCTCTTGAATGGCTTTAACTTTATCAGGGTCAACTTCAATTCCTTTCTCGCTCACAATAAAGCCCAACAGCTTACCAGATCGCACCCCGAATGTGCATTTGTTGGGGTTCAGCTTCAATTGGTATTTCCTCAGACGCTTGAATAGCTTCAGCAGATTTACCAGGTGGTCTTCCTCTGTAAGGGACTTGGCAATCATGTCATCCACATAACATTCGATTTCCTTATGGATCATATCGTGGAATAATGTTACCATAGCCCGTTGATATGTCGCACCAACATTCTTCAATCCGAATGGCATCACCTTGTAACAGAACGTGCCCCAGGGTGTGATGAAGGTTGTCTTCTCCATGTCTTCAGGTGACATTTTGATCTGATTGTATCCTGAGAATCCGTCCATGAAGGAGAATACCGAGAACTGAGCCGTATTATCAACCGATACGTCAATGTGAGGTAATGGAAAATCATCTTTCGGGCTGGCTCTGTTCAGATCCCGGTAGTCAACACACATCCTTACTTTGCCGTCTTTCTTAGGCACAGGTACTATATTAGCAACCCACGGCGGGTAGCTAGTTACAGCAAGGAAACCGGCGTCCCACTGCTTTTGCACCTCTTCTTTGATCTTCATTGCCATGTCTGGGCGAGTACGGCGCAGTTTCTGTTTAACTGGCAGACATTCTTCTCTTAAAGGCAGCTTGTGCATAACAATGTCGGTGTCCAACCCTGGCATATCCTGATAAGACCAAGCAAACACATCCACATACTCTTGAAACAGGTCAATCAGCCGTTTCTTCACTGAGTCTTGTAAGTCGGCCCCGATTTTAACCTCTTTCACATCTTTACCTGTACCAAGATTAATCGTTTCCACCTCCTCCTGATGAGGAGTGATAACCTTCTCCTCTTGTTTCAACAATCTGGCTAGCTCTTCAGGAAGCTCATAATCTTCTTCAACCCCTTCATCAGCTTGATTGATCGGATTGTCAAAGTCATACGAAGTCATAGCCGTGCTGTTGTCGGTGCGGTCTGGAAGGCACTCTCTGCAAGGGTTCAGTTGGTTCATTTTAGTGATCGATTTTTTTATCTTGTTTAGAAAAGTGAAATAAAAGTTGTCATTTTGAAAACATTGCCATTTATTTTTTGTACAAAAAGAAAAATGGAAAAACAGTGAGCGGAAAAGAAAAAAAAAAGACCCGTTTGCAAAAGATGTCTGATATTTCATTGATTAATCTTGTTGCACAAAAATTACAGATGGCCCGATTACAAAATGAGTCTTGTCATCTTGGGCAAGATGCAAGACTTGATGCATGCTTAAAATATACAGGAAATAATAATTACTCTGCAGGAGTAACCCTTATAATTTCCTGGGAAGACCAGTTTGAGATACGGCTCCCCGGGATCCTTGGACGTATCCAGCTCTCCAGGTTGCGCTCATCTTCCGACTCATCTTCCAAGTTGTTGACAGCATCGGGGGTAAGCATCCCCCCACTAACAAAGTTGGGCTTCTTAGCAGCCTCCGCTTGATCTTGTTGAGTTGGTTTGTAACCCAACCCAAATCTATCTTCTTTCTTCTCCACAGGCAACCGTTTGCCCCAGCCTTGAGCGTTTCCTTCTTCCACCACCTTTCGGGCCTGCTGATAGGATGTCATGGAAGTCCCAAGTACAACAGAGGTTTCATTAATATTCAGGGCCTCAAACCCTTGACTCATCGTCTCGTGGATCTCCCCATCCATCTCAATATATTTGTAAGTAGCCAGATGGCTAACAAAAATATCCTCCTCTCCACAAATAGTAACGACTTGGCTTTCCCACTCGAATTTTAACTTCTGGTGAAGGGTAGACGTAACTGCGCCAGCGGCATGAATCCATGGTCTACCCAACAAACAACTGTAGGCAGGCTGAATGTCCATCACGTAGAAGGTCGTTTTGAAAGTTTGTGGGCCAATCGTTACAGGCAACTCAATTTCTCCCAGAACTGATCTCTTAGAGCCGTCAAAGGCTCTCACCACTAAGTTGCTGGGTCGTAATGCCAATCCTTCATATTCCAGCTTCACAAGGGATTTTTTAGGTAAGACATTGAGGGATGACCCTGTGTCTACCAGCACATGGGAAAGAACTGCACCTTTACATTCCATGGTAATGTGCAAAGCCTTGTTATGATTGCGGCCTTCCGTAGTCAAATCGGTGTTGGTGAATCCTAGTCCATTACTAGCATTAACATTTCCAACCACAACTTCCAACTGATTGACGGTGATCTCTTCTGGCACATAAGCTGCGTGCAAGACTTTGAGTAGTGCATTCCGGTGAGCCTCGGAGCACATAAGCAATGATAGAATGGAGATCTTGGAAGGCGTCTGGTGAAGCTGGTCCACTATCTTGAAATCACTTTTCTTGATGATTCTCATGAACTCATCAACTTCTTGGTCAAAAGGTGTTTTCAAAGCTTCTCTAACAACCTGTTCTTCTTGCACCATGCTCTTCCCTTTTGCCTTGGCAGCAGCTTCTGCTTCGGCAGTGGGTCTTTGAATTTGCGGGGCAAAGAGACGTCCGCTTCGAGTGAAGCCTCCGCCTCCTCCCACATTGTCTATTTGTGGTGAAGAAGTTGATGATTCGAAAGTGATTTTCTGTCCTTCGCATATAGATCAGAGCCGTAATGCCAAGGGATGGCATTACTGCTTTCATAAGGTACTGGCCCAGGCACTGTGACAGTGACTGGACTGATGGCAGCTGTAGAAGGGACTGTGATAGTCTGTGGATCATAGTATATTGTGACTGGTGCTCTGGTAGGAGTGGCATTTTGTGAGTCGTAGGCAGAATCATTGGTAGGATCATAATAAATTGTAACTGTTGAGACACTGGCATTGTTTGTTGCTGATGTTGTAGGAGACATTGTTGGAAGGATGGGCGTTGTTGTTGTAGGAGACTCTGAATGAAGGGGTGCTGAAGTTGTAGAAGGGATGTTTGCTGATATCTGGTCCGTTGAAATAACAGATGAAGCATTTGTTGATGAAACCGAAGAGTTGTTTGGAACAATGGTTGTTGCATTTGTAGGAGATTCTGGAACCGTTGTTAAGGAGATTGCTGGATTGGTAGGTATTGATTTTGTGATTTGAAGCAGGCCACTCTGGATGAGATCGTCTATGCCATCCCTCAAGTTATCACAGCCATTCACTGAAATGTTGCAATAAGCACACCCTAGCTCACATCCCGGGAATATTTGACATTCAAGGAGTTGAGCTTTAATCTCCACCAAGGGTGTCCGAATCTGACCCACACTGGTTATCAAGTAAGACGGCTTATCTTCTTCAATAGCATTGATTCGGGGACCACCATGGTGTGGCATAGGGTTCTTGTTAACATTTGGTGGTGGTGCAAAGTTTAGAGCCTTGGAGTCTACCAGGTCTTGTACCTTCATGTGCAAGGCTCTGCACTTCTCTGTACTGTGGCCTGGTGCATTTGAGTGAAAAGCACATCTGGCGCTGGCGTCGTAATTTCTGGGCAGACTGTTAGGATCCGGAGGTGCCAACGTCCTTAGCTCAACTAGGTTGAGTTTCAGGAGTTGTGGCAGTAATGTGGCATAGGGCATAGGGATCGGATCGATCACCCTATTGGCCTGAGAGGGCCTCTGTTGGTATGGTCTCTGCTGATTGCTGTTGCTGGTGTTGTTGTTGTTGTTATAATTTCTCTGAGGAGGATACTGAGTTTGTTGCTGGTAATTTTGTTGCTGAGGTTGATAAGCTGGTTGTGGATGAATTGGAGCGGGAATGGTGACTGCTGCCACAGACCTATGAACATATTGGGGTCTGCCCCTGCTGGTATGGATTGCATTGGTTTCACCAGTTCTTCTTGGGCCTACAAAAGGCTTTCTTGGGTTGCTGGATGAGCTAGCACCGTTGTCAGAAATCTTACCCATTTTTAATAGGCTTTCAATCCTTTCCCCGGCTATGACCACATCAGCAAAACTAGTGGAAGAAAAGGCAGCCAACCTGTCAATGTATGTTCCTTGGAGGGTGTTCATAAACATATCAGCCATCTCCCTCTCTGACATAGGTGGCTGGACAGCAGCAGCAAGCTGTCTCCATCTTTGAGCGTACTCCCAGAAGCTTTCCCTGGATGATTGTGACATCCCCATCAGGAGGGTCCTGTTGGGAGCCATATCTAAGTTGTACTGATACTGTCTGATAAAGGCCTCTGCCAGGTCCTTCCAGCATCTAATGGTTGCTCTGGTCAGATGAGAGTACCATTCCCTCGAAGCTCCTGTTAGGCTATCCTCAAAATAAAACATCCATAGCTTTTCGTCCATGGTATAGGCCTTCAGCCTCCCCAGAAAGGATTGTAAATGGGTCCGTGGGCAGGAAGTCCCATTATACTTCTCAAAGCATGGGGGTTTAAATTTGTGGGGAATCCTGACCCCGTCTACCAGACCCAGACCCATGTCCATAACATCAAATCCCAAAGAATTCTGGGGGTCTTCCTCCCCAGCTCCCATCACTGTGAACTGATCTTCCTGGGGGTCTTCTTGCAGCACTCTGCCTGCTGTGGCAGTCCCTTGCACATTGACAGGGATGTTGATCTCTGGATGCTGGTGGGGTCCAAAGACTGGGGGATTAACATGAGGCTGGACTCTCTCATTGTTGCTTGTCCCAGCAGTCCCTGGATGATGGTCTTCCTGATTCCTCCCCTTTACCAGTGCTCTTAACCTTTCCTGGCTTTGAGCCATATTATTCATCACCTCCATAAACTGTGTCATCTGAGTCCTCATTTCCAACCTTTCGTTGGCCATTTGAGTCCTGACCTCTGTAAGGTCCTGCTGTACTTGGTCCATTTGTATGCCCGGAAGATTGTTGCGGGTGGGATATCTGTGTGGACGGTTGAGTGGAAACACCCGACGTCGAGCAATAGTTCCTGAGGTCACAACAGAGTTAGTAACAATAAAACAAAAACCTACAAAACAAACAAAAGGTTAGTATGCAATGTAGTATGCTTATTTGTATCCAAGGTATCCGGCTTGGCACTTGGTTTTGACCTTTCCAGACCCCTGAAGAAGATGCTTGTGATGTTGTTTGAAAGAAACTCAGATAAAACAAACCAACACATATATTACAAAAATCAAATGATACATAGTTTGTTTTTCCTTACAATACATGCCCTCTGAGGGGTCAAAAATACAACATAAAGAAAAGTACATAAAATGAATGCAACAACAAGCAAAAGTCAAACGCCAAGGCCAAACTCATCCTCCTGAACTTCCTTGAGAAGTGCTTCAGTCACCGGATCAGCTGGGCGCTCTGTAAGATTCCTGATAAGGAGATTCCTGGTAGTAACAGCTGCAGTTAGCCTCTTGTGTTGACTCTGGTCCTTTGACCTCTTCACACCAGCTCTAATTTTCAATTCTGAGATCTCCCTCTGGGCTGCTGCCAGGGCTTCCTGTTGCTCTTTTGCACTAGCCTCCAACTGCTCAATCTTATCCTGAGTCCTCTTATCCTCCTGAGTACGGGCTTCGGTGATCCTGACCCACCTGGCCTGACTCTCCTTCAGATATAGATCAGTCCTGGCCTTCTGGAACTGAGCTTCCTTGAAGGCATTTTTCAGAATCTGCTCTCCAGCCCTAGACTTCTTAATGTAATCCTCTGACTTCTCAATTTTGGCCAGATGCTCCACCCTTAGCTTTTCTAGCCTTTCAATGTCCAAGCGACCATCACTCCTTTCCCAGAGGGTCTTCTGTAGAGCCTGAGTCAGCTTCTCATTTCTCTCTTTCAATTTCTCAAACTCCTCTAAGCTGACAGTTGCTGGAGGTGGTGCTGTGGAAGGTCCAGGCACATCATCCATAGTGAAGGGCATTGTCGCTCCCAAAAGATGTGCATCCAGGTACAAGCGCGAACGGTCGGCGAGAGGGACAATGAGAACACACAGCCGTGAACTCACTGGAGATGAAAAGAGTCGCCAGCTAGGCATTTTTATCCCGGAGGAAAGGTAATGCTGCATAGACCTGGAAAGACATGGATAAGACGGTTGCGAACCAGAGAGACTGAGAAGGGGGTTGGTTACAACCTGGGAAGGTATTAGCACCCAGATTGTCCGCCGTACTCGACGGGATCCACGCTTGGAAGATTTGTGTTTTAAAGGGGTAGTGTCAGTGCAATTTGTGTGTAAAATAGCTGGAAAAGATGTACAGGTGTCAGTGTAAAAGAAGTGAAGTGTATATATATAGTGTCAGTGTGAGACCAGGAATGAAATGCTCATGATAATGAGGCTAAAAGAAATGAGCTGGAAGGAGGGGGGATGTACAGAGACTTTTGTTCGATAACTGTTAAGTTATGCCTACGTATCCTCTCGTGCAATGAGGAAGTCAGAACACCGTAGTTCGACCCAAAGAGACTGAAAGGTGAATTGACTTGTGAACCGCTTATTTGCCTATGCTCAAGTGTATGACCTGTCTGGCTCAGGTGCTTACTGTCTTGCATTAGACGGAAGAAGCAAGTTCTCGTTTGTGAGTGAAGATGATGAGGAAAGAATCCCGAAGGAGACGATTATTGTTTGTTTTTTGAGTTTTCAGTCTTTTATTGCTTTTGAAAGTTTGTCATAAGTTAATGAGCTTAAGCCTAAACCAATGGATTTAGTAAACTCATCACATCTTCCCTCTGATTAGGGGTAATGAGAATACCTTAAGTGTGAAGTCAGATTCTCACACTTAATCACCTTTTGATGTAGAGTTAAGATCATTAACCTACTTGTGATTATTTAGATGTTTTTGGTATTTTTGTTTAGTGTTGAGTAATGAGGTTAAGCCATAATCAGGGATTAAACAGACTCATTATACCACCCTAATAGAAGGATAATAGATGAGAATGTTTAAGCTGAGGAAAGCTCCTCAACTTAATCCATGATTAGGGATTAAACTCATGACAAAACAAGCCTTTGATTAAGTGGATTTTATTTAATGGTATGATGATGAAGTGATTTTTATGATTTGTTAGACAACTTGAGGGGGACTTGTCCATTAACACTAGGGTTAGTCCTTCTTAACCACTTAAGGAAGAATTAGAACCCTAATGCAAGGCCCAAGTTACAAGTGTGATGTCTTGATGATTATTAAGTGAATTGATTAAGAGATTTAAACACCTTAAGGGTTCAAGACTTAGGATTAAAGTTATACACTCCATCCTAAGAGAAGGATGCAGGCATAACCCTAATCACAAAGTCTTAGAGCCTTTAGGGTTTAGTCTCTGATTATGAGATGAGAAGAGAAGACTCAAAGAGAGACACAAAGGTAAAAAATATGAGGGGGACTAATCAAAACCCTAATTCATTGTCATGCTTGGTTGATCCTAAGGTTTGTGAGGTTTTCAAGAACAATCTTCAGAGGAGCCACCAGGAAGCAGATGAATAAGATCAAGAGAAGCAAAGTGACTTGCTTCATTCAAGAAGTCAAGTCACTTGAAGAAAGAAGGTGCGAAGAACAAGAATGAGCAAGCTCAATCTCAAACACATATAGGAATGCAGCAATGGATGCAAGAGGGATGAGAAGAAAAGTTATGAGAAGTGAAGGCAAATCCACTTCTCAAGTTACTTACCACCTGAAATGTTAGGAAGAAATGCAATGCAATGCTAAATGAAATGAAATGACATGATGCTAGACCAAACCAGAAGCATGTTGATGATGATAATGATGCTATGAGATGCTGCAAACATGAGGCAAGGCATGGGGATGTTCATACAAGATTATGAATGCAAATGATGCAAGTTAAGGAGCATGAATGAACATGAAAAGTTATGAATCATACAAGACAAATGACATGACAAATATGCAATGCAATGATCAAACATGCTTTCTATATGTCTTAAGATGTCAAATGAATCACAAGAATGCACAAAATGCAAAGACAAGTCATGTTATGCAAGGAAATGCAAGAAGGATGCAAAAGGAAGCCCAAATTAGGGTTCATGGATCAAACATCAAACCAAAATCCAAAACAGAAGCAAACCCTAAGATAAAAAAATGGAAAATGCTACCCAAAGAAACCCTAAACCTATATTAAACCACTGCCCAAAGGGGAGCTCTCAACTCTCAACCAAACTCAAGTTATGATTTTTTTCAAGTTATTAGGGTTTTTTAGGGTTCTTAACAAAAGAAATGCCAAACAATTAGAAAATGCAAGATCAAATCATGGCCATTTTACCCTAGAAACTACATGCCAAACACAAAACAATGCAAGAAGAATCAATGCCTCAACCTTCTCCAATAGGCAGAAATGAATTTTTGAATCCATGATCAAAATAATGCATAAAAAATGATTTAATTCAATGAAAATTTCTTAAAATGCATCAAGATCAAAAAAGAAATTTGGTTTGAAGGTTGGACAATGTTTCTAAATGTCTTAGAACATTTCATGAATTTTTTTTGTAATTTTTAAATACCTAAAAGTATTTTTAATTAATTAATTCCCATTAATCAATTAAAAATAATCTCTTAAATATTTAAAAATACTTTTTTAATAATAAAAAATAAAATAAAAATATTTTTGGGTCTTAAAAATTAATAAGACTTTTAGGAAAAAGTTTCATAATTTTTAAGTCATTTTTGCTATTTTAAAATAAATATGCAAGTTAATTGAAATAAAAATGAATTAAAATCAAATAAAAATGAAAGTAATCAGAATGGATGGCTGTGATTGATTCTGGCAGTGGATGGGTTGACTGCGCGCGCAGATCAAAGGCCCGTATTCAAACTGAGTTAATCTGAATTAATTAACTAAATTAAACCTAATTAGAATTAATGACATGATCTGAGCCGTTGGATGCGCGCGGGAAAAGACTCAGTCAACTCATCCAACGCCTGAAATTCAAACCTGGAGCCCTAACCCTAATCACATATTAATGACTTTCAGGTCACCGGAGACGAGCTCCGGTCGTCTTCTCCGGTGACCTTCTCCCCTGAAAACTTCCAAATCCTTCCCTAGGTCACTAAAATGAAATCTAAAACCATGGAAATGTTCCTCAACCTCTCACGAATCAAACCCCTCTCTCAAAACACATTTCTTCTTCCTAAACAAGCTGAATCGAAAGGGATAAAAACTAGGGCACGCAAGCTTCAGAAACAAATTAAATACTCAAATCAAAACCATTTCAAAAACTAAGAGCATCAGGATGATCAGTGAATCACATAGAACAAGTTTGTAACAAGAAAAACAATTTCTGGAAAAATAAATTTCATGCTACCTGAGATTCGAAGCTTTCAGCTTGAGGACTTTCTGGCCACTTCCTTCAGTGCAAACTACTCCACTTGGTCCCCAGAAGATGTTTGAATGCTCAAAGAGAGTTTAAGCTGGCTGGATAGTGAGATTCGAAAGCTTCTGCTCAAGCTTGGTCAGAAATGGCAATGGTGAAATAGAGAGCTTCAGGTCATGGTGAATGGTTGTTTGTGATCCTGAGGATGAATGGAGAAGGTCTGTGGTGTTTGTTTGTGTGTTTGTGAGCTATGGTGAGAGTTTCGAATGAAACTGCAAAATGAAGTGAGAAATGGCAGTGGGATGTTCTGGCTGTTTCAGGCTTGGGTTCTTGGTGCTGGGTGGTCTATGGAGCAAGGTGAGTTGAATGATGGAAATGGTTGAAGTGTTTGCAAGCTGGGCAGAGAGTTTCGAAGGCAAAAGCAAAATGGAGTGATTTTGTGAATGTCATGAATGTATGTGTTTCAGCCTTGCCTTCTACATGAAATGGCTTGCAAATTGTCCACATAACTCTCTCTCATTGGTCAGTTGATTGGACATGTGCTTTATTGATTGGTAAGTTGCCTTTTGCAAAAAGTCAAATAATGTGTAAGAGAAGTATGGCTCATGATCTAGGCAAGTACATGGGCATGGGCTGGCGCAGCAAGGTGAGGTGAGAGGCTAGCAAAGCTCAGCATCCAAGGCTGCAAGTTGTAGGAAGTGATCATGAAGATTTTGCAAGTTGTTGCTCTTTGGTTCACATGTGATTCCTTTGCCTAACCAAACATAAACCATAGGCATTCTTGGTCCAAATCTGATTTTTAGGGCTTAGAGAATGTTTATGTGCTGGTTTGATACCAATTAGAAGTTGCAATTTGACTTAGCACATGATTTTGCAATTTTCACACTTGGTGCATATCTTGAAAATAAGTGATTTTAGCCAACTTTGCATTGTCATAACTTTTGATCCAAGAAGAGTTTGATCATGTTCTTGTACTTTTTGAAAAGGGAAAGATGAGATCTACAACTTTCATGACCAAAGTTTTTCCATTTGAAACATTTTTGAATCATGAATCATGGCTTGAAAAATGACCTAAAATGATGCATTCTTGAAAAGTCAACTATGCCCAAAAAGTCAACATTTGCAAAAACCCTAAATTCTTGATTTCTATGAACTTCAAACCTCTTCCATGATCAAATAAAGATCATATACACTCAAAATGATGAAGATCACCCATTGGTTGGGTCATTGGGGGCCTCAGATGCCCTGATTTTGCACTGGCTTGTCTGAAAAGTCAACTCTTGATCAGATGACTTCCCCATGGAATTTCTTCATGAAAATTGATATGCATACTCCCTATACCATATAGAGATCAAGGGAAACAAGAATGACCAAAATTTTTGGAGTTATGGCCTCTGAAACCAAAACCCTAATTTTCAGTCAACTGTGCAGTCTAAACTGGCTCTGCATCACCTCAAACCCTAGTTCTTGTGATTCTTTGGAATTTTTGACTTTGAGAGGATGTAATATGATATAAGAACACACATGGATCCCTTTGAAGTGATTGGTGGCCTTTGGAGTGGCTCAAGAAGCCCTTGGATTGCTCAGATCACAAACCCTAGGTGCAGATGACTTAGAAACTGTCCAGTGAAACAAAAGTGAGATGTGAGATGATATGATTGTGTTTATGCATATGAGGATGATCACAAGCCATGGTGTGAATGGGTGAGGGCAAATTTGGGGTGTTTACAGCTGCCCCTATTCAAACATGAGTTAGCTGTGCAGGTTGTAAGCAACGGCTTAACAGGCCAAACAAGATAACTTGTGGTTGAATACCAAAGACAGTCCAAAATTTGCACTCACAGAAATGAAGAAGAAAAGGGATATAGATTGCAAAAAGAAAAATAAAGTATATTGTAAAGTGTAGGCGACGGAGGACGACCGTCGAGCAGAGGACGACTGCTGGGTAAAGAGCAATGACGGGGACGGCCGACATGCTGGGAAAAGTGTGCAAAGCGATGACGGGGACGGCCGACATGCTGGGGATAAAAAGGCAAAGCTAAGACGGGGACGGCCGACTAGCTGGGAAAAATAAGAAATTATGATGGGGACAGCCATCAAGATAAAGTTGTAAAATTCTCTGGGGAAAACATGAAACATGACGGGGACGGCCATCAAGTTCATAAAGGTAACCAACGATGGGGACGGCCATCGGGCTAAAGGGAAAAGGGACCACGACGGGGACGGCCATCGGGTTAAAGAATAAATGAAATAAACAGATGATGGGGTACGGCCATCAAAGGTGAAGGACGATCACCTAGCAGGGGACGGCTGCTCTGTTGGGGATAAAAGAAATATGATGGGGACGGCCATCAAAGGTGGAGGACGACCACCTGGCAGGGTACGGCTGCCGAAAATATCAACGATGGGGACGGCCATCGGATAGGAAAGGTCAACGATGGGGACGGCCATCGGACGAGCATGATGGAGGACGACCATCAAGAAGTGGAGGACGACCACTTAGCAGGGGACGGCTGCTCTCAAGGTTTGTCATGACATAGGACGAATGTCAGATAACCAAAATCAACAATGGGGACGGCCATTGGATAAAGTTGATGAAGGACGATCATCAAGGGGTGGAGGACGACCACCTAGCAGGGGACGGCTGCTAAAATCAACGATGGGGACGGCCATCGGATGAGCATGATGGAGGACGACCATCAAGAAGTGGAGGACGACCACTCAGCAGGGTACGGCTGCTCTCAAAGGTATCATAACACAGGACGAGTGTTAGATAAAAAGAAAATTTGTTGGTGATCTACTGGGGATAATGTAAACATGGACGAGCGTTTACATCCAAGAAACAAAAGGTATAAGTGTTTGGTATTGTGTATAGATTAAAGATGCGGACGAGCATCCTTAAGACCATGATACGGACGAGTACCATGTAGAAACAAACTGACACATGTTCAGAGATGATGATACGGACGGGTATCAACTGGTTAACAAAGAACACGGACGAGTGTTGCATCTGAAAGAATCTTTCTGGGAATAATAGACACGGACGAGTATCTATATTCAAGAAGACATAAGTGTTTGACACGGTGTATGGATTAAAGATGCGGATGAGCATCCCTAAGACTATGATACGGACGAGTATCATGTAGAAACAAACACTAGACGCAATGTTCTGAGATGATGGTACGGACGAGTACCAACTGGTTAACAAAGAACAAGGACTACTGTCGAATCTGTGGGGATAGGAGTGATGGTGTATACAAGATACGGACGAGTATCTGTATAAGTGTACCATGAGTGGTGAGTATTGTATAGAAGAGTGCTTTGACTGCTGGGGAGAGTGACACGGAC
The DNA here is from genome assembly GCA_963966055.1 of Lathyrus aphaca. NCBI lineage: Eukaryota > Viridiplantae > Streptophyta > Magnoliopsida > Fabales > Fabaceae > Lathyrus > Lathyrus aphaca. Next base: position 474,457,876 of record OZ014523.1, read on the forward strand.
GAGTGTCAAGAGAGAAAAGTATAATATTAACAAGTGTATGGGTTGATGAAAGTGTACGCGACTGCGCTGGGGATATGACACGGACGGGTGTCGAGAAAGTGTATGTAGGTATATGTGAGTGCAAAGAGGATGTCTTGGGCTTTTTGTTGGTGATTTGACATGGACGGGTGTCCAAAAGTGTATATATTGGTTTTTGTGATTGGAGAGGCAACTGCTTTTGCTGGGGACTCTGGTGGGATTTTTGTATAATGATGATGAACGGTTTATTATTCACAAGTGTTCAATTCACAGCATGACTTAAGATTATGCTATGCATTTGATTTTTGCCGTTATGCTCCGTATTAGACGGAATGCTACGCTCTGAGGGGTGAATATGATGCGAATGCCATGATTATGCAAAAGGGCGTAGATCCAGGATTCGGATCCCATTGCTGCGAAGATCTCTGGATGATCTGCTTGAAGTGAACATCCCAGCTGGGGATGAGATCACTGGTAGATCTAATGATGTATCTGCTCGGGGATACATGTCGCTGATTGACATATCCTTATAATATGGGACCCAGCTGGGATTTGTAGAAGCTTTCCGTACTCTGTTGTGACTTCTTCATGCGTTGCTTCTCTGAATAGAGGCTGGGGATTCGGTGGGGAGATGATTCCCTGATTCTTGCATCTTGCTGAGGAATAGAGGTTGGTGCTTCAACTGGGGAATGCTGTCGGTAACTCAGCTGGGGAGAGTAATGAGAGGCAACTCGGCTGGGGAGAAAACATCCTGAGTGTTAAGCCTGTTTGTTGATTTGGCAACTTTGCTGGGGAAGTGGGCACTCTCCAGTGCCACGTGGAAGATAGACTGAGTTGATAATGATTTGCCAACTTGCTGAGACGTAACCTGCATGCCCCAGGTTGCGTTCTGGATACCTGCAATCCTGCAACGGTAAGGAAACGTACAAAAGGTCCCGAGGTATCCCTTACTGGATTCCGTCATAGGAGTTAAGTACTTTCGAGAATAATCACATTCCCTGTAAGCATGTGTTTTTATTTTTAGAGAAAGGCATCTGTACTTATGCAATTGTATTTTTAGAGATATCAGACAACTCTTTGCAAAGCATAAATGTAAAAACTAAACATGACCGAAAATATGATTTTATTAATTCCTGTGCCCTGAATTGGCAAGATACAGTCAAAGAAACATATCTCCTGAAATGAGGAGATTGTTACAAATTGAGAAATAAAGTGCTGACGACGCTTTCAAGGAGCTTCCTCTTCTGCTATGACTCGTATGACAATGACGTTCTTCTCGTCTTGCTTTCTGGAGAGAGTTGATTCTGATTGAAGCTTGATCCTTTGAAGCTTACCAAGTTGTAGGTGATACAGACGAATTCAGAATGCAGTTGTTCGCTTGTTCCCTTATTTTGCATGGATCGCCCTTTCGGGTTTTCAATCCATCGGGATACCCATTTTTGCCTGAGCTGTCCAATGCGGCTTTTCAACTCAGCGGGTGTACATTTTTTATTCATTTTCCCTTACTTTTGCCCGAGTCTTTTATTCTGTTTTTGACTCGCCGGGATGCCCTATTTTTGCCTGGACTTACATTCTGTTTTTATGTCCAGCGGGTCATTTTATGCGAAGTATTTTTTAACTGCATCTGAATTCACAGGGGATGGGAAATCCTCACCATCCATGGTGCTGAGCATCAGTGCTCCACCAGAGAAAACTTTCTTTACAACGAATGGTCCTTCATAATTTGGAGTCCATTTGCCCCTGTGGTCTGTATGAGGAGGGAGGATTCTTTTCAGCACAAGATCTCCCACTTGGTACTCTCGGTGCCTGACTTTCTGATCGAAGGCCCTCTTCATTCTCTTCTGATATAACTGCCCGTGGCAGATTGCGGCCAATCTTTTCTCTTCGATCAGACTCAGTTGTTCGTATCGGGCCCGGACCCATTCTGCTTCACTCAGTTTAACATCCATTAGTACCCGTAAGGAGGGTAATTCAACTTCAACAGGTAGGACTGCTTCCATACCATACACAAGTTGATACGGTGTTGCCCCAGTGGACGTTCTGATTGATGTGCGGTACCCATGCAAAGCAAATGGTAGCATTTCGTGCCAGTCTTTGTATGTGATTACCATCTTCTGCACAATTTTCTTGATATTCTTATTTGCTGCCTCAACAGCGCCGTTCATCTTTGGCCTGTAAGGAGAAGAATTGTGATGTTGGATCTTGAAGTCCCGGCACAGCTCTGCCATCATTTTGTTGTTTAAATTGGAACCATTATCAGTAATGATTCGCTCGGGCACTCCATACCGACAGATGATATCTCTCTTTAGAAATCTGGCTACCACTTGTCTTGTAACATTTGCATATGAGGCTGCTTCAACCCACTTGGTGAAATAGTCAATGGCGACCAAGATGAATCTGTGACCATTTGAAGCAGTCGGCTCAATCTTGCCAATCATATCAATGCCCCACATGGCAAAGGGCCATGGTGAAGACATGATGTTCAAAGGATTGGGAGGCACATGCACCTTATCTGCATAGATCTGGCATTTATGGCATTTTCTGGCGTAAGCACAACAGTCTGCATCCATTGTGATCCAGTAATAGCCTGATCTTAGCAATTTCTTAGCCATGGCATGCCCTCCTGCATGGGTACCAAAAGATCCTTCGTGCACTTCATGCATCAACAAATCTGCTTCCGTCTTGTCAACACATCTGAGGAGTAACATGTCAAAGTTCCTCTTGTATAAAGACCCATCAGTGTTCAGAAAGAAACTTCCAGCAAGCCTTCTTAAAGTCTTCTTATCATTGGAAGATGCCCCAGGTGGGTATGTCTGATCCTCCAAGAAGCACTTAATATCATGGAACCAAGGCTTATCATCTTTTACAACATCCGCTGCAAACACATATGCTGGTCTATCAAGTCTAGACACTGAAATCTGGGGTACCAAGTTAGCCGTTTGAACTTTGATCATGGATGAAATGGTAGCAAGAGCATCCGCAAACTGATTCTCGTCCCGAGGGATATACTCAAGCTTGACTGTTGTGAAGAAAGTCAATAACCTTCTTGTATAATCCCTGTAAGGTATCAGATGATCCTGGTGGGTGTACCATTTTCCGTTGGTTTGATTGACTACCAAAGCTGAATCTCCGAATACAGTCAAAGTTTTGATCCTGAGGTCAATGGCTTCCTCAAGACCCATAATGCAAGCTTCGTATTCGGCTTCGTTGTTAGTGCAGTTGAAAGTGAGTTTTGCCGAGAAAGGCATGTGAACTCCTTTAGGTGTAATGAGTACTGCACCAACACCACGGCCATTCATGTTAACAGCCCCATCAAACATCATAGTCCATTCTTCCTCCGGGTCAGGCCCTTCAGTGTGAATAGGCTCCTCGTGATCTTTTGCTTTAATGAACATGATGTCTTCATCAGGGAAGTCAAATCTCATTGGCTGGTAGTCCTCAATAGGTTGCTCAGCCAGATATTCAGATAGTACACTGCCTTTGATGGCTTTCTGAGATGTGTACTGTATGTCGTATTCTGTAAGAATCATCTGCCATCTTGCAACCCGTCCGGTAAGAGCTGGCTTCTCGAAAATGTACTTAACTGGATCCATTTTTGAGATTAATAAGGTAGTGTGGGTCAGCATATACTGTCTCAGTCGGCGAGCAGCCCACGCTAAAGCACAGCAAGTTTTCTCGAGCAGTGAATAACGCTGTTCACAGTCGGTAAACTTTTTGCTTAGGTAGTATATTGCATACTCTTTTCGACCAGACTCGTCATGCTGACCTAGTACACACCCCATTGACTCTTCTAATACTGTCAAGTACATGATCAGAGGTCTTCCTTCAACTGGAGGCATGAGGATTGGAGGTTCTTGCAGATATTCTTTGATCTTGTCAAAAGCTTTCTGGCAATCTTCGTTCCACCTGACCGTTTGTTCTTTTCTTAACAGCTTGAACAAAGGTTCACAGGTCGCTGTGAGGTGAGATATGAACCGTGAGATGTAGTTCAATCGACCTAAGAACCCTCGAACTTCTTTCTCTGTCTTCGGTGCAGGCATCTCTTGGATGGCTTTGACTTTATCAGGGTCAACTTCAATCCCTTTCTCACTTACAATAAAGCCCAGCAGCTTACCGGATCGCACCCCGAATGTGCACTTGTTGGGGTTCAACTTCAGTTGGTATTTCCTCAGACGCTTGAACAACTTCAGCAGATTCACCAGGTGATCTTCCTCTGTAAGGGACTTGGCGATCATATCATCCACATAACACTCGATTTCCTTGTGGATCATATCGTGGAATAATGTCACCATAGCCCGTTGATATGTGGCACCAGCATTCTTCAGTCCGAATGGCATCACTTTGTAACAGAACGTGCCCCAAGGTGTGATGAATGTTGTCTTTTCCATGTCTTCAGGTGACATCTTGATCTGATTATATCCTGAAAATCCATCCATGAAGGAGAATACCGAGAACTGAGCCGTGTTATCCACCAATACGTCAATGTGAGGTAATGGGAAGTCATCTTTCGGGCTGGCTCTGTTCAGATCCCGGTAGTCAACACACATTCTTACTTTGCCATCCTTCTTAGGCACAGGTACTATGTTAGCAACCCACGGCGGATAGCTAGTCACAGCAAGGAATCCGGCGTCCCATTGCTTTTGTACCTCTTCCTTAATTTTCATAGCCATGTCTGGGCGAGTTCGGCGCAGCTTCTGTTTAACTGGCGGGCATTCTTCCCTCAGAGGCAGCTTGTGCACAACAATATTGGTGTCCAACCCTGGCATGTCTTGATACGACCAAGCAAACACATCAACATACTCTTGAAGCAGATCTATCAGCTGTCTCTTCACTGAGTCTTGCAGGCAGGCCCCGATTTTGACTTCTTTCACGTCTTCGTCAGTACCAAGATTAATCACTTCAATCTCCTCCTGATGAGGAGTAATAACCTTTTCCTCCTGTCTCAACAACCTGGCTAGCTCTTCAGGAAGCTCATATTCTTCATCAACCCCTTCATCAGCTTGATTGATCGGATTGTCAAAGTCATACGATGTCATAGCCGTGCTGTTGTCGGTGCTGTCTGGAAGGCACTCTCTGCAAGGGTTAAGTTTGTTCATTTTAGTGATTGATTTTAATCTTGCTTTAGAAAAAGTGAAATGAAGTTATCATTTTGAAAACACCGCCATTTATTTTTGTACAAAAAGAGGAAATGGAAAAACAGTGAGCAGAAAAGAAAAAAGCCTTGTTTGCAAAAAGATGTCTGATATTTCATTAATTTAATCTTGTTTGCACAAAAGTACAGATGGCCCTGATTACAAAATGAGTCTTGTCATCTCGGGCAAGACGCAAGACTTTGATGCATGCTATAAAAATACAGGAAATAATAATTACTCTGCATGAGTAACTCTTATAATTTCCTGGGAAGACCAGTTCGAGACACTGCTCCCCGGGATCTTTGGACGAATCCAATTCTCCAGATTGCGCTCCTCTTCCAGCTCGTCTTCCAGACAGTTGATAGCATCGGGGGTGAGCATCCCCCCACTGACAAAACCAGGCTCTGCAGCAGCCTTTGCTTGATGTTGAGTTGGTCTGTAACCCAACCCAAATTTGTCCTTCTTCTCCTCCACAGCTAAGACCTTGCCCCAGCCTAAGGCAGTTCCTTCCTCAACAACCTTCCGGGCTTGTTGGTAAGACGACATGGAGATCCCTGACACAGCAGATGCTTCATTGACGTTCAAGGCTTCAAAACCTTGGCTCATTGTTTCATGGATCTCTCCATCTATCTCAATGTACTTGTAGGTAGCCAGATGGCTAACGAAAATATCCTCTTCTCCACAGATTGTGACAACTTGACCTTCCCACTCAAATTTTAACTTTTGGTGAAGGGTAGACGTTATTGCGCCGGCGGCGTGAATCCAGGGTCTACCCAACAAACAGCTGTAGGCGGGCTGAATGTCCATCACATAAAAGATAGTTTTAAAGGTCTGCGGGCCAATTGTCACAGGCAGCTCAATCTCTCCCAGAACCGATCTCTTCGAACCATCAAAGGCTCTTACCACCAGGTTGCTGGGTCTCAATGCCAGTCCATCATATTCTAACTTCACCAGAGTCTTCTTTGGTAGGACATTCAGGGAAGAACCTGTGTCCACCAGCACATGAGAAAGGACAGCTCCTTTGCATTCCATGGTTATGTGCAAGGCTTTGTTGTGGTTGCGGCCATCCGCTGTCAAGTCAGAATTGGTAAACCCTAGCCCATTGCTAGCAGTAACGTTTCCAACCACGGTTTCCAACTGGTTGACAGTAATCTCCTCAGGCACGTAAGCTGCGTGCAAGACTTTAAGTAGTGCATTCCGATGGGCTTCGGAGCACATAAGCAGTGAGAGGATGGAGATTTTGGATGGCGTCTGGTGAAGCTGATCCACAATTTTATAATCGCTCTTTTTGATGATCCGCATAAACTCATCAACTTCCTGATCAAATGGAGTCTTCAGGGCTTCTTTGGCAGCTGGGTCTTCCTGCACTGGGCCTTTACCCTTTGCCTTGGCAGCAGCTTCTGCTTCGGCAGTAGGTCTTTGAACTTGTGAAGCAAAGAGACGTCCGCTTCGAGTGAAGCCTCCGCCTCCCCCCACATTATCTACTTGTGGTGCAGGTGCTGATGTTTCAAGAGTGATTCTTTTCCCTTCACAGTACACGTCAGAGCCATAGTGCCAAGGGATGGCCCTATTGCTTTCATATGGTACTGGTCCAGGCACCGTGACAGTGACTGGACTGATTGCTGCTGCTGAAGGGGCTGTTATTGTTTGTGGATCATAAAAGATTGTAACTGGTGCTCTGGCGGGAGCAGCACCTTCTGAATGGTAGGCGGAATTATTTTCAGGATCGTAGAATATGGTAACAGTAGAGACATCTTCATGATTGATTGCTGGTGTTGTAGGAGGTGTTGTTGGAAGGACTGATGTTGTTGTTGTTGATGGAGATTCGAGATGGAATGAAGCTGAAGTTGTAGCAGGAGGAACTGTTGAAGTCTGATCATTTGGAAGGACAGATGAAGTACTTGTTGATGTTGCTGGTGAATTGTTGGGAACAATAGTTGCTGCAGTTGTAGGAGGGTCTGAAGCCGTTGTTGATGAAGTTGCCGGATTTGTCGGAAATGATGTAGTGATCTGTAGCAGGCCACTCTGAATAAGGCTGTCAATGCCATTCCTCAGGTCCTCACACCCATTCCATGAGATGTTGCAATAGGGACACCCTAGTTCACACCCCGGAAATATTTGGTTTTCACGGAGTTGAGCTTTGATTTCCACCAATGGCGTCCGGATCTGATCCACACTAGTTATTAAATAAGACGGTCTGTCTTCTTCAATAGCGTTAATTCGGGGACCACCATGGTTTGGCATTGGGTTTTTATTGACATTGGGCGGCGGCGCAAAATTCAGAGCCTTGGAGTCTACCAAGTCTTGTACCTTCATATGCAGAGCCCTGCATTTTTCTGTACTGTGACCAGGTGCGTTCGAATGAAAAGCACACCTAGCATTGGAGTCATAGTTCCTTGGTAGACTGTTGGGATCCGGAGGTGCCAACGTTCTTAGCTCAACTAGGTTGAGTTTCAGAAGTTGTGGCAGCAAGGCAGCATACGGCATTGGGATCGGGTCGATCACTCTGTTAGCTTGGGATGGCCTCTGCTGGAATGGCCTTTGTTGATTGTTGTTGTTGTTGTTACTGTTGAAGTTTCTTGGAGGGTACTGATTCTGATGATACTGAGGTTGTTGTTGGAAGTTTTGTTGAGGAGGTTGATAGACTGGCTGTGGATGAATTGGAGCAGGGATAGTGACTGCTGCTATGGACCTCTAAGCATATTGGGGCCTACCCTTGTTTGAATGGATGGCATTGGTCTCGCCAGTTCTTCTCGGGCCTGCAAAAGGCTTTCTTGTACCACTGGACGAACTGGCACCATTATCAGAGATCTTACCCATTTTTAACAGGCTTTCAATTCTCTCCCCAGCTATGACAACATCTGCGAAGCTAGTGGAGGAGAAAGCAGCCAACCTGTCAATATACGTTCCCTGAAGAGTGTTCATAAACATGTCTGCCATCTCTCTCTCAGACATTGGTGGTTGAACGGCAGCAGCCAATTGCCTCCATCTCTGGGCATATTCCCGTAAACTTTCCCTTGACGACTGTGACATTCCCATTAGGAGAGTCCTGTTGGGTGCCATGTCTAAGTTGTATTGATACTGTCGGATGAAGGCCTCTGCCAGGTCCTTCCAGCATCTCACAGTTGCCCTTGTCAAATGGGAATACCATTCCCTTGATGCTCCAGTCAAGCTGTCTTCGAAGTAGAACATCCAGAGCTTCTCATCCATTGTATAGGCCTTCAGCCTTCCCAGAAATGATTGCAAATGAGTCCGGGGACATGAAGTCCCATTATACTTTTCGAAACAAGGAGGCTTGAACTTATGGGGGATCCTGACCCCGTCTACCAAACCCATGTCCATGACGTCGAAGCCCAAAGAATTTTGAGATTCTAAGGACCTCAACTTCTCAGCTATTTCTTCCAATCGTCTATCATAAGTTTCCTCTCCAGCACCCATTACTGTAAATTGGTCCTCCTGAGGATCTTCTTGAAGTACTCTGGCTGCAGTGGCTGTCCCTTGAATGTTTGCAGGAATATTAACTTCAGGATGGAGATGTGGGCCAAACACAGGGGGGTTAACATGTGGTTGCACCCTTTCATTGTTACTTGTGCCTGCAGTCCCCACATGGGGCTCCTCTTGATTCCTTCCTTCTACCAAAGTTCTGAGCCTCTCCTGGCTTTGAGCTAGGTTGTTCATCACTTCCATGAATTGTGTTATCTGGGTTCTCATCTCCAACCTTTCGTTGGCCATCTGGTTTCTGACCTCCGTAAGGTCTTGCTGCATCTGATCCATCTGAATTCCCGGAAGGTTGTTTCTAGTTGGGTACCTGTGTGGCCTGTTGAGAGGAAATACCCGGCGGCGAGCAATAATTCCTGAATATCACAACAGAGGTTAGCAACAACAAAACAAAAACCTACAAAACAAACAAAAGGGTTAGCATGCAATGCAGTTATGCTTATTTGCTCTCAAGGTATCCGGTTTGGCCTTCAGTTTTGACCCTTCCAGACCCTTGAAGATGCTGCTGTTGAAGTTGCTTTTGAAGTAACCCAGATGGAAACTATCACAAATATATTACAAAATGCGAAATAATACAACTTGTTCATTTTACAACACAAGCCCTTAAAGGGGTCAAAGTACATCACAAAAGCAAAAGTACATGGAATAGAAACAACAACAAGCAAATGATCAAACTCCAAGGCCAAACTCATCCTCACGAACTTCCTTGAGAAGTGCTTCGGTCACAGGATCAGCCGGACGCTCCGTGAGACCTCTGATGAGAAGGTTTCTTGTTGCAACAGCTGCAGTCAACTTCTTGTTCTGACTTTGGTCCTTAGACCTCTTCACTCCAGCTCTGATTTCTAGCTCTGATATTTCCTTCTGGGCTGCTGCCAGGGCTTTTTCCATCTGTTCCATCTTGTCTTGAACTCTCTTGTCTTCTAGAGTACGGGCCTCAGTGATCCGGACCCACCTGGCCTGACTCTCTTTCAAATACAAGTCTGTCCTTGCTCTCTGGAACTGGGCTTCTTTACAAGCATTCTTCAGAATCTGCTCACCCGCCTTAGACTTGTTGATATAATCTCCAGACTTCTCAATTTTAGTCAAGTGTTCCACTCTCAATTTCTCCAATCTCTCAATCTCCCTCACACCTTCACTCCTCTCCCGGAGGGTCTTCTGCAAAGCCTGGGTTAACTTCTCATTTCTTTCCTTCAAGCTCTCAAACTCTTCCAAACTGATAGTGGCAGGGGGTGGTGCTGAAGATGACTCAGGCATGTCTTCTATGGTAAAGGGCATTCCAGAGAATTGGGCCCTAGCATGGGACCACTCATAATATTGGACTGATGCCACATTATTGCACTTCCCCATAATGGTGATTCCCTTGGTTTGAACATGATCCCAGGCCCAGGCAGCCTGCCTAACAGTTGCCAGACTAATCTTGTTCTCACAGTAGAGGGTCTCAACCAAATCCTGTACCCTAGGAGTGTGGACCAGTGCATAGCCCAATTGTCTCCTGAACAGCAGAGGGTTGTAGTTGATACTTCCCTTAACTCCTATCAAAGGCACATTGGGAAAGTGCCCACAGCTGGTGATCATATCTCTGCCCTTGGTGCTTTGAGTACACCATCTGATATCTGTTGAAGTTAGGACAGTGAGTCTCTTAGCCCAGTTGCTTTGCTGATGAGGGTTTAGAAATGCATCTGTCCTGGGTAGATGCCTGAGAAGCCAAGCATGAAATAATGGAGCACAACACCTTACCAGCCTTCCCCTCTGCTTCTCATTCTTCTGATGTACTGAGTAATAGAGATCACCCAACAAAGTTGGCACTGGGTTCTTCAGGATGAACAAATGGATTGCATTCTTGCTAATGAATCGAGGCTCATCTGCAAACAACACAATTCCATATACACCTAAGGCCAACAGAGCACAAACAGCTTTCCAATCCCCCAAGGAGGCCTTCAGACTAGCTTGAGAAATTAAGAAGTCCAGATGAAAACCAGGGATCCCAGCTTTAGAGGTCATATGCTGTTCAATCAAAACAGGCTCCAGGTGCAAAGCTTTTGCTATCTCTCCATTGCTGGGAAAGACCATTTCAGGGTTGAAAGGGATTTCTCTCCTGATAGGCAGACCAATCAATGATGAGTATTCTTCCAGAAGAGGACCCAACTGAAAGTCTTGAAAAGTAAAACATCTCAGTGGAGGATCATAAAACTGAATGCAGGTGTGGATGAGGCTCCTCTGTGAAGGGTCCAGATCCATAACCATGTTCAGTATATCTCCATAACTCTCCCTGAACAAGGGTATGTGATCTGGAGTGACCAGGGTTTGGATCCTCCTGATGTCTGATAAGTCTGGTTGGAAGAAATGATAAGTGATGTTGCTTTTCTTTGGAGCCATAAGTGCTGAGACTGAGTAGAGTAAGTGCTGATGAAGATGCTGAGGAGTGGGCCACTGACTGGCTAGAAGTATATGGCTGACAAACTGAAGCAAGTGCTGGTGGAGATAGGTCAATGATGCAGATGGGGTCAAAACCAAAACCAGATGAAGGTGGATACCCTGAAACACAAATAAGCAAATGTTAATATGATGCAATGAGTATGTATGCAAATGAAATGCAAGGGTTTGTGACTGAGCTGGATCTGATTAACTGCCTTGATATAGATCCATGTGTGTTCAAGAATTCCAGATGGAGGTCCAAAAATCCAGTAACCAAGGCGGGGGACTCAAATAAAGAGCCACAAGTCCAGGGTTTAGAATCACAAGAACTATCCAACATGGAGTATTCTTAACAAAGTCAAAGTAACAGGGTATTCTGAGGTCAAGGTACCTGCAAACCTGTAAACAGCCCAACCCCCTCACAGGTGGTGATCTAGAACAAGGATCCTCAGACTTGGATCAGTTATGAGAAGTGTAAACACTTCTAACCCGGAGGTACAGTGTTTACAATAACCATAACAATTCCTCCTCTAATTCACCTCAGTTTCTGAAGGTCAATACTAAAAGGTCATCCAGACTTAGCAGGCTTCCCAGATAGCCCTAGCATTGCAGGAAATCTGCAACACAGAGTTCTCAAGAAGAAACCCATATCTGAACCGTGTTTCATATTCCCGCACCAGACCGAAATGGAATGGGAAAGAATATGATTCACTCTAGCCTAGGTGTCACTCAGGTCCCAGGTATAGGACCTTAACTCTCAATGAATCACCCACCCACCAAAGCAAACAACCAGATCCAGCCAGCAGCAATGACAATATGATATAGATAAATGCAATAAAGAAAGCAGTAAAGTAACTGTACATAAAGCAAAATAAGTACAAATATACAAACACAAATAAGCACATAACACCCCAGTAAACACAAATCAATCAAGCGCTAGGAGGAACCCACAAGAAGAACCAGAAGCCCTGGTTGCAGTATAAGCTCCCCAGCAGAGTCGCCAAGCTGTCGCTCCCAAAAGATGTGCATCCAGGTACAAGCGCGAACGGTCGGCGAGAGGGACAATGAGAACACACAGCCGTGAACTCACTGGAGATGAAAAGAGTCGCCAGCTAGGCATTTTTATCCCGGAGGAAAGGTAATGCTGCATAGACCTGGAAAGACATGGATAAGACGGTTGCGAACCAGAGAGACTGAGAAGGGGGTTGGTTACAACCTGGGAAGGTATTAGCACCCAGATTGTCCGCCGTACTCGACGGGATCCACGCTTGGAAGATTTGTGTTTTAAAGGGGTAGTGTCAGTGCAATTTGTGTGTAAAATAGCTGGAAAAGATGTACAGGTGTCAGTGTAAAAGAAGTGAAGTGTATATATATAGTGTCAGTGTGAGACCAGGAATGAAATGCTCATGATAATGAGGCTAAAAGAAATGAGCTGGAAGGAGGGGGGATGTACAGAGACTTTTGTTCGATAACTGTTAAGTTATGCCTACGTATCCTCTCGTGCAATGAGGAAGTCAGAACACCGTAGTTCGACCCAAAGAGACTGAAAGGTGAATTGACTTGTGAACCGCTTATTTGCCTATGCTCAAGTGTATGACCTGCCTGGCTCAGGTGCTTACTGTCTTGCATTAGACGGAAGAAGCAAGTTCTCGTTTGTGAGTGAAGATGATGAGGAAAGAATCCCGAAGGAGACGATTATTGTTTGTTTTTTGAGTTTTCAGTCTTTTATTGCTTTTGAAAGTTTGTCATAAGTTAATGAGCTTAAGCCTAAACCAATGGATTTAGTAAACTCATCACATCTTCCCTCTGATTAGGGGTAATGAGAATACCTTAAGTGTGAAGTCAGATTCTCACACTTAATCACCTTTTGATGTAGAGTTAAGATCATAAACCTACTTGTGATTATTTAGATGTTTTTGGTGTTTTTGTTTAGTGTTGAGTAATGAGGTTAAGCCATAATCAGGGATTAAACAGACTCATTATACCACCCTAATAGAAGGATAATAGATGAGAATGTTTAAGCTGAGGAAAGCTCCTCAACTTAATCCATGATTAGGGATTAAACTCATGACAAAACAAGCCTTTGATTAAGTGGATTTTATTTAATGGTATGATGATGAAGTGATTTTTATGATTTGTTAGACAACTTGAGGGGGACTTGTCCATTAACACTAGGGTTAGTCCTTCTTAACCACTTAAGGAAGAATTAGAACCCTAATGCAAGGCCCAAGTTACAAGTGTGATGTCTTGATGATTATTAAGTGAATTGATTAAGAGATTTAAACACCTTAAGGGTTCAAGACTTAGGATTAAAGTTATACACTCCATCCTAAGAGAAGGATGCAGGCATAACCCTAATCACAAAGTCTTAGAGCCTTTAGGGTTTAGTCTCTGATTATGAGATGAGAAGAGAAGACTCAAAGAGAGACACAAAGGTAAAAACTATGAGGGGGACTAATCAAAACCCTAATTCATTGTCATGCTTGGTTGATCCTAAGGTTTGTGAGGTTTTCAAGAACAATCTTCAGAGGAGCCACCAGGAAGCAGATGAATAAGATCAAGAGAAGCAAAGTGACTTGCTTCATTCAAGAAGTCAAGTCACTTGAAGAAAGAAGGTGGGAAGAACAAGAATGAGCAAGCTCAATCTCAAACACATATAGGAATGCAGCAATGGATGCAAGAGGGATGAGAAGAAAAGTTATGAGAAGTGAAGGCAAATCCACTTCTCAAGTTACTTACCACCTGAAATGTTAGGAAGAAATGCAATGCAATGCTAAATGAAATGAAATGACATGATGCTAGACCAAACCAGAAGCATGTTGATGATGATAATGATGCTATGAGATGCTGCAAACATGAGGCAAGGCATGGGGATGTTCATACAAGATTATGAATGCAAATGATGCAAGTTAAGGAGCATGAATGAACATGAAAAGTTATGAATCATACAAGACAAATGACATGACAAATATGCAATGCAATGATCAAACATGCTTTCTATATGTCTTAAGATGTCAAATGAATCACAAGAATGCACAAAATGCAAAGACAAGTCATGTTATGCAAGGAAATGCAAGAAGGATGCAAAAGGAAGCCCAAATTAGGGTTCATGGATCAAACATCAAACCAAAATCCAAAACAGAAGCAAACCCTAAGATAAAAAAATGGAAAATGCTACCCAAAGAAACCCTAAACCTATATTAAACCACTGCCCAAAGGGGAGCTCTCAACTCTCAACCAAACTCAAGTTATGATTTTTTTCAAGTTATTAGGGTTTTTTAGGGTTCTTAACAAAAGAAATGCCAAACAATTAGAAAATGCAAGATCAAATCATGGCCATTTTACCCTAGAAACTACATGCCAAACACAAAACAATGCAAGAAGAATCAATGCCTCAACCTTCTCCAATAGGCAGAAATGAATTTTTGAATCCATGATCAAAATAATGCATAAAAAATGATTTAATTCAATGAAAAATTCTTAAAATGCATCAAGATCAAAAAAGAAATTTGGTTTGAAGGTTGGACAATGTTTCTAAATGTCTTAGAACATTTCATGAATTTTTTTTGTAATTTTTAAATACCTAAAAGTATTTTTAATTAATTAATTCCCATTAATCAATTAAAAATAATCTCTTAAATATTTAAAAATACTTTTTTAATGATAAAAAATAAAATAAAAATATTTTTGGGTCTTAAAAATTAATAAGACTTTTAGGAAAAAGTTTCATAATTTTTAAGTCATTTTTGCTATTTTAAAATAAATATGCAAGTTAATTGAAATAAAAATGAATTAAAATCAAATAAAAATGAAAGTAATCAGAATGGATGGCTGGGATTGATTCTGGCAGTGGATGGGTTGACTGCGCGCGCAGATCAAAGGCCCGTATTCAAACTGAGTTAATCTGAATTAATTAACTAAATTAAACCTAATTAGAATTAATGACATGATCTGAGCCGTTGGATGCGCGCGGGAAAAGACTCAGTCAACTCATCCAACGCCTGAAATTCAAACCTGGAGCCCTAACCCTAATCACATATTAATGACTTTCAGGTCACCGGAGACGAGCTCCGGTCGTCTTCTCCAGTGACCTTCTCCCCTGAAAACTTCCAAATCCTTCCCTAGGTCACTAAAATGAAATCTAAAACCATGGAAATGTTCCTCAACCTCTCACGAATCAAACCCCTCTCTCAAAACACATTTCTTCTTCCTAAACAAGCTGAATCGAAAGGGATAAAAACTAGGTCACGCAAGCTTCAGAAACAAATTAAATACTCAAATCAAAACCATTTCAAAAACTAAGAGCATCAGGATGATCAGTGAATCACATAGAACAAGTTTGTAACAAGAAAAACAATTTCTGGAAAAATAAATTTCATGCTACCTGAGATTCGAAGCTTTCAGCTTGAGGACTTTCTGGCCACTTCCTTCAGTGCAAACTACTCCACTTGGTCCCCAGAAGATGTTTGAATGCTCAAAGAGAGTTTAAGCTGGCTGGATAGTGAGATTCGAAAGCTTCTGCTCAAGCTTGGTCAGAAATGGCAATGGTGAAATAGAGAGCTTCAGGTCATGGTGAATGGTTGTTTGTGATCCTGAGGATGAATGGAGAAGGTCTGTGGTGTTTGTTTGTGTGTTTGTGAGCTATGGTGAGAGTTTCGAATGAAACTGCAAAATGAAGTGAGAAATGGCAGTGGGATGTTCTGGCTGTTTCAGGCTTGGGTTCTTGGTGCTGGGTGGTCTATGGAGCAAGGTGAGTTGAATGATGGAAATGGTTGAAGTGTTTGCAAGCTGGGCAGAGAGTTTCGAAGGCAAAAGCAAAATGGAGTGATTTTGTGAATGTCATGAATGTATGTGTTTCAGCCTTGCCTTCTACATGAAATGGCTTGCAAATTGTCCACATAACTCTCTCTCATTGGTCAGTTGATTGGACATGTGCTTTATTGATTGGTAAGTTGCCTTTTGCAAAAAGTCAAATAATGTGTAAGAGAAGTATGGCTCATGATCTAGGCAAGTACATGGGCATGGGCTGGCGCAGCAAGGTGAGGTGAGAGGCTAGCAAAGCTCAGCATCCAAGGCTGCAAGTTGTAGGAAGTGATCATGAAGATTTTGCAAGTTGTTGCTCTTTGGTTCACATGTGATTCCTTTGCCTAACCAAACATAAACCATAGGCATTCTTGGTCCAAATCTGATTTTTAGGGCTTAGAGAATGTTTATGTGCTGGTTTGATATCAATTAGAAGTTGCAATTTGACTTAGCACATGATTTTGCAATTTTCACACTTGGTGCATATCTTGAAAATAAGTGATTTTAGCCAACTTTGCATTGTCATAACTTTTGATCCAAGAAGAGTTTGATCATGTTCTTGTACTTTTTGAAAAGGGAAAGATGAGATCTACAACTTTCATGACCAAAGTTTTTCCATTTGAAACATTTTTGAATCATGAATCATGGCTTGAAAAATGACCTAAAATGATGCATTCTTGAAAAGTCAACTATGCCCAAAAAGTCAACATTTGCAAAAACCCTAAATTCTTGATTTCTATGAACTTCAAACCTCTTCCATGATCAAATAAAGATCATATACACTCAAAATGATGAAGATCACCCATTGGTTGGGTCATTGGGGGCCTCAGATGCCCTGATTTTGCACTGGCTTGTCTGAAAAGTCAACTCTTGATCAGATGACTTCCCCATGGAATTTCTTCATGAAAATTGATATGCATACTCCCTATACCATATAGAGATCAAGGGAAACAAGAATGACCAAAATTTTTGGAGTTATGGCCTCTGAAACCAAAACCCTAATTTTCAGTCAACTGTGCAGTCTAAACTGGCTCTGCATCACCTCAAACCCTAGTTCTTGTGATTCTTTGGAATTTTTGACTTTGAGAGGATGTAATATGATATAAGAACACACATGGATCCCTTTGAAGTGATTGGTGGCCTTTGGAGTGGCTCAAGAAGCCCTTGGATTGCTCAGATCACAAACCCTAGGTGCAGATGACTTAGAAACTGTCCAGTGAAACAAAAGTGAGATGTGAGATGATATGATTGTGTTTATGCATATGAGGATGATCACAAGCCATGGTGTGAATGGGTGAGGGCAAATTTGGGGTGTTTACAGGCATTCCAGAAACTTGAGCCCTGGCATGAGACCACTCATAGTACTGGGCTGAGGCCACATTATTGCATTTCCCAAGAATGGTTACCCCCTTAGTCTGCACATTGTCCCAGGCCCAGGATGCCTGCCTGACAACAGCCAGATTAGGCTTGATTTCACAATAAAGGGTCTCAGTCAGATCTTGTGCTCTAGGAGGATGGACCAATGCATAACCCAGTTGTCTTTTGAATAGCAGAGGGTTGTAGTTGATGCAACCCTTTACTCCAATCAGAGGTACATTGGGAAATTGCCCACAACTTGTAATGATGTCTCTGCCCTTGGTGCTCTGAGTGCACCACCTGATGTCATCTGATGTTAGAGCAACAAGCCTCCTAGCCCAATTTTTATGCCGGTGAGGGTTCAAGAATGCATCAGTCCTTGGCAAATGTTTGAGCAGCCAAGTGTGGAACAAAGGAGCACAGCATCTCACTAGTCTTCCCCTTTGCTTTTCATTCCTTTGATGAACAGAGTAGTAAAGATCTCCCAGTAAGGTGGGCACTGGGTTTCTCAGGATGAAAAGATGGACTGCATTCTTGCTAACAAACCTAGGCTCATCTGCAAAAAGGATGATCCCATATATGCTAAGGGCCAACAAAGCACAGACTGTCTTCCACTCCCCCAAAGAGGCCTTCAGAATAGCCTGAGAAGTCAAGAAATCCAGATGAAAACCAGAGATTCCAGCTTTAGATGTCAAATTCTGCCCAATCAGAACTGGTTCCAGATATAATGCTTTTGCTATCTCCTTATTACTAGGGAAAACCATCTCAGGGTTGAAAGGGATTCCACCCCTGATAGGTACACCCACCAATGATGAATACTCTTCCAACAAGGGTCCCAACTGAAAATTCTGGAAGGTGAAACACCTTAGAGGGGGATCATAGAACTGCAAGCAAGTATGAATCAAGCTCCTCTGTGAAGGGTCCAAACCCATAACCACATCAAGAATTCCTCCATAGTGTTCTTTGAAAAGTGGTATATGGTCTGGAGTAATCAGGGTTTGAATCTTCCTGATGCTAGCCAACTCAGGCTCAAAGAAATGATAGGAGATGTTACTCTTTTTAGGTGCCATGCTGCTGAAAGAGAACTGAGACAGGTGCTGAGAATAACACTGAAGATAGGCCTCTGACAGGCTGAGACTGGTGATGCAGGTGGCTGAAGCAGGTAGCTGATAGCTGAAGTAAGTACTAATGAAAACAGGTCTAAGCTGAAGAAGGGGTCAAAACCAAGCCAAAATAGAATGGATACCCTGAAAAACAAATAAACACATGTTAAAATGATGCAATGAGGATGTATGCAAATGATATGCAAGGGTTTGTGACTGAGCTGGATCTGATCAAGTGCTCTGATATAAGTCCATGTGTTCAAGAAATCCAGATGGGGGCTCATAAGTCCAGTAACCAAGGTGGGAGACTCAAATAAAGAGTCACATGTCCTGGGTTAAAAATCACAAGAACTGTTCCAAAGTGGAGTGCTCTTAATCAAAACAAAGTAACAGGGTATGCTGAGGTCAAGGGTACCTGCAAACCTGTAAACAGCCCAAACCCCTCACAGGTGGTGTTTTAAAACAAGGATCCTCAAACTTGGATCAGTTATGAGAAGTGTAAACACTTCTAACCCGGAGGTACAGTGTTTACAATAACCATAAAAGATCCTCCTCTAATTCACCTCAGTTTCTGAAGGTCATAATAAAGGTCATCCAGACTTAGCAGGCTTCCCAGATAGCCCTATCACTACAGGAAATCTGTAGCACAGAGTTCTCAAGAAGAAACCCATATCTGAACCGTCTTTCATATTCCCGCACCAGACCGAAATGGAATGGGAAAGAACATGAACCACTCTAGCCTAAGTGTCACTCAGGTCCCAGGTATAGGACCTTAACTCTCAATAGAACCCCACCCACCAAAGCAAAACCAGATCCAGCCAGACAGCATGACAGTATGATATATGTAAAGCTATAAAGAAAGCAATAAAACAACTGTACATAAAGCAAAAATAAATACAAATACAAGCACAAAAAGCATATAGCACCCCAGTAAACACAAATCAATCAAGCGCTAGGAGGAACCCACAAAAAGAACCAGAAGCCCTGGTTACAGTATAAGGCTCCCCAGCAGAGTCGCCAAGCTGTCGCTCCCACCAAATGAAGCCGGGTCAAATGGGGTACAGACGCGAACGGTCGGCGAAAGAAATGAGAACACACAGCAGTGAACTCAGAGGAAAAGAAAGAGTCGCCAGCTAGGCATTTTTATCCCGGAGGAAAGGTAATGCTGCATAAACCTAAGAAAGATATGGATAAGACGGTTGCGAACCAGAGAGACTGAGAAAGGGGGTTGGTTACAACCTAGGAAGGTATTAGTACCCAGATTGTCCGTCGTACTCGACGGGATCCACGCTCAAAAGATTTGTGTTTTAAAGGGGTAGTGTCAGTGCAATTTGTGTATAAAAGAGCTGGAAAAGGATGTACAGGTGTCAGTGTAAAAGAAGTGTAAAGTGTAATATATACAGTGTCAGTGTAAGAACAAAGAATGAGATGCTCAAGATCATGAGGCTTAAAAGAGTGAAACTGAAAGGAGGGGGAATATACAGAGACTTTTGTTCGATAACTGTTAAGTTATGCCTACGTATCCTCTCGTGCAATGAGGAAGTCAGAACACCGTAGTTCGACCCAAAGAGACTGAAAGATGAATTGACTTGTGAACTGCTTACTTGTCTATGCTCAAGTGTATGACCTGTCTGGCTCAGGTGCAAACTGTCTTGCATTAGACGGAAGAAGCAAGCTCTCGTTTGTGAGGGAATGAGATGAGAAAAGAATCCCGGAGGAGACGATTATTGTTTGTTTTTGTGTTTTCAGTCTTTTATTGCCTTTGAAAGTTTGTCATAAGTTAATGAGCTTAAGCCTAAACCAGTGGGTTAGTAAACTCATCACATCCTCCCTCTGATTAGGGGTAATGAGAATACCTTAAGTGTGAAGTCAGATTCTCACACTTAATCACCTTTGATGCAGGATTAAGATCATTAACCTACTTGTGATTATTTAGATGTTTTTGGTGTTTTTGTTTAGTGTTAAGTAATGAGGTTAAGCCATAATCAGGGATTAAACAGACTCATTACACCATCCTAATAAAAGGATAATAGATGAGAATGTTTAAGCTGAGGAAAGCTCCTCAACTTAATCCATGATTAGGGATTAAACTCATGACAAAACAAAACCTTTATTAGATGGATTTTAATTTAATGATATGATGATGAAGTAATTTTTCATGATTTTTAAGACAACTTGAGGGGGACTTGTCCATTAACACTAGGGTTAGTCCTTCTTAACCATTTAAGGAAGAATTAGAACCCTAATGCAAGGCCCAAGTTACAAGCTTGATGTCTTGATGATTATTAGATGAATTAATTAAGAGATGTAAACACATTAAGGGTTTAACACTTAGGATTAAATTTATACACTCCATCCTAATAGAAGGATGCAGGCATTAACTTAATCACAAAGCCTTAAAGCCTTTAGGGTTTAGTCCCTGATTATGAGGTGAGAAGGGAAGACTCAAAGAGACACAAAGGTAAACTAAGTGGGGGACTAATCAAACCCTAATCATTGTCATGCTTTGTTGTTCCTAAGGTTTGTGAGGTTTATCAAGAGAAATCTTCAGAGGAACCACCAGGAAGCAGGTGAAAAGGAGCAAAGAGAAGCAAAGTAACTTGCTTCATTCAAGAAGTCAAGTCACTTGAGGAAAGAAAGTAAGAAGAGAAGAATGAGCAAGCTCAATCTCAAACACATAACAAAATGCAGCATGGATGCACAAAAGAGATGAGAAGAAGTTGTGAGAAGTGAAGGCAAATTCACTTCTCAGAGTTGCTTACCACCTGAAAAGTTAGTGAAAGAAATGCAATGCAATGCAAAATGAGATGAAATGACATGGTGTGAATCAAAACCAGAAGCACACACATGATGATAATGTTGCTATGAGATGCTGCAAGCATGAAGCAACACATGGGGATGATCATACAAACTTATGAATGCAAATGGAACAAGTTAAGAACCATGAACATACATGAAAAGTTATGAGATGCATATGGCATACAACATGGCAAATGCAAGATGTAATGATCAAACATGATTTCAATATGCCTTAAGATGTATAATGAATCAAATGGATGCATAAAATGCTATGGCAAGTCAAGGTATGAATGCAAATGCAAGATGGATGCATATGGAAGCCCAAATTAGGGTTTATGATCGATGCATCAAACAAAAACCAAAATCAGAAGCAAACATCAAGATAAAAAATTGAAAATGCACTCAAAGGATCCTTAAACCCATACTAACTCACTGCCCAAAGGAGAGGTTCCAACTCTTAACCTAATTAGAGTTATGATTTTCCTATGTTTTCTAGGGTTTTAGGGTTCCTTAACAAGAAAATTACCAAACAAAATGAAAATGAAAGATCAAATCATGGCCATTTAATCTCATATACTACATGCTAAACACAATGCAATGCAAGAAGAATCAAGGTCCAACTCTCAAGGGTTAGGCAGAAATGATTTTTTGAAGTTTGGATCAAAATAATGCATAAAAATGATTTTAATTCCATGAAAAATTCTCAAAATGCATCAAGATCAAAAAAGAAATTTGGTTTGAGGGTTGGACAATGTTTCTAAATGTTTTTAAATGTTTCATGAATTTTTTGGTGATTTTTAAATACCTAAAAGTATTTTTAATTAATTAATTCTCATTAATTAATTAAAAATAAACTTTTAAATATTTAAAAATACTTTTTTAATGCAAAAAATAAAAATAAAAATATTTTTGTGTTCTGAAATTAAATAATAGTGTGCATAAAAAATTTCAGAATTTTTGAATAAGTTTTACTATTTTTAAATAAATGATCAAAAGAAATATAAAAGAAATGAAATAAAATTAATAAAAATGAAAAGTAATCTGATCCAACGCATCAGATTCAAAGTTGGGGGTCAGCTGTTGACTTGGCGCGTGAATCAAGGGTCAGGATGGACTCTGACTTAATTAGGTTTTACGAATTAATTAATTGGATTTAATTAAACTAATTGAGATTAGGGCAAAATGAATGCATCTGGGCCACACAAACGCGCGCCAGGTCAACTAAGTCAAAGGATCCAACGCACCAGATTCAAATGTCATTTAATTACAGGGATTAGGGTTAAGCACTTTCAGGTGACCGGAGGGAAGCTCCGGTCATCTTCTCCGGCGGGTTGAAAACCCTAGATCATGATTCAGGCCACCATTCACCAAATTGGAAGCTGGGAAATGTTCCTCTACCCAAACCCCATTCAAATCACCCCTCAAACTAAATTTATCATGCACAATCAGAGAGAATCGAAGCCAACAAGATTCACGGGAAAAATTTCAGAGCCTCAGTAAATCCTCATTTCTCACTCATTTTCAATTCTAAGCACATCCTCATGACCAGCAAGACATACACAATCAATTTATAACATAAAATGCAAGCTCTGTGAGAAAAAGTTCATGGCCATACCTGAGGTGGAAGTTTCTGGTTCTGAGCTTTCTGGGCTGTTCTTTGGTGCAAACTCACTCCAATGATCCCCCTGGTGCTAATGGCAAGCTTGGATGGAGTTTAAACAGGCTATTTTGAGAGGTTCAATTTTGGTGTATCAGAAAATGGGGTCTGTGTATATGATGTTTCAAGCTCTGCCAATGGTTGATTCTGGTTCCTTTGAGTGTGTTTGATTTGTTGGTGAAGAGAAATGGGGTGTTTGATGGCTGTGGAAGGAGATTCGAAGAAGGGAAGTTTCTTGACAGTTTTTGGTGAAGGTTGTCTTCTGGCTTGCTTCAAGGGCCAATGCTTTGCTATAACCTTCCCAAGTTGTGTGAATAGCCTGTGGAGCAGGTCAGTAGGGGTGGCTGCTTACTGTTCCATGAGTATGGGAGTTTTTGGCAAAAAAGTCAATGTGATTGGTACTTGTAGTATGGGCCATGGCAGCAACAGTTTGAGGGCATGTCTTGCTTCAGCTTGAGTTAGGGATGACCCTTGGATTGCTTGTGGATGACTGCAACATGTGGATCATGAGCTATGCTAGCTTTTGCAACTTGCCCACTTGGTGTTTTCTCATGATTTTGTGCTATGTATGTGAGATGACTCTTGCTGAATTTTGGTGCATAGAACTTCATTTAGTCATGGCAATGCATAGAAATCAGCTAGTGATCACATAACTCTTTGGGAAATGATTTTGCCAAGAATCCCCCTTTTGCACTTGTAATGAAAAATGACTTAAGGATCTTTGAAAACCAAAGCAAACAATGCAAAATCCCTTGGGCCAATTCTGTTTTTAGGTCATGTATGATCATGTGATGAAGTTTTGAAGTCATTTTGAAGTCAATAGAATGCTTGGTACAAGAATTTGCAAGTTTTCCACTTGGTGCATAACTTGAATTTTAGTGATTTTTGCCAACTTTGATGAACCATAACTTTTGATCAAAAATGAATTAGGTCATGTTCTTGTACTTTTTGAAAAGGGAAAAATCTATTCTACAACTTTCATGACCAAAGTTTTTCCATTTGAAGCTTTCTTGGATCAAAAAGTAAGGGTTGAAAAGTTGCATAAAATGACATTTTCATTAAAAGTCAACTTTGCCCAAAAAGTCAACTTTGCAAAAGACTTGAAATTCTTGAATTTTGTCAACTTCCAACCTCTTCTATGATCAAATAAAGATCATATACACTCAAAATGATGAAGATCAACCCTTGGTTGGGTCATTGGGGGCCTCAGATGCCCTGATTTTGCACTGATTTGTCTGAAAAGTCAACTCTTGATCAGATGACTTCCCCATGGAATTTCTTCATGAAAATTGATATGCACACTCCCTATACCATATAGAGACCAATAGAAACAAGAATGACCAAAAAGATTGGATTTATGGCCTTTGAATCCAAAACCCTAATTCTAGGTCATCTGTGCAGTCAAGCCTGGCTCTGCCTCCACACCATTCTCAATTCTTGTGATCCTTTGACTTTCTTGACTTTGTGAGGATGCAATATGATGCTTGAACACAAATGGACCCTTTTGAAGTGATTGATGACCTTTGGAGTGGCTCAAGAAGCTCTTGGATTGCTTAGATCACAAACCCTAGATGCAGATGACTTAGAATCTATGCAGTGAATCAAAAAGGTGGTATGAGATGCTATGATTAAACTTATGCATATGAAATGATCACAAGCCATGGTGTGAATGGGTGAGGGCAAATTTGGGGTGTTTACACCCCTGGCTATTAAGCATTGTTGAATCTGGACCTGATTGCCCCGAATGAATTGAACAGTAACTTGGTATGTCCCTGGCATTATGAACTCTGTAATGTTACCCTTGGTAACTTAGATAGATGAGGAGATCTTCCCCGGGCTATTAAGCACTGTTGAATCTTGACCTGATTGCCCCAAATGAATTGAACAGTAACTTGGTATGTCCCCTTGATTAGGAGATAATGACTATGCCCATTTGTATACATGGACTTTGATCCAAGAAGCAACTTTGTTTATCGGAAGGACTTTGAACATTCATCCTGTAAGTTTCTCTGTTTATCAAACACTCAAGTATATGTAAACAAATATATTCAAAAATGCAATGCTTATGTCTGTCTTGAAGTTTTGAAAAAGAGTTATTTTAGAAAAACAATATTTATGAAAAACTGTGATATTAACTCAAGTTTTTTATAATAAGCCCTAAAGGAGCCAGGATACCTTTTTGTAGCAGTACGCTTTCGAACTAACCATGCTTCAGTTAGGACTTTTAAAGGGTTGTAACGTGGCCTGGTTCACGGTTTAAAAACAAAGGATACAGGCTCAAATTTTATTTGTACCCAACCCAATCTCCATGATGTTCTTCAGTCCTATGCTCAGTTAACTTATGCATTGAGGCTCAAAGGAGTTTGGAATTGTAACACTGACATTTGTCATGGTTAACAGACCAAAAATTTATTTGAACATTCAGTCATCTTTCTTTGTTGAGGATTCATAGTGACCTCTTTTTTTTTTTCTTTTTGGCTTTATTATTCCTTCTTTTTGCCTGAACTGTTTGTTTTAAGATTACAGTCAGCGGAATTTCTCAATTTTTTTTTTTTTTTTACTAAGTCTCCTTCATAGGTTTTGACTTAGCAAGCTTTTCTTTTGCTAGATATTGATTGTCAGGTTTAATGATTATAGAGAAACATCATTAGTTGTGTACAACGCAGATAATTGGCATATTTGAGTTAACCGAGTAACTACCCTGCCCCGGGTTATGAATAAGGGTTTTAATTTATGCGAGAATAAAAACTCCTACTTCATAGGCTCAAAAGGGTTGACTAGGGATTAACTTCCTTATATCTCCACTGTTTAGGAATTGAAATAATGCCTGTACATCGTCAACATAGTCTGTTCAAAAGCATACTGCCTAATATTATGGTATTGTTTTCTTCATCCTCCCTCTACAGGCTTATAGTTTTATCAGGAGTTAAATATCACAAAATAGAAATATGAAACATAGTTCAAAACATAGTGAAACAAATGGATTAATTCAAGAAAAACATACGCAATGCATTAATGAAAACAAAAGTTTAACATAATAGTAAGTGTTTAAACAAAACAAAAGAAATTACAAAAGAAAGTTCAAATGTTGTCCCATCCAGTTGGCTGAATGTCTTCAATTGCAATCTGTGAACTTTGAGGAGCAGTATACTTCACCATGAAATCAAATTTACCACTTGGATGTCCCAAGGTGCCCCATATCTCAACAGGAATAGGTAGGCTTCCTTTCCTGCTACCCTGGGCAACTTGTCTTGCAGTTTTGGTGTTTGATGGACGATAATAGAATTCAACTTGACCTTCTGGAGTAACCTCAAGGATTCCTTCGTCAATCAGGTCTTGAATCTTTTCCTTCAATGCCCAACAGTTATTAGTATCATGTCCGGGACTGTCGGAGTGATACTCACACCTTGCCTTGGGATTATAGTGAGGAGAGGAAGTTTTAGGATTTTGAGGAGGATTTTTCAAGGAAATTAGCTTCATCTCCAACAAGCATTGCAAAACTTGTGACATTGGTGTGCTGAACTTGATAAACTGCCTTCTACCTTCCTTGTGTTGAGGAGGATTAACCTTATCAGGTCTTTCTTCTTCAACTGAAGAACAATCAGTGGCAACCTGTCTATTACCTTCTTTTATCCTCATCTTCCTTTCAACCAAATCATCTTGTTTTAATGGAGGTTGACTGACAATTAGATTCCTGACTCCATTACTTTGAAATTTGTGGACAAAGGTTCTTATCTCTTCTTGCCCTTGAGCTAAACTTTGAATAAGAGCCACCTGGTCATTCATCTGGGTCCTCATTTCTGTCATCTCAGCTTGTAGTTGTTTCAACTGATCATCCTTGTTGTCCTCAGGATTCTTCTTCTTATTCAGCAGTGTCTTCAACTCATCTTGTCCCTTGGACAAGTTCAGAATCAACTCTTGGAATTGTGCATTCTGAGCCTGGAGATCTTTGACAGTCTGTTCAAGAGCCATTTTTGCTGAAATAAACAGCGAGAAGATAAGATATCTGTGCACAAGAAACATGTGATGCAATGATATGGTGTATAAATGCGTATGCGATGTTTTCAAGGACCGCAGGATTTAAATTTGTTTAAACAATCAAGAAAGTAAACTTTTATTAGTAATAAATTTGTTTGCCCTTTGGGCTTACAAAATGAAATGAAATAAATACAAAAGATGGGGTTTTAAGTCTCCCATGGACGTTTCCTCTTTGTGTCGAGGTATGAGTTGAGATTCCACTCCTCTTGAAGTTGCTTTGTTAGTTCCAGGATTCTTTCTTGACTTGCTTTGTAATGAGCCTCCAAAGTGTCCCTTTGCTCCTTCAACTGGATCCAGGGCCTCTGTAAGTCTTCCACGTCAGTGGGCATGTCTGGGTGAAGGATGGTATAAGAAGTATCCCCTTCAGCAACAGGCTCCATAGTAACTGGCAGGATGGCAGGATATGGCATCATAAGAGTCTGAGCACGAGATCGCACCCATCTGAGATAAGCTTCCATAGGAATAGTGTACTTGGGCTCCAGAGTCTTGCTGTCAACCTTGTTTACTTTCCCCCATGCTCGTATAAACCTTTGACGATAACCTTGCAGATCGTTGTCGTAGTCAAACACAATTCCCTGAATCAACATGTCATGAGGACCATCACTCCGAGCGTAACCAAACTGTCGTAAAGCTAAGGAAGGGTTGTAAGTAATGCCTCCTCTTATGCCTAGAAGTGGCACATTAGGAAACTCCCCACAACGGTCAATGATAGTAACATTCTCCATAGATCTGGAGCACCAATGGATATCTGAATGAGAGAGTGACATAATCCTCTTTGACCACCTGAACCCTTGTTCATTCTTCATCACTGATCGAGGAAGGTGAGAAATAAACCACCTAGATAGCAAAGGATGCAGCACATCAAAGTTCCTCGTGCCTTCGTAGTATGGGTATGAAGAGAATGTAGGATGTCTCCAAGCAATGTAGGCACTGGATTGTGACTCAGGAATATGTTGATGGCATGAACATCTATGAACTGATCAGGATTGGGGAACAACACTAAGCCATAGATCAATAGGGCTAAGATCTCCTAAAAAGCATCATAACTCATAGCCTTCAAGTACACTTGAGCTTTCTCCATCAATACCTTAGCAAGAATACCCTTAACTCCGCTTCTCATTTCTAGGACAATGTCTGATTTCTTTAGATGTAGAGCTGCAGCAATAACCTCAGGTTTAGGCTCTTTTTCCAAGCCTGTGAATGGTTTCTGATCAAGTACAGGTATACCCAGAAGTTTGGAGAACTCTTCCATTGTAGGAACCAGCTGGTAGTCGGGGAATGTGAAGAAATGATGCTTAGGATCAAAGAACTGAAACAGAACACTCATCATGTCTTCATTGAACCCTGAAGTAACTAGATCTAGTAGGTGACCATGCCTCTTGATGAATTGGGAGTTTTCAGACACTTGAGAAACCAACTCCTTAAGCTTAGGAGGTATGCCTACAAAGTTGATCCTGATAGTGTTTCTACGAGCAGAAGCCATGACCTGCAACAAAGAACAAAGATAAATCCTTTGGTCCTTGAAATGGTTAGTGAAAATGCTATTCTTATGATGCTATGATGTTATGCTCAATCACAAACATGTGGCACACACAAACAAGTCACACAATATCCCTAGGTTTGAAGGCTTGCATGAGGTTTAAGGTAAGTACCCTCCCCTGAAGTTTAGTTGGTTCATCCTGTCCTATAAAGTAACCAGGTTCTAAGGGATCTCAATATCATTGATCCTTCACAAGGGTGGTTGTTCAGTAGGCAACTTACTTGCCAACCAAAACCCTCCAAGTTTAGAATCTCAATGAGCGTAGTATCGAGTATCAACCAACTTCCGTCTACACCAAAGCCGGTTATCTCACTACTTTTATAAAGGCCAAGATGTGATGACTAGGGTTCTAAAAGTTAGTTAGTGCATTGACAACATATGGCAGCCTCATTTTATCCTCAACTTGACTTAAGGAACATAAGCATCAACCAAGAAGTCACACTAACTATGGCCACCAGATCAACCATATCGGTATACGCCGTACAGTTTCCTTGGTCTATTGCCATTTACCTAAGGTACACTAGATCCGGGTTAGGATCTTTCACACATAAGAGCACCCAACAAGTAAAGTAAAGCAAACAAAGCAAACAAATTTAAAGTGATCTAATTCCTAAGGGTACCCCTCTTTAATATTTAAGTCCCCAGCAGAGTCGCCAGTTCTGTAACACGGTGGGAGAACTGACTTTAGTTAAATGTTGCAGATAGCAAGAGTCACCACCGACTTTTATTTTATCCAAAAGGAAAGGGCATAAAAGAACAGGAAAGACCTTAAAAGATTTTTGGGTTCGGGGGGTAGGTTATGTAAAGGGAAGGTGTTAGCACCCTTTACATCCATGGTTATCCATGGGCTCTTAGTTACTTAGTTCACTTTAAAATGTTTTTGAGAAGTGTAGTGTGTGATTAGAAATTTTCCTAAGTACTTTATAATGATCCATGTACAGATATATATAAAGCCTTTGTTTTGAAAATTGCTTGAAAATGTGAAGTGTTTTTGAAATGTTTGAAAAGGTGAGCAAGTACATAAGAGAAACCTACCCTAAGCTAAATCTTTTCTGTTCTTAAATGTTCTTTCAATGGTAAGACTATCCTTATTATTAAGGAATAGGTAGTCATTACCTTGGATGTATGAGGGACAAATTAAGGGACATCTGTGATTAGGCAACTGTAAGGTGTATTTAGCAATTCGAAGGGACTTATCATCTTTATTCGAAAGGGACAAGATCATTTACGAAGGCAACCATGAAGGGACTTGATCTTATTATCTGTTAAGGGACATATGATATGAGAGAAGAGACTTTGCTTTACACTTTACTTGACCTTTTTGTTTAGGCAACATGAGAGGTATCCTTAAGAATGTGAGATGGCGATCCAGGATCGACTTACGTGTGTGCGTGTACAAATTCAAGTATTTATCTTACAAATTAGTGATCTAAATTCAATTTTAAATACAAACATGTTTACACTCCCTATTTTACTAACCATGGCAAA
The DNA here is from genome assembly GCA_963966055.1 of Lathyrus aphaca. Taxonomy (NCBI): domain Eukaryota; kingdom Viridiplantae; phylum Streptophyta; class Magnoliopsida; order Fabales; family Fabaceae; genus Lathyrus; species Lathyrus aphaca. The sequence goes on from OZ014523.1 coordinate 474,487,723, forward strand.
AAATAAATAGTAAGAAATTCTACAACTATTTGTAAACACCCCAAATTTTCCCTCACCCATTCACACCATGGCTTGTGATATCCTCATATGCATAAACACAATCATAGCATCTCATCCCACATTTTTGATTCACTGCATTGTCTCAAAGTCATCTGCATCTATGGTTTGTGATCTGAGCAATCCAAGAGCCATTTGAGCCACTCCAAAGGTCATCAATCACTTCAAAGGGGTCCATGTATGTTCAAGTATCATATTATATCCTCTCAAAGTCAAGAATGTCAAAAAAATCACAAGAACTGAGAATGGTATGGAAGCAGAGCCAGGTTTGACTGCACAGATGACCTAAAATTAGAGTTTTGGTTTCAGAGGCCATAACTCCAAATTTTTTGGTCATTCTTGTTTCTATTGGTCTCTATATGGTATAGGGATCATGCATATTAATTTTCATGAAGAAATTCCATGGGGAAGTCATCTGATCAAGAGTTGACTTTTTAAGCAAGTCAGTGCAAAATCAGGGCATCTGAGGCCCCCAATGACCCAACCAAAGGGTGTTCTTCATCATTTTGATTGTGTATGATCTTTATTTGATCATAGAAGATGTTAGAAGTTCACAAAATTGGAGAATTTCAAGTCATTTGCAAAGTTGACTTTTTGGGAAAGTTGACTTATATTGAAAATTGCCATTTTGGGAAACTTTTTCAACCCTTGCTTTTTGATTCAAAAATGCTTCAAATGGAAAAACTTTGGTCATGAAAGTTGTAGAATGGATCATTCCCTTTTCAAAAAGTACAAGAACTTGACCTAATTCATTTTGGATCAAAAGTTATGGCTTGTCAAAGTTGGCAAAAATCACAAAATTTGAAGTTTTCTACAAAAGAGGCAAAGTTGCAAATTCACTTGCCAAGGCAAATTGAGCTATCAAATAAACTTCTAATCTTCATACAAGCATGTACCAAGACCTAAAAGTCAGATTGCACCAAAGGATCACTCATTTTTATGACTTATGGAGCAAGAAATTTCAAAGGGGGCAAACATGAACCAAGTTGCAAAACCTCACTCAAGGATGGATCCACTTGCTTGCTGACTTCACAAACAATCCTAAGGCTCTCCACACATCTTGCTGCGCAGGACACCCCATTTGTCCTTGGCTATCTAGAAGCCCATACCTCTCTTACACAAATTTGACATTTTGGCAACTTGAGCCATACCAATCACAGCAGTACACATCAACTCATCTGACCTATCACACTTGTTTATACAAACCAAAAGCAAGCCATTTCACTCAAGACACAAGCCTGAAAGCACCAAGAACACAGCTCTCTCATTTTCCACCCCATTTGCAAAAGCATTCGAAACACTCAGCACAACCTTCAAACACATAAACAAACTTCACAAACAAACTCAGCATACTTCACTGATCAAAAAGCACCCATCACCATAGCCTGAAACTCCCTGAATCAAAAACACGATCACCACCCCCCCTTGAACAGAACTTCTGTAATCTTCCAAACCAGCCATCACAAACTTCTTCCAAGTATCAAGACTTCATCAGGGGCTTAAGAGGAGTGGTTTGCACAAAGAAAGAAGGTCAGAAAGTTGCAAACTGAGAAAGCTTAAGCTCAGGTATCTCAAGAACTTTTTTTCCAGAAATGAGTTTTTAAGTTTCTAGATTGTTCCTCATGCTTTGCTGATCACTCTGATGTTTTTACTTTTTGAAATGGTTGAGAAATAAGCATGTAATCGTGTTCTGAAATTTTTCTGACCTAAGTATGTTTTGCTTCGATTCATATGATTGATGAATGAAAATTGATTTTTGTTTGGGGGCTTTGATTCAGTGTTGAATGGGGATGGATTCTGGGCAATTAGATTTCATTTTCTTGACGTTTTGAGAAAGTTAGCAACTTTCAGGTGAGAGTCTCGCCGGAGAAGACGACCGGAAGTCTTCTCTGGACACCTGAAAGTGTTTAGGGTTTAATCAGGGTCATTAATGAATTTTGAATGTGGTGCGTTGGATAGGCTGACCAGAGTTGACCCGCGCGCGTTTTGATGGCTAGGATGTGTCATTAGAAACCCTAATCCATAATTAACCTAATTAATTCAGTTTAATTAATATAAAATGGAAATTTGGCCAGTTTGAATCTCAACCCTAGGATCACGCGCGCAGTCTTTCCCTCCTTCCTGAGTTTGAATCCTGGCCACTGGATGCGCATACTTTTAATTTAATCTATTTTATTTTCTATTTTATTTCATTTGTTTTCTATAATTTATTTAAAATAGTAAAAATCATTGAAAAATTCTGAAAATTTTTATCCAAGCTTTTATTAATTTTCAGAAACCAAAAACATTTTTATTTTTATTTTTTTGCATTAAAAAATATTTTTAAATCATTTAAAAGTTTATTTTTAATTAATTAATGAGAATTAATTGATTAAAAATACCTTTAGGTATTTAAAAATCACAAAAAAATTCATGAAACATTTAAAATCATTTAGAAGCATTGTCCAACTCTCAAACCAAATTTCTTTTTTGATCTTGATGTCTTTTGGCAATTTTCCATGGAATTAATTTCATTTTAAGGCAATATTTTGATCCAATATTCAAAAATTCATTTCTGCCTAGCCTTTAAGAGTTGGACTTTGATTTTTTTTTTGCATTGCATCATGTTTAGCATGTAGTTTATAGGATTAAATTGGCATGAATTGATCTTGCATTTCCTATTTGTTTGACATTTTTCTTGACAAGGTACCTTAAAACCCTAACAATCTTGAGAAATTCATAACCCTCACTAGGTTAAGAGTTAGAACCCCTCCTTTGGGCAGTGAGTTTGTATAGGTTTAGGGTTCCTTTGAATGCATTTTCAATTTTTTATCATATTGTTTGCTTCTGGTTTTGGTTTTTGTTTTGTGCATTGATCATAAAACCCTAATTTGGGCTTTCATTTGCATCCATCTTCCATTTGTTTGCATACCATGACTTGCCATGACATTTTGTGCATCCATTTGATTCATAATACATCTTAGGACATATTAGAATCATGTTTGATCATTGCATCTTCCATTTGCCATGTTGTATGTCATTTGCATTTCATAACTTTTCATGTATGTTCATGGTTCTAAGCATGTTTCTCTTGCATCCATATGTTTGTATGATCATTCCCATGCCTTGCCTCATGTTTGTATCATCTCTTATCATCATTATCATCACACACATGCTTCTGGTCTTGGTTTGCATCATGCCATTTCATCTCATTTTGCATTGCATTGCATTCCTTTCACTAACTTTTCAGGTGGTAAGTTACTTTGAGAAGTGAATTTGCCTTCACTTCTCACAAACTCTTTTCATCTCTCTTGTGCATCATTGCTGCATTTTTTCTTGTGCTTGAGATTGAGCTTGCTCATTATTCTTCATCTTACTTTCTTTCTTCAAGTGACTTGTCTTCTTAAATGAAGCAAGTTACTTTGCTTTTCTTTGCTCCTTTCATCTGCTTCCTGGTGGTTCCTCTGAAGATCTTTCTTATAAACCTCACAAACCTTAGGAACAACCAAGCATGACAATAATTAGGGTTTGGATTAGTCACCCACTTAGATTTTACCTTTGTGTCTCATTGAGTCTTCTCTTCTCATCTCATAATCAGGGACTAAACCCTAAAGGTTTTAAGGCTTTGTGATTAAGCTTGTGCCTGCATCCTTCTATTAGGATGGAGTGTATAACTTTAATCCTAAGTGTTAAACCCTTAATGTGTTTAACTCTTTTAAATCAATCCATCTAATAATCATCAAGACATCAAGCTTGTAACTTGGGCCTTACATTAGGGTTCTAATTCTTCCTTAATTGGTTAAGAAGGACTAACCCTAGTGTTAATGGACAAGTCTTCCTCAAGTTGTCTTACAAACCATAAAACTCACTTATTCATCTCACCATTAACTAAAATCCATTTAATAAAGGCTTTGTTTTGTCATGATTTTAATCCCTAATCATGGATTAAGTTGAGGAGCTTTCCTCAGCTTAAACATTCTCATCTATTATCCTTCTATTAGGATGGTGTAATGAGTCTGTTTAATCCTTGATTATGGATTAATCTCATTACTCAACACTAAACAAAAATCACAAAAACATCTAAATAATCACAAGTAGGTTAATGATCTTAATCCTACACCATGGTGATTAAGTGTGAGAAGCTGACTTCACACTTAAGGCATTCTCATTACCCCTAATCAGAGGGAAGATGTGATGAGTTTACTAATCCATTGGTTTAGGCTTAAGCTCATTAACTTATGACAAACTTTCAAAAGCAATAAAAGACTGAAAACTCAAAAAACAAACAATAATCGTCTCCTCCGGGATTCTTTTCTCATCTCATTCACTCATAAACGAGAATTTGCTTCTTCCGTCTCATGCAAGACAGTTTGCACCTGAGCCAGACAGGTCATACACTTGAGCATAGGCAAGTAAGCAGTTCACAAGTCAATTCATCTTTCAGTCTCTTTGGGTCGAAATACGGTGTTCTGACTTCCTCATTGCACGAGAGGATACGTAGGCATAACTTAACAGTTATCGAACAAAAGTCTCTGTATATTCCCCCTCTTTCCAGCATCATTCTTTAGCCTCATATTCTTGAGCATTCCATTCATTTCTCTTGCACTGACACTGTATATATCACACATCACTTTCTTTTACACTGACACCTGTACATCCTTTTCCAGCTCTTTTTTATACACAAATTGCACTGACACTACCCCTTTAAAACACAAATCTTTTAAGCGTGGATCCCGTCGAGTACGACGGACAATCTGGGTGCTAATACCTTCCCAGGTTGTAACCAACCCCCTTTCTCAGTCTCTCTGGTTCGCAACCGTCTTATCCATATCTTTCTAGGTTTATGCAGCATTACCTTTCCTTCGGGATAAAAATGCCCAGCTGGCGACTCTTTCTTTCTCTTGAGTTCACTCCTGTGTGTTCTCATTTCCTCCTTTCGCCGACCGTTCGCGCTTGTACCTTTATTTGAGTCATTCTCATTTATCGGGAGCGACACTATTACATAGTGGGTACAATTACATTATAATAAAATAATTTAAATAAATGAGCACATAATAAATAAATAAATAAATTGGTTAGTAATAATAAACAAAAATAAATATAAGAAGGTTAGTATAACAATATAATATAGAAACAAATTAAAAGTTCAAAATTAAATAAATAATTATTTTTTAATAATTTTAATAAAAGAAATAAATGATAATAATTATATATCAATAAATATGACTAATAGTTCTAATAATTTAATTTTATATACATATTATAAAAATATTTGTTAATTATAATTAAGTAAGCATATAAAAATAAGGAATTAAACTCATAAAATAAAGTTAGGATTTTTTAATTGTTTAGAAAAAATAAATTAGAATTAATTACTTAATCTAAACCTAATTACATTATTTATAAAAAACTACATATAATAATAATATAAACAAATTATAAAATAAATATATATAATTAAAATTTACAAACAAATAAATTAATATTTATAACATAATTAGGGTTTATAGAGAAAATTAGGTTTTTACATATAAAAATATTAGGGTTTATGAATTAATCTAAATATAATTAAATTATTTATACAAAAAATACATACAAATATTAAATATATACAACAAAATAAATATAAATAACTTTTATTAATAAAGTTGGAATTATTTTTTAAAACTATAAGTTTTTGAATTATATAAGAAAAATAATATAACTATTTTATTTTTAACATTTTTTATTTAGATTAATTAACTATAATATAAACAAAAATCAAATAAAAAAAAATGAGAAAAAGAACTTACCTGGGGCTGGGATTCGAACCCAGGCCCTAGGCTTTGCATCCCTTGGACCAACAAGCTCTCCACCAGGTTGCGCTGCGTTTGGTGATAGTGGATGGGTACGAAACATTATATTTTAAACCTGAAAAATAAATGGATAAAACGTAAAAAACATTGATGAAGCTCGGATTTGATCCCTTGACCCTTGCCTCACATGCGCACACCTTAACCAACTGATCCACCAACGCGTTTGTGTAATAAACCTCAAACAACTCAATAAAATATTAAAACGAATTTTAAAATCAGAATTTGGCGCCACTGGACTTCGTCTTCTCCAAATTACCTGCGAATTCATTTAGGCTTTTACCTGCGAATTTACCTGCAATTTTTCAAAACCAGAATCCTATGTTTTTTTGAAACTTCATGAAAACCATAACAATAATAAAAATCAATAACCCAGATCAATTGCTTATAGTTTATACGTTATAGCCATGTCTTTAGAATGTCCAAAAACGATGTAAAACGTAAAGCCCTAAAGTGATGGCCGAAACCCTAACAATGGCATCTATTGTATTCGTCCATGGTTCTTCACAAAAACAATCCAGAAATCATCTATGAGCATCAATAAACATTAGTATATAATCAAAACTCATTATAAACAGGTAAATTCAATGAATCGAAGAAAAATAGATTAAGGGCATATATGCTTCGGGTTATGCAAATGAGGATGAATCATAGGCATGTAAGGGGTGGTTTAGATTCAGGGAAGCTCAAGGAAGCTTGTGGTGTCTTTAGAATACCTTGAAACCTCTTCTAGGAATGAAACCGAAAATTGATTTTTATGGTTTTTTGTGAAGTTTGAAAGTTGTGTAAGAGGCTGCAAAAATTCGTCCCTATGATTGTAATGTGTTCATGTATATGTAGTGGATGTAATTAGGTTAAAACAACATGGATTTATGGGCCTTGTCTTGGTTACTTGATCATGAAGTTTCATACTTTCAAATATTGAAAAAAAATCTCATCTAACCTTTCCAAATCAAGCTAGCACGAAATTGGATCAAATCAATCATCTCTAAATGATATTTAAAACCTTCTAGAATCATAATCTCATCCAAATATATGATTTTCATATTTTATTTCAATTTAAATTGTATTTTAATGAATAAAATTCAAATAAATATGAAATAAAAAATAAAAAATCAGAAAATAGGTGGGTTGGGTCGTGCTTGGTGTTTTTATAAAGATGGAATGGCAATTTGGTGGGCTCATTTAGCAAAAATTTGATTTTAGGCCTTATTTGCTTCATAAACTTCCCTAAACTTTCCCAACTTTGCAAGGGCACAAATCCTTCAATTTTAATGCTATGAGTGTGTTATTGGACATTTTGTAAAGCTTAAAGAGTCCTCTAACCAACCTCATCGGTTTCATGTCCATATCTTTTACCATTCTCAAGTTATGCTCTTTTGAAGTTGTTGACTTTTTGTTGACTTTCAAAAGGACCTATAATTTCTTAGCTCATACCTTCCAAATGAAGCATTTTTGGGCTTGGCTTGTGAGACACAAAGTTGTAGAGAATTCAATTTCCTTCAAAATGAGTTTTGGATGGGAAAAATTTGATGAAGCATGTGAAAGTTATGGTTGGTCAAAGTTCAATTGACTTTTCCTGAGGAAACCCTAATTTAGACACCCCTGATTCTTGATGATCTGAAATATCCTTGATGAATCATGATCAACCCATGATCAAATGATGAATTTTACTTCATATAATTGATTTTGGCAAAAAATCATGAAGTTTGACTTTGGTTTGACTATAGTTGACCTCAGTTTGACTTTTTAACTGCTTTAACTGATTTTAACTTATCTGATCATCTGACTGAGCAAACCTTTGGGAAAAGTCTTGAAACTTGTCATGGGGATTCTTGTACACATATAAGATGTTATGAATCTCACTTGAAGTCTTGGAAGTCCATTTAGCCTGATTAAAGTCAAAACCCTAGTTCAGGATGCACTGCTTAAGAGGATGCATTGTCTGAGGGAAATGTCAAATCTTCTGACTAATTGTGAACTTTGTGAACCTTGTGAACCTCATGAGATGTCTTGTGAACCTTGTGAACCTTGTGAGCCTCTTAGTACACAATGACTTGCCTTGTGGAGGGTAAATTTTGGGGTGCAACAGCATGCAGCTCCAAAGCATGTCAATGGGTGCCAAAGAGAGTTTCAAGGAGTATGCCCAGAAATGGAGAGACCTAGCTGGCAGAGTTCAACCTCCTCTGACTGACAGGGAGCTAGTGGATATGTTTATGAGTACGCTGAATGGTCCTTTCTATAGTCACCTCATTGGAAGTTCGTCATCTGGTTTCACCGAGCTGATAATGACTGGAAAACGTGTGGAGAGTGGTATAAGAAGTGGTAAGATACAGGTGGGTGCCTCTTCATCAAACACTGCTAAGAAGCCCCCTAGTGGAAAGAAAGAGTCTAATGTTATGTATGGTCAACATAGTCGTAACAGGAGTCACCGATTCGTGGGAGCAGTCCACATCTCTAATCCTACTCCTGCAGCACCAGAGCTACCACAAAACAATCAACAGAAGCCTAGAAGACAATTCACCAAGATCAACATGTCACTGGCCCAAGCCTTGCAACACATGTTGAAAGGGGAACTCATTACTTTGAAAGACCCTCCTCAGAATCCTAATACTTCCTCTCCTTGATATAATCCTAATGCACGATGTGCCTATCATTCTAATAGTCCGGGACATGACACCAACAACTGCTGGGTATTGAAAAACAAGATTCAAGATATGATTGAAGCTGGGGAGATTGAATTTGACCCTCCTGGGACTCCAAATGTGATCACTGCTCCCATGCCCAATCATGAGAAGACAGTTAATGTTGTTGATGAAGTTTCAGATGTTTCCTCAGTAGCAGATGTGACTACTCCCTAATCCATTATCAAGAAGAAGTTGGTGCAGGCAGGATTCTTTCTAGGTTGCAACGAAGACTGTTTTTATTGTGCCTACAAACCCGATAGCTGTTGGAAGTTGAAAGATGGTATTCAACGCCTCATGAACAATTACTCTATATTATTTGAGAGGACACCTTCTATGGAAAGTATGTGTGAACATCTGACTCGAGGTACGAAGCTTGAAGATGTGGCCATGGTTGATAAAGTGCCTGTAAAGATTACTTCCAAGGGTCCTGTCAAGATCACTCCTAAAGGACCTGTCAAGATTACTGCTGAGGGTCTGGTGAATACTGTTACTGAAGCTAGAGTGGCTCCCATGATTATTACCACTCATGGCCCTGTTCCTTATACTTCTGATAAAGATATACCCTGGAATTACGGTTCTGATGTCTATATCCATGGTGTTAAACAAGAACCTCTGACTGATGCACCTATTACTGATGATAATCTTGATGTTGATAATATTGCTGGATCTAGTAAGATCACCAGAAGTGGAAGAATTTTCTCTCCTCAGGCTACCTCCAAAAGTACAGTTACCCCAACTACTACCTCCACTTCTGAGCCCAGTACTGATGCTCAGGGCAAAGGTCCTATGGTTGAACCTGTGCAAGCTGAGGCACCGACTGCTGAAAATCTCTCTAAACAGATGGAAGAAGTGTTGAAGATCATTCGCAAGAGTGATTATGATATTGTTGACCAGTTGGGGCATACTCCCTCCAAAATCTCCATGTTATCTTTGTTGCTGTGTTCTGAGGCTCATGCTAAGGCCTTAATCAAGTTCTTGAAAACTGCTCATGTGCCAAATGAGATTTCTGTGGATCAATTTGAGAATTATGTTGCACATCTGACTTATGATAATGGGTTAGGCTTTTCTGATGCTGACTTGACTCCTGCCAAGAGAAACCATAACAGAGCTTTGCATATCTCCATTGAATGTAGGGGCAATACCTTGTCTCATGTGCTGGTGGACAATGGTTCTTCATTAAATGTACTCCCCAAAGAGGTTCTGGACAAGCTCAATTCGGATGATGTTGTGTTAAGACCAAGTAATGTAGTAGTGAGGGCCTTTGATGGCTCAAGAAGAGTGGTACATGGAGAAGTAGATCTCCTGATCAAAGTAGGCTCTCAAGTCTTCGACTCTACGTTCTATGTAATGGATATTCGTCCTGCGTACTCCTGTTTGCTTGGGCGCCCCTGGATCCATGGGGCAGGTGTTGTAACTTCCACTTTACATCAGAAATTGAAGTACCCGGTGAAAAGAAAGATTGTCACTGTTTATGGTGAGGAACAATACATGGTCAGTCATGTGAACACTTTTAAATATGTTGAGGTGGAGGGTGAATATGTTGAGACTCCTTGCCAGACATTTGAGGTAGTTCCTTGGGTCGTTCCCGCTACTGAAGCTCCCCCTGTTGTTAAAAGAGTTCATGTGGTTACCAGACTACCTCCTACAATGGCCTCCCTCAAAGAGTCTAGAGTCGTGGTTGAAGAAGGTGGTTGTACTATTTGGGGTCAGCTTCCTGACATCCCTTACAAGTCTGACAAATTTGGTTTGGGTTTCACTGCAGAATCCCAGAAGGCTATTCGTCGTGCTCGTGTTGTTCGTATCACCAATCAAGGGGTCATGAGAGATCAAATTAATGTTGTGGGTGACTATAGTGAAGACTACAACTTGGATGATTGGATCTTTCCTACCATGGGTGATGGGCTCAACAATTGGAAGACCGAATACGTTATTCTTATCTCCTTTAGTCAGGAGTAAATACTATTACTGTGTTTTTATTCTAAGTTTGTAATTTTAAAACAATTAAACTTTTAAGTCTTGTGTCTTGCCCGGGGCACAATGGTATGCTTGTTTCGGGATGTCATTTCATTTGCATACTTCATTTAATAAAAATCAATGGACGTTTCATTTTCGTAAATATTTTGCTCCTTGTCTTTCTTTTATTTTTATTTTTGTTTTATCAGCTATGTGTTCTTACACACACCCACATCACTAAAATGCAGATCCTCACCCACTCTGGATCCTGTTGATAACAGTTCTACTATTGCCAATTATAATTTCGAGAATCCGATCTATCAAGCTGAAGATGGAAAGGAGGAAGATTGTGAAGTACCTGTAGAGCTTGCTAGGTTATTACAACAGGAAGAGAAAGCTATACAGCCACATGAAGAGCCAATCAAAGTTGTGAATCTGGGAACTGAAGAAAACAGGAAAGAGGTCAAGATAGGGGCTGAACTAGAAAGTGGTGTTAAGAGTAGACTAATCCAAATGTTACGTGATTATGTGGAGATCTTTGCTTGGTCCTATGAAGATATGCCAGGGCTGGATATGATAGCCAGGGCTGGATATTTGCTTGGTCCTATGAAGATATGGTGTACTTTTGGAGTTAGATCTGGTAAACTCCTGGGTTTCATTATCAGTGGAAAAGGTATTGAAGTAGATCCTGCAAAAGTAAAAGCTATACAAGAGATGCCAGCTCCCCGTACAGAGAAGGAAGTTAGATGTTTCTTGGGACGACTGAATTACATTGCAAGATTTATTTCCCAGTTAACTGCTACCTGTGAGCCAATCTTCAAGTTGTTGAAGAAAGATCAGGTGATGGAATGGAATGATGAATGCCAGACAGCCTTTGATGAAATCAAGAGGTATCTCCTAGAACCTCCAATTTTGATGCCACCAGTTGATGGAAGACCCTTGATTATGTACTTAACAGTGTTAGACAGCTCAATAGGGTGTGTGTTGGGGCAACATGACGAGTCTGGTCGAAAAGAGCAGGCAATATACTACCTTAGCAAAAAGTTTACCGACTGTGAAACAAGATACTCACTGCTCGAGAAAACTTGCTGCGCTTTGGCATGGGCTGCTCGCCGACTAAGACAGTATATGTTGACTCATACTACCTTGTTGATCTCAAAGATGGATCCAATCAAGTACATATTCGAGAAACCTGCTCTCTCCGAACGAATAGCAAGATGGAAAATGATCTTAACAGAATATGATATACAATACACTACTCAGAAGGCCATTAAAGGAAGTATTGTAGCTGATCATTTGGCTCATCAAGCAGTGGATGATTACCAGCAATGAGTTTTGAGTTCCCTGATGAAGACATTATGATTATTACTAAAGAACCTAGACAATATGACGGACCTGAACAAGGATCCCGATGGACTATGGTTTTTGATGGAGCTTCTAATGCACTTGGTAATGGTGTTGGTGTTGCGATCATTTCCCCTGAAGGTTGTCATACCCCGATTACTGCAAGACTTTGTTTCTATTGTACCAGTAACATGGCTGAGTATGAGGCATGTATCATGGATATTAAAGCTGCCATTGATATGAAGATTCAGTTCCTGGACGTATATGGAGATTCAGCCCTGGTAGTGAGTCAGATTAAAGGAGATTGGGATACCAAGCGTGAAAATCTCATTCCCTAAAGAGAGCATGTGTTGTCTTTGATCCCACATTTTGAAGAGATTACCTTTGGACATATTCCACGAGGAGATAATCAGTTGGCAGATGCATTAGCCACCATGGCATCTATGTTTGAGATTAGCTGGGGTGATGAAGCTCCCAAGATTACTATTGACAGATTTGAGAAGCCTGCATACTGCAATGAAAATGACACTGAAGGAGGAGAGGAAAAGCCTTGGTTCTACGAAGTGAAAAGATATCTTGAAGCTCAGGAGTTCCCTGAAGGGGCATCTGTCAAAGATAAGAAGTTTCTAAGGAGGTTTTCTGCTAAATTCTTCTTGAGTAATGGAATTTTGTACAAGCGCAATCATGATTTGACTTTGCTTCGTTGTGTGGATAAGAAGGAAGCAACGGAGATTATGGAAGACATGCATGATGGGATCTTTGGCATTCATTCTAGTGGTCATACTATGGCAAAGAAGATATTGAGATCAGGTTACTATTGGTCTACCATGGAAGCTGACTGCTATCAACATTCTAAAACATGTCACAAATGTCAGATTTATGTTGATAAGGTGCATATACCTCCAGTTCCATTGAATGTGTTGACTTCTCCTTGGACTTTTGCCATGTGGGGCATAGATATGATTGGTGAGATCAAGCCTACTGCTTCTAATGGGCATCGTTTCATCCTGGTTGCTATTGATTACTTTACAAAGTGGGTGGAGGCAGCTTTATTTGCATCTGTTACTAAGAATGTGGTGGCTCGATTCATTAAGAATAATCTCATATGTAGGTATGGCATCCCTGAAAGGATTATCACCGACAATGGATCTAATCTGAATAACACCATGATTACTGATCTCTGCATGCAGTTCAAGATTAAACATCACAACTCTTCTCCGTATTGTCCGAAGATGAATGAGGCAGTAGAAGCTGCTAAGAAGAACATCAAGAAGATTCTACATAAGATGACTGTTACTTACACAGATTGGCATGAGATGTTACCATTTGCTCTTCATGGTTATCATACTACAATACGTACTTCAACAGGGGCAACCCCATTCTCCTTAGTCTATGGTATGGAAGCAGTTCTGCCCATTGAAGTTCAGATCCCCTCCTTAAGAATCATGAAGTATGCAGGCTTGGATGAAGATGAGTGGATTCAGACTCGACTTGACCAGATAAATTTGATTGATGAGAAAAGGTTGGCAGCTGTTTGTCACGGTCAGATGTACCAGAAACGAAAGATCAAAGCTTTTAATAAGAAGGTTAAGCAAAAGGTATATCAGACTGGTGATTTGGTAATCAAGCGTATCATATTACCACAGGGTGATCCTAGGGGCAAATGGACTCCTACATATGAAGGACCATTTGTAGTCAAGAGAGTATTTTCAGGAGGCGCCATGATGCTTACTACTATGGATGGTGAAGACTTCCCACAGCCTGTAAACGCAGACATAGTTAAAAAATACTACGCATAAAAAGAGACCCGCTAGGTTGACTGGCCTAGGCAAAAATAAGGGCATCCCGGCGAACCAAAAGGGTTCGGGCAAAAATTAGGGATATATATATAAAAAAAATGTACACCCGGCAAGTCGAAAACCTGAAAGGGCGGCTTGGGCAAAAAAGGGTATCTCGGTGGAATGAAAACCTGAAAGGGCAATCCAGGAAAAAGTTAGGGATTAAAGCGTATGACTATGTCTCGTTGGATCACCCATATAACTCCAACTGTCAGTACTACCTAACTCAAGCTCGAACAGATAAAGATCAACCCAATCGTTTCCGTCTCAACAGTAGAAGATGAGATACTTGAAGATAATGGCAATAGTAGAATTGAAACTCAATAGGATTATTTCTCACATAGCTGTTTTCTTTGTTTTGTAAAACTTTTACGGTGAATTCCTCTTACTAGGATTTATGTCTCCTTGTACAAACTTGCCTGTGTATAGGTCACTTTATAATATAAATAAAATTTCGTCTTTGAATCCAGATTTACTTTTACCCTATTTACCTAAGCGAAAACGTCCATTGGTTGTGTTTGAATGTATGTATGATTTTGAATATGATTGATGTTTACCAGAAATGCATAAAATGCAGTAATAGTATTTACTAAGGACGAACGAGGGTAGGAGTTCAACAAAGCTTCGCCGGTTCATCCCCAAAAGACAACTACAAATCCCCAGCAGAGCAAATCTATCTTCATAGATACTTCAAGTTACATCTCCCCTTGAATTTATGTCCATCTCTTTTATCCTCAGTCAGGATTCTCAGGAACTTATTCCTTCAATAGAGGTATGACGAATGAAGACGGGAGGTTATAAACACTATACTATCAAACAAGACGGGAGTGAAGTCCTCATATTCCTCAGCAACAAGCCATGATTTATTTTCCCTAGCCAGCAGTTGTTATACAAAGATATCCAGACGCTTCAAGCTGCATGATTCATATATACATCATTTACATCATAACATAACATATCCATAAATGCATAATACATTTGCTTAGATGCATCATGCCATACATACATACATATTGCATAAACTAATCTTTCCTTTGCAGGATGGTTATATGCAGATAAAATACTATCAACAATTCACAACAGTTCAGAGACGATCTATACGAAGATCTAGTGCTGATATTTAATTCAGGGATGATCGCTACGAAGATTCATTTCTGATAATCAATACTCAAGTTGTCCTTGGAGGAGTACGTAAATGGTCTATACAAAGATCTGGTGCTTAATCCAAGATATTTTCAAGGGATATAATCGTCACGAAGATTTAGTCCTGATATTCTTTTATCCTTGAATGATAAGTAAACGGTCTATACGAAGATCTATTACCTAAATCTAGGATATTTCCAGAAGAGATAATCGTCACGAAGATTTATTTCTACTGGTCTATTCAACAACTCAAAACAGTTCAGAGACGATCTATACGAAGATCTAGTGCTGATACTTAATTCAGAAAAAAAATCGCCACGAAGATTTGGTTCTGACACTTAAATTAAAGTATGTTCTTAGATATAGTTCAAAGATGATCTATACGAAGATCTAAGCACTGACACTTAATGAAGGATATTCTTTTCCCCAGAGATAATGCAGAGACGATCTATATGAAGATCTAGTGCTAGCATTCAACTCAAACCATGTTGCATAAACGATTCAGAGACGGCCTATACAAAGACCTAGTACTGATATCCAATATCAACATCAAGATATTATCACCTCCGTATATTATGAATGGCATCTATAAGCCCATCTCTAGTTCTCCCAAGTGGCATCTTCAAGCCCACTTAAGCATATACAACTAATCATCAGTGTTACTTTATGCACCAGCGAGTGCAAGTTTTTGGGCTTTTGTGTTCAATCCCCTTCAACCTTCCAGGTCACGAATGGCACATATACCAATCTAACCCCTCAGGTTTCAAAAAATTGAACAGGGGCAGCTGTTGCACCCCAAAATTTGCCCTCACCTAGACAAGAAATTGTGTACTAAGGTGTCCCAAGAGGTTCGCAAGGTATCTCAAGAGGTTCACAAGGTTCACAATTATTCAGAAAGTTTGACAATTCCCTCAGACAATGCATCCTCCTAAGCAATGCATCTTAAATTAGGGTTTTGGATTTCATCAGGATAAATGGACTTCTAAGGATTCAAGTGAGCTTCATAACATCCTATATGTCTTCAAGAATCCATATGTCAAGTTTCAAGTCTTTCCCAAAAGGTTTGCTCAGTCAGATGATCAGATAGGCTAAAATCAGTCAAAATAGTCAAAAAGTCAAACTAAGGTCAACTGTGGTCAAACCAAAGTCAAACTTCATGATTTTTTGCCAACATCAAGTATATGAATTAAAATTCATCATTTTATCAAGGGTTGATTATGATTCATCAAGGAGATTTCAGATCATCAAGAATCAGGAGTTTCTAAATTAGGGTTATTATAGGAAAAGTCAACTGAACTTTGACCAGCCATAACTTTCACATGCTTCATCAAAAAATTTCCATCCATAGCTCATTTTTAAGGAAATTGAATTCTATACAACTTTGTGTCTCACAAGCCAAGCCCAAAAATGCTTCATTTGGAAGGTATGAGCTAAGACATTATAGGTCATTTTAAAAGTCAACAAAAAGTCAACATCTTCCAAAGAGCATAACTTGAAAATGGTAAAAGATATGGACATGAGACCAAAGAGGTTGGTTAGAGGACTCTCTAAGCTTTCTAAAATGTCCAAGTACACTTTCATAGCATTAATATTGAGGGATTTGTGCCTTTTCAAAGTTGGGAAAGTTTTGAGAGGTTTATAAAGCAAATGGGACTTTAGAACCAAATTTCTCCAAATGGGCTTGCATTTTTATGACCCAAACACTACCATGACATCATGCACGAATTAAAAATAATTTATTCAAATTTTTATTCATTTTATTTTATTTATTATGATTTTATACATTAAAAATCATTTTAAATCAAAATAAAATATAAAAGTCTCAATATTTGATCTGATTTTTGTTCTAGAAAGTCTTAAAGGACAATTAAAAGTGATTGAGATCATACAAAATCAGATCAACCAAAAATAACAAGGATATATCAAATTTTTTTCAATATTTGAAAGCATATCTTTTTCAATCTCAAATGATCCAAAAGTCCAAAGGAGGATCTGATTTTTTGACCTAATTATGTTCTATTATATATGTATAACATAAAGCAATGCAAAAGGACGAATTTGGCTGCCTCCAAGAGTAAGAACCATACTTCAAATTTTCACAAAAAACTCATAATTCGGATTCTATTTTGCAGGCTATATCAAAGTGTTTTGAAGGTTGCAATCTCTTCCTTGATCATCCTTGATACTATCCCAATGCATTACATCATCCAAAACTCATTAAAATGCATAAACCGATTTCATCTTTGAGCTTAAAAATTGATTTTTCGATTTCAATGATACAAGCAATATAAATGAAATTTGACTATATATTATTGTTTATGATGATGTTTACAATGTTTCTGGATAGTTTGATTTGATGTTTGAGTCAGGTACGGCTAAACACCATTATTAGCGTTCAAGAAACCATGGATTAGGGTTTCATGAAACAAGTAAATTCAGACCAAATTAAGGACCTATTTGGACTTAGAGGACATATATTAATCAATTTACACCCTTAGAATGAATTTATATTGTGTGTGCTGTATTTTTGAATCTCCAGGACATGTAGCTACGACAAAGATCTGTCACTATGAGCTCTAGTGACGGATGAAGTGTCACTATAGCCTAATACGACGGCTGGAGGAAGAAGATGAACCTGGCGCGAAAATTAATTTGAAAATTGAGTTTATTTTATTATGTGTTGTTTGTATTATGTTTCACAAACGTTGCAGTGGTTCAGTTGGTAAAGCATATGCGCATGTGAAGCTAGTGTCAAGGGTTCGAGTCTGGCTTGCATCAGTTTTGTTTTTTTAATCCATTTATTTTGCAGGTTTGTAATAAGATGATTGCATTGCCATTGGTAGTCACCAGCGCATGCTGACTCAGTTGGTTTTGAAGGGTTGTTGTTGAGGTAAGGGACCTGGGTTCAAATCCCAGGTCCTTTCTTTTTGGTCAATTTTTTTTGTTTTTCTCTTATTTTCAATTTATTTTCATATATTAATTCTATTTTGTTTAAATTATTAAATATAAATTATAAAAATAATTTCTAAACACTATTATAATATATTTTTTTATATTCTTAAAAAATCATGATTTATTTAAATTGTTTATATTTTATAATATGTATGTATGTATAATTATTATATTTTTGTAAATAGATTAATTATATATTTTAATTAATAATTAAAACCCTAACTTTTTTTTTCTTAAATAAAATAAAAACCCTAATTTTTTCAAAATCCTAATTTTTTTAACCCTATTTTTTTTATTAACTCTAACATTTAACTTAATTAATTTTTGTTCTAATTTAATAATTAATCATTTTTGTAAATAATTATTTTTTTTGTTTATTATTATTATAATTGTTCTATTTTGTTCTAAAAAAATTTCTAAATGTTTATTTAACTCAAAAAATAATATTCTCTTAAATTTTATATTCTTTATATTTTTACTAACCCCGTTTATTATTATTATTACTAACCTTTTAAATTATTGCTTATTATTATTTATTATTGTTTATATTTTCGATTATATTGTAACTATCCCAAAACTTTGTAATAGTTTAGGTTTATATTTTTGCTTTATTTTTATTGTAAATATATTAACTGTGTGGTTAGTAACTATATGGTGTGCATAACATGTTTGTGATTAAAATTGATTTAGAAAATTAATTAAATAAGATAAATACTTGAACATGAACACTCACACACGTAAGTCAATCTTTGATCGCCATCCTACACTTTCTAGGGTTACCTCTCATGTTGCCTATTTCTAAGGTCAAGTAAGGCGTCTTAAGCAAAGTCCCTTCACAAATATCATCAAGTCCCTTCAGTTTATAAGATCAAGTCCCTTCGAGGTTGCCTACGATAAATGATCTTGTCCCTTCGAATAAAAGATGATAAGTCCCTACGAATTGCTAAAGACACCTTGCAGTTGCCTATATTCAGATGTCCCTACACATGTCCCTTATTACATCCAAGGTAATGACTACCTATTCCTTAATAATAGGGATAGTCTTACCCTTGAAAGAACATATAAGAACATGAATGACTTAGTCTAGGGTAGGTACCTCATAGTTACTTGCTCACTCTTCAAAAATACTTTTCACACCTCACAATATTTTCAAAACATTTTCAAAAACAAGTCTTTATATACATCCATACGAGGATCATTATAAAGTACTTAGAAAATTTTAATCACACATTACATCTTTCTCAAAACAATTCAAAGTGAGCTAAGTAACTAAGAGCCCATGGATAACCATGGATATAAAGGGTACTAACACCTTCCCTTTGTATAACCTACCCCCCGAACTCAAAATCTTTTTAAGGTCTTTCCTGTTCTTTTATGACCTTTCCTTTTGGATAAAATAAAAGTCGGTGGCGACTCTTGCTATCCGCAACATTTAACTAAAGTCAGTTCTCCCACCGTGTTACAGGTGGCCGTTTTGTTTGGTTAGGGACGAGCAATGAAATGTCGGTGGCGATTTAGGTGAGGTTAAGGGATGAAGAGCGCCGCGGCGGCAAGGGGAAAGGGGAAGAACTAGGGTTTCTTCTATTCCCTTTTATTCATTTTTCAGGTGTTCAGTTTTATATATTTTTGTTTTGTTTGATTTTTGAATTAATGAAGATTTCAAAAGAATATTATAAAGTTAATGTAATTTAGGAACAATAAACAACCATAAAGATGGATTAATTACGATTCTGATCCCCAAAACAAGAGGATAAGATCCCTTAGGACGGTCCAATCCGGCGGTGACACTTGTCACCGTCCGGTTGGACCCTGCATGGCAATCACACGTGCTCCATCCCACCATAAGTCCCGTATACCATCAGGCTCTGTGCGTGTGGGCCTAACATAATTACTACCTGCACCCCCGTTTTTAGCCCATTTGTTTATTCACTAGAAAACATTTCTTTTCTCAACCCCCTTTTCTATTTCATTTTTTAATTTCTATTTTACATAGCTTTTAATTTAATTCTATAAAAAATACGAAAATTAATAATAAAATTATATAAAAATTAGGATAGAATATTAATTCAATTTAGAAACATTCCCAATTTTTACTTTCTGAATTTTTGCATTTTCCAATTTAATGTCGATTTTTGTAATTTAATTAATTCATATTGAATTCCTTCATAAACACATAAATTTGTACAATTTATTTATGCCACTTCCCATAATATTTTTGATCCATTCTTTTTGCTATGATTAAAGGACAAATTAAAGTACCTAGAATATTTTTGGTGTATTTTTTAGGGCATTTTATCTACTGTTTTGGTAGTGTGATTTGTATAAATTTAGGATTGAACTTTAGATAGATTTAAAGAACCATGTGACATAGTTAGACTCAGAATTTTTAAGAGATTTTTTAACACAATGATATAATCAGGTTAGAGACCCTAGGAAATTAATTTCATATTTTTTCCATGACTTTTGATATTTTTGTCATTTTAATTCATGTCCATCATATTATGCATATTCATGATTCATGTCATTCACTAACTATTTTCTTTTTGTGCAAGGTATTTTCCGAGGATTTGCTTATGGACCTGGATATTTTTATGCCTCGATTATATTTTGTGTACTTTGTGATGTAATAGCTTATAACTTGTATGCTTGTATAGTTTCTATAATTAGGATAGAAAAGATAAAATGAATCGATAGAAAACCAAAATCTCCAAAAAAGAAATAAATAAGATACTCGATCCAACGTCGAGTAAATTTTCAAATAAATAAATAAAGTTGCATGTGACTTTAGGATTCCTCGATTACCATCGTTCCACTCCATTACACTAAAAGCAAGCCTTGTATGTTGCACACCATAAGTCGTGCGTCTCAGCACCACGCAACCGACCCACCCGATCCATCGTTTCATCCCATTTATGTTTCATACACGTTTTCACCCACCATGACTTAGGAGGACCATATTGTTCACTATAACTTTTTGTACTTGCATCTTTAGTTTAATATCTCTTAGGTAGATTTAATCTTTCAAACCTCACTAACCATAGGTTATCTTCAAATTCAACTAATTTAGGGTAAGTCTAGTTTCCCTTAGAATTTTTTTCCTTTGATAACTTGAGTCTCACTTCTCATCTTAAAATAAAATCAAAAATACTTAATAAAGGAAAATGTGTACAACACGCCACGAGCCTTAAGCTATACGGGAAATGATTATTGGTGGTCTCCTTCACTCTTCTAGGATGCTTTACAAACGTTCCATTGGGGGCGATCTTGGAAAGTATTTGCTCTTGTGTCATAGTCTTTAGTGTTGTACATACAATAAACACAAACTCAAAACACTTATTTTAAAAGACAACAAACCAAAAAGTCACGTCTTCTCATCTCATCTCATACTCTTTGCGGACGAACATGACTTGTCTCGACAGTTCAAACAGCGATACGGTAAACACCATCGAGTCAGAGCCGGTAACACCTGAGCTAGAGCTATGGAAACGTCATCCTAAAAATCACAAACGAGTGTCAGCCTTAGTTAGACGAACTACGACATCTCTGATCCTCATTTATCCCGATGAGGTACATAGGCAGTGGGGTAGGGCCCATTCGAGCACAATTTTCTTTTTTCTCTACATTTTCCCCCTTTATTTCCATTTTTTCAATTCCATTCCTTTTCTCATTTCATTCCATTCCAGATAGCCATTCTTTTATTCAAACAACATATTATTTCTCACCCTTTGAAAACAGATTAACAAGCATGGATCCCGTCGGGTACGGCGGACAGATTGGGGTGCTAATACCTTCCCAATTCGTAACCGACTTCCGGACCCAGATCTTTGGTTCGCAAGGCCTTGTCCTTTCCTTCTTCCTTAGGTTTGTGCAACATTACCTTTCCCATTCCTTCGGGATAAAAATGTCTGGCTGGCGACTCTAACTTTTCCGTGCCACTTTCGCGTTTGTACTAGGATGAAAATCCCGGGAGCGACACTTACTTCACTGAAGAAGATAAGTAACTTGGAGAAAGAAAGTGAATAATGAACATCAATGAGCAAGCTCACTCTAAAGCAAAGAAAAATGCAGAAATTATGCATAAGAAGAATGAGAAGAGAAATGAGAAGTGAAGGCAAATTCACTTCTCAAGTTACTTACCACCTGAAAAGGTTAGCATAAAGGAAAGAAATGAAATGAAAATGAAACATATGAAAAGGTAAAACCAAAAACCAGAAGCAAACACATGATGAAAATGATGTTATGAGATGATGCAAAGGCATGTCAAGTGCAATGAATGTTCATACAAAGAGAAAGAATGCAAATGAAGCATGTAGGAAGCATGAAAACACATGTATGCTTATGAAATAAAATGGATGCAAAGCATGGAAAATGTATGAATAAATGACCAAGAAATGTTCAAGCAATGTCTTAAGATGTCTAAGATGGCATACAAGTGCTTAGAATGTCATGGCAATTTTGTCGCTCCCACCAAATGACACCTGGCCAAGAGGGGTACAGACGCGAACGGTCGGTGAAAGAGAAGGGAATGAATAGAGTCGCCAGCTAGGCATTTTTATCCCGAAGGAAAGGTAATGCTGCATAAACCTAAGAAAATATGGATAAGACGGTTGCGAACCAGAGAAACTGAGAAAGGGGGTTGGTTAAAACCTGGGAAGGTATTAGCACCCAGATTGTCCGCCGTACTCGACGGGATCCACGCTTGAAAGTTTTGTGTTTAAAGGGGTAGTGTCAGTGCTATTTTGTGTGCAAAAGCTAGAAAAGAATGCAAGTGTCAGTGTAAAAGGAAATGAAGTGAAATATGAGAGTGTCAGTGCTGGAACAGGAGTGCAAAGCTCAAGATAATGAGGCTAAAAGAATAATGCTTGGAGGAGGGGGAATATACAGATACTTTTGTTCGATAACTGTTAAGTTATGCCTACGTATCCTCTCGTGCAATGAGGAAGTCAGAACACCGTAGTTCGACTCAAAGAGACTGAAAGATAAATTGACTCGTGAACTGCTTACTTGTCTATGTTCAAGTGTATGACCTGTCTGGCTCAGGTGCTAACTGTCTTGCATTAGACGGAAGAAGCGAGTTCTCGTTTGTGAGTGAATGAGATGAGAAAAGAATCCCGGAGGAGACAATTATTGTTTGTTTTTTGTGTTTTCAATCTTTTATTGATTTTTGTGTTTGTCATAAGAAAATGAGTTTAAGCCTAAACCAAGGGTTAGCAAACTCATCACATCTTCCCTCCAATTAGGGGTAATGAGAATACCTTAAGTACGAAGTAAACACCTCACACTTAATCACCATGATGTAGGATTAAGATCATTCACCTACTTGAATTTATTTAGATGTTTTTGGTATTTTGTTTAGTGTTAAGTAATGAGTTTAAGCCATAATCAAAGATTTAATGGACCCATTACACCATCTTAATAGAAGGATAATAGATGGGGACATTTAAGCTGAGGAAGGCTCCTCAACTTAATCCATGGTTAGGGATTAACCTCATGACATAACAAAGCCTTTATTAAAGTGGATTTTAGTTAATGGTAAGATTAAGAAGTGGATTTTAGGGTTTGTAAGACAACTTGAGGGGGACTTGTCCATTAACACTAGGGTTAGTCCTTCTTAACCAATTAAGGAAGAATTAGAACCCTAATGCAAGGCCCAAGTTACAAGCTTGATGTCTTAGTGATTATTAGGTGAATTGATTAAAGGATTTAAACACATTAAAGGTTTGACACTTAGGATTAAAGTTATACACTCCATCGTAATAGAAGGATACAAACATAACCCTAATCACAAAGTCTTAAAACCTTAAGGGTTTAGTCTTTGATTAAGAGATGAGAAGAGAAAACTCAAAGATGACACAAAGGTAAAACTAATGGGGGACTAATCAAACCCTAATTGTGATCATGCTTAGGTGTTCCTAGGGTTTATGAGGCTTGCAAGAGATCTTCAAGGAAAAGCCACCAAGGAAGAAACATGATGAAGGAAGAGAAGCAGCAAGGAGCAAGACAACTTACTTCACTTAAGAAGATAAGTTGCTTGAAGAAAGAAAGTGAGGAGAGAACATGAATGAGCAAGGTCACTCTAATACAAAAGTAAAATGCAGCAAGGATGCATAAAGAGAGATGAGAAAAGATTATGGGAAGTGGAGGCAAATTCACTTCTCAACACTTACCACCTGAAAAGTTAGCAAAAGAAGTGAAATGTAAATGAAAATGAGATGAAATGCAAAGATGAAAGCCAAATTCAGAAGCATAATCATGATGTTAATGATGCTAAGAGATAAAGCAAACACATGTCAAGAGTTGTGGATGATCACACAAGGATAAGGATGCAAATGAAGCATGTTTTGAACCATGAAAGTTCATGAAAGTTTATGAAATGGAATGAATGCATAACATGGCAAATGAATGATGAAATGATCAAACATGATTCTAATGTGTCCTAAGATGTCTTAGAAGTTATGTGAATGCACAAAATGTCATGGCAAGTTCATGTATGCAAGCATATGGAAGATGGATGCAAATGAAAGCAAAAATTAGGGTTTATACACAACATGCAATATCAAATTCAAAACCAGAAGCAAATGACATGATAAAAAATTGAAAATGGGATCAAAGGAACCCTAACCCTACACAAGTTCACTGTCCAAAGGGGGAGACCTAACTCTTAACCTAATGGGAGTTATGATTTTCTCAAGTTAGCTAGGGTTTTAGGATACCTCACAATGAAAAATGCAAAACAAATTGGAAATGAAATATAAATTCAAACCAATTTTATCCTAGAAACTACATGATATGAAGAATGCAATGCAAAAAAGAACCATCATCAAACTCTTCATAGTTAGGCAGAAAGGATTTTTCTAAGTTAGGACAAAAATATTGACTTTTAAGAACCCTAATTCCAAAGAAAAATGTCAAAATAGGTCAAGAACCAAAAATAAATTTGTTTTAAGAGTTTGATAATGTTTCTAAATGTATCAAAATGCAATGTGAATTTTTTTGGAATTTTTAAATACCCAAATGTATTTTTAATTAATTAATTCTCATTAACTAATTAAAAATAATCATTTAAATGATTTAAAAATAATTTTTGATGCAAAAAATAAAAATAAAAATATTTTTGGGTTCTGAAAATTATTAAAAGATTTAATAAAACTTTTCAGAATTTTTTGATGTATTTTACTATTTTTTTAAAATTCGTTCAAATAAATACAAAACAAATAAAATTAAAATTGAATTAAATGAGAAAATGAGAAAGTCAGCCAATCCAAGGGCCCAGGTTCAAACTCAGGATGGAGGGAATTGACTTCGCGCGTCATCCAAGGGCCAGAATTCAAACTACGCTAATTATGATTAAACCCTAATCTGCTGCCCTAATTACTTTCAGGTGACCAGAACAGTGTTCCGGTCATCTTCTCCGGCCATCCATTTCTACAATCTCACTCAATACGCAACCCTAAGCTTTCTAACTCTCGAGAAATGATCCCCACCCCATTCTAAACAAGAATCAATCATCAAACAGGATTTATTTCACATGATCAGAGAGATTCGAAGCAAAACGAAAAAAATCACAGAAATTTCAGAAGCTTCATACATGCTTAATATTAAATCATTTTCAAAACCAAAAGGTGCAGTGTGATCAGTGAAGCATGGAGAACAATCTAAGAACTTAAAATCAGGTTTCTGGAAAAAAAAGTTCTTGATGATACCTGAACTGAAGCTTTCGAAAATGGTGCTTTCTGGCCAGTTCCTTGCTTCAAACCAGCTCCAATGATCCTCCTCAAGTGTTTGTGATGCTTAGTTGGAGTTTATATGACCTCAAAATGAAAATGGCAGAAGTTCAGTTTGTGAAATGTGAAAATCGTATTTTTGATTGTGGAGATTTTAGGGCCAAATGAAAGGTGGGAAATGATCAGTGGATCATGGTGAGTTGAATGGTGAAAGAAGTTTGAAGGTTTGATGGTTGAATCAAGAGATTCGAAAGTTTTTGCAAAGTTGGGGATTTTTAAGTGTGCTGAGTTCTTGGAGTTTCATGCTTGCTTGTTGTGTGTTATGGCTTGCTTGAGGTCCACATAACATGTTCTGATTGGGCAGAGAGTTGTTGTGGAGCAGTGTGATTGGTATGGCTCATGTTGCAAAAAGTCAAGAAAGTTGTACTTGGAGGTATGGGCAAGTGGCAGGCTGGTTTAGGGGCATGGCTCAAGTCAGCTGGCTTTAGGGAGGTCCATGGAAACTGATTTAGTGAGCTGGCTCAAGTGGATGAAGAGTTATGGAGCATTTTGCAATTTTGTCCAACTTTGGCCCTTTTTGAATTTCTTGAAGTTTAAGGCATGGAACTTGAGAAATCTTTGGGCCAATCTGAAATTTAAGTCATTTATGATGTTTGTGTAAAGCTTAGACATCAATTAGAAGTCACAAATTGCCTTGGTACAAGAATTTGCAAGTTTCCCTCTTTGGCACATAAGTGAATTTTTGTGATTTTTCCCAACTTTGTCAAGCCATAACTTGAGTTCTATAATGAATTATATCAAGTTCTTGTACTTTTTGAAAATGGGAGGATCCAATATACAACTTTCATGACCAAGAATTTTTCATTTGAAGCATTTTTGAATCAAAAAGAGGAGGTTGAAAAACTTTCCCAAAATGGCAAGTTTACATTACAAGTCACTTTCCCAAAATGGCAACTTTGCAAATGGCTTGAAATTCTTCAATTTTGTGAACTTATAACATCTTCTAAGATTAAATAAAGACCCTACACATCTAAAATGATGGAGAAGACCCTTTGGTTGGATGATTGGGGGCCCTAGATGCCCTGATTTTGCACTGACTTGCTCAAGAAGTCATCTATTGATCAGATGCCTTCCTCATTGAATTTCTTCATGAAAATTGGTATGTAGGATCCCTATATCATATAGAGACCAATAGAATCAAGAATGACCAAAAAAATTGGAGTTATGGCCTCTGAAACCAAAACCCTAATTTTAGGTCATCTGTGCAGTTAAGCTTGGCTCTGCTTCCATGCCTTTCTCAGTTCTTGTGATTTCCTAACTTCCTTGATCTTGGTAGGATATAATATGAAGCTTGAACATACATGGACCCTCTTGAGATGATTGATGACCTTTAGAGTGGCTCATATGGCTCAGGGATGGCTCAGATCACAAACCCTAGATGCAGATGACTTAGAACCAATGCAGTGAAGCAAAAATGCAATATGAGATGATATGATTGAACCTATGCACATGAAAAGATTACAAGCCATGGTGAAATGAGTGAGGGCAAATTTGGGGTGTTTACAGCTGCCCCTATTCAAACATGAGTTAGCTGTGCAGGATGTAAGCAGCGGCTTAATAGGCAAACAAGATAACTTGTGGTTGAATACCAAAGACAGTCCAAGATTTGCACTCACTGAACGAAGAAGAAAAGGGATATAGATTGTAAAAGGAAGTAAAGTATGATTATAAAGTGCGGGCGACGGAGGACGACTGATGGGGATAAAGCAATGACGGGGACGGCCGATATGCTGGGGAAATGGAGGTATTATGATGGGGACGGCCATCAAGCCAAGAAATAAGACTCTCTGGGGATTTTAAGTTAAAGGCAATGATGGGGACGGCCATTAGGTTTGAAATGAATGGTGAGGGACGGTCATCAAAGGTGAAGGACGATCACCTAGCAGGGGACAGCTGCTCTGTTGGGGATGAGATGAGGGACGGTCATCTAAGGTGAAGGACGATCACCTGGCAAGGTACGGTTACCGAAAGTATCACGACATAGGACGAATGTCGGATATGAAGAGTCGACGATGGGGGCGGCCATCGAATAAGCATGATGAAGGACGATCATCAAGAGGTGAAGGACGATCACCTAATAGGGTACGGCTGCTCTCGGGGTTTATCACAACATAGGACGAATGTCGGATAACAAGATCGACGATGGGGCGGCCATCGGATAAAAATGATGAAGGACGATCATCAGAAGGGTGAAGGACGATCACCTAGCAGGGGACGACTACTAAAATATCACGACATAGGACGAATGTTGGATAAAAGAGGGTTCCAATAGTGGAGACTCCGCTGGAGGAATGATGAAGGACGATCATCAAAAGGTGAAGGACGATCACCTGGCAGGGTATGGCTGCCGAAAGTATCATGACACAGGACGAATGTCAGATAGAAAAGAAATTTGCTTTTTACTGGCGATTTGATGAGAACTCTTCTGGGGAATGGTAGACACAGACGAGTGTCTAAACGTAAGAAAGGGTATAAGTGTTTGACGCCTGTGTGTAGGTTAAAGATGCGGATGAGCATTGATAGAAATAAATGCTGACGCATGTTCAGAGATGATGATACGGACGAGTATCAACTGGTTAACAAAGAACACGGACGAGTGTTGAATCTTGAGAAAGATAAGTGGTGTAAACAAAATACGGACGAGTATTCTGAAATGAGTAAACATGAGTGAGACACATACGAGTGTTCAACTTTCCGGGGAGAGCACGACACGGACGGGTGTCGTAAGAAGTGTATTATAAACAAGCATTTGGTGTATAAAGTGTTTAGGCAACCATGCTGGGGAGGGTGATACGGACGGGTGTCATGGAAGTGTATGTATATGTATCTGTCTGTAGAGAACGTTCGAGCGACTTTACTGGGGAATGATGACATGGACGAGTGCAAAAAGGAGCATGTATCTGTATTTGTGAGTGTAAAGAGGATGCCTTGGCTTTCTGCCGGGGAGTTTGGGGAGTATTTTGTATATTGTTGATGGAATGTCAGTATTTACAAGTGTTTGGTTCGACACATGGCTTATGATTATGAAATATGTTTGATTTTTACTGTAATGCCCCGTATTAGACGGAATGTTACGCTCTGGGGGAAAATATGATGTGAATGATATGTTTATGCAAAGATACCAATCCAGGACTCGGATCCCGTTGCTCTGAAGCTTCTTGGCTGGCTTGCTTGAAGTGGATATCCCAGCTGGGGGTGAGATCATTGGCAGATCTGATATGTATGACTCTGCTTGGGGGAATAAATCACTGATAGACCTATTCTTGGTGATGAGTAGCCCAGCTGGGGTCCGCGGGAGCTTCCGTCACTTTGTTGTGAGATCTTCAGGCATTGCTTTCCTGGAAAGAGGCTGGAGTTCTGCGGGGAAATGGTTCCCTGCCTGACACTTGGATGGGGAGGAATGATTACTGAACGATCTTCCTAGAGATTTCTGTGGGGATCCTGCTGAGGACGATGAAATCAGCTGGGGAAATGAGCCCCTTATGATACTGTTTGGACGACATGTTGAAGAAATAATGATTTGACAGCTTGCGGGGGAAGAGCCCTCATGCCCCATGTCGTTCTTTGAATACCTGCAATCCTGTATGACAAAGAAACGTACAAGTATCCCGAGGTATCCCTTACTGGATTCCATCATAAGAGTTTAGACACTCCCGGGAGCAAATATATTTCCTGTAAGCATGTCAGAAAAAGCGCATCGGTATTTATGCAATCATTATATTAAGGATATCAGACATTTTTGCAAAGGAAAATAGAAGGTACGAGATGAAACGTGACCGAAAATCTGATTTTATTAATTTGCATGCCCTGAATTGGCAAATACAGTCAAAGAAACAGATCTCCTGAAATGAGGAGATTGTTACAAAAAGATGCTGGCAACGTTGATGACGCTTCAAGGAGCTTCCCTTTTGCTACGACTCGTATGACATTGACGTTCTTCTCATCCTGCTTTTGAAGAAGGCTGATTCTGACCGAAGCTTGAACCTTTCGACGCTTACCATGTTGTAAGTGATACAAACGAATTCAGAATGCAGTTGTTCGCTTATTCCCTTATTTTGCGTGGATCGCCCTTTCGAGTTTTCAATCCACCGGGATACTCATTTTTGCCTGAGTTGTCCAATGTGGCTTTTCAACTCAGCGGGTATACATTTTTTTTCAATTTTCCCTTATTTTTGCCCGAGTCTTTTATTCTGTTTTTGACTCGCCGGGATGCCCTATTTTTGCCTGGACTTACATTCTGTTTTTATGTCCAGCGGGTCATTTTTATGCGAAGTATTTTTTAACTACATCTGAATTCACAAGGGACAAGAAGTCTTCACCATCCATAGTACTGAGCATCAGTACTCCACCAGAGAAAACTTTCTTTACTATGAACAGACCATCATAATTCGGCGTCCACTTGCCCCTGTGGTCTGTATGAGGAGGTAGGAGTCTTTTCAGCACAAGATCCCCTACTTGGTATTCTCGAAGCCTGACTTTCTGATCGAAGGCTTTCTTCATTCTTTTCTGATACAACTGCCCATGACAGATTGCAGCTAATCTCTTCTCTTCGATCAGACTCAACTGTTCGTATCGGGATCGGACCCACTCTGCTTCATTTAACTTGGCATCCATCAGTACCCGTAAGGAGGGTAATTCAACTTCAACAGGTAGGACTGCCTCCATACCATACACAAGCTGATACCGCGTTGCCCTAGTGGAAGTTCAGATTGACGTACGGTACCCGTGCAGGGCAAATGGTAGCATTTCATGCCAGTATTTGTAGGTGACCACCATCTTCTGCACAATCTTCTTGATATTCTTGTTAGCTGCCTCTACAATGCCATTCATCTTTGGCCTGTAAGGAGAATAATTGTGATGTCGGATCTTGAAGTCCCGACATAGTTCTGCCATCATTTTGTTGTTCAAGTTGGAACCATTATCAGTAATGATTCTCTCGGGCACTCCATACGGACAGATGATGTCTCTCTTCAGGAATCGGGCTACCACCTGCCTGGTAACATTCGCATACGAAGCTGCTTCGACCCACTTGGTAAAATAGTCAATGGCTACCAGGATGAATTTGTGGCCATTCGAAGCGGTCGGTTCAATCTTGCCAATCATATCAATGCCCCACATGGCAAAGGGCCAGGGTGAAGACATCACATTCAGAGGATTTGGAGGCACATGCACTTTATCTGCATAAATCTGGCATTTATGACACTTTCTAGCATAAGCACAACAGTCTGCATCCATTGTGATCCAGTAATAGCCTGATCTTAACAACTTTTTAGCCATAGCATGCCCTCCAGAATGAGTACCGAAAGATCCTTCATGCACCTTGTGCATCAAGAAGTCTGCTTCTGCCCTATCAACACATCTGAGGAGTACCATATCAAAGTTTCTCTTGTACAAGGAACCTTCAGCATTCAGGAAGAAACTACCAGCTAGCCTTCTCAAAGTTTTCTTATCATTGGAAGATGCCCCAGGTGGGTATGTTTGATCCTCCAAGAAGCATTTGATGTCATAGAACCAAGGCTTTTCATCTCTAGCAAGGTCTGCTGAGAATACATAAGCTGGTCTGTCAAGTCTGGATACTGAAATCTGAGGCACAAAGTTGGTAGCTTGAACTTTGATCATGGACGAAATGGTAGCCAGAGCATCTGCGAACTGATTTTCATCTCGAGGGATATACTCAAGCTTAACTGTAGTGAAGAAAGTGAGTATCCTCCTTGTATAATCCCGGTATGGAATCAGATGATCCTGGTGGGTGTACCATTTGCCGCTGGTTTGATTAATTACCAGAGCTGAATCTCCGAACACAGTCAAAGTCTTGATCCTGAGGTCAATGGCTTCCTCAAGACCCATAATACAAGCTTCGTATTCAGCTTCGTTGTTAGTGCAGTTAAAAGTGAGTTTTGCCGAGAAAGGCATGTGAACTCCCTTAGGTGTAATGAGTACTGCACCAACACCACGACCATTCATATTAACAGCCCCATCAAACATCATAGTCCACTCTTCTTCCGGGTCAGGCCCTTCAGTGTGAATAGGCTCTTCATGATCTTTTGCTTTTATGAACATGATGTCTTCATCGGGGAAGTCAAATCTCATAGGCTGGTAATCATCAATGGGTTGCTCAGCAAGATAATCAGACAATACACTGCCCTTGATGGCTTTTTGAGATGTGTATTGAATGTCATATTCTGTGAGGATCATTTTCCATCTTGCGACCCGTCCGGTAAGTGTTGGCTTCTCAAAATGTACTTGACTGGGTCCATCTTTGAGATCAATAAAGTGGTGTGGGTCAACATATACTGTCTCAGTCGGTGAGCAGCCCACGCTAAAGCACAACAAGTTTTCTCGAGCAGTGAATAACGTTGTTCACAGTCGGTAAACTTTTTGCTAAGGTAGTATATTGCATACTCTCTTCGACCAGACTCGTCATGCTGGCCTAGCACACACCCCATTGACTCTTCTAATACTGTCAAGTACATGATTAGAGGTCTTCCTTCAACTGGAGGCATACGGATTGGAGGCTCTTGTAAGTATTCCTTGATTTTGTCAAAAGCCCTCTAGCAGTCTTTGTTCCACCTGACCGTTTGTTCCTTTCTTAACAGCTTGAACAAAGGCTCACAGGTTGCTGTAAGGTGAGATATGAATCGTGAAATGTAGTTCAATCTGCCTAAGAACCCCCGAACTTCTTTTTCCGTCTTTGGTGCAGGCATTTCTTGAATGGCTTTGACTTTGTTAGGGTCAACTTCAATCCCTTTCTCACTTACGATAAATCCCAGTATCTTGCTGGATCGCACCCCGAATGTGCATTTGTTGGGGTTTAACTTCAATTGGTAGTTCCTCAGACGCTTGAACAGCTTCAACAAATTCACCAGGTGGTCTTCTTCTATAAGGGACTTGGCAATCATGTCATCCACATAACATTCAATTTCTTTGTGGATCATGTCATGGAATAATGTTACCATAGCCCGTTGATAAGTGGCACCCGCATTCTTCAATCCGAAGGGCATCACCTTATAACAAAATGTTCCCCAGGGTGTGATGAAAGTTGTCTTCT
Organism: Lathyrus aphaca; assembly: GCA_963966055.1. Lineage (NCBI taxonomy): Eukaryota > Viridiplantae > Streptophyta > Magnoliopsida > Fabales > Fabaceae > Lathyrus > Lathyrus aphaca. The sequence continues at coordinate 474,520,360 of OZ014523.1, forward strand.
CCATGTCTTCAGGTGACATTTTGATCTGATTGTACCCTGAAAATCCATCCATGAAGGAGAACACCGAGAATTGAGCTGTATTGTCGACCAATACATCAATGTGAGGTAAAGGGAAGTCATCTTTCGGGATGGCTCTGTTTAGATCCCGGTAATCCACACACATTCTCACCTTGCCATCTTTCTTAGGCACAAGTACAATATTAGCAACCCACGGCGGATAGCTAGTCACAGCAAGGAAACCGGCGTCCCACTGCTTTTGTACCTCTTCTTTTATCTTCATTGCCATATCTGGGCGAGTACGACGCAACTTCTGTTTTACTGGCGGACAGTCTTCTTTTAGAGGCAGCTTGTGCATAACAATGTCAGTGTCCAACCCTGGCATATCCTGATAAGACCAAGCAAAAACATCCACATATTCCCGAAGCATGTCAATCAGTTGCTCTTCACTGAATCTTGTAGGCAGGCCCCGATTTTTACTTCTTTCAAGTCTTCTTCTGTACCAAGATTAACCGTTTCGACTTCCTCCTGATGAGGAGTGATAACCTTCTCCTCTTGTCTCAACAACCTGGCTAACTCTTCGAGTAGCTCATAATCTTCTTCAACCCCTTCATCAGCTTGATTGATTGGATTGTCAAAGTCATACGAAGTCATAGCAGTGTTGTTGTCGGTGCAGTCTGGAGGGCACTTTCTGCAAGGGTTTAGATTTGTTCATTTTAGTGATCAGTTTTATCTTATTTAGAAAAAATGAAAATGGAGTTATTTATTTTGAAAAACATTGCCATTTTATTTTTGTACAAAAAATGAAAAATGAAAAACAGTGAGCGGAAAAGAAAAGACTTGTTTGCAAAAGATGTCCTGATATTCATTAATTGATCTTTGCACAAAATACAAGATGGCCCGATTACAAAATGAGTCCTGACATCTTGGGCAAGATGCAGGACTTGATGCATGCTTTAAAATACAGGAAATAATAATTACTCTGCAGGAGTAAGTCTTATAATTTCTTGGGAAGACCAGCTTGAGACATGGCTCCCTGGGGTCCTTGGACGTATCCAGCTTTCCAGGTTGCGCTCGTCTTCTGACTCATATTCCAAGCTGTTCACAGCATCCGGGGTGAGTATCCCCCTGCTGACAAACTTGGGCTCCTTCGCAGCCTCTGGTTGATCTTGTCGAGTTGGTCTGTAACCCAACCCGAATCGGTCCTCTTTCTTCTCCATGGGCAGCAGCTTGCCCCAGCCTTGAGCAGTACCCTCTTCAACAACCTTCCGGGCTTGTTGATATGATGTGATGGAGGTCCCAAGCACATCAGATGTTTCATTAATATTAAGGGCCTCAAACCCTTGGCTCATGGTTTCATGGATCTCCCCATCCATCTCAATGTATTTAAAAGTAGCCAGCTGGCTAACAAAAATATCCTCCTCCCCACAAATAGTAATGACTTGGCCTTCCCACTCGAATTTTAACTTCTGGTGAAGGGTTGACGTCACGGCGCCGGTGGCGTGTATTCATGGTCTACCCAATAGACAGTTGTAGGCAGGCTGTATATCCATCACAAAGAAGGTCGTTTTGAAAACCTGTGGGCCAATCATTATTGGTAATTCTATCTCTCCCAGAACTGATCTTTTAGAACCGTCAAAGGCTCTTACTACCAAGTTGCTTGGGCGTAGTGCCAATCCGTCATACTCCAGCTTCACAAGGGCTTTCTTGGGTAGGACATTGAGGGATGACCCTGTGTCCACCAGTACGTGAGAAAGAACTGCACCCTTACACTCCAAGGTAATGTGCAAAGCCTTGTTGTGATTGTGACCTTCCACTGTCAGATCAGTGTTGGTAAATCCTAGTCCATGACTAGCGTTGACACTTCCAACCACAGCCTCTAACTGATTGACGGTAATCTCCTCTGGCACATAAGCTGCGTGCAGGACCTTCAAAAGTGTGTTCCGATGAGCCTCGGAGCACATTAGCAATGATAGTATGGAGATTTTGGAAGGCGTTTGGTGAAGCTGGTCCACCACCTTGTAATCACTTTTCTTTATGATTCTCATGAATTCATCAACCTCTTGATCAAAAGGACTCTTCAAAGCTTTTTTGACAACTTGTTCTTCTTGCACCATGCTCTTCCCTTTTGCCTTAGCAGCAGCTTCTGCTTCGGCAATGGGTCTTGGAATTTGTGAGGCAAAGAGACATCCGCTTCTAGTGAAGCCTCCGCCTACCCCCACATTGTCAATCTGAGGTGAAGAAGTTGATGATTCTAAAGCGATTTTCTGCCCCTCGCAGTACAGATCTGAGCCATAATGCCAAGGGATGGCATTACTACTTTCGTAAGGAACTGGCCCAGGCACTGTGATAATGACCGGACTGATAACAGCTGCAGAAGGGACCACAATGGTGTGTGGATCATAGTATATGGTAACTGGTGCTCTGACGGGAGTGGCATTTTGTGAGTTGTTGGCAGGAACATTTGCAGGGTCATAGTATATGGTAACCGTTGAGACGCTTTCATCAATTGTTGCTGATGTTGTAGAAGGCACTGTTGACTGGATGGGTGTTGAAGTTGTAGCAGGGATGGTGACTGAACTTGTATCCGTTGAAGTGATTGATTAAGCAGTTGTTGGAGTTGTAGTAGAATCTGTTGGAACAATGGTTGCTGACGTTGTAGGAGTATCTATGATTGTTGATGAAGGAATTGTTGGAGTTGTAGGCGCTGTTGTCGTAATCTGAAGGATACCATCCTTAATAAGACCATCTATGCCGTTTCTCAGCCTTTCACACCCATTGACCGCAATATTGCAATGCCCACAGCCGAGCTCACACCCGGGGAACACTTGGCATTCTAAAAGCTGAGCTTTGATTTCAACCAAAGGTGTTCGAATTTGTGCAGCACTGGTGATTAAGGTGGATGGTTCGCCTTCCTAAATAGCATTAATCCTAGGCCTGTTGTGACTAGGCATTGGATTCCTTGTGACATTTGGAGGAGGTGCAAAATTGAGAGCTTTTGAGTCCACCAGGTCTTGGACTTTCATCTGTAAGGCCCTGCATTTTTCAGTGTTATGCCCCGGCGCGTTTGAGTGGAATGCACACCTGGCATTTGCATCATAATTCTTTGGCATATTGGTGGGATCTGGAGGTGCCAACGTCCTTAACTCAACTAGGTTGAGCTTCAGGAGTTGTGGCAAGAGTGCGGCATATGGCATTGGGTCAATCACCCTATTTTCCTGTGATGGTCTTTGTTGGAAAGGACGCTGTTGTTGGTTGTTACTGTTGTTGTAGGTTCTCTGTTGCGGATAATGAACTTGTTGTTGATATTGTGGTTGTTGTTGTTAAGGATATGCTGATTGTTGAGGAATCGGAGCTGGAATGGTAACTGCTGCTACTGACCGGTGTACATACTGAGGCCTGCCCCTGCTTGCATGAATGGAATTTGTCTCACCGGCTCTTCGGGGTCCCACAAAAGGCTTTCTGGGATTGCTGGACGAACTTGCACCACTGTCGGAAATTTTGCCCATCTTTAAAAGGCTTTCAATCCTTTCACCAGCTATGACCACGTCAGCAAAACTGGTAGAGGAAAAAGCGACCAATCTATCAATGTAGGTCCCTTGCAAGGTATTCATGAACATGTCAGCCATTTCCCTCTCTGACATGGGTGGTTGGACAGCAGCAGCAAGCTGTCTCCACCTTTGGGCATATTCTCTAAAGCTCTCTCTAGAAGACTGAGACATTCCCATTAGGAGGGTCCTATTGGGAGCCATGTCCAGGTTGTATTGATATTGACGGATGAATGCCTCAGCCAAATCCTTCCAGCATCTTATGGTGGCTCTAGACAAGTGTGAATACCACTCTCTTGAAGCTCCAGTCAGACTGTCTTCAAAGTAGAACATCCACAGCTTCTAATCCATAGTATAAGCTTTAAGTCTTCCCAGGAAAGACTGTAGATGAGTGCGAGGACAAGAGGTACCATTCTACTTTTTAAAGCATGGGGGTTTGAATTTGTGGGGAATTCTCACCCCATCCACTAGCCCCATATCCATCACATCGAAGCCCAAAGAATTCTGAGACTCCAAAGATCTTAACTTCTCAGCAATTTCATCCAATCTCCGGTCATATACTTCATCTCCAGCCCCCATAACAGTAAATTATTCTTCTTGGGGATCCTCTTGTAAGATTCTCCCCCAGCAGTATTACCTTGCACATTTCTCGGGATGTTGACTTCAGGATCCAGATGAGGTCCAAATACTGGTGGGTCAATACGAGGCTGGCCCCGTTCATTGTTACTAGTTCCTCCTGTTCCAAGATGAGGCTCCTCAGGGGTTTATCTTTCCACTAGTTCTCTTAACCTTTCCTGACTATGTGCCAAGCCAGTCATTACTGCCATGAATTGAGACATCTGATTTCTCATCTCCAATCTCTCATTGGTCATCTGATTTCTGACCTCAGTCAAATCCTGCTGTACTTGTTCCATTTGAATACCGGGAAGGTTGTTACGAGTCGGGTACCGGTGTGTGTGGTTGACAGGGAACACTCGGCGACGAGCAATGTTTCCTGAGATCACAGCAAAGTTAGAAACAAAAACAATAACAAAACCTATAAAACAAAACAAAAGTTAGTATGCAATGCAGTATGCTTATTTGTTTTCCAAGGTATCCGGTTTGGTTCTTGGTTTTGACCTTTCCAGACCTCGAGGAAGATGCTTGATGTTGTTGAAAAAAGAAGCCCAATGAAAATAAACTAATATATTACAAATGACGAACAATACATAGTCTGTTTTACAACACATGCCCAAGGAGGGCCAAAATACAACAAAAGATAAAAGTACATCAAATGGAAATAAACAACAAGCAAAGAAATCAAACATCCAATCCAAACTCATCCTCTCTGACCTCCTTTAGGAGTGCCTCAGTCACTGGACCAGCTGGGTGCTCTGTAATGGTCCTAATGAGGAGATTCCTGGTAGCAATGGCAGTGGTCAGCTTCTTATGCCTGTCCTGGTCTTTTGATCTCTTTAATCCTGCTCTGAGCTTCAACTCTGAAATCTCCTTCTGGGCTGCCAACAAAGCTTCTTGCTGCTTCTTCTCATTGGCCTCTAGCTGTTCAATCTTGGCTTGAGTCTTCTGGTCTTCTTGTGTACGGGCCTTAGTGATTCTGACCCACCTAGCCTGACTCTCTTGCAGATAGAGCTCAGTCCTAGCCTTCTGAATCTTGTCTTCTTTACAGGAATTCTTCAATATTTGTTCCCCAGCTCTTGCTTTCCTGATGTAGTCCTCTGTCTTCTCAATTTTGACAAGGTGCTCCACCCTGAGCTTCTCCAATCTCTCAATGTCCAGACGACCATCGCTCATTTCCCAAAGAGTCTTCTTTACAGCTTGAGATAGGTTCTCATTTCTTTCCTTTAGCTTCTCAAATTCTTCTAGGCTGACAGTTGCTGCAGGTTGTATTGTAGATGGCCCAGGTATGTCCTCCAAGGTGAAAGGCATTCCAGTAACCTGGGATCTGGTACGGGACCAGTCATAGTACTGAGCTAAAGCAACATTATTACACCTTCCAAGAATAGCCATCCCTTTTGTCTGGATGTTATCCCAAGCCCAGGATGCTTGCCTGACAATTGCTGAATTAGGTTTCACTTCACAATACAGGGTCTCAGCTAAATCTTGCCCTCTGGGAGGGTGGACCAAAGCATAGCCCAGTTGTCTCTTAAACAGCAAAGGATTGTAGTTGATGCAACCCTTCACTCCTATTAGAGGCACATTTGGGTATTGTCCACAGCTGGTGATAATGTCCTTGCCTTTGGTGCTTTGGGTGCACCATCTTATATCATCTGAAGTCAAGGCAATGAACCTCTTGGCCCAATTCTTCTGTTGGTGAGGGTTCAGGAAGGCATCTGACTTAGGTAGGTGTCTGAGCAGCCAGGTGTAAAACAAAGGAGCACAACATCTCACCAACTTCCCCCTTTGTTTCTCATTCCTCTGATGGATGGAATAGTAAAAGTCTCCCAGTAGTGTACGTACTGGGTTCTTCAGGAGAAACAGATGGATGGCATTCTTGCTGACAAATTTGGGCTCATCTGCAAACAGTATAGCCCCATATATGCTGAGGGCTAACAGTGCACAAACTGCCCTCCATTCTCCCAATGAAGCTTTCAGGATGGCCTGAGAAACCAAGAAGTCCAAATGCAAGCCAGGGATCCCAGCTTTTGTTGTCATGCTTTGCTCAATCAAGGTAGGCTCGAGGTACAATGCCTTTGCTATCTCTTCATTTCTGGGAGCTGGCATCTCTGGATTGAAAGGGATTCCACCCCCGATAGTGTAAACACCCCAAATTTGCCCTCACCCATTCACACCATGGCTTGTGATCATTTCATATGCATAAACACAATCATGACTTCTCATGACACATTTTTGATCCACTGCATTGGTACTAAGTCATCTGCATCTAGGGTTTGTGATCTGAACAATCCAAGAGCTTCTTGAGCCACTCCAAAGGTCATCAATCACTTCAAAGGGGTCTATGTATGTTCAAGCATCATATTATATCTCCTCAAAGTCAAGAATGTCAAAGAATCACAAGAGCTGAGAATGGCATGGAAGCAGAGCCAGGTTTAACTGCACAGATGACTTAAAATTAGGGTTTTGGTTTCAGAGACCATAACTCCAACTTTGTTGGTCATTCTTGTTTCTATTGGTCTCTATATGGTATGAGGATCATGCATATCAATTTTCATGAAGGAATTCAATGGGGAAGGCATCTGATCAAAAGATGACTTCTTGAGCAAGTCAGTGCAAAATCAGGGCATCTGAGGCCCCCATTGACCCAACCAAGGGGTGATCTTCATCATTTTGAGTGTATATGATCTTTATTTGATCAAACAAGAAGTGTTGAAGTTCAGACTTCAGGATGTCACACCAGATGTTGTGACATTGTGTAAGTTAATGTAATAAGTTCAGTTTTTTCAGGATGTCCCAACAGATGTCCCAACAGATGTTGGGACATCTCAGACCTGATCCCAGAATTTCAGCTTTCCCCATCATTTTGAATGTGTATGATCTTTATTTGATCATAGAATCATATAAACAATGCATGACCTGAAATTCAGTTTGGCCTAAGGAATTTCCCATTTCTATGCTTTGATTTTCAAGTGACCATAAATCATTTTTCATGAAAGTGCAAAGAGGGATTTCTTGCAAACTGATTCTCAAAGGTTTTGTTTGATCCCTAGCTGGTTTCAGAATTTGGCCATGACCTAATGAAGCATGCCTCACCAACAATTCAGCAAGACTTCTCACATTCACATAGCCAAAATCATGAAATGTCACAAGTGGGCAAGTTGCAAAAACTCCTTTAGCTCATGATCCAAATGCAGTAGCCTTTCATGAACCATCCAAGGGCCTCCCTTGAACTCAGCTGATGCAGTACAGGTTAGGAAACCATCTCTGACACAGCCCATGCTTCAAGTACACCAAACCATGACTTTTTGCAATTTCTCCCATGCTTTTGGAATAGTGATCAGCCACCTCTACAAACCTGCTCCATAGCCTACTCAAACACTATGGAACATAAAGCAAGCCATACACAAGCTGAATACACACATTGCAGCATACACAAAAAAACTGGTTTGAACCTTCTCCTCTTCAAAAACTCTCTCCACAGCCTTCAAACATTAAAAAAAATTCCTTCACACACAAACCACAAAAATCATCCATAGAACAGATCCCACCCCTTACAATGATCTGAAACACAACACACAAGAACTGCATTTCCTGTTACACCAGAACTGAACCACAAAAAACTAGCCACTTTCAGCCTCATTCAAGGTTTCCATTGGCCTCAAGGGATTAAAGGGAGATCATTTGCACAAGAGGGAAGCTCTGAAAGCTCACTTTCGAAGGTCTCCAGCTCAGTACAGACGCGCCTTATTCTGTTTCATTCTTCCATAATTAATTTCAGGTAACTTTCCTTAATTTATTCAGTTCTGTTAGTCATTAATTCTGGTAGCAGGTCTGAGATGTCACAGCATCTGTTGGGACATCCTGAAAAAACTGAGCTTATTTCATTAACTGATACGATGTCCCAACATCTGGTGTGACATTCTGATTTAAGTTCATTTGCTTATGCTCTGTTTGATAATGTCACAACATCTGTTGGGACATCCTGAAAAAGACTGAGCTTATTTCATTAACTGATACGATGTCCCAACATCTGGTGTGACATTCTGATTTAAGTTCATTTGCTTATGCTCTGTTTGATAATGTCACAACATCTGTTGGGACATCCTGAAAAAAACTGAGCTTATTTCATTAACTGATACAATGTCCCAACATCTGGTGGGACATTCTGATTTAAGTTCATTTGCTCATGCTCTGTTTGATGATGTCACAACATCTGTTGGGACATCCTGAAAAAAACTGAGCTTATTTCATTAACTGATACAATGTCCCAACATCTGGTGTGACATTCTGATTTAAGTTCATTTGCTCATGCTCTATTTGATAATGTCACAACATCTGTTGGGACATCCTGAAAAAACTGAGCTTATTTCATTAACTGATACAATGTCCCAACATCTGGTGTGACATTCTGAATTAAGTTCATTTGCTTGTACTCTGCTTGAGATGTCATAACATCTGTTGGGACATCCTGAAAAAACTGAGCTTATTTCATTAACTGATACAATGTCCCAACATCTGGTGTGACATTCTGAATTAAGTTCATTTGCTTATACTCTGTTTGAGATGTCCCAACATCTGTTGGGACATCCTGAAAAACTGAACTTATTTCACAAATCTTGACATGTGTTTGCATCATCTCTTAGCATCATTAACATCATGTAAATGCTTCTGGTTTTGTTTCTCATCATGTCATCTCATCCCATTTTGCATTGCATTGCATTTCTTTTCTAACCTTTCAGGTGGTAAGTGACTTTGAGAAGTGAATTTGCCTTCACTTCTCATAACTTCTCTTCATCTCTTTTCATGCATCCTTGCTGCATTTATGCTTGTGTTTGGGATTGAGCTTGCTCATTCTTCTCCTTCCCACTTTCTTTCTTCAAGTGACTTGACTTCTTGATTGAAGCAAGTTACTTTGCTTCTCTTGATCCTTTCATCTGCTTCCTGGTGTTTCCATTGAAGATTGCTCTTGTAAACCTCACAAACCTTAGGAACAACCAAGCATGATAATGATTAGGGTTTTGATTAGTCTCCCCTCTTAGTTTTACCTTTGTGTCTCTTTTGAGTCTTCTCTCCTCACCTCATAATCAGGGACTAAACCCTAAAGGCTTTAAGGCTTTGTGATTAAGTTTATGCCTGCATCCTTCTATTAGGATGGAGTGTATAACTTTAATCCTAAGTGTTAAACCCTTAATGTGTTTAAATCTCTTAATCAATTCACTTAATAATCATCAAGACATCACACTTGTAACTTGGGCCTTGCATTAGGGTTCTAATTCTTCCTTAATTGGTTAAGAAGGACTAACCCTAGTGTTAATGGACAAGTCCCCCTCAAGTTGTCTTACAAATCATAAAAATCACTTCATCATCATACCATTAAATAAAATCCACTTAATCAAAGGCTTGTTTTGTCATGAGTTTAATCCCTAATCATGGATTAAGTTGAGGAGCTTTCCTCAGCTTAAACATTCTCATCTATTATCCTTCTATTAGGATGGTATAATGAGTCTGTTTAATCCTTGATTATGGCTTAACCTCATTACTTAACACTAAACAAAAACACCAAAAACATCTAAATAATCACAAGTAGGTTAATGATCTTAATCCTATATCAAAGGTGATTAAGTGTGAGAAGCTGACTTCACACTTAAGGTATTCTCATTACCCCTAATCAGAGGGAAGATGTGATGAGTTTACTAATCCATTGGTTTAGGCTTAATCTCATTAACTTATGACAAACTCTCAAAAGCAATAAAAGACTGAAAACTCAAAAACAAACAATAATCGTCTCCTCCGGGATTCTTTTCTCATCATCTTCACTCACAAACGAGAACTTGCTTCTTCCGTCTAATGCAAGACAGTCAGCACCTGAGCCAGACAGGTCATACACTTGAGCATAGACAAGCAAGCAGTTCACAAGTCAATTCATTCTTTCAGTCTCTTTGGGTCGAACTACGGTGTTCTGACTTCCTCATTGCACGAGAGGATACGTAGGCATAACTTAACGGTTATCGAACAAAAGTCTCTGTATATTCCCCCTCTTTCCAGCATCATTCTTTTAAGCCTCATGATCTTGAGCATTTCATCCTTGCCCCTACACTGACACTATATATATCACACTTCACTCTCTTTTACACTGACACCTGTACATTCTTCTCCAGCTCTTTCATACACAAAAATGCACTGACACTACCCCTTTGAAACACAAATCTTTTAAGCGTGGATCCCGTCGAGTACGACGGACAATCTGGGTGCTAATACCTTCCCAGGTTGTAACCAACCCCCTTTCTCAGTCTCTCTGGTTCGCAACCGTCTTATCCATCTCTTTCTAGGCCTATGCAGCATTGCCTTTCCTCCGGGATAAAAATGCCTAGCTGGCGACTCTTTTCATCTCCAGTGAGTTCACGGCTGTGTGTTCTCATTGTCCCTCTCGCCGACCGTTCGCGTCTGTACCTTTATTTGGGCCGGTCGCATCTATCGGGAGCGACAGCTTGGCGACTCTACTGGGGACCCTTATACTGCAACCAGGGCTTCTGGTTCTTTTTGTGGGTTCCTCCTAGCGCTTGATTGATTTGTGTTTACTGGGGTGTTATGTGCTTATTTGTGTTTGTATATTTGTATTTATTTTTGCTTTATGTACAGTTACTTTATTTGCTTTCTTTATAGCTTTGCATATATCATACTGTCATACTGTGCTGGCTGGATTTGTTTGTTTGCTTTGGTGGGTGGGGTTCTATTGAGAGTTAAGGTCCTATACCTGGGACCTGAGTGACACTTAGGCTAGAGTGGTTCATATTCTTTCCCATTCCATCTCGGTCTGGTGCGGGAATATGAAACACGGTTCAGATATGGGTTTCTTCTTGAGAACTCTGTGTTGCAGATTTCCTGCAGTACTAGGGCTATCTGGGAAGCCTGCTAAGTCTGGATGACCTTTATTATTGACCTTCAGAAACTGAGGTGAATTAGAGGAGGATCTTTTATGGGTATTGTAAACACTGTACCTCCGGGTTGGAAGTGTTTACACTTCTCATAACTGATCCAAGTCTGAGGATCCTTGTTCTAGAACATCACCTGTGAGGGGGTTGGGCTGTTTACAGGTTTGCAGGTACCCTTGACCTCAACATACCCTGTTACTTTGATTTGATTAAGAGTACTCTATTTTGGAACAGTTCTTGTGATTCTAAACCCTGGACATGTGACTCTTTATTTGAGTCCCCCACCTTGGTTACTGGACTTATAGACCTCCATCTGGATTTCTTGAACATATGTGGACCTATATCAAAGCAGTTAATCAGATCCGGCTTGATCACAAACCCTTGCATATCATCCGCATACATCCTCATTGCATCATTTAACATTTGTCTATCTGTTCTACAGGGTATCCACATCTTCTTTGGTTTGATTTTGACCGTTTCTTCTTTTCAACATCTACACCTCTTCCAAGGGGTATGGAAGGTCAAAACCAAGAACCAAACCGGATACCCTCGAAGAACAAATAGACATACTGCATTGCATGCTAACCTCATCTCTTTTGTTTTTACAGGAGTTTTATTGTTTGTTTCTCACCTCGTTGTGTACCTCAGGAAACATTGATCATAGAAGGGTCTTTCCCGTCAATCACATCCACAAACATCCGACCCGTAACAACCTTCCGAGCTTACAGATGGATCAGCTTCTAGAAATCACTTCAACAGTTCCCACTCCTACAACTTCAGCAAACATCTCTCCTACAACATCAGCAAACATCATTCCAGTGGAGATTACTACAACAACAGCAACCATCAAGGAGGACATCTTTGTCAGCCACCTGGCTACACATAAGTACATTAAGATGGATGAAGATATCCATGAGACAATGAGTCAGGGTTTCGAAGCTCTCAATGTCAATGAAGCAACAGTTGACGTGTCTAGAACCTCAATAGCCTCATACAAACAAGCTCGGAAGGTTGTTGAAGACGGGAATTCCCAAGGCTGGGGCAAGCTGCTGCAAGTTCAGATGAAGAAGGACAAATTCGGTTTGGGTTACAAACCATCCCGACAAGTGCAAGAGGAGGCTGCTGAAGCTCCCAAGTTCATCAGTGGGGGAATGCTAGCCCCAAATGCTATCAATAATGTGGGAGACGAGGCTGAAAGTGACTTCAACCTGGAGAGTTGGATTCGTCCAAAGATCCCGGGGAGCAGTGTCTCAAACTGGTCTTCCCAGGAAATTATAAGGATTACTCATGCAGAGTAATTATTATTTCCTGTATTTTAAGCATGCATCAAGTCTTGCATCTTGCCCAAGATGACAAGACTCATTTTGTAATCGGGCCATCTGTACTTTTTGTGCAAACAAGATTAATCAATGAAATATCAGACATCTTTTTGCAAATGAGTCTTTTTCTTTTTCGCTCACTGTTTTTCCATTTTTTCTTTTTGTACAAAAAATAAATGGCGATGTTTTCAAAATGACAACTTTATTTCACTTTTTTAACAAGATTAAAATCAATCACTAAAATGAACAAACTGAACCCTTGCAGAGAGTGCCTTCCAGACAGCACCGACAACAGCACGGCTATGACTTCGTATGACTTTGACAATCCGATCAATCAAGCCGATGAAGGGGTTGAAGAAGAATATGAGCTTCCTGAAGAGCTAGCCAGGTTGTTGAGACAAGAGGATAAGGTTATCACTCCTCATCAGGAGGAGGTCGAAACGGTCAATCTTGGTACAGATGAAGACGTGAAAGAAGTTAAAATCGGGGCCTGCTTACAAGACTCAGTGAAGAGACAACTGATTGACCTGCTTCAAGAGTATGTGGATGTGTTTGCTTGGTCTTACCAAGATATGCCAGGGTTGGACACCGACATTGTTATGCACAAGCTACCTTTAAGAGAAGAGTGCCCGCCGGTTAAACAGAAACTACGCCGTACTCGCCCAGACATGGCAATGAAAATCAAAGAAGAGGTACAAAAGCAGTGGGACGCCGGGTTCCTTGCTGTAACTAGCTATCCGCCGTGGGTTGCTAATATAGTACCTGTGCCTAAGAAGGACGGCAAAGTAAGGATGTGTGTTGACTACCGTGATCTGAACAGAGCCAACCCAAAGGATGACTTCCCATTACCTCACATTGATGTTTTGGTTGATAACACGGCTCAGTTCTCGGTATTCTCCTTCATGGACGGATTTTCAGGATACAATCAGATCAAGATGTCACCTGAAGACATGGAGAAGACAACCTTCATTACACCTTGGGGCACGTTCTGTTACAAAGTGATGCCATTCGGACTGAAGAATGCTGGTGCAACATATCAACGGGCTATGGTGACATTATTCCACGATATGATTCATAAAGAAATAGAATGTTATGTGGATGACATGATCGCCAAGTCCCTTACAGAGGAAGACCACCTGGTGAATCTGCTGAAACTATTCAAGCGTCTGAGGAAGTACCAACTGAAGCTGAACCCCAACAAATGCACATTCGGGGTGCGATCCGGTAAGCTGCTGGGCTTTATTGTAAGCGAGAAAGGGATTGAAGTTGACCCTGATAAAGTCAAAGCCATTCAAGAGATGCCTGCGCCGAAGTCTGAAAAAGAAGTTCGAGGGTTTCTGGGTAGATTGAACTACATTTCAAGGTTCATCTCTCACCTTACTGCAACCTGTGAGCCTTTATTCAAGCTGTTAAGAAAAGAACAAACGGTCAGGTGGAACGAAGACTGCCAGAGGGCTTTTGACAAGATCAAAGAGTACTTGCAAGAACCACCAATCCTTATGCCTCCAGTTGAAGGAAGACCTCTGATAATGTACCTGACAGTATTAGAAGAGTCAATGGGGTGTGTGTTGGGCCAGCATGACGAGTCTGGTCGAAAAGAGTACGCAATATACTACCTGAGCAAAAAGTTTACCGACTGTGAACAGCGTTATTCACTGCTCGAGAAAACTTGCTGTGCTTTAGCGTGGGCTGCTCGCCGACTAAGACAGTATATGTTGACCCACACTACTTTATTGATCTCAAAGATGGACCCAGTTAAGTACATTTTCGAGAAGCCAGCTCTTACCGGACGGGTTGCAAGATGGCAAATGATTCTCACAGAATATGACATCCAGTACACCTCTCAGAAAGCCATCAAGGGCAGTGTACTATCTGAATATCTTGCTAAGCAACCCATTGATGACTACCAGCCTATGAGATTTGACTTCCCTGATGAAGACATCATGTTCATAAAATCAAAAGATCATGAAGATCCTATTCACACCGAAGGGCCTGACCCGGAAGAAGAATGGACTATGATGTTTGACGGGGCTGTTAACATGAATGGTCGTGGTGTTGGTGCAGTACTCATTACACCCAAAGGAGTTCACATGCCTTTCTCGGCAAAACTCACTTTCAACTGCACTAACAACGAAGCTGAATACGAAGCTTGCATTATGGGTCTTGAGGAAGCCATTGACCTCAGGATCAAGACATTGACTGTATTCGGAGATTCAGCTCTGGTAGTTAATCAAACCAACGGAAAATGGTACACCCACCAGGACCATCTGATACCTTACAGGGATTATACAAGGAGGTTATTGACTTTCTTCACAACAGTCAAGCTTGAGTATATCCCTCGGGACGAGAATCAGTTTGCAGATGCCCTTGCTACCATTTCATCAATGATCAAAGTTCAAGCTGCCAACTTTGTACCGCAGATTTCAGTGTCCAGACTCGACAGACCAGCATATGTATTTGCAGCAGATGTTGTAAAAGATGATAAGCCTTGGTTCCATGACATTAAGTGCTTCTTGGAGGATCAAACATACCCACCTGGGGCATCTTCCAATGATAAGAAGACCTTAAGAAGGCTTGCTGGTAGTTTCTTTCTGAACACTGATGGGTCTTTATACAAGAGAAACTTTGATATGGTACTCCTCAGATGTGTTGACAAGACGGAAGCAGATTTGTTGATGCACGAAGTGCACGAAGGATCCTTTGGTACCCATGCTGGAGGACATGCCATGGCTAAGAAGTTGTTAAGATCAGGTTATTACTGGATCACAATGGATGCAGACTGTTGTGCCTACGCCAGAAAATGCCACAAATGCCAGATCTACGCAGATAAGGTGCATGTGGCTCCCAATCCTTTGAACATCATGTCTTCACCATGGCCCTTTGCCATGTGGGGCATTGATATGATTGGCAAGATTGAGCCAACTGCTTCGAACGGCCACAGATTCATCCTGGTTGCCATTGATTATTTCACCAAGTGGGTTGAAGCAACCTCATATGCAAATGTTACAAGACAAGTGGTAGCCAGATTTCTGAAGAAAGATATCATCTGTCGATATGGAGTGCCCGAGCGAATCATTACTGATAATGGTTCCAACTTAAACAACAAAATGATGGCTGAGTTATGCCGGGACTTCAAGATCCAACACCACAATTCTTCTCCTTACAGGCCAAAGATGAATGGCGTTGTCGAGGCAGCAAATAAAAATATCAAGAAGATTGTGCAAAAAATGGTAGTCACTTACAAAGACTGGCATGAAATGCTACCGTTTGCCTTGCATGGGTACCGCACGTCAATCAGAACATCCACTGGGGCAACACCGTATCAGCTGGTGTATGGTATGGAAGCAGTCCTACCTGTTGAAGTTGAATTACCCTCCCTCCGGGTATTGATGGATGTTAAACTGAACGAAGCAGAATGGGTTCGGTCCCGGTTCGAACAACTGAGTCTGATCGAAGAGAAAAGATTGGCTGCAATCTGTCATGGGCAGTTATATCAGAAGAGAATGAAGAAAGCCTTCGATCAGAAAGTCAGACACCGAGGGTACCAAGTGGGAGATCTTGTGTTGAAAAGAATCCTCCCTCCTCATACAGACCACAGGGGCAAGTGGACTCCGAATTATGAAGGACCATTCGTGGTAAAGAAAGTTTTCTCTGGTGGAGCACTGATGCTCAGCACCATGGATGGTGAAGACTTCCCGTCCCCTGTGAATTCAGATGCAGTTAAAAAATACTTCGCATGAAAATGACCCGCTGGACATAAAAACAGAATGTAAGTCCAGGCAAAAATAGGGCATCCCGGCGAGTCAAAAACAGAATAAAGGACTCGGGCAAAAATAAGGGAAAATAAACAAAAAAAATGTACACCCGCTGAGTTGAAAAGCCGCATTGGACAACTCAGGCAAAAATGGGTATCCCGATGGATCGAAAACCCGAAAGGGCGATCCATGCAAAACAAGGGAATAAGCGAACAACTGCATTCTGAATTCGTCTGTATCACTTACAACTTGGTAAGCCTATAAAGGATCAAGCTTCATTCAGAATCAGCCTTCTTCAGAAAGCAAGACGAGAAGAACGTCAAAAGTCATACGAGTCATAGCAGAAGAGGAAGCTCCTTAAAGCGTCATCAACATCGCCAGCACTTTGTTTCTCAATTTGTAACAGTCTCTTCATTTCAGGAGATATGTTTCCTTGACTGTATCTTGCCAATTCAGGGCACATGAATTAATAAAATCAAATTTTTCAGTCATGTCTCGTCTTATACATTTTTATTTGCAAACAATGTCTGATGTCTCTAAAAAACTAATCGCATGAGTACAGATGTTTTTCTCTAAGAAAATAATAACACATGCTTACAGGGAATATACTTACTCTCGAAAGTGCTTAACTCCTATGACGGAATCCAGTAAAGGATACCTCGGGACCATTTGTGTGTTTCCTTATCTTTGCAGGATCGCAGGTATCCAGAACGCAACTTGGGGCATGCAAGTTACATCCCAGCAAGCTGGCAAATCAATACTCGTTCAGTCTTAGCACCCGGGTGTTGTCTCCCCAGCTGAGTTGCCAACGACTTTCCCCAGCTGAGTTGCCACTTATTACTTATCCCCATCAGAGTTGCCAGGCATCACAGAAGGCGCCCATATCCCCGGCTGAGTCAAGAATCCACCTCAACAGAATTTCTAGGGAGGTCTTTCAGTGATCTCTCTTTCTCCCCAGCCGAGTTGCCATTTCATCCTCAGCTGAGTACAAAAGTCAGGGAACTATCTCCCCACAAAGCTTCAGCCTCTATCCAGAAGAGCAATGCATGAAGGAATCACAACAGAGTACAGAAGGCTTCTACAAACCCCAGCTGGGGCCCATATTACGAGGATATGTCAATCAGTGACCTAGATCCCCAAGCAGATGCATCTCATCAGATCTATCAACGATCTCATCCCCAGCTGGGACATTCACTTCAAGCAGATCGACCAGAGATCTTCACAGCGGCGGGATCCGAATCCCGGTTTGGTACCTTTTGCATAATCATGACATTTGCATCATATTCACCCACAAAGCGTAGCATTTCGTCTAATACGGAGCATTACGGCAAAAATCAAATACATAGCATAATCATAAGTCATGTTGTGAATCGAACACTTGTGAATAATAATCAATCATCAGAATACAGAATACTTTCCTCAAAATCCCCACCAGAGTCCCCAGCAAAAGCAGTTGCCTTACAAATCACAAATACCAGTATATACTCCTTTTGACACCCGTCCGTGTCATCACTCCCCTGTAAAGTCACCCGAACAAACCCCCGTATTACATATACTTTTTGACACCCGTCCGTGTCATAACACCAGCAGAAAACCAAAGACATCATCTTTGCACTCACCTCCTTGTATATACATCTTTCTTGACACCCGTCCGTGTCATATCCCCAGCGCAGTCGCTTACACTTTTACAACCCATATACTTGTTGATATTATTATACTCGTCTCTCTTGACACTCGTCCGTGTCACCCTCCCCAGCAGTTAAAATACTCATCTATGCAATATTCACTACTCATGTTACACCTATACAGATACTCGTCCGTATCTTGTATATACCACTTATATCCCCACAGATTCGGCATTGGTCCATGTTCTCTGTTAACCAGATGGTACTCGTCTGTATCATCATCTCAGAATATGCGTCAAGCGTTTGTTTCTACATGATACTCGTCCGTATCATAATCTTAAGGATGCTCGTCCGCATCTTTAATCCATACACTGTGTCAAACACTTATGTCTTCTTGAATATAGATACTCGTCTGTGTCTACTATTCCCCAGAAGAGTCCCCTCAGGTGCAACACTCGTCCGTGTTCTTTGTTAACCCGTTGATACTCGTCCGTATCATCATCTCTGAACACGTGTCAGTATTTGTTTCTACCCAATACTCGTCCGTATCGTAGTCTTAAGGATGCTCGTCCGCATCTTTAATCTATACACAACATCTAAACACTTATACTTTCTTTTCTTGG
The DNA here is from genome assembly GCA_963966055.1 of Lathyrus aphaca. Classification (NCBI taxonomy): domain Eukaryota; kingdom Viridiplantae; phylum Streptophyta; class Magnoliopsida; order Fabales; family Fabaceae; genus Lathyrus; species Lathyrus aphaca. The sequence goes on from OZ014523.1 coordinate 474,538,774, forward strand.
TTGTAAACACTCGTCCGTGTTTACTATTCCCCAGTAGATCGCCAACAGAGCAAATCTTCCTTTTTATCTGACACTCGTCCTGTGTTATGATAAACCTTGAGAGCAGCCGTACCCTGCTAGGTGGTCGTCCTCCACCTCTTGATGGTCGTCCTCCATCATGCTCATCCGATGGCCGTCCCCATCGTTGATTTTTAGCAGCCGTCCCCTGCTAGGTGGTCGTCCTCCACCTTTTGATGATCGTCCTTCATCACTTTATCCAATGGCCGTCCCCATTGTTGATTTTTGGTTATCTGGAATTCGTCCTATGTCATGACAAACCTCGAGAGCAGCCGTCCCCTGCTAGGTGGTCGTCCTCCACCTCTTGATGGTCGTCCTCCATCATGCTCGTCCGATGGTCGTCCCCATCGTTGACCTTCTATCCGGCATTCGTCCTATGTCGCGATATTTTCGGCAGCCGTACCCTGCCAGGTGGTCGTCCTCCACCTTAGATGACCGTCCCTCATCTTAACCCCGACAGAGCAGCCGTCCCCTGCTAGGTGATCGTCCTTCACCTTTGATGACCGTACCTCATCATCTGTTTATTTCATTTATTCTTTAACCCGATGGCCGTCCCCGTCGTGGTCCCTTTTCTTTTTAGCCCGATGGCCGTCCCCATCGTTGGTTACTTTGCTTTATGAGCTTGATGGCCGTCCCCGTCATGTTTCATTGATCCCCAGAGAATCTTGCAACTTTATCTTGATGGCCGTCCCCATCATAATCTTATTTTTCCAGCTAGTCGGCCGTCCCCGTCTTGGCTTTACCTTTTCCCAGCATGTCGGCCGTCCCCGTCATTGCTTTACTTCACACACTTTACCCAGCAGTCGTCCTCTGCTCGACGGTCGTCCTCCGTCGCCCACACATTACAATATACTTTATTTTCTTTTACAATCTATATCCCTTTTCTTCTTCATTTTGTGAGTGCAAATTTTGGACTGTCTTTGGTATTCAACCACAAGTTATCTTGTTTGCCTGTTAAGCCATAGCTTACATCCTGCACAGCTAACTCATGTTTGAATAGGGGCAGCTGTAAACACCCCAAATTTGCCCTCACCCATTCACACCATGGCTTGTGATCATTTCATATGCATAAACACAATCATGACTTCTCATGACACATTTTTGATCCACTGCATTGGTACTAAGTCATCTGCATCTAGGGTTTGTGATCTGAACAATCCAAGAGCTTCTTGAGCCACTCCAAAGGTCATCAATCACTTCAAAGGGGTCTATGTATGTTCAAGCATCATATTATATCTCCTCAAAGTCAAGAATGTCAAAGAATCACAAGAGCTGAGAATGGCATGGAAGCAGAGCCAGGTTTAACTGCACAGATGACTTAAAATTAGGGTTTTGGTTTCAGAGACCATAACTCCAACTTTGTTGGTCATTCTTGTTTCTATTGGTCTCTATATGGTATGAGGATCATGCATATCAATTTTCATGAAGGAATTCAATGGGGAAGGCATCTGATCAAAAGATGACTTCTTGAGCTAGTCAGTGCAAAATCAGGGCATCTGAGGCCCCCATTGACCCAACCAAGGGGTGATCTTCATCATTTTGAGTGTATATGATCTTTATTTGATCAAACAAGAAGTGTTGAAGTTCATACTTCAGGATGTCACACCAGATGTTGTGACATTGTGTAAGTTAATGTAATAAGTTCAGTTTTTTCAGGATGTCCCAACAGATGTCCCAACAGATGTTGGGACATCTCAGACCTGATCCCAGAATTTCAGCTTTCCCCATCATTTTGAATGTGTATGATCTTTATTTGATCATAGAATCATATAAACAATGCATGACCTGAAATTCAGTTTGGCCTAAGGAATTTCCCATTTCTATGCTTTGATTTTCAAGTGACCATAAATCATTTTTCATGAAAGTGCAAAGAGGGATTTCTTGCAAACTGATTCTCAAAGGTTTTGTTTGATCCCTAGCTGGTTTCAGAATTTGGCCATGACCTAATGAAGCATGCCTCACCAACAATTCAGCAAGACTTCTCACATTCACATAGCCAAAATCATGAAATGTCACAAGTGGGCAAGTTGCAAAAACTCCTTTAGCTCATGATCCAAATGCAGTAGCCTTTCATGAACCATCCAAGGGCCTCCCTTGAACTCAGCTGATGCAGTACAGGTTAGGAAACCATCTCTGACACAGCCCATGCTTCAAGTACACCAAACCATGACTTTTTGCAATTTCTCCCATGCTTTTGGAATAGTGATCAGCCACCTCTACAAACCTGCTCCATAGCCTACTCAAACACTATGGAACATAAAGCAAGCCATACACAAGCTGAATACACACATTGCAGCATACACAAAAAAACTGGTTTGAACCTTCTCCTCTTCAAAAACTCTCTCCACAGCCTTCAAACATTAAAAAAAATTCCTTCACACACAAACCACAAAAATCATCCATAGAACAGATCCCACCCCTTACAATGATCTGAAACACAACACACAAGAACTGCATTTCCTGTTACACCAGAACTGAACCACAAAAAACTAGCCACTTTCAGCCTCATTCAAGGTTTCCATTGGCCTCAAGGGATTAAAGGGAGATCATTTGCACAAGAGGGAAGCTCTGAAAGCTCACTTTCGAAGGTCTCCAGCTCAGTACAGACGCGCCTTATTCTGTTTCATTCTTCCATAATTAATTTCAGGTAACTTTCCTTAATTTATTCAGTTCTGTTAGTCATTAATTCTGGTAGCAGGTCTGAGATGTCACAGCATCTGTTGGGACATCCTGAAAAACCTGAGCTTATTTCATTAACTGATACGATGTCCCAACATCTGGTGTGACATTCTGATTTAAGTTCATTTGCTTATGCTCTGTTTGATAATGTCACAACATCTGTTGGGACATCCTGAAAAAGACTGAGCTTATTTCATTAACTGATACGATGTCCCAACATCTGGTGTGACATTCTGATTTAAGTTCATTTGCTTATGCTCTGTTTGATAATGTCACAACATCTGTTGGGACATCCTGAAAAAAACTGAGCTTATTTCATTAACTGATACAATGTCCCAACATCTGGTGTGACATTCTGATTTAAGTTCATTTGCTCATGCTCTGTTTGATGATGTCACAACATCTGTTGGGACATCCTGAAAAAAACTGAGCTTATTTCATTAACTAATACAATGTCCCAACATCTGGTGTGACATTCTGATTTAAGTTCATTTGCTCATGCTCTATTTGATAATGTCACAACATCTGTTGGGACATCCTGAAAAAACTGAGCTTATTTCATTAACTGATACAATGTCCCAACATCTGGTGTGACATTCTGAATTAAGTTCATTTGCTTGTACTCTGCTTGAGATGTCATAACATCTGTTGGGACATCCTGAAAAAACTGAGCTTATTTCATTAACTGATACAATGTCCCAACATCTGGTGTGACATTCTGAATTAAGTTCATTTGCTTATACTCTGTTTGAGATGTCCCAACATCTGTTGGGACATCCTGAAAAACTGAACTTATTTCACAAATCTTGACATGTGTTTGCATCATCTCTTAGCATCATTAACATCATGTAAATGCTTCTGGTTTTGTTTCTCATCATGTCATCTCATCCCATTTTGCATTGCATTGCATTTCTTTTCTAACCTTTCAGGTGGTAAGTGACTTTGAGAAGTGAATTTGCCTTCACTTCTCATAACTTCTCTTCATCTCTTTTCATGCATCCTTGCTGCATTTATGCTTGTGTTTGGGATTGAGCTTGCTCATTCTTCTCCTTCCCACTTTCTTTCTTCAAGTGACTTGACTTCTTGATTGAAGCAAGTTACTTTGCTTCTCTTGATCCTTTCATCTGCTTCCTGGTGTTTCCATTGAAGATTGCTCTTGTAAACCTCACAAACCTTAGGAACAACCAAGCATGATAATGATTAGGGTTTTGATTAGTCTCCCCTCTTAGTTTTACCTTTGTTTCTCTTTTGAGTCTTCTCTCCTCACCTCATAATCAGGGACTAAACCCTAAAGGCTTTAAGGCTTTGTGATTAAGTTTATGCCTGCATCCTTCTATTAGGATGGAGTGTATAACTTTAATCCTAAGTGTTAAACCCTTAATGTGTTTAAATCTCTTAATCAATTCACTTAATAATCATCAAGACATCACACTTGTAACTTGGGCCTTGCATTAGGGTTCTAATTCTTCCTTAATTGGTTAAGAAGGACTAACCCTAGTGTTAATGGACAAGTCCCCCTCAAGTTGTCTTACAAATCATAAAAATCACTTCATCATCATACCATTAAATAAAATCCACTTAATCAAAGGCTTGTTTTGTCATGAGTTTAATCCCTAATCATGGATTAAGTTGAGGAGCTTTCCTCAGCTTAAACATTCTCATCTATTATCCTTCTATTAGGATGGTATAATGAGTCTGTTTAATCCTTGATTATGGCTTAACCTCATTACTTAACACTAAACAAAAACACCAAAAACATCTAAATAATCACAAGTAGGTTAATGATCTTAATCCTATATCAAAGGTGATTAAGTGTGAGAAGCTGACTTCACACTTAAGGTATTCTCATTACCCCTAATCAGAGGGAAGATGTGATGAGTTTACTAATCCATTGGTTTAGGCTTAATCTCATTAACTTATGACAAACTCTCAAAAGCAATAAAAGACTGAAAACTCAAAAACAAACAATAATCGTCTCCTCCGGGATTCTTTTCTCATCATCTTCACTCACAAACGAGAACTTGCTTCTTCCGTCTAATGCAAGACAGTCAGCACCTGAGCCAGACAGGTCATACACTTGAGCATAGACAAGCAAGCAGTTCACAAGTCAATTCATTCTTTCAGTCTCTTTGGGTCGAACTACGGTGTTCTGACTTCCTCATTGCACGAGAGGATACGTAGGCATAACTTAACGGTTATCGAACAAAAGTCTCTGTATATTCCCCCTCTTTCCAGCATCATTCTTTTAAGCCTCATGATCTTGAGCATTTCATCCTTGCCCCTACACTGACACTATATATATCACACTTCACTCTCTTTTACACTGACACCTGTACATTCTTCTCCAGCTCTTTCATACACAAAAATGCACTGACACTACCCCTTTGAAACACAAATCTTTTAAGCGTGGATCCCGTCGAGTACGACGGACAATCTGGGTGCTAATACCTTCCCAGGTTGTAACCAACCCCCTTTCTCAGTCTCTCTGGTTCGCACCCGTCTTATCCATCTCTTTCTAGGCCTATGCAGCATTGCCTTTCCTCCGGGATAAAAATGCCTAGCTGGCGACTCTTTTCATCTCCAGTGAGTTCACGGCTGTGTGTTCTCATTGTCCCTCTCGCCGACCGTTCGCGTCTGTACCTTTATTTGGGCCGGTCCCATCTATCGGGAGTGACAGATAGGTACTCCAATCAATGAAGAAAAATCTTCTAGTAGAGGCCCCAACTGAAAGTCTGGGAAGGTGAAGCATCTCAAAGGAGGGTCATAAAACTGCAAGCAGGTGTGGATCATGCTTCTCTGAGAAGGGTCAAGGTCCATAACTATATCTAGGATACCTCCATGATGCTCTCTAAATAGTGGGATGTGGTCTGGTGTGATGAGTGACTGGACCTGCCTGATACCAGTCAGCACAGGCTCAAAGAAATGGTAGGATATGTTGCTCTTCCTGGGAGTAGTCATGAGTGCTGCTGAAGAAGCTGAAGATAGGTGCTGATGAAGATCACAGACTATTGCTGGAAATGAGCCACTGACAGACTGATGCTTGTGAGGATGGAGATAGCTGAAGCAGACAACTGATGAAGCAAAGGTCTATGCAGAAGAAGGGGTCAAAACCAAACCAGATATGATATGGATACCCTGAAAAACAAATAAACAAATGTTAAATGATGCAATGATGATACATGCAAATGATATGCAAGGGTTTGTGATCAAGCTGGATCTGATTATCTGTGTTGATATAAGGCCCATGTATGTTCAACAAAAAGGTCCAGATGGAGGCTTAGAAATCCAGTAACCAAGGTGGGGGACTCAAATAAAGAGTCACATGTCCAGGGTTAATCACAAGAACTGTCCAAAATGAGGTAATCTTAAACACTATAGTAACATGGTATTATGTGGCCAAGGGTACCTGCAAACCTGCAAACAGCCCAACCCCCCTCACAAGTAGTGTTCTAGAACAAGGATCCTCAGACTTGGATCAGTTATGAGAAGTGTAAACACCTCTAACCTGGAGGTACATTGTTTACAATAACCATAAAAGATCCTCCTCTAATTCACCTCAGCTTCTGAAGGTCATAATAAAGGTCATCCAGACTTAGCAGGCTTCCCAGATTGCCCTAGCACTACAGGAAATCTGTAGCACAGAGTTCTCAAGAAGAAACCCACATCTGAACCGTGTTTCATATTCCCGCACCAGACCGAAATGGAATGGGAAAGAACATGAACCACTCTAGCCTAGGTGTCACTCAGGTCCCAGGTATAGGACCTCAAACTCTCAATGGAACCCCACCCATCAAAACAGAAACCAGATCCAACAATGATAATGACAGTATGAAATGTGAAAAACTGTAAAGGAAAGCAATAAATAAAGCTGTACATAAAGCAATAAATAAAGCAAATAAATAAACACAATTAGCACATAACACCCCAGTAAACACAAATCAAACAAGCGTTAGGAGAAACCCACAAAAAGAACCAGAAGCCCTGGTTACAGTATAAGGGTCCCCAACAGAGTCACCAAGCTGTCGCTCCCACCAAATGACACCTGGCAAGGAGGGGTACAGACGCGAACGGTCGACGAAAGAGAAGGGGATGAATAGAGTCGCCAGTTAGGCATTTTTATCCCGAAGGAAAGGTAATGCTGCATAAACCTAAGAAAAGATGGATAAGACGGTTGCGAACCAGAGAAACTGAGAAAGGGGGTTGGTTACAACCTGGGAAGGTATTAGCACCCAGATTGTCCGCCGTACTCGACGGGATCCACGCTTGAAAGTTTTGTGTTTAAAGGGGTAGTGTCAGTGCTATTTTGTGTGCAAAAGCTAGAAAAGAATGCAAGTGTCAGTGTAAAAGGAAATGAAGTGAAATATGAGAGTGTCAGTGCTGGAACAGGAGTGCAAAGCTCAAGATAATGAGGCTAAAAGAATAATGCTTGGAGGATGGGGAATATACAGAGACTTTTGTTCGATAACTGTTAAGTTATGCCTACGTATCCTCTCGTGCAATGAGGAAGTCAGAACACCATAGTTCGACTCAAAGAGACTGAAAGATAAATTGACTCGTGAACTGCTTACTTGTTTATGCTCAAGTGTATGACCTGTCTGGCTCAGGTGCTAATTGTCTTGCATTAGACGGAAGAAGCGAGTTCTCGTTTGTGAGTGAATGAGATGAGAAAAGAATCCCGGAGGAGACTGAAATTCTGTAATGAGATGTCCTAAGAGATGTCCCAACACTTAATAGGACATTTGACAAATTTAACCAAAACTTAAACAGCAAGAAAAGTAAACAACACAGAAGTTTGTTAACCCAGTTCAGTGTATAACCACACCTACATCTGGAGGCTACCAAGCCAGGAGGAAATCCACTATTAGTAATATTAATTCTAGAATTAAACCACCATGTTTAATCTATCACTTAATACTTACCCAATGCAATTTCTACCTAAGACTCACTTAGATAAGAGTACCCTACTCACTCCCCCTCAATCACCCAGTGATCAAGTTTACAAGTTTACAGAAATTGAAGACATCCTTCAAACAATAACAGCTTGATCTTACTTCACAGTTTCAATCAAGTCACAAATGCACTTTTGCTTAAAAGCTCATAAAGTGGTACATAAAAACAACCTGCTATTAAAACACTAGACACCCTATTTAGTCTTCTGAAATTCGTACTCAATTCTATGAGTTTCTGTTGTTTAAATAGGTATCTGAATTTTGGGCTTTCTGTAGAATGATCCAGCCCTAATGTGCAGCAACTGTCACCTTGAATTTAGGGTTTGTTACCTCCTATATTCTAGGTGCATTAGGTCTTCTGTTTTAATCTGAATTTTCAATTTAAAACTCCCTACAGATGCGCCTTGTTCTGTTTTTATCCAGCATTAATTAATTCCAGATAGTTCTCCTTAAATATCTCTGATCTGTTAATCAATAATTAATTCTGGTAGCAGGTCTGAGATGTCTCAACATCTGTTGGGACATCCTGACAAAACTGAACTTAGTCATTTACACAATGTCCCAACATCTGATGAGACATCCTGAAATAAGTTCACATACTCTGTTTGCTAATGTCCCAACATCTGATAGGACATTCTGAACTGAATTTAACATTTCTTGTTTGGTCAAAAATTCTGCCAATTCTTAAACATCTACAAACTCCCCCTTTGGCTAATTTTTGGCTAACATCTTTTCTGGTTTTCAGAGTGCAGCAGAAGTTCTTTTTATCAGAGTATATCATAACTTTTCTGTTGATTCTTATTTGAGATTACTCCCCCTCAAACAAATATGTGTCCAGTCTTGTTGCAACAGAAATACACACTGATTCAGTTCAGACAGAAACAAACAGATCTTTCATTCATTTAAACAGCAATTACATTTGATGTTGTTCTCCCCCTTGGTAGGCACAAAATTAGGGGCCAAAGAACTCTTATCCAGAATTACAAATCATTGCTGTCATTACAAATGCCTCACATACAAAGATCACTCAGATTCATCACTCTCAGTTTCCTCCTCCACTTCAGTGTCTTCAGCAGCTTCACTTGCTTCATCAGCTTCACTGTCTTCATCAGATGCAGCTGTCTGATCTTCTTCACTTTCCAACCTCTTAATTATTTCCTCCAGCTTCTTCTTTCTAGCTTCAAGCTCTTTGCAGGTGCACTTTAGCTCAGCAATTAATTCTTTCTTGGAGATTGGATTCTTAGCAGAGGAGGGACCAGCAGATGTCCCAGCAGGTGTTTCAACATCTGCAGCATGATGACTGAGAAATAATTTGTAGTGAAAAGCCAGGGGGCTTTCTCTCTTGCAGATTGTGTCCTTCTCAGTTAAAATCCTAGGAAATTGGCTTAATATTATACCACATAGCAATGAAGGAAAAGCTATTGGTAGCTTTGTTGCAGTAGAGATGGCATGCTTCATAGTCTGATCAAAAATATATTCTCCATAATCCATCTTGGTTTGAGTCCCCACAGCAAAGATGAATCTGGCCAGACCAGTTGAGATTGATGAAGTGTGGTTGGTAGGCACCCAGTTTGCAGTTCCAATCCTGTTAAGCATGGCATACTTTCTAGTAAGCATGCTCACAGAGAGCTTTCCCTTCACAGGCCAAGCTTTGACCTGATTTGCAGTGATCACCTTACAGATTTGATTATCTGTTTTCCCTAGCTCATTGGGTCCATCTGTGTCCCTTCCTAGATACTGATTAATGATTTGGGGAGAGAACTCAACACACTTACCTCTTACAAATACCTTTCTGAACTCTGAGGACTTACCATTTGAGCAATCCTCCTGAAGATTCACAATGAACTCTTTGACAAGAAGTTCATAGCAGGGAGAGAACTCTGAGACTGTCTTGAATAGTCCTGCAGCAGAGATTAGGTCAATGAGTTCTGTGCACTCAAGTGCATTGCTGCTTAGTTCTCTTTCCAAAGCAACCCTTCTTTGGTACACATATTTCCATCTGTTGACACTAGAGACATGATGGAAGGATATATTGTCCAAGGGAGCTTCTGGAACAACAGTTGAAGCTCTAGTTGGTGCTGGTTTCTTCATGGGAGGAGATGTTGGGACATCTGATCCAACATCTGAATCTGATGGTGTTGCAGCTTTTCTCTTCTGAGTTTGAACCTTGCTCCATGGTTTTGCTGGACCAAAGGTAGCTTTAGCTTTGCCTTTCTTTGGACTAGCCTTATTAGTCTCAGGGATGACAGGTTCAGCTCGTATCTTTCCTTTCCTGGACCTTAGTCTTTTAGCAATGCTGGGTTTCACAGATGATATGATCTCTGCATCAGAATCCTGTTCCAGATTGACTATTGGAGGGGATTGAGCAGTCTCCTCATCAGCTTGTTGATCAGTAGAAGATTGATCTTCATTTGAGTCTTTAGCCTGTTCCATAGAAACTTCTTTATCACTTTCACTTGAGACCTCTTTCTTGTCCTCAGTCTGTTCAGTATCAGCATCAGATGAGTTTGCTTTCTCATCTGCATATGTTCCAACATCCGTTGGGACATCTTGTTCTGCAGCAGTGTTCTTTGTATCTTGAGCAGGTTCTTCTTGAGGTGCAGGAATGGTGTTCAAGGGAACAGAGATTCCTTTCACTATTCTTTGTTCAGAGAAAACTTGGTTGACAATCTCCTTGATGGAATCATCAACATTTTTGGAGTATTTAACATGTGAAGGAATTTCTTTAGCTTTGCTTCTGATTTGATCTTTACCTCTTTTTGGTGTTCTTGCCTTCTTAGTGTGAGAGGCATTTCCCCTGAGCTCGTCTAATGGTGTTGATTGCATTGGCACCATAGAAATTGGAGTGGCATGAACCACGTCTTCCTGGTTGAGAACTTCTTCAGATGTTTTAGGGTTTTGAGACATTGTGAAGGAAGAAGGATGAACAGCTTTAGGGTTTATGATTTCTGAAGATTTGAGAGTTAATGTGATTCGCTTGTGATGATATGATGAGAATCTTGATAGCTTCTTATAAGTAGTTACTAAATAAGTAGCCGTTACAGTCCAAATGATTAGGAATGAAATTCCCAAGGATCTAGTCCAGACTAGCTTTGCCATCTGGAACTTATGCCATGCAATGTCATATGACATGTTGGCACATCTCATTAACTGCTAGATATCACATAAACAGATTCCAAGTTTGCCCCTTAAGTTCTCAAATTGTGTAGCATCCAATGCCTTGGTAAAGATATCAGCTAACTGCAGATCTGTAGCTACATGCTCCAATGAAATCACCTTTTCTTCTACAAGATCTCTGATGAAATGATGTCTGATATCAATATGCTTTGTCCTGCTGTATTGGATAGGATTTTTAGATATGTTGATTGCACTTAAGTTGTCACAGTACAATGTCATGACATCCTGTGGGACATTGTACTCAGTGAGCATCTGCTTCATCCAAACCAACTGAGAACAACTGCTACCTGCTGCTATGTACTCAGCTTCAGCTGTAGATAAGGATACACAATTCTGTTTCTTACTGAACCAAGAAATCAGATTGTTTCCTAGAAAGAAGCATCCTCCTGAAGTGCTTTTTCTGTCATCAGCACTTCCTGCCCAATCAGCATCACAGAAGCCAGTGAGAATTGGTTTGCACCCATGAAAGTACATTATGCCATAGTCACAAGTACCATTAACATATTTAAGGATTCTCTTGACTTGATTGAGATGACTGACTTTTGGATCAGCTTGATATCTTGCACAAACTCCTACTGCAAATGCAATGTCTGGTCTGCTAGCAGTCAAGTATAACAAGCTTCCAATCATGCTTCTATATAAACTTTGATCTACATTCTCACCCTTTTCATCTTTAGTCAGCTTTAAATGTGTGGGAGCAGGAGTTCTTTTATGAGAAGCATTTTCCATTCCAAATTTCTTCACTATGTTCTTGGAGTACTTACTTTGAGAAATAAACATTGAGTCCTCCATTTGCTTAACTTGCAGACCAAGAAAATAGGTTAATTCACCTACTAGACTCATTTCAAATTCAGCTTCCATCTGCTTGACAAAATGTTTGACCATCTTATCAGACATCCCACCAAACACAATGTCATCAACATATATTTGTGCAATCATGACATTTCCTTCTTCATCTTTAACAAACAGGGTTTTATCAATCCCACCTTTTCTGTATCCTTGCTTGATAAGAAATGTGGTAAGTCTTTCATACCATGCCCTTGGAGCTTGCTTCAGACCATAAAGTGCTTTCTTGAGTTTGTATACATGATTTGGACAGCTTGGATCAACAAATCCTTTAGGCTGTTCTACATATACCTCCTCATTAAGATAACCATTAAGAAAGGCACTTTTCACATCCATTTGAAATAGCTTGAACTTTAAGATACAAGCAATTCCCAACAGTAGTCTTATTGATTCAAGCCTTGCTACTGGTGCAAAGGTTTCATCAAAGTCTATTCCTTCAATTTGAGTGTATCCTTGAGCCACAAGTCTAGCTTTGTTCTTTGTAACAATTCCTTGTTCATTTGACTTGTTCTTATACACCCATTTTGTACCAATCACATTTATGTCATCAGGTCTAGGTACAAGATTCCACACTTCATTCCTTGTGAATTGACCTAATTCCTCTTGCATAGCACAAATCCAGTATTCATCAGTGAGAGCTTCCTTGACATTTTTAGGTTCTATTTTGGAAACAAAACAAGAACCTGAAATCACTTCTCTTGATCTAGTGCTTACACCTCTGTTGGGATCACCAATTATTAAATCTTTGGGATGATCCTTCTGTATTCTGATGGAGGGAGGTTTGCTTGAATCTTCTGACCTTGTATCATTTTGAGTGAAGTTATATTGATCATTCTTTTCTTCAGCTTCAACCTTGATATCAGCAGATGTTCCAACATCTTCTGGGACATCTGTAGGAGCATCATCAATTATCACATTTATGGACTCCATGATAACATTTGTTCTGTAGTTAAATACTCTATATGCTCTGCTGTTTATAGAGTATCCAAGGAAAATTCCTTCATCACTTTTAGGATCCATTTTTCTCCTTTGCTCCCTATCTGCCAGAATATAGCATTTACTTCCAAATACATGAAAATACTTAACAGTGGGTTTTCTGCCCTTCCAGACTTCATATATTGTGGACAAAGTTCCTTTTCTCAAGGTAACTCTGTTATGGATATAGCAGGCAGTGTTCATGGCTTCAGCCCAGAAATACAGAGGTAACTTTTTAGCATGGATCATAGCTCTTGCTGATTCTTGAATAGTTCTATTCTTTCTTTCAACAATCCCATTCTGTTGAGGAGTGATAGGAGAAGAATACTCATGATTGATTCCTTCTGAAGAACAGAAATCTAAGAATTTTTGATTCTCAAATTCCTTTCCATGATCACTTCTAATTCTGATCACACAGCTGGATTTTTCCCTTTGTAATCTTTGACATAATTCCTTGAATACATCAAAGACATCTGACTTTTCTTTAATGAAATTTATCCATGTATATCTTGAAAAGTCATCAACCACCACATATGCATACCTCTTACCACCAAGGCTTTCAACTTGCATAGGTCCCATGAGATCCATATGTAACAGTTCCAAAACTTTGGAAGTTGTAAGATGTTGGAGCTTTGGATGGGACATCTTGGTTTGTTTGCCTATTTGACATTCACCACATATTTTGCCATCATCAATCTTCAGTTTAGGAATACCTCTTACAGCATCCATAGATATAATCTTCTTTATGCCTTTGAAATGAAGATGACCTAGCCTTTGGTGCCATAGTTTTACTTCTTCTTCTTTAGCTAGAGAACAGATTGAAGTGGAACTGAAGTCTAGTGGCTCCCACATGTAGCAGTTGTCTTTAGATCTTGCTCCTTTCATGACAACTTCTTGCTCTTGGTTAGTCACTATGCATTCAGTTTTTGTAAAGTTTACACTGTACCTTGATCACATAGTTGACTTATACTGATCAGGTTAGCAGTTAAACCTTTAACTAGCAATACATCATCTAGTCTTGGAACATCTTGACAGTCCAAGGTTCCAACTCCTTTGATTTCTCCTTTAGCTCCATCTCCAAAAGTTACATACCTGGATGAATGTGATTTTAAGTTCACTAGAAGGTTCTTCAATCCAGTCATGTGCCTTGAACATCCACTGTCAAAGTACCAGTCTTCTTTAGCTGATACTCTTAGTGATGTATGTGCTATATATGCAGTACTTTTCTTTGACCAAATGAGTTGAGATTTCTTTTGATGCCTCTGCCCTGTGTGTTGTTCAGCTGATTTCCAAGCTTGATTGTTGATCTGGTTCTTGAGTATGTGGCTTTGATCAGTCTGAATGTCAGCTTTTGGTCTCCAAACCTTCTTGATGACCTCTGTCTTCTGCTTAGGAGGTTGCTGATCTATTTGATGTCTATGCAGCACCTTTTTGATACCTTCTACTTTCTGTTTGGAAGGTTGCTGATACATCTGATTTGGATATCCATGTAGCTTATAACAGTGAGGTTTGATATGCCCAAATCTTCCACAGTGATGGCATCTCCATCTTTGATACTTCTTCTTCATTTTGTTCTTTCCAGAATGTTGAGACATCTGTTGGAACATTATGTTTTTCTTTGTGTTCTGATGTTGAAGCATTTGTTGGGACATCTTGTTTGACTGTGTAATTTTTGAAGTAGCTTTGCTAGAGTTGGCTTCATCTCTGTTATATCCCAGTCCACTTTTGTCCCCTGAATGTTTATTATTGCAGAGAATAACATCCAGTGTATTTGAGCTACTGTTCATCATTCTAACAGATTTGGACATATGTTTCAACTTAGAATTGAGAAGAGTTACTTCACTTTTCAAGGTATCAATGATTACTTGATCACTTGATTTTTCCTCTTCTAGTACTTCATTCTGCTTCTTTAGCTTTATAACCTCACTGCATATTTCAGAGCTTCTTTTGTATAGATCTTTGAATGCTTGCTCAAGTTGTTCATAAGTAAGCTCTCCACAACTGGAATCACTATCATATTCACACAGTCCAGCTAAAGCAGTAATATGCTTAGCTGATTCTTCTTCTGAATCTCCTCCTGAGTCTTCATCATACCAGGTTACAGATAGTCCCTTCTTTTGTCTTTTTAAGAAGTTAGGACATTCCTTCTTGATGTGTCCATATCCTTCACATTCATGGCACTTGATTCCTTTTTCTTGACTGGTCTTTTCAGCAAGATTTGATCTTCTGTTAGCATCATAGGTTCTCTTGTTTTCAGAAGAGTTTGTGAATCTTCCACTGGAATTTGATTTACCTTCCATACCTCTGAGAATCTGTTTGAACTGTCTTGCAAGCATAGCAATGTTGTCTGACAGGCTCTTATCATTTTCTGGTTCATTATCTTCTTCTTCATCAGTATTTGACACCAATGCTATGCTTTTGTTCTTTTTAACACTTGTGTCATTCATTCCCATCTCAAAAGTTTGAAGGGAACCAATAAGTTCTTCAACTTTCATGGAGCATATGTCTTGAGCTTCTTCTATTGCTGTGACTTTCATGTCAAATCTTCTTGGCAAAGATCTGAGAATCTTTCTTACAAGCTTTTCATCAGTCATCTTTTCTCCCAAAGCTCCAGAGGTATTGGCTATATCCAAGATGTTCATGTAGAACTCATGAATTGATTCATCTTCCTTCATTCTCAAGTTTTCAAACTTGGTGATGAGAAGTTGAAGTCTTGACATTTTTACTTTTGATGTTCCTTCATGAGTTGTTTTGAGAGTGTCCCAAACATCTTTGGCCAGCTCACAATGATGCACAAGTCTGAAAATATTCCTATCAATGCCATTGAATAAAGCATTTAAGGCTTTTGAGTTGCCTAGTTCTGAATCTTCTTCCTCTTTACTCCATTCTTCTTCAGGTTTCAGAACTTTTGATCCATCTTTGGTGTCTTGGACAGGATGTTTCCATCCAACATTTACTGCTTTCCATGCCCTGTTGTCAAGTGATTTTAAGAATGCAATCATTCTTGGCTTCCAGTAGTCATAATTAGATCCATCCAGTATAGGTGGTCTATTTACTGACCCTATATCTCTGTCCATGTTACAGAATTTGTTTTCCCTAGATCTCACCCAGTATAAACAGGCAGGGTGCCTGCTCTGATGCCAATTGAAATTCTGTAATGAGATGTCCTAAGAGATGTCCCAACACTTAATAGGACATTTGACAAATTTAACCAAAACTTAAACAGCAAGAAAAGTAAACAACACAGAAGTTTGTTAACCCAGTTCAGTGTATAACCACACCTACATCTGGAGGCTACCAAGCCAGGAGGAAATCCACTATTAGTAATATTAATTCTAGACTTAAACCACCCTGTTTAATCTATCACTTAATACTTACCCAATGCAATTTCTACCTAAGACTCACTTAGATAAGAGTACCCTACTCACTCCCCCTCAATCACCCAGTGATCAAGTTTACAAGTTTACAGAAATTGAAGACATCCTTCAAACAATAACAGCTTGATCTTACTTCACAGTTTCAATCAAGTCACAAATGCACTTTTGCTTAAAAGCTCATAAAGTGGTACATAAAAACAACCTGCTATTAAAACACTAGACACCCTATTTAGTCTTCTGAAATTCGTACTCAATTCTATGAGTTTCTGTTGTTTAAATAGGTATCTGAATTTTGGGCTTTCTGTAGAATGATCCAGCCCTAATGTGCAGCAACTGTCACCTTGAATTTAGGGTTTGTTACCTCCTATATTCTAGGTGCATTAGGTCTTCTGTTTTAATCTGAATTTTCAATTTAAAACTCCCTACAGATGCGCCTTGTTCTGTTTTTATCCAGCATTAATTAATTCCAGATAGTTCTCCTTAAATATCTCTGATCTGTTAATCAATAATTAATTCTGGTAGCAGGTCTGAGATGTCTCAACATCTGTTGGGACATCCTGACAAAACTGAACTTAGTCATTTACACAATGTCCCAACATCTGATGAGACATCCTGAAATAAGTTCACATACTCTGTTTGCTAATGTCCCAACATCTGATAGGACATTCTGAACTGAATTTAACATTTCTTGTTTGGTCAAAAATTCTGCCAATTCTTAAACATCTACAGAGACGATTATTGTTTGTTTTTTGTGTTTTCAATCTTTTATTGATTTTTGTGTTTGTCATAAGAAAATGAGTTTAAGCCTAAACCAAGGGTTAGCAAACTCATCACATCTTCCCTCCAATTAGGGGTAATGAGAATACCTTAAGTACGAAGTAAACACCTCACACTTAATCACCATGATGTAGGATTAAGATCATTCACCTACTTGCATTTATTTAGATGTTTTTGGTATTTTGTTTAGTGTTAAGTAATGAGTTTAAGCCATAATCATAGATTTAATGGACCCATTACACCATCTTAATAGAAGGATAATAGATGGGGACATTTAAGCTGAGGAAGGCTCCTCAACTTAATCCATGGTTAGGGATTAACCTCATGACATAACAAAGCCTTTATTAAAGTGGATTTTAGTTAATGGTAAGATTAAGAAGTGTATTTTAGGGTTTGTAAGACAACTTGAGGGGGACTTGTCCATTAACACTAGGGTTAGTCCTTCTTAACCAATTAAGGAAGAATTAGAACCCTAATGCAAGGCCCAAGTTACAAACTTGATGTCTTAGTGATTATTGGGTGAATTGATTAAAGGATTTAAACACATTAAGGGTTTGACACTTAGGATTAAAGTTATACAGGCATAAAACCTTAATCACAAAGTCTTAAAACCTTAAGGGTTTAGTCCTTGATTAAGAGATGAGAAGAGAAAACTCAAAGATGACACAAAGGTAAAACTAATGGGGGACTAATCAAACCATAATTATGATCATTCTTAGGTGTTCCTAGGGTTTATGAGGCTTGCAAGAGATCTTCAAGGAAAAGCCACCAAGGAAGAAACATGATGAAGGAAGAGAAGCAGAAAGGAGCAAGACAACTTACTTCACTTAAGAAGATAAGTTGCTTGAAGAAAGAAAGTGAGGAGAGAACATGAATGAGCAAGCTCACTCTAATACAAAAGTAAAATGCAGAAAGGATGCATAAAGAGAGATGAGAAAAGATTATGGGAAGTGAAGGAAAATTCACTTCTCAACACTTACCACCTGAAAAGTTAGCAAAGGAAGTGAAATGTAAATGAAAATGAGATGAAATGCACAGATGAAATCCAAAGTCAGAAGCATAATCATGATGTTAATGATGCTAAGAGATAAAGCAAACACATGTCAAGAGTTGTGGATGATCACACAAGGATAAGGATGCAAATGAAGCATGTTTTGAACCATGAAAGTTCATGAAAGTTTATGAAATGGAATGAATGCATAACATGGCAAATGAATGATGCAATGATCAAACATGATTCTAATGTGTCCTAATATGTCTTAGAAGTTATGTGAATGCACAAAATGTCATGGCAAGTTCATGTATGCAAGCATATGGAAGATGGATGCAAATGAAAGCAAAAATTAGGGTTTATACACAACATGCAATATCAAATTCAAAACCAGAAGCAAATGACATGATAAAAAATTGAAAATGGGATCAAAGGAACCCTAACCCTACACAAGTTCACTGTCCAAAGGGGGAGACCTAACTCTTAACCTAATGGGAGTTATGATTTTCTCAAGTTAGTTAGGGTTTTAGGATACCTCACAATGAAAAATGCAAAACAAATTGGAAATGAAATATAAATTCAAACCAATTTTATCCTAGAAACTACATGATATGAAGAATGCAATGCAAAAAAGAACCATCATCAAACTCTTCATAGTTAGGCAGAAAGGATTTTTCTAAGTTAGGACAAAAATATTGACTTTTAAGAACCCTAATTCCAAAGAAAAATGTCAAAATAGGTCAAGAACCAAAAAGAAATTTGTTTGAAGAGTTTGATAATGTTTCTAAATGTATCAAAATGCAATGTGATTTTTTTTGGAATTTTTAAATACCCAAATGTATTTTTAATTAATTAATTCTCATTAACTAATTAAAAATAATCATTTAAATGATTTAAAAATAATTTTTGATGCAAAAAATAAAAATAAAAATATTTTTGGGTTCTGAAAAATTATTAAAAGATTTAATAAAAATTTTCAGAATTTTTTGATGTATTTTACTATTTTTTTAAAATTCGTTCAAATAAATACAAAACAAATAAAATTAAAATTGAATTAAATGAGAAAATGAGAAAGTCAGCCAATCCAAGGGCCCAGGTTCAAACTCAGGATGGAGGGAATTGACTTCGCACGTCATCCAAGGGCCAGAATTCAAACTACGCTAATTATGATTAAACCCTAATCTGCTGCCCTAATTACTTTCAGGTGACCAGAACAGTGTTCCGGTCATCTTCTCCGGCCATCCATTTCTACAATCTCACTCAATACGTAACCCTAAGCTTTCTAACTCTCCAGAAATGATCCCCACCCCATTCTAAACAAGAATCAATCATCAAACAGGATTTATTTCACATGATCAGAGAGATTCGAAGCAAAACGGAAAAAATCACAGAAATTTCAGAAGCTTCATACATGCTTAATATTCAATCATTTTCAAAACCAAAAGGTGCAGTGTGATCAGTGAAGCATGGAGAACAATCTAAGAACTTAAAATCAGGTTTCTGGAAAAAAAAGTTCTTGATGATACCTGAACTGAAGCTTTCGAAAATGGTGCTTTCTGGCCAGTTCCTTGCTTCAAACCAGCTCCAATGATCCTCCTCAAGTGTTTGTGATGCTTAGTTGGAGTTTATATGACCTCAAAATGAAAATGGCAGAAGTTCAGTTTGTGAAATGTGAAAATCGTATTTTTGATTGTGGAGGTTTTAGGGCCAAATGAAAGGTGGGAAATGATCAGTGGATCATGGTGAGTTGAATGGTGAAAGAAGTTTGAAGGTTTGATGGTTGAATCAAGAGATTCGAAAGTTTTTGCAAAGTTGGGGATTTTTGAGTGTGCTGAGTTCTTGGAGTTTCAGGCTTGCTTGTTGTGTGTTATGGCTTGCTTGATGTCCACATAACATGTTCTGATTGGGCAGAGAGTTGTTGTGGAGCAGTGTGATTGGTATGGCTCATGTTGCAAAAAGTCAAGAAAGTTGTACATGGAGGTATGGGAAAGTGGCAGGCTGGTTTAGGGGCATGGCTCAAGTCAGCTAGCTTTAGGGAGGTCCATGGAAACTGATTTAGTGAGCTGGCTCAAGTGGATGAAGAGTTATGGAGCATTTTGCAATTTTGTCCAACTTTGGCCCTTTTTGAATTTCTTGAAGTTTAAGGCATGGAACTTGAGAAATCTTTGGGCCAATCTGAAATTTAAGTCATGTATGATGTTTGTGTAAAGCTTAGACATCAATTAGAAGTCACAAATTGCCTTGGTACAAGAATTTGCAAGTTTCCCTCTTTGGCACATAAGTGAATTTTTGTGATTTTTCCCAACTTTGTCAAGCCATAACTTGAGTTCTATAATGAATTAGATCAAGTTCTTGTACTTTTTGAAAATGGGAGGATCCAATCTACAACTTTCATGACCAAGAATTTTTCATTTGAAGCATTTTTGAATCAAAAAGAGGAGGTTGAAAAACTTTCCCAAAATGGCAAGTTCACATTACAAGTCACTTTCCCAAAATGGCAACTTTGCAAATGGCTTGAAATTCTTCAATTTTGTGAACTTATAACATCTTCTAAGATTAAATAAATATCCTACACATCCAAAATTATGGAGAATACCCTTTGGTTGGATGATTGGGGGCCCTAGATGCCCTGATTTTGCACTGACTTGCTCAAGAAGTCATCTATTGATCAGATGCCTTCCTCATTGAATTTCTTCATGAAAATTGGTATGTAGGATCCCTATATCATATAGAGACCAATAGAACCAATAATGACAAAAAAAATTGGAGTTATGGCCTCTGAAACCAAAACCCTAATTTTAGGTCATCTGTGCAGTTAAGCTTGGCTCTGCTTCCATGCCTTTCTCAGTTCTTGTGATTTCCTGACTTCCTTGATCTTGGTAGGATATAATATGAAGCTTGAACATACATGGACCCTCTTGAGATGATTTATGACCTTTGGAGTGGCTCAGATGGCTCAGGGATGGCTCGGATCACAAACCCTAGATGCAGATGACTTAGAGCCAATGCAGTGAAGCAAAAATGCAATATGAGATGATATGATTGAACCTATGCACATGAAAAGATTACAAGCCATGGTGAAATGAGTGAGGGAAAATTTGGGGTGTTTACAAAGTTCACATGTTCATGCAATGCAATGTAAGATGCAAGTATGGATGCAAGATTAGGGTTACATGAAAGGATGAGATGCAAATGTCAAAAACAAAAGCAAATCACATGATAAAAAAAATTGCAAATGAAATCAAAGGAACCCTAACCCCTTATAATATCACACCCCAAAGGAGAAGGTCTAACTCTTAACCTAAAGAAAGTTGTGATTTTTCTAAGTTAACTAGGGTTTTTGGGTACCTTAAGAGGAAAAATACAAATCAAATTGAAAATGAAAGATAAATTCTTGGAAAAAATATCCTATAAACTACATGATATATGGAAAACAACACAAAAAGAATTATTGTCAAACCCTTCATGGTTCGACAGAAAAGAATTTTCAAAGTTAGGGTTCTAAAAAGGGAATTTTATGAACCCTAAATTCAAGAAAAATGTCAAAGTTGGATCAAAACCAAAAAGAAATTTGTATGAATGGTTTGACAATGTTTCTAAATGTCCTAAGATGCAATGTGATATTTTTTGGAATTTTTAGAAACCTAAATAGTATTTTAATTAATTAATTTTCATTAATTAATTAAAATAAACATTTAAATAATTTAAAAATGATTTTAAAATGAAAAAAATAAAAATGTTTTTGGGTGAAGAAAAATATTTGAAAACAAAATGCAGAAGAAAAATATTTTTTGGAATTTTCTAAGTATTTTAAATAAATTGTTCAAAATAAATGCAATAAAATGAAACAAAAATTGAAATAAGGGGAAGTCAACTGATCCAATGGACCAGGTTTGAACTTATGTTGACTGCGCGCGCAAATGTGTGGGCAGGATTGAATCTGGCTTAATTATATAATTAACTTAATTAGTTAATATTTAAACTTAAGTGAAGTGATCTGGACCATTCATGCGCGCGGGAACTAAGATCCTAGGGTCCAGATTTAAACTTGGCTGATTAACCCTAATTGTTAACCCTAATCACTTTCAGGTGACCGGAGCTAGCTCCGGTCATCTTCTCCGGCCATCCTTCAACCCAACTTCCACCACAGGCCATGAAACTTCACCAAAATCTCCAGAAATGATCTATGGACAACACTAAACAAGAATCCAACACTCAAAATCATTTATTTTCAGAAACCAGCATGAATCGAAGCAAACTTCTTTTAGGTCAAAAATTTCAGAGATTCGATTCATGCTCATTTCTTCACCATTTTAAAAAACAACAAGTGCAGTGTGATCAGGGGAGCATGGGGAACATTTCTATAACATAAAATAAAGTTTCTGGAAAAATTGTTCTTGAGGCTACCTGAGCTTGAGCTTTCTCAATTTGGAGCTTTTGGACCTCCTCTCTTGTGCAAACCCACTCCTCTTGACCTCCTGATGAAGTTGCAATGCCTTGATGGAGCTTAGAATGGCTGGGATGAAAGCTTGCACTCTTGCTGCACCAGAATCGTGTTTTGTGTAGAGGGGCTTTGAAGCTTATTTTATGGTTGGTTTATGTTCTAATGATGATAGTGAGTTGAATGGTGAAGTTTGTTTGGAGTTTTTGTGGCTGAGCAGAGTGTTTCGAAAGCTTTTGCTTTTGGGGTGATTTTGAGAAACTTGGTGAATCTGAGGTTCCAGGCTTGTGTGATGTATGTTATGAGTTTCTTTTGATCCACATAACATTGTTTGATAGGTCAAAAGTGGGTGGTGGCCTGTGGTGATTGGTATGGGCAAGTTGCCAAAATGTCAACATAACTTGTACTTGAGGTATGGGCTATGGAAGGGGTGGTTCAAGGGCATGTCTAGCCTCAGAATTGATCAAGGAGAGCCATGGGATTTGGATTATGCAGCTGGATGGCTTAGAAGCAAAGATCTCATAGGTTTTGCAAGTGTTATGTGATTTTCCCCCTTTGAGAAATCTTGAAGTGCAAGGCATGAAAGCAAGTGGTTCTTTGGGCAATCTTGGTCAAAATGCATTTTATCATGTGTTTATGATGTTTAGAGAGTGATTAGAGGTCCCAAAATGACTTGGTTTGTGAAATTGCAAAACATCCTCTTTGGTGTGAAAGTGAAAATTATGTAATATTTGCCAACTTTGCCAAGCCATAACTTGAGTTCCATAATGAATTAGAACTTGTTCTTGTACTTTTTGAAAAGAGAATGATCCAATATACAACTTTCATGACCAAAAATGTTTCATTTGAAGCATTTTTGGTTGAGAAAGAGGAGGTTGAAAAACTTTCCCAAAATGGAAAGTTTCCATTACAAGTCATTTCCATTTTTGGCAACTTTTGGTTTAGCTCAATTTTCTTCAATTTTGTGAACTTCCAAGAACTTCAATGATCAAATAAAGATCATATAACTTCAATTTGATGAAAAATCCACTTTGGTTCCATTGTTGGGGGCCTCAGATGCCCTGATTTTGCTCTGACTTGCTCAAGAAGTTACCCAGTGAACAGATGACTTACACAATGAATTTCTTCATCAAACTTGGTAAACATGATCCTTATAACATATTAAGACTATTAGAAACAAGAATGACCAAAAAAATTGGAGTTATGGCCTCTGAAACCAAAACCCTAATTTCAGGTCATCTGTGTAGTGGAACCCTAGCTCTGCTTCCATGCTTTCCAAGTTCTTGTGATTTCTTGACTTCCTTGATCTTTGAGGGATATAATATGATGATAGAACACACATGGATTCTCTTGGGATGATTGGAGACCTTTGGAGTGGCTCAGATGCATCCTTGGATTGCTCAGATCACAAACCCTAGATGCAGATGAATTTGAACTATGTAGATGAAACAAAAATGCAATATGAGATGGTATGCTACTTATGAAAATATGAAAGATCACAAGCCATGGTGTGAATTTAGTGAGGGAAAATTTGGGGTGTTTACAGCTTCCCCTATTCAAACATGAGTTAGTTGTGCAGGATGTAAGCGCTTGGCTTAGCAGACAAACAAGATAACTTGTGGTTGAATACCAAAGACAGTCCAAAATTTGCACTCACCGGGGAGAAGAAGAAAAGGGATATAAATTGTAAAAGAGAGTGTAGCATAATTATCAAAATACGGGCGATGAAGGACGACCATCGAGCAGAGGACGACTGCTGGGGATAAAGCAATGACGGGGACGGCCGACAAGCTGGGGAAATAAGAAATCATGATGGGGATGACCATCGGGTAAGGAAGTAAAATTCTCTGGGGATTAAAACAAAGGTAATGATGGGGATGGCCATCAGGCTCATAAAGTAATGGTAAACAATGATGGGGACGACCATCGATTTAAAGAATAAATGAAATATTGATGAGGGGCGGTCATCAAAGGTGAAGGACGATCACCTAGCAGGGGACGGCTGCTCCTTATCACGACATAGGACGAATATCAGATAGAAAAAAGGTCGACGATGGGGACGACCATCGGGTAAGCATGTTAAAGGATGATCATCAAGAGGCGAAGGACGATCACCTAGCAGGGTACGGCTGTTCTCGGGATTTATCATGACATAGGACGAATGTCAAATAACAAGATCAACGATGGGGACGGCCATCAGATAAAATGATGAAGGACGATCATCAAAAGGTGAAGGACGATCACCTAGCAGGGGACAGATGCTAAATATCACGACATAGGACGAATGCCAGATAGAAAAAGGTTCCAATAATGGAGACTCTGCTGGGGAAAGGATGAGGGACGGTCATCCAAAGGGTGAAGGACGATCACCTGGCAGGGTACGGTTGCCGAAAGTATCACGACATAGGACGAATGTCGGATGGAAGAAAGTTGTTCTGCTGGCGACTTACTGGGAAATGGTAAACACGGACGAGTGCTTACACTTAGAAAATAAAAGGTATAAGTGTTTTGACGCTGTGTATAGATTAAAGATGCGAACGAGCATCCTTAGGACAATGATACAGACGAGTATCGATAGAAACAAATGCTAACACGTGTTCAGAGATAATGGTACGGACGAGTACCAACTGGTTAACAAAGAACACGGACGAGTGTCGAATCTGTGGGGAAATAACTGTATATACAAGATATAGACGAGTATCTGTATAAGTAAAAACAAATATTATGAAGTATGGACAAGCATTGTGAAGTATGAGCAAGACACGGACGAGTGTTCAACTTGCTGGGGAAAGTCTGACACAGACGGGTGTATAAGTTATGAACAACCATTTATCTATGAGAGTGCAAAAGGTATTCTGGCGACCTGTGGGGATAGGATGACACGGACGGGTGTCAACAAGAGTGTATTATGACAAGTGTTTGGTTTGTAACAAGTGTTTGGGCAACCATGCTGGGGAAGGTGACACAGACGAGTGTCATAAGAGTATATAGATATTTGTAATCACAAAGGATGTTTGTGGTTTATATCTGCAGGGGAATAGTATGACATGGACGAGTGTCGAAAAGAGTATATATAAACAGGCATTTGTGTCGAAGAGTGCAATGGGGACGCTTTGGATTTTATATACTGTTGATGAAATATTGATGGTATTTGCAGGTGACTGGTTCGAACCCGACTTGTGATCATGCAAATGTTTGATTTTTGCCGTAATGCTCCGTATTAGACGGAATGCTACGCTTTATGGGGAAAGATGATGCGAATGCTATGATTATGCAAAAGAAATCGGTCTGGGATTCGGATCCCACTACTGTGAAGATCTCTGGCTGATCTACTTGGAAGGATATCCCAGCTGGGGAAGATCATTGGTAGATCTGATAAAATATATGGCTCTGCTTAGGGAAATAGATCACTGATAAATCTATCCGGCGAGGAGAAAACCCAGCTGGGGATGAGGATGCTTCCGTCACTTTGTTGTGCGAGAATTTCAGGCATTGCTCTTCTGGGTAGAGGCTGGGACCCTGTGGGGAGATGGCTCTTCTGTCTTTGTGAGACCTGGCTCTCTGTTTGGGGGGAGGACAGATCACTGAACGATCTTCCTATAGATATCTGTGGGGATCCTGACTGGGGATGAGGAGGCTTTAACAACTCTGTTGGGGAGAAAGCATTTCAGAGGCTGCTTGGAGGAGGTGATGATTGGCATGCCCCATGCTACGTATTTGAATACCTGAAATCCTGTTAAAACAAAGACACGCATGAGTATCCCGAGGTATCCCTTACCGGATTCCCTTTATAGGAGTTAGACATTCCTGGAAGTAAGATTATTTCCTGCAAACATTTATTAAGAATGGCACATTTGTTTTATGCAAATATTATATCATGGATATTGGACATTTTGCAAACGAAGCAAAAATGTACGAAACGAGGTGTGACTGAAATCTGATTTTATTAATCTGGGTGCCCTGAACCGGAAAATATAGTCAAAGAAATAGATCCCCTGGAATGAGGAGATTGTTACAAATTGAAAAAGTAAAAGTGCTTGCAATGTTGACGACGCTTCGGTGAGCTTCCTTTGCTATGACCTGTATGACCTTGACGTTCTTCTTATCTTGCTTTCTGAAGAAGGTTGATTCTGACCGATGCTTTAATCTTTCGAAGCTGGCCATGTTGTAAGTGATACAGACGAATTCAGAATGCAGTTGTTCGCTTATTCCCTGATTTTGCGTGGATCGCCCTTTCGGGTTTTCAATCCACCGGGATACCCATTTTTGCCTGAGCTATCCAATGCGGCTTTCAACTCAGCGGGTGTACATTTTTTCAATTTATATTTTCCCTTATTTTTGCCCGAGTCTTTTATTCTGTTTTTGACTCGCCGGGATGCCCTATTTTTTTCCTGGACTTACATTCTGTTTTTATGTCTAGCGGGTCATTTTATGCGAAGTATTTTTTAACTGCATCTGAATTCACAGGGGATAAGAAATCTTCACCATCCATAGTAGTGAGCATCAGAGCTTCACCCGAGAAAACTTTCTTTACTATGAATGGACCATCATAGTTTGGAGTCCACTTGCCCCTGTGGTCTGTATGAGGAGGAAGAAGTCTTTTCAGCACCAGATCTCCCACTTGGTATTCCTGAAGCCTGACTTTCTGATCGAAGGCTTTCTTCATTCTTTTCTGATATAACTACCCATGACAGATTGCAGCTAATCTATTTTCTTCGATCAGATTCAGTTGATTGTACCGAGAACGGACCCATTCTACTTCATTCAACTTTACATCCATCAGTACCCGTAAGGAAGGTAATTCAACTTCAACATACACAAGTTGATACGGTGTTGCCCCAGTGGACGTTCTGATTGAGGTTCGGTACCCATGCAAGGCAAAAGGTAGCATCTCATGCCAGTCTTTATATGTAACCACCATCTTTTGCACAATCTTCTTGATGTTTTTGTTAGCTGCCTCAACAGCGCCATTCATCTTCGGCCTGCAAGGAGAAGAGTTGTGATGTTGGATTTTGAAGTCCCGACACAGTTCTGCCATCATTTTGTTGTTCAAATTGGAACCATTATCAGTAATGATTCGCTCGGGTACTCCATATCGACAAATGATGTCTCTTTACAGGAATCTGGCTACCACTTGTCTGGTGACGTTTGCATACGACGCTGCTTCAACCCATATGGTGAAGTAATCAATGGCTACCAGGATGAATCTGTGGCCATTTGAAGCAGTCGGTTCGATCTTTCCAATCATGTCAATGCCCCACATGGCAAAGGGCCAAGGTGAAGATATTACGTTCAAAGGATTTGGAGGCACATGTACTTTATCTGCATAAATCTGGCATTTGTGGCACTTCCTGGCATAGGCACAATAGTCTGCATCCATTGTGATCCAGTAGTAACCTGATCTTAATAATTTCTTAGCCATTACATGTCCTCCAGCATGGGTACCGAAGGATCCTTCATGCACCTCGTGCATCAGCAATTCTGCTTCTTTCTTATCAACACATCTGAGAAGAACCATGTCAAAGTTTCTCTTGTATGATGAACCATCAGCATTAAGGAAGAAACTACCAGCCAGCCTTCTCAATGTCTTCTTATCATTGGATGATGCCCCATGTGGGTATGTTTGATTATCTAAGAAGCATTTGATGTCGTGGAACCAAGGCTTGTCATCTTTAGCAATGTCCACGGAGAATACGTATGCTGGTCGGTTAAGTCTAGATACCGAAATCCGAGGCACATAATTTGTAGTTTGAACCTTGATCATGGAGGAAATGGTAGCTAAAGCATCTGCGAACTGATTTTTGTCTCGAGGGATGTACTTAAGTTTGACTGTTGTGAAGAAAGTCAATAATCTCCTCGTGTAGTCACAGTATGGAATCAGATGCTCCTGGTGAGGGTACCATTTGCCGTTGGTCTGATTGATTACCAAAGCTAAATCCCCGAATACAGTTAATGTCTTGATCCTGAGGTCAATGGCTTCCTCAAGACCCATGATATAGACTTCGTATTCATCTTCGTTGTTAGTGCATGCAAAGGTGAGTTTTGCCGAGAAAGGCATATGAACTCCTTTAGGTGTAATGAGCACTGCACCAACTCCACGACCATTCATATTGAAAACCCCATCAAATATCATTGTCCATTCTTCTTTTGGGTCAGGCCCTTCAGTGTGAACATGCTCTTCATGATCTTTTGCTTTCAGGAACATGATGTCTTCATCGGGGAAGTCAAATCTCATTGGTTGGTAATCATCGATGGGTTGCTTAGCTAGATAGTCAGACAGTACACTGCCCTTGATGGCTTTTTGAGATGTGTACTGAATGTCATATTCTATCAGAATCATTTGCCATCTTGCAACCCTTCCGGTAAGTGTTGGCTTCTCAAATATGTACTTGACGGGGTCCATCTTTGAGATCAACAAGGTAGTGTGAGTCAACATATATTGTCTTAGTCGGCGAGCAGCCCACGCTAAAGCACAACAAGTTTTCTCGAGCAGTGAATAACTTTGTTCACAGTCGGTAAACTTTTTGCTTAGGTAGTATATTGCATACTCTTTTCGACCAGACTCGTCATGCTGGCCCAACACACACCCCATTGACCTTTCTAATACTGTCAGATACATTATTAGAGGTCTTCCTTCAACTGGAGGCATAAGAATTGGAGGTTCTTGTAAGTACTCCTTAATTTTGTCAAAAGCCTTCTGGCAGTCTTCATTCCACCTGACCGTTTGTTCCTTTCTTAACAATTTGAACAGGGGCTCACAGGTTGCAGTGAGGTGAGATATGAACCTTGATATGTAGTTCAATCTACCTAAAAAACCCCGACCTTCTTTTTCAGTTCTAGGTGCAGGCATTTCCTGAATGGCTTTGACTTTGTCAGGATCAACTTCAATTCCTTTTTCACTTACGATAAATCCCAACAATTTACCGGAACGTACCCCGAATGTGCATTTGTTGGGGTTTAGCTTGAGCTGATACTTTCTCAGACGCTTGAACAACTTTAGCAGATTTACCAGATGGTCTTCTTCAGTGAGGGACTTGGCAATCATGTCATCCACGTAGCATTCAATTTCTTTATGGATCATGTCGTGGAATAATGTTACCATAGCCCGTTGATAGGTAGCACCGACATTCTTCAGTCCAAAAGGCATTACCTTATAATAGAATATGCCCCAGGGTGTGATGAAGGTAGTCTTCTCCATGTCTTCGGGTGACATCCTGATCTGATTATACTCAGAAAAACCATCCATGAAGGAAAACACTGAGAACTGAGATGTGTTGTCGACCAATAAATCAATGTGAGGTAAAGGGAAATCATCCTTCGGGCTAGCTTTGTTCAGATCCCGGTAATCCACACACATCCGTACTTTGCCATCCTTATTAGGCACTGGTACAATATTAGCTACCCACGGAGGGTAACTAGTTACAACAAGGAAACCGGCGTCCCACTGTTTTTGTACTTCTTCCTTAATCTTCATTGCCATATCTAGACGAGTACGGCATAACTTCTGCTTTATCGGAGAACAATCTTCTTTCAAAGGCAGCTTGTGCATAACAATATCAGTATCCAAACCACACATGTCTTGATAAGACCAGGCAAAGACGTCGACGTACTCTCGAAGTATGTTAATGAGCTGTTCCTTCACTGAATCTTGCAGACTGGCCCCAATCTTCACTTCTTTCAAATCCTCCTCGGTACCAAGATTAATTGTTTCAACCTCCTCCTGATGAGGAGTAATTACTTTCTCTTCTTGCCTCAACAACCTAGCTAACTCTTCAGACAACCCATAGTCTTCTTCAACCCCTTCATCAGCTTGATTAATCGGATTGTCGAAGTCATACAAGGTCATAGCAGTGTTGTTGTCGGTGCAATCTGGAGGATGATTTCTGCAAGGGTTGAAATTTGTTCGTTTTAGTGATCAGTTTTAATCTTGTTTGGAAAAAGTGAACATGAAGTTATTTATTTTGAAAACATTGCCATTTTATTTTTTTGTACAAAAGTGAAAAATGAAAAGACAGAGAGCGAAAAAAAAGACTCGTTTGCAAAAGATGTCCGATATTCATTGATTAATCATTTGCACAAAATTACAATATGGCCCTATTACAAAATGAGACCTGACACCTTGGGCAAGATGCAGGACTTGATGCATGCTAAAAGAGACAGGAAATAATAATTACTCTGTAGTAGTAACCCTTATAATTTCCTGGGAAGACCAGTTAAGGACTTGGTGCCCTGGGATCCTTGGACTTATCTAGCTCTCCAGGTTGCGGTCGCTTTCCTCCTCGTCTTCCAGATTGTTAACAGCATCTGGGGTGAGCATCCCTCCACTGATGAACTTGGGCTCTTTTGCAGCCTCTGATTGATCTTGTCGGAATGGTTTGTAACCCAAATCGAATCTATCTTCCTTCTTTTCCACTGGCAGCAGCTTGCCCTAGCCTTGAGCATTACCTTCTTCAACAACCTTCAGGGCTTGCTGATAAGAGACAATTGAAGTACCCATCCTGTCTTCCTGGGATGCAGCAAATACTTCAGTAGCCTCATTGACATTCAGGGCCTCGAACCCTTGGCTCATTGTCTCATGGATTTCACCATCCATCTCAATATACTTATATGTAGCCAGATGGCTAACAAATATGTCTTCCTCACCACAGATGGTGATAATCTGTCATTCCCATTCGTACTTCAGTTTCTGGTGAAGGGTCAACGTTACTGCGCCTGCGGCGTGAATCCAAGGTCGACCTAGCAAACAACTGTAAGCAGACTGTATGTCCATCACATAGAAAATGGTCTTAAAGACTTGTGGACCGATTATCACTGGCAGCTCCACCTTTCCACGAACAGATCTTTTGGAGCCATCAAAAGCCCTGACCACAAGATTACTTGGCCTGAGAGCTATCCCATCATACTCGAGATTGACAAGGGCTTTCTTGGGTAAGACATTGAGTGATGACCCAGTGTCTACAAGAACATGAGATAGTACATCTCCTTTGCACTCCAGGGTTATGTGCAAGGCTTTGTTGTGGAGACGTCCTTTTGTTGTCAAATCAGCATCAGTGAAACCTAGCCCATGGCTAGTATTGACATTTGACACCACTGTTTCCAGCAGATTCATAGTGATCTCTTCTGGCACGTAGGAAGCGTGCAGAACTTTGAGTAGTTCATCCCGATGGGCTTCGGAACACAACAACAAAGATAGGATTAAGATCTTTGAAGGAGTCTGGTGGAGCTGGTCCACAACTTTATAGTCACTTCTTTTAATAATTCTCATAAACTCATCCACATCTTGATCAAAGGATGATTTATGGGTTTCTTTCGGTGCAGATTCTTCCGATATCACACTCTTCCCTTTGGCTTTGGCAACAGCCTCTGCCTCAGTGTTGATTCTAAGGACCTGTGATGCGAAGAGACGTCCGCTTCGGGTGAAGCCTCCGCCCCCCAACATTGTCCACTTGGGGAGTGAGAACTGGAGAATCAAGAAGGACTTTCTCTCAGTTGTAGTACAGATCAGCACCATAATGCCATGGTATATCACTGTCTTTATCATAGGGGATTGGCCCGAGCACCGTGATAGTGACTGGGTTCACTGCAGCAGATGTTGGGATTGTAATAGTATGCGGATCATAGAAAATAGTAACAGGACCTCTGGTGGATGTTGGTGGAGGTGAAATGAAGCTTTATTGAGACACGTCACTCTTGGGAATTTCATGGGGCATCGGCCACACTTATCGTCGACACCTTAAAAACACGTGTACATCCTCGGACCCGTAAGGATGTATACACATCCTCGACACACTGTGAATATTCGTGGACAATACGAGCAAGTAATTCTCCTCGACAAAGAGGAGTTCCCACGGGATCTCACTAACACTGGCCTTAGACATACCTCAAAACCGCCCATTCATGTCCTCGGCGTTACAAAGTTCAAGCACACGTCATCGACAACATAAAGAAAACAACGAGCACCATCCACAAATAATGATAAATATCCTTGGTAGTGATAGACCTTACCGCCATATCCCTTACGCCCGACATGCTTCCTCTTAAGTCATCACTCCACTTCGGAGTTGAGACTTGGAGGGCTCTTGTTCTGGACTGGGACTGCAAGTCTACGTCCGACAGAGGCCCAACAGTTGGGTACGACCCATGGCCCAACAAATACGTGGGGAGAGCGTCTCCCCTATGTAATCTATTTCACCCAACTACCCGTTCTTATCTCCTGATATGTAGGGGCAGTTGGACCAAGGGCAAGATCATGTGTTAGGTCTTACCTGCTCCTATGCAGTCCATGGCAGTTCTCCCCCGGGCCTACCTAATTTAGCCCATGGAGAACCTTGGTCAAACGTTGGGGGCACATTATAAATACCCTCTTCCACCAGAGGGTCGAGTATTATGAACCTTAATCTCTTCTATCTTTATGTACTTGCATTCTTACTTTGGCATCAGAGTTCCTTGCAGGTACACCCCCCAGTTCATCACCGTAATTGCTGCTCAACACCTAGAAGGTTCCTTTTGATTGGTTCAGATCACTATGTACATCAAAAACTGTCAACAACAACTATATCTCTGGAATTCGACACATAAATTCAACGCGGGCTTTTGTCTTCTTATGTATTTCCACATGTCTTTAGTTATCAAACTGCTCCAAACTGTTACTGTTGGTGAAAACATCTTGAAGTTACCTAATCATATCCTTAAAAAACTCCACTTGTAGAATTTGCAACTTGGTGCAGACAACAAAACTTAGATATCTGAACTTAGAATTTTATATCCCCCTTCTATCTCACACTCATGTAGAAAAGGCTTTAGTCGAAAATCCTAGGCTAACAGATGCCCCCAAAAATGCCATTTTCAATCATATTTGTAATATGGAAGAAAGATGGCGTTTTTTAGTAAATAAGATTCAATTTATTTTTCATACGTCATCTTCATCATCACTCATATTACCTAGTCGGCATGTTAGTAATGTGTGTGAACCTTCCATCATGAATATGATTTTCAAGGCCATTGTGGGCTACAAATATTAACCATGTTAAATATAAGAAAAGTAATTAATTAGTAATGATTTAAAACAAATTCAAAACGTCATTGTTTTAATTTTTAGGGGAAAACTGAAAAGTCTTATTCCACTATCTTTATAACTTCCACTCTTCTTCTTCCTTTTGTATCACCACTTTACCATTTATGAATCCTAAGAACTTTTATCTTATGAAACCTCCATTATCATTTTTTCTTCTACTTAAGTTATAGAAAAATGGCATCTTCTTCTAGTATAACTAGGAACCCCTAAATCCTTTATATTGTTGATATTATGGGTCCCATCTATTCTAATAATCAAAATTATGTTCTAGAACCACCAATGAAGAAGGAAAAAAATTGAGCTTCCTAGGTACTCATTCCTTTCTCTATTGCAGGTAGTGTTGATGCATTATTGGATCTTTTACCTAGATCATCTGTAAAACATGCTAAATTGAACAATTTATTTCCTTGTTTACCCTATTGTAAACCTCATGCCTTTGAGGACAAAAGCTTTGAATTAGGGTTCATGGACCAACCTCATTGTGTATTTTGTTCTTCTCCTTCTAGCAATAGTGAAACATATCTAAATTGGTTGAATATAGTGGAAAAGAATAAAGTAAAAACCCGAAAGATCAAGACATCTTCAACTTAATTCTACTATCAAGAGTTGGACCAAGTACAATGCCAACATGCTCACATCAATTAGATCAAGTTTTGTTCTACAACTTTCCTTAAGTTTTGATGATAACAAACTGTATAGAAAAATTTTATACTTTAACTATTTTGCTAAGTGTGCAGAAAATAGAAACCAGATTCTGACTCTAAAGACATCCAAACTCTAAATCAAAGGATAAATTTAAAACCGTTTTTAACAAATAAGTCAACTATGATCTGTCAAGTCAATGTTTCTGAGCATAAACCATCCAGAAAGACTCAGATAAATGTTATGACCATCAAGTCAATGTTTCTAAACAGAAACCATCCAGATATTCTCCAAAGACTCTAAATGTCTCACAAAGTTTTGAAGACAGACTCTGAAATCTACTCAAGCTTCATGAACTTGTATAAGAAGCCTCTGACTAGAATATTCAAATCCAAAAGTCAACGACTGATTGATGTGACTAAAGTACAAAAGCACATTTATTTTCTTTCTAAAGTATTATACTGTGTACCAAAGAAGTTTCTCACGTCTCATCATCCTAACCAACTATCTACTGCAAGTTCCACTCTGATGTTGCAATATGAAGTGACCTTCATAAAATAATCACATTGAGGATCTCGAAGCATTGGCATTGATCGACTAGATTTTTGCCATACAGGTTTTCATATGACTCTGCTTTGTTATTTTTATGGACGGTGTGTCCTATCAAACACGATACCAACCCATTGGCGGGAAGTGGATCTGATGAATACTTCTTGACAAAGTCGTCTATGATATCAAGCATTGGCTTTGATTGTGAACCTTTGTGGAAACATTATTGAGGGATTATATGGAGTCTGAGTTACACATGGCCCTTAAGGTGTGTTTGGTTCGAGGTAGATGGAGGGGAGGGGATATTTTTAATGAAATGTGTTTGGTTCAATTTTTAGGAGGGGATGGGAGGGGAAGGAAGGGGAGCAAAATCCCTCTAAATCACACTTTTTGCATCCCTCCAAATTGGAGGAATTTGGAGGGGAGGGGAGGGAAAATGATTTTATTGTTTAATAAACTATTATATTTACCAAATTATCCTCAATATTATTTCAATATATTAAAATTATTATTTTCTTCTGTGTTCTTGCTTCTCTTCTCTTGTATTTGATTTTTCTTTATTGCTTCAATCATCTTATTATAATTATTATTCATCTATAAATTATTTTATTTTTATTTTTTATTTAGTATAAATTATAATTATTACTTTTTTTTGTTTTCTTTTATAATTTTTACTTTTAAGCTTATTTATGTTTGATTTTTTTCTAATTTTGCTATGTATTTTATCGTATTATCTTTTATATTAAAATTTAATATATATATATATATATATATATATATATATATATATATATATATATATATATATATATATATAATATTGAATAATAAGTGATTTTATGTATTTAGAAGTTTAATTTGTGTCGAAGAGTTATAATACGAATCAAATATATTCAATTTTTTTTAATGTTATGTGATAAGTTACGACATTTTTAATCACTCAATGACATTTTTAATCATTCAATATTATAAATTTTATTATAAAAAAATCATTTATAAATTTTTCATCTCTAAATAGTATCTCCGTTATATCATGAGGATAAAAATGTAAATTATTAATAAAATTCCTCCCCCCCCCCCCCCCCCCCCCCTCGTGAACTAACATAACCATGTTTTCGTGTCGCTTTAGTTTTGGTTCTGTTTGTCCCGGAAAAACTGGAGTTGGGGTAGAGGTCGATACTTTTTGTTGGGCAACTTGAGAAATTTGGGTTTCCAACCTTTTATTGTAAGTAGCCATCACATAAACTTTAGATGCAAGCTACTTTAACACTTCATTAGTGTGAATGCTTTGGTTCTTAAAGTTATTGTTTTGTCGGGTTTGGGTTATGATAAAATTTCCCATCAACATTTCGAGATTTGACTTTTGAGGAGCGGAAGAGACCCCTTCTTTCCTTAAAATCTGGGTGGTGCAACAGGCGGTGTAGAATCATAATCAAATTGAAGGTTATTGATTTTGTACAAGATGTTGGGATGGTTTCTTCAGCCTGGGTTATAGGTGTTATAATGCATGTTTCCTTATTGGGCATAATTCAACTTTTAGGGTGAGTTCGGTTACAACTATTAATTGGCATGCATCACCAATATGATCAATTACTCTGACTCCAATAGCAACATGTGTGATGATTAATTTATCTAATTTTGGTATAAAGCGTCCACCTTTGAGTTCATGTGGTCGAGAGTGCTAACTTCGTAAAGTTCGCCTTTTTCAGGGGTCTTTTCTACAAGAGCTCGTTCGCTTCCCCACTGATAGTGGTTTTGGGTCATGTCCTTGATAAGAGCATAAGCCTCACTGTAGGGCTTATTCTTAAGGGCTCCTCTTGTAACAGCGTCTAGAGTCATTATCGTACTGTAGAGAAGATTTGTATAAGGTATGTACTACAAGACACTTTTCGAGTCCATGATGTGGTCACTTTTGCATTATCTCCTTGAATCGCTCCCATGCTTCCAAAAGCGATTCTCCATCCATCTATGTGAAGCAGGCGATTTGATTCCTGAGGTGTGTCGTCATACTTGGTGGAAAATATCTAGCTAGGAATGCACTTTTAAGTCTGTTCCACAACTTTATGGAATTGGATAGAAGGGATTGCAGTCATGCTCTAGATATATCCCTAAGGGAAAAGTCTAAGTCGAATCGCGTCGGGGTCTACTCCATTGCATTTCGGAGTGCTGCAATATTTGACAAACACCGAAAAATTTAAATTTGGTTCATCTTTTGGGGAATCGGAAAATTGGTTCTATTGTACCATGTGCAACCAAGAGGGTTTCAAGTCAAAATTGTATGCTATTATGCCAGGACGAACAACACTTGAATGAGGTTCGTGGTGCGTCACCAGACTCTGAACCCATAAACCATCTACTTTTGTAGCATGAATTGCAAGTTTTTAGACCCTTTTATAAATTTAAAGTAACCTATCGATTAATTCAGAGATACTTTTGCAATCACAAAACTAATTGTTCGAATTTCTAAGTCGGATACCATATATACCCTTTCAGTGCAATAAACAGAATCCCTGCATTCCTTTGTTTGTAGAAATCATCATTCCTTTTTAAAACAGAAATTGAAAAACAAAAACTTATATTCTCGTTACAATTAATATTTACATAATTCGCATGAGGTCTGTCGATATGAACATTCCCGTGTCTCGAACTCTAATCGGTATGAAACCAGTAAAGTAGAACATGAAATTGAGATAAATAACTTAGGAATCGAAAATGCTTCGAAAGGAGAATTTAATCCAACAATACAGCAGCAGCAAAGTAAAATGTAATAGAGGAAATAACAGTATCAGAAGAATATAATAGAAACTTGAAGGGTTTAAAAAAGTTTTATACCGTAAGGTATGGAAAACATACTCGAATATAACGCGTTTTAAAGTTTTAAATGAAAAATACGACAAAGAAAGGATTAGGATTTGAAAATATAATTAAAAAATGGAAAATCTAAGTCATAATTGGTTAACCGTCAATATATAACCGCTCACTAGAGTTTTTAACTGATGGAACATACATTTCCACTATATATACACACCAACGTTCAAATCCAATTTCATTCATTCATAACCATAACTATAGAATCACTCACACACATGTTCTTCATAAATAATCAAATATGGAACGAACTCAAAAAGAAATTGGAATCAAAGTATACAATGTAACACCACCGCCACAGGAGGTCGTGGGCGCCGTCACAACACAGTCGTCCGATCCACCGGAACCCGGGAAGAAGCGTCGCGCCATAATGGCAAAAGGTGTTCAAAAAATCCTCTCAAAAGCTTCCCTACTCGGAAACATCCTTCCAACCGGAACACTCATCACATTCGAAATGGTCCTTCCATCAATCTACAGAAATGGCCAATGCACTCATATTCACACCATCATGATCCATTTCCTCTTAATCATGTGTGCACTCTCTTGTTTCTTCTTTCACTTTACGAACAATTTTCATGGCGCTGACGGTAACATTTACTACGAGTTCGTTACTCCGAAAGGGTTGTCTGTTTTTAAACCCGGACTCGCTGTTTCGGTTCCTAAAGATGACAAGTATAAAGTTGGGTTTCAAGATTTTGTGCATGCGGTTATGTCAGTTTTGGTGTTTGTGGCTATTGCTTTTTCGGATTATAGGGTTACTAATTATTTGTTTCTTGGACATGAAAGAAAGTTGGATCAAATTATGGAGAGTTTTCCAATGATGGTTGGAAAAGTTTGTAGCAGTTTGTTCCTTATTTTTCCTACTTCAAGACATGGAATTGGATGCATGTCTGCTTGATAAGTTTATCGGTATATATGTTTTCATTTATGTGCTTGTTTGCTTGCTTATCTTAGTCATTTATGTTTAAACAATGTGAAGGTTGTGTAATTTCATATAATATAACATTTGATATATTATGTCAAACTTTAAGGATCCTTTTAAATTGCGGTTGTGATTGTGGTCGTGAATGCTGTCGCCGTTGTAGATATTGTAGTTGTGATTGTGATTGTTGTGATGCACATTGCAGTCATCGCATGGTGGTCCTCCGTCCCTGGTGTAAACAAAACAAAACATGTCAAGTAAGTCTGTTTACTGCTAAGCAATTTTGTTTCTGTTATGCAACTTGAAAATTAAATATAGGGAATAACATGTTGAAAATTACCTGCAATGTAACTAGACTTTTGAAAAAGTACCTCATAGTATGGTTCAAACTGACATCTCTTCTGCAAAAAAAAAAAAAGTTGCAAAAAGGAATGTTAAATTAAAATTCAGATATTGCTCAAGCAAGTGAAAGATAGAGTAAATTAAATGAACATACTCATCAAGGAAAAAACCTGCATCGCTCAAGCATTTAACAGAAGCATTTGTTGGCAAATACATGGCAAAGTTGTCACAGTGGTGAAAAGTGGCTAAACCTCCTGCTGAACAGCCAGAAAGCAAAGCCTACACAACATTCGTAATTATAGTAGCCAGTAGGTGTTATAAATTTCATTCAAATCATAAAATATAATATAATCAATGAAATGAACCTAAACTTTGATGAAAGAGTAAATATACCTTGTATGCTTTTCCTAATCCTTTTGGTAGAAGATCCTCAATAATGGCTTCCCAAATCTTTTGTCCTTTGAAGTAAAGCATTGTTGTCTGACGTGAAGAGTAACAATTCAGTTAAATATAATTGAAATTTTATGTTGTCCTATTCCATTTATGTTTCAATTAATATCATCATATACATCTAAGAGCATTTGGTTAAGATGGTAAACATCTATTCTAGACAGTTGCGCGCTGGGAATATCGGTTTATACAAAAACAAATCATCATATACCACTAATCTAAACATACACTAATTATATTCTTGTTGCAAAATGTGACTAAATATATTACATTTTTATGATTTAATTAAGTGGAAGATGAGCTGAAAAATTACCTCATTTTTGAACACTCGGTTACCAGAAAATGAAGCTCCATCACAGTATCTCAGCTTCACCCGGTTCCAATTGTAAAAGTCTGGTACAACACAAATCCACAAATTTAATTAAAAAGAAACCCATAATATATAAAAATATAAAGAGCAAACTCTTAACAAAGAGTGAATAGAATTTATTAATATATATAATCACATCAAGATTGTTGATAATTGAGTCTTTTTACAGTGAGTGACAAATGATTAAAGCATGCATTCTCATTGTTTTACTTAGCCACCAAATGATACAAGAAAAATATATATAACATGAAACAAAGCTATCAATTAATATAACTAACTTCAACTTACTTTCTCAGTATTGGTTACCTGGATTAAGGGAGGCATTGTTGCTTAGAATACCAGAGAAAACCTCAACCTTTTTCATGTGCTTTGTTGAACCCTTGTAAGTTGGTGCTCTCTCCAAGCATGATTGCAAGTCATTGCACCCCTGGAATGAAGGACTCGAATTTGCAGTTGTGCCTAGATAATATCCAGTTTCTATAAAATAAAATAAAAATGGAACTCATTGTCACTAAATTATTTCATCAAGTGTTGTTAAGGAATTACAATAAAAGATTATTACTTCAATTAGCTTCACAAATTAGTTAAATTCAATATTTTATAAACCTAAATAAAATTCAAATTTAAAATCACAGTTATTCTCAGTTAGTTAGAAAACCGTTATTCAGTTATGCGACTGGTTAACCTAACTAACTATCAATAAAACCGTTAGTCAGTTAGCAATGCCATTACCACATTTACCAATTCTCTTCCCTCCAAGAAACCATCTTGTATCAGTGCTATTGTGATTGACTGTGAGTGAGAAACCGCTATGGATCCAAATGACAGGGGCAAAGCAGCTGTGAAATCCGAAGAACAACCGTCGCGGTTGAAGCAACTAGTTTCTGCACTCACTCCACTACGGCTTCCAGTACAAGAACCAGCATCATCGTCGTCATCATCATCATCATTGCCTTCGACGCAAAAACTTTCTCCACTCGACTCTCCACTACGCCTTCGTGACCCGGCATCATCATCTTTATCGACGATGCAATTAATTTCTACAGCCGAGTCTCCACAAAAGCGTATGTTACGAAAACAAGCATCATTTT
Source organism: Lathyrus aphaca (assembly GCA_963966055.1). Taxonomy (NCBI): domain Eukaryota; kingdom Viridiplantae; phylum Streptophyta; class Magnoliopsida; order Fabales; family Fabaceae; genus Lathyrus; species Lathyrus aphaca. The sequence continues at coordinate 474,579,351 of OZ014523.1, forward strand.
CGCCGACAAAGGAAACAGTTTCAGAATCAAGGGAGTCTTCGCCACGAAGAGCGCCTTATAGCCGTCCTCAAGTTCTGCCACATCCAGATCATCAGCAGCATGTTGAGCATCAGAATCATCATAATGAGAATGTGATTCATGATGAGGAAAGTGAACTAGAAGACACACAAGGAGATAATTGGTATTCCCCCACATGTTTAGTCATAACAGGAGCTTTATTGGCTTTTTTCATTGCTTTCATTGTGAGTTCTTCTTCTCTACTATTTAATTTTTTCATCATCAATTCGAATTAATAATTGTCTTTTTTCATTGCTTTCATTGTGGTTTATCATTTTGTCTTAATCGTCTTTACTCAAAAGTATGAACAAGTTTTACCTTTTTCTTTTTCAGGTGTGGTTTATTGTTACATCTTTTCGCATACTGAAGGATCATCAACATCATCATCGCCATTCAGCCTTTTGAGGCCATTTGCTGAATATACAATAATTTTCTTTGAAGATAAGATACGATTTTCATTTCTTTTAGGTTTATAACAGGGCTTGGATTAAAATCCAGCATTAAAAATGTAACAATGTGGAAACTCTTTAGATTGATTTTATGATTACGTGTACTATAGGTATCTCAAATGTGTTTTTAATAAGTAATTTCTACAGAGTTTTAAAAGAAACTTGTACCAATGACTCTGATGTTGCATAACCTATATATGAATTGAGATAAGTTTGTTACAAGTTAACATTAAGTGACTTTAATTTAAAACTAGTCTCACAAATACACTCAATGCTTGTATGCTATTGGACAAACTCTCAAACAAACAAGAGGATTAATCATTCATAGTGACATTAAATATTTAAAACCTGTTGATTTTTTGTGCACAAATTTCAAGAGAGCATTTTAATCTATTCTAGAATGTTATAAGTATATACAAATTTGTTGTGGATAATGTGGTGTATGTGGGCAAACTAGTGGGTTTGAGGTAACCGTGACTGGTCAAGATCATCCTGATACGTTGTTCTATTTGAGGGATGAAGTTGTTCTATTTGAGAGATGAAGTACAACTTGCTTTTCCCATTTCCTTGCAATTCAAGTCAACCGTGTTAGAGATGAGAGAGAGTCTGGCAATGAAGTTTCACTTTTTGGTTTTCCTTCTCCTTTCAACATCCAGCGTGTCGCATCTGTTCCTATTTGGGTCCCAGACGGACTCAAAATCATGTCTTGAATATGTCTTCCACCCTGGGCCAGAATCCGATCTCCTCAAATGGGCCTTTGTTTGGTTGATGATCAGAGTCCACGTTTTGAGTCTCTAGCCCATCCCAAATGTGGCTGCGAACTCCTTTTAGGGAGGATTCTGCTTGCCACGCCCCAGTTAAACTTGACACCCCCAAACGTAATGAAAAAACTTAATTGACCCTGAGAAAGAATATTTCACCATTTATTAGATTTTCGAAAAATTCACGGATTTTTTAAAATTTAGGGTGATACTGGAGATTCCACATTTACAAGTTAGTTTTACCGGGTTCTATGAAATTACCGGTATATTTTATCAGAAATTTCACAATTATCGGCATTTTTACTGGGAATTACAAATTTTTTGGTAGAATATACCAGTAGTTTTAAAATGTCTGGTGGAATTTAAATTCATTTTGTTGTGTATCGGGGTTTTTGAAATTCTAGGTAGTTTACAAAAAATGTTTTATACCGGTAATTTGAATAACCTGGTAGTTGTAAAATTTTGTACCCTACCGGAATTTCCAATTTTCAGTAGTTACATAATTTTTTATTTATTATCTTACTTTATTTTTATTTTGTTACTATCGTTGGGAGACAGCTTGATCTAGCTGGAGGTGGTAGCGACATGAGTAGGGGTACGGGTACTCCGGATACTGAGTTTTCTCATGTTTGGGCAGGACAGGTGGTCCCAACCGGTTCACACCGGAAGAGGTTGGCTGAGCAGGACGAGCAGAGTCGTTTCCATGCACCTCGTACAGTTCGGCGACGTGTAGATCTTTCTGCATCACAAGTCACAAATGAGGTGGACGCAAACGTTCTCATAGTTGAGCCAATTATTCATCCGGTTGATCTAGTTATTGAGGAGACTGTTACTGAGGAGGTTGTTGAGGGTGATACGAGGGAGGTTGCTGAGGGTGATGCGAGGGAGGAGCCTGTTACTGCTGCTAGAGATGTTACCAAGGAGACCGTTGAGACAGATGTCACGGTTCCTTCTACCGAGCCTTCCGTACACATAGATCCAGGATTTCCATGAGGGTCTGTTGACCAGTCTGTGCTTACAAAGTATAGTGAACATGTAGACTTACGTATATGGCAGGGTCAGGTATATGGTTTTTACGTTTAATATTAACTTTTGTTTATTTATGCAAAAGATCTTTAAGTATAATCAAATTTGTTTAAATATTAGTGGCACAAGAGCGACCGATGTTGAAGGCCCTGTCTCACGATGCGAAGATGAAGGGTTTCCCAAAGATTCCCTTGCCCAATGATATGAGGAGGATCGTCCAGGACTTTGATTTGTTGCATTTCGGTAATTGCTCACTGATCATGCTGGATGCTCCTCTACTTAGTGCCTCCGTTAAGATGTGGCACAAGGAGACGTCATCATTTCATCTTCCATTCGGAGACATGACTATAACTTTGGATGATGTTGTCGCCTTGTACCATCTCCCTATTGGCAGCAGATTTTGGATGACTCCTCATTACAATGTGGCCATGGTTTTCCAGATGGTTATGCCTGATCGGAGTTTGACTAAGGCAGAGGTGCTACAGGAGTTCACCGACACCAGAGGTGCTCACCTACACATGCAATTGCTTTGAAAGATTTTTTATCAGCTTGTAGCAGCTGGTAGATATCAGGTTGCCACTAGGGCGTACATGTTGTATGTATTAGCATGTACTCTCTTTGCAAACAAGACTGTTACATATGTCGATGTCAGGCATTTGTGTATCTTCAGCGATCTGGAGGTGCACAATAGACGTGGGGTGTGCAACACTGAGCCAGTTGTATTCTACGCTTGGGGTGGCGACCCATTTTGACACCAAATAGCTTGTCGGGTACCTTAGTTTGTTACAAATATATTTTATTGCTTTTGTATTTATTTTTTAGGCTTAATACCCTTTTTGGTCCTCTAACTATAAGTTCGGGTCCAATTTGGTCCTTTTTCTTTTAAAAGTTCCAAATTGATCCCCTACGTTATTAAATAGGTATATGTTTATCCCCACCGTTAGAAAAGTTAGATTTTCACTTAAAAGTTTGATGACATGGATTGATTTAGCTTATGTGCCTATTAGTGAATGAGGATGTCGAACAATTTGTATTTCTCTAAGTTGTATCTTCTCTATATCATTCCTAAGGTTCTCTGTCTCATGTTGCAACAGAGAAGAATGGTACCCCTGAATCATAAGTTTTTCAACATATAAAACACCAAGAAAACAAAACCAATCTCTTGAATAAATCAAATGGATTAATGCAAACAAATATTACAAGAATAAAGAAAAATATAAAAGTGTGGCCAAGAAAAAGATAAAGCATAATAGGTCCATTGCAAGACAGATTCCCCTCTCACGCCAAGCATTAACTTCTTACCATAACATAATATAACCAACCAAAACTTACATAGTGTACACATATTCTCCAACCATTAGATATTACTCTCCTAAATAATTCATTTAACTGATAAGCAATAGATGTGAGTTCTCCGCATATATATGAAGCATTATTTTGATAAGTATTATTAACACAAGGGCATAGTACCGAGTTTCTAAAAAAACACAATGAGCATAGTTGAATCTTTCAATTTGGAAAATGATATCATATTTTTCCCATGATTAAATGAGATAAACCTTGAGGAGGATCACAATCAAAGACCTAAGATTCCTATTATAACAACAAACACGCATGAATTGTTTTAATAGCAAACAATTCATTTGGCCGGATGATCTTCAAATATAAAAGGTACCAGACAAAGAGATTTAATGAATTTTCACATCTCTTTTTAAAGATGAAGACGATCTGCACCCAGAACTTATGATTGGAAGACGATTCAGGTTTCAATTTGGTTAATTTTGGGGAATATGTGACTTAGGGTTCATAATTGGGGATGAATTTATAACAATAGTTGATTCAAGGAAGAGGGTGATGCTGAGTGTGCAAACCAACTAGTCAACTCATATTACACATCATCATTTGAAATGGAAGGGTTTTGATTGAAGTTTCTTCCTTCTTTCTAATGTGTTCTATTTCCTTTTCTATAGATTTGTTTTTAGTTTCAAGAGAAGAGATAATATCTTTGGATGTAGAAATAACTTGCTCTAGTTTGGTTGTTTCTTTCATTATTTTCTTACATAATTTAAATAAATCATAATAGGAAAATTGAGAGGTTACCTCATCATCTTGATGTTCTGTCATTAGAAATATGTTAGTTGTTTCTTTTTTATCATCCAATGATTTCATATCATTGTCTTCCCAGGAGACATCAAATTTATTTTTTCTTCTGATTCTTTTTGAATTTTTGATTTGCTCTTTTGAACATAGGACAATATGGTTTGATATGTCCTTTCTTTCCGCAATTGTAACATGTTGGAGTAAATTATTTTTCTTCATCTTTTTCTTGTTCTTCTGCTTGATTTTTCTCATTCTTCAAAAATATTTTGAAGTTCTTTACTATAAGGGCCATGTCACCATCTGAGTCTGATTCTCGAGCTTTAAGTATTAGACTCTCGTTTTTATTTTCTCCTTCTTCATCTATGGCAAGTCTTTTGAGTTTCATTTCATGTTTCTGCAATTTTCCAAAAAGAGTGTGTGTGACAATAATTGTCAAATCCTTAGATTCGCATATCATAGCGACTTTCGGTTGCTAGCTACAATTTAAGCATCTAATAATTTTTATGACTAGTTCCTCATTTAAGAATGTTTTCCCCAAAGCTCTCATATGACTCATGATGTGGGTGAATCATGTTTGCATTTGATTTATATTCTCTCCAGGTTTCATTTTGAAGAGTTCATACTCATGGGTTAATATGCTCAATCTTGCCTTTTTTGTGTCAGTAGTACCTTCATGGGTAATTTGGAGGATGTCCCATATTTCTTTAGTAGTTTCGTAGTGAGAAACTTGTAAGAACTTATCAAGACCGAGTTTGGTGATGATAATGTTCTTATATTTGAAACCATGTTGCAATTCTCTTTATCCTCTTTGTACCAACCCTTTTCAGGTTTTTCTACCACAACACCATTAACGTTGTGTGTAGGGACAAATGGTCTTTCTTTCATAACCTTTTAAATACCAAAATCAGTCTCTTCTATGAAATTTTTTATTTTCTCTTTACAAAAACTATACCCCTCTCCATTGATGGATGGAGGTTTGTTTAGTGAATAGCTTGAAGACATTTTTCCTCCTGAGAGACGATTAGGCTTAACAGGAGTTAGACTCTGATGAAACTTGTTGGACAAGTGACTTCAAGCCCAAGAGAGGGTGAATTATGGTATTCAAAATTCATGATTTAATTTTATCCTTTCTCGATTAAGACCGTATTAGTAATTTTTAGGCGAGTAATCGTAGCGGATATATAATGTTTAAAAAATAAATTGCATAAATATAAAAGGATATGGTTAGAAAGATTGCACCCGAGATTTATACAGGTTTGGCCGAATGTTGGCCTAGTCATGTCCCCAAGAGGACTTTTAGAGAGTTTCAATATAGACTTTGGGCTTTTAAAGGTTATTCTCATGAACCTTAATACAATTTGATCTTTGTTATTTTAATAGGCTTATCCCTAACCAAATGACATCTTTCAACCCAGGCTAAACTATCGAACCATTTAGAAATTTATGGCTGATTTCAAAACCAAAACAAAGCTTTTTCTTGAAAATCTCAATAAACCATGAACATGGATTTTATAAAAGGTTGATCTCAAGAAACAAACTCAATCTCTTCAAGGTATCACACCCTTAAGAATATAAACGACCAACACGATCACTTACAATATATCTTCCTCATAAGTAGAGTTTCACGTAGTAACACTAAGACAATTAGAAGTGAATAGTAATATTTAATAAAGAGAGGGAGAGAGATAAATTCCAAAGAATTGTCAAAACATTGGAATGTGGCGTGGTTTGAAGTGAGTGAGTGCCTCTCTTATATAATAGTTGAAAAAACCAAATAAGGAAATAATCCATAGGTCGAATTAGTTATCTAATCGATTGGCAAAAATCTCCAATCGATTAGATAACTCATTTACAATCGATTGGCAAGCCTAAATAGGAAGGTTTGGATATATACATATATTTGTTACAAGTCATTAATTTGTTGTCCTTATTGATTTTGTAGTTTATTGACACCTTTCTAGTCGATTATCATAGTGTTCCAATCGATTGGCTGGAAAAAAAAATTGCCAATTGATTAACACATTTTTCCAATCAATTAAATAGCTAAAAATATTGTGGAAAAGGTTGTGGACATCTTTTAATCACTTGGTTTTGGCTTAGAAAATCATTTCCAGGATAAAGGCATTTTAAAAGATGTTTTAAGTTTGTGCATGTTGCATTAGTACTCTTAAGCTACTACCTTGCTTTTATAATACTCGGTACACTCAGACAAACCAATAGACATGACCTGGAGAAATTTCACACGTTTCACCAAAGAGCTTCAAGAATTTTGCTAGATAGTTTATGAATCTATAGGCACTTTGATATTGAGCCCTTTTGTTTATGAAGTCATAAGATGTTTTGGTTATACTATCATCATCAACGTTGAAAGCCATTGTTATGCGTCGTTGTCATCTACTTCACCATCTATAAGCACATAGATCCACAGAAGCCCTTGCTTGGAAAAGGCTTAATATTCACAAAGAATAATCATATAAATGTTAAAGGTTATACAGACGCTGACTGGGCAGGAGATATCCCCAATAGAAAATCCACCTATGGTTATTTTACAAATTCGATTACATGAAAAAGTAAGAAACAAAAGGTTGTCAAGTGCTGAAGCAGAGTTTCGAGGGATGGCTAATGGTCTTTGTGAGTTTTTCTAGCTTCAAAGACTATTAACCGAAATTGACTTTGCTTCGAATTATGCGATGAATGTTTTTTTGACAATATATCTGCTATAAAAATTTCTCATGATCCAGTTCAAACATAATCATACAAAATATGTTGAAGTAGATCTACACTATATCAAACAAAATTTGGAGTCCAAGATAATTTAATTTCTATTTGTTAAATCTAAAGATCAATTGATAAACATGTTCAAAAAAGCTGCATGTATTTTATAACTCACTAGACAAGGTGGACATTCGAGACATCTATGCACCAACTTAGCAGAAGTATTGACATAAGTAGTCAATTGCAAAATCCAAGTAGGAATATTAATTACTTGCTTTGATTATTAATTACTTTAATTTTAGTTATAATTAGAAAGTACATGAACAGATTAGAAATATCATGCAATACACTTATATCTGTTTTACACCAGGGTCATTATATTACCCAGATTCAAATGCAAGGATAAATTTACCCTAGATTAACCAAATAAATAAAATGAATTAATGATTTATAAGAATCAACCGCAACAGCTAACCAACTCACTTGTTATAATACCTTTACTATTAGTCTTTGAAGCTTAAGAAACTTAATATTCTTCTCTTACTTTCTCTACAAGAAACCGCTAAATATTGCATTCTGTCAAGAATATTCTGCTCATGGATCCACCACCACCACCACCACCCAAATCAGTGGCAAGTTCTCGTCCACCAAGGCCACCACGAAGAAACACTGCTCCACCGTCACAAGTCTCTCAGCGGCCGCCACAAGAACCGTCACTGGAAATACAAGAATCTCAACTACTTTCATGGATTCAAGAAATATTCCCTGGGCAGCAAGATCTTCCAGCATGTCTTCAACCGGAGACGAACAATGTTCCTCCAGGAGACAACTTTTTACGACGCATGCCGAGTCTTCCTAGATCAAACCCTGTACCATGGCATAAGTCACGAGAACGATTATTATTACGTGAATTATATCCTCATCTTGATTCTCAATATATGGATTTGGTAGACAAGCCCAGAGGAGAACTTCAACCCCCGCGACCACCGCGGCCTCAGCCTGAGGCAATACCATTTCCTTCTCTAGACTCACCAACACAGTCATCACAGTTGCAGCAAGAAATAGTTCTTGCACCTCCATCTCCACCAAAAAGAGAATCCCAAGAGGTTCTTCCTTCTCTTTCTATTGCTTCTCAGTCTCCATCGGCGTCAGAAACTGTTCAACCTCCTTCACCATCATCAATGCAAAAAGAACTGGCGGAAGAAACTGTTCGATCTCCGCCCGCGCGCAAGGGTGGTCCTCGGTGTTGGATATTCGTCATAATCTTAGTTGTTTTCATAATTATTGCACTAGCACTGGTGCGTTATACTTAGTTTACTCTTTCATTTATAATACTATAGCTTCTTCTACTATTACTCACGGTGATGATTGTTGTTTCAGGTGTACGTTTTTAGACATTATTTACATATAAAGCTTTGATCATTGCTATAGAGTTCAACGGTCAACAACAAGTTTATGATATTCTGTCACAGCTTGTAATTTCAACGTTTCAGTAACCTGGTAAGTTCTTGAAATTGTTTCGGACATGAAAGGCGATGATACTTTGGAGTTTGGAGACAAGTTATTTGAAGGGATGTGTTGATAATTATATAATAGTCAGTCTCAGTCGACTCTTTTGATAATGTACAAGGTTTTTAATACTTTAGATTTTTGTTTCACTGAAAATGTTGAATTGATGATGTTCTAGGGGCACTAATTGATAATGTTAACAATGTACATGGAAGATGAAAGCATAGATACTGTGATTGAGAAGTTCATAAAAGAATATTTGAATGATTTAATAAAAAGAAGATTTTTGAATAGAAACAAACTAAGGAAGCGGTTAAAAAATAATTTCTTCCATGCAAGGGATCGTCTATGGAAGTTCCATAATCCAAGAGAAGTTATGAATCTCCTAAGATAACAAAGACTTACTTTCTTCTAAGTGAGAAGAACACCTACATGTTTACACACACCTAAAATTTGGAACCTTCTAATCGAGGCCCTGAATCTACTCAATTATTTAGTGCATTTCCAACCTCCCTCGGTCCTTTTTGGGCTTTGGTTTGAGATTTTTGATTTTATGGACTGCTTTTGGCATCCATTTTACATTTGAATTGCACCCTTTACTCTAAAAATGCTAAAAAAAACTCAACCATTTCATTAGTAATAAAATGTTTTGATTGATGTGATCAAATAGTAAACCACTTATTTATAGGGTAATTAGAGTTTTTCAATTGGTCGACCTTTAAAAAGTGTACTAACTTAAATATCAAGTAATCTTAATAAAAACTTCCCCTTCCGAGGAAACGGCAAAACAATATTGTAAATCCTTTCCAACAAATCGTTGGATATGAGAGTTGGTTAAAACAACGAGACTGATAAATCTATTATAGACTTATCTTCTCAAACTACTAAGAGCTTAATTGATCATCATAGATCATAAGTGTTGAGAGACATCCTCAACACAAATTATTTTGATCAGTTTCATTAAAATACACCATCTACGAACATTATTGTATCACAAATATCAAATGTCATAAAACATATCTTGTATATTCAAAGATATATAACTTTCTTTGCACAACTTCATTTAATACTCACTAAGACTTTATTTAAAGTTGAAAAAATCCTTGCAAAATAAATTAGATTTTCACTTTTGATACCCAAATCTTTTTGGGTCCTAACGTGTTAGTAGTTCTAAGAGGTCTATGGTTATCTTTAGATCTTCTTGGCTTTTCAAAACAAAAGGGTGCTAGGTTGCCAAGCTTATCACAGTAGAAGAATTCATATATAATTCGATTCAATTTCTTCCTATTAAATTCTTTACTATATGATCTACAAATTTAAAACCTAATCCTATTTTATTCAGGGAAGGCTTTGATTTGATTTGATAGAATTAAATATAGGTTTTCTTTCCCCTTAATAAATTTATTTAGAGTTTCATGCAGATCTTTCACTTCAATTTTTCATCGAGACACGACTCTTATATTTGTTAGCTTGATTTCTAAGATACTTCATTTCATATCTTAGCCTTTCATTACTATTTTCTAGAAACTCATTCTAGTTTTTATGATCTACATTAAGCTTTTGAATTGTTTCATGTTCCTTGATTAACTTAGCATTTAGTTTAAACCGTTACTTATATGAATTTTTACCTCATAATCATCTTCTTTGTGAAAAGATTTCAAACACACTTGTTCATCTTCTTCGTTAGAAGAAGTTTCTTTGAAGATTCTACCATAGGTTATTTCTTCGATATTTCTCCTTGATGTTGTGTCTTTGGATGCATTGCTCGTTGAGACTTATTTCTTTTTTCTTCTTTAGAATATTCCACTATATGTAATTTCTTCATCTTTATATTATATTCTTAATGAAGTTTCTCCATTGGACGTCAAATATAATGATGGTTGTTCATTCATTGAGATTCTTTCAAAAGAGACTGTTGGAGTTGATTTTTCTTCTTCTTCTTCATCATCATCATCTTATTATTATTATTCAAAAGTTCCTAATTACTATTCTTAATTCTTAGAAATTTGTTATCGAAAAAAGTTCTAACATGGATTCCAATAATATTAAGGGTTGAACAATATATGTGAAAATGACTTTCCTATTCATCTGGTGTTTTAACTTCTTTGGCTCGTGTGTTAACTTCCTCTTGTTTGATACTTCGAGATACTTCCTAGATCATTTCAAGAGTATCCCACATTTCATTGGAAAAATTAAAATTAAGGATATAAAGAAATTGATTTCACTGACATAACTAAGAAAAACATAGTTTTAAAATCAATTTCAAACTTTCTCTTTCAAGGAAAAATTTATTTATCTAATACCTCACCATTAATACAATGAGTATGGATAAATGGACCATTAATTATTGTTATCCACAAATCATGATCAAAACTTTGAATTAATTTTAAATCTACATTTCCACAATTTAAACCTATCCCCATTTAACGGTGGGCATGCGTTTAAGAAATTAATCTTGTTAAAAGAAGTATCGAAAGTCATCTTCCTCCTAAGATGATTAGATGATAACAAGCATTTTTATCGTGTTTATTGACTAAATTAATGTGTTTTCAATGTCATTTTATATCCATTTTATTGCAATAAGTCGGTCAGTTACATTGTCTTGCAGGAAATGAGTGGTTGACATCAATTTCGGAGAGAAACTGACAAAAAAGCAAGAAAAAAGAATCAGAATTTGTGACGGGCTGGCATGACGCTCGTAATGTCCAAATAGCATGTTGTCATAGCCCTAATGTGAAAAATGAGTCCAAGTTGAAGAACTCATGACTGAGAGGACCTCATTGCACATGACGCCTATTATGGACCTTGGGTCTAGAATTAAAAATCATGACAGACAAAGATGGATTTGTCTGATCCATGAGAAGAATCGCCTCTGGCTTGAGGCTAGTCATGTCATCTAGCCTACAAGAGTTGGATTTTTCTGATCCATGAGAAGAATCGTCTTTGACATAATGCTTGATGTGTCCCTCTTGGATAAACCTCTCGATTTCTTTCTTGAGTTGGTAATAATCTTTATGATTCCTTTTAACTATATGGAACTTGCACCATTTAGCTTTTTTGGGTCCCATCACATCTATTTTAGAGTATGAAGGTGTAAGGATGTTGTGTAGATGAAGAACCTCATGCCAAATTTGTTCATGAAAATTATTTAGAGACATAAAACTCTCTGCCGCCATACCTACTCTCTTAAATATAGTTTTTTCCTTGATGGGATAGGTGTAACTGCTTTTCTTGTGATGGTGTGAACCTTCTGCGGTATGCACATATTCTTTAATGTTTCACGTCTTCTCCTCAATTTTTCTCTCCTTTTCTTTTATGTAACATTATGCTCTGGTTACCACTTTTGCTTACAAAAGTCTTGCCTTCTGGGCGAGAGACTCATTGAAGTGTCCTTCCCTTATACCATTTTGGAGCGCCCTCATGAAAAATTCTTGATTTTGGGGGATGACCCTAGTGGTAGCTTCAATGAATTAGGCGAGATAGTCCTTCAACAATTATGAGGGATCCTATCTCATGTTGAACAAACTAGTAGTGGATATTTTCTTGTGACAACTAGCGCTGAACTGGTGTACAACTTTTCTCACTAATTGTTGATAACTAGCAATGGAAGCTCCCGGTGAACCCATATACATTATTATGGAAAAACCATACAATCACAGTTGGAAAAAAGGATACCACAATGCCTGACCATCCGTTGTTAGGTATGGGATGATTTTATGTCTGGTGATTTCCACCACGATCGTGAGACCGTGATAGTAAGTTAGGACGTGCACTACCTACCACAATGAATAACCGTTGTTGATAGTAAGGCATGGTATATATATTTATGAAAATATGATTTAATCACGGTTAAAATAAATAACGGTTGTTGAGAGTACCAATGTTTATTATAAAATATGTACATTGCATTTTTTTTCCAATAAACCTCACAACAATATACAACAATTCAAATTGATGAAATATATAATCTGAAAATTAAATTATTCTTGAAAATCAACTTACATAAACCACTATTTTCCAAATTGCATGCGTTTTATCATCCATTTTACACTCTTTAACATATAGTATATGGTTCAATGGTATGAGTCCTTAATGACATAAATTCCTTATATTCTAGTTTAATTTGAATAATATCAATAAATTGGTGTTATTCAAATTAAACTATAAGAGAAGTTATGGATGTGATGAAGGAATTCGGTCATTGAACCACATCCTATATATAAAAGAACGTGAGACGAACGACAAGACAAATGCAATTTGAAAAATATTGATTGATATAAGTTAGTTTTCAAATACAACTTGATTTTCAGATTATAAGTTTCTATGACAATTTAAATGTAATGTATTTTCAATAAAGGGTTAGTAAAACAAACAATCTACATATCATATAATAAACTCAATTTTATACAATATTATACAACAACACAAGATATTATGTAATGTTTTATGAATTTAAAGAACAAAGCATTGCTAAGTCACAAGAAGTAGTTAGTTCTTGTTATTAAAACATTAATCAACAACAACAACATACAACAACATTTATCAACAAACAATAAAATTATTATAAAAAAATATGGTTCAAGAACAATAATAGCAACATACAACAACAACATACAATAACATACAACAACACAAAATATTATGTAATGTTTAAAGAGCACACCGTTTTTTATCGAGGATCTGGAACAAATTATGAATTTTATTTAGTTTATGAAGCTATGAAGAAGAAGTACAATGTGAATGCTTAAAGAGCACACCTTTTTTTTATCGTGGATCTGGAACAAATTAGGAATTGCATCTAGTTTATGAAGCTATGAAGAAGAAGTACAAGGTGAATAAAGTTAAGACAATAACTTCATACTTCTTGTATTTTTCTTTATAGCTACATAAACCATATATATCATAGCCAAAATATGCACTTTGTTGAGATGATGAAGACAAATCTGAAAAAATGAGAACATCCACCAAATAAAAAATTAGAACTCATTTTTAAGAAGAAATATAAATGAAATCGAAGCTCAAGTTTAATGAACAAACCTGAAATATTATTAAAGAGTATCATAGTGATTGGTGAAAACGAATCTGAAGGTTGAAGTATGTTTAAAGAGTGACAAGAATGTTAGGGTTATGTTATGAGAGAGAAGAGTAAAATATGTTAGGGTTTTCATTTGAGAGAATCATTTGTTATGTACTGAACAATAGATACTTTAACTTAAATAGTAAAAAATATCATATTTCATCATAATAGAAAGAAAACATGTGATATAACTTTAAACTTTTATATGATAAAAAATATCACATTTCATCACGGTTCTACAGTAAGACCGTGGTTAAATAACTTTCAATTTATTTATTTATTTATGAACACAATGGTGAGATATTTATTCTTTGTTGTTATTTTTATTTTTCATTAATGTTGCTATTGTTGTTATTTTTATTGGCTTGTACTATTTTTTTTGTAAAAAAGTAATAGTATATAAATTAAAGAGAAGAGTACATAATAAATAATTTCATTAAAAGGCTCAAAAGGGAAGAGTACATAAATATTTTTATTATATAATTTTGTCAATGTCAGAATAATATCTCATAGCAGCAAATGAATCTTCATAATCTATGACTCTTACCTCACTACCCTCGTCAGAATCATAGTAACAAATCTTCCTCGACAACTTTTTCTTCTTCTTCTTCTTCTTCTTCTTCTTCTTCTTCAGTTTCTTCTTCTTCTTCTTCTTCTTCTTGGTCTTCCTAACCCTTAATGTATCCCTGACAACAGTCGTTCCAGATGGTTGGACCTCCTCAATTGATTGTTGGTCATGGTGATGTATTGTGGTGACTTCAGTTGATATATTTTGGTTAGCATTCTCAAATGGAAAATTAATGTTGCTATATGAAATTAAGAAGAATAGTTTTGAAGAAGTGGAAATTCATTATATGAAACTATGCATTTATAGGAGGTTGAAGATAAAACTTCAGATGATTTAATGCTTGCAATGATTACTTCTAATGGTTGATATTCTTGAATGACATTGTGACCATCTTGAAAAATGAAGAAAATTTCAAATCATCATTATAGTTGGGAAGAACTTTTCTCTCTTTTGGGATGAGTAAAGTTTGTACAGATGATATTACAACAGTTGCATATTAAATCTGTGAATAAATAATTTTGAAAAACTGAAAAAATGTAGTTGACATGATTCGAACCTTGTACCATTCACTTTAACACCATGGTTGTTTCTATCAACCGTGATTAAGTAACTTTCAAAAAAATATTAAGCGCATCTAGTATCAGATATTATAACGGTGGATGGCATAACCATAATAATATTATGTTACCAAATGTGTATTTTGTAGTAGTGATACCATCGCAGGGCAACAACCTTGAAGGTTCTAGACAACAACTTGAACTTGATGGAGTCAAACACTTCGATGATGGTCATATGAGACTTGATAGATGTGACGTGCTCATAAGAGTCATTACGCCCAACAAACTTGGCCAAAAAGGGAGGCTCGAACACCTCAATCTCCTTGGGGATCGGTCTTGTTGTTGCGATCGTATATTGAGGGCATTGTCCTCAAAAGTTTGATTTTGATGATGTAGTTCATCCATGGAGGTATGTATCTCTGCTATGGAATTAGAATTATTGCATCTTCTAGTATTTTCTAGCGTAAGGAAAGTGATATCCTCTTAACCATGGTTGAGAATATCTGGATACAAGAGCGGGTGTGAAAGTGAATATGGTGATTGTAAAAGAAGGTGTGAACTAAGTTGGTTTTACTGAGACCCCTCGTTAGGTGTCAATGCACTTGAAAAAATGTACAGGTTTGTATGGTATCCCTACAAAGGTTGGAGATAATTAGAGGCCTTAGTAGGCTTATAATAATAAGGACTTTCCCACGACGGCGAAAGGCCTTATATGATGGTTTCAAAGGGTTTATAGTGGTATAATAGGCTAGCTCACATGAGGTCAGAAGCTCTGTGTAATATGTGATATGTGGTTAAGTTATCATATGTCCTTTCCTATTATGTGAGGAATATTTATAAAGGTCATTGGGCATAAGGCTTAGGAAACCCTAAGAAGTGGTAACCGCTTCCCCTTGACTGGAAGAGACTGTTGACCAACCTTTTTCTATGGATATTGAAATTCTGGTATGACAGACTCAAATGTCGAATATGATGTTGAGACATCTTATCTGTTACTTATAAACATGGTAAGACATACACAAAAGTACTTAAAAAATTCTGATATATCAGACTCAAACATGCTTCAAGATGTTTCGACATCTGATAGGACATTGAGTTCAGGCACTGCATAAAGCATAAAATAGAAAACAAAAAAGTTGTAAAGAACACAATAGAATTGTTAACCCAGTTCGATCAAACTCATCTACTATGGGGGCTACCAAGCCAGGAAGGAAATCCACTATGTAGTATCAATTCAAAGACTTCTCAGCAAACACCTACAATTTACAGTCTTCTTACTTAATCACTACCAATGAAACTTCTACTTAGGAACTCCTAAATATGAGAAACTCATCCTCACTTCCAATCACCTCAATGATGTCTCACAGTTCTCAACTCTCAGTTGCTGATATTGACGGCTTCATACCTATACAACAATTCACAAAATATAAGGCACACTTCCATGACAACAACTTAACCTTGATTAACAACTTCAGTTAAGTACAATACTTCTCTTACTTACAAGCTTCAAGAATCACAAGTGAAACAGCCACTACAGGGTTCCTTATTGTGCACGGCTGCCACAAGAACACAACCCTAATAATGTTTACATTTTCGGTTGACTGGTTAAACCTAGGTTACAAGGTTTCTTTTATAACCTATTCCCAACTGGATTTGGGCCTAAACAATCACATCAATAGCTGCTACAAATATGCAGAAAACATTTGCTACAAATTATACAAAAAGATCTTCAAATATAATAACAACCTAAAATATCTCTAAATATAGAAACTCTATATTTTTCAATATTTGTCTTCAATATAAATTTGAGTCATCAAGATCTTTTACATCAGCACCATTGGATTGATTCAAATCTTCAATAATATTTTGTTTCTATTGAAACCTAACAGAATATTCAATCCACCTTCAACAGTTCATGATGTCGAATGAATTGTCTTGACATCTTCTTCGGCATGTTGTTTCAGATGTTGAAACATTTCAACACAATATGTTTGGGCGCATACAACTGGATTCTTTGCTTAATATATTCTTTCTTTTGCAAAGATCATGTACATACACATTGCTGCTATATTTGTTTTACAAAACTCATGCCAATTACAGAACTTACAATATCTCCCTTTGGAAAATTTTGGCTAAAACAAATATTACAAAATAAACCAGAAAAAAAAACAGCAGCAAATCAAACAGAACATACTGAAAAAACAAAAGCAAAAGCAAACTTTTCACTTTATCAAGGCATGTTGTTTGACATCTTCAGCAGTATTCATAATAACACACCATTCACCTATTCTTTCAGTGGAAATAGAAATTCTTGAAGTCTTGGCCGAACCAATCCGTTAAGACCTCTCTCCATTCAGGTTCCACAAAACCCTTCTGCCCAAGATGATGAACATTCTCCATCTAGGTGACCAATGGTGGCTTAAGAGAACACCCTCTCATTCCCTTAAGTAACTCAGAACACAAGTCATAATTGTGTTCAACAACTCAGGACATAAGTCACAAAGACTAGCATACGACATCCATCTTGACATCTTGATATCTATCATATAAGAACAACAACTGTTGTGACAACAGCTCTGAGCGCAACATATGTACACATTCTTTTTCCCCCTTTTTAGCCAAAACTTGGCAAACACAGCCCTCATTGCACCATACCGACAAATTATTCATCCAAACACTAAAGAACCCCATTAGAAGGAAAGATGAAAGGATAAAACAATAAAACTCACATGCTGGAGGAGGAGGAAATACGCTTCTATAAATAGGGAGACAAGGCATAGAAAGTAACGACTTATCCTTGAAAAAGAAACGTTATTGGTCCAAGATCTTTATGATAGGAGAAAAAACTTCTGCATCATCCAATGTGAAACCAAAACCGACCTTGACCAGCTGACTTGTTCTCCCAAAACAAACGGCCCAATAACAAACACGCATGAAAACCCCTTGTTTCACATTTTTCTGCCAGCGCTGTCCACAAACACTCCCAAAAAGTGAACAATACACACATGTTTTGAAACATGTTCTGACATCCAACCATATACTGTCGGCTAGCAATGCAATAGTATAGTTCATAACTCCTGAAGAATCCAACATAAACTGCAGATAACAGATTTATTCCATAAGCCTATTGGATACACATGACACTCCTCATCTGAATCACAAGGACATGCACACTATAACCACTAAGTAATAAAAATTAATCAGGAAAACATACTTAGTAGCACATGTCACAACATGATGTGTAACATCACAGAACCTAGTTAAGGTATTACTCCCCCTTAACTCCACAAAAACAATTGCACAGAATTGTAACAAACTCCCCCTGTCTAGGATACTCCATGCTTCTTTGCACTTTGATGAAAGGAAAACATAAGACGCATATTCATGTCTTCAAGAGCTCACCCTCTGTTCAATTCCCAATTGAACACATTCACTTCTTATAACAAAGCATACCTGATCCCTTCTTGGTTTGTAGTTATCACAAACTACACATGCTGAACATCTTCTAGCACACAGTTTCTTGACACACTGAGCCTTCACACACCAAAGGCCATACAATCCAGATAAAACACATCCAAACTAATTCTGACATTAGAATGAATGTCCACAAACAGACTTCCAAGCAATCGATACCTTATCTACTTCAGTCTCTTCTACATGTTTCTTCCAAAACAGATCATCTACTTCATCATTCTCCCATATGATTAGGTAGGCTTAAAAATAGAAACCATGTAGATAAACACCCAGATAATGTACTAAAACCTAGTTAGAACATTTTCCATACACTAAAACCTTATCACCATGATCCTAGATGTGTTTCACCAACTGGACTTACTATTACATAGTAATCCAAGAACTGAAATTTTTAACTGCATTGTGCCACAAGCTAGAAATCTCGAAAGAGATTTAAACACTCACCCACCTTCACGAAGAATAAATCTTCTTGAGTCTTCAACTCATCACTCTTCTGCCCAAGAGCAATTTGTTCCAAGACAATCCTCAATAACAACCAGCTACCACACTCTGATCATCTTGATTCTTCGAATCCAATATAAAGATCAACCAATTGCCACAGTTTGATCACCTCCTTTATGAATCCTCATATGAAAAAGCCAATTTCCACCCTTTGTCTTCTTCGCATTTGTCAGAATTCTCATAAAGTTATTTTGATCTACTTGATGTAAATCATCCTATATTCAATTGATGTTCCACTTCACCAACTGAGATTCTGATGTTGAACTAGATGTCTGAACAATATCATTCCACATCCAGCTGTTGAACTCAACGCCTTCTTCTGCCACTTGAAAGAACCTCCTTCCTTTATAGAACAAGAGTTCCATGCTCTCATAGACTTTATTCATAAACTAAGTTTGAGTAAACAACCTCCATTTTGTTGTTTTTGCAGAGTATCATACCAATATCACATATTGATGAGAAATTTCTACTGTTTTTTCCAAAGTCTTCAAACCTGCCACTGTCTGAATCTTCAGAAGGAATAGTTCAGAACTACACCTTGTAGCGTACCAAGGATGACATTTCTCCTTGAGTAAAGCAATCTTTCACAAAGTCCTGATGATATTGTCAATAAGAACTCCATAAATATAAACACCTTCCTTGTCATGGGAAGAAAAACACTCCAACTGCATCCACCAAAACCAGTTTGCACTCTTGCACCAAAACACCACATATGGCACTACTTAACTCCCCCTTTCATGAACAACCAAAGCCCTTACTGAAGATGAGCATTAGTTACTCAATACACTTTCTGAACCATAAGATTCAGACTGTAGATATGCATACTTCTTACATAAAAACTAAGTCTCTCGTCCAAGTATCCACTTTTATGCATCATAAAACAATAGACAAATACCAAGTCTCCCGTCAAAGTATTTACTAATGGTCATATAAGATTACCTTATCACACAAGGTTGAACATGTAATTTGACTTCTTCTTCTGCAGACAACTAACCCTTTCTGAAATGATGTTCTAACATTTGTTCAGACATCAGTATCAGTTACACAAGCCTCTATATCAACCATATGCATGGAAACACAAGGGAATCAACCATAAGTAGTTGATCGGGCTACCAAAACACAGACATAAGCAGCAGCTGGGACACTCCAACAGATTTCTCCTTCAGGCCCAATAGTCAGACTGAAGTGATATGTCTTCACACACAATATAGCTACTGATAAGTTATATCCACATCAGTCAACTCCACCAGTTGACACAGCTTAACCTTCATGTACAAGGAGTCTCTCTGAAATAATTCTCCTTGAAGCTTAGGTACTTCACTCCTGCAGCAAGGAACAAAAATAAATTATCTTTAGGAGAACAAGACATGTTGATCACTCCTTGATCAACACACATAGCTAAGAGAAGTTCCAGGGTCAAAACCTTCTTAGACACACCATACAGATGCCTCCTCTTCCATATCAGGAGTAGATTCCAAACATGTGTGAAATAAACACAGTAGTTTAGCACCCAGGCATCTATATAGCTATTCCTTGGACAACAAAATCATGCCTAATTCTGATGTGATGTTCTATCATGGGATAAGACATCATTCCAAGGATCACAAAGAGATATGCGGATAAGAGATAGGTTTGTTTAAAATAATCTTCAGATCTCCAGACAACCACTTCTCTTCACAGAGCCTTAAGTGGACTTGAAAAAGAGTCTTCAAGTGTCATTAGCACAGTTGACAGAAGCAGATAGATATATATCCCCAACATCATAGGATACATCTCCCGAGAAGAGCAATCTTCTCAAACAAAAGGAGTTATCAGATAGATAAGCAGCTGATACACAACTCCTCAGAAGCTCCAAGTCTCACAAATTAGCCCTTCCAATATCTCCAGGTGACACCAACATCCATAGGTATGAAAATAAATCAAACCTGACACAATAGCATCACAACCCCATGCTACAACATCAGAACAGTCGATCCTCCACTTCTAGGGACCATTCACACATCAAAACAGCTTTTTAGTAGAACCTTTCTACCTTGACAATGAACCAAAAAGTATCCCCCTTGGATCTCATCCAGAAACAGACTAGGATGCCTGTCTGATACCAATTGAAATTCTGGTATGACAGACTCAAATGTCGAATATGATATCGAGACATCTTATCTGTTACTTATAAACATAGTAAGGCATACACAACAATACTTAAAAAATTCTGATATATTAGATTCAAACATGCTTCAGGATGTTTCGACATCTGATAGGATATTGAGTTCAACTACTGCATAAAACATAAAACATAAAACAAAAAAGCTGTAAAGAACACAACATAATTGTTACTCAGGTCGATCAAACTCATCTACTTTGGGGGCTACCAAGCCAAGAAGGAAATCCACTATGTAGTATCAATTCAAAGACTTATCAGCAAACACCTTCAGTTTGCAGTCTTCTCACATAATCACTACCAATGCAACTTCTACTTAGGAACTTCTAAATATGAAAAACTCATCCTCACTTCCAATCACCTCAGTGATGTATCACAGTTCTCAACTCTCAGTTGCTGATATTGACGACTTCATACCTATAAAATAATTCAAAAAATAAAAGGCACACTTCCATGACAATAACTTAACCTTGCTTAACAGCTTCAGTTAAGTACAATATTTCTCTTGCTTACAAGCTTCGAGAATCACACGTAAAACAACCATAACAGAGTTTCTTGTTGCGCACGGATGCCACGAGAATAAAACCCTAATAATGTTTACATTTCCGGTTTGTTGGTTAAACCTAGGTTACAAGGTTTATTTTATAACCTATTCCCAACTGTATTTGGGCCTAAACAATCACAGCAATAGCTGCTACAAATATGCAGAAAAAATCTGTTACAAATTATACAATAAGATCTTCAAATAAAAATATTCCTAAAATATCACTAAATATAGAAACTCTTTTTCAATATTTGTATTCAATGTAAATTTGAGTCTTTAAGATCTTTCACATCAGCGTCATTGGATTGATTCAAATCTTCAATAATATTTGTTTTTGTTGAAACCTAACAGAATATTCAATCCACCATCAGCAGTTCATGATGTCGAATGAACTGTCTTGACATCTTCTTCGACATGTTGTTCCAGATGTTGAAACATTTCAACACAACATGTTTGGGCGCACACAACTAGATTCTTTGCTTCATATATTCTTTCTTTTGCAAAGATCATGTACATACACACTGCTACTATATTTGTTTTACAAAATTCATGTCAATTACAGAACTTATAGATTTGGGGTCTGACTCATTCTCATATGGTGATTGGGGAGAAACGGTATTGCACACATCATATGCCCTAAAAGCGAGACCCCGTGTTCTTTTGAGGTAGCTCCCGAACAATATCCTACTAGGCAAGCGTCGTGTTGTCGTCCCTATTTGGGACTCCATTTAGAAATGAAATTGTTTCCTAGTTTTCTTACTAAAGATTTGTTCACATGGTTTATTACATTACCATTAAAAGCAGTTTAGAATGAGGAACATTTAGAAACTATTTTTCATGAATAGTTCTTTTAAGGAAAAATAAAGGTTGTTGCCATAGATTTGGATAATATTCAAATAAAAGGCAATGAGTCAATTGATGATTGTATTTGTAGATTTAGGGTTTAGACAAATGAAAGCTATACACATGACTATGATTCTAGAATTTCAAATAGTGCAAATGGAAGAACAAGTATGAACTATGATTTTTGAAAGAAAATGGTTAGCAAATAACTTATAAATATTTCGTAATCGGATTATAGTGTTAGAAAAATTAAAATTTGAAAATTTGAAAAAGGAAAATATGAAGAAAAAAAAAATAAAGTTTTCCTTAAAAGGGATAAAAAACCTTAAGTAATCTTAGTAAAAAATAAGGAAAAAATCTTAGATTGGAACTACCAAAATATGTAATTATATGTACAGTCAAGCACAATCTTTTTAATTAAAAAATAAAAATAAAATTTATCTCTTCATCATATCACAATCCAGCCTATTATTTCGTTTAAAAAAATTAAATTTTAAATAAATTTACAATTTTTTCTCTTATTGAATGTTTTTAAAAATATGAATTTAGATTTTAGATGTGTTTTCATACAAGTATTTCACAAAAATGAAGGGGCATGAATGACTCATGTGATGAATTGAGAAAAAATATGGGTGAATTAAAATTTGGACCACTTTATAAGTGTCTAAACATTAATACCACATATTCAAATATGAATTAAATGTTAAATAGAAAAAAATGCTTTTGATATTAGATGATCAAATATATTTGACATTATGTTGAAAGATCAGTAGATCTTATTTAGTTAAGCTTATAAAATCCCTCCCCTCGAACAATTAAGAAGGTCACAATGACTATTGAAAAGGGTCGAACCATGTTTTAAGAATACAATACAAAATCTTATCGAAGATGGTTAAATTTGTTGAAAGTGTAATTCATTATGTCATATTTGATTTAGATTAGATTTAATTTAGTTTTAGATCTATATTTGATTTAGTTCTAAAATAGATATTTTTGGGCTTTTATAGTTTTGGGTTTTGCCTTGGGTGCAAGCAAACATAACTCTATAAATAGGGAGTATCCCTCTTGTAATCAAATCATTACAGCACAATGTAATTCACAGTTTGCAGTTGCAAGTGAATAGAAAGAAAAATTTCATAGTTCATGGGTAGCAAAAATTGTCTCTCCAAATTCTCTTAGAACCCTAATTCTTTTCTACTTCATATTTCTTCTTCTTTGTTAATTGTTCCTCAAGAACCTTTCTTGTTCATAAAGAAAGGGTCGAAATTCTCATAGGGTTTGAGTTAATTCCAACATTTGTTATCTAGAACTCCAGTTTGAACGATCCGTGGGAAGCAAAAGTGATGGCGATGAATCATCCGAATGAGCACTTTCCAGCAAATCTTCCAATTCTCAAGAAAGATAATTATGAGAATTGGTGCAAGCAGATAAAGGTTGTTTTATGTTATCAAGATTTGTGGGATCTTGTGAAGGAAGGAGTAACAACGCTTGTAGAGAACACAACGGAAGCGGAGAAGACTGCACACAAAGAATTGAATAAGAAAGATTATAAAGCTCTCTTTATAATCCATCAATGTGTTGATCCATATAACTTTGAAAATGTTAGTGATGTTGAATCTACAAAAGAAGCATGGGAGATTCTTGAAAAGTCCTTTGGAGGTGCAGAGAAGGTGAAAGAAGTGAGGTTACAAACTCACAAAAGGGCTTATGAATTGCTTCAGATGGAATACAATGAAAGCATTACAGATTTCTTCACAAGAATTACGAAACTTGTGAATCAAATCAAAGTATGTGGAGAAGTGTTGATGACGAAAGCAGTTGTCTCAAATATTTTGATATCGTTGGCTCCAAAGTTCGACCACGTGGTAGTAGACATAAAAGAGTCGAAAGATTTGTTGAAGGTGACTAAAGAAGAGCTTCAAGGGACACTTGAATCTCATGAACAAAGAATGGCTGAAAGAGTAGTTGGCAAGTCGAAGAGTGATGTGACTTTGCAGGCTCAATCAACAAGAGATAAGAAAGGCAAAGGAAAGGTGTTCGACAACAAAAATAGAGGTAGCTACAACAATTCAACTTGTCAAAGTCAGCAAGAAGGAGGTTGGTCGAATAAGAGAAAACCCTGGAACCAAGGCAACCAAAGAGGTGGTGCTGCAGGTATAGGAAGAGATGGTGGTCAAAAGCCAGACAAAAGTCATATTCAGTGTTTCAACTGTCAGAAGTATGGTCACTATTTTAGTGGTTGTCCAGAAAAGCAAAAGAATCAAGATTCTGATGCTAATCTGGCAAAGCATGAAGAAGAAGAAATATTGTTGATGGTCACAATAAGATATGAAGAGATATTCCAGGACCATTGGAACTTGGACTCGGGATGCTCATCACACATGACTGGTAGGAAAGATTGGTTTGTTAACATGAAACCCTCAATTAAGAACACAGTGAAATTCGCAAATGACAATACTCTAGCAGCTGAAGGTATTGATGATGTTCTGATTAAGAGGAAGGATTGCAAGAGGTCAGTAATTTCCAAGAGGTCAATAATTACCAGGCATGAAGAGCAATTTTCTCAGTATAGGGAAATTGGTCAAAAAGAACTACAAGGTTTCGGTCGAAGACAATGTGATGAGAGTCGTCGACAGAGGTGGTAGGTTGATCTTGAAGGCTCCAATGTCTCAAAATAGAACCTTCAAGATCGAACTAAATGTGATGGAGCATAAGTGCCTTGCAAGTGCAGCCAGCAAAGATGAATGGTTATGTCACTATAGACTTAGCCATCTCATTTTCAAAGACATCATAGATTTGAAGAGAAGAAATATGGTTTCAGGATTTCCAGAAATTGACATTCCAAACGAAGTGTGTGAAGAATGTGTTCAGTCGAAACAACACAAGAATAGCTTCAGCAAGGATGCATGAAGCATGTCAAAGTCAACTCTTGAAGTCATATACTTTGATATATGTGGTCCTATCCATGTGGATTTTATTGGAGGTAATAGATACTTTGTCACTTTCATATATGATTTCAGTCAAAAATTATGGACCGACCTGATCAAGAAGAAAAGGGAAGTGATCGATGTATTTTCCAAGTTTAAATATATGGTCGAAAGCTCAAGATTTTGAGGACTGATGGTGGTGGAGAGTATGTGTTGAAAGAATTCAATGCATTATGTGTAAAATAAGGGATTGTGCATGAGGTGGTGCCACCCTACACTCCACAACATAATGGAATTGCAGTAAGGAAGAATTGAACCATCATGAACATGGTGAGAAGTATGTTGAATGTCAAGCATCTACCCAAAGAACTATGGGGAGTAGTTGTGTCGACTGCAACATATATTTTAAACAGATGTCCGACGAAGAAGCTAGAAGGAGTTACGCCAGAAGAGTGTTGGTCTGGTGTCAAGCCTAGCATGAGTCATCTGAAGGTATTTGGATCTATAGCACATAGGCATGTGCCATATCAGTTGAGAAGGAAGCTTGATGACAAGTCTAGTCAAATTATTATGATAGGATATCACTCGACTAGAGGTTACAAGTTGTTCGACCCAGTAAATAAGCAGGTTGTGATCAGCAGGGACGTGATCATAGATGAGCTTAAGGAATGGGATTGGACTGAAAATGTCAAGAAAGATTTAGTTGGAATCTTATGTGAAGAACTAGCTTGTGAAGTCGAAAGAGATGTTCTACGAGAAGATGCTAGAGGTGAAGTAGGCCCAAGCAAACCTCAAAGAATAAGACACATGTCTGCAAGGTTACAAGAATGTGTGATTACATCAGATGATGTGGTCGATGAAGAAGGTGAGCTGGTACATTATGCTTTCTATGCAGATGTAGAACCTGTCAATGCATCTGGGGCATTGAAAGATTCAAAGTGGGTGAAAGCAATGAATGAGGAGATGAAGTCAATCGAAGTCAACAATAATTGGTCACTTGTCAAATTGTCTCAAGGCAATAAGACAATTGATGTGAAATGGTTATATAAGGTGAAGCTGAATCCCAAAGGGGAAGTGACTCGACACAAGGTGAGGCTTGTAACGAAAGGATTTCTTCAGAAGGAAGGAATCGACTTTGATGAAGTATTTACACCTATTGCTAGAATCGAAACAATCAGGTTGGTAATTGGTCTAGCGAACATGAACAATTGGCACACATGTCATATGGATATGAAATATGAATTCCTCAATGGCCCCTAAGACGAAGAAGTCTATGTGGCACAACTAGTTGGATTTGTGAAACAAGGAGAAGAAAGAAAAGTGTATAGGTTGCACAAAGCCCTGTATGGACTTAAGCAAGCTCCAAGAGCTTGGAGCAAGAAGATATATGACCTTCTAAGGGAGAAGGAATATGTGAAGTACACAATTGAACATGGAGTATATGTAAGAAGAAGCAATGGTGAATTGCTTATACTATGTCTCTATGTCGATGACTTGTTAATAACAGGAAGTTGCAAGAAGGAGATCGAAGATTTCAAACGTGACCTGAGTGGAGATTTTGAAATGTCAGACTTGGGAAATCTCTCATATTTCCTTGGCATCAAATTCTACAAGAGTTATAGAGGTTTGATGATGCACCAAAGAAGATATGCATGTGAAATACTAAAGATATTTGAGATGCAAGATTGTAACCTAACTTCAAATCCAGCTAAGCCTAGATTGCAACTGTCGAAAGATTCAGATGTAGATGATGTCGACTCAACCCAATACAGAAGACTTATTGGGTCACTTTGATACCTTTGTCACACAAGGCCTGACTTAGCATATAGTGTTGTTATGGTGAGTAGATTCATGCAGAAGCCAAAGGTATCACACCTAGCAGTGGCGAAGAGGATACTAAGGTATCTGAAAGGAACTTTCGACTATGGAATTTTGTTTCCTGCAGCCGACGAAGGAAAAAAATGCAAGTTAGTGGGATACACTGATTCAAGTTGGTGTAGTGATGTTGAGGATCAAAAATCCACAACTGGATATGTGTTTGAGTTAGGTGGTGCACCAGTTGCTTGGTGTTCGAGAAAGGAACCAGTAGTGGCATTGTCATCATGCGAAGTAGAGTACATAGCTGCTTCTCTTTGTGCATGTCAAGCAACATGGATGGTGAATCTGGACGAAGAGATTATAGCGAAGAATCATGGAGCAATTACCATGAAGATCGACAGCATGTCAGATATCAATCTGGCGAAGAATCCGATAGCGCATGGTCGAAGCAAGCACATCGAAATGAGGTTCTATTCTCTTCGAGAGCAGGTAGAAGACGTAAAGATGAACTTGGAACACTAGAGAACTGAGAATCAAATTGCAGATATCATGACGAAGGGAGTGTAAGTCGAAGTATTCAGAAGACTAAGAGCTATGATGAATGTAGATAGCTTAGACATAATGAATTATGTGGTGTGTTGAAAGTGTGATTCATTATGTCATATTTGATTTAGATTAGATTAGATTTAGTTTTAGATTTATATTTAATTTTGTTCCAAAATAGATATTTTTGGGCTTTTATAGTTTTCGACTTTGCCTTTGGTGCAAGCAAACCTAACTCTATAAATATGGAGTATCCCTCTTGTAATCAAATAATTACAATACATTGTAATTCACAATTTGCAGTTGGAAGTGAATAGAAAAAAAAATCCCATATTTTGAGGGTAGCAAAAATTTTCTCTCCAAATTCTCTTAGAACCCTGATTCTTTTCTACTTCACATTTCTTCTTCTTTGTTAATTGTTCCTTAAGAACCTTTCTTGTTCATAAAGAAAGGGTTGGAATTCTCATAGGTTTTGAGTTAATTCCAACAAAATTGTAGAAAAATTCTCAATCCATCCCATGGAGTATCTCTTAGTCACCTGATGTATTTTCAATTATGTTCCCTGATTCTGCTAATACACTTCCGAACGCACCATTTTTTGTTTTACGTTAAAACTTTCCGCAAATATATCTGCGGAAATAGTGAAAAACCATTTTTTTAATTAAGTCAAACTAAATAGTCATGAGACATATATATAATGTTATAAAGACTAAAAATATATACTTAAAAAGTCAACATGATGAAGATCTTGAGTCAATGGATTAGGTTTTTCGCCAATAGAAAACTTTGTTATCCATATCTCTTCAATGGGTTGCTTTGGTGTAGCTATTAATCTTCATTCAATGTGTTGTATGATGGAAATAGATTCATTGCAGACCTTCTATAAAGTTTGACTAATAAATTATGTTACATGTGTCGCTCCCGAAGATTTGCATCCCGGTACAAGCGCGAACGGTCGGCGAAAGGGACAGTGAGAACACACAGCAGTGGACTCACTGGAAAAGAAAAGAGTCGCCAGCTAGGCATTTTTATCCCGGAGGAAAGGCAATGCTGCATAGACCTAGAAAGATATGGATAAGACGGTTGCGAACCAGAGAGACTGAGAAAGGGGGTTGGTTACAACCTGGGAAGGTATTAGCACCCAGATTGTCCGTCGTACTCGACGGGATCCACGCTTAAAAGATTTGTGTTTTAAAGGGGTAGTGTCAGTGCAATTTGTGTATAAAAGAGCTGGAAAAGGATGTACAGGTGTCAGTGTAAGAGAAGTGAAGTGTAATATATACAGTTTCAGTGTAAGAACAGAGATGAAATGCTCATGATAATGAGGCTAAAGAATAAGGCTGGAGGAGGGGGAATATACAGAGACTTTTGTTCGATAACTGTTAAGTTATGCCTACGTATCCTCTCGTGCAATGAGGAAGTCAGAACACCGTAGTTCGACCCAAAGAGACTGAAAGATGAATTGACTTGTGAACTGCTTACTTGCCTATGCTCAAGTGTATGACCTGTCTGGCTCAGGTGCAAACTGTCTTGCATTAGACAGAAGAAGCAAGTTCCCGTTTATGAATGAAGGTGATGAGAAAAGAATCCCGGAGGAAACGATTATTGTTTGTTTTTGTGTTTTCAGTTTTTTATTGCTTTTGAAAGTTTGTCATAGATTAATGAGCTTAAGCCTAAACCAATGGATTAGTAAACTCATCACATCTTCCCTCTGATTAGGGGTAATGAGAATACCTTAAGTGTGAAGTCAGCTTCTCACACTTAATCACCACGGTGTAGGATTAAGATCATTAACCTACTTGTGATTATTTATATGTTTTTGGTGTTTTTGTTTAGTGTTGAGTAATGAGATTAAGCCATAATCAAAGATTAAACAAACTCATTACACCATCCTAATAGAAGGATGATAGATGAGGGTGTTTAAGCTGAGGAAAACTCCTCAACTTAATCCATGATTAGGGATTAAACCCATGACAAAACAAGCCTTTGATTAAGTGGATTTTATTTAATGGTATGATGATGAAGTGATTTTTATGGTTTGTAAGACAACTTGAGGGGGACTTGTCCATTAATACTAGGGTTAGTCCTTCTTAACCGATTAAGGAAGAATTAGAACCCTAATGCAAGGCCCAAGTTACAAGTGTGATGTCTTGATAATTATTAAGTGAATTGATTAAGAGATTTAAACACATTAAGGGTTTAACACTTAGGATTAAAGTTATACACTCCATTCTAATAGAAGGATGCAGGCATAAGCTTAATCACAAAGCCTTAAAGCCTTTAGGTTTTAGTCCCTGATTATGAGGTGAGAAGAGAAGAATCAAAGAGACACAAAGGTAAAACTAAGTGGGGAGACTAAACAAAGCCCTAATCATTGTCATGCTTGGTCATTCCTAGGGTTTGTGAGGTTTAAGAAAGAAGTCTTCAATGGAACCACCAGGAAGCAGATGAAAGGATCAAGAGAAGCAAAGTAACTTGCTTCATCCAAGAAGTCAAGTCACTTGAAGAAAGAAAGTGAGAAGAAGAAGAATGAGCAAGCTCAACCTCAAACACATATCAAAATGCAACAAGGATGCAAGAGAGAGATGAGAAGAAAGTATGAGAAGTGAAGGCAAATTCACTTCTCAAAATCACTTACCACCTGAAAGGTTAGAAAAGAAATGCAATGCAATGCAAGATGGGATGGAATGTTATGAAGTAAATCAAAACCAGAAGCATGTTTATGATGATAATGATGCTGTGAAGTGATACAAACATGAGACAACAAATGGAGATGATCATACAAGCTTATGGATGCAAATGGAGCAAGTTAAGAACCAAGAACATACATGAAAAGTTATGGAAGGCACATGGCATACAACATGACAAATGAAAGATGCAATGATCCAACATGCTTCTAATGTGTCTTAAGATGTCAAATGAATTAAATGGATGCACAAAATGCTATGGCAAGTCAAGGTATGAATGCAAATGCAAGATGGATGCATATGGAAGCTCAAATTAGGGTTCATGATCAATGCATCAAACAAAAACCAAAATCAGAAGCAAACAACAAGATAAAAAATTGAAAATGCATTCAAAGGATCCCTAAACCTATACAAACTCACTTCCCAAAGGAGAAGTCTCAACTCTTAACCTAATTCAAGTTATGATTTTCCTAAGTTTTCTAGGGTTTTAGGGTTTCTTAACAAGAAAATTACCAAACAAATGGAAAATGAAAGATCAAATCATGGCCATTTAATCTCACAAACTACATGCTAAACACAATGCAATGCAAAAAGAATCAAGGTCCAACTCTTTAGGGTTAGGCAGAAATGATTTTTTGAAGTTTGGATAAAAATAATGCATAAAAATGATTTTAATTCAAAGAAAAATTCTCAAAATGCATCAAGATCAAAAAATAAATTTGGTTTGAGGGTTGGACAATGTTTCTAAATGTTTTTAAAGGTTTCATGAATTTTTTGGTGATTTTTAAATACCTAAAAGTATTTTTAATTAATTAATTCTCATTAATTAATTAAAAAGAAACTTTTAAATATTCAAAAAAACTTTTTTAATGCTAAAAATAAAAATAAAAATATTTTTGTGCTTTTAAAATTAATGAAACTCAGGATAAAAAATTTCATAATTTTAAAATGATTTTTACTATTTTTAATAAATTGTATAAAACAAATGAATTAAGTATGAAAATAAAATGAATTTAAATGGAAAAAGAAAAAGTCAGCCAATCCTAGGGACCAGATTCAAACTAAAACGCGCGCGTGTTGACTTGGCGCCAGATCCTACGGCCAGAATTCAAAATCAGCTAATTAATGCTTATGCCCTAATCCTGCCGTTAATTACCCTCAGGTGACCGGAACAGTGTTCCGGTCATCTTCTCCGTTCACTCCAAAACAACAACTCCCTCCACACGCATCTAAAATGAAATCTAAAAACACAGGAATGATCCCCACTCACTCACGAACCAAAACCCTCAATCAAAACAAATTTATCATTCCTGAAATGACTGAATCGAATCAAACAACATTTAGGGCAAAAAATTTCAGAAGCATGTTAAACTCTCATCTCTCCACCATTTTCAAAACTAATGACATCAGGATGATCAGGAGAACATATAGAATCTATTTAGAACTTACAAAAGGATTTCTGGAAAAAATGTTCTTGAGCTACCTGAGTTTCGAAGCTTTCAGTTCACAGCTTTCTGGGTGCTTTCCTGCTTGCAATCAACTCCACTTGACCTCCTGAGAAGCTTTCAATGTTTGGAAAGAGTTTGTGATGGCTGGTTTTGAGGTTTGAACAAGTTCTGTTCGATGGAGGGCAGAAATCGTATTTGTGATTCTGGGGTTTCTAGGCTATGGTGATGGATGCTTTGTGATCAGAGGAACATGTTGAGTTGATTTATGAAGTGTGTTTGTGTGTTTGTGGCTTGTTTTCTGAGTTTCGAAGGTTTTTGCTCCAAGGGTGAAAAATGGGAATGTGATGCTATGGCTTGCTTCAGGCTTGCTTGTTGTATGAAATGGCTGGCATTTTGTTTGTATAAATTAATCCCATTGGTCAGATGATGTGACTTGGCCTTTTGTGATAGGTGTGCTAGCTTTTGCAAAAAGTCCACTCTTGTGTAAGAGAAAGCATGGGCAGCTTCTAGCTTGGTACAAGGGGTGTGGGCTGCGCAGCAAGGTGAGGGGAAAGGCTAGGGTTGGTTCAGCAGCCAAGGCAGCAAGTGGATGGAAGTGTTATGATGGTTTTGCAACTTGATCACCTTTGGTTCACATGGAAATGTCTTGCTTCACAAACCATGAAACATGAGAAATTCTTAGTCCATTCTGAACTTTAGGGTACATGTGATGTTTGTGTGATGGTTAGACATGAATTAGAAGTCACAAATGCCTTGGTACAAAGTTTTTGCAAGTTTTCCATTTGGTGCATATTTTGAAAATTAGTGATTTTTGCTAACTTTGACACACCATAACTTTTGATCCAAAATGAATTAGGTCATGTTCTTGTACTTTTTGAAAAGGTAAAGATCTAATCTACAACTTTCATGACCAAAGTTTTTCCATTTGAAGCATTTTTGGATCAAAAAGTAAGGGTTGAAAAAGTTGCATAAAATGACATTTCATTAAAAGTCAACCATGCCCTAAAAAGTCAACTTTGCAAAAGCTTGTAATTCTTGAATTTTGTGAACTTCAAACTTCTTCCATGATCAAATAAAGATCAAATACACTCAAAATGATGAAGAACACCCTTTGGTTGGGTCATTGGGGGTCTCAGATGTCCTGATTTTGTACTGACTTGTCCAGAAAGTCAACTCTTGATCAGATGACTTCCCCATGGAATTTCTTCATGAAAATTGATATGCATACTCCCTATACCATATAGAGACCAATAGAAACAAGAATGACCAAAAAATTTGGAGTTATGGCCTCTGAAACCAAAACCCTAATTTTAGGTCATCTGTGCAGTCAAACCTGGCTCTGCTTCCATACCAATCCCAGTTCTTGTGATTCTTTGGCATTTTTGACTTTGAGGGGATATAATATGATACAAGAACACATATGGACCCTTTGAAGTGATTGGTGGCCTTTGGAGTGGCTCAAGAAGCTCTTGGATTGCTCAGATCACAAACCCTAGGTGCAGATGACTTAGAATCTATGCAGTGAATCAAAAATGTGATATGAGATGCTATGATTATGTTCATGCATATGAAATGATCACAAGCCATGGTGTGAATGGGTGAGGGAAAATTTGGGGTGTTTACAGCTGCCCCTATTCAAACATGAGTTAGCTGTGCAGGTTGTAAGCGACGGCTTAACAGGCAAACAAGATAACTTGTGGTTGAATACCAAAGACAGTCCAAAATTTGCACTCACAGAATGAAGAAGAAAAGGGATATAGATTATAGAAGGAAAATAAAGTATATTGTAAAGTGTGGGCGACGGAGGACGACCGTCGAGCAGAGGACGACTGCTGGGTAAAGAGCAATGACGGGGACGGCCGACATGCTGGGGATAAAAGGTAAAGCAAAGACGGGGATGGCCGACTAGCTGGGAAAAACAAGATATTATGATGGGGACGGCCATCAAGTAAAGCTGTAAAATTCTCTGGGGATTAATGAAACATGACGGGGACGGCCATCAAGTTCATAAAGTAAAGTAACCAACGATGGGGACGGCCATCGGGCTAAAAAGAAAAGGGACCACGACGGGGACGGCCATCGGGTTAAAGAATAAATGAAATAACAGGTGATGAGGTACGGTCATCAAAGGTGAAGGACGATCACCTAGCAGGGGACGGCTGCTCCGTTGGGTATAAGATGAGGGACGGTCATCTAAGGTGGAGGACGACCACCTGGCAGGGTACGGCTGCCGAAAATATCGCGACACAGGACGAATGCCGGATAAAAGGTCGACGATGGGGACGGCCATCGGACGAGCATGATGGAGGACGACCATCAAGAGGTGGAGGACGACCACCTAGCAGGGGACGGCTGCTCTCAAGGTTTGTCATGACATAGGACGAATGTCAGATAACCAAAATCAACAATGGGGACGGCCATTGGATAAAGTGATGAAGGACGATCATCAAGAGGTGGAGGACGACCACCTAGCAGGGAATGGCTGCTAAATATCAACGATGGGGACGGCCATCGGATGAGCATGATGGAGGAAGACCATCAAGAGGTGGAGGACGACCACCTAGCAGGGAATGGCTGCTAAATATCAACGATGGGGACGGCCATCGGATGAGCATGATGGAGGACGACCATCAAGAGGTGGAGGACGACCACCTAGCAGGGAATGGCTGCTAAATATCAACGATGGGGACGGCCATCGGATGAGCATGATGGAGGACGACCATCAAGAGGTGGAGGACGACCACCTAGCAGGGTACGGCTGCTCTCAAGGTTTATCATGACACAGGACGAGTGTCAAATAAAAGGAAAATTTGCTTACTTGGCGACCTACTGGGGATATAGTAAACACAGACGAGTGTTTACAACCAAGAAAAGAAAGTATAAGTGTTTAGAGGTTTGTGTATAGATTAAAGATACGGACGAGCATCCTTAAGACTACGATACAGACAAGTATCGGGTAGAAACAAACTGACACGTGTTCAGAGATGATGATACGGACGAGTATCAACTGGTTAACAAGGAACACGGACGAGTGTTGAATTTGAAGGGACTCTTCTGGGGAATAATAGACACAGACGAGTATCTATATTCACGAAGACAAAAGTGTTTGACACGGTGTATGGATTAAAGATGCGAACGAGCATCCTTAAGACTATGATACGGACGAGTATCATGTAGAAACAAACACTTGACGCATATTCTGAGATGATGGTACGGACGAGTACCAACTGGTTAACAAAGAACATGAACCAATGTCGAATCTGTGGGGATATAAATGGTATATACAAGATACGGACGAGTACCTGTATAAGTGTAACATGAGTAGTGAGTATGAGTATCGTATAGATGAGTACTTTAACTGCTGGGGAGAGTGACACAGACGAGTGTCAAAAAGGGGAAAAGTATAATATCAACAAGTATATGGGGTGTAAAAGTGTAGGCGACTGCGCTGGGGATATGATGACACGGACGGGTGCCAAAATGAGTATATACTGGTGTTTGTGTACTGTGAGGCAACTGCTTTTGCTGGGGACTCTGGGGGAGAGTTTTCTGTATACTGATGGATTTTTATTATTCACGAGTGTTCGATTCACAACATGGCTTGTGATTATGCTATGTGTTTGATTTTTTGCCGTAATGCTCCGTTTTAGACGGAATGCTACGCTTTGTGGGGTGAATATGATGCGAATGCCATGGTTATGCAAAGATACCAAACCAGGATTCGGATCCCGATGTTGTGAAGATTTCTGGTCGATCTGTCTGAAGTGATCATCCCAGCTGGGGATAAGATCATTGGTGGATCTGATGAGATGTATCTGCTTGGGGATATAGGTCACTGATTGACATATCCTTGTAATATAGGACCCAGCTGGGGTTTGTAGAAGCCTTCTGTACTCTGTTGTGACTCCTTCATGCGTTGCTCTTCTGAATAGAGGCTGAAATTCTGTGGGGGAGATGGTTCCCTGACTGTTGTATTCTGCTGAGGAAGAATGATTAGTAACTCGGATGGGCGAAGCAACAAGTGGCAACTCAGCTGGGGAGAAAACACCTTGAGTGCTAAGACTGAGTGAGTATTGATTTGCCAGCTTGCTGGGGTGAAGCTTTCATGCCCCATGTTGCGCTTTTGGATACCTGCAATCCTGCAAAGACAGAGAAACGTACAAGTAACCCCGAGGTGTCCCTTATCGGATTCCGTCATAGGAGTTAGACACTTCTGAGAGTAAGCATATTCCCTGTAAGCACGTGCTTTATTTTCTTTATTTTTAAAGATAAACATCTGTATTCATGCAATCAGTTTTTTCTTAAGACATCAGACATTCTTTGCAAACAAAAATGTACGAGACGAAACATGACTGAAAAATCTGATTTTATTAATTCATGTGCCCTGAATTGGCAATATACAGTCAAAGAAACAAATCCCCTGGAATGAGGGGATTGCTACAAATTGAGAAACAAAATGCTGGCAATGTTGATGACGCTTTGAAGAGCTTCCTCTTTTGCTATGACTCGTATGACTTTTGACGTTCTTCTCGTCTTGCTTTCTGAAGAAGGCTGATTCTGACAGGAGCTTGATCCTTTCGAGGCTTACCGAGTTGTAGGTGATACAGATGAATTCAAGATGCAGTTGTTCGCTTATTCCCTTGTTTTGCATGGATCGCCCTTTCGGGTTTTCAATCCATCGGGATACCCATTTTTGCCTGAGCTGTCCAATGCGGCTTTTCAACTCAGCGGGTGTTCATTCTTTTTGTTTATTTTCCCTTATTTTGCCCGAGTCTTTTATTCTATTTTTGACTCGCCGGGATGCCCTATTTTTCCTGGACTTACATTCTGTTTTTATGTCCAGCGGGTCATTTTATGCGAAGTATTTTTTAACTGCATCCGAATTCACAGGGGACGGGAAGTCTTCACCATCCATGGTGCTGAGCATCAGTGCTCCACCAGAGAAAACTTTCTTTACCACGAATGGTCCTTCATAGTTTGGAGTCCATTTGCCCCTGTGGTCTGTATGAGGAGGGAGGATTCTCTTCAGCACAAGATCTCCTACTTGGTACTCTCGGTGCCTGACTTTCTGATCGAAGGCTCTCTTCATTCTTCTTTAATACAACTGCCCATGACAAATTGCAGCCAATCTTTTCTCTTCAATCAGACTCAGTTGTTCGAATCGGGACCGGACCCATTCTGCTTCGTTCATCTTAACATCCATCAGTACTCGCAAGGAGGGTAATTCAACTTCAACAGGTAGGACTGCCTCCATACCGTACACAAGCTGATACGGTGTTGCCCCAGTGGATGTTCTGATTGACGTGCGGTACCCATGCAAGGCAAATGGTAGCATCTCATGCCAGTCTTTGTATGTGACTACCATCTTCTGCACAATCTTCTTGATATTTTTATTAGCCGCCTCAACAGCGCCATTCATCTTTGGCCTGTAAGGAGAAGAGTTGTGATGTTGGATTTTGAAGTCCCGGCATAGCTCAGCCATCATTTTGTTGTTCAAGTTGGAACCATTATCAGTAATGATTCGCTCGGGCACTCCGTATCGACAGATGATATCTCTCTTCAGGAATCTGGCTACCACTTGCCTTGTAACATTTGCATATGAGGCTGCTTCGACCCACTTGGTGAAATAGTCAATGGCGACCAGGATGAATCTGTGGCCATTTGAAGCAGTTGGCTCAATCTTGCCAATCATATCAATGCCCCACATGGCAAAGGGCCATGGTGAAGACATTATATTCAAAGGATTGGGAGGCACATGCACCTTATCCGCATAAATCTGGCATTTATGACATTTTCTGGCATAGGCACAACAGTCGGCATCCATTGTGATCCAATAATACCCTGATCTTAGCAACTTTTTAGCCATCGCATGTCCTCCAGCATGGGTACCAAATGATCCCTCGTGCACTTCATGCATCAACAAATCTGCTTCTGTTTTATCAACGCACCTGAGGAGTACCATATCAGAGTTTCTCTTGTATAGGGACCCATCAGTGTTCAGGAAGAAACTACCAGCAAGCCTTCTCAAAGTCTTCTTATCATTGGAAGATGCCCCAGGTGGGTATGTTTGATCCTCCAAGAAGCACTTAATGTCATGGAACCAAGGCTTATCATCTTTGATAACATCTGCTGCGAACACATATGCTGGTCTGTCAAGTCTGGACACTGATATCTGGGGTACAAAGTTGGCAGCTTGAACTTTGATCATTGACGAAATGGTTGCCAGGGCATCTGCGAGCTGATTCTCGTCCCGAGGGATATACTCAAGCTTGACTGTTGTGAAGAAAGTCAATAGCCTCCTTGTATAATCCCTGTAAGGTATCAGATGATCCTGGTGGGTGTACCATTTGCCGTTGGTTTGATTGACTACCAAAGCTGAATCTCCGAATACGGTTAATGTCTTGATCCTGAGGTCAATGGCTTCCTCAAGACCCATAATGCAGGCTTCGTATTCAGCTTCGTTGTTAGTGCAGTTGAAGGTGAGCTTTGCCGAGAAAGGCATGTGAACTCCTTTAGGTGTAATGAGTACTGCACCAACACCACGACCATTCATATTAACAGCCCCATCAAACATCATAGTCCATTCTTCTTCTGGGTCAGGCCCTTCAGTGTGAATAGGCTCTTCATGATCTTTTGCATTTACGAACATGATGTCTTCATCAGGGAAGTCAAATCTCATAGGCTGGTAGTCATCAATGGGTTGCTCAGCAAGATATTCAGATAGTACACTGCCCTTGATGGCTTTCTGAGAGGTGTACTGGATGTCATACTCTGTGAGAATCATCTGCCATCTTGCAACCCGTCTGGTAAGAGCTGGCTTCTCGAAAATGTACTTAACTGGGTCCATTTTGGATATCAATAAGGTAGTGTGGGTCAACATATACTGTCTCAGTCGGCGAGCAGCCCACGCTAAAGCACAGCAAGTTTTCTCGAGCAGTGAATAACGTTGTTCACAGTCGGTAAACTTTTTGCTCAGGTAGTATATTGCATACTCTTTTCGACCAGACTCGTCATGCTGGCCCAGCACACACCCCATTGACTCCTCTAATACGGTCAAGTACATGATCAGAGGTCTTCCTTCAACTGGAGGCATAAGGATTGGAGGTTCTTGCAAGTACTCCTTAATCTTGTCAAAAGCCCTTTGGCAGTCTTCATTCCACCTGACCGTCTGTTCTTTTCTTAACAGTTTGAACAAGGGTTCACAGGTTGCCGTAAGGTGAGATATGAACCTCGAAATGTAGTTCAATCTACCTAGAAACCCTCGAACTTCTTTTTCAGACTTCGGCGCAGGCATTTCTTGAATGGCTTTAACTTTATCAGGGTCCACTTCAATCCCTTTCTCGCTTACAATAAAGCCCAGCAGCTTACCAGATCGCACCCCGAATGTGCATTTGTTGGGGTTCAACTTCAGTTGGTACTTCCTCAGACGCTTGAATAGCTTCAGCAGATTTACCAGGTGGTCTTCCTCTGTAAGGGACTTGGCAATCATGTCATCCACATAACACTCTATTTCCTTATGGATCATATCGTGGAATAATGTTACCATAGCCCGTTGATATGTTGCACCAGCATTCTTCAATCCGAATGGCATCACCTTGTAACAGAACGTGCCCCAGGGTGTGATGAAGGTTGTCTTCTCCATGTCTTCAGGTGAAATTTTGATCTGGTTGTATCCTGAGAATCCATCCATGAAGGAGAATACCGAGAACTGAGCCGTATTATCAACCAATACGTCAATGTGAGGTAATGGGAAATCATCTTTCGGGCTGGCTCTGTTCAGATCCCGGTAGTCAACACACATCCTTACCTTGCCATCTTTCTTAGGCACAGGTACTATATTAGCAACCCACGGTGGATAGCTAGTTACAGTAAGGAACCCGGCGTCCCACTGTTTTTGTACCTCTTCTTTAATTTTCATTGCCATGTCTGGGCGAGTACGGCGCAGCTTCTGTTTGACCGGTGGGCATTCTTCTCTTAAAGGCAGCTTGTGCATGACGGTATCGGTATCCAACCCTGGCATATCCTGATAAGACCAAGCAAACACATCCACATATTCTTGAAGCAGATCAATCATTTGTCTCTTCACCGAGTCTTGTAAACCGGCCCCGATTTTAACCTCTTTCACATCTTCATCTGTACCAAGATTAATCGTTTCCACCTCCTCCTGATGAGGAGTGATAAACTTATCCTCTTGTCTCAACAATCTGGCTAGCTCTTCAGGAAGCTCGTAATCTTCTTCAACCCCTTCATCAGCTTGATTGATCGGATTGTCAAAGTCATACGAAGTCATAGCCGTGCTGTTGTCGGTGCTGTCTGGAAGGCACTCTCTGCAAGGGTTCAGTTTGTTCATTTTAGTGATTGATATTAATCTTGTTTAGAAAAGTGAAATAAAGTTGTCATTTTGAAAACATTGCCATTTATTTTTTGTACAAAAAGAAAAATGGAAAAACAGTGAGTGGAAAAGAAAAAGACTTGTTTGCAAAAGATGTCTGATATTTCATTGATTAATCTTGTTGCACAAAAATTACAGATGGCCCGATTACAAAATGAGTCTTGTCATCTTGGGCAAGATGCAAGACTTGATGCATGCTTAAAATATACAGGAAATAATAATTACTCTGCAGGAGTAACCCTTATAATTTCCTGGGAAGACCAGTTTGAGATATTGCTCCCCGGGATCCTTGGACGAATCCAGCTTTCCAGGTTGCGTTCATCTTCCGACTCATCTTCCAAGTTGTTGACAACATCAGGGGTAAGCATCCCCCCACTAACAAAGTTGGGCTTCTTAGCAGCCTCTGCTTGATCTTGTTGAGTTGGTTTGTAACCCAACCCAAATCTATCTTCTTTCTTTTCCACAGGCAACAGTTTGCCCCAGCCTTGAGCGTTTCCTTCTTCCACCACCTTCCGGGCTTGTTGGTAGGATGTCATAGAGGTCCCAAGCACAGCAGATGTTTCGTTAATATTCAGGGCCTCAAACCCTTGACTCATCGTCTCGTGGATCTCCCCATCCATTTCAATATATTTGTAAGTAGCCAGATGGCTAACAAAAATATCCTCTTCTCCACAAATAGTAACAACTTGGCCCTCCCACTCGAATTTTAACTTCTGGTGAAGGGTAGACGTAACAAACAGCTGTAGGCTGGCTGAATGTCCATCACGTAGAAGGTCGTTTTGAAAGTTTGTGGGCCAATCGTTACAGGCAACTCAATTTCTCCCAGAACTGATCTCTTAGAGCCGTCAAAAGCTCTTACTACCAAGTTACTGGGTTGCAATGCCAATCCTTCATATTCCAGCTTCACAAGAGCCTTTTTGGGTAAGACATTGAGGGATGATCCTGTGTCTACCAGCACATGGGAAAGAACTGCACCTTTACATTCCATGGTAATGTGCAAGGCCTTGTTATGATTACGGCCTTCCGAAGTCAAATCAGTGTTGGTGAATCCTAGTCCATTACTAGCATTAACGTTCCCAACCACAGCTTCCAATTGATTGACGGTGATCTCTTCTGGCACATAAGCTGCGTGCAGGACTTTGAGTAGTGCATTCCGGTGAGCCTCGGAGCACATAAGCAATGATAGAATGGAGATCTTGGAAGGCGTCTGGTGAAGCTGGTCCACTATCTTGTAATCACTTTTCTTGATGATTCTCATGAATTCATCAACTTCTTGATCAAAAGGTGTTTTTAAAGCTTCTTTAACAGTTTGCTCTTCTTGCACCATGCTCTTCCCTTTTGCCTTGGCAGCAGCTTCTGCTTCAGCAGTGGGTCTTTGAATTTGTGGGGCAAAGAGACGTCCGCTTCGAGTGAAGCCTCCGCCTCCTCCCACATTGTCTATTTGTGGTGCAGAAGTTGATGATTCAAAAGTGATCTTTTGTCCTTCGCAGTATAGATCAGAGCCGTAATGCCAAGGGATGGCATTATTGCTTTCATAAGGTACTGGCCCAGGCACTGTGACAGTGACTGGACTGATGGCAGCTGCAGAAGGGACTGTGATACTCTGTGGATCATAATATATTGTGACTGGTGCTCTGATGGGAGTAGCACTTTGTGAGTTGTAGACGGAATCATTGGCAGGATCATAATAAATTGTA
This sequence comes from Lathyrus aphaca, assembly GCA_963966055.1. NCBI lineage: Eukaryota > Viridiplantae > Streptophyta > Magnoliopsida > Fabales > Fabaceae > Lathyrus > Lathyrus aphaca. Next base: position 474,621,202 of record OZ014523.1, read on the forward strand.
ACTGTTGAGACACTGGCATTATTCGTTGCTGATGTTGTAGGAGACATTGTTGGAAGGATGGGTGTTGTTGTTGTAGGAGACTCAAAATGAAGGGGTGCTGAAGTTGTAGAAGGGATGTTTGTTGATATTTGGTCCGTTGAAGTAACAGATGAAGCATTTGTTGATGAGATTGAAGAATTGTCTGGAACAATGGTTGTTGCAGTTGTAGGAGGTTCTGGAGCTGTTGTTGAGGAGGTTGCTGGATTGGTAGGAAATGATGTTGTAATCTGAAGCAGGCCACTCTGAATGAGACTATCTATGCCATCCCTCAAGTTATCACAACCATTCACTGAAATGTTGCAGTAAGCACACCCTAGTTCACACCCCGGGAACATTTGGCATTCGAGGAGTTGAGCTTTGATCTCTACCAACGGTGTCCGAATCTGACCCACACTGGTTATCAAATAAGACGGCTTGTCTTCTTCAATAGCGTTGATTCTGGGACCACCATGGTGTGGCATAGGGTTCTTGTTGACATTAGGTGGTGGTGCAAAGTTTAAAGCCTTGGAATCCACTAGATCCTGCACTTTCATGTGCAAAGCTCTGCACTTTTCCGTACTATGACCAGGTGCATTTGAGTGAAAGGCACATCTGGCGCTGGCGTCGTAATTTCTGGGCAGACTGTTGGGATCTGGAGGGGCCAATGTCCTTAGCTCAACTAGGTTGAGTTTCAAGAGTTGTGGCAGTAATGTTGCATAGGGCATAGGGATCGGATCGATCACCCTATTGGCCTGAGAGGGTCTCTGTTGAAATGGTCTCTGCTGATTATTGTTGTTGGTGTTGCTATTGTTGTAATTTCTCGGAGGATACTGAGTTTGTTGCTGGTACTGAGGTTGTTGCTGATAATTTTGTTGTGGTGGTTGATAAGCTGGTTGTGGATGAGCTGGAGCGGGAATGGTGACTGCTGCCACAGACCTATGAACATATTGGGGCCTGCCCCTGTTGGTGTGGATAGCATTGGTTTCACCAGTTCTTCTTGGGCCTGCAAAAGGCTTTCTTGCGTTACTGGATGAGCTTGCACCGTTGTCTGAGATCTTACCCATCTTCAATAGGCTTTCAATTCTCTCCCCGGCTATGACTACATCTGCAAAGCTGGTAGATGAGAAGGCAGCTAGCCTATCAATGTAAGTCCCTTGGAGGGTGTTCATGAACATATCAGCCATCTCCCTTTCTGACATAGGTGGCTGGACAGCAGCAGCAAGCTGTCTCCATCTTTGAGCGTACTCTCGGAAGCTTTCCCTGGATGACTGAGACATCCCCATCAGGAGGGTCCTGTTGGGAGCCATATCCAGGTTGTACTGATACTGTCTGATAAAGGCCTCTGCCAGGTCCTTCCAGCATCTAATGGTTGCTCTTGTCAAGTGGGAGTACCATTCCCTCGATGCTCCAGTTAAGCTATCCTCAAAATAGAACATCCATAGCTTTTCGTCCATGGTATAGGCCTTCAGCCTCCCCAGAAAAGATTGTAGATGGGTCCGGGGACAGGAAGTCCCATTATACTTCTCAAAGCATGGTGGCTTAAATTTGTGGGGGATCCTGACCCCGTCTACCAAGCCCATGTCCATAACATCAAAACCCAAAGAGTTTTGAGACTCTAAGGATCTTAATTTCTCAGCTATCTCATCCAGCCTTCTGTCATAAGCCTCTTCCCCATCTCCCATCACTGTGAACTGATCTTCCTGGGGGTCTTCTTGCAGTACTCTACCTGTGTAACACGGTGGGAGAACTGACTTTAGTAATGTTGCGGATAGCAAGAGTCGCCACCGACTTTTATTTTATCCATAAGGAAAGGGTATAAAAGAACAGGAAAGACCTTAAGAGAATATTTTGGGTCCGGGGGGTAGGTTATGTAAAGGGAAGGTGTTAGCACCCTTTACATCCATGGTTATCCATGGGCTCTTAGTTACTTAGCTCACTTTTGAATTGTTTTTGAAAGTGTAGTGTGTGAATAGAAATTTTTTTCAGAATAGTTGATAATAATCCATGTACGGATGTGTAAAACTTGTTTTTGAAAATTTGTTTGAAATTGTGAAGAGTTTGAAAAGTTTTTGAAGTGAGCAAGTACATAAGAGGAACCTACCCTAAAGTTTAAAGCCTTTCTTGTTCTTTATCCTTTCCTTGGTAAGACTATCCCTATTATTAAGGAATAGGTAGTCATTACCTTGGATGTAAGGGACATGAGAGGGACATTTTGTTTATGAAGGCAACTGTGGGGTATAATAAGCATATAGGAGGGACTATCATCATTATTCGAAGGGACTTGATTCGTAAAGGCAACCATGAGGGACTTGATGATTTTTCTTTTTAAAGGGACTTGCTTTATACACCCCACTTGACCTTATTCGTAGGCAACTTGAGGGATAACCTTAGAAAGTGAGATGGCGATTAAAAATCGACTTACGTGTGTGAGTGTTTAATTTTAATTATCTTATATTAGAAGTGGTCTAAGTTAATTTTTATATAACATACATGTTTTTCACTCCCTAATTACTAACCATAGCAAGAATAATTAAGTAATTACAAAATTTACATCCAGGAGCATTTACATAATAATTATAATAAGCAAAATAAATAAATAGCAAAAATAATAATTTAACAATAAAATAATAATGGGTTAGTAGTAATAAAAATTAAGAAATAGGATTAGTAAAAATATTAAGAATAAATAAAGTTAGTAAAAATAATTAAATTTAACGAAACAATAATAATTATAAGAATAGACAAGGTTAGAAAAATAAGATAAAAATATAAGATAATAATAAACAAACAATAAGAATACGCTTAGCAATAATAATTAATAGAAATAAATAGAGAAAACATTATAATAACATGATTAAACACAAAATTTGATTTTTAATTTAGAAACATAAATAATTAAATAATTACTATAATATAAAGTTCTAAATATAACATAATTATAAATTTTTAATCATTTACAAAAATTTAATTATTTCTAATTAAAAAGTTATAAAAAGTATTTACATATTATATAAAGAGAAAAATAAATTATAAGTATATTTACAAAATTTAATTTTTTATTGATTATTACCAAAAATTAAATTAGAGATTATATTCAATAAATATATATATAATAATTTATATTAAGAATTAGTAAATAAATAACTAGGGTTTTTATAAATTAGGGTTTTGTTAGAAAAATGTTTTTAGGGTTTATACAAATTATTAAATAAACATATATCTTACAATTTAATCATATATCAAGGAAAATAATTTAAGTTGAGAAAAATAAAAGTTTTGAATTTTTAGAAAAAAATATAAAGATTGTTTTTAAATATACATGCATAATTTAATTTTTATTAATATTAAGAAAACAATAACACTAATTGATTAGAGAAATTAAAAATAAAAAGAATTTGCAAAAACTTACCTGGGTGAGACTTGAACCCATGTCCTTCTGATTACCAGCAACAACACCAACCACTAAGCCAGCCAGGCGCAGGTGATAATAAAAGAGATCCACTTTGTTTTGTGCCTTGCCTTGAAAATCCAGGAAAATAGAGAAACAAAAAGGCCTGGGGTGGGATTCGTACCCAGGACCTTATGAATGTATACGCATATGCTTGACCGCCTGGCTGGGAGAGCCCTTCTGTTTACCAAACAACTATAAACCATAATATATTAAGAAAGCAATTTAAATGGAAAAAATATCAAAACATTGGTAGAGGCAGGATTCGATCCCCTCCCCTTTTGTCAAACACACGCATACTTCTCCACTGGGCCAATCAGCCAGTTGTGACATACAACCATCACCATTACATAAAATAAAATATGTAATATTTGAATTTGAAAAAACGCGCGCAGGCCAACTTCATCTTCAACCTCTGGATATTGAATTTAGCTGCGAAGCTTGTTGCAAAATTTCCTGCGATTTTTCCTGCACCTTAAAAACCTACGAAATTCAAACTACCATCAAACAGTATGATTTCATCAAATTGAGGACACCTTGGGACTCCTTGCAACCTGCACTGTCCAATTTTATCAACCAAATTCATTTATAATGCATGAATCCAATAACCCTAATTTGAAGGTCCAAACCCTAATATGGCATCTCACGGATTTCTTATGGTTTCTTTAGTTTCTTTGCCCAGAATCGTTCTACACACCATCACAAACAATATTAGGTCAACAAAATTCATTAACACGCAATGAAATAATGCAATCGAAAAAATCAAAATCAAGAACAACTATGGTTCGGGTTGAACAATATGTCATGATACTGATGCGTATGAGTGATCATTCATGATCAGGAAAGTCCAAAGAAGCTTGCTATGATCTTATTTTACCTTTAAATGCCCTGCAAATTGAAAATCCGAATATGAGTTTTCTTGAATTTTTTGAACAATGAACTTACACTTTTGGCTGCTGGAATCCGTCCTTGGGCAATGGCAATGAGTTATGTATATATAGGAGACTCAATTAGGTCAAAAACTTTGATTGATTATGTGCAAGATTGGATTCAAAAAGATTCATCATGATAAGCTTTAAAATCTCAATATTTTTGTACCAATGCTTTCTATTTCAAGCCATTCAATATCTTTCTTGCACCAATTTGTTCCATGCTGACTTTATGATATTCTAGAATCAATAAATCAATTAAATCTTCACATTTAATATTTTATTTAAATTTAAAATGATTTTAAGAATAAAAAATCATAATAAATTGATTAAATAAAATAAAAATTATGAAAATATTATGGAAATTTCGTGCATGATGTTGTTGTATGGGTTGGGTCATAATTTGGCCAGCCCATTTGGAAAGAATTGCTTTTGGACCTCCATTTTCAATATAAACCATCACAAAATTGCCCAACTTTGCAAGAGCATATCTCCCTCAATTTTAAAGGTATGAGGGTGTTCTTGGACATTTTGGAAAGCTTGAAGAGTCCTCTAAACAACCCCATTGGTTTCAGGTCCATATCATTTACCAATCTCAAGTTATGCCCTTTTGAAGTTGTTGACTTTTTTGTTGACTTTTGAAATGACCTATAATGTCTTAGATCATATCTTTCAAATGAAGCATTTTTGGGCTTAACTTTCAACATCAAAGTTGTAGAGAATTCAATTTCCTTCAAATTGAGCTTTGGATGGAGACTTGGTGATGAATTATGTGAAAGTTATGGCTGGTCAAAGTTCAGTTGACTTTTACTAAGGAAACCCTAATTTAGAAACTCCTGATTATTGATGATCTGGAATCTCCTTGATGAATCATGATCAACCCTTGATCAAATGATGAATTTTACTTCATATACTTGATGTTGGCAAAAAATCATGAAGTTTGACTTTGGTTTGACCACAGTTGACCTCAGTTTGACTTTTTAACTGCATGAACTGATTTTGACTTATCTGATCATCTGACTGAGCAAACCTTTGAGAAAAGTCTTGAAACTTGTAATGGGGGTTCTTACACACATATAAGATGTTATGAAACTAACTTGAGGTATTGGAAGTTCATTTATCCTGATTAAAGTCAAAACCCTAATTTTGGATGCACTGCTTAGGAGGTGCATTGTCTGAGGGAATTGTCAACTTCTTTGACCAATTGTGAACTTTGTGAACCTTGTGAATCTTCATAAAATGTCTTGTGAACCTCATGGGAGGTATTGTGAAGCTTGTGAACCTTGTGAACCTCATGAAGTGGCTTTGTAGACCTCATAAACCTCAGGAAAGCTTTGTAATCATTGTGAAACTTGTGAACCTTGTGAACCTTCAAGAAGTGACTTGTAGACTTTATGAACCTCATGAAAGGTCTTGTAAATGTTGAGAAGCTTGTGAACCTTGTGAACCTTCTTATAACACAAAGTCTTGTATTGTGAGGGCAAATTTTGGGGTGCAACAACTGCCCCTGTTCAATTTTCTGAAACCTGAGGGGTTAGATTGGTATATTTGCCAGTCGTGACCTGGAAGGTTGAAGGGGATTGAACACAAAAGCCCAAAAATTTGCACTCACCAGTGCATTAGAGTGATACAGATGGCTAATTGAATATGATTGAGTGGGCTTAAAGATGCCACTTGGGGAAAGTTCTATGGAGGTATAATGAAAGCTGTCAGGAGTCTGGAGCAGTCCTGAGGTATTGATGATATGCTTTCAGGAGACTGGAGTAATCCTGATGTAACATCATATCTTCATGAGGATAGAGCAATCAATAGTGATAACTCTAAAGCAGTCTTGAAGTAATGATTTCAGGAGGATAGAGCCATCAATAATGATAACTCTAAAGCAGTCTTGAAGTAATGATTTCAGGAGGATAGAGCCATCAATAATGATAACTCTAAAGCAGTCTTGAAGTAATGATTTCAGGAGGATAGAGCCATCAATAATGATAACTCTAAAGCAGTCTTGAAGTAATAATATGATTTCAGGAGGATAGAGCAATCAATAATGATAACCCTAAAGCAGTCTTGAAGTCATGAGAAGCTTATCAGGAGGATAAAGTAACCCTGAGGTGACGATAAAGCAATCCCGAAGAAATAAGAAGCTTATCAGGAGGATAAAGTAACCCTGAGGTTACGATAAAGCAGTCCCAAAGTAGTAAGAAGCTTATCAGGAGGATAAAGTAACCCTGAGGTTACGATAAAGCAGTCCCAAAGTAGTAAGAAGCTTATCAGGAGGATAAAGTAACCCTGAGGTGACAATAAAGCAGTCCCGAAGTAATAAGAAACTTATCAGGAGGATAAAGTAACCCTGAAGTTACGATAAAGCAGTCCCAAAGTAATAAGAAGCTTATCAGGAGGATAAAGTAACCCTGAGGTTACGATAAAGCAGTCCCGAAGAAATAAGTTTGTTTGTTGGATAATCAACCTGAAAACAAGGTAGCATTTGTATAATGATATTAGTTTATGCATGATGTATGCATGTATAACATGATGTACTTAAGTAATGTATTATGTGTCTATGGATATGTATGTTATGGTATGATGTAAATGATGTATGTATGACATGATATTGCCGGAAGCGTCTGGATATCTTCGTATAATAACTGCTGGCCAGGGAAAATAAATCCCGATTCGTTGTTGAAGAATATATAACCCTCCGTCTGCTGGGGATAACAAGATATAGATAACCTCCCGTATGCTGGGGATAGTAGGGTATATATAACCTTCGTCTTCGTTTGGTAGTAGGATAAGTATAACATCCCGTCTTCGTTCGTCGTACCCTTATTGGAAAGTAATTTCCCGAATATCCGTATGAGGATAAAAGAGATGGATATAAATTCCAGGGGAGATGAGACTTTATGAAGATGGATTTGCCCTACTGAGGGTTTTGTGACTGTCTTGTTAGAGGTGAACTGGCGAAGCTTCGTTGAAATCCTTCCCTCGTTCGTCCTTAGTAAATACTATTACTGCATTTTCATGCATTTCTGGTAAACATTAATCACATTAAGCATACATGCATTTCTGGTAACCATTAATCATATTCAAAAGCATACATACATTCAAACACAACCAATGGACGTTTCGCTTATGTAAATAGGGTAAAAGTAAATCTGGATTCAAAAGATGGAATTTATTTATATCAAAAGCGACCCATACACGGGTAAGTTTATACAAAGGAGACATAAACCCTAGTAAGAGGATTTTGTCATAAAGTTTTACAAAAGAAAATCAGCTATGTGGGAAACAATCCTATTGAGTTTCAATTCTACTATTGCCATTCAAGTATCTCATCTTCTTGCTGTTGAGACGGAAAAGATTGGATTGAGCTTTATCTGTTTGAGCTTGAGTAAGTAGTACAACTGGTTGCAGTTTCATGGGTGATCAAACGAGACATAGTCATACGCTTTAATCCCTAACTTTTGCCTGGATTGCCCTTTCAGGTTTTCAATCCACCGGGATACCCTTTTTTGCCCAAGCCGCCTTTTCAGGTTTTCGACTTGCCGGGTATACATCTTTTTATATATATCCCTAATTTTTGCCCAAACCCTTTTGGTTTGCCGGGATGCCCTTATTTTTGCCTAGGCCAGTCAACCTAGCGGGTCTCTTTTTATGCGTAGTATTTTTTAACTATGTCTGCGTTCACAGGCTGTGGGAAGTCTTCACCATCCATTGTAGTCAGTATCATGGCACCTCCTGAGAACACTGTCTTGACTACAAATGGTCCTTCATAAGTAGGACTCCACTTGCCCCTAGGATCACCCTGTGGTAATATGATACGCTTGATTACCAAGTCACCGGCCTGATATACCTTTGGCTTAACCTTCTTGTTAAAAGCTTTGATCATTCGCTTTTGGTACATCTGGCCATGACAAACTGCTGCTAATCTCTTCTCGTCAATCAAATTTATCTGGTCCAGTCGAGTCTGAATCCATTCATCTTCATCCAAGCCTGCATCCTTCATAATTCTTAAGGAGGGGATCTAAACTTCTATGGGCAGAACTGCTTCCATACCATAGACTAAAGAGAATGGGGTTGCTCCTGTTGAAGTACGTATTGTAGTACGATAACCATGAAGAGCAAATGGTAACATCTCGTGCCAATCCTTGTAAGTAACAGTCATCTTTTGTACAATCTTCTTAATGTTCTTGTTAGCAGCTTCAACTGCTCCATTCATCTTTGGACGATAAGGAGAAGAGTTGTGATGCTTAATCTTGAACTGCGTGCAGAGATCAGTAATCATAGTGTTGTTCAGATTAGAGCCATTATCAGTGATAATCCTTTCAGGGATGCCATACCTACATATGAGATTATTCTTAATGAATCGAGCCACAACATTCTTAGTAACAGATGCAAATGAAGCTGCCTCCACCCATTTCGTGAAATAATCAATAGCAACCAGGATGAAACGATGTCCATTAGAAGCAGTAGGCTTGATCTCACCAATCATATCAATGCCCCACATGGCAAAGGGCCAAGGAGCAGTCAACACATTCAATGGTGATGGAGGTACATCGACTTTATCAGCATAAATTTGACATTTGTGAGACGTTCTGGAGTGTTGATAGCAATCAGCTTCCATGGTAGACCAATAGTAACCTGCTCTCAAAATCTTCTTTGCCATGTGTAACACGGTGGGAGAACTGACTTTAGTTATGTTGCGGATAGCAAGAGTCGCCACCGACTTTTATTTTATCCAAAAGGAAAGGTTATAAAAGAACAGGAAAGACCTTAGAGAATATTTTGGGTCCGGGGGGTAGGTTATGAAAAGGGAAGGTGTTAGCACCCTTTTCATCCATGGTTATCCATGGGCTCTTAGGTACTTAAGCTCACTTTAAATTGTTTTTGAAAATGTAGTGTGTGAATAGAAAAATTTTCAGAATAGTTTAATAATAATCCATGTACGGATGTGTAAAAAACTTGTTTGAAAATTTGTTTGAAATTTGTTTAAGTGTGAAAAAAGTTTTGAAGAGAGCAAGTATCTAGGAGTAACCTACCCTAATGTTTAAGGTCTTTCTTATTCTTTATCCTTTCCTTGGTATGACTATCCCTACTATTAAGGAGTAGGTAGTCTTTACTTTGGATATTAAGGGACATGTGAGGGACATTCTGATTTTTGAGGGCCATTGTGGGGTATAATAAGCACATATAAGGGACTATCATCATTTTTCGAAAGGGACTCGATTCGTAAAGGCAACCATAAGGGACTTTGATGATTTTTTATCTTAAGGGACTTGCTTTATACACCCCACTTGACCATTGTTCGTAGGCAACTCGAGGGCTAACCTTAGGAAGTGAGACGGCGATTAAAATCGACTTACGTGTGTGACGTGTTTAATTTAATTATCTTATATTAAAAATTATCTAAATTTATTTTTAAATAACAAACATGTTTTGTCACTCCCTAATTACTAACCATAATAATAATTAAATAATTAAACAATTTACATCCAAGAAACAATTACAAAATTATAATAAGCAAGATAATTAAATAGCAAAAATAAATAAAATATAAATAAATAAGCAATAAATAATAATAAATAAAAATGGGGGGTTAGTGATAAACAATAATATTAAATAATAAGCAAAATAAAATAGGAGTGGTTAGTGAATAATAAAAATTAATTGAAATAATAATAATATAAAATTTATAAAGCAAAATAAATTATATGGTTAGTAGTAATAATAACAAATATTTATAAACAATTATATTTAAAAGAAATATGAACAAACAATTATTTCAATTTTACAAGTTATTAAATTATTTTTAAATATATTATAATTACAAAAAAAAAACTTAATTATTCAATTATTTTTAAGTAAACACATATTATATAAAGAGAAGAATGAAGTATAAGATTTAATCTTTATTGATTATAAATTCAATTGCTCTAAAAAAAAAAAATTATAACATAAATGTATTTACATCATATATGAAGAAAATAGTTTAGAATTATATTTACAAATTATTTTTAACCATATACAAAAAATATAATTATCATAAATTAAATTATTTCTAAACATTAAAAGAAAATTAATTTGAATTATAAATATATTTACAAGAATTATAATAGATATATATACATAAAATTATGTAAAAAATTAGAATTAGGTTTTATGTTAGAAGATATTTTTTAGGGTTTTAAAAATTAGGGTTTTGAAAATTAAATAAGGTTTTAATGTATATAAAAAATATTAGGATTTAATTTATAATAATAGTCTACTAAAAAATATAAGGAGAACTATAAAGTTAATTTGGATTTTTTTGAGAAAATAGTATATACATGCATATGTCATTTAGAAATTTATTTTGAATTTATTTATGAAAATAATATAGGGAATAATATAAGAAAATAATAACTAAAAATAAAAAGAATGAAAAATTAAACAAAATCAGGACCTGGGATTTGAACCCAGGTCCTTTACCTGGATAATGAGAGAGGCTACCAACTGGGCTACACGCAATTAGTGCAAGAAGGATGAGCGTCCATTGGCTTTGTTCTTTAAACCTGGAGATTCATAAAAAACAACAAAAGGCCTGGGTATAGAATCGAACCCAGGACCTATTAGGCAAAGAGACACGCATATGACCAATCCTGCTGGGTGAGCTATCCTGATAATACATGCGCTACTAATCATTATATTTTAAGTCCATTGCATAAATGAATTTACACAAAAAAATTGCTGGAGCCTGGTTTCAATCCCATGACCTTTTGCTCCACACACGCATATGCACACCAACTGAGCTGTGTTGCTTCTGTGAAATAAATAACAAACAAAATCATAAAATATTAAAACGAATATTCAAATTCTACCAGCGCGCCAAACTTCGTCTTCTTCATTCAAATTTGCTGCGAATTTTCTTTTGAATTTTCCTGCGAATATTGTTACGAGTTCTTCATCCCTGCGAATCACAAACTCAATCCAAACAACAAAATTTTACCAAATTGATTATATTATTGAATTGCTAATGAGTTTTGCAATTGTCCTATGTTTTTCAAATCCATTTATCATTTGGAAATCGTGAAACCCTAAAGAGGGCCGAAAACCCTAATCATGGTGGATTCTTGTACCTGCAAGGAAAATCCAATTGAACCACCCAGAATCGTTCTATAGTCCATTCTAAACATCATACAACAATCAAAAACAGTTTAAACATAGTAAATCAATGGATTCGAAAAAAATATATTCAAGGTCAAGATGAATTCGGGTTAAGCAATTGGGTGCATATGAGATGCATATGGATGATGATTTATGATCGGAAGAGTCCAAGGAAGCTTGCTATGTCTTCAAAATACCTTGTGGAGACCTAGAAATCAGAAACCGAAAGTGAGTTTTTGGAAGATTTTTTGACTTTGTGAACTTACTTGTGGCTGCTGGAAATTCGTGGCTAGGGTTATGCTTATGATCAATACTTATAGGTGAATCAATCTAGGTCAGAAAATTCAATGGTTATGTGGATAATTTGATTTAAAAAGATTGAAAAAGATGGTGTCATGAAATTCAAATATTGGCTCATGAATGCTTGCTATTTTGGGAGAGATCACATGATTTCATTCCTCTTTGATTCAAATCACCAATTATGAAATTCTAGAAACATTATCCAAATAAAATCTTTAATTTTTATATTTTATTTATATTTAAAATGATTTTTAATGATTTAAATCAAAATAAATAAAAATAAAAATAATAAAAATCAGATTTTAAGTGGTTTGGGTCGTGCATAGTGATATAGTATGGATTGGATCATAAATTAGGCAGCCCATTTGGAAAGAAATACTTCTAAGCCTCCATTTTCAACATAAACCATCACAAAAATGCCCAACTTTGCAAGGGCACATCTCCCTCAATTTTAAAGGTATGAGGGTGTTCTTGGACTTTCTGGAAAGCTTGAAGAGTCCTCTAAACAACCCCATTTGTTTCAGGTCCATACCATTTACCAATCTCAAGTTATGCTCTTTTGAAGCTGTTGACTTTTTGTTGACTTTTGAAATGACCTATAATGTCTTAGATCATATCTTTCAAATGAAGCATTTTTGGGCTTAACCTTCAACATCAAAGTTGTAGAGAATTCAATTTCCTTCAAAATGAGCTTTGGATGGAGACTTGGTGATGAAGTATGTGAAAGTTATGCCTGGTCAAAGTTCAGTTGACTTTTACTGAGGAAACCCTAATTTAGAAACTCCTGATTATTGATGATCTGGAATCTCCTTGATGGATCATGATCAACCCTTGATCAAATGATGAATTTTACTTCATATACTTGATGTTGGCAAAAAATCATGAAGTTTGACTTTGGTTTGGCCACAGTTGACCTCAGTTTGACTTTTTGACTGTATTGACTGATTTTGACTTATCTGATCATCTGACTGAGTAAACTTTTGAGAAAAGTCTTGAAACTTGACATGAGGGTTCTTATACACATATAAGATGTTATTAAGCTTACTTGAGGTATTGGAAATCCATTTAGCCTGATTAAAGTCAAAACCCTAATTTTGGATGCACTGCTTAGGAGGTGCATTGTCTGAGGGAATTGTCAACTTCTTTGACCAATTGTGAACTTTGTGAACCTTGTGAATCTTCTTAGATGTCTTGTGATACTCATGGGAAGTATTGTGAAGCTTGTGAACCTTGTGAACCTCCAAGAAGTGACTTATAGACTTCATGAACCTCATGAAAGGTTATGGAAATGTTGAGAAAGCTTGTGAACCTTGTGAACCTTCAAGAAGTGACTTGTAGACTTCATGAACCTCATGAAAGGTTATGGAAATGTTGAGAAGCTTGTGAACCTTGTGAACCTTCAAGAAGTGACTTATAGACTTCATGAATCTCATGAAAGGTTATATAAGCATTGAGAAACTTGTGAACCTTGTGAACCTTCATAAAGTAACTTGTAGACTTCATGAACCTCATGAAAGGTTATGCAAGTGTTGGAGAACTTGTGAACCTTGTGAACCTTCTTAGAACACAAAGTCTTGTATTGTAAGGGCAAATTTTGGGGTGCAACAGCTGCCCCTGTTCAATTTTCTGAAACCTGAGGGGTTAGATTGGTATATTTGCCAGTCGTAACCTGGAAGGTTGAAGGGGATTGAACACAAAAGCCCAAAAATTTGCACTCACCAGTGCATAGAGTAATATTGATGGTTGGTTGAACATGATTGAGTGGGCTTAAAGATGCCACTAGGGGAAAGTTCTTGGAAGATAAAGCAGTCCAAAATATGGAGGTATAATGAAAGCTGTCAAGAGTCTGGAGCAGTCCTGAGGTATTGATGATATGCTTTCAGGATACTGGAGTAATACTGATGTAACAGCATGCCTTCACGAGGATAGAGCAATCAATAATGATAACCCTAAAGCAGTCTTGAAGTAATAATATGATTTCAGGAGGATAGAGCAATGATAACTCTAAAGCAGTCTTGAAGTAATGATTTCAGGAGGATAGAGCAATGGATAGCTCTAAAGCAGTCTTGAAATAATGATTTCAGGAGGATAGAGCAATGGATAGCTCTAAAGCAGTCTTGAAATAATAATGTGATATGTCTTCAGGAGGATAGAGCAATCAGTAGCTCTAAAGCAGTCTTGAAGTAATAATGTGATATGTCTTCAGGAGGATAGAGCAATCAATAATGATAACTCTAAAGCAGTCTTGAAATAATAATGTGATATATCTTCAAGAGGATAGAGCCATGATAACTCTAAAGCAGTCTTGAAGTCATGAGAAGTTATCAGGAGGATAAAGTAACCCTGAGGTTACAATAAAGCAGTCCCAAAGTAGTAAGAAGATCATCAGGAGGATAAAGTAACCCTGAGGTTACAATAAAGCAGTCCTGGAGATAAATAGCTTGTTTGTTGGATAATTAACCTGAAAATAAGGTAGCATTCTGTATAATAATATTCGTTTATGCTTTATGTATGCATATATGATATGATGCACTTAGGTAATGTACTATATGGCTATGGATATGTATGCTATGGTATGATGTAAATGATGTATGTATGATATGATACTGCAGGAAGCGTCTGGATATCTTCGTATAACAAATGCTGACCAGGGAAAATAAATCCCGATTCGTTGTTGAAGAATACATAACCCTCTGTCTGCTGGGGATTACAGGGTATAAATAACTTCCCGTATGCTGGGGATAGTAGGGTATATATAACCTTCGTCTTCGTTTGATAGTAGGATAAGTATCACATCCCGTCTTCGTTCGTCGTACCCTTATTGGAAAATAATTTCCCGAATATCCGTATGAGGATAAAAGAGATGGATATAAATTCCAGGGGAGATGAGACTTTATGACGATGGATTAGTCCTACTGAGGGTTTGTAGCTGTTTTGTAAAGATGAACCAGTGAATCTTCGTTGAAATCCTTCCCTCGTTCGTCCTTAGTAAATACTATTACTGCATTTTCATGCATTTCTGGTAAACATTAATCATATCAAGAGCATACATGCATTTCTGGTAAACATTAATCATATTCAAAAGCATACATACATTCAAACACAACCAATGGACATTTCGCTTATGTAAATAGGGTAAAAGTAAATCTGGATTCAAAAGATGGAATTTATTTATATCAAAAAGTGACCCATACACGGGTAAGTTTGTACAAGGAGACATAAACCCTAGTAAGAGGATTTTGTCATAAAATTTTTA
The DNA here is from genome assembly GCA_963966055.1 of Lathyrus aphaca. Classification (NCBI taxonomy): domain Eukaryota; kingdom Viridiplantae; phylum Streptophyta; class Magnoliopsida; order Fabales; family Fabaceae; genus Lathyrus; species Lathyrus aphaca. The sequence continues at coordinate 474,636,290 of OZ014523.1, forward strand.
CAAAAAGAATCAGCTATGTGGGAAATAACCCTATTGAGTTTCAATTCCACTATTGCCACTCCAGTATCTCATCTTCTTGCTGTTGAGACGGAAATGATTGGATTGAGCTTTATCTGTTCGAGCTTGAATAAGTAGTACAACTGGTTGCAGTTTCATGAGTGATCTAAACGAGACATAGTCATACGCTTTAATCCCTAACTTTTGCCTGGATTGCCCTTTCAGGTTTTCAATCCACCGGGATACCCTTTTTTGCCCAAGCCGCCTTTTCAGGTTTTCGACTTGCCGGGTGTACATCTTTTCATATATATCCCTAATTTTTGCCCAAACCCTTTTGGTTTGCCGGGATGCCCTTATTTTTGCCTAGGCCAGTCAACCTAGCGGGTCTCTTTTTATGCGTAGTATTTTTTAACTATGTCTGCGTTTACAGGCTGTGGGAAGTCTTCACCATCCATTGTAGTCAGTATCATGGCACCTCCTGAGAACACTGTCTTGACTACAAATGGTCCCTCATATGTTGGAGTCCACTTGCCCCTAGGATCACCCTGTGGTAATATGATACGCTTGATTACCAAGTCACCAACCTGATATACCTTTGGCTTAACCTTCTTGTTAAAAGCTTTGATCATTCGTTTCTGGTACATCTGACCATGACAAACTGCTGCTAACCTCTTCTCATCAATCAAGTTTATCTGGTCAAGTCGAGTCTGAATCCACTCATCTTCATCCAAGCCTGCATCCTTCATAATTCTCAAGGAGGGAATCTGAACTTCAATGGGCAGAACTGCTTCCATACCATAGACCAAGGAGAATGGGGTTGCCCCTGTTGAAGTACGTATTGTAGTACGATAACCATGAAGAGCAAATGGTAACATCTCATGCCAATCCTTGTAAGTAACAGTCATCTTCTGTACAATCTTCTTAATGTTCTTATTAGCAGCTTCAACTGCCCCATTCATCTTTGGACGATACGGAGAAGAGTTATGATGCTTAATCTTGAACTGCGTGCAGAGATCAGTAATCATAGTGTTGTTCAGATTAGAGCCATTGTCAGTGATAATCCTTTCAGGGATGCCATACCTACATATGAGATTATTCTTAATGAACCGAGCCACAACATTCTTAGTAACAGATGCAAATGAAGCTGCCTCTACCCACTTCGTGAAATAATCGATAGCAACCAGGATGAAACGATGCCCATTAGAAGCAGTAGGCTTGATCTCACCAATCATATCAATGCCCCACATGGCAAAGGGCCAAGGAGAAGTCAACACATTCAATGGTGATGGAGGTACATGGACTTTATCAGCATAAATTTGACATTTGTGACATGTTCTGGAGTGTTGATAGCAATCAGCTTCCATGGTAGACCAATAGTAACCTGCTCTCAATATCTTCTTTGCCATAGTATGACCACTAGAATGAGTGCCAAAGGTCCCATCATGCATTTCTTCCATAATCTCAGTTGCTTCCTTCTTATCCACACAACGAAGCATAGTTGAATCATGATTGCGCTTATACAGAATGCCATTACTCAAAAAGAACTTAGCAGAAAACCTTCTCAGGAACTTCCTATCTTTGACAGATGCCCCTTCAGGGAATTCCTGAGCTTCAAGATATCTTTTCATTTCATAGAACCAAGGATTCTCCTCTGCCCCTTCAGTGTCAATCTCATTGCAGTATGCAGGCTTTTCAAATCTATCAATAGTAATCTTGGGAGCTTCATCATCCCAGCTGATCTCAAACATAGATGCCATGGTGGCCAATGCATCCGCCAACTGATTCTCTCTTCGTGGAATATGTCCAAAGGTAATCTCTTTGAAATGTGGAATCAAAGACAACACATGCTCTCTGTAAGGAATGAGGTTATCATGCTTGGTATCCCAATCTCCTTTAATCTGACTTACTACCAGGGCTGAATCTCCATACACATCAAGGATCTGAATCTTCATATCAATAGCAGCTTTAATACCCAGGATACATGCCTCATACTCAGCCATGTTATTGGTACAGTGGAAACAAAGTCTAGCAGTAATCGGGGTATGACAACCTTCAGGGGAACTAATCACAACACCAACACCATTACCAAGTGCATTAGAGGCACCATCAAAAACCATAGTCCATCGGGATCCTTGTTCAGGTCCGTCATATTGTCCAGGTTCTTTGGTAATAATCATAATGTCTTCATCAGGGAACTCAAAATTCATTGACTGGTAATCATCTACTGCTTGATGAGCCAAATGATCAGCAACAACACTTCCCTTGATGGCCTTCTGAGTAGTATACTGTATGTCATATTCTGTCAAGATCATTTGCCATCTTGCAATTCTTCCGGAGAGAGCAGGTTTCTCGAATATGTACTTGATTGGATCCATCTTTGAAATCAACAAGGTAGTATGGGTCAACATATACTGTCTTAGTCGGCGAGCAGCCCATGCCAAAGCGCAGCAAGTTTTCTCGAGCAGTGAGTATCTTGTTTCACAGTCGGTAAACTTTTTGCTAAGGTAGTATATTGCCTGCTCTTTTCGACCAGACTCGTCATGTTGCCCCAACACACACCCCATTGAGTTGTCTAACACTGTTAAGTACATAATCAAGGGTCTTCCATCAACTGGTGGCATCAAAATTGGTGGCTCTAGTAGATATCTCTTAATTTCATCAAAGGCAGTCTGGCACTCATCATTCCATTCCATCACTTGATCTTTCTTCAACAACTTGAAGATCGGCTCACAGATGGTAGTCAATTGGGAAATAAACCTTGCAATGTAATTCAATCGTCCCAAGAAACCTCTAACCTCCTTCTCAGTACGGGGAGCTGGCATCTCTCGTATAGCCTTCACTTTTGCAGGATCCACTTCAATACCTTTTCCACTGACTATGAAACCCAGGAGCTTACCAGATCTAACTCCAAAAGTACACTTGTTTGGGTTCAATCTCAACTTGTATTTCTTCAACCTCTCAAACAACTTGTGCAGATGATCAAGATGTTGCTCTTCATTCTGAGATCTGGCTATCATATCATCTACATATACCTCTATCTCATGATGAATCATATCATGAAACAAAGCCACCATAGCACGCTGATATATTGCCCCTGCATTCTTCAAACCAAATGGCATCACCTTATAGCAAAAGGTGCCCCACTGTGTCACAAATGTTGTCTTCTCCATATCTTCAGGTGCCATCTTGATTTGATTGTAACCAGAGAACCCATCCATAAAAGAGAATACCTTATGCTGAGCAGTGTTGTCTACCAGAATGTCAATATGAGGAAGTGGAAAGTCATCTTTAGGGCTAGCCTTATTCAGATCTCTGTAGTCTACACACATACGCACCTTACCATCTTTCTTAGGAACTGGTACCACATTTGCAACCCACTGAGGATAAGAAGTTACTGCTAAGAACCCTGCATTGAACTGTTTCATTACCTCTGCCTTGATCTTTTCTGACATTTCAGGACGCATTCGACGAACCTTCTGCTTCTTTGGACGACAATCTTCTTTCACTGGTAAACGGTGAACCACAATGTCTGTATCCAATCCTGGCATATCTTCATAAGACCAAGCAAAGATCTCCACATAGTCACGTAACATCTGAATCAACCTGCTCTTGACACTGTCCTCTAAATCAGCCCCTACCTTGACCTCTTTTCTGTTTTCTTCAGTTCCCAGATTCACAACTTCGACTGGCTCTTCATGTGGCTGTATAGCTTTTTCTTCTTGTTGTAACAACCTAGCAAGCTCTACAGGTATTTCACAATCGTCCTCATTTCTGTCTTCAGTTTGATAGATCGGATTCTCGAAATTGTAATTGGCAATAGTAGAACTGTTATCAACAGGATCCAGAGTGGATGAGAATCTGCATTTTAGTGATGTGGGTGTGTGTAAGAACACATAGCTGATGAAGCAAAAATAAAAGAAAAGAAAGACAAGGAACACAATATTTACGAAAACGAAACGTCCACTGATTTTATTGAATGAAGTATGCAAATGAAATGACAGCCCGTAACAAGCACACCATTGTGCCCCGGGTAAGGCACATGGCTTAAAAGTTTTATTGTTCCAGAAATTACAAACTTAAAAGCAACAACACAGTAATAGTATTTACTCCTGACTAAAGGAGATATGGATAACATCTTCAGCTTTCCAATTATTGAGTCCAACACCCTCAGTAGGAAAAATCCAAGCATCCAAATTGTAGTCTTCATCTTGATCTCCCACAGCATTGATAACCCCTTGATTGGTGATACGAGCAGCACGAGCACGACGAACAGCCTTCTGGGACTCTGCAGTGAAACCCAAACCAAACTTGTCAGACTTGTATGGAATATCAGGAAGCTGACCCCAAATAGTACAACCACCTTCATCCACCACAGCTCTAGCATCATTGAGGGAGGCCATTGCCATTGTTGGAGGTTTTCTGATGACCACAGGAGCTTTCTTCACAGCAGGAGGAGCTACATAATCATTAACCCAGGGAACCACTTCAAATGACTGACATGGAGTCTCAATGTATTCACCTTCCACTTCCAGATACTTGAAGGTATTTACATGGCTGACAAAGTATTCTTCCTCTCCAAAGACAGTAACAACCTTTCCATTCACTGGATATCTCAACTTTTGGTGCAATGTAGAGGTCACAGCACCTGCCCCATGGATCCAGGGACGACCAAGCAGATAAGAGTATGAAGGACGAATATCCATCACATAAAATGTAGCAGTAAACATCTGAGAACCAACTTTGATGGGAAGATCAATCTCCCCATGCACTACTCTTCTAGAACCATCAAAAGCCTTTACCACAATATTACTGGGCTTCAACACAGTATCCTCAGGACTCAGCTTATTCAGGACTTCCTTGGGCAACACATTCAGAGAGGAACCATTGTCTATCAGTACATGTGACAGGATAGTGCCCCTGCATTCAATTGAAATATGCAAGGCCCTGTTATGGTCTCTCTTGGCAGGGGTCAAATCAGCATCAGAGAATCCTAACCCATTGTCATAGGTCAGGTGAGCAACACAGTTCTCAAATTGGTCAACAGAAATTGCACTGGGTACATGAGCCATCTTCAGAAACTTGATCAATGACTTGGCATGAGCTTCAGAACATAGCAACAAGGACAGCATAGAAATCTTTGAGGGAGTATGCCCCAACTGATCAACAATGTCATAATCACTCTTACGAATGATTTTCAATACTTCTTCCATCTGCTTAGAGAGGTCATCAGCAGCTGGCACATCAGTAGATATAGGCTCAATAACAGGACCCTTGCCCCGAGCATCAGTGGTGGAAGTAGCAGCAGGAGTAACTGCACTCTTAGAAACAACTGGAGGAGAGAAGACTCTTCCACTACGAGTGATCTTGCTAGATCCAGCAATATTATCAATGTCAGCAGGTACATCAGGTAAAGGCTCCTGTTTGACACCATGGATGTAAACATCAGACCCATAGTGCCAAGGCACAGCTTTATCAGATGTATAGGGAATAGGACCAGGAGTAGTGATGATCAGAGGAACTACTCTGGCTTCAGCAACAACTTTCACAGGACCTTCAGCAGTAATCTTGATTGGGCCCTGACGAGTGATTTTAATAGGACCCTTTGAAGTGATTCTTACCGGTACTTTGTCAACCATATCAACCTCTTCAATCTTCTTACCCTGAGTCAGATGATCCACCATATCTTCTACAGATGCTGGTCTTCTTTCAAACACTATAGTATACTTATCCATGAGACGTTGAATTCCATCTCTCAGAATGAAGCAACTATCTGGTTTATAGGTACAATACAGACAATCTTCACGACAACCTGGAAAGATCCCAGCTTGTACTAACCTTTTTTTGATAACGGACAATGGTGTGGTCAACTCCATAACTGAATAGACATGCAGATCTTCATCAATGTCTTCATCAATGGCATTGACAGTCTTCTCGTGATTTGGCAGTGGTGCTGTAATCACATTTGGTGGATCAAATTCAATTTCTCCAGCATCAATCATATCTTGAATTTTGTTCTTCAAGACCCAGCAGTTATTAGTATCATGTCCTGGACAGTTTGAATGATATGCACATCGTGCATTGGGATTGTACTTGGGAGAGGTAACATTGGGATTCTGAGGAGCCTCCCTCAGGGTAATAAGTTCAGCCTTCAACAAATGTTGCAATGCTTGAGCCATTGACATGTTGATCTTCGTGAACTGTCTTCTAGCCCTCTGTTGGTTGCCTTGAGGTTGCTCTGTCGTTGCAGGAGTTGGATTTGAAATATGAACTGCACTAACAGACTGATGCCCTCTGTTACGATCAGGTTGACCATAAACAACATTGGATTCCTTCTTCCCAGTGGGAGGCTTCTTTGCAGCACCTGATGAAGAAGTGCCCACTTGGATCTTACCACTCTTGATACCATTCTCTACTCGCTCTCCTGTCATGATCAACTCAGTGAAGCCAGATGATGAGCTTCCAATGAGATGACTATAAAACGGACCATTCAGCGTACACATGAACATATCAACCAATTCCCGGTCAGTCAAAGGGGGTTGAACTCTTCCAGCTAAATCTCTCCACTTCTGAGCATACTCTTTAAAACTTTCCTTGGCACCCATAGACATGCTCTGAAGCTGCATGCGAGTGGGGGCTAAGTCAGCATTGTATTGATACTGCTTGTAGAAAGCTTCAGCAAGATCATTCCAGTCTCTGATGTTAACACTCTCCAACTGATAATACCACTCCAGCTGAGCTCCAGATAAGCTCTCTTGAAAGAAATGGATCCACAACTTTTTGTCAGCAGTGTGAGGTTGAATCCTTCTGACATAAGACCTCAGATGCAGCTTGGGACAAGAGACCCCATCATAAACCACAAAGGTAGGAACTTTGAAACCAATGGGTATCACAACCCCAGATATCAGACTCAAATCCTCAAAATCCAGCCCAGATGATTTCTGCAATTCCATAGCATCCATCCTATCCACCAGCATCTTGATTTTGTCTTCGTTAGGCTCATGGTAGTAATTAGCCTCAGAATCAGAGTCCCCCATAGTGTTGTGGAGACTGCCTCTCTCTTTCTCAGATTCCTCAGATTCGTAGTCATCAATTTGTTCCTTGGTCTTGACAGGACCCTTGAACCTTCTTCCCATGTTGAGCAACCCAGCAGACCTTCTAGTCTTCTTAGTCTTCTTGGCCAGCAGTGCCTTCAAATCATCTTGCCCCTTGGACAGGTTCAAGATCAGTTCTTGGAACTGTGCATTCTGTGCCTGAAGATCCTTAACTGATTGTTCAAGAGCCATTGCTGAAATAAACAGCGAGAAAATGAGAAACCTGTGCACAATTATAAACCTGTGATGCAATGAAATGATATGGGAATGCATATGCAATGTTTTCAAGGACCGCAGAATTTAAATTTGCTTAAACAAACAAGAAAGTAACTTTTTATTAGTAATAACTTTGTTTTGCCTTTTAGGCTTACAAAAATGAAAATGAAATAAGTACAAAAGATGGGGTTTTAAGTCTCCCATGGATGTTTCCTCTTTGTGTTGAGGTATGAGTTGAGGTTTCGTTCCTCGTGAAGCTGCTTTGTTAGCTCTAGGATTCTTGTTTGGCTTGCTTTGTAATGAGCCTCGAAAGTATCCCTTTGCTCCTTCAGTTGGATCCAAGATCTCTGCAGATCTTCCATATCAGTAGGCATGTCTGGGTGAAGGATGGTATAAGCGGTGTCTCCTTCAGCAACAGGTTCCATGGTAACTGGTAGGACGGCAGGATATGGCATCATGAGTGTCTGAGCACGAGATCGTACCCATCTGAGATAAGCCTCCATAGGAATAGTGTACTTAGGCTCCAGTGTCTTGCTGTCAATCCTGTTTACCTTTCCCCAAGCTCGTATGAATCTCTGACGGTAACCCTGAAGATCGTTGTCGTAATCAAACACAATGCACTGAATCAACATGTCATGTGGGCCATCGCTCCGGGCGTAACCAAACTGTCGTAAAGCTAGAGAGGGGTTGTAGGGGATGCCTCCTCTTATGCCTAGAAGTGGCACATTAGGAAACTCCCCACAACGGTCAATGATAGTGACATTCTCCATAGATCTGGAGCACCAATGAATATCTGAGTGAGAAAGTGACATGATCCTCTTGGACCATCTGAACCCTTGCTCATTCTTCATTACTGAGCGAGGAAGGTGAGAAATAAACCACCTAGAAAGCAAAGGTATGCAGCACATCAAAGTTCCCCTTGCCCTTGTAGTACGGGTATGAAGAGAATGCAGGATGTCTCCAAGCAATGTAGGCACTGGATTGTGACTCAGGAAAATGTTGATGGCATGAACATCTATGAACTGATCTGGATTGGGGAACAATACTAAGCCATAAATCAGCAAGGCTAAGACCTCCTCAAAAGCATCATAGCTCATGGCCTTCAAGAACATTTGAGCTTTATCCATTAATACCTTGGCAAGAATACCCTTGACTCCGCTTCTCGTTTCTAGAACAATGTCAGATTTCTTCAGATGTAGAGCTGCAGCAATGACTTCTGGTTTAAGTTCCTTCTCCAAACCTGTGAAGGGTCTTTGATCAAGAACAGGTATACCCAGAAGTTTAGCGAATTCTTCCATTGTAGGAACCAGCTGGTAGTCGGGGAATGTAAAGCAATGGTGCTTTGGATCAAAGAACTGAAACAGGACACTCATCATGTCTTCATTGAACCCTGAAGTGACTAGATCCAATAGGTGACCATGTCTCTTGATGAACTGGGAATGATCAGACACTTGAGCAACCAACTCTTTAAGCTTAGCAGGTATGCCTACAAAGTTGATCCTGATGGTGTTTCTACGAGCAGAAGCCATGAACTGCAACAAAGAACAAAGATAAATCCTTTGGTCCTTGAAATGGTTAGGGAAAATGCTATGCTTATGATGCATGATGATGTCATGATGTTATGTTCAATCACAAACATGTGGCACACACAAACAAGTCACACCATAGCCCTAGGTTTAAAGGCTTGCATGAGGTTCAAAGGTAAGTACCCTCCCCTGAAGTTAGATGGTTCATCCTGTCCTACAAAAGTAACCAGGTTCTAAGGGATCTCAATATCATTGATCCTTCACAAGGGTGGTTGATCAGAAGGCAACTTACTTGCCAACCAAAACCCTCCAAGTTTAAGATCTCAATGAGCGTAGCATCGAGTGTCAACCAACTTCAGTCTGCACCAAAGCCGGTTACCTCACTACTTTCTAAAGGCCAAGATGAGTTAACTAGGGTTCTAAAAGTTAGTTAATGCACTGACAACATATGGCAGCCTCAATATTATCCTCAACTTGACTTAAGGAATATAAGCACCAACCAAGAAGTCGCACTAACTATGGCCACCAGATCAACCGTATCGATATACGTCGTACAGTTTCCTTGGTCTATTGCCATTTACCTAAGGTACACTAGATCCGGGTTAGGACCTTTCACACATAAGAGCACCCCAACAAGTAATATAAAGCAAACAAGGCAAACAATTTAAAGTGATCTAATTCCTAAGGGTACCCCTCTTTTAACAACTCCCCAGCAGAGTCGCCAGTTCTGTAACACGGTGGGAGAACTGACTTTAGTTATGTTGCGGATAGCAAGAGTCGCCACCGACTTTTATTTTATCCAAAAGGAAAGGTTATAAAAGAACAGGAAAGACCTTAGAGAATATTTTGGGTCCGGGGGGTAGGTTATGAAAAGGGAAGGTGTTAGCACCCTTTTCATCCATGGTTATCCATGGGCTCTTAGGTACTTAAGCTCACTTTAAATTGTTTTTGAAAATGTAGTGTGTGAATAGAAAAATTTTCAGAATAGTTTAATAATAATCCATGTACGGATGTGTAAAAAACTTGTTTGAAAATTTGTTTGAAATTTGTTTAAGTGTGAAAAAAGTTTTGAAGAGAGCAAGTATCTAGGAGTAACCTACCCTAATGTTTAAGGTCTTTCTTATTCTTTATCCTTTCCTTGGTATGACTATCCCTACTATTAAGGAGTAGGTAGTCTTTACTTTGGATGTTAAGGGACATGTGAGGGACATTCTGATTTTTGAGGGCCATTGTGGGGTATAATAAGCACATATAAGGGACTATCATCATTTTTCGAAAGGGACTCGATTCGTAAAGGCAACCATAAGGGACTTTGATGATTTTTTATCTTAAGGGACTTGCTTTATACACCCCACTTGACCATTGTTCGTAGGCAACTCGAGGGCTAACCTTAGGAAGTGAGACGGCGATTAAAATCGACTTACGTGTGTGACGTGTTTAATTTAATTATCTTATATTAAAAATTATCTAAATTTATTTTTAAATAACAAACATGTTTTGTCACTCCCTAATTACTAACCATAATAATAATTAAATAATTAAACAATTTACATCCAAGAAACAATTACAAAATTATAATAAGCAAGATAATTAAATAGCAAAAATAAATAAAATATAAATAAATAAGCAATAAATAATAATAAATAAAAATGGGGGGTTAGTGATAAACAATAATATTAAATAATAAGCAAAATAAAATAGGAGTGGTTAGTGAATAATAAAAATTAATTGAAATAATAATAATATAAAATTTATAAAGCAAAATAAATTATATGGTTAGTAGTAATAATAACAAATATTTATAAACAATTATATTTAAAAGAAATATGAACAAACAATTATTTCAATTTTACAAGTTATTAAATTATTTTTAAATATATTATAATTACAAAAAAAAAACTTAATTATTCAATTATTTTTAAGTAAACACATATTATATAAAGAGAAGAATGAAGTATAAGATTTAATCTTTATTGATTATAAATTCAATTGCTCTAAAAAAAAAAATTATAACATAAATGTATTTACATCATATATGAAGAAAATAGTTTAGAATTATATTTACAAATTATTTTTAACCATATACAAAAAATATAATTATCATAAATTAAATTATTTCTAAACATTAAAAGAAAATTAATTTGAATTATAAATATATTTACAAGAATTATAATAGATATATATACATAAAATTATGTAAAAAATTAGAATTAGGTTTTATGTTAGAAGATATTTTTTAGGGTTTTAAAAATTAGGGTTTTGAAAATTAAATAAGGTTTTAATGTATATAAAAAATATTAGGATTTAATTTATAATAATAGTCTACTAAAAAATATAAGGAGAACTATAAAGTTAATTTGGATTTTTTTGAGAAAATAGTATATACATGCATATGTCATTTAGAAATTTATTTTGAATTTATTTATGAAAATAATATAGGGAATAATATAAGAAAATAATAACTAAAAATAAAAAGAATGAAAAATTAAACAAAATCAGGACCTGGGATTTGAACCCAGGTCCTTTACCTGGATAATGAGAGAGGCTACCAACTGGGCTACACGCAATTAGTGCAAGAAGGATGAGCGTCCATTGGCTTTGTTCTTTAAACCTGGAGATTCATAAAAAACAACAAAAGGCCTGGGTATAGAATCGAACCCAGGACCTATTAGGCAAAGAGACACGCATATGACCAATCCTGCTGGGTGAGCTATCCTGATAATACATGCGCTACTAATCATTATATTTTAAGTCCATTGCATAAATGAATTTACACAAAAAAATTGCTGGAGCCTGGTTTCAATCCCATGACCTTTTGCTCCACACACGCATATGCACACCAACTGAGCTGTGTTGCTTCTGTGAAATAAATAACAAACAAAATCATAAAATATTAAAACGAATATTCAAATTCTACCAGCGCGCCAAACTTCGTCTTCTTCATTCAAATTTGCTGCGAATTTTCTTTTGAATTTTCCTGCGAATATTGTTACGAGTTCTTCATCCCTGCGAATCACAAACTCAATCCAAACAACAAAATTTTACCAAATTGATTATATTATTGAATTGCTAATGAGTTTTGCAATTGTCCTATGTTTTTCAAATCCATTTATCATTTGGAAATCGTGAAACCCTAAAGAGGGCCGAAAACCCTAATCATGGTGGATTCTTGTACCTGCAAGGAAAATCCAATTGAACCACCCAGAATCGTTCTATAGTCCATTCTAAACATCATACAACAATCAAAAACAGTTTAAACATAGTAAATCAATGGATTCGAAAAAAATATATTCAAGGTCAAGATGAATTCGGGTTAAGCAATTGGGTGCATATGAGATGCATATGGATGATGATTTATGATCGGAAGAGTCCAAGGAAGCTTGCTATGTCTTCAAAATACCTTGTGGAGACCTAGAAATCAGAAACCGAAAGTGAGTTTTTGGAAGATTTTTTGACTTTGTGAACTTACTTGTGGCTGCTGGAAATTCGTGGCTAGGGTTATGCTTATGATCAATACTTATAGGTGAATCAATCTAGGTCAGAAAATTCAATGGTTATGTGGATAATTTGATTTAAAAAGATTGAAAAAGATGGTGTCATGAAATTCAAATATTGGCTCATGAATGCTTGCTATTTTGGGAGAGATCACATGATTTCATTCCTCTTTGATTCAAATCACCAATTATGAAATTCTAGAAACATTATCCAAATAAAATCTTTAATTTTTATATTTTATTTATATTTAAAATGATTTTTAATGATTTAAATCAAAATAAATAAAAATAAAAATAATAAAAATCAGATTTTAAGTGGTTTGGGTCGTGCATAGTGATATAGTATGGATTGGATCATAAATTAGGCAGCCCATTTGGAAAGAAATACTTCTAAGCCTCCATTTTCAACATAAACCATCACAAAAATGCCCAACTTTGCAAGGGCACATCTCCCTCAATTTTAAAGGTATGAGGGTGTTCTTGGACTTTCTGGAAAGCTTGAAGAGTCCTCTAAACAACCCCATTTGTTTCAGGTCCATACCATTTACCAATCTCAAGTTATGCTCTTTTGAAGCTGTTGACTTTTTGTTGACTTTTGAAATGACCTATAATGTCTTAGATCATATCTTTCAAATGAAGCATTTTTGGGCTTAACCTTAAACATCAAAGTTGTAGAGAATTCAATTTCCTTCAAAATGAGCTTTGGATGGAGACTTTGTGATGAAGTATGTGAAAGTTATGCCTGGTCAAAGTTCAGTTGACTTTTACTGAGGAAACCCTAATTTAGAAACTCCTGATTATTGATGATCTGGAATCTCCTTGATGGATCATGATCAACCCTTGATCAAATGATGAATTTTACTTCATATACTTGATGTTGGCAAAAAATCATGAAGTTTGACTTTGGTTTGGCCACAGTTGACCTCAGTTTGACTTTTTGACTGTATTGACTGATTTTGACTTATCTGATCATCTGACTGAGCAAACTTTTGAGAAAAGTCTTGAAACTTGACATGAGGGTTCTTATACACATATAAGATGTTATTAAGCTTACTTGAGGTATTGGAAATCCATTTAGCCTGATTAAAGTCAAAACCCTAATTTTGGATGCACTGCTTAGGAGGTGCATTGTCTGAGGGAATTGTCAACTTCTTTGACCAATTGTGAACTTTGTGAACCTTGTGAATCTTCTTAGATGTCTTGTGATACTCATGGGAAGTATTGTGAAGCTTGTGAACCTTGTGAACCTCCAAGAAGTGACTTATAGACTTCATGAACCTCATGAAAGGTTATGGAAATGTTGAGAAAGCTTGTGAACCTTGTGAACCTTCAAGAAGTGACTTGTAGACTTCATGAACCTCATGAAAGGTTATGGAAATGTTGAGAAGCTTGTGAACCTTGTGAACCTTCAAGAAGTGACTTATAGACTTCATGAATCTCATGAAAGGTTATATAAGCATTGAGAAACTTGTGAACCTTGTGAACCTTCATAAAGTAACTTGTAGACTTCATGAACCTCATGAAAGGTTATGCAAGTGTTGGAGAACTTGTGAACCTTGTGAACCTTCTTAGAACACAAAGTCTTGTATTGTGAGGGCAAATTTTGGGGTGCAACACCATGGTATGACCACTAGAATGAGTGCCAAAGGTCCCATCATGCATCTCTTCCATAATCTCAATGGCTTCCTTCTTATCCACACAACGAAGCATAGTTGAATCATGATTGCGCTTGTACAGAATGCCATTACTCAAAAAGAACTTAGCAGAGAACCTCCTCAGAAACTTCCTATCTTTGACAGATGCCCCTTCAGGAAATTCCTGAGCTTCAAGATATCTTCTCACTTCATAGAACCAAGGCTTCTCCTCTGCCCCTTCAGTGTCAATCTCATTGCAGTACGCAGGCTTTTCAAATCTATCAATAGTAATCTTGGGAGCTTCATCATCCCAGCTGATCTCAAACATAGATGCCATGGTGGCCAATGCATCTGCCAACTGGTTCTCTCTTCGTGGAATATGTCCAAAGGTAATCTCTTTGAAATGTGGGACCAAAGACAACACATGCTCTCTGTAAGGAATGAGATTATCATGCTTGGTATCCCAATCTCCTTTAATCTGACTCACCACCAGGGCTGAATCTCCATATACATCAAGAAACTGAATCTTCATATCAATAGCAGCTTTAATACCCATGATACATGCCTCATACTCAGCCATGTTATTGGTACAATAGAAACAAAGTCTGGCAGTAATCGGGGTATGACAACCTTCAGGGGAACTAATCACAACACCAACACCATTACCAAGTGCGTTGGATGCACCATCAAAAACCATAGTCCATCGGGATCCTTGTTCAGGTCCGTCATATTGTCCAGGTTCTTTGGTAATAATCATAATATCTTCATCAGGGAACTCAAAACTCATTGACTGATAATCATCTACTGCTTGATGAGCCAAATGATCAGCAACAACACTTCCCTTAATGGCCTTCTGAGTAGTATACTGTATGTCATATTCTGTCAAGATCATTTGCCATCCTGCAATTCTTCCGGAGAGAGCAGGTTTCTCAAATATATACTTGATTGGATCCATCTTCGAAATCAACAAGGTAGTATGGGTCAACATATACTGTCTTAGTCGGCGAGCAGCCCATGCCAAAGCGCAGCAAGTTTTCTCGAGCAGTGAGTATCTTGTTTCACAGTCGGTAAACTTTTTGCTAAGGTAGTATATTGCTTGCTCTTTTCGACCAGACTCGTCATGTTGCCCCAACACACACCCCATTGAGTTGTCTAACACTGTTAGGTACATAATCAAGGGTCTTCCATCCACTGGTGGCATCAAAATTGGAGGTTCTAACAGATATCTCTTGATTTCATCAAAGGCAGTCTGGCACTCATCATTCCATTCCATCACCTGATCTTTCTTCAACAACTTGAAGATTGGCTCACAGATGGTAGTTAACTGGGAAATAAATCTTGCAATGTAATTCAATCGTCCCAAGAAACCTCTAACCTCCTTCTCAGTGCGGGGAGCTGGCATCTCTCGTATAGCTTTCACTTTTGCAGGATCTACTTCAATACCTTTTCCACTGACAATAAAACCCAGGAGCTTTCCAGATCTAACCCCAAAAGTACACTTGTTTGGGTTCAATCTCAACTTGTATTTCTTTAACCTCTTAAACAACTTGTGCAGATGATCAAGATGTTGCTCTTCATTCTGAGACCTGGCTATCATATCATCCACATATACCTCTATCTCATGATGAATCATATCATGAAACAAAGCCACCATAGCACGCTGATATGTTGCCCCTGCATTCTTCAAACCAAATGGCATCACCTTATAGCAAAAGGTGCCCCACTGTGTCACAAACGTTGTCTTCTCCATATCTTCGGGAGCCATCTTGATTTGATTGTAACCAGAGAAACCATCCATAAAAGAGAATACCTTGTGCTGAGCAGTGTTGTCTACCAGAATATCAATATGAGGAAGGGGAAAGTCATCTTTAGGGCTAGCCTTGTTCAAATCTCTGTAGTCCACACACATACGCACCTTACCATCTTTCTTAGGAACCGGTACCACATTTGCAACCCACTGAGGATAAGAAGTCACTGCTAAGAACCCTGCATTGAACTGTTTCATTACCTCTGCCTTGATCTTTTCTGACATTTCAGGTCGCATACGACGAACCTTGTGCTTATTTGGACGACAATCTTCTTTCACTGGTAAACAGTGAACCACAATGTCTGTATCCAACCCTGGCATATCTTCATAAGACCAAGCAAAGATCTCCACATAGTCACGTAACATCTGAATCAACCTGCTCTTGACACTGTCTTCTAAATCAGCCCCTATCTTGACCTTTTTTCTGTTTTCTTCAGTTCCCAGATTCACAACTTCGACTGGCTCTTCATGTGGTTGTATAACTTTCTCTTCTTGTTGTAACAACCTAGCAATCTCTACAGGTATTTCACAATCGTCCTCATTTCCGTCTTCAGTTTGATAGATCGGATTCTCGAAATCATAATTGGCAATAGTAGAACTGTTATCAACAGGATCCAGAGTGGATGAGGATCTGCATTTAGTGATGTGGGTGTGTGTAAGAACACATAGCTGATAAAGTGAAAAATAAAAGAAAAGAAAGACAAGGAACACAATATTTACGAAAACGAAACGTCCACTGATTTTATTGAATGAAGTATGCAAATGAAATGACAACCCGTAACAAGCATACCATTGTGCCCCGGGTAAGGCACATGGCTTGAAAGTTTTATTGTTCAAGAAATTATAAACTTAAAAGCAACAACACAGTAATAGTATTTACTCCTGACTAAAGGAGATAGGGATAACATCTTCAGCTTTCCAATTGTTGAGTCCAGCACCCACAGTAGGAAAAATCCAAGCATCCAAATTGTAGTCTTCATCTTGATCTTCCACAGCATTGATAACCCCTTGATTGGTGATACGAGCAGCACGAGCACGACGAACAGCCTTCTGGGACTCTGCAGTGAAACCCAAACCAAACTTGTCAGACTTGTAGGGAATATCAGGAAGCTGACCCCAAATAGTACAACCACCTTCATCCACCACAGCTCTAGCATCATTGAGGGAGGCCATTGCCATTGTTGGAGGTTTTCTGATGACCACAGGAGCTTTCTTCACAGCAGGAGGAGCTACATAATCATTAACCCAGGGAACCACTTCAAATGACTGACACGGAGTCTCAATGTATTCACCTTCCATTTCCAGATACTTGAAGGTATTTACATGGCTGACAAAGTATTCTTCCTCTCCAAAGACAGTAACAACCTTTCCATTCACTGGATATCTCAACTTTTGGTGCAATGTAGAGGTCACAGCACCTGCCCCATGGATCCAGGGATGACCAAGCAGACAAGAGTACGAAGGACGAATATCCATCACATAAAATGTAGCAGTAAACATCTGAGAGCCAACTTTGATTGGAAGATCAATTTCCCCATGCACTACTCTTCTAGAACCATCAAAAGCCTTTACCACAATATTGCTGGGCTTCAACACAGCATCTTCAGGACTCAGCTTATTCAGGACTTCCTCGGGCAACACATTCAGAGAGGAACCATTGTCTATCAGCACATGTGACAGGGTAGTGCCCCTGCATTCAATTGAAATATGCAAGGCCCTGTTATGATCTCTCTTGGCAGGGGTCAAATCAGCATCAGAGAACCCCAACCCATTGTCGTAGGTTAGGTGAGCAACACAGTTCTCAAATTGGTCAACAGAAATTGCACTGGGCACATGAGCAGACTTCAGAAACTTGATCAAGGACTTGGCATGAGCCTCAGAACACAGCAACAAGGACAACATAGAAATCTTTGAGGGAGTATGCCCCAATTGATCAACAATGTCATAATCACTCTTGCGAATGATTTTCAATACTTCTTCCATCTGCTTAGAGAGATCATCAGAAGCTGGCACATCAGTGGATACAGGCTCAATAACAGGACCTTTGCCCCTAGCATCAGTGGTGGAAGTAGCAGCAGGAGTAACTGCACTCTTAGAAGCAACTGGAGGAGAGAAGACTCTTCCACTACGAGTGATCTTACTAGATCCGGCAATATTATCAATGTCAACAGGCATATCAGGTAGAGGCTCCTGCTTGACACCATGGATGTAAACATCAGACCCATAGTGCCAAGGCACAGCTTTATCAGATGTATATGGAATAGGACCCGGAGTAGTAATGATCAGAGGAGCCACTCTGGCTTCAGCAACAACTTTCACAGGACCTTCAGCAGTAATCTTGATTGGGCCCTGATGAGTGATTTTAACAGGTCTCCTTGAAGTGATTCTTACCGGTACTTTGTCAACCATATCAACCTCTTCAATCTTCCTACCTTGAGTCAGATGATCCACCATGCTTTCTACAGAAGATGGCCTCCTTTCAAATACAATGGTGTAATTATCCATGAGACGCTGAATTCCATCCTTCAACCTGAAGCACTTCTCTGGATTATACTCACAATAAACACAATCTTCACGACAACCCGGAAAGAACCCAGCTTGCACTAACTTCTTTCTGATGACAGACAACGGTGTGGTCAACTCTGCAACTGAATAGATATGAAGATCTTCATCAATGGCATTGACAGTTTTCTCATGATTTGGCATTGGTGCTGTAATCACATTTGGAGGATCAAACTCAATTTCTCCAGCATCAATCATATCTTGAATTTTGTTCTTCAAGACCCAGCAGTTATTAGTATCATGTCCTGGACAGTTTGAATGATATGCACATCGTGCATTGGGATTGTACTTGGGAGATGTAACATTGGGATTCTGAGGAGCCTCCCTCAGGGTAATAAGTTCAGCCTTCAACAAGTGTTGCAATGCCTGAGCCATTGACATGTTGATCTTCGTGAACTGTCTTCTAGCCCTCTGTTGGTTGCCTTGAGGCTGCTCTGTTGTCGCAGGAGTTGGATTTGAGATATGAACTGCACTAACAGACTGATGCCTTCTGTTACGATCAGGTTGACCATAAACAGCATTAGATTCTTTCTTCCCAGTGGGAGGCTTCTTTGCAGTACCTGATGAAGAAGTGCCCACATGGATCTTGCCACTCTTTATACCATTCTCTACTCGCTCTCCTGTCATAATCAACTCAGTGAAGCCAGATGATGAGCTTCCAATGAGATGACTGTAAAACGGACCATTCAGCGTACACATGAACATATCAACCAATTCCCGGTCAGTCAAAGGGGGTTGAACTCTTCCAGCTAAATCTCTCCACTTCTGAGCATACTCTTTAAAACTTTCCTTGGCACCCATAGACATGCTCTGAAGCTGCATGCGAGTGGGGGCTAAGTCAGCATTGTATTGGTACTGCTTATAGAAAGCCTCAGCAAGATCATTCCAGTCTCTGATGTTGACACTCTCCAACTGATAATACCACTCCAATTGAGCTCCAGATAAGCTCTCTTGAAAAAAATGGATCCACAACTTTTTGTCAGCAGTGTGAGGTTGAATCCTTCTGACATAAGACCTCAAGTGCAGCTTGGGACAAGAGACCCCATCATAGACAACAAAGGTAGGTACTTTGAAACCAATGGGTATCACAACCCCAGATATCAGACTTAAATCCTCAAAATCCAGCCCAGATGATTTCTGTAACTCCATAGCATCCATTCTATCCACCAGCATCTTGAATTTATCTTCATTAGGCTCATGGTAGTAATTAGCCTCAGAATCAGAGTCCCCCATAGTATTGTGGAGACTGCCTCCCTCTTTCTCAGATTCCTCAGATTCATAGTCATCAACCTGTTCCTTGGTCTTGACAGGACCCTTGAACCTTCTTCCCATGTTGAGCAACCCAGCAGACCTTCTAGTCTTCTTGGCTAGCAGTGTCTTCAATTCATCCTGCCCCTTGGATAGGTTCAGGATCAGCTCTTGGAACTGTGCATTCTGTGCCTGAAGATCCTTAACTGATTGTTCAAGAGCCATTGCTGAAATAAACAGCGAGAAGATGAGAAACCTGTGCACAATTATAAACCTGTGATGCAATGAAATGATATGGGAATGCATATGCAATGTTTTCAAGGACCGCAGGATTTAAATTTGCTTAAACAAACAAGAAAGCAACTTTTATTAGTAATAACTTGTTTTGCCTTTTAGGCTTACAAAAATGAAAATGAAATAAGTACAAAATATGGGGGTTTTAAGTCTCCCATGGACGTTTCCTCTTTGTATTGAGGTATGAGTTGAGGTTTCGTTCCTCGTGAAGTTGCTTTGTTAGCTCTAGGACCCTTGCTTGGCTTGCTTTGTAATGAGCCTTGAAAGTATCCCTTTGCTCCTTCAATTGGATCCATGATCTCTGCAAGTCTTCCATATCAGTAGGCATGTCTGGGTGAAGGATGGTATAAGAAGTGTCCCCCTCAGCAACAGGTTCCATGGTAACTGGTAGGATGGCAGGATATGGCATCATGAGTGTCTGAGCACGAGATCGTACCCATCTGAGATAAGCCTCCATAGGAATAGTGTACTTAGGCTCCAGTGTCTTGCTATCAACCCTGTTTACCTTTCCCCATGATCGTATGAATCTCTGACGGTAACCCTGAAGATCGTTGTCGTAATCAAACACAATGCCCTGAATCAGCATGTCATGTGGACCATCACTTCGGGCGTAACCAAACTGTCGTAAAGCCAGAGAGGGGTTGTAGGTGATGCCTCCTCTTATGCCTAGAAGTGGCACATTAGGAAACTCCCCGCAACGGTCAATGATGGTGACATTCTCCATAGATCTGGAGCACCAATGGATATCTGAGTGAGAAAGTGACATGATCCTCTTGGACCATCTAAACCCTTGCTCATTCTTCATTACTGAGCGAGGAAGGTGAGAAATAAACCACCTAGAAAGCAAAGGTATGCAGCACATCAAAGTTCCTCTTGCCCTTGTAGTACGGGTGTGAAGAGAATGTAGGATGTCTCCAAGCAATGTAGGCACTGGATTGTGACTCAGGAAAATGTTGATGGCATGAACATCTATGAACTGATCTGGATTGGGGAACAATACTAAGCCATATATCAGCAAGGCTAAGATCTCCTCAAAAGCATCATAGCTCATGGCCTTCAAGAACATTTGAGCCTTCTCTATCAACACCTTGGCTAGAACACCCTTGACACCACTTCTCGTTTCTAGAACAATATCAGACTTCTTCAGATGTAGAGCTGCAGCAATAACCTCAGGTTTAAGCTCTTTTTCCAAGCCTGTGAAGGGTCTTTGATCAAGAACAGGTATACCCAGAAGTTTAGAGAACTCTTCCATGGTTGGAACCAGCTGATAGTCGGGGAATGTGAAGCAATGGTGTTTAGGGTCAAAGAACTGGAACAAGACACTCATCATGTCTTCATTGAATCCTGAAGTAACTAGATCCAATAGGTGACCATGTCTCTTGTTGAACCGGGAGTGATCAGACACTTGAGAAACCAACTCTTTAAGCTTGGGAGGTATCCCCACAAAGTTGATCCTGATGGTGTTCCTACGAGCTGAAGCCATGACCTGCAACAAAGAACAAAGATAAATCCCTTGGTCCTTGAAACGGTTAGTGAAAATGCTATGCTTATGATGCATGATGATGTCATGATGTTATGCTCAATCACAAACATGTGGCACACACAAACAAGTCACACCATAGCCCTAGGTTTAAAGGCTTGCATGAGGTTCAAAGGTAAGTACCCTCCCCTGAAGTTAGATGGTTCATCCTGTCCTACAAAAGTAACCAGGTTCTAAGGGATCTCAATATCATTGATCCTTCACAAGGGTGGTTGATCAGAAGGCAACTTACTTGCCAACCAAAACCCTCCAAGTTTAAGATCTCAATGAGTGTAGCATCGAGTGTCAACCAACTTCAGTCTGCACCAAAGCCGGTTACCTCACTACTTTTCTAAAGGCCAAGATGAGTTAACTAGGGTTCTAAAAGTTAGTTAGTGCATTGACAACATATGGCAGCCTCATATTATCCTCAACTTGACTTAAGGAACATAAGCACCAACCAAGAAGTCGCACTAACTATGGCCACCAGATCAACCGTATCGATATACGTCGTACAGTTTCCTTGGTCTATTGCCATTTACCTAAGGTACACTAGATCCGGGTTAGGACCTTTCACACATAAGAGCACCCAAGTAATATAAAGCAAACAAGGCAAACAATTTAAGTGATCTAATTCCTAAGGGTACCCCTCTTAAATTTAAATCCCCAGCAGAGTCGCCAGTTCTGTAACACGGTGGGAGAACTGACTTTAGTAATGTTGCGGATAGCAAGAGTCGCCACCGACTTTTATTTTATCCATAACGAAAGGGTATAAAAGAACAGGAAAGACCTTAAGAGAATATTTTGGGTCTGGGGGGTAGGTTATGTAAAGGGAAGGTGTTAGCACCCTTTACATCCATGGTTATCCATGGGCTCTTAGTTACTTAGCTCACTTTTGAATTGTTTTTGAAAGTGTAGTGTGTGAATAGAAAAAATTTTCAGAATAGTTGATAATAATCCATGTACGGATGTGTAAAACTTGTTTTTGAAAATTTGTTTGAAATTGTGAAGAGTTTGAAAAGTTTTTGAAGTGAGCAAGTACATAAGAGGAACCTACCCTAAAGTTTAAAGCCTTTCTTGTTCTTTATCCTTTCCTTGGTAAGACTATCCCTATTATTAAGGAATAAGTAGTCATTACCTTGGATGTAAGGGACATGAGAGGGACATTTTGTTTATGAAGGCAACTGTGGGGTATAATAAGCATATAGGAGGGACTATCATCATTATTCGAAGGGACTTGATTCGTAAAGGCAACCATGAGGGACGTGATGATTTTTCTTTTTAAAGGGACTTGCTTTATACACCCCACTTGACCTTATTCGTAGGCAACTTGAGGGATAACCTTAGAAAGTGAGATGGCGATTAAAAATCGACTTACGTGTGTGAGTGTTTAATTTTAATTATCTTATATTAGAAGTGGTCTAAGTTAATTTTTATATAACATACATGTTTTTCACTCCCTAATTACTAACCATAGCAAGAATAATTAAGTAATTACAAAATTTACATCCAGGAGCATTTACATAATAATTATAATAAGCAAAATAAATAAATAGCAAAAATAATAATTTAACAATAAAATAATAATGGGTTAGTAGTAATAAAAATTAAGAAATAGGATTAGTAAAAATATTAAGAATAAATAAAGTTAGTAAAAATAATTAAATTTAACGAAACAATAATAATTATAAGAATAGACAAGGTTAGAAAAATAAGATAAAAATATAAGATAATAATAAACAAACAATAAGAATACGCTTAGCAATAATAATTAATAGAAATAAATAGAGAAAACATTATAATAACATGATTAAACACAAAATTTGATTTTTAATTTAGAAACATAAATAATTAAATAATTACTATAATATAAAGTTCTAAATATAACATAATTATAAATTTTTAATCATTTACAAAAATTTAATTATTTCTAATTAAAAAGTTATAAAAAGTATTTACATATTATATAAAGAGAAAAATAAATTATAAGTATATTTACAAAATTTAATTTTTTATTGATTATTACCAAAAATTAAATTAGAGATTATATTCAATAAATATATATATAATAATTTATATTAAGAATTAGTAAATAAATAACTAGGGTTTTTATAAATTAGGGTTTTGTTAGAAAAATGTTTTTAGGGTTTATACAAATTATTAAATAAACATATATCTTACAATTTAATCATATATCAAGGAAAATAATTTAAGTTGAGAAAAATAAAAGTTTTGAATTTTTAGAAAAAAATATAAAGATTGTTTTTAAATATACATGCATAATTTAATTTTTATTAATATTAAGAAAACAATAACACTAATTGATTAGAGAAATTAAAAATAAAAAGAATTTGCAAAAACTTACTTGGGTGAGACTTGAACCCATGTCCTTCTGATTACCAGCAACAACACCAACCACTAAGCCAGCCAGGCGCAGGTGATAATAAAAGAGATCCACTTTGTTTTGTGCCTTGCCTTGAAAATCCAGGAAATTAGAGAAACAAAAAGGCCTGGGGTGGGATTCGTACCCAGGACCTTATGAATGTATACGCATATGCTTGACCGCCTGGCTGGGAGAGCCCTTCTGTTTACCAAACAACTATAAACCATAATATATTAAGAAAGCAATTTAAATGGAAAAAATATCAAAACATTGGTAGAGGCAGGATTCGATCCCCTCCCCTTTTGTCAAACACACGCATACTTCTCCACTGGGCCAATCAGCCAGTTGTGACATACAACCATCACCATTACATAAAATAAAATATGTAATATTTGAATTTGAAAAAACGCGCGCAGGCCAACTTCATCTTCAACCTCTGGATATTGAATTTAGCTGCGAAGCTTGTTGCAAAATTTCCTGCGATTTTTTCCTGCACCTTAAAAACCTACGAAATTCAAACTACCATCAAACAGTATGATTTCATCAAATTGAGGACACCTTGGGACTCCTTGCAACCTGCACTGTCCAATTTTATCAACCAAATTCATTTATAATGCATGAATCCAATAACCCTAATTTGAAGGTCCAAACCCTAATATGGCATCTCACGGATTTCTTATGGTTTCTTTAGTTTCTTTGCCCAGAATCGTTCTACACACCATCACAAACAATATTAGGTCAACAAAATTCATTAACACAAAATGAAATAATGCAATCGAAAAAATCAAAATCAAGAACAACTATGGTTCGGGTTGAACAATATGTCATGATACTGATGCGTATGAGTGATCATTCATGATCAGGAAAGTCCAAAGAAGCTTGCTATGATCTTATTTTACCTTTAAATGCCCTGCAAATTGAAAATCCGAATATGAGTTTTCTTGAATTTTTTGAACAATGAACTTACACTTTTGGCTGCTGGAATCCGTCCTTGGGCAATGGCAATGAGTTATGTATATATAGGAGACTCAATTAGGTCAAAAACTTTGATTGATTATGTGCAAGATTGGATTCAAAAAGATTCATCATGATAAGCTTTAAAATCTCAATATTTTTGTACCAATGCTTTCTATTTCAAGCCATTCAATATCTTTCTTGCACCAATTTGTTCCATGCTGACTTTATGATATTCTAGAATCAATAAATCAATTAAATCTTCACATTTAATATTTTATTTAAATTTAAAATGATTTTAAGAATAAAAAATCATAATAAATTGATTAAATAAAATAAAAATTATGAAAATATTATGGAAATTTCGTGCATGATGTTGTTGTATGGGTTGGGTCATAATTTGGCCAGCCCATTTGGAAAGAATTGCTTTTGGACCTCCATTTTCAATATAAACCATCACAAAATTGCCCAACTTTGCAAGAGCATATCTCCCTCAATTTTAAAGGTATGAGGGTGTTATTGGACATTTTGGAAAGCTTGAAGAGTCCTCTAAACAACCCCATTGGTTTCAGGTCCATATCATTTACCAATCTCAAGTTATGCCCTTTTGAAGTTGTTGACTTTTTTGTTGACTTTTGAAATGACCTATAATGTCTTAGATCATATCTTTCAAATGAAGCATTTTTGGGCTTAACTTTCAACATCAAAGTTGTAGAGAATTCAATTTCCTTCAAAATGAGATTTGGATGGAGACTTGGTGATGAAGTATGTGAAAGTTATGGCTGGTCAAAGTTCAGTTGACTTTTACTAAGGAAACCCTAATTTAGAAACTCCTGATTATTGATGATCTGGAATCTCCTTGATGAATCATGATCAACCCTTGATCAAATGATGAATTTTACTTCATATACTTGATGTTGGCAAAAAATCATGAAGTTTGACTTTGGTTTGACCACAGTTGACCTCAGTTTGACTTTTTAACTGCATGAACTGATTTTGACTTATCTGATCATCTGACTGAGCAAACCTTTGAGAAAAGTCTTGAAACTTGTCATGGGGGTTCTTACACACATATAAGATGTTATGAAACTCACTTGAGGTATTGGAAGTTCATTTAGCCTGATTAAAGTCAAAACCCTAGTTTTGGATGCACTGCTTAGGAGGTGCATTGTCTGAGGGAATTGTCAACTTCTTTGACCAATTGTGAACTTTGTGAACCTTGTGAATCTTCATAAAATGTCTTGTGAACCTCATGGGAGGTATTGTGAAGCTTGTGAACCTTGTGAACCTCATGAAGTGGCTTTGTAGACCTCATAAACCTCAGGAAAGCTTTGTAATCATTGTGAAACTTGTGAACCTTGTGAACCTTCAAGAAGTGACTTGTAGACTTTATGAACCTCATGAAAGGTCTTGTAAATGTTGAGAAGCTTGTGAACCTTGTGAACCTTCTTAGAACACAAAGTCTTGTATTGTGAGGGCAAATTTTGGGGTGCAACAACCTGATGTAGCAGTCCCTGGCACATTAGCAGGGATATTGATTTCTGGATGTAGGTGGGGTCCAAAGACTAGGGGATTGACATGAGGTTGAACTCTCTCATTGTTGCTTGTCCCAGCAGTCCCTGGCTGATGGTCTTCCTGGTTTCTCCCTTCTACCAGTGCTCTGAGCCTCTCCTGGCTTTGAGCCATGTTGTTCATTACCTCCATAAACTGTGTCATTTGAGTCCTCATTTCCAACCTCTCGTTGGTCATTTGGTTTCTGACCTCTGTAAGGTCCTGCTGCATTTGGTCCATTTGTATACCCGGAAGGTTGTTGCGGGTGGGATATCTGTGTGGACGGTTGAGTGGAAACACCCGACGTCGAGCAATAGTTCCTGAGATCACAACAGAGTTAGTAACAATAAAACAAAACCTACAAAACAAAACAAAAGGTTAGTATGCAATGCAGTGTGTCTATTTGTTTTCAAGGTATCCGGCTTAGTACTTGGTTTTGACCTTTCCAGACCCCTTGAAGAAGATGCTTGTGATGTTGCTTGAAGAAATCAGATGAAACAAACCAACACATATATTACAAAAATCAAAGTGATACATAGTTTGTTTTCTCTTACAATACGTGCCCTCTGAGGGGTCAAAAATACAACACAAAGAAAAAGTACATAAAAATGAAAGCAACAACCAGCAAAAGTCAAACACCAAGACCAAACTCATCCTCCTGAACTTCCTTGAGAAGTGCTTCAGTCACAGGATCAGCTGGACGCTCTGTAAGGTTCCTGATAAGGAGATTCCTTGTAGCAATAGCTGCTGTTAGCTTCTTGTGCTGACTTTGGTCCTTGGATTTCTTCACTCCAGCTCTGATCTTCAATTCTGAGATTTCCCTCTGGGCTGCTGCCAGGGCTTCCTGTTGTTCTTTTGCACTAGCTTCCAGTTGCTCAACCTTATCCTGAGTCCTTTTATCCTCCTGAGTACGGGCTTCGGTGATCCTGACCCACCTAGCCTGACTCTCCTTCAGATACAAATCAGTCCTAGCCTTCTGGAACTGAGCTTCCTTGCAGGCATTTTTCAGAATCTGCTCTCCAGCCCTAGACTTCTTAATGTAATCCTCTGACTTCTCAATTCTGGCCAGATGCTCCACCTTTAGCTTTTCTAGTCTCTCAATGTCCAACCTACCATCACTCCTCTCCCAGAGGGTCTTCTGTAGAGCTTGAGTCAGCTTCTCATTTCTCTCTTTCAATTTCTCAAACTCCTCTAAGCTGACAGTTGCTAGAGGTGGTGCTGTGGAGGGTCCAGGCATATCTTCAATAGTGAAGGGCATTCCAGAATTTTGAGCCCTGGCATGAGACCACTCATAGTACTGGGCTGAGGCTACATTATTGCATCTTCCAAGAATGGTTATCCCCTTAGTCTGCACATTGTCCCAGGCCCAGGATGCTTGCCTGACAATAGCCAGATTAGGCTTGATTTCAACATATAGGGTCTCAGTCAGATCCTGTGCTCTAGGAGGATGGACCAATGCATAACCCAGTTGTCTTTTGAAAAGCAGAGGGTTGTAATTGATGCAACCCTTTACTCCAATCAGAGGTACATTGGGAAATTGCCCACAACTTGTAATGATGTCTCTGCCCTTGGTGCTCTGAGTGCACCACCTGATGTCATCTGATGTTAGAGCAACAAGCCTCCTAGCCCAGTTCTTCTGCTGGTGAGGGTTCAAGAATGCATCAGTCTTTGGCAAATGCTTGAGCAGCCAAGTATGGAACAAAGGTGCACAGCATCTCACTAATCTCCCCCTTTGCTTTTCATTCCTCTGATGAACTGAATAGTAAAGATCTCCCAGTAAGGTGGGCACTGGGTTTCTCAGAATGAAAAGATGGACTGCATTCTTGCTAACAAACCTAGGCTCATCTGCAAAAAGTATGATCCCATATATGCTGAGGGCCAACAGAGCACAGACTGCCTTCCACTCCCCTAGGGAGGCCTTCAAACTAGCCTGAGAGGTCAAGAAATCCAGATGAAAACCAGAAATCCCAGCCTTAGATGTCAAATTCTGCCCAATCAAAACTGGTTCCAGATGTAATGCTTTGGCTATCTCCTCATTACTTGGGAAAGTCATCTCAGGGTTGAAAGGGATCCCACCCCTGATAGGTACACCAACCAATGATGAATACTCCTCCAGCAATGGTCCCAACTGAAAATTCTGAAATGTGAAGCACCTCAGAGGGGGATCATAGAACTGCAGGCAAGTATGTATCAGGCTCCTCTGTGAAGGGTCCAAATCCATAACCATGTCAAGAATTCCTCCATAATGTTCTCTGAAATATGGTATATGGTCTGGAGTAATCAGGGTCTGAATCCTCCTGATGCTGGCTAGCTCAGGCTCAAAGAAGTGGTAGGAGATGTTACTTTTCTTAGGTGCCATGTTGCTGAAGACTGGGTGCTGATGATGATGACTGAGGACAACACTGAAGATGGACCACTGATAGGCTGAGTCTGTGGGTGCAAGTGATTGAAGCAAGTGACTGATAGCTGAAGCAAGTGCTGGTGAAGATAGGTCTAATGCTGAAGAAGGGGTCAAAACCAAGCCAAAATGATAGGATGGATACCCTGAAAAACAAATAAACACATGTTAGATTGATGCAATGAGGATGTATGCAAATGATATGCAAGGGTTTGTGACTGAGCTGGATCTGATTAACTGCTCTGATATAATTCCATGTATGTCAAGAAATCCAGATGGAGGTTCATAAGTCCAGTAACCAAGGTGGGGGACTCAAATAAAGAGTCACACGTCCAGGGTTAGAATCACAAGAACTGTTCCAAAATGGAGTACTCTCAATCAATCAAAGTAACAGGGTATTCTGAGGCCAAGTGTACCTGCAAACCTGTAAACAGCCCGACCCCCTCACAGGTGGTGTTCTAAAACAAGGATCCTCAAGCTTGGATCAGTTATGAGAAGTGTAAACACTTCTAACCCGGAGGTACAGTGTTTACAATAACCATAAAAGATCCTCCTCTAATTCACCTCAGTTTCTGAAGGTCATAATAAAGGTCATCCAGACTTAGCAGGCTTCCCAGATAGCCCTAGCATTGCAGGAAATCTGCAACACAGAGTTCTCAAGAAGAAACCCATATCTGAACCGTGTTTCATATTCCCGCACCAAACCGAGATGGAATGGGAAAGAACATGAACCACTCTAGCCTAGGTGTCACTCAGGTCCCAGGTATAGGACCTTAACTCTCAGTAGAACCCCACCCACCAAAGCAAACAAGCAGATTCAGCCAGACAACATGACAGTATGATATATGTAGAGCTGTAAAGAAAGCAGTAAAACAACTGTACATAAAGCAAAAATAAATACAAATACAAACACAAATAGCACATAACACCCTAGTTAAACACAAATCAATCAAGCGCTAGGAGGAACCCACAAAAAGAACCAGAAGCCCTGGTTACAGTATAAGGATCCCCAGCAGAGTCGCCAAGATGTCGCTCCCGAAGATTTGCATCTCGGTACAAGCGCGAACGGTCGACGAAAGGGACAGTGAGAACACACAGCAGTGGACTCACTGGAAAAGAAAAGAGTCGCCAGCTAGGCATTTTTATCCCGGAGGAAAGGCAATGCTGCATATACCTAGAAAGATATGGATAAGACGGTTGCGAACCAGAGAGACTGAGAAAGGGGGTTGGTTACAACCTGGGAAGGTATTAGCACCCAGATTGTCCATCGTACTCGACGGGATCCACGCTTAAAAGATTTGTGTTTTAAAGGGGTAGTGTCAGTGCAATTTGTGTATAAAAGAGCTGGAAAAGGATGTACAGGTGTCAGTGTAAGAGAAGTGAAGTGTAATATATACAGTGTCAGTGTAAGAACAGAGATGAAATGCTCATGATAATGAGGCTAAAGAATAAGGCTGGAGGAGGGGGAATATACAGAGACTTTTGTTCGATAACTGTTAAGTTATGCCTACGTATCCTCTCGTGCAATGAGGAAGTCAGAACACCGTAGTTCGACCCAAAGAGACTGAAAGATGAATTGACTTGTGAACTGCTTACTTGCCTATGCTTAAGTGTATGACCTGTCTGGCTCAGGTGCAAACTGTCTTGCATTAGACAGAAGAAGCAAGTTCTCGTTTATGAATGAAGGTGATGAGAAAAGAATCCCGGAGGAAACGATTATTGTTTGTTTTTGTGTTTTCAGTTTTTTATTGCTTTTGAAAGTTTGTCATAGATTAATGAGCTTAAGCCTAAACCAATGGATTAGTAAACTCATCACATCTTCCCTCTGATTAGGGGTAATGAGAATACCTTAAGTGTGAAGTCAGCTTCTCACACTTAATCACCACGGTGTAGGATTAAGATCATTAACCTACTTGTGATTATTTAGATGTTTTTGGTGTTTTTGTTTAGTGTTGAGTAATGAGATTAATCCATAATCAAAGATTAAACAAACTCATTACACCATCCTAATAGAAGGATGATAGATGAGGGTGTTTAAGCTGAGGAAAACTCCTCAACTTAATCCATGATTAGGGATTAAACCCATGACAAAACAAGCCTTTGATTAAGTGGATTTTATTTAATGGTATGATGATGAAGTGATTTTTATGGTTTGTAAGACAACTTGAGGGGGACTTGTCCATTAATACTAGGGTTAGTCCTTCTTAACCGATTAAGGAAGAATTAGAACCCTAATGCAAGGCCCAAGTTATAAGTGTGATGTCTTGATAATTATTAAGTGAATTGATTAAGAGATTTAAACACATTAAGGGTTTAACACTTAGGATTAAAGTTATACACTCCATCCTAATAGAAGGATGCAGGCATAAGCTTAATCACAAAGCCTTAAAGCCTTTAGGTTTTAGTCCCTGATTATGAGGTGAGAAGAGAAGACTCAAAGAGACACAAAGGTAAAACTAAGTGGGGAGACTAAACAAAGCCCTAATCATTGTCATGCTTGGTCATTCCTAGGGTTTGTGAGGTTTAAGAAAGAAGTCTTGAATGGAACCACCAGGAAGCAGATGAAAGGATCAAGAGAAGCAAAGTAACTTGCTTCATCCAAGAAGTCAAGTCACTTGAAGAAAGAAAGTGAGAAGAAGAAGAATGAGCAAGCTCAACCTCAAACACATATCAAAATGCAGCAAGGATGCAAGAGAGAGATGAGAAGAAAGTATG
Organism: Lathyrus aphaca; assembly: GCA_963966055.1. Classification (NCBI taxonomy): domain Eukaryota; kingdom Viridiplantae; phylum Streptophyta; class Magnoliopsida; order Fabales; family Fabaceae; genus Lathyrus; species Lathyrus aphaca. Next base: position 474,667,679 of record OZ014523.1, read on the forward strand.
AGAAGTGAAGGCAAATTCACTTCTCAAAATCACTTACCACCTGAAAGGTTAGAAAAGAAATGCAATGCAATGCAAGATGGGATGGAATGTTATGAAGTAAATCAAAACCAGAAGCATGTTTATGATGATAATGATGTTGTGAAGTGATACAAACATGAGACAACAAATGGAGATGATCATACAAGCTTATGGATGCAAATGGAGCAAGTTAAGAACCAAGAACATACATGAAAAGTTATGGAAGGCACATGGCATACAACATGACAAATGCAAGATGCAATGATCCAACATGCTTCTAATGTGTCTTAAGATGTCAAATGAATTAAATGGATGCACAAAATGCTATGGCAAGTCAAGGTATGAATGCAAATGCAAGATGGATGCATATGGAAGCTCAAATTAGGGTTCATGATCAATGCATCAAACAAAAACCAAAATCAGAAGCAAACAACAAGATAAAAAATTGAAAATGCATTCAAAGGATCCCTAAACCTATACAAACTCACTGCCCAAAGGAGAAGTCTCAACTCTTAACCTAATTCAAGTTATGATTTTCCTAAGTTTTCTAGGGTTTTAGGGTTTCTTAACAAGAAAATTACCAAACAAATGGAAAATGAAAGATCAAATCATGGCCATTTAATCTCACAAACTACATGCTAAACACAATGCAATGCAAAAAGAATCAAGGTCCAACTCTTTAGGGTTAGGCAGAAATGATTTTTTGAAGTTTGGATCAAAATAATGCATAAAAATGATTTTAATTCAAAGAAAAATTCTCAAAATGCATCAAGATCAAAAAAGAAATTTGGTTTGAGGGTTGGACAATGTTTTTAAAGGTTTCATGAATTTTTTGGTGATTTTTAAATACCTAAAAGTATTTTTAATTAATTAATTCTCATTAATTAATTAAAAAGAAACTTTTAAATATATCAAAAATACTTTTTTAATGCTAAAAATAAAAATAAAAATATTTTTGTGCTTTTAAAATTAATGAAACTCAGGATAAAAAATTTCATAATTTTAAAATGATTTTTACTATTTTTAATAAATTGTATAAAACAAATGAATTAAGTATGAAAATAAAATGAATTTAAATGGAAAAAGAAAAAGTCAGCCAATCCTAGGGACCAGATTCAAACTAAAACGCGCGCGTGTTGACTTGGCGCCAGATCCTACGGCCAGAATTCAAAATCAGCTAATTAATGCTTATGCCCTAATCCTGCCGTTAATTACCCTCAGGTGACCGGAACAGTGTTCCGGTCATCTTCTCCGTTCACTCCAAAACAACAACTCCCTCCACACGCATCTAAAATGAAATCTAAAAACACAGGAATGATCCCCACTCACTCACGAACCAAAACCCTCAATCAAAACAAATTTATCATTCCTGAAATGACTGAATCGAATCAAACAACATTTAGGGCAAAAAATTTCAGAAGCATGTTGTCGCTCCCACCAAATGAAGCCGGGTCAAATGGGGTACAGACGCGAACGGTCGGCGAAAGGGACAATGAGAACACACAGCCGTGAACTCACTGGAGATGAAAAGAGTCGCCAGCTAGGCATTTTTATCCCGGAGGAAAGGCAATGCTGCATAGACCTAGAAAGAGATGGATAAGACGGTTGCGAACCAGAGAGACTGAGAAAGGGGGTTGGTTACAGCCTGGGAAGGTATTAGCACCCAGATTGTCCGCCGTACTCGACGGGATCCACGCTTAAAAGATTTGTGTTTTAAAGGGGTAGTGTCAGTGCAATCTGTGTATAAAATAGCTGGAAAAGAATGTACAGGTGTCAGTGTAAGTGAAGTGTAAAGTGAAGTATATAAAAGAAGTGTCAGTGTAAGAATGGAGTGAGATGCTCAAGATAATGAGGCTAAAGAATAAAGCTGGAAAGAGGGGGAATGTACAGAGACTTTTGTTCGATAACTGTTAAGTTATGCCTACGTATCCTCTCGTGCAATGAGGAAGTCAGAACACCGTAGTTCGACCCAAAGAGACTGAAAGATGAATTGACTTGTGAACTGCCTACTTGTCTATGCTCAAGTGTATGACCTGTCTGGCTCAGGTGCAAACTGTCTTGCATTAGACGGAAGAAGCAAGTTCTCGGTTGTGAGTGAATGAGATGAGAAAAGAATCCCGGAGGAGACGATTATTGTTTGTTTTTGAGTTTTCAGTCTTTTATTGCTTTTGAAAGTTTGTCATAAGTTAATGAGCTTAAGCCTAAACCAATGGATTTGGTAAACTCATCACATCTTCCCTCTGATTAGGGGTAATGAGAATACCTTAAGTGTGAAGTCAGATTCTCACACTTAATCACCTTTTGATGTAGGATTAAGATCATTAACCTACTTGTGATTATTTATATGTTTTTGGGTGTTTTTGTTTAGTGTTGAGTAATGAGGTTAAGCCATAATCACGGATTAAACAGACTCATTACACCATCCTAATAGAAGGATAATAGATGAGAATGTTTAAGCTGAGGAAAGCCCCTCAACTTAATCCATGATTAGGGATTAAACTTATGACAAAACAAGCCTTTGATTAAGTGAATTTTAGTTAATGATATGATGATGAAGTGAATTTTATGGTTTGTAAGACAACTTGAGGGGGACTTGTCCATTAACACTAGGGTTAGTCCTTCTTAACCAATTAAGGAAGAATTAGAACCCTAGTGCAAGGCCCAAGTTACAAGCTTGATGTCTTGATTATTATTAAGTGAATTGATTAAGAGATTTAAACTCATTAAGGGTTTAACACTTAGGATTAAAGTTATACACTCCATCCTAATAGAAGGATGCAGGCATAAGCTTAATCACAAAGCCTTAAAGCCTTTAGGGTTTAGTCCCTGATTATGAGATGAGAAGAGAAGACTCAAAGAGAGACACAAAGGTAAAACTATGAGGGGAGACTAATCAAAATCCTAATTCATTGTCATGCTTGGATGTTCCTAAAGTTTGTGAGGTTTCAACAAGAGGATCTTCAAAGGAGCCACCAGGAAGCAGATGAACAAGATCAAGAGAAGCAAAGTGACTTGCTTCATTCAAGAAGTCAAGTCACTTGAAGAAAGAAAGTGGGAAGAAGAAGAATGAGCAAGCTCAAACTCAAACACATGTGAAAATGCAGCAATGGATGCAAGAGAGATGAAAAGAAAAGTTATGAGAAGTGAAGGCAAATTCACTTCTCAAGCTTACTTACCACCTGAAATGTTAGAAAGAAATGCAATGCAATGCCAAAATGAGATGATATGACATGATGCAAAACCAAACCAGAAGCATGCACATGATGATGATGATGCTATGAGATGCTACAAACATGAGACAAGTCATGGAGATGATCATACAAGTTTATGAATGCATATGAAGCAAGCTTAGAAGCATGGATACACATGAAAAGTTATGAAGCATACAAGGCAAACAACATAGCAAATGCAAGATGCAATGATCACACATGCTTTCTATATGTCTTATGATGCTCAATGAATCAAATGGATTCTTGAAATGTCATGGCAAGTCATGCTATGCAAGAGAATGCAAGAAGGATGCAAATGGAAGCCCAAATTAGGGTTTATGGATCACACAACAAACAAAAACCAAAAACAGAAGCAAACCCTAGGATAAAAAATGGAAAATGCCACACAAAGGACCCCTAAACTTATAATAAACCACTGCCCAAAGGAGAAATCTCAACTCTCAACCAATCTCAAGTTATGATTTTTACAAGTTATTAGGGTTTTTAGGGTTCCTAAACAAGAAAATCACCAAACAAATGAAAAATGAAAGATCAAACCATGGCCATTTTATCCTAGAAACTACATGCTAAACACAATGCAATGCAAGAAGAATCAATGTCCAACTCTTCATGGATAGGAAGAAATGATTTTTTGAACTTAGGATCAAAATAATGCACAAAAATGATTTTAATTCAATGAAAAATTCTCAAAATGCATCAAGATCAAAAAAGAAATTTGGTTTGAAGGTTGGACAATGTTTCTAAATGTCTTAGAACATTTCATGAATTTTTTGGTGATTTTTAAATACCTAAAGGTATTTTTAATAAATTAATTTCCATTAATCAATTAAAAATAATCCTTTAAATATTTAAAAATGCTTTTTTAATGATAAAAAATAAAATGAAAATATTTTTGTGTCATAAAAATTAATAAAACTCATGAGAAAAAGTTTCATAATTTTTACACATTTTTTACTATTTTTAAATAATTGTGCAAGTTAAATGAAAAAGAAATAAAAATAAATGAAAATAAAAGGAAAGTCAACCAAATGAGGGGCCAGGATTGAATCTGGGGAGAGCCTGGTTGACTGCGCGCGCAGATCAAAGGCTGAAATTCAAACCTCTTAAATCCAATTAATTAAATTAATTAATCCTGATTATGAATTAATGACACGATCTGGACCACACACACGCGCGCGGGAAGCCAGATCCAAGGGTCCATATTTGAATTTTGCCCTAACCCTAATTAACTCACTAATTACTTTCAGGCTGCCGGAGAAGACTTCCGGTCGTCTTCTCCGGCCAGCTTCCTCCCTGAAAAATGCCAACTCTCACCCTAGCTCACTAAAACCCAATTTTCTTGCCCAGAAATCAACCCCATGCATCATACAACAAGAATCCATGGCCAAAACAAATTTATTTTACACAACAAAGCTGAATCGGAGCAAAAGGGATTTAGGTCAAAAAAATTTCAGAGACATCATACATGCTCAAAACTCAATGATTTTCGAAACCAAACATACCATCATGATCAGTGGAACATAGAGAACCAATTAAGAACTTAAAAAACAACTCCTGGGAAAAAAGTTCATGAAGCTCACCTGAACTGGAGCTCTGATCTCTGGCACTTTCTGGCTAGTTCTTTGGCTCAAACAGGTCCCAATGATCCCCCTTTGAAGCTTTGGATGCTTGGTTAGAGTTTAAACAGCCTCCTGAGTAAGTTTGCAGAAGCTCTGACCAAGGAAGTGTGAAAATCGTATTTGAGTTATGGAGGGTTTCAGGCCAAAGTAGTGGGTGGTTTCTGGTCAGTGAAGCAAGGTGAGTTGATGCGTGGAATTTGTTTGAGCGTTTATGGCTTGTGGAAGCAGATTCGAAGGCTTTTGCTTTATGGAGTGAAAATGGTGAAATGGAGTTAGGGCTTGTTTCAGGCCTGGTTCTTTGTTGCTTTGTGCTTAATGAGGCATGGTGAGTTGATGTGTGGGAATGGTTTGGATGTTTGTGAGCTGTGGAAACAAATTCGAAGGAAAATGCAAAATGGTGTGTTTTGGTGTATGTGATGCTTGAGAGAGTTTCAGCCTTGCTTCTTCTATGTTTGGCTTGCCAAAGGATATAGTATTTTAATCCCATAGGTCAGATGATGTGACCTGGCTCCTATTGATTGGTAAGTTTGCTTTTGCAAGAAAGTCCACTTTGTGTAAGGAAGGCATGGCTTAAACTATAGCTTGGTACAAGAAGCATGGGCTGTGCAGCATGATGTGTGTGTGAGGCTAGGAAGGTTCAGCAGCCAATGCATCAAGTGGTGAGAGGTATCATGATGGTTTTGCAAGTTGGCACACTTTTGAAACTTTGTGAAAAATGCCTTGTTACATGAACTATGCACATGTGATCCTTGGTCCAATTCTGACTTTTAAGGCCTATGGAGTGTTTTTGTAGTGGTTTGAAATGAATTAGAAGTTACAAGAGGCATTGGTTCATGATTTTGCAAAATTTCCATTTGAAGCATGCCTTGAAAATCAATGATTTTTGCCAACTTTGTCACACCATAACTTTTGATCCAAGAAGAATTTGATCATGTTCTTGTACTTTTTGAAAAGGGGAAGATGTAATCTACAACTTTCATGACCAAAGTTTTTCCATTTGAAGCATTTTTGGATCAAGAATCAAGGCTTGAAAAATGACCTAAAATGGAGCATTCTTGAAAAGTCAACTATGCCCAAAAAGTCAACATTTGCAAAAACTCCAAATTCTTGATTTTTGTGAACTTCAACCTTCTTAAATGATCAAATAAAGATCACATACACTCAAAATGATGAAGATCACCCATTGGTTGGGTCATTGGGGGCCTCAGATGCCCTGATTTGCACTGACTTGTCTGAAAAGTCAACTCCTGATCAGATGACTTCCCCATGGAATTTCTTCATGAAAATTGATATGCCTACTCCCTATACCATATAGAGACCAATGGAAACAAGAATGACCAAAATATTTGGGGTTATGGCCTCTGAAACCAAAACCCTAATTTTCAGCCAATTGTGCAGTCCAATCTGGCTCTGCATCCATTCCAAACCCAGTTCTTGTGATTCTTTTGAAATCTTGACTTTGAGAGGATGTGATATGATATATGAACACATATGGATCCCTCTGAAGTGATTGGTGGCCTTTGGAGTGGTTCAAAAGGCTCTTGGATTGCTCAGATCACAAACCCTAGGTGCAGATGACTTAGAACCAATGCAGTGAATCCAAAATGAGATGTGAGGTGATATGATTGTATTTATGCATATGAAATGATCACAAGCCATGGTGTGAATGGGTGAGGGAAAATTTGGGGTGTTTACAGCTGCCCCTATTCAAACATGAGTTAGCTGTGCAGGATGTAAGCAGCGGCTTAACAGACAAACAAGGTAACTTGTGGTTGAATACCAAAGACAGTCCAAAATTTGCACTCACAGAATGAAGAAGAAAAGGGATATAGATTGCAAAGAAAAATAAAGTATATTGTAAAGTGTGGGCGACGGAGGACGACCGTCGAGCAGAGGACGACTGCTGGGTAAAGAGCGATGACGGGGACGGCCGACATGCTGGGAAAAGTGTGAAGTAAAGCGATGACGGGGACGGCCGACATGCTGGGGATAGAAAGGTGAAGCTGAGACGGGGACGGCCGACTAGCTGGGAAAAAATAAGATTATGATGGGGAAGGCCATCAAGTAAAGCTGTAAGATTCTCTGGGGATTGATGAAACATGACGGGGACGGCCATCAAGTTCATAAAGGTAAAGTAACCAACGATGGGGGCGACCATCGGGCTAAAAGGAAAAGGGACCACGACGGGGACGACCATCGGGTTAATGAATAAATGAAATGAACAGATGATGAGGTACGGTCATCAAAGGTGAAGGACGATCACCTAGTAGGGGACGGCTGCTTTGTTGAGTATAAGATGAGGGACGGTCATCTAAGGTGGAGGACGACCACCGGGCAGGGTACGGCTGCCAAAAGTATCAACGATGGGGACGGCCATCGGATAAAAGGTCAACGATGGGGACGGCCATCGGACGAGCATGATGGAGGACGACCATCAAGAGGTGGAGGACGACCACCTAGCAGGGGACGGCTGCTCTCAAGGTTTGTCATGACATAGGACGAATGCCAGATAACCAAAATCAACAATGGGGACGGCCATTGGATAAAAAAATGATGAAGGACGATCATCAAGAGGTGGAGGACGACCACCTAGCAGGGGACGGCTGCCGAAAAGTATCAACGACGGGGATGGCCATCGGATAAAAGGTCAACGATGGGGACGACCATCGGACGAGCATGATGGAGGACGACCATCAAGAGGTGGAGGACGACCACCTAGCAGGGTACGGCTGCTCTCATGGTTTATCAACACAGGACGAGTGTCAGATAAAAAAGGAAAAGTTTGCTTTGTTGGCGATCTACTGGGGAATAATAAATACGGACGAGTATTTACATCCAAGAAACAAAAGGTATAAGTGTTTAGATGTTGTGTATAGATTAAAGATGCGGACGAGCATCCTTAAGACTATGATACGGACGAGTATCATGTAGAAACAAGTACTGACACATGCTCAGAGATGATGATACGGACAAGTATCAACGGGTTAACAGAGAACACGGACGAGTGTTGAATCTGAAAGGATTCTTCTGGGGGAATAGTAGACACGGACGAGTATCTATATTCAATAAGACATAAGTGTTTGACACAGTGTATGGATTAAAGATGCGGACGAGCATCCTTAAGACTACGATACGGACGAGTATCATGTAGAAACAAACACTAGACGCAATGTTCTGAGATGATGGACGGACGAGTACCAACTGGTTAACAAAGAACAAGGACTACTGTTGAATCTGTGGGGATATATACGTGATGTATACAAGATACGGACGAGTATCTGTATAAGAGTATCATGAGTAGTATGAGTATGAATATTGTATAGACGAGTGTTTATCTGCTGGGGAGGATGACACGGATGGGTGTCACGAGAGAAAAGTATTTAACAAATATATGGGTGATGTAAGTGTAAGCGACTGCGCTAGGGATATGACACGGACGGGTGTCAGGAAAGGATGTATAAGTATCTGTAAGTGCAAAGAGGATGCTTTGGCTTTATGCTGGGGATGTGACACGGACGGGTGCCACAAGGTGTGTATACTGATGTTTGGGATTCGGGAGGCAACTGCTTTTGCTGGGAACTCTGGTGGGGATTTCGGGGAGAGTATTCTGTATTCTGATGATTGATTATTATTCACAAGTGTTGGATTCAAAACATGACTTATGATTATGCTATGTCTTTTGATTTTTGCCGTAATGCTCCGTATTAGACGGAATGCTACGCTCTGAGGGGATAATATGATGCGAATGCTATGATTATGCAAAGAGGTACAGATCCGGGATTCGGGTCCCATTGCTGTAAAGATCTCTGGTCGATCTGCTTGAAGGGGACATCCCAGCTGGGGATGAGATCATTGGTAGATCTGATGAGATGCATTTGCTTGGGGATACATGTCATTGGTTGACATATCCTTGTAATATGGGACCCAGCTGGGGTTTGTAGCAGTCTTCTGTACTCTGTTGTGACTTCTTCATGCGTTGCTCTTCTGAACAGAGGCTAATGATTCTGTGGGGAGATGATTCCCTGACTCTTCCTATTCTGCTGAGGAAGGATGATCTGTACCATGGCATGGGGATAGTTGTTGGCCACTCAGCTGGGGAGGAAGCAACTCAGCTGGGGAGAAAGCGACTCAGCTGGGGAGAACACCCGGTGCTAAGACTGAGCGAGTATTGATTTGGCAACTTCGCTGGGGAAATGGGCACCTTCCGTGCCACGTGGAAGATAGACCGAGTTGATAATGATCTGCCAGCTTGCTGAGGATGAAGCTTTCATGCCCCAAGTTGCGTTCTGGATACCTGCAATCCTGCAAAGACAAGGAAACGTACAAATGGTCCCGAGGTATCCTTTACTGGATTCCGTCACAGGAGTTAAGCATTCTTGAGAGTAAGTACATTCCCTGTAAGCATGTGTTTTTATTTTCTTAGAGAAGAACATCTGTACTTATGCAATTAGCTTTCCTTTTTTAGAGACATCAGACATTTTTTGCAAATGAAATGTACAAGACGAAACATGACTGAAAAATCTGATTTTATTAATTCATGTGCCCTGAATTGGCGAGATACAGTCAAAGAAACAAATCTCCTAAAATGAAGAGACTGTTACAAATTGAGAAACAAAGTGCCGGCGATGCTGATGACGCTTTAAAGAGCTTCCTCTTCTGCTATGACTTGTATGACTTTGACGTTCTTCTCGTCTTGCTTTCTGAAGAAAGGCTGATTCTGACTGAAGCTTGATCCCTTTGGAGCTTTCCAAGTTGTAAGTGATACAGACGAATTCAGAATGCAGTTGTTCGCTTATTCCCTTATTTTGCATGGATCGCCCTTTCGGGTTTTCAATCCATCGGGATACCCATTTTTGCCTGAGTTGTCCAATGCGGCTTTTCAACTCAGCGGGTGTACACATTTTTCATTTATTTCCCTTATTTTTGCCCGAGTCTTTTTATTCTGTTTTTGACTCGCCGGGATGCCCTATTTTTGCCTGGACTTACATTCTGTTTTTGTGTCCAGCGGGTCATTTTTATGCGAAGTATTTTTTAACTGCATCTGAATTCACAGGGGACGGGAAATCTTCACCATCCATGGTGCTGAGCATCAGTGCTCCACCGGAGAAAACTTTCTTCACCACGAATGGTCCTTCATAGTTTGGAGTCCATTTGCCCCTGTGGTCTGTATAAGGTGGGAGAATTCTCTTCAGCACAAGATCTCCTACTTGGTACTCTCGGTGCCTGACTTTCTGATCGAAGGCTCTCTTCATTCTCTTCTGATATAACTGCCCATGACAGATTGCAGCCAATCTCTTCTCTTCGATCAGGCTCAGTTGTTCGTATCGGGACCGAACCCATTCTGCTTCACTCAGTTTAACATCCATCAATACCCGCAGAGAGGGTAATTCAACTTCAACAGGTAGGACTGCTTCCATACCATACACAAGCTGATACGGGGTTGCCCCAGTGGATGTTCTGATTGACGTGCGGTACCCATGCAAGGCAAACGGTAGCATTTCATGCCAGTCTTTGTAAGTGACTACCATCTTCTGCACAATCTTCTTGATATTTTTATTTGCTGCCTCAACAGCGCCATTCATCTTTGGCCTGTAAGGAGAAGAATTGTGATGTTGGATCTTGAAGTCCCGGCACAGCTCTGCCATCATTTTGTTGTTCAAGTTGGAACCATTATCAGTAATGATTCGCTCGGGAACTCCATATCGACAGATGATATCTCTCTTCAGAAATCTGGCTACCACTTGTCTTGTAACATTGGCATATGAGGCTGCTTCAACCCACTTGGTAAAATAATCAATGGCTACCAAGATGAATCTGTGGCCATTTGAAGCAGTTGGCTCAATCTTGCCAATCATGTAAATGCCCCACATGGCAAAGGGCCATGGTGAAGACATGATGTTCAAAGGATTGGGAGGCACATGCACCTTATCTGCGTAGATCTGGCATTTGTGGCATTTTCTGGCGTAAGCACAACAATCTGCATCCATTGTGATCCAGTAATAACCTGATCTTAATAACTTCTTAGCCATGGCATGCCCTCCCGCATGGGTACCAAAGGGTCCTTCGTGCACTTCATGCATCAACAAATCAGCTTCCGTCTTGTCAACACATCTGAGGAGTACCGTATCAAAGTTCCTTTTGTATAAAGACCCATCAGTGTTCAGAAAGAAACTACCAGCAAGCCTTCTCAAAGTCTTCTTATCATTGGAAGATGCCCCAGGTGGGTATGTTTGATCCTCCAAGAAGCATTTAATGTCATGGAACCAAGGCTTATCATCTTTGACAACTTCTGCTGCGAACACATATGCTGGTCTATCAAGTCTGGACACTGAAATCTGAGGTACAAAGTTAGCAGCTTGAACTTTGATCATGGATGAAATGGTAGCAAGAGCATCTGCAAACTGATTCTCGTCCCGAGGGATATGCTCAAGCTTGACTGTTGTGAAGAAAGTCAATAACCTCCTTGTATAATCCCTGTAAGATATCAGATGATCCTGGTGGGTGTACCATTTTCCGTTGGTTTGATTAACTACCAAAGCTGAATCTCCGAATACAGTCAATGTCTTGATCCTGAGGTCAATGGCTTCCTCAAGACCCATGATGCAAGCTTCGTATTCAGCTTCGTTGTTAGTGCAGTTGAAAGTGAGTTTTGCCGAGAAAGGCATGTGAACTCCTTTAGGTGTAATGAGTACTGCACCAACACCACGACCATTCATGTTAACAGCCCCGTCAAACATCATGGTCCATTCTTCTTCCGGGTCAGGCCCTTCAGTGTGAATAGGCTCTTCATGATCTTTTGCTTTAATAAACATGATGTCTTCATCAGGGAAGTCAAATCTCATAGGCTGGTAGTCATCAATGGGTTGCTCAGCAAGATATTCAGATAGTACACTGCCCTTGATGGCTTTCTGAGATGTGTACTGTATGTCGTATTCTGTGAGAATCATCTGCCATCTTGCAACCCGTCCGGTAAGAGCTGGCTTCTCGAAAATGTACTTGACGGGGTCCATTTTTGATATCAACAAAGTAGTGTGGGTCAACATATACTGTCTCAGTCGGCGAGCAGCCCACGCTAAAGCACATCAAGTTTTCTCGAGCAGTGAATAACGTTGTTCACAGTCGGTAAACTTTTTGCTTAGGTAGTATATTGCATACTCTTTTCGACCAGACTCGTCATGTTGGCCCAACACACACCCCATTGACTCTTCTAATACTGTCAAGTACATGATCAGAGGTCTTCCTTCAACTGGAGGCATAAGGATTGGAGGTTCTTGCAAGTATTCCTTGATCTTGTCAAAAGCCCTTTGGCAGTCTTCATTCCACCTGACCGTCTGTTCTTTTCTTAACAGTTTGAACAAGGGTTCGCAAGTTGCCGTAAGGTGAGATATGAACCGTGAGATGTAGTTCAATCGACCTAAGAACCCTCGAACTTCTTTCTCTGTTTTCGGTGCAGGCATCTCTTGAATAGCTTTGACTTTATCAGGGTCAACCTCAATCCCTTTCTCGCTTACAATAAAACCCAGTAGCTTTCCAGATCTAACCCCGAACGTGCACTTGTTGGGGTTCAACTTCAGTTGGTACTTCCTCAGACGCTTGAATAGCTTCAGCAGGTTTACCAGGTGATCTTCCTCTGTAAGGGACTTGGCAATCATATCATCCACATAACATTCTATTTCTTTGTGGATCATATCGTGGAATAATGTCACCATAGCCCGTTGATATGTTGCACCAGCATTCTTCAGTCCAAATGGCATCACTTTGTAACAGAACGTGCCCCAAGGTGTGATGAATGTTGTCTTCTCCATGTCTTCAGGTGACATCTTGATCTGATTGTACCCTGAAAATCCGTCCATGAAGGAGAATACCGAGAACTGTGCCGTGTTATCCACCAATACATCAATGTGAGGTAATGGGAAGTCATCCTTCGGGCTGGCTCTGTTCAGATCCCGGTAGTCAACACACATTCTTACTTTGCCGTCTTTCTTAGGCACAGGTACTATATTAGCAACCCACGGTGGATAGCTAGTTACAGCAAGGAACCCGGCGTCCCATTGCTTTTGTACCTCCTCTTTAACCTTCATGGCCATGTCTGGACGAGTTCGGCGCAGTTTCTGTTTAACTGGTGGGCATTCTTCCCTCAGAGGTAGCTTGTGCACAACAATGTCGGTGTCCAACCCTGGCATGTCCTGATAAGACCAAGCAAACACGTCAACATATTCTTGAAGCAGATCAATCAGTTGTCTCTTCACTGAGTCTTGCAGGCAGGCCCCGATTTTAACTTCTTTCACATCTTCATCTGTACCAAGATTAATCACTTCAACCTCCTCCTGGTGAGGAGTAATAACTTTTTCCTCTTGTCTCAACAACCTGGCTAGCTCTTCAGGAAGTTCATATTCTTCATCAACCCCTTCATCAGCTTGATTGATTGGATTGTCAAAGTCATACGAAGTCACAGCCGTGCTGTTGTCGGTGCTGTCAGGAAGGCACTCTCTGCAAGGGTTCAGTTTGTTCATTTTAGTGATTGGTTTTAATCTTGCTTTAGAAAAAGTGAAACAAAGTTATCATTTTGAAAAACATCGCCATTTATTTTTTGTACAAAAAAGAAAAATGGAAAAACAGTGAGCAGAAAAAGAAAAAGACTCATTTGCAAAAAGATGTCTGATATTTCATTGATTTAATCTTGTTTGCACAAAAAGTACAGATGGCCCGATTACAAAATGAGTCTTGTCATCTTGGGCAAGATGCAAGACTTGGATGCATGCTATAAAAAATACAGGAAATAATAATTACTCTGCATGAGTAACTCTTATAATTTCCTGGGAAGACCAGTTTGAGACACTGCTCCCCGGGATCTTTGGACGAATCCAATTCTCCAGATTGCGTTCCTCTTCCAGCTTGTCTTCCAAATTGTTGATAGCATCGGGGGTGAGCATCCCCCCACTGACAAAACCAGGCTCCTCAGCAGCCTTTGCCTGATGTTGTTGAGTTGGTCTGTAACCCAACCCAAATTTGTCTTTCTTCTCCTCCACAGATACGACCTTGCCCCAGCCTTGGGCAGTTCCTTCCTCAACAACCTTTCGGGCTTGTTGATAAGACGACATGGAGATTCCAGATACAGCAGATGCTTCATTGACATTCAAGGCCTCAAAGCCTTGGCTCATTGTTTCATGGATCTCCCCATCCATCTCAATGTACTTATAGGTAGCCAGATGGCTAACAAATATATCCTCCTCCCCACAGATTGTAACAACTTGGCCTTCCCATTCAAATTTTAACTTCTGGTGAAGGGTAGACGTTACTGCGCCAGCGGCGTGAATCCAAGGTCTACCTAACAAACAGCTATAGGCAGGCTGAATGTCCATCACATAGAAGATAGTTGTAAAGGTCTGCGGGCCAATTGTTACAGGCAGCTCTATTTCTCCTAGAACCGACCTCTTAGAACCATCGAAGGCTCTTACCACCAGGTTACTGGGTCTCAATGCTAATCCTTCATACTCTAGCTTCACCAGGGCCTTCTTTGGTAAGACATTAAGGGATGACCCTGTGTCTACCAGCACATGCGAAAGGACTGCTCCTTTGCATTCCATGGTGATGTGCAAGGCTTTGTTGTGGTTGCGGCCATCCGTTGTCAAGTCAGTATTGGTGAACCCTAGCCCATTGCTAGCAGTAACATTTCCAACCACGGTTTCCAGTTGATTGACAGTGATCTCTTCAGGCACGTAAGCTGCGTGCAAGACTTTAAGTAGTGCATTCCGATGGGCTTCGGAGCACATAAGCAGAGATAAGATAGAGATCTTGGATGGCGTCTGGTGAAGCTGATCCACAACTTTTTAATCACTCTTTTTGATGATCCTCATAAACTCATCAACTTCTTGATCGAATGGTGTTTTCACAGCTTCTTTAACAGCTTGATCTTCCTGCACCGGGCTCTTTCCTTTTGCCTTGGCAGCAGCTTCTGCTTCGGCAGTGGGTCTTTGAATCGGTGGAGCAAAGAGACGTCCGCTTCGCGTGAAGCCTCCGCCTCCTCCCACATTATCTATCTGTGGTGCAGGTGTTGGTGTCTCAAGAGTGATTCTTTTTCCTTCGCAGTATACGTCAGAGCCATAGTGCCAAGGGATGGCTCTATTGCTTTCATATGGTACGGGTCCAGGCACTGTGACAGTGACTGGACTGATTGCAGCTGCTGAAGGAACTGTAATTGTTTGTGGATCGTAATAAATTGTAACTGGTGCTCTAATGGGAGCAGCACTTTCTGAATTGTAGGCAGAGTTGTTTTCAGGATCATAGAATATGGTAATAGTAGAGACATCTTCATGATCGGTTGCTGGAGTTGTAGGAGACATTGTCGGAAGTATGGATGTTGTTGTTGTAGGAGATTCAAAATGGAGCGAAGCTGAAGTTGTAGCAGGAAAAATTGTTGATAACTGGTCATTTGAGATGATTGATGAAGTACTTGTTGATATAGCCGAAGAATTGTCAGGAACGATGGTTGCTGCAGTTGTAGGAGGTTCTGAAACCGTTGCTGATGATATTGCTGGATTTGTTGGAAATGATGTAGTGATCTGGAGCTGGCCACTCTGAATAAGGCCATCTATGCCATTCCTCAGATTATCGCACCCGTTTACTGAAATATTGCAGTAAGCACACCCTAACTCGCATCCTGGGAACATCTGACATTCCAAGAGCTGAGCCTTGATTTCTACCAACGGTGTCCGGATCTGACCCACACTGGTTATTAAATAAGACGACTTGTCTTCTTCAATAGCGTTGATTCGGGGACCACCATGGTTTGGCATAGGATTTTTGTTGACATTGGGTGGTGGTGCAAAATTCAGAGCTTTTGAGTCCACCAGGTCTTGTACCTTCATGTGCAGGGCTCTGCACTTTTCCGTACTATGGCCAGGTGCGTTTGAATGAAAGGCACACCTAGCGTTGGAGTCGTAATTCCTGGGTAGACTGTTGGGATCTGGAGGTGCCAACGTCCTTAGCTCAACTAGGTTGAGTTTCAGGAGTTGTGGCAGCAATGTAGCATATGGCATGGGGATCGGATCGATCACTCTGTTAGCTTGAGATGGCCTCTGCTGGAATGGCCTTTGCTGATTATTGTTGTTGGTGTTGCTGTTGTTGTAGCTTCTTGGAGGGTACTGATTCTGTTGTTGATACTGAGGTTGTGGCTGATAGTTTTGCTGAGGAGGTTGATAAACAGGTTGTGGATGAGCTGGAGCAGGGATAGTGACTGCAGCCACAGATCTGTGAACATATTGGGGCCTACCCCTGTTGGCGTGGATGGCATTAGTCTCACCAGTCCTTCTTGGGCCTGCAAAAGGCTTTCTTGCATTACTGGATGAGCTCGCACCATTATCTGAGATTTTACCCATTTTCAATAGGCTTCCAATTCTCTCCCCAGCTATGACAACATCTGCAAAGCTGGTAGATGAGAAAGCAGCTAACCTATCAATGTAGGTCCCCTGAAGGGTGTTCATGAACATATCAGCCATTTCCCGTTCTGACATAGGTGGTTGGACAGCAGCAGCAAGCTGTCTCCACCTTTGAGCATATTCTCTAAAGCTCTCCCTAGATGACTGTGACATTCCCATTAGGAGGGTCCTGTTGGGTGCCATATCCAGATTATATTGATACTGTCTGATGAAGGCCTCTGCCAGGTCCTTCCAGCATCTAATAGTTGCCCTTGTCAGATGGGAATACCATTCCCTCGAAGCTCCAGTCAAGCTGTCTTCAAAGTAGAACATCCACAGCTTCTCGTCCATGGTATAGGCTTTTAGCCTCCCGAGAAAAGATTGTAGATGAGTTCGGGGACAGGAAGTCCCGTTATACTTCTCAAAGCATGGTGGCTTAAACTTGTGGGGAATCCTGACCCCGTCTACCAAGCCCATATCCATGACATCAAATCCCAAAGAGTTTTGGGACTCCAAGGACCTTAGCTTCTCAGCTATTTCATCCAACCTTCTATCATAAGCTTCTTCCCCAGCTCCCATTACTGTGAACTGGTCTTCTTGAGGGTCTTCTTGCAGTACCCTCCCTGCTGTAGCAGTCCCTTGTATATTGACAGGAATGTTGGCCTCTGGATGGAGATGGGGTCCAAAAACTGGGGGATTGACATGTGGTTGGACTCTTTCATTGTTACTAGTACCAGCAGTCCCTGGCTGATGATCTTCCTGGTTTCTCCCTTCCACCAGTGCTCTGAGCCTCTCCTGGCTTTGAGCCAAGTTGTTCATTACTTCCATGAACTGTGTTATCTGAGTTCTCATCTCCACCCTTTCGTTGACCATTTGGTTTCTGACCTCAGTAAGGTCCTGCTGCATCTGATCCATCTGAATTCCCGGAAGGTTGTTTCGGGTAGGGTATCTGTGTGGCCTGTTGAGTGGGAATCCTCGTCGACGAGCAATAATTCCTGAACATCACAACAGAGTTAGCAACAATAAAACAAACACCTACAAAACAAACAAAGGGTTAGCATGCAATGCAGTATGCTTATTTGTTCTCAAGGTATCCGGCTTGGCATTTAGTTTTGACCCTTCCAGACCCTCGAAGATGCTGTTGATGTTGCTTTCGAAGTAAACCCGGATGGAACAAACTAAAACATATATTACAAAGGCCAATGGTACACAGTTTGTTTTACAAATACAAGCCCTCTGAGGGGTCAAAATACATTACAAGAAAACAAAAGTACATGGAATGAAAGCAACAACAAGCAAGTGGTCAAATACCAAGACCAAACTCATCCTCCCGAACTTCCTTGAGAAGTGCTTCGGTGACAGGATCAGCCGGACGCTCCGTGAGATTCCTGATAAGGAGGCTCCGGGTAGTAACAGCTGCAGTTAGCTTCTTGTATTGACTTTGGTCTTTTGACCTCTTCACTCCAGCTCTGATCTTCAGCTCTGATATCTCCCTCTGGGCTGCTGCCAGGGCTTCTTGTTGCTCTTTTGCACTAGCTTCCATCTGCTCTATCTTGTCTTGGACCCTCTTGTCCTCCAGAGTACGAGCTTCGGTGATCCTGACCCACCTAGCCTGACTCTCCTTCAGATACAAGTCTGTCCTGGCTTTCTGAAATTGGGCTTCTTTGCAAGCATTCTTCAGGATTTGTTCTCCAGCCCTAGACTTCTTAATGTAATCTTCAGACCTCCCTATCTTAGCCAGATGCTCTTTCTTTAGCTTCTCCAATCTTTCAATATCCAATCTCCCATCACTCCTCTCATAGAGGGTCTTCTGCAAAGCTTGAGTCAACCTCTCATTCCTTTCTTTCAACTTCTCAAACTCCTCTAGACTGACAGTTGCTGGAGGTGGTGTTGTGGAAGGCCCAGGCACATCTTCAATAGTAAAGGGCATCTCGGAGAATTGAGCCCTAGCATAGGACCAATCATAGTATTGTGCTGATGCCACATTGTTACACTTCCCCAGAATGGTTATCCCCTTAGTTTGAACATTATCCCAGGCCCAAGCTGCCTGCCTAACAATAGTCAAACTAATCTTGTTCTCGCAGTAAAGAGTCTCAACCAAGTCCTGTGCCTTAGGAGTGTGGACCAGTGCATAGCCCAGTTGTCTTTTGAACAGCAGAGGGTTGTAATTAATACTCCCCTTAACTCCTACTAGGGGCACATTGGGAAAATGCCCACAGCTGGTGATGATATCCCTGCCTTTTGTGCTTTGAGTGCACCACCTGATATCAGCTGAAGTGAGAGTAGTAAGTCTTCCAGCCCAGTTTTTCTGCTGATGAGGATTCAAAAATGCATCTGTCCTGGGTAGATGCCTGAGAAGCCAAGTATGGAATAATGGAGCACAACACCTCACTAATCTCCCCCTCTGTTTTTCATTCCTCTGATGCACTGAATAGTAGAGATCCCCCAATAGGGTTGGCACTGGGTTCTTCAGAATGAACAGGTGGATTGCATTCTTACTAATGAATCGAGGCTCATCTGCAAACAATACAATCCCATAGATACTCAAAGCCAACAAAGCACACACTGCTTTCCATTCTCCTAGAGAGGCCTTCAGGGTAGCTTGAGTAATCAAGAAATCCAGATGCATGCCGGGGATTCCAGCCTTAGAGGTCATATGCTTCCCAATCAAGACTGGTTCCAGATGCAACGCTTTTGCTACCTCTTCATTACTTGGAAAGACCATCTCAGGGTTGAAAGGAACTTCTCTCCTGATAGGTATGCCAACTAATGATGAGTATTCTTCCAATAGAGGGCCCAACTGAAAGTCCTGAAAAGTGAAACACCTCAGTGGGGGATCATAAAACTGAAGGCAGGTGTGGATCAAGCTTCTCTGTGAAGGGTCCAGATCCATAACCATATCAAGTATATCTCCATGGTGTTCCCTGAACAATGGTACATGGTCTGGAGTGATCAGGGTCTGAATCCTCCTGATGTCAGATAAGTCTGGCTGGAAGAAGTGGTAGGTGATGTTGCTTTTCTTAGGAGCCATGATGTTGAGACTGAGTAGAGATAAGTGCTGATGATGATACTGGAAAATGGGCCACTGATTGGCTGGTGCAAGTGACTGAAGTAGACAGCTGATAGCCGAAGCAGGTGCTGATGAAGATAGGTCAATACTGAAGATGGGGTCAAAACCAAAACCAAATGAAGATGGATACCCTGAAACACAAATAAGCAAATGTCAATATGATGCAATGATTATGTATGCAAATGATATGCAAGGGTTTGTGACTGAGCTGGATCTGATCAAATGCTCTGATATAAGTCCATGCGTGTAAGAAATCCAGATGGAGGTCTATAAATCCAGTAACCAAGGTGGGGGACTCAAATAAAGAGCCACATATCCAGGGTTTTAGAATCACAAGAACTGTCCCAACATGGAGTACTCTTAATCATATCAAAGTAACTGGGTATTCTGAGGTCAAGGTATCTGCAAACCTGTAAACAACCCAACCCCCCTCACAGGTGGTGTTCTAGAACAAGGATCCTCAGACTTGGATCAGTTATGAGAAGTGTAAACACTTCTAACCCGGAGGTACAGTGTTTACAATAACCATAACAATTCCTCCTCTAATTCACCTCAGTTTCTGAAGGTCAATACTAAAAGGTCATCCAGACTTAGCAGGCTTCCCAGATAGCCCTAGCATTGCAGGAAATCTGCAACACAGAGTTCTCAAGAAGAAACCCACATCTGAACCGTGTTTCATATTCCCGCACCAGACCGAAATGGAATGGGAAAGAATATGATTCACTCTAGCCTAGGTGTCACTCAGGTCCCAGGTATAGGACCTTAACTCTCAATGAATCACCCACCCACCAAAACAAGAAACCAGATCCAGCCAGCAGCATGACAGTATGATATATACAAAAGCAATAAAGAAAGCAGTAAAGCAAATGTACATAAAGCAAAAATAAATACAAATATACAAACACAAGTAGCACAAAACACCCCAGTAAACACAAATCAATCAAGCGCTAGGAGGAACCCACAAAAAAGAACCAGAAGCCCTGGTTGCAGTATAAGGTTCCCCAGCAGAGTCGCCAAGCTGTCGCTCCCACCAAATGAAGCCGGGTCAAATGGGGTACAGACACGAACGGTCGGCGAAAGGGACAATGAGAACACACAGCCGTGAACTCACTGGAGATGAAAAGAGTCGCCAGCTAGGCATTTTTATCCCGGAGGAAAGGCAATGCTGCATAGACCTAGAAAGAGATGGATAAGACGGTTGCGAACCAGAGAGACTGAGAAAGGGGGTTGGTTACAGCCTGGGAAGGTATTAGCACCCAGATTGTCTGCCGTACTCGACGGGATCCACGCTTAAAAGATTTGTGTTTTAAAGGGGTAGTGTCAGTGCAATCTGTGTATAAAATAGCTGGAAAAGAATGTACAGGTGTCAGTGTAAGTGAAGTGTAAAGTGAAGTATATAAAAGAAGTGTCAGTGTAAGAATGGAGTGAGATGCTCAAGATAATGAGGCTAAAGAATAAAGCTGGAAAGAGGGGGAATGTACAGAGACTTTTGTTCGATAACTGTTAAGTTATGCCTACGTATCCTCTCGTGCAATGAGGAAGTCAGAACACCGTAGTTCGACCCAAAGAGACTAAAAGATGAATTGACTTGTGAACTGCCTACTTGTCTATGCTCAAGTGTATGACCTGTCTGGCTCAGGTGCAAACTGTCTTGCATTAGACGGAAGAAGCAAGTTCTCGGTTGTGAGTGAATGAGATGAGAAAAGAATCCCGGAGGAGACGATTATTGTTTGGTTTGACCACAGTTGACCTCAGTTTGACTTTTTAACTGCATGAACTGATTTTGACTTATCTGATCATCTGACTGAGCAAACCTTTGAGAAAAGTCTTGAAACTTGTCATGGGGGTTCTTACACACATATAAGATGTTATGAAACTAACTTGAGGTATTGGAAGTTCATTTAGCCTGATTAAAGTCAAAACCCTAGTTTTGGATGCACTGCTTAGGAGGTGCATTGTCTGAGGGAATTGTCAACTTCTTTGACCAATTGTGAACTTTGTGAACCTTGTGAATCTTCATAAAATGTCTTGTGAACCTCATGGGAGGTATTGTGAAGCTTGTGAACCTTGTGAACCTCATGAAGTGGCTTTGTAGACCTCATAAACCTCAGGAAAGCTTTGTAATCATTGTGAAACTTGTGAACCTTGTGAACCTTCAAGAAGTGACTTGTAGACTTTATGAACCTCATGAAAGGTCTTGTAAATGTTGAGAAGCTTGTGAACCTTGTGAACCTTCTTAGAACAATAAGTCTTGTATTGTGAGGGCAAATTTTGGGGTGCAACAACCTGCTGTAGCAGTCCCTGGCACATTAGCAGGGATATTGATTTCTGGATGTAGGTGGGGTCCAAAGACTAGGGGATTGACATGAGGTTGAACTCTCTCATTGTTGCTTGTCCCAGCAGTCCCTGGCTGATGGTCTTCCTGGTTTCTCCCTTCTACCAGTGCTCTGAGCCTCTCCTGGCTTTGAGCCATGTTGTTCATTACCTCCATAAACTGTGTCATTTGAGTCCTCATTTCCAACCTCTCGTTGGTCATTTGGTTTCTGACCTCTGTAAGGTCCTGCTGCATTTGGTCCATTTGTATACCCGGAAGGTTGTTGCGGGTGGGATATCTGTGTGGACGGTTGAGTGGAAACACCCGACGTCGAGCAATAGTTCCTGAGATCACAACAGAGTTAGTAACAATAAAACAAAACCTACAAAACAAAACAAAAGGTTAGTATGCAATGCAGTGTGTCTATTTGTTTTCAAGGTATCCGGCTTAGTACTTGGTTTTGACCTTTCCAGACCCCTTGAAGAAGATGCTTGTGATGTTGCTTGAAGAAATCAGATGAAACAAACCAACACATATATTACAAAAATCAAAGTGATACATAGTTTGTTTTCTCTTACAATACGTGCCCTCTGAGGGGTCAAAAATACAACACAAAGAAAAAGTACATAAAAATGAAAGCAACAACCAGCAAAAGTCAAACACCAAGACCAAACTCATCCTCCTGAACTTCCTTGAGAAGTGCTTCAGTCACAGGATCAGCTGGACGCTCTGTAAGGTTCCTGATAAGGAGATTCCTTGTAGCAATAGCTGCTGTTAGCTTCTTGTGCTGACTTTGGTCCTTGGATTTCTTCACTCCAGCTCTGATCTTCAATTCTGAGATTTCCCTCTGGGCTGCTGCCAGGGCTTCCTGTTGTTCTTTTGCACTAGCTTCCAGTTGCTCAACCTTATCCTGAGTCCTTTTATCCTCCTGAGTACGGGCTTCGGTGATCCTGACCCACCTAGCCTGACTCTCCTTCAGATACAAATCAGTCCTAGCCTTCTGGAACTGAGCTTCCTTGCAGGCATTTTTCAGAATCTGCTCTCCAGCCCTAGACTTCTTAATGTAATCCTCTGACTTCTCAATTCTGGCCAGATGCTCCACCTTTAGCTTTTCTAGCCTCTCAATGTCCAACCTACCATCACTCCTCTCCCAGAGGGTCTTCTGTAGAGCTTGAGTCAGCTTCTCATTTCTCTCTTTCAATTTCTCAAACTCCTCTAAGCTGACAGTTGCTGGAGGTGGTGCTGTGGAGGGTCCAGGCATATCTTCAATAGTGAAGGGCATTCCAGAATTTTGAGCCCTGGCATGAGACCACTCATAGTACTGGGCTGAGGCTACATTATTGCATCTTCCAAGAATGGTTATCCCCTTAGTCTGCACATTGTCCCAGGCCCAGGATGCTTGCCTGACAATAGCCAGATTAGGCTTGATTTCAACATATAGGGTCTCAGTCAGATCCTGTGCTCTAGGAGGATGGACCAATGCATAACCCAGTTGTCTTTTGAAAAGCAGAGGGTTGTAATTGATGCAACCTTTTACTCCAATCAGAGGTACATTGGGAAATTGCCCACAACTTGTAATGATGTCTCTGCCCTTGGTGCTCTGAGTGCACCACCTGATGTCATCTGATGTTAGAGCAACAAGCCTCCTAGCCCAGTTCTTCTGCTGGTGAGGGTTCAAGAATGCATCAGTCTTTGGCAAATGCTTGAGCAGCCAAGTATGGAACAAAGGTGCACAGCATCTCACTAATCTCCCCCTTTGCTTTTCATTCCTCTAATGAACTGAATAGTAAAGATCTCCCAGTAAGGTGGGCACTGGGTTTCTCAGAATGAAAAGATGGACTGCATTCTTGCTAACAAACCTAGGCTCATCTGCAAAAAGTATGATCCCATATATGCTGAGGGCCAACAGAGCACAGACTGCCTTCCACTCCCCTAGGGAGGCCTTCAAACTAGCCTGAGAGGTCAAGAAATCCAGATGAAAACCAGAAATCCCAGCCTTAGATGTCAAATTCTGCCCAATCAAAACTGGTTCCAGATGTAATGCTTTGGCTATCTCCTCATTACTTGGGAAAGTCATCTCAGGGTTGAAAGGGATCCCACCCCTGATAGGTACACCAACCAATGATGAATACTCCTCCAGCAATGGTCCCAACTGAAAATTCTGAAATGTGAAGCACCTCAGAGGGGGATCATAGAACTGCAGGCAAGTATGTATCAGGCTCCTCTGTGAAGGGTCCAAATCCATAACCATGTCAAGAATTCCTCCATAATGTTCTCTGAAATATGGTATATGGTCTGGAGTAATCAGGGTCTGAATCCTCCTGATGCTGGCTAGCTCAGGCTCAAAGAAGTGGTAGGAGATGTTACTTTTCTTAGGTGCCATGTTGCTGAAGACTGGGTGCTGATGATGATGACTGAGGACAACACTGAAGATGGACCACTGATAGGCTGAGTCTGTGGGTGCAAGTGATTGAAGCAAGTGACTGATAGCTGAAGCAAGTGCTGGTGAAGATAGGTCTAATGCTGAAGAAGGGGTCAAAACCAAGCCAAAATGATAGGATGGATACCCTGAAAAACAAATAAACACATGTTAGATTGATGCAATGAGGATGTATGCAAATGATATGCAAGGGTTTGTGACTGAGCTGGATCTGATTAACTGCTCTGATATAATTCCATGTATGTCAAGAAATCCAGATGGAGGTTCATAAGTCCAGTAACCAAGGTGGGGGACTCAAATAAAGAGTCACACGTCCAGGGTTAGAATCACAAGAACTGTTCCAAAATGGAGTACTCTCAATCAATCAAAGTAACAGGGTATTCTGAGGCCAAGTGTACCTGCAAACCTGTAAACAGCCCGACCCCCTCACAGGTGGTGTTCTAAAACAAGGATCCTCAAGCTTGGATCAGTTATGAGAAGTGTAAACACTTCTAACCCGGAGGTACAGTGTTTACAATAACCATAAAAGATCCTCCTCTAATTCACCTCAGTTTCTGAAGGTCATAATAAAGGTCATCCAGACTTAGCAGGCTTCCCAGATAGCCCTAGCATTGCAGGAAATCTGCAACACAGAGTTCTCAAGAAGAAACCCATATCTGAACCGTGTTTCATATTCCCGCACCAAACCGAGATGGAATGGGAAAGAACATGAACCACTCTAGCCTAGGTGTCACTCAGGTCCCAGGTATAGGACCTTAACTCTCAGTAGAACCCCACCCACCAAAGCAAACAAGCAGATTCAGCCAGACAGCATGATAGTATGATATATGTAGAGCTGTAAAGAAAGCAGTAAAACAACTGTACATAAAGCAAAAATAAATACAAATACAAACACAAATAGCACATAACACCCTAGTTAAACACAAATCAATCAAGCGCTAGGAGGAACCCACAAAAAGAACCAGAAGCCCTGGTTACAGTATAAGGATCCCCAGCAGAGTCGCCAAGCTGTCGCTCCCGAAGATTTGCATCTCGGTACAAGCGCGAACGGTCGGCGAAAGGGACAGTGAGAACACACAGCAGTGGACTCACTGGAAAAGAAAAGAGTCGCCAGCTAGGCATTTTTATCCCGGAGGAAAGGCAATGCTGCATATACCTAGAAAGATATGGATAAGACGGTTGCGAACCAGAGAGACTGAGAAAGGGGGTTGGTTACAACCTGGGAAGGTATTAGCACCCAGATTGTCCGTCGTACTCGACGGGATCCACGCTTAAAAGATTTGTGTTTTAAAGGGGTAGTGTCAGTGCAATTTGTGTATAAAAGAGCTGGAAAAGGATGTACAGGTGTCAGTGTAAGAGAAGTGAAGTGTAATATATACAGTGTCAGTGTAAGAACAGAGATGAAATGCTCATGATAATGAGGCTAAAGAATAAGGCTGGAGGAGGGGGAATATACAGAGACTTTTGTTCGATAACTGTTAAGTTATGCCTACGTATCCTCTCGTGCAATGAGGAAGTCAGAACACCGTAGTTCGACCCAAAGAGACTGAAAGATGAATTGACTTGTGAACTGCTTACTTGCCTATGCTTAAGTGTATGACCTGTCTGGCTCAGGTGCAAACTGTCTTGCATTAGACAGAAGAAGCAAGTTCCCGTTTATGAATGAAGGTGATGAGAAAAGAATCCCGGAGGAAACGATTATTGTTTGTTTTTGTGTTTTCAGTTTTTTATTGCTTTTGAAAGTTTGTCATAGATTAATGAGCTTAAGCCTAAACCAATGGATTAGTAAACTCATCACATCTTCCCTCTGATTAGGGGTAATGAGAATACCTTAAGTGTGAAGTTAGCTTCTCACACTTAATCACCACGGTGTAGGATTAAGATCATTAACCTACTTGTGATTATTTAGATGTTTTTGGTGTTTTTGTTTAGTGTTGAGTAATGAGATTAAGCCATAATCAAAGATTAAACAAACTCATTACACCATCCTAATAGAAGGATGATAGATGAGGGTGTTTAAGCTGAGGAAAACTCCTCAACTTAATCCATGATTAGGGATTAAACCCATGACAAAACAAGCCTTTGATTAAGTGGATTTTATTTAATGGTATGATGATGAAGTGATTTTTATGGTTTGTAAGACAACTTGAGGGGGACTTGTCCATTAATACTAGGGTTAGTCCTTCTTAACCGATTAAGGAAGAATTAGAACCCTAATGCAAGGCCCAAGTTACAAGTGTGATGTCTTGATAATTATTAAGTGAATTGATTAAGATATTTAAACACATTAAGGGTTTAACACTTAGGATTAAAGTTATACACTCCATCCTAATAGAAGGATGCAGGCATAAGCTTAATCACAAAGCCTTAAAGCCTTTAGGTTTTAGTCCCTGATTATGAGGTGAGAAGAGAAGACTCAAAGAGACACAAAGGTAAAACTAAGTGGGGAGACTAAACAAAGCCCTAATCATTGTCATGCTTGGTCATTCCTAGGGTTTGTGAGGTTTAAGAAAGAAGTCTTGAATGGAACCACCAGGAAGCAGATGAAAGGATCAAGAGAAGCAAAGTAACTTGCTTCATCCAAGAAGTCAAGTCACTTGAAGAAAGAAAGTGAGAAGAA
Source organism: Lathyrus aphaca (assembly GCA_963966055.1). Lineage (NCBI taxonomy): Eukaryota > Viridiplantae > Streptophyta > Magnoliopsida > Fabales > Fabaceae > Lathyrus > Lathyrus aphaca. The sequence continues at coordinate 474,694,407 of OZ014523.1, forward strand.
GAAGAATGAGCAAGCTCAACCTCAAACACATATCAAAATGCAGCAAGGATGCAAGAGAGAGATGAGAAGAAAGTATGAGAAGTGAAGGCAAATTCACTTCTCAAAATCACTTACCACCTGAAAGGTTAGAAAAGAAATGCAATGCAATGCAAGATGGGATGGAATGTTATGAAGTAAATCAAAACCAGAAGCATGTTTATGATGATAATGATGCTGTGAAGTGATACAAACATGAGACAACAAATGGAGATGATCATACAAGCTTATGGATGCAAATGGAGCAAGTTAAGAACCAAGAACATACATGAAAAGTTATGGAAGGCACATGGCATACAACATGACAAATGCAAGATGCAATGATCCAACATGCTTCTAATGTGTCTTAAGATGTCAAATGAATTAAATGGATGCACAAAATGCTATGGCAAGTCAAGGTATGAATGCAAATGCAAGATGGATGCATATGGAAGCTCAAATTAGGGTTCATGATCAATGCATCAAACAAAAACCAAAATCAGAAGCAAACAACAAGATAAAAAATTGAAAATGCATTCAAAGGATCCCTAAACCTATACAAACTCACCGCCCAAAGGAGAAGTCTCAACTCTTAACCTAATTCAAGTTATGATTTTCCTAAGTTTTCTAGGGTTTTAGGGTTTCTTAACAAGAAAATTACCAAACAAATGGAAAATGAAAGATCAAATCATGGCCATTTAATCTCACAAACTACATGCTAAACACAATGCAATGCAAAAAGAATCAAGGTCCAACTCTTTAGGGTTAGGCAGAAATGATTTTTTGAAGTTTGGATCAAAATAATGCATAAAAATGATTTTAATTCAAAGAAAAATTCTCAAAATGCATCAAGATCAAAAAAGAAATTTGGTTTGAGGGTTGGACAATGTTTTTAAAGGTTTCATGAATTTTTTGGTGATTTTTAAATACCTAAAAGTATTTTTAATTAATTAATTCTCATTAATTAATTAAAAAGAAACTTTTAAATATATCAAAAATACTTTTTTAATGCTAAAAATAAAAATAAAAATATTTTTGTGCTTTTAAAATTAATGAAACTCAGGATAAAAAATTTCATAATTTTAAAATGATTTTTACTATTTTTAATAAATTGTATAAAACAAATGAATTAAGTATGAAAATAAAATGAATTTAAATGGAAAAAGAAAAAGTCAGCCAATCCTAGGGACCAGATTCAAACTAAAACGCGCGCGTGTTGACTTGGCGCCAGATCCTACGGCCAGAATTCAAAATCAGCTAATTAATGCTTATGCCCTAATCCTGCCGTTAATTACCCTCAGGTGACCGGAACAGTGTTCCGGTCATCTTCTCCGTTCACTCCAAAACAACAACTCCCTCCACACGCATCTAAAATGAAATCTAAAAACACAGGAATGATCCCCACTCACTCACGAACCAAAACCCTCAATCAAAACAAATTTATCATTCCTGAAATGACTGAATCGAATCAAACAACATTTAGGGCAAAAAATTTCAGAAGCATGTTGTCGCTCCCACCAAATGAAGCCGGGTCAAATGGGGTACAGACGCGAACGGTCGGCGAAAGGGACAATGAGAACACACAGCCGTGAACTCACTGGAGATGAAAAGAGTCGCCAGCTAGGCATTTTTATCCCGGAGGAAAGGCAATGCTGCATAGACCTAGAAAGAGATGGATAAGACGGTTTTGAACCAGAGAGACTGAGAAAGGGGGTTGGTTACAGCCTGGGAAGGTATTAGCACCCAGATTGTCCGCCGTACTCGACGGGATCCACGCTTAAAAGATTTGTGTTTTAAAGGGGTAGTGTCAGTGCAATCTGTGTATAAAATAGCTGGAAAAGAATGTACAGGTGTCAGTGTAAGTGAAGTGTAAAGTGAAGTATATAAAAGAAGTGTCAGTGTAAGAATGGAGTGAGATGCTCAAGATAATGAGGCTAAAGAATAAAGCTGGAAAGAGGGGGAATGTACAGAGACTTTTGTTCGATAACTGTTAAGTTATGCCTACGTATCCTCTCGTGCAATGAGGAAGTCAGAACACCGTAGTTCGACCCAAAGAGACTGAAAGATGAATTGACTTGTGAACTGTCTACTTGTCTATGCTCAAGTGTATGACCTGTCTGGCTCAGGTGCAAACTGTCTTGCATTAGACGGAAGAAGCAAGTTCTCGGTTGTGAGTGAATGAGATGAGAAAAGAATCCCGGAGGAGACGATTATTGTTTGTTTTTGAGTTTTCAGTCTTTTATTGCTTTTGAAAGTTTGTCATAAGTTAATGAGCTTAAGCCTAAACCAATGGATTTGGTAAACTCATCACATCTTCCCTCTGATTAGGGGTAATGAGAATACCTTAAGTGTGAAGTCAGATTCTCACACTTAATCACCTTTTGATGTAGGATTAAGATCATTAACCTACTTGTGATTATTTATATGTTTTTGGGTGTTTTTGTTTAGTGTTGAGTAATGAGGTTAAGCCATAATCACGGATTAAACAGACTCATTACACCATCCTAATAGAAGGATAATAGATGAGAATGTTTAAGCTGAGGAAAGCCCCTCAACTTAATCCATGATTAGGGATTAAACTTATGACAAAACAAGCCTTTGATTAAGTGAATTTTAGTTAATGATATGATGATGAAGTGAATTTTATGGTTTGTAAGACAACTTGAGGGGGACTTGTCCATTAACACTAGGGTTAGTCCTTCTTAACCAATTAAGGAAGAATTAGAACCCTAGTGCAAGGCCCAAGTTACAAGCTTGATGTCTTGATTATTATTAAGTGAATTGATTAAGAGATTTAAACTCATTAAGGGTTTAACACTTAGGATTAAAGTTATACACTCCATCCTAATAGAAGGATGCAGGCATAAGCTTAATCACAAAGCCTTAAAGCCTTTAGGGTTTAGTCCCTGATTATGAGATGAGAAGAGAAGACTCAAAGAGAGACACAAAGGTAAAACTATGAGGGGAGACTAATCAAAATCCTAATTCATTGTCATGCTTGGATGTTCCTAAAGTTTGTGAGGTTTCAACAAGAGGATCTTCAAAGGAGCCACCAGGAAGCAGATGAACAAGATCAAGAGAAGCAAAGTGACTTGCTTCATTCAAGAAGTCAAGTCACTTGAAGAAAGAAAGTGGGAAGAAGAAGAATGAGCAAGCTCAAACTCAAACACATGTGAAAATGCAGCAATGGATGCAAGAGAGATGAAAAGAAAAGTTATGAGAAGTGAAGGCAAATTCACTTCTCAAGCTTACTTACCACCTGAAATGTTAGAAAGAAATGCAATGCAATGCCAAAATGAGATGATATGACATGATGCAAAACCAAACCAGAAGCATGCACATGATGATGATGATGCTATGAGATGCTACAAACATGAGACAAGTCATGGAGATGATCATACAAGTTTATGAATGCATATGAAGCAAGCTTAGAAGCATGGATACACATGAAAAGTTATGAAGCATACAAGGCAAACCACATAGCAAATGCAAGATGCAATGATCACACATGCTTTCTATATGTCTTATGATGCTCAATGAATCAAATGGATGCTTGAAATGTCATGGCAAGTCATGCTATGCAAGAGAATGCAAGAAGGATGCAAATGGAAGCCCAAATTAGGGTTTATGGATCACACAACAAACAAAAACCAAAAACAGAAGCAAACCCTAGGATAAAAAATGGAAAATGCCACACAAAGGACCCCTAAACTTATAATAAACCACTGCCCAAAGGAGAAATCTCAACTCTCAACCAATCTCAAGTTATGATTTTTACAAGTTATTAGGGTTTTTAGGGTTCCTAAACAAGAAAATCACCAAACAAATGAAAAATGAAAGATCAAACCATGGCCATTTTATCCTAGAAACTACATGCTAAACACAATGCAATGCAAGAAGAATCAATGTCCAACTCTTCATGGATAGGCAGAAATGATTTTTTGAACTTAGGATCAAAATAATGCACAAAAATGATTTTAATTCAATGAAAAATTCTCAAAATGCATCAAGATCAAAAAAGAAATTTGGTTTGAAGGTTGGACAATGTTTCTAAATGTCTTAGAACATTTCATGAATTTTTTGGTGATTTTTAAATACCTAAAGGTATTTTTAATAAATTAATTTCCATTAATCAATTAAAAATAATCCTTTAAATATTTAAAAATGCTTTTTTAATGATAAAAAATAAAATGAAAATATTTTTGTGTCATAAAAATTAATAAAACTCATGAGAAAAAGTTTCATAATTTTTACACATTTTTTACTATTTTTAAATAATTGTGCAAGTTAAATGAAAAAGAAATAAAAATAAATGAAAATAAAAGGAAAGTCAACCAAATGAGGGGCCAGGATTGAATCTGGGGAGAGCCTGGTTGACTGCGCGCGCAGATCAAAGGCTGAAATTCAAACCTCTTAAATCCAATTAATTAAATTAATTAATCCTGATTATGAATTAATGACACGATCTGGACCACACAAACGCGCGCGGGAAGCCAGATCCAAGGGTCCATATTTGAATTTTGCCCTAACCCTAATTAACTCACTAATTACTTTCAGGCTGCCGGAGAAGACTTCCGGTCGTCTTCTCCGGCCAGCTTCCTCCCTGAAAAATGCCAACTCTCACCCTAGCTCACTAAAACCCAATTTTCTTGCCCAGAAATCAACCCCACGCATCATACAACAAGAATCCATGGCCAAAACAAATTTATTTTACACAACAAAGCTGAATCGAAGCAAAAGGGATTTAGGTCAAAAAAATTTCAGAGACATCATACATGCTCAAAACTCAATGATTTTCGAAACCAAACATACCATCATGATCAGTGGAACATAGAGAACCAATTAAGAACTTAAAAAACAACTCCTGGGAAAAAAGTTCATGAAGCTCACCTGAACTGGAGCTCTGATCTCTGGCACTTTCTGGCTAGTTCTTTGGCTCAAACAGGTCCCAATGATCCCCCTTTGAAGCTTTGGATGCTTGGTTAGAGTTTAAACAGCCTCCTGAGTAAGTTTGCAGAAGCTCTGACCAAGGAAGTGTGAAAATCGTATTTGAGTTATGGAGGGTTTCAGGCCAAAGTAGTGGGTGGTTTCTGGTCAGTGAAGCAAGGTGAGTTGATGCGTGGAATTTGTTTGAGCGTTTATGGCTTGTGGAAGCAGATTCGAAGGCTTTTGCTTTATGGAGTGAAAATGGTGAAATGGAGTTAGGGCTTGTTTCAGGCCTGGTTCTTTGTTGCTTTGTGCTTAATGAGGCATGGTGAGTTGATGTGTGGGAATGGTTTGGATGTTTGTGAGCTGTGGAAACAAATTCGAAGGAAAATGCAAAATGGTGTGTTTTGGTGTATGTGATGCTTGAGAGAGTTTCAGCCTTGCTTCTTCTATGTTTGGCTTGCCAAAGGATATAGTATTTTAATCCCATAGGTCAGATGATGTGACCTGGCTCCTATTGATTGGTAAGTTTGCTTTTGCAAGAAAGTCCACTTTGTGTAAGGAAGGCATGACTTAAACTATAGCTTGGTACAAGAAGCATGGGCTGCGCAACATGATGTGTGTGTGAGGCTAGGAAGGTTCAGCAGCCAATGCATCAAGTGGTGAGAGGTATCATGATGGTTTTGCAAGTTGGTACACTTTTGAAACTTTGTGAAAAATGCCTTGTTACATGAACTATGCACATGTGATCCTTGGTCCAATTCTGACTTTTAAGGCCTATGGAGTGTTTGTGTAGTGGTTTGAAATGAATTAGAAGTTACAAGAGGCATTGGTTCATGATTTTGCAAAATTTCCATTTGAAGCATGCCTTGAAAATCAATGATTTTTGCCAACTTTGTCACACCATAACTTTTGATCCAAGAAGAATTTGATCATGTTCTTGTACTTTTTGAAAAGGGGAAGATGTAATCTACAACTTTCATGACCAAAGTTTTTCCATTTGAAGCATTTTTGGATCAAGAATCAAGGCTTGAAAAATGACCTAAAATGGAGCATTCTTGAAAAGTCAACTATGCCCAAAAAGTCAACATTTGCAAAAACTCCAAATTCTTGATTTTTGTGAACTTCAACCTTCTTCAATGATCAAATAAAGATCACATACACTCAAAATGATGAAGATCACCCATTGGTTGGGTCATTGGGGGCCTCAGATGCCCTGATTTGCACTGACTTGTCTGAAAAGTCAACTCCTGATCAGATGACTTCCCCATGGAATTTCTTCATGAAAATTGATATGCCTACTCCCTATACCATATAGAGACCAATGGAAACAAGAATGACCAAAAAATTTGGGGTTATGGCCTCTGAAACCAAAACCCTAATTTTCAGCCAATTGTGCAGTCCAATCTGGCTCTGCATCCATTCCAAACCCAGTTCTTGTAATTCTTTTGAAATCTTGACTTTGAGAGGATGTGATATGATATATGAACACATATGGATCCCTCTGAAGTGATTGGTGGCCTTTGGAGTGGTTCAAAAGGCTCTTGGATTGCTCAGATCACAAACCCTAGGTGCAGATGACTTAGAACCAATGCAGTGAATCCAAAATGAGATGTGAGGTGATATGATTGTATTTATGCATATGAAATGATCACAAGCCATGGTGTGAATGGGTGAGGGCAAATTTGGGGTGTTTACACATGTTAAACTCTCATCTCTCCACCATTTTCAAAACTAATGACATCAGGATGATCAGGAGAACATATAGAATCTATTTAGAACTTAAAAAAGGATTTCTGGAAAAAATGTTCTTGAGCTACCTGAGTTTCGAAGCTTTCAGTTCACAGCTTTCTGGGTGCTTTCCTGCTTGCAATCAACTCCACTTGACCTCCTGAGAAGCTTTCAATGTTTGGAAAGAGTTTGTGATGGCTGGTTTTGAGGTTTGAACAAGTTCTGTTCGATGGAGGGCAGAAATCGTATTTGTGATTCTGGGGTTTCTAAGCTATGGTGATGGATGCTTTGTGATCAGAGGAACATGTTGAGTTGATTTATGAAGTGGGTTTGTGTGTTTGTGGCTTGTTTTCTGAGTTTCGAAGGTTTTTGCTCCAAGGGTGAAAAATGGGAATGTGATGATATGGCTTGCTTCAGGCTTGCTTGTTGTATGAAATGGCTGGCATTTTGTTTGTATAAATTAATCCCATTGGTCAGATGATGTGACTTGGCCTTTTGTGATAGGTGTGCTAGCTTTTGCAAAAAGTCCACTCTTGTGTAAGAGAAAGCATGGGCAGCTTCTAGCTTGGTACAAGGGGTGTGGGCTGCGCAGCAAGGTGAGGGGAAAGGCTAGGGTTGGTTCAGCAGCCAAGGCAGCAAGTGGATGGAAGTGTTATGATGGTTTTGCAACTTGATCACCTTTGGTTCACATGGAAATGTCTTGCTTCACAAACCATGAAACATGAGAAATTCTTAGTCCATTCTGAACTTTAGGGTACATGTGATGTTTGTGTGATGGTTAGACATGAATTAGAAGTCACAAATGCCTTGGTACAAAGTTTTTGCAAGTTTTCCATTTGGTGCATATTTTGAAAATTAGTTATTTTTGCTAACTTTGACACACCATAACTTTTGATCCAAAATGAATTAGGTCATGTTCTTGTACTTTTTGAAAAGGGAAAGATCTAATCTACAACTTTCATGACCAAAGTTTTTCCATTTGAAGCATTTTTGGATCAAAAAGTAAGGGTTGAAAAAGTTGCATAAAATGACATTTCATTAAAAGTCAACCATGCCCTAAAAAGTCAACTTTGCAAAAGCTTGTAATTCTTGAATTTTGTGAACTTCAAACTTCTTCCATGATCAAATAAAGATCAAATACACTCAAAATGATGAAGAACACCCTTTGGTTGGGTCATTGGGGGTCTCAGATGTCCTGATTTTGTACTGACTTGTCCAGAAAGTCAACTCTTGATCAGATGACTTCCCCATGGAATTTCTTCATGAAAATTGATATGCATACTCCCTATACCATATAGAGACCAATAGAAACAAGAATGACCAAAAAATTTGGAGTTATGGCCTCTGAAACCAAAACCCTAATTTTAGGTCATCTGTGCAGTCAAACCTGGCTCTGCTTCCATACCAATCCCAGTTCTTGTGATTCTTTGGCATTTTTGACTTTGAGGGGATATAATATGATACAAGAACACATATGGACCCTTTTTAAGTGATTGGTGGCCTTTGGAGTGGCTCAAGAAGCTCTTGGATTGCTCAGATCACAAACCCTAGGTGCAGATGACTTAGAATCTATGCAGTGAATCAAAAATGTGATATGAGATGCTATGATTATGTTCATGCATATGAAATGATCACAAGCCATGGTGTGAATGGGTGAGGGCAAATTTGGGGTGTTTACAACATGTAACAATATCATTTGTTTACTTTTTCTTAAATAATGTCTTTTAAATTGTTATTGTTTTCATTTAATTTTAGAAGTCCTTTGTCTTGGATAACGTTAAAGAAGTAATGTTTTACTATTATACAAGAAAAATTGTAGAGTGGACACAAAGTAAACAAATGATATTGTTACGTGTAGCATAAGTTATTAGTCTTTATAAAATTATATATACGTCTATGACTAACGAATCAGGCTTAATTAAAAAAATGATTAGCTAAAATTCACTAGTTCTGCAGATATATTTGCGGAAGATTTCAACGTAAAATAAGAAAGGGTGCGTCCAGAGGTATATCAGTGGAACGAGTGAGAGCATAATTGGAAACACACTTGGTGTGTGATAGGTCCATGGGATGGGATAAGAAATTCTCTAAATTGTATTTGATGACAAGTAAAACGATAATGAAAATTGAGATCAATCTTTTATAAATGGCTGCAAAATTTCTTAAACCTAATCTCAATATTTATGTAATAGAATTTGTGTTTATAGAAGATGAAAGCATTGATGTTGTGATTGAGAATTCGAAGAAAAAAACACTTAAGATGTACTAATTGTTGACATTAGTTGTCAACAAGATTTCATGAACTATAATAGGAATATAATTATTAATTGTTAATTATTCCGATTTGGTTATAATTAGAAAGAGCGTTTCCATGAATATATATATATAACATATCTCCTCTCTCTGACGATTTCCTGGGCGATTTTCGGCGAACAAGATTTTCGGCGAAATCACGTTTCAAGGAGCAATGCAATTCTCATCAGCTAAGCTCTCCTGAGATGGTTTTAATTCCTAATCCTAGGGTTAGAGACCAGTTGAGAGGGTATTAATGTATGATGAGTAGCTAAGCAGTATGCCAAAAATGACATTTAACAGCGCACCTTAGACAACTCTTTATAATGAAAGCGCTGCTATAAGTTAAAATTAAAAGAAAACACGGAAACTGGTCCAAAAAATTAATAAAAGCGCTGCTAAAAGTCATACCTTAGACATCGCTTTTGAAAAAGCGTTGTTTAAGATAGACCTTAGATAGCGCTTTTAGAAAGCCTTGTCTAAGGTATATCTTAAACAACGCTTTTTCAAAAGCGCTATCTAAAGGCTTTCAATTAAAAAAAAATTAAAATAAAAAGCGTTGTCTAAGGTTGACCTTAGACAGCACTTTTCAAAAGTGTTGTTTAAGGCCTCCCTTAGACAGCGCTTTCCACCAAAGCGATGTCTAAGGTCTAATTATATGAAAAATACACAGTTTCTATTTTCATTTCTTTCTTTCCCTCTCTCTGCGAATGAACCGTGTGAATGCCATTTTCACCCTAGAAGCTTCAAAAGCCACCGTCGTCCACCACCGTGCTCCTCTGTGAAGTGTATTATTGCCGTCGTGCTCCTTCCTCCACCGTACACCGTCTTAATTTTTGATAAGTTTCTTCTCTGTTTAGGGCTTATCTCGAAATCCATATATCTCTGTTTAGATTAAGTTCTTTTTGTATATAGTTGATATTGTTGTAGTTGACATTGTTGTAGAAGTGCTTATTAGTTTAAGCTCTTTTTGTATATAGTTGACATTGTTGTAGAAGTGCTTATATTGGTTTAAGCTCTTTTTAACTATATACAGTTGACATTATTAGTTTAAGCTCTTTTTAACTTATATTGGTTGAAATTATATTGGTTTGAAATTATATAGTTGATATTGTTGTTGTCATTGTTGACATTGTTGTTGACATTGTTATAACTTATATTGGTTTAAGCTCTTGTATATAGTTGACATTATTAGTTTAATCTATTTTTAACTTATATTGGTTGAAATTATATTTGTTTGAAATTATATAGTTGATATTGTTGTTGACATTGTTATAACTTATATTGGTTGAAATTATATTGGTTTGAAATTATATAGTTGATATTGTTAACTTATAACTTACTTTTGTTAACTTATATTGTTATAACTTATATAGTTGATCCCTTTTTTGTTATAACTTACTTTTGTTAACTTATATTGTTATAACTTATATAGTTGATATTCTCAATACATAAAAATACAAAAAATTATTTTGGTTTGAAAATAATATGGTTTGAAATTATATTTGATATCTTTGGTTTCTTTATTACAGGTTAGATATGGTCACTAATGATGATCACCCACATGATGATCATTCTACGCATGAAGGAGATAGTAAAAAAGTATCTACAGAAGAAGAGATTAGAAGAGGCATAACGGTGATGAGGAGAGTGATCCATGGTAGAGACCGAGGCATCATTCTAGATGTGCATTGGAGTGATCTTGGGAAGCTTATAGAACCTAACGGTCATACCTTGATTAGTTTCATTGGTTCACTAGTAAGGAATGAGATTCTCATTACTTGTGATGATTGGAGAAACAAAGAGTTGAATGAATCCAAACAAAAAATTTGGACTGAGACAAAGGTACAATAGCGGAGAATTACTTCATACTAGAGAGCTCCCTACTGGATGTTTGAAAGTCTCGATTGAAATTGCAGTTGAGCCGAATGCATTATTACCATATCCTGACGATGTTTCGGATGCAACAACGATGGAACAAGCATTAGGTTCATTTGTTGCATGGCCGACAAGCCTCATTAGCGTGGGATATGAGGTATGCCTAAATGTGTAGATTCAGAGTTTTTACGCGCATTTTACGTAATTTTTTTACTTGGTTATGTTAATTAGACTCCAACAAGATCCAAATCAAAATATAAGGCTATTCCGCGACATACCGAGTCCGTTGTTTCAAAAAAACAGGTACATTACAATTATATGACATTTATGCATGGAATATGTTAAATTCTTAATTTTATACTTCATCTAACTATTTATATGATATGTAGCTTCATGATAAGGAGGTTAGCAACGTCTCCACACAACAACAAAAAAGTTGGTGCTAAGAAGACCGCGGCTAGGAAAAAACCTACCTCCAAGTATAGGTTGTGCCTTCGGACGTTTTTAGAGATGATAGATATTCCGACCGGAGGTGTTCGTTTTATACATATGGAGGAAGGTGTTTTTGGCTTTGAATACGAACAATTAGTTGGTAATGAAGAATTTATGCAAGTTTTTGGTAGTGAAGAAATAGGCGTCAATGTTGTCAATACATACGTGAGGTATATCCGGTCTACTTTGTTATATTAATTGAACAACTTATTTACTTTATGTTTCAAATGAATAGTCTAATATTAATGATGTTTTTATTTAAGGTTTTTGTATGACAATGTGATGCGCCCAAGTGGATTGGACCAAAGATTTGGATTCTTAAGCTCCGCGTTCGTCAACTTATCTTTAATCTTAAGTATACCAGATGACGTGATGGTGTACGTTCTTAACCTCTTCATGGCCAACAAAAGATACAGAAAAGTTGTTCTTTATTCCGTTTAATACCGAGTTAGATTTTCATTCTAAATTCATCTATTATAGTTATTTTGTATTTTGACGTCGTGTAGAAAATTTACATCTAACATTTGTTTAATCATACAGTGGACATTGGTTGTTGCTCGCAATCAATCCTATCAGAGAAATTGTATATTATCTTGACTCGTTAGGAAATGATTGGACAACATACCCGGATATAAAGAACACGATTGACACGTAAGTGAGATTGTTCTAAATATTCTTGTGTGTATTTATTAATTTATGTGAATTGTTCTAATTATTCATTTATATTTTATTAGCATCATACAAGCTTTTTGAGTCCAAAGAGATGTCCAAGTATCAAAGAGGAGAGCCAACAACATTACATGGATAAAAGTGGCGGTATATTATTAATCATCACATTTTTTATTATATTAGTGATGATACTTGATAAAACTTAGGATTTATCCATATTTTCTTTTCATTTGTAGTGTCCTCAGCAACGTAATCAAATAGATTGTGGATATTTCATGTTAAGGTTTATGAGAGATACTCTTTCTTTGGGCAGATTAGAGATTCCATCCGATGTATGTATTTCTAACTTATGAGTTATTTTAATATTTAACACATATCTCTCATATAATTAAATAGTTGAAACTAAATCAAACTATGTTATATTATTATGTAGTACTTTGATGAATTCAAGTGTGCATATTATTCAAAAGATCAAATAGAAGAAATGAAAGAGGAATGATGTCAATACATTATAGAGCTCGGTGTTTTATCAGGTATAATATTGTACTCTTACTTTAATTGATGAGAATTTAAATGTGTAACTTTGTAACTATAATAGTGTATTCTTTTAATTGAATTACAATCTTTGTGTTGTTTCAGGACCTATGTAGATTTGAAGCAATGCTTTGGTTGGATGCAAAAGTAGTATAAGTAATAATTTGTAATATGTTTGAATTGGTACATTTGTAGCAAAAGTAGTATAAGTAATATGTACATTTATAAGTATATATGTTTGAATTGCCAATCCATTTGGATATACATTTGTTTGGTGCATAAATTGGTAAATTTAAATAGGCCAAATTGGATTGTTTTGAATATCCAAATTGTGATATTTTTCTGAAAAAAAATTGGTTCAAAAACAGGTCAAAATTCTAGTTGAAAACCCTGGTGTAAATTGGGGTTTAAAAAAAATTATATAAAATTTTTCGTATACCTTAGACAGCGCTTTAAAGAAAAAACGTTGTCTAAGGTGGGGCTTAGAAAGCGCTTTGACTAAAAGCGATGTCTAAGGTGGGGCTTAGACAGCGCTTTGCCAAAAGCGTTGTCTAAGGTATACCTAAAAAAGTTAAAATAGGTGGGGCTTAGACAACGCTTTTCTTAAAGCGCTGCCTAAGGTATACCTAAAAATGTCAAAAAGCGTTGTCTAATGGTACCATAGACAACGCTTTTCATTAAATATATCACCTTTTAGACGATGCTTTTAAGATTTAAAAGAGTGTTGTCTAAACCTTTAGCAGCGCAGGCTTAGACAACGTTGTCTAAGGCCAAAAAAAGCGTTGTCTAAGGTCTTGTTTGATGGACTTAAGTCAGACGATTTAGGGCAAATGGGTCGCAGTCGAAGCAGACTAAAGAATGAGGTTGCATCGACCCCTCCGATGAGGGTGTGTGTATTTACACCACCGCCTAACGCTCGATTGGAAGATACTAGTAATGGCACAGGAGAAGCAAGGAACACAACGACACCATCTACGTTCAATGAAAAAATATCATCAAGGTAAGGTCACAACTTTGATTGTGTATGTAAATGATATGATTAGTACAGGAGATGACTCTTAGAAAATAGAAAAACTTTTAAAACAATTGGCAACCGAATTTGAGATGAAAAATCTAGGTGAACTCAAATGTTTTCTATGTATTGAAGTTGCTAGGTCGAATAAAGGCATCTTTTTATCTCAACAAAATATATCCTAGATCTTTTATTAGAGATTGGGCTATTAGACTGTAAACCTGTAGATACTTCAATTGTCAAGAATCACCAACTTGGAGAATATCCAGACCAAATGTCAACAGACAAAGGTAGGTACCGGTGATTAGTTGGGAAAATAATTTACTTATCTCATATATGATCTGATATAGCATATGCGGTTAGTGTATAGTAAGCCAATTTATGCACAACCCAAGTAAATATTACATGGACACGGTAATTCGAATCATGCGGTACATGAAGTTCTCGGTTGTAAGAGGCTTGATGTTCACAAAGAATAATCATGTACAAGTTGAAGGCTATATAGACGCTGACTGGGCATGAGATATCACTAATAGGAAATCCACCTCCGGCTATTTTACCTTTGTTGGAGGAAATCTGGTTACATGGAAAAGTAAGAAACAAAAGGTTGTAACATTATCAAGTGATGAAACCGAGTTTCAAGGGATGGCTAAAGGTCTTTGTGACAACAAGTCTGCAATTGAAACTGCTCATAATCTGGTTCAGCATGATCGAACAAAACACGTAGAAGTAGATCGACACTTTATCAAGCAATTTTTTTAGAGCGGGATAATTCAATTTTCTTTTGTTAATTTGAAGATCAATTAACATATATACTCACAAAAATTGTATGTAACAGAGACTTCTACAACACACTTGATAAGTTGAACAATTGAGATCTCTATGCATCAACTTTTAAGGGAGAGAATTGTATTAGTAGTCAACAAGATTTCAGGAACTATAATAGGAATATAGTTATTAATTTTTAATCATCCTAATTTGGTTATAATTAGAAATAGATATTTCCATATATATATATATATATATATATATATATATATATATATATATATATATATATATATATATATATTCCTCTCTTGTAAAAGATAGAGAAACAAAAATAATATGAAAGGATCGTGTGAGTTTGACACTAGTATGTCATAAGAACGATGAAACTCCATTGAATTTTTACATAAATATAAAAGTCGTGGTATTACTTCAATGCTGTTTCATGTTAGACAAAGCTGCCGTAAAAGTCTTTGAAATATCTAAAAGAAATAATTTTAAACAATAGACTATAGAGAAGGAGATTCTAAAATTCAAGATAGCCAAGAATATAAAAATTTATTTGCCTACATGCGGAAGTACAAACAACAACTATACCAATCATAAATAAATTTTTAGATTGCACTGATAACTTTGTTTTAACTTTTGCGTAGAGACTCTTTTGCAACTCTTCCATTCTTACTGAGTTTGGGGTTTTCATTAAAGCATTGGAAATTGCGGATTCGCGAGGTTGGATTAAGCTTTGGATTGAGATCGATTCGGTGTTGGTGGCCAAAGTTCTCTCCAACCATTCTCTGGTTCCTTGAAAATATAGAAGATGGTGGAGTTATGTTTTAGATCCTAATAGACACTCTAACATTTTTATTTCTCACATATATAAAGAAGATAATACTCGTGCCGGCTTTATAGCAACTTTTAGAATTACCTTTCTTTAAATTTTCGTAATGATTGGGACTAATTACTTATTCCCCTTTTTGTATCGGTTTTATTTTGACCATAAAAAACAGTTACAATACTGTCTAGTCCATTATGACAATAGTTCTAGGTTGATAAACTGTGTCCCTATTTTTCTTTATAAATAATAATAATAATAATACAATAATAGAAGAAAAAAAAACTCTATTTTCAATCATGAGTTTAATATGGATACATTTATATAGAAATTATTTAATGCACTTAAATTAAGACAAAACAAAAATAGAAATTGAGTTTTATAATCAGTAAGAGTGAGTACTTGCAACTAATTCCAATTTAGAACTATATAACTAACTAACAACTATTTATTTTCAAAAACAACACTTAAACTCATAGTTTGAATAGCCTTTACTAGAGAGTACAATTTCTTTTAAAGCTATATAGATAAAAGACCGTTAGTCAGTTACATATATATGCAACTAACTAACTGAAATTCTGTTATTCAGTTACTTGAAACTCTCTCACTATTTCATTAGATTATTCTCTCCATCTCTCTTACTTTCTATCCAAGATACCATTGAACTCTTGAGAAATAACCATGGATCCTAATCCTCCGAAACCAATACTGCCCAATTTAAATCTTCCTCCGCCAGATTCACCTGAGCAAGAACTTCCGGTACCTCCGTCACCACAACCACCACACTACTCTTCACCACCACCAAACAACCCTCCACAGCCTAACTCTCCTTGGCAATCACCGACCAACTTACCTCCATCGTCACATTCTCCGCCACAGCAGCCGCTAAACTTACCACCACAGGCACAAGTAATAGTCCAAGATCCTCCGCAGCAATCACCGGAAGACTCGTGGCCAGATCCAGACGCTTCACCACAAGAATCATGGCCTGAGGAGCCACAACCTTCACCTCCACATGAGTTTTTAGTCCAAACCGAAGGAGGAGTTGTCACTGTCACATTACCACACTCTCCGCGAAGTCATCTTCGGCCAGACGTACTTTCTACACCGGAAACGTCAGACTCTCTACCAGACTCATCAGAGGCTCCACCGGACACAGCATCGGGAAATACTTCCTCTCGTCCTCCCTCACAATGAACCAAATATATATACTCAAGTCTTTTGTAGTCTGTTACATTTTGCAATTTCATGTATGATTTGTATGCCGGTTCTTGATATGGTGCGAGTTATGACGAAATTAAGGTGATACTTGAATTGAAACTTCTTTTTTTCTCTTGTTTGTGTGAAATTAGTTGTTGAAAGTTTCTTGGAGACATGGTTTTAATTATCTTTTCATTATAAGCACTGCTCAAAAAGTTCATTTATATAAAAGGAGAGAGTTAGGTTTTTTTAACGGTTTTGAAGAAGTGAGAGACAAGTTGATGTGAAGTTAGAGTTTTCTAAGCGCGAATATCACGTTTTGAAGATATTGACTTAGGTCTTTGACAAACTTTTATGTTCAAAGGTGTAACGTGGCAGTACTCAAACAAAATTTACACTCTCATTGACTATGCTCAGCTTATTATCTCACGTCTGAGAGGTGTTTATGGATCTTTATAAAAGAGGGAATTGTTCTCCCTCTTATTTGGTTTCTTGAACAGGGAAGCTAGGTCATGGAAAATCTTCTTCCCCAACTGCCTGATTCTACTAACGAAAATATTAAGAGGACAAAAAGTATTAGCTTTCCATAAATCAAAAAATGAGAAAATATTTTATTTTTTGATTAATAGTTATTTATTCCTGTAATATATACGTGTTTTGATTTACCCCATTTAAAAAATAAATTTTGTATTACCCCCGAAAATTTAAAATTCTATGTCTTTTGCCCCTTAGGTGGAAAAATTACCCCTGTAAAATATATTTATAATTTATCCCTGGTTTTTACACACTTAAGGAGTGCCCGAAAATTTTAGGGGGTAATCCAAAATTTATTAAATGACTATTAATTATTTATTTTTAATTGAATGAATAGTACAGTGGCAGATGTCACTTATATACTGAAATAATAAACAAACTATCCTATATATGTGGAACAGTAATAGTAACGACTATATTTACATATTATTTCTATATGTTAATGATAGAAGAAAAAATAGGTATGGGTAAAGGTTTTGTGAGAACGTCAACAATTTAAGCCGAAGATGGAATAAGAAGAGTTTGATAAGACCTTATTTCATCTTTTCTTAAATTAGATGACACTCAATTTCGATATATTTTAGATGCTCATAGAAGGTTGGATTATGTGCTAAGTAGATAACAAACCAGTTGTCACAACATAGTGTACCAGATTTGGAGAATTGGATGAGAAGATCTTAGAACATGTAATGGAGTTATTGAATTTCGCAAGTGAGGCTGGCTAGTGTGCGATATTCTGCTTCTGAGCTTGAGCGGGAGATTGTGTTTTGCTTCATCGATTTCCACAAAATTAAGGAGCTGCCAAGAAAAATAGCAAAGCCTGTGATAAAGCGTTATGTGGAAGGGCAAGTAGCCCAGTCGCTATCTGGAAAACCCGAAAGAAGTAAGTTAGAAGATGCAGAATAATACAAACCCTATGCAGTGCTATGTTTTAAATATTGTAATATTTTAAGTGCAGATTGATAATGTGTAACAGTTGGATTTGATAAAACTGACTAAGTTGTTGGAAGGTAAAAGAGATGTCGACTTTGGTGGTGGTCAAATATATTAGCTGACCTATGAGTCTAAGATATTGTGTAGAGTCGTGATAGGGAGGAGAGACGGTGCAATGAAGTTTTAATGACAAAGTATAAGGATTAGGAGAAGGTTTAGAAGCAAGCATACATATTTTGTTTAGTAAATCAGGAACATAGTGACATTAATTAACTAAAATACCAGATGGTGATCGTGTCACTTCAAGGTCGAGAAAATATTGAAGAGGTCCAATATCTTTGATACATAATTGGCTATGAAAGAGAGATTTGGCATCTTGGATTTCCTGTAAGTTATTTCCTTCTAAGACTAAATCATCTACATAGACTAATAAAGTTGTTAAACTACCATTGCAAGATTTTGTAAATAAAGAGTAATCAACATGAGAATGAATATAACTAGTAGAAATTCAAAATTCAAACAATTTAGAATACCATTGTCGACTAGTCTGTTTAAGTCAATATAGACTTTTATTAAGCTTACGAACCTTTGTGGAGGGAGTGGAAGAAGGAAGGGTGAAACCTTTAGGAATGGTCATGTACACTTCCTTATTGAGATCCCCACGAAGAAAGTGTTCTAGACTAGCCCAACAAGTTGGCATGGCCCAATCGACTCCTGCATCCAAGACGACCCAATAGTTCAAATCCAACCCATTGAGGTATAAGGAACTGTCGCTCCCGAAAAAGACATCCTGGTGCAAACGCGAACTGTCGGCAAAGAGAAGGGTTGAATAGAGTCGCCATCTAGGCATTTTTATCCCGAAGGAAAGGTAATGCTGCATAAACCTAGAAAGAGATGGATAAGACGGTTGCGAACCAGAGAAACTGAGAAAGGGGGTTGGTTACGACCTGGGAAGGTATTAGCACCCAGATCGTCCGTCGTACTCGACGGGATCCACGCTTACTTGATTGTGTTTAAAAGGGGTAGTGTGTGTGTGTGTTATCTGTGTGCAAAAGCTAGGGAAAGAAAATACATGTGTTAGTGCAAAATGTGTGAATTGCTTAGGAACTAATGCTTAAAAAGAAGGCTGAAAGAGGGGGAAGACACATAGACTTTTATTCGATAACTGTCAAGTTATGCCTACGTATCCTCTCGTGCAATGAGGAAGTCAGAACACCGTAGTTCAACTCAAAGAGACTGAAAATGATTGACTGTGAACTGCTTACTTATTTATGCTCAAGTGTATGACTCGTCTGGCTCGAGTGCTAACTGTCTTGCATTAGACGGAAGAAGCGAGTTCTCGTTTATAGAGTGAATGTGATGAGAAAAGAATCCTGAAGGAGACGTTTATTGTTTGTTTTTGTGCTTTCAGTTTTTTATTGTTTTTGGTGTTTTGCATAAGTTAATGAGCTTAAGCCTAAATCAAGGGTTTGCAAACTCATTATATCCTCCCTGATTAGGGATAATGAGCATACTTAAGTGTGAGATTAACATCTCAACTTAATTACCATGATGATGTAGGATTAAGATCATTAACCTACTTATAATTATTAAGATGTTTTTGGTTTTTTTTGTTTAGTGTTAAGTAATGAGTTTAATCTCTAATCACAGATTAGTGAACTCATTACACCATCCTAATAGAAGGATGATAGATGAGAACACTTAAGCTGAGGAAGATACCTCAACTTAATCCAGGGTTAGGGATCAAATTCATTATATAACAAGCCTTTATTAAATGGATTTTAATTAAAGGGTAAGATTAAGAAGTGGATTTTATGGTTTGTAAGACAACTTGAGGAGGACTTGTCCATTAAACACTAGGGTTAGTCCCTCTTAACCATAAGGAAGAGATAGAACCCTAATGTAAGGCCCAAGTTACAAGATAAAGTCTGAGTGATTATTAATGTGTTTTGATTGAGAGGTGTAAACAAATTAAAGGTTTAACATTAAGGATTAAAGTTATACACTCCATCCTAAGATAAGGATGCAGGCATAACCCTAATTCAAAGTCCTAAAGCTTTAAGAGTTTAGCCTCTGATTATTGAGATGAGAGGAGAGACTCAAGGAGACTCAAAGGTAAAAGACTAGGGGGAACTATACACAACCCTAAAAATTATCATGCTTGGATATCCTATGGTTTGTGAGGCTTAAGAGAAAAGATCTTCAAGAAGGCCACCATGGAAAAAGCAGATGAAAAGAGAAGGAGGAAGAAGAATAAGTTACTTACTTCCTGAAGAAGATAAGTAACTTAGGAGAGAAGAAAGGAGCAAGAGAAACACAAGTGAAGCATGTTCACTCCAAAGACAAATGAAGGATGCAAATGCAAAGGAAAGAAGAGATGGGAGGTGAAGGCAAATCCACCTCCCAGATAACTTACCAAAAGTACCTGAAATGTTAGTATGAATGCATAAGACATAAAGCACAAAGGAATGAGATGAATAAGGATGCAAATTCCAAAACCAGAAGTGTTTATGCAATGAAAATGTGTTATGAGATGATAAAAAGTCATACAAGATGCATATGAATGATCATACAAGGATGAGATGCAATGGAAGCATGTTTAGAAGCATGAAAACACATGGATGTTCATGAAATGTAATGGATGCAAAGCATACCAAAATGATGCCATAATGTTCTAGAAATGTTTCAAACATGTCCTAAGATGTCTAAGATGACATACAAAAGAATGTAATGGCATGACAAATTCACAAGTTCATGATATGCAAAGAAGAATGCAAATGGAGATGCAAAATTAGGGTTTTATGAACAAGCATGATGCATATGACCAAAATAGAAGCATACATCATGATAAAAATTTGAAATTGAACTCAAACAAACCCTAATCCCATATAAGATCACACCCCAAAGGAGAAAGTCAGAAGCTAACCCTAGGAAACGTTATGGATTTCTTAAGTTAGCTAGGGTTTTTGGGTGATTCTTAAGGAAAAATGCAAATCAAATTGAAAATGCAAGATAAAAATATGAGATAAATAATCTAGAAACTAGATGCAATATGAGAAGCAATGCAAAAAGAATCAAGTTCAAAATCATCGTGGTTAGGCAGAAATGAATTTTTCAAGTTAGGGTTAAAAAATGTGAAATTTATGAACCCTAATTCAAAGAAAATTGTGAAAATATGATCAAACCTAAAAAGAAATTTGTATGGTGAGTTTGGAAATGTTTCTAAATGTTAATGCTTTGTTATTTTTTTTGGTGATTTTTAGAAACTTAAATGCATATTTAATTAATTAAAATCAATTAATTAATTAAATAAAACATTTAAATGTTTTGAAAATACTTTTTTAATGCAAAAAATAAAATAAAAAATGTTCTTAGGTTAAGAAAAATATTTGAAACAAAAATGTAAAAAATAAGATTTTTTTTAAGTGTTTTGCTATTTTAAATAATTATGGAAAGAAAATGGAATAAAATGAAAAATAAAATGAAATAAAATGGAAGTATGCTGATCTGAAGGCTGGGATTCAAACTGGGGATGATTTGGTTGATTGCGTGCACAATCTAATGGCCAGCATTTAAACTGAGTTAATTAATTAATTAAACCTAATTATTTTAATTAAACTGAATTAGGGTTTAAGTGAATCAATCTGGACCCTACAAACACGCGCTAAACAAGATCTTATGGCTGCCATTCAAATTGGCAAGATTAACCCTAATCCTAACCCTAAACACTTTCAGGTGACCGGAGCAAGCTCTGATCATCTTCTCCGGTGATCCTTTCAACCTATCTTCTTCCCTAGGCTACCCCAAACCCTCTAAAGCTCCAGAATCAACCATCTAACATCACTGAACACAAATCCATCAACAAATAACATTTATATTGCGTCAATCAAAGGAATCAAACAAAAATAGTTTTCACGGGCAAAGTTTTAGAAGACCAATACATCCTGGTTTCTCAACCATTTTCAAAACAAATCATATCACCATGATCAGAGAGACATATAGAATCATTCTATAACTTAAAAGAAGATTTCTGGAAAAAAAGTTCTTGATGACTACCTGAGATGATGAACTGCAAATATGGACTTTCAGAGCTCCTCCCTTGTGCAATCCAACCCATTTGAGTCCCCTGATGCTATTGAGAAGCTTTGCAAGGGTTTAAATGGCCTCCTTTGTGAGTTTCAGTTCTGAGAGGTGAGAAATCGTGTTTTTGATTCAGAGACTTTTAGGGCAAAATGAAGGGTGGTTTGTGTTCCTTATGACATGAGTGATTGAATGGTGAAGGAAGTTTTGAGTTTGAGTGGCTATGTTGAGAGATTCGAAGAGAGGAAGTGTTATGGAAAATTTTGGGATTTCTGAGCTTGGCTTGTTTCAGGCTTGTATGCATTATGAAATGAGGTCCTTAGGGTTAGTATAAGCCAATAGGATTGATCAGAAAGTGGGTGGTGGCATAGTGTGATTGGTATGGGCCAAGTAGCAAAAATGTCAATGGATGTGTACTTGAGGCATGGCACGAGTCAGAGCTGTTTCAAGGGGTGTCTTGTCCTCAGCTTGCATCAAGGATGGCCTTTGGATCAATAGAATGCAGCTGGATGGCCTTGATCAAGTGTTCTCATGGTTTATGCAATTTTCCCTCTTTGGAATTTCTTGAAGTGCATGGCATAGAAACTTGTGATTTTTGTGCAATCTTGATAAAAATATGTTGCATTATGTTGGTATGATGTTTAGAAGTTGATTAGAGGTCATGAAATGGCTTGGCAAGTGAATTTGCAAAATTCCCTCTTTGGTGCATACTTGAAAATTATAGGATTTTTGCCAACTTTGAAAGGCCATATCTTGAGTTCTAGGATGAATCAAGACATGTTATTGTACTTTTTGAAAATGGGAAGACATAATCTACAACTTTCATGGCCAAGGAATTTTCATTTAAAGCATTTTTGGTCATGAAAGAATAGGTTGAATATCTTTCCCAATATGGAAAGTTTCCATTACAAGTCATTTCCAAAAATAGCAAGTTTGCATTTGGCTCAAAATTCTTCAACTTTGTGAACTTCCAACCACTTCAATGATCAAATAAAGATCATAGAGACTCAAAATGATGATGATAACCCTTTGGTACCCTTAATGGAGGCCTCAGATGCCCTGATTTTGACTTTACTTGCTCAAGAAGTTACCCAATGATCAAATGAATTCCACAGTGAATTTCTTCATCAAACTTGGTACACATGATCCTTATAACATATTAAGACCATTAGAAACAAGAATGACAAAACAAATTGGGATTAAGGCCTCTGAAACCAAAACCCTAATTTTAGGTCATTTGTGTAGGAAATCTTCAGTCTGCCTCTATGCCTTTGCCATGCTTTGTGATCCCTTGACTTTTATGGACTTTGGGGAGAATATTATGATCATGGAACACACATGGATCCTCTTGGCAAGCTTAAATACCATTGGGATGGCTCAGATCACTTCTTGGATTGCTCAGATCACAAACCCTAGATGCAGATGAAATGAACTATGCGGTGGGATATGATATGCTTATGCAAAAAATGAAAGATCACAAGCACTGGTGTGAGAAAAAGTGAGGGAAAATTTGGGGTGTTTACATGAACCAACTTTTCCTCTACCCCTCATCTAGAGAGAAATGCCCGACCATCTCTTCCCTCCTCTACATTCCTGATCAGAAAGGCATTATTGACATCTAGTTGTTCTAGATGCCAATTCTTGATTAAGGCTAAGACAAGGAGAGTCTGAACTGTTGTTAACTTAGTAACTGGTGAGAAGGTGTTGAAATAATCAACATCTTCAAGTTTAGTGTATCCTTTGGCGACAAGCCTAGATTTGTACCTGTCAATAGAATTGTTAGTAAGCTATTTAATTTTATATATCCATTTACAGCCTATTGGTGTTTGGGGGGGGTCAACGATGGTCCAGGTATTTATTTGTTGAAGGGCTTTAAGGTCAGATTGAATGGCTTGTATCCAACAATCATGCTTGTTAGCTTGTGCAAAAGTGGTAACTTCAAGTGTAAAATAAATGGAGAGGAAGAATTTTCTATATCTGGTGTTGCATTTATCATAAGATAGGACGGAAGAAATAAGGAAATAAGGTGTGGAAGGATTAAGGGAAGTTATGGAATTAGAGTGGAGAAGGTTTCAGTGGTAATTTTTTAGATAATGGGGAAGTTTTTATTGCCTAGTGGAACATCTAGGGTTGGGTGGAGGAGAGATAAGAGTTAAGACACTAGGTTGTAGAGGAGATCGTGGGTTAGGGAGGAATGAGATGTATTGGGTAATGGGGAGTGGGGTGAATGAGTAGGTTTGTGATTGGTATTATAAGGGAAGAGTTCTAGGTTGGTGGTGTCTTGATGGATTGTAGGTGAAGGTTCTTGGTTTGGCTGCATATGTAGAAAAACATTATCATTTATCTTGATGTCTTGTAAGATATCCCTGACATGCTTAAAGAACATTTGGTATGCAGATTGTAATACCCCGTATTTTATTTTAATTCTCTGAATAATATTAGTTGATAATGATATAGTTCCGAATTACTCTAAGATACTTTGATAAAATTAAATAGAGTAATCAACGGGATTTTATTAATTAATATTGGCTGACTCAGAGGTTTTTTTTATGTTGATTTAAGAGACATTTTTGGATACTCTCTATTTGGACTCGTCGATAGGAAAAGTTATGTTTCCTTTTTAAGACCTAAAGTCTCATTTCTTTTGTTTGAATAAAAACATAGAAATAGAGAAAGAAGGAGAAGAGAAAAAGGAAGAGAAGAAATAAGAAGAAAGAGTCTTGAAGAAGAAGAAGAAGACTCATAATCTTGTGCTTCCACCCTTCCATTCTCCATTCAATCTTCTCCAATCTTCTTGCTAGAGGAGGGTTCATAGCTAGACATTTTTCCTCTTGGTTTTGATAAAGTTTTAGGGTTTAAGAGTTTTAGGTTAAATTTATGAAATCCTAAGAATCGATAGTTTAATCGGTTAGAAATTGGTATAAATGCTAATGTATGTTGCCTATAGGTATAGGAACATGTTTGATATGTTGTCTTGATGTTTGGATGAAATTGAATTGAGTTTTGAACCTACTGTCATGATTTTTCACGTTACTGTTGCTGTCTGTGTTTGGTTAACTGGTTAACGGATTGGTTAGCCAGTTAACACGTTCAAAATTTACGCAGAAGCCCCTGGTTTGATTTGGTTAACCGGTTAACGGATTAGTTAACTGGTTAACACTGTAAGTTTGTGAAAAATGACTTAATTCCAAAACTTTGAAAATTCATAACTTTTTACTCGGTTATCCGATTTAAGCGTTCTTTATATCGATTGAAAGCTAAAATTATGTACTTTCATGTGATGCCGATAAATGTTATTTTTACCCAACTTTTACCCAACTTTTCGATTATACGGTAAAAATGCTAAGTTAGGGAATTGTGAACTAAAGGTAATAAAAAGGGTATAACTTGTGAGGTATCTAGGATTCCCTTGGGCCAGCAAGAGCTGAGATTTTTGTATCGTTTTGGGTCCTCTGTAAGGTCTTGTGTAAGTCTCAATGTGGTTACTAAGTGTTTCACTAGAGCATCCGTAAGGACTTGAGGTACTCGTTGTGTATACAGGGGCGTTGATTTGAGACGTGTAGACTATAAGTCCTCCGTAAGGTCTTGTGTAAGTCTAAATGTGGTTACTATGTGTTTCACAAGAGAATCCGTAAAGACTTGAGGCGAGTGTTATACTATAAGCGTTAATCTTGAGTAAGACTTGAGGTGGGTTGCCTTTAGTCCCATGTGAAGCATCCGTAAAGATTAAAGAAAGTGTTATATTGAATCCTCTGTAAGGTCTTGTGTAAGTCTCAATGTGGTTACTATGTGTTTCACAAGAGCATTCTAAGGACTTGAGGTAGATGTTTCATTTAGCTTATGTTCGAAAGGTAGTATGGATCTTAGTTCCTTTGGATCCCGGTTCGATGTGTGAGAGTGGTTAGAATTTGAGATTCTTTTTGGAATCAAACCTTTAGAGCCGTGCGAACTCTAAGATATGGAACTCACTAAGATGTTTTATCTCATCCCATGTTGTTGTTGTTATTTCAGGTACTTCAGGTTCCAAAAAGGGTAAAGATAAGGCGACTTGATTATCTTTACTTGTTTGATGGATTTGTCTTCCACTGTGGACTTTTGAGATCTTCGGATCTAGTTCTTAGATATTTTTTGGTGAACACTTTGTATTAACTATGGCCTTTGTCTTAGTACTTTTGTTATAATGGCTATACTTATGCAATTTGTTGCTAGGAACCTATTTGTATCAATACCAAACTTACAGATTTATATATGAAAAATATGCTTTATGTATGTCTTTTATATATGGGTTTTACAGTTGGTATTAGAGCAGGTCGTATCCTCGACCTAGCCTTGGAATATAATAAGTGTTTCTTTCCCTTCATACACGTTAACTTGCAGTAGAACTAAATGTTATGTTTACGGTATTGAGCCTGATCAACTTAATCCTGTTTTGATGACATTTAGGACTATGGCTGGTAGGCGTGGAACTCGTGCTCGACCTAGTGTCACTCCTCCCGGTAGCGATCAGGCAGGTGGTGAAGGGAATGCTCCTATGTTCCAATTTATGCAACAGATGCAGCAACAACAACATCAGTTCATGCAGGAAATGATGCATCAAATTAATGGGGGCCTTCGTCCTCATGTGGCTGCTCCTGAAGCTGGAAGTGGGACATTCTGAGACTTTTTCCGCATGAACCCTCGGGAGTTTCATGGTGGATTGGATCCGGTTAAGGCACATGAATGGGTAACCGGAATGGAGAGAATGTTTCAGATTATGATTTGTAGTGAGGAAGACAAGGTGACTTTTGCGTCACATTTACTAAAAGGTCCTGCTATGAGGTGGTGGGAAAGTGCTTCAAATCTTATAACGGTGCAAGGAATTCCAAAAGTGTGGCAACAATTTAAGACAATTTTTATGGAGAAGTACTTCCCGAGTTCACTGAGAACCCAAAAAGATTTTGAATTCCAACAGCTTAGACAAGGGAGCATGACTGTGGCCAGTTATGCTGAGAAGTACGAGGACATGACTGCTTAATCTAGGCAGGCTATGTATACTCCAGATGAAAGATGGAAGATTGACCAGTTCTTGTTTCATTTGAGGGCTGAAATCTCTCATAGTGTCTCTCAAAGGGAGTTCACTACCTATTCCGAGTTATTAAGGCAGTGTTATGTCGCCGAACATAGTTTGAAGAAAGTGCAAAATAAAGCACTGTTGGGAGAGCGGTTCAAAATGATCGAGGAAGAGCAAACCAATCTTTTAGGCCAAGGCCTCAACCCTTCAAAGGGAAACATGTGTCAAGTCCTAGATCTAGTGCTCCTCCGGCGTGCTCCAGGTGCCACAAAAATCATCATGGAAGGTGTGATCCGAATGGGGTAGTTTGTTTCCATTGTCAGAAAGAGGGGCATTTTGCGAGGGATTGCCCACGAAGGAACAACCAAGTGCAAGCGGGGGTGTATACTATGGATGCTAGAAATGCCAAAGCCGACAACTCACTCATTGCGGGTACTTGTATCATTAACAATCAGCCTTGTCTTGTTTTATTTGATTGTGGCACCACACATTCTTTACTATCTACTAGTTGTGTGAAACGGCTCGGGTTGCGAGTATTTCTCCGATGGTGGTTACTACCGCTATGGATGAAACTGTTGAGACACCCCTAAGGTGTGAGAACTGTACCTTGTCATTGGATGGTAGAACTTTTCAAATTGATCTCATTTGTCTGCCTCTTAAGAAAGTTGATGTCATTCTGGGAATGGACTGGTTATCTGCGAATTCTGTGTTTATTGGATGTGAAGAAAAGTTGATCCTTATTCCCTCCGTAGAAGTGCCTCCGAAGGATGTTTTGACAACGATCTTAGAAGGTACGGTGGGAATGGTAAATTTTCTGTTTGAGCAGGAGAAGTTTGTTTTACTTGTCCTTACTAAAGAAGATAGTAATGGCCAACATGTTTTGAATATTTCGATTGTTTGCGAATTTCCTGATGTCTTCCCCGAGGATGTCACTTCCTTACCTCCAGTAAGAAAGTTGAATTCTCAATTGACCTGATACCGGGAATGGCTCTCATATCCATTTCCTCTTATCGGATGGTGTAACACCCCAAAATTTGCCCTCTTAATTTATAACCATCTAGGTGGCTTTATGTTTCATATTCATCTATGTTTCTTGCTAGGTCATAACTTCGCATTCGTCATTTGCATGGAGCTTTTGAGACAAGGGATCAAAGCTTCTCCTTGTGATGTGGATTCTCATACTAAGAGGTGATTTGTTCGGCTATTATTCTCAATATTTGAATAAAGGTTGGACTCGCATCATAATGGAACATCTCAACTGTTAGGGACTAATCAGGTTTACGACTGAGCTCCGCTATGAATCATGATATTGTCGATTCTCAATGTCTCGAGGCATATTTGTACTTCAAATCATGAGTTAGGATTTATTTCTCTAATCATGTAGTATTGAAGGGAAGTTCCTTACAAAGTCTGTTCATTTGGGGATATTATCATTCAGGGATTCCATCATCACTTGAGGCACGAGTTACAGAGGATTCTGGTGTATACAGGGACGATCAGGGTTTTATACCAAATATCATAGGTTGTTAAGGCAAGATCTCAGAGGTTGGATTTCAAAATGTGAAGTTTCGATTTCTAATGGGAGTTAATTTGGATATTGGTTGTTCAATTTGGGTCAGTTTGCTTCCATTTACAAATTAGTTCAGATTTATAGATTAAGAACCATCTTTATCCTCAATTTTTCTTAATTCAATTTCAAAAGCCCAAATGTCATTCCATTAACCAATTTCTAGATCCACCTTTTCTCGTCCAAATTCCATTCTTACTTCTTAACATCCATTTAAATCAAAGATCCAATTATATCTCTTTTCTCAAATCCAATTCCAAATTCATTCCAATTTCATACATAAATCCATCTCTATATTTAAACCATAGTCTACATTTCATTTTCCAAATTAAACCCAATGCCTATTATAAGCCCAAACCATGTTTCTTCATTATGTTTTAACATTTTTTATAGTTACCCAAGGGATTTGATTTTGATGTCCTTAATGAGTATCAGAAAAGGGCCCACGGTTATGATCCAAAGGGAAAACTAAGAAAAAAAACAATGGAAATTATAGAGCGTTGTGACGAGAGTTAATCATAAGTTTGATTACCAAAATTACACATGAGATAGAAAGTTGCAAAGTTGAGATTAGAAAATTGAAATTAAAATCCATTACAAGAATTATCCATACAAAATCCAAGAATTCACACAGCAGTTTATGGATAATAAAAAAGTCGAAATTTCCAACAAACGGGAGTTACACCAAAGAGGGATCAAACAAACTGCCGTGGCTTAACCTTGCACATTCTCAGGGAAGTTACATCTTCGAGTTTGAAAGCTTTTCAGATCTTCATATTTGTCGGGAATTGGTAGAAGATAGTAAGTTGCAGAAACTTTATAAAGAACTTGTGGCTAGTGGTAAGCTTACAGAATCAGAATTTTGGGCTACAAAGAGGAAATGGCTCGACCAAGATAAAGGCAGAAAATTAAAATAAAGGATTGGATTTAAAAATTCTTTGATCTTTGACACAAAGCCTGCTAGTGATGGTTGGTTAAACCAGGTTAAGTTCCAATTGACACCGGAGATAAAACATCAGCTTTTTACCCTCAAACCAGCAGTTCACAAAGCATTCCTCAGTTTTGTACCCAGCAAGAGTAGTGAGGTAGATTTCTAGAACAAATACTTTAGAGCTGAATATCTCCATAGTACCAAAAATGCTATTGCGGCAACTGCTGAGTAAATGATAAGAAAAAACTCCATTCAATACACAAAAAGGCAAAAAGAAAAAAAAGAAGTTAAAGAGAGAAGTGTTGCACCCCAAAATTTGCCCTCCCCAAGACAAGGCATTGTGTACTAAGAGGTTCACAAGGTTCACAAGGTTCACAAGACATCTCATGAGGTTCATAAGGTTCACAATTGGTCAGAAAGTTTGACAATTCCCTCAGACAATGCATCCTCCTAAGCAGTGCATCTTAAACTAGGGTTTTGACTTTCATCAGGCTAAATGGACTTCCAAGACTTCAAGTGAGCTTCATAGCATCCTATATGTGTTCAAGAATCCCCATGTCAAGTTTCAAGACTTTCCCAAAAGGTTTGTTCAGTCAGATGATCAGATGGGCTAAAATCAGTCAAAGTAGTTAAAAAGTCAAACTGAGGTCAACTGTGAGACCAAAGAGGTTGGTTAGAGGACTCTTTAAGCTTTCCAAAATGTCTAAGAACACCTTAATAGCCTTAAAATTGAGGGAGGTAGGCCTTTGCAAATTTGGGAAATTTTTGGGAAGTTTATGAAGCAAATGAGGCCTTAAAACAAATTTTTGCTAAATGGGCCTACCAAATTGCCATCCAATCTTCATAATATCATCAAGCATAACCCAACCCATGCCTTTTCTGATTTTTTATATTTTATTTAGTATTTATTTGAATTTTATTCATTAAAATACAAATTAAATCAAAATCAAATATGAAAATCAAATATTTGGATGAGATTATGATTCTAGAAAGTCATAAACATCAATTATAGATGATTGATCTGATCCAAATTCGTGCTAGCTTGATTTGGCAAGGTTAGATGTGATCTTTTTCAATATTTGAAAGAAGGAAACTTCATGATCAAGCAATCAATACAAAGCCCATAAATCCATAACATTTTGACCTATTTTACATCCTTATATATACATGAGTATACTACAAGCAGAAAAGGACGGATTCACAGCCTCCCAACATAAGATCAAACTTCAAACTTTTCAAGAAAAAAACTCCAATTCAGATTGCAACCTAGAGGCGTTTTCAAAGCTTTCTGAAGGTGGCATTAGCTTGCTTGAGCATCACTGAACACAATTCAATCATCATAAGCATCTAAAACATCATATAATCGTCCAACCGAATCATGCTTTGTTCTTGAATATGAATTTTTCGATTTCATATATTTGTTTGTTTTAAATGATATTTGATGATTGCTTGATGTTTGTGATAGTGCTAGGAACGTTTCTGGACTCTCAATTTGAAGAATCGTGACCTTAATCTCCAAACGCCATTATTAGGGTTCTTGCTCCATGATTGGGGTTTTCTAATTTAACAAATATAAATATATTCTAAATGTATAAACGAACTGGCCTTGTTGTGGGTAGTACAATGGTACCTCAATTTAGTGAAATTTTGCAGGTTTGATGTTCTTGACATAAGGCTAGGAAATCCTACGAAACCAGGTTCGCAAAAAAAATCGCAGGAAACATTGAAAGAGAATTCGCAGGAAATTTGGGGAAGAAGATGAAGTCTTTGGCGCGAATTTCTGATTTTAAAATTTTGTTTTATTTTATCATATTTCTTTGCCATTATAATTGCAAAGAACGCTGCTTGGTCCAGTGGAATGTGTATGCGCGTATGAAGGCAAAGGCGAGGGGTTCGATCCTTGGCTGGGGTCAAAGTTTTTTTTAACTTATTTCTTTTTTACAGTTTTAATATTTATTGATTGCGTTTACTAGGAATGACAAGCGCGCGCATGTAGCTCAGCTGGTTTTGCACCATGGTGATTGAGGTAAGGGATCTGGGTTCAAATCTCAGGTCCTACCTTTTTAGTACTTTTTCCAACTTTTTGTTATTTTCATTTATTTTCTTATATTTCTTAATTTAATTTAATTAAAATAATTTCTAAAATAAATAATTAATAATATTCTCTTAAAATCTCATATTTTCAAAACATAATTTATTTTCTCAAAAATTAAATTATTTATTTTTATATTTATATTTATTATATATATATATATATATATATATATATATATATATATATATATATATATATATATATATATATATATATTTTTGTAAATTTGTTTATAATTAAAACCCTAATCCCGATTCTTTTCATTAACTAACCCTGATTTATTCTTAATCCTGATTTTTCTTATCTTGACTAACCCTAATTCTTTCTAACCCCTGTGCTATTATTAATTTTTTAATTATTGCTTATTATTCTTTATTATATTTACTGTCTATATTATTTTGTAATTGCGAAAGCCGTGTAATAGTCGTAGGTTTATTTCTTGTGTTTATTTTTGTAAATATTTCTACTGCTATGGTTAGTAACTATAGGGAGTGATAACCTGTTTGTGATTTAAAATTAATTTAGTATAACTAATTTAATAAGATAAATATATGAATATGGACACTCACACACGTAAGTCGATCTTTGATCGCCATCCCACACTTTCTAAGGTTACCTCTCATGTTTCCTACTTCTAAAGGTCAAGTAAGGTGTCTTAAAGCAAAGTCCTTTCATTAATATCATAAAGTCCCTTTAAGTTCATAAGATCAAGTCCCTTCGACGTTGCCTACGGTAAATGATCTTGTCCCTTCGAATAAAAGATGATAAGTCTCTACGGATTCCTAAAGACGCCTTACAATTGCCTATACTCAGATGTCCCTTCACATGTCCCTTATTACATCCAAGGTAATGACTACCTATTCCTTAATAATAGGGCTAGTCTTACCATTGAAAGAACATATGAGAACAATAAATATTTAACATAGGGTAGGTTCCTCTTAAGTACTTGCTCACCTCTTCAAAATACTTCATTACACTTCGCATTTCAAACAAATTTTCAAAACAAAGTCTTTATATACATCCATACGAGGATCATTATAAAGTACTTAGAAAATTTTTAATCACACACTACACTTTCTCAAAACAATTTAAAGTGAGCTAAGTAACTAAGAGCCCATGGATAACCATGGATATAAAGAGTGCTAACACATTCCCTTTGTATAACCTACCCCCCGAACTCAAAATCTTTTTAAGGTCTTTCCTGTTCTTTTATGTCCTTTCCTTTTGGATAAAATAAAAGTCGGTGGCGACTCTTTCTATCCGCAACATTTATGAAAGTCAGTTCTCCCACCGTGTTAGAAGAAGTCACAAAAACATAATTGTAGGAATAACTGAAATCAGTTACAAGAGTTAACTAACTATAAATGAAATCTCACCTGAAAAATACAGGAGGAGTCTGCAATCTCTCTGCTATAAAACCAGGAAGTGGCTGCAGTTGGCCTCTCCTGAGTTCTTCGATTTTTTCTTCCCCCAATTCACCATTCCTCATTTATCCTCTTCTTCCCATCTCTCATTCATTCTTCATCTTCAGCCTCCACCAAATCTTCACTCTCGCTTCAATTCTCATCAATCTTCATCATCTTCCCTCAGATATTCTTTAGTTCAAGCAACAACCTGCAAAAAGCAGACCAAGGGCAATTAGCAGAGTCAGCAATTTCACAGTGATAATCTCGTACTCAAAACGCAGGAACAAAAACAAAGTTGCAATCAAGAATCTTTATCGATCAATCTGCAATAAGATACGCAGGGACTAATTTCAAAATTGCACGATTGTGACCAAAATCACAACAACCGCAACTGTGATTACGATCCGACAATCCTCCGACTTCAAGAATGCTCAGCATCAAGATTATTGCAGCCTAAATGATCATCACAGAAAAACTAAATCAGGAGAAATTTGAACACATAAAGAAAAAGGTGAGGAAGAACACATCTTCAGGAAGTATCTCAATGAGAAATAAGTTCGAAATGCATACCTAAACGCACCACTCGCGGACAAACACGAAGGAAGCTTCTCCATCTTCGACCTTGCGCTTCTCCATCTTTGACCTTGCGAATGAAATCGAAACAAAGGAGGTACCTTCAGCGCATCCTCGTTCGTTCGTCCATAGCGTCATCAAGCTCGCGTCTTCGGCGAAGCGGCATCGAGTCAACGGACGTATAATCCCTATGATATCATCGACACAGGCTTTGATTCTCCAGGTACGAACCTGAGCTTGTGTATGAAGTTGCTGTTATTTATTGTTTACCAATTTGGGAGTGGTGAGGGTTCGATTAAGGTTTTGAGAAAGAGGAAAAGTCAGGTTATAGTTTGTCGCGATTCATGATGGTGTTAGAGAGTGAAGGTAAGGGTTTTCCGGTGGTAGATCCTTCAAAGGTCTTGTCCTTGGTCGGCGGCGGTGTTTAGGTCTAGTCGGAGAGAAGAGAAGTAGGAGATGAACGCCGCGGGAGTGGAGGGGAATTTAGGGTTTCACTGAATGTCTTAAATCTCAATCCACGTTCTTTTCTTTTATTTGTGTTGTTTTCAAATTATAAATAGGTTAATTAGTATTAATCTTAAGAATCTTGTGAAGTTAATGGAAATTAAAGAGTTTAATGAGTGGTTAAGGGGAATTAAAAGGATTAATCCACCATAAATATTATTAATCCGCCATAAAATGCATTAGGGTCCAGTAAATCCACCGTCCAAATTCAAATCAGGATGAGATTGTGTGTTTGTGGTCCATTCCAGCGGTGACAAGTGTCACCGTCCGGTAGGACCAGAGATGGTGTTTCCTACGCATGCTAGCCCATATTAGACATACATTCACCTTGTGTTTTAAACCGTTGGATGAGGGGAATTGGAGAGGTTTTAATCAGACGACCATTATCAAAGTCAAATAATTGACCGAAGTTCATACAATACACCTCACAGCCTGCGCCATCCGGGCCTCATATTTTCGCTTTTTGCACCCCCATGTGCAGGCCCGATAATTTCTTAACCTAAAAACATTGCTTCTTCACCCCCTTTCTATTCTTTTCTTTTAAATTTCTAAGTTTTGTATAGTTTTCATTTAAATCCATTAAAAATATTAAGAGGCATAATAAAATTCTATAAAAATTAGGATAGAATATTAACTCAATTTAGAAACATTCCCAATTTTTACTTTCTGAATTTTTGCATTTTTCAATTTAATTTCGATTTTTAATTTAATTAATTCATATTGGATTCCTTCATAAAACATATAAATTTGTACATTTTATTTCTCCCATCTCCTGTAACATTTTTGATCCATTCTTTTTGCTATGATTAGAGGACAAATTAAGGTACCTAGAATATTTTTGGTGTATTTTTTAGGGCATTTTATCTACTGTTTTGGTAGTGTGATTTGTATAAATTTAGGATTGGATCTTACATAGAATTAAAGGACTATTTGACATAGTTAGATTTAAAATGTTTAAGAGATTTTTTGACACAATGTTATAATCAGGTTTAAGACCCTAGGGAATTAATTTCATATTTTTCCCAGGAATTTTGATATTTTTGTCATTTTAATTCATTTCCATCATATTATGCATATTCATGGTTCATGTCATTCACTAACTATTCTCTTTTTTGTGCAAGGTATCTTCCGAGAATTTGCTTATGGACTTGGATATTTTTATGCCTCAATTATATTTTGTGTACTTTGTGATGTAATAGCTGAACTCGTATGCTTGTATAGTTTCTATAATTAGGATAGAAAAGATAAAACAAATCGATAGAAAACCAAAATCTCAAAAAATAAATAAAGACTCGATCCAACGTCGAGCCAATTTTCAAACAAATAAATAAAGTTGCATGTGACTTTAGGATTCCTCGATTACCATCGTTCTATTCCATTACACCCAAAAGCAAGCCTTGTATATTGCACACCATAAGTCGTGCGTCTTAGCACCACGCAATCGACCCACCCGATCCATCGTTTCATCCTTTTATGTTTCATTCACGTTTTTACCCACCATGACTTAGGAGGACCATATTGTTCATTATTTCCTTTTATGTTCTCATTTCTAGTTTAATATCTTTAGGTAGATTTAATCTTTCAAACCTCATTAACCATAGGTCATCTTCAAACTCAAACTAACTTAGGGTAAGTCTAGTTTCCCTTAGAAGTTTTTCCTTTAAATAATTTGAGTCTCACTTCTTATCTTAACAGAAAATCAAAACACTTCATAAAGGAAAAGGTGTACAATGCGTCACGAGCCTTAAGCTATACGGGAAATGACTAGTGGAGGTCTCCTTCACTCTTCTAGGATGCTTTACAAATGTTCCATTGGGAACGATCTTGGAAAGTATTCGCTCCTGTGTCATAGTCTTTAGTGTTGTACATTCAATAAACAAATTCAAAACACTTCTTATAAAAGATAACAAACCAAGAAGTCACGTCTTCTCATCTCATCTCATACTCTTTGCGGACGAACATGACTTGTCTCGACAGTTCAAACAGTGATACAGTAAACACCCTCGAGTCAGAGCCGGTAACACCTGAGCTAGAACTATGGCAACGTCATCCTAAAAATCACAAACAAGTTTCAGCCTTAGTTGGACGAACTACGGCGTCTCTGATCCTCATTTATCCCGATGAGGTACGTAGGCAGTGGGGTAGGGCCCATTCCAGCACAATCTTTCTTTTTCCCTACATTTTCCCCTTTCTTTCCATTTTTTTCCATTTCATTTCTCATTTCATTTCCAAATCCAGATAGCCATTCCTTTTCATTCAAGCAGCATATTATTTTTTCACCCTTTGAAAACAAATTAATAAGCGTGGATCCCGTCGGGTACGACAGACGGATTGGGGTGCTAATACCTTCTCAATTCGTAACCGACTTCCGGACCCAGATCTTTGGTTTGCAAGGCCTCGTCCTTTTCCTTCTTCCTTAGGTTTGTGCAACATTACCTTTCCCATTCCTTCAGGAAAAAAATGTCTGGCTGGCGACTCTAACTTTTCCGTGCCACTTTCGCGTTTGTACTAGGATGAAAATCCCGGGAGCGACAGCTGGCGACTCTGCTGGGGACTTTTAGAAATTCTGATTCCCCTTTTGAGAGTCAATCCTAGCGCTTGTCTGTTTCTGTTTTCTTTGGGTGTTTATTCGTTTGCTGTTATGTTGTAGTTTAGCTTTACTGTTTTATTTACAGTTTATCGTTTTCCTTTATGACTTTATTTACAGCTTTCTGCACTTTACTTTACTGTCGCATATACTGGCATATACTGTACTAGTTGTTCTGGTTTTCCTTGGCGGGATGGGATTATTGTGAGATAAGCTAAATACCCGGCTTGAGTATACACATAGGATTTAGAGTGGGCAGTCGTGTGGCTTGCGTGGTCTTGAGCACGTGTAGTTTTCACGAGTCCCACACCCAGATCAGGCTCTCTTGGGATATGTTCTATACTGCCTAGGTAGACCAGAGAATGTTCCCACCTAAGCTGCTAACACTGGGAACCGATCACCGAGGACCTTATTGGAAACAACCCTCTCCAGTGGTGACAGTGGCAGACCACATTTTGTGGCAAACCCATTCGCACCCGAGGGCCCACTAGGAAATCGCATAGGATGACCTTGTTCTCTCATAGGAACCTAATTAAAGCAACTGGCCGTATGACAGTAGTATTGTACCCTTCGGTATGAATGTACTATTGTTTCTCGACTTCAGTGCTTGAAGCCAGGAACTTATGAGGGATGCTTGTTTTTCCGGAATTCAGCTGAGGCCTCCCTGAGTAGTACATAATGCCAAACTGATTCCCTGATTTAGTCATGAGCCATTTCTCGGAAATGGTGAACATACTATTGCTATTCGGCTTTGAGAGTCTGTGATGTTGACCCGTAGTAGCATACCCGTGAGATTGGGAGGGGTTTACAGGTTCGCAGGAAAACTAAACCTTCAACCTACCTTGTTCTTGATACTTGGGTTTTCTTCCGACGCATACTTATGATCTGGTATTCTTGACAGTCAGTATTCAGGAAAATCAGAAGGCAGTACAATAGTGACCAGTATATGCAACAATGACCACATGCCATTGCATTGCATCACATCATCCGCATACTTGCATTCCTAACGCATGTTTATTCATTTGCAGGGCTGCATATCACATCCTTGATTCCGGTTGTGGGTATTGATCTATGAGCATGGAATCCAAGAAAAGACCAAGTGTATTATCTCCTACAAGGTTCATCAGCCTGTTGTGAAAGAAATTCTCAAAGTGAAGGCCTTAGCTCCTCCAGAAGTTCTCAATGTCTTCAAGCAGGATTACGGGTGGATTTTGTATTTCATAGAGCCCATCAGCGACTACGCTTTCAGAGGGATACACACCTTGCTACAGTTTTATGATCCACAGCTTAGATGTTTCGTACTTTCTGATTTCGTGTTTGGCACCTACATTAGAGGAGTATTCGAGCATCCTGAGAGTTTCCGTGAAGGACTGTACACCATTCTTTGGGTCCAAGATTGACCCCGACTTCAAAGATGTAGCAAATGCTCTTTATTTGAGCAGGTCATTATTGGAAGACCAAATTGATAGAAAAGGAGGCTTCTGAGGATATCATTTGAGTTTCTTGTTAGATGAGGCTACCAAAGCAGCTGAGGCAAAAAGTTGGAGTACCTTCAATGCGATCCTAGCTTTGTGTATCTATGGAATCACTTTGTTCCTGAACATGCCCAACTTCGTGGATGTCGATGCTATTCACATTTTCATAGCAAAGAATCCTATTCCTACTCTCTTAGGTGATCTCTACCACTCTGTGCATTATAATAATGAGAAGCGAAGGGGTGGAATGTTGAATTGTTGCGCGACTATATTCTACAAGTGGTTCACACGCTTTCTTCCACAATCAGGAGCTTTTGAGAGGACAAAGAACACTCTTGAATGGTCAGAAAGACTGATGGGCTTGCAGGCAAAGGATATTGTTTGAGTTAATCAGGGATTGCGATGCATTGACATTCTTCATATTTGCGGAGGATTCCCTAATGTTCCATTGATCGGGAGGAAAGGGGGAATTAATTATAACCCTTCCCTCACGGTTAGACAGTTCGGGTACGCCTTAAAGGAACCACCAGCCGTTGTGGACATCACAGAGTCCTTGTACTTCCAATCAACAGATTGATTTGAGATTGCTCAGAAAGCTTCTAATGCTTGGCATAGTCGAAAGACAAGAGGGAAGAAAACTTTGGGAGTAGGGAATTGTCGAATGTATCCATCGTTTGCAAAATGGTTAAGAGAACGGGTTGAAGTGTTATTGTTACCATTTGGGCCTGCGCCTCTTCTATATCCCACGGTCATTGAACAACCTACTACAGTTAGCATTAAAGAGTTCAACAAGATGAAGACGGAAAGAGACGGGTTGTTAAAGGAGAATGCACAGTTGAGTCAGGAGCTTGCTAAAGCTAATCACGCCAGACTTGAGATTGAGTGGAAAGCTAAAGAAGATGCTGAGAGGCATGCTATTGCAAGGAAACAATGTGAAGTGGAGTTAGCTCGGTATGAGAGGTTCGAGTTTGCTACTAGAAGTTCTTCCAAGGAACACATTGACACTAGAAGGCAACTGGATCAGAAGACCTTGATGTTTGAGAACATGAAAAAGAGACATGCTGCTTACAGGATCAAAAGAGAGGAACAAGACAAAGTTCAAGCTAAAGAGATCGCGAGTAAGCTAAAGGAGAAAGACGAAGAGATGGCCGGTAAGTTGAGAGATAAAGATGCAGAACTTGCTAAATCCCGAGAAGAAGCTGCTTACTACAAACGGATGATGATCTACTATCAGAAGAAGCTGAAGAGGTTTGAAGACAACCAGGTGCAGACGAAGGAATTGGTAGAAGTTCCTAAGAACGGACCGATCATTGACTCAGACCTAGATAGAGGATCGCATTGACAAAGACATCTTTTTGTTTGCTTGTATGTTGTGGGATTACCATCAGGACTGTTGATGGAATCTTTTTATCATTGCACTTACTATTTGAATTCATGCTTTGGGTGTTTTTGACTATATCAACAAAGTTCTTATCATAAAAGGTTTCTTTACTATCATTCTGTGTTCTCTCACTTTGTGATCGCTGACACATCTGACACATTTGCAAAAAACACGTTGGTCTTCGTATTCTCAGAATTGTTTGGCACGTCTGCTACACACACACCTTATATTATCAACATTACTTGTTATTTGCAGCAAAGGGAGTTTTTGTCTTCATCAAACCCACAAAACTGGAATCAGAGGATGGAATGCCCTAAAAATGAATCGACATGCTATAAGCATTCATTTCCTGCATATCATATTCTTGTGTTTTTTGCAGGTTACCCAGAGTTTCTAACTTATTCAACTGCAGGCAATATAGCTGGTCAACGCGTTCACCGATATCCGACTAAAAGAAACCGGGTAAGGATGGTTGAACGAATGTAGACTGATCTCAACGAGCTCCGTCAGAGGATGGATCAGTTCATGGAAATGATGACTGGCATGGCCCAGAACCAGGAGCGTCTTAGGATGATGGTTGAACAACCACATGGGAATGTTAATACTGGAATACCGGCTGAGAATGTGGATTCTAACGCTGCCCGTAACGGAGAGCCTAATCCAAATAGGACCGCAGCACGTAATGCAGGTTTAGAAGACAATCAAGAGGACTAGTTCACTCTACTGGATGCTGATATGGGTAACATGAATGAGATCAACAATCACAGGTATGAAGAGCTGGCAGAGAAGATCAAGGCCATGGAATGTCAGAATTCCTTGGGTATCGATGTAACTAGTCTCGGGTTAGTACCAGGAGTCAGAATCCCTCCTAAATTCAAGGCACCATCGTTTGATAAGTACAATGGCAGCACGTGCCCTAGGATTCACATTCACGCATACTTTGGAAGAATCTCGGCTCACACTGATGACGAGAAACTTTGGATGCACTTCTTCCAAGATAGTTTATCTGCAGCTTTATTGAGCTGGTACATGAAGCTGAGCCGGGTCTCTATCCGAAGTTGGAAGGATCTAGCCGAAGCATTCCTCAAGCAGTATCAATACAACATTGATATGGCTCCGAATCGCACCCAGTTGCAGAACTTGTCTCAGGGACCTAAGAAGAGTTTTAAGCAGTATTCCTAGAGGTGGCGTGAGCTGGCCGCACAGGTTCAACCTTCATTGCTGGATCGGGAGATGGTCGATATGTTTATGGGCACCTTGCAAGGTGTTTAATTGGATCGTCTGGCCGCCTGCCCGTCCATTGGTTTTTCTGATATCGTCATTACGGGAGAAAGAATAGAGAATTTTCTGAAATTGGGGAAGATTCAGGATGCAAGCAGTGCTAATTCTTCTGGTGTGAGAAAGCCTTTTGGCAACGGCCAAAGAAGAAGATAAGGCGAGACAAATGTTGTGTATAGAGGCCGAGATAGAAGTTATTCTCAAGGTTACTACCAAGCAGCTGCAGTGACTATTACTCAACAGGTTCAACAACAACGACCACAGGGTCAGCAACAACAGGTACAGAGACCAAATCAGGAAAGAACAAGAGTGAGAAACCGCAGATTTGATCCCGTCCCATACCCATATGTTGTATTGCTTCCAGAGATGCTAAAGTTGAACCTGGTCGAGCTTCGTACCATGAAAGCTCCTGCTCCTGATAATATACCTCTGAATTTTGATGCAAATGCCAGATGCGAATTCCATTCGGGTGCCCAGGGGCACAATATTGAGAAATATTGGGCTTTTCAGAACAAGGTACAGGACCTAGTTGACTCCAAGGCGATCAATTTCGCTCCTCTCCCAAATGTACTCCAGAATCCAATGCCTAGTCACAATGGAACCGGTGTCACGGTTGTTCTACCAGATGGTTCATGTTAAGCGGAAGTCTTCGATTTAATCATCCAGGACGCCAGGGTATTCATGAAGCAAATATAGCCAACAATATTCAAATACTCTCAGTGATGGAATTCATGTGTTTGCCTTTCTTCATTGTTCAGTTTCATCCCTATTGAGGGGAACTACGTTGCTCTGATTCTTCATTGATCTTAGGCCAATGGAGATACGTAGGCAGAAGATCGTCAGGTCTTTTCGAGCAACCTTATGGGGCAACTTTACTCCCCAGCTTCACCTTTTCCTTCAGATGTCTCGTGTCAGAGTCAGAATAGCTAGAAGAGGAAGTATGACTGCTATGGTTAGGTATACGGCTACAATTTAAAGATTACAAGTCTGTGAAAGAGCTATTGATCACTGAACGTGTCCAAGACTGACAGGTCCATACGGAGTCAAGCCTCCTCAACTACGACAATATTCAGTTTCTTTACTGCATTTCCATTTGTAGTTTCTTTTATATGTTAAACATTTGTCTACATGTATGAAATTTGTTTGCTTTTGAATGTTAGCAATAATAAAACTCACATGTTTTTCTTGAAGTAATTCATTTGCATTCACTTATAATTTTGCATGTGTACATCGCAATACCAATTGTCGTGCTTAAATTCTATGAAGGAGAATGACGAAACTAAAACGCAAAATCTCTAATTGTGTGCTCTCGAGTAAGGCCCTGTTAACGATGTACAGGCGTTGTTTCAAATCCCTAAACACTGGAGTTATAAGGAAGATAGATCCTTGCTAACCCCTTTGAGCCTTGAAGTAGGAGTTTCTTTTCACATGAAAAAACCCTCACATGTAACCCAGGGGCAGGGTAGACATCAGCTAGTCGGACCAAGCATTCAGGCTTTCATAAAGGAGTGTATTTGAAGATCCGTTGCATTCTACTATGCTAATCAAGAGGTCCAAAGACCCGAAACCACAATGGTTATCCAAGTCAAAAGGTCCAAAGATTGAAAACCATAATGGTTATCCTTCGCCGACCAAAGAATGAGGCAGTCACAACCCTCACAAAGCAATCAAGGCAAATAGTGTCACACGACTTGTTCAAAATACAAAAAAGAAAAAGAAAAGAAAGGCCCGTTAAGTCGAAACTTGAAAACAAGCGACTTAGGCAAAAGTTAGGGCATCCCGTTGGACTTCACAATCAAAGATTCACAAGAATCCGTCCAGGCAAAAATTAGGGATAAGCAAAATAATGCAAAAGCGAAAGACAGAAAGGATTACACAAGAAAGATCCTCAAATGAGAACAAAGTCGTGTGGCACAGACACGAAAGATAGAGGAGTGACTGACTCTCAACAATAACCTGATTAGTGCTTGAACTAATAGCAGCAATGTTTCCTCAGCCGACACGAAATCCTTATGAAAGGTGAATGCTTGTGAAAATTAGCTGAGCATAGGAATGGAGAACATCACGAAGAGTGGGTGGGCACAAATAAACTTTGAGCCTATATCTTTTGTTTCTATAACCGTGAACTAGGCCACGATACAATCCTTAAAAGTCCTAACTAAAACAGGGTTAATTCGAGAGCATACTACTAAGAGACCGCGTTCCTAACTCCTACGAGTTATGCTAAATGACATTTGTTGGTATTGCATGTACATACTTTCATTCGAAATAAGGTTGTATCTTAACCAGTGATTCGCTCACGAAGGTTAGCGATCCATTTTCAAAACTTCAAGATTAACCTGTGGGTTGCATTAGAATTTTTATTCTAAGAATAAACATTTCTCGCTTGCACACATTTGTTTGGCATCATAAATGGTTCACAGGCGGAAATTCAATCCAGAAGCTCAAGCTTGCCAAGTTGAGATGTCTAAAACTTCTGAAAGACAGTTATGTCGAGGTGCACTTTTCCGAGAAAAGCTTCATTGAGTAAGGACTTTCCTAACTAGGCATGGTAAGAGCTAGCCAATCCGGGGCAATTACGTCGAGCAATCTCTTCAAATTTCATTCAAACTGGGGCAATCACCTCGAGATTCAGATCTCTCCAAGAGCGAAGATTAGTCAGTCAGGTGCAAAGCTATTCAAAAACTCGTACTAGGGAAGGCCACCCCAATAGTATGAGAGTTCATTCTTTCCCGAAGACAGACGATCGGAAGCATTTACCCGGAGTTTAGAATACCGTGGTCACTTGTCAAGCCAACTATCTCGTTCAGCGCTTCTGACAGATACAAACTCATCTACATTGGCAATGGTTACCTCCCCAACAAGGTTGCTACATTGATTCATGCAGTCGTTACGATACCTGAGAGTTTAAAGACACCAAAGTCTTTTGTAAAATCCTCTTGAGGTAAAATCCATACAGAAGCAACTGATCCCCGACACAAGACAACTTGAAATCTTTCCTCCTTAGCAGGACGTGTCTCGGTGTTGTCATCTCTAACAGGAAAATGGAAGTTATCCTCACTAAAGTCAGAAGTTTTTCCTTTAGTTGTTTTCCTTGATTTCGATTCCTCAACAGATCTAAGGTAACTCCTATTCCCCTAGCAGATTTCAGATAAATCATTCTCTTCCCCAGCATCTCCATAAGAGTGGATAATCCCCAATAGTCGAGGTATCCCCTGGCACAGTCCTCAAATCTAAAGTCCAATTTATTTTTGGCAAAGGTGATAATTCGGGACAGATGAATTATTCACGCTCTTCTCCAACAGAGATGTTATCCCCACAGGACTTCTTGGGATCGAATACGCGATCATTGTGTTTCCCCACAGAGTTAGCAGAGACTTATTACTTCCGCGTCAGGAATTTCTTTTACATTCACACCAGTTCATTAACAATACTCAAGACATAACATCCCCAATGTCATGAGGCAACATGCCATGCAATTCAACCGATTTCAAAGCCCAACCGCAGATTGGCAAGGGTCCATCCTCTGGGTGGCAAGTTTCCAGAGTCCACCCGCAGCGTGGCAGTTCATTCGAAGTCCAACTGCAGATTGGCAAAAGTCCATCCTCCGGGTGGCGAATTCTCAAAGTCTCCCGTAGTGAGCAAAAGTCTCCCGTAGTGAGCAAAAGTCTCCCGTAGTGAGAAGAAGTCTCTTGTAGTGAGCAGCAGCCCCCGTAGTGTGGCAAGAAATCAAAGTCTCCCGTAGTGAGCAAAAGTCTCCTATAGTGAGCAGAAGTCCACCCGCAGTGTGGCAAATCTCTAAAGTCCACCCGCAGTGTGGCAAATTTCCAAAGTCCACCCGCAGCGTGGCAACTTATCCCAAGTCCACCTGCAGCATGGCAGTTCATTCAAAGTCCAACCGCAGATTGGCCGAAGTCCATCCTCTGGGTGGCAAATTCTTAAAGTCCAGCCACAGACTGGCCAAAGTCCATCCTCTGGGTGGCAAATTCTTAAATTCCAGCCGCAGACTG
The DNA here is from genome assembly GCA_963966055.1 of Lathyrus aphaca. Lineage (NCBI taxonomy): Eukaryota > Viridiplantae > Streptophyta > Magnoliopsida > Fabales > Fabaceae > Lathyrus > Lathyrus aphaca. The sequence goes on from OZ014523.1 coordinate 474,739,160, forward strand.
GCCAAAGTCCATCCTCCGGGTGGCATATTCTCAAAAGTCTCCCATAGTGAGCAAAAGCCTCCCGCAGTGAGCAGAAGACCACCCACAGTGTGGCAAATTTCCAAAGTCCACCCACAGTGTGGCAAATTTCCAAGTCCACCCGCACTGTGGCAAATTATCCAGCAGTCCACCCGCAGTGTGGTAAGGTATCTGAAGGCCAACCGTAGATTGGCAAAAGTCCATCCTCAGGGTGGCAAAGTATCTTGAAATTCCATCGCAAGCTGGTGAAAGTCCACCCACAACATGGCAAGTCGTTATTCGTCTAACTCCATCCAATAATACATCACTAAGGCATTGTTGCAGCCTATCAAAGTCCACCCGCAGTATGGCAAGTCAGTAGCCGTCTGGCATCATTCAAAAGGCATCCCCCGTTTATGATTCTCACCATCATAATTATATCCAAGCAGAGTTCATTTGGTTGAGTTTATTTCCATGTTCTTCTGCCATAGAGTGCAAATTTTCTGGTATTCAATCCCTGCATACTTCAAACGTCTGAGAGCAACTGCTATCATCCATTCAAGTCTACAGTGATTGAATAGGGGCAGCTGTAACACCCCAAAATTTGCCCTCTTAATTTATAACCATCTAGGTGGCTTTATGTTTCATATTCATCTATGTTTCTTGCTAGGTCATAACTTCGCATTCGTCATTTGCATGGAGCTTTTGAGACAAGGGATTAAAGCTTCTCCTTGTGATGTGAATTCTCATACTAAGAGGTGATTTGTTCGGCTATTATTCTCAATATTTGAATAAAGGTTGGACTCGCATCATCATGGAACATCTCAATTGTTAGGGACTAATCAGGTTTACGACTGAGTTCCGCTATGAATCATGATATTGTCGATTCTCAATGTCTTGAGGCATATTTGTACTTCAAATCATGAGTTAGGATTTATTTCTCTAATCATGTAGTATTGAAGGGAAGTTCCTTACAATGTCTGTTCATTTGGGGATATTATCATTCAGGGATTCCATCATCACTTGAGGCACGAGTTACAGAGGATCCTGGTGTATACAGGGACGATCAGGGTTTTATACCAAATATCATAGGTTGTTAAGGCAAGATCTCAGAGGTTGGATTTCAAAATGTGAAGTTGCGATTTCTAATGGGAGTTAATTTGGATATTGGTTGTTCAATTTGGGTCAGTTTGCTTCCATTTACAAATTAGTTCAGATTTATAGATTAAGAACCATCTTTATCCTCAATTTTTCTTAATTCAATTTCAAAAGCCCAAATGTCATTCCATTAACCAATTTCTAGATCCACCTTTTCTCTTCCAAATTCCATTCTTACTTCTTAACATCCATTTAAATCAAAGATCCAATTATATCTCTTTGCTCAAATCCAATTCCAAATTCATTCCAATTTCATACATAAATCCATCTCTATATTTAAACCATAGTCTACATTTCATTTTCCAAATTAAACCCAATGCCTATTATAAGCCCAAACCATGTTTCTTCATTATGTTTTAACATTTTTTATAGTTACCCAAGGGATTTGATTTTGATGTCCTTAATGAGTATCAGAAAAGGGCCCACAGTTATGATCCAAAGGGAAAACTAAGAAAAAAAACAATGGAAATTATAGAGCGTTGTGACGAGAGTTAATCATAAGTTTGATTCCCAAAATTACATATGAAATAGAAAGTTGCAAAGTTGAGATTATAAAATTGAAATTAAAATCCATTACAAGAATTATCCATACAAAATCCAAGAATTCACACAGCAGTTTATGGATAATAAAAAAGTCGAAAATTCCAACAAAGGGGAGTTACCCCAAAGAGGGATCAAACAAACTGCCGTGGCTTAACCTTGTACATTCTCAGGAAAGTTACATCTTCGAGTTTGAAAGCTTTTCAGTTCTTCATATTTGCCGGGAATTGGTAGAAGATAGTAAGTTGTAGAAACTTTATAAAGAACTTGTGGCTAGTGGTAAGCTTACAGAATCAGAATTTTGGGCTACAAAGAGGAAATGGCTCGACCAAGATAAAGGCAGAAAATTAAAATAAAGGATTGGATTTAAAAATTCTTTGATCTTTGACACAAAGCCTGCTAGTGATGGTCGGATAAACCAGGTTAAGTTCCAATTGACACCGGAGATAAAACATCAGCTTTTTACCCTCAAACCAGCAGTTCACAAGGCATTCCTCAGTTTTGTACCCAGCAAGAGGAGTGAGGTAGATTTCTGGAACAAAAACTTTAGAGCTGAATATCTCCTTAGTACCAAAAATGCTATTGCGGCAGCTGCTGAGTAAATGATAAGAAAAAACTCCATTCAGTACACAAAAAGGAAAAAAGAAAAAAAGAAGTTAAAAAGAGAAGTCACAAAAACAGAATTGCAGGAATAACTGAAATCAGTTACAAGAGTTAACTAACTATAACTGAAATCTCACCTGAAAAATACAGGAGGAACCTGCAATCTCTCTGCTATAAAACCAGGAAGTGGCTGCAGTTGGCCTCTCCTGAGTTCTTAGATTTTTTCTTCCACCAATTCATCATTCCTCATTCATCCCCTTCTTCCCATCTCTCATTCATTCTTCATCTTCAGCCTCCACCAAATCTTCACTCTCCCTTCAATTCTCATCAATCTTCATCATCTTCCCTCAGATCTTCTTCAGTTCAAGCAACAACCTGCAAAAAGCAGACCAAGGGAAATTAGCAGAGTCAGCAATTTCACAGTGATAATCCCGTACTCAAAACGCAGGAACAAAAACAAAGTTGGAATAAAGAATCTTCATCGATCAATCTGCAAGAAGATACGCAAGGACTAATTTCAGAATTGCATGATTGTGACCAAAATCACAACAACCACAATTGTGATTACGATCCGGCAATCCTCCGACTTCAAGAATGCTTGGCATCAAGATTATTGCAGCCTAAATGATCATCACAGAAAAACTAAATCAGGAGAAATTCGAACACATAAAGAAAAAGGTGAGGAAGAAAACATCTTCAGGAAGGATCTCAATGAGAAATAAGTTCGAAATGCATACCTAAACGCACCACTCGCGGACGAACACGACGGAAGCTTCTCCATCTTCGACCTTGCGCTTCTCCGTCTTCGACCTTGCGAATGAAATCGAAACAAAGGAGGTATCTTCAGCGCATCCTCATTCGTTCGTCCATAGCGTCATCAAGCTCGCGTCTTCGGCGAAGCGGCATCGAGTCAACGGCCGCACCATCCCTATGATATCATCGACACAGGCTTTGATTCTCCAGATACGAACCTGAGCTTGTGTATGAAGTTGCTGTTATTTATTGTTTACCAATTTAGGAGTGGTGAGGGTTCGATTAAGGTTTTGAGAAAGAGGAAAAGTCAGGTTATAGTTTATCGCGATTCAGGATGGTGTTAGAGAGTGAGGGTAAGGGTTTTCCGGTGGTTGATCCTTCAAAGGTCTTGTCCTTGGTCAGCGGCGGCGTTTAGGTCTAGTCGGAGAGAAGAGAGGTAGGAGATGAACGCCACGGGAGTGGAGGGGAATTTAGGGTTTCACTGAATGTCTTAAATCTCAATCCACAATCTTTTCTTTTATTTGTGTTGTTTTCAAATTGTAAATATGTTAATTAGTATTAATCTTAAGAATCTTGTGAAGTTAATGGAAATTAAAGAGTTTAATGAGTGGTTAAGGGGAATTAAAAGGATTAATCCACCATAAATATTATTAATCCGCCATAAAATGCATTAGGGTCCAGTAAATCCACCGTCCAAATTCAAATCAGGATGAGATTGTGTGTTTGTGGTCCATTCCGGCGGTGACAAGTGTCACCGTCCGGTAGGACCAGAGATGGCGTTTCCTGCGCATCCTAGCCCATATTAGACATACATTCACCTTGTGTTTTAAACCGTTGGATGAGGGGAATTGGAGAGGTTTTAATCAGACGGCCATTATCAAAGTCAAATAATTGACCGAAGTGCATACAATACACCTCACAGCCTGCGCCAGCTGGGCCTCATATTTTCGCTTTTTGCACCCCCATGTGCAGGCCCAGTAATTTCTTAACCTAAAAACATTGCTTCTTCACCCCCTTTCTATTCTTTTCTTTTAAATTTCTATGTTTTGTATAGTTTTCATTTAAATCCATTAAAAATATTAAAAGGCATAATAAAATTCTATAAAAATTAGGATAGAATTTTAACTCAATTTAGAAATATTCCCAATTTTTACTTTCTGAATTTTTGCATTTTTCAATTTAAGTTCGATTTTTTAATTTAATTAATTCATATTGGATTCCTTCATAAAACATATACATTTGTACATTTTATTTCTCCCATCTCCTGTAACATTTTTGATCCATTCTTTTTGCTATGATTAGAGGACAAATTAAGGTACCTAGAATATTTTTGGTGTATATTTTAGGGAATTTTATCTACTGTTTTGGTAGTGTGATTTGTATAAATTTAGGATTGGATCTTACATAGAATTAAAGGATTATTTGACATAGTTAGATTTAGAATTTTTAAGATTTTTTTTGACACAATGTTATAACCAGGTTTAAGACCCTAGGGAATTATTTTAATATTTTTCCCAGGACTTTTGATATTTTTGTCATTTTAATTCATTTCCATCATATTATGCATATTCATGGTTCATGTCATTCACTAACTATTCTCTTTTTTGTGCAAGGTATCTTCCGAGAATTTGCTTATGGACTTTGATATTTTTATGCCTCGATTATATTTTGTGTACTTTGTAATGTAATAGCTGAACTCGTATGCTTGTATAGTTTCTATAATTAGGATAGAAAAGATAAAACAAATCGATAGAAAACCAAAATCTCAAAAAATAAATAAAGACTCGATCCAACGTCGAGCCAATTTTCAAACAAATAAATAAAGTTGCATGTGACTTTAGGATTCCTCGATTACCATCGTTCCATTCCATTACACCCAAAAGCAAACCTTGTATGTTGCACACCATAAGTCGTGCGTCTTAGCACTGCGCAATCGACCCACCCGATCCATCGTTTCATCCCTTTTATGTTTCATTCACGTTTTTACCCACCATGACTTAGGAGGACCATATTGTTCATTATTGCCTTTTATGTTCTCATTTATAGTTTAATATCTTTAGGTAGATTTAATCTTTCAAACCTCATTAACCATAGGTCATCTTCAAACTCAAACTAACTTAGGGTAAGTCTAGTTTCCCTTAGATGTTTTTCCTTTAAATAATTTGAGTCTCACTTCTTATCTTAACAGAAAATCAAAACACTTCATAAAGGAAAAGGTGTACAATGCGTCACGAGCCTTAAGCTATACGGGAAATGACTAGTGGAGGTCTCCTTCACTCTTCTAGGATGCTTTACAAACGTTCCATTGGGGACGATCTTGGAAAGTATTCGCTCCTGTGTCATAGTCTTTAGTGTTGTACATTCAATAAACAAATTCAAAACACTTCTTATAAAAGACAACAAACCAAGAAGTCACGTCTTCTCATCTCATCGCATACTCTTTGCGGACGAACATGACTTGTATCGACAGTTCAAACAGTGATACGGTAAACACCCTCGAGTCAGAGCCGGTAATACCTGAGCTAGAACTATTGCAACATCATCCTAAAAATCACAAACAAGTTTTAGCCTTAGTTGGATGAACTACGGCGTCTCTGATCCTCATTTATCCTGATGAGGTATGTAGGCAGTGGGGTAGGTCCCATTCGAGCACAATCTTTCTTTTTCCCTACATTTTCCCCTTTCTTTCCATTTTTTCCATTTCATTTCTCATTTCATTTCCAAATCCAGATAGCCATTCCTTTGCATTCAAGCAGCATATTATTTTTTCACCCTTTGAAAACAAATTAATAAGCGTGGATCCCGTCGGGTACGACAGATAGATTGGGGTGCTAATACCTTCTCAATTCGTAACCGACTTCCGGACCCAGATCTTTGGTTCGCAAGGCCTCGTCCTTTTCCTTCTTCCTTAGGTTTGTGCAACATTACCTTTCCCATTCCTTCGGGATAAAAATGTCTGGCTGGCGACTCTAACTTTTCCGCGCCACTTTCGCGTTTGTACTAGGATGAAAATCCCGGGAGCGACAGATGGCACCACTAGAGTTGAAATAATTGAAGGATCAATTAGAGGATTTGATGGCGAAGCATTTTCTTAGACCAAGTGTTTCACCGTGGGGAGCCCCAGTTTTGTTGGTAAAGAAGAAGGACGTTGGTATGCGGTTGTGTATTGATTATCGCAAGCTGAACATGGTCACTAGCAAGAATAAATACCCCTTGCCGAGGATAGACGATCTTCTAGATAAATTGAAAGGAGCCTGTGTGTTCTCGAAGATTGATCTAAGATCGGGCTATCACCAGATTCGTGTGAAGAGTTCTGATGTTCCGAAGACTACGTTCAGAACCCGTTATTGTCATTACGAATTCTTAGTGATGCCTTTCGGTGTGACGAATGCTCCAGCTGTTTTTATGGATTACATGAATCGGATATTTCAAGACTACTTGGATCAGTTCGTAGTGATCTTTATCGATGAAATTATTATCTATTCTCGTACTCCACAAGAGCACGGGGAACATTTGAGGATTCTCCTATCGGTACTGCAAGAGAAGCAACTATTTGCCAAGTTTAGCAAGTGCGAGTTCTGGATGTCAGAAGTCAAGTTTCTTGGACATGTTATATCTCAGGGAGGTGTAGTAATGGATCCATCGAAGATCGAAGCCGTGATTAATTGGGAGAGACCGAAGAATGTTTCAGAAGTGAGAAGTTTCTTAGGTTTGGCAGGTTACTACAGAAGGTTCATTAAAGGTTTTTCTCAGATGGCGTTACCACTAACTAAGCTTACAAGAAAGGACTTCGCCTATGAATGGGATTCTAGTTGTGAGCAGAGTTTCGTGTGGTTGAAGGAGAAATTGACAACGACTCCAGTTTTGATCATTCTCGATCCTAACTAATCTTACGAAGTGTTTTGCGATGCTTCTAAGATGGGTTTAGGAGGTGTTCTGATGCAAGAAGGCCAAGTAGTAGCTTATGCTTCCAGACAATTGAGAGTCCATGAAAAGAATTATCCAACTCATGATTTAGAACTGGCGGCCATGGTGTTTACTTTGAAAGTGTGGTGACATTATCTGTATGGTGTACGTTTTGAGATGTTTAGTGATCATAAGAGTTTGAAGTACCTCTTTTATCAGAAGGAATTAAATATGAGACAAATAAGATGGATGAAGTATTTGAAGGATTATGACCTTGAATTGAAGTACCATCCGGGTAAAGCGAATAAAGTGGCGGATGCTCTAAGTAGAAAAGTGATTCATAGTGCCGAACTAATGGTGCTGGAGTATGCATTAATGGAAAAGTTTCGAGATCTTAATCTTCAGTTTGTTTGGACTCCGAATGGTGTGATAATGGGAAATTTGAATATCAATTCTACCTTGAGGAATGAAATTCAACAAGCACAAGTTCTTGATGAGAAGTTGCAAGGAATGTTACTTCAACCGGGTTTTGTAAGGGCGTTGGATGGGGTTATCCTATTCAACTAGAGGATTTGCGTTCCGAATGATGTCATGTTGAAAAGAAAGATTTTAGAGGAAGCCTATAAAGGTTCTGTTATGATACATTCGGGTTCTTCGAAGATGTATCAAGACTTGAAGAAGAATATTGGTGGTCCGGAATGAAAAAGGACATTGCGGTATTTGTGTCTGAATGTGTGGTGTGTCAACAAGTGAAGATTGAACACCAAAGACTGGGCGGTTTGTTGCAACCTTTGGACATCCCGATTTGGAAGTGGGATAGTATTTCTATAGACTTTGCGGTATAACTACCAAGTACTCAAGGTGGTTATGACTCTGTTTGGGTGATTGTAGATTGGTTAACAAAATCTTCACATTTCTTAGCTGTTAAGACTACGTACAAGGCAAGTCATCTTGCGAGATTGTTTATTGCTGAGATTATGAGATTTCATGGTGTCCCATCTAGTATTGTGTCGGATAGAGATCTGAAATTTACTTCTAGATTTTGGAAAGTGTTCCAACAAGCCATGGGTACGGAATTGTGGTTGAGTACTTCTAATCATCCTTAGACAGATGGTCAGACGGAGCGTACGATTCAAACTATGGAAGATATGTTAAGGGCATGCGTTTTGGAAAGTAAAAGAAATTGGAAGGATCTTTTGCCACTGATAGAATTCTCTTACAATAATAGTTACCATGCGAGTATCGGAATGACTCCGTATGAGGCTTTGTATGGGAGGAAGTGTAGAACATCGTTGTGTTGGTCGGAGGTGGGTGAAGACCGGATTTTGGGACCCGAAGTTATTCAAGAGACTACAGAAAAAATTCGGATGATTCGAGAAAATATTAAACAAGCACAAGATCGTCAAAAGAGCTATGCAGACAACCGAAGGAGACCTTTGGAGTTTGATGAAGGTGATCATGTGTATTTGAAAGTGGAAAAGAGGAATGAGCTCGATCACAACAAAAGGCTAAAAGATGCCTTTATGCCCAAGGAGGACGAGGATGAGGACACTAAGGGCCTGCTGACTCGGGCGCACTTTCTTGCTAGTTTGGACCAGCATTTGGAGGAGCTGTGGGAGTCGACCAAGTTGAGTTTCCAGAATGTTGTTGATCAGATCAAGGTACTCCATCCAGAAATGGATCTCGATACTAGTCGGGTCAACTATCTATACAAGGTCGAGGAAGGTCAGATCGTCGTCCCTGACGACATGATCGTTGATGAGACTCAGCCCGACGAGCTTGTCCAGCCTGTCCAGATTGAGGACCAACCTATCCAGAGTGAAGGTCAGCCCGATGCCCGCATGAAGGAGGGTAATTAGTCCGGCATGCGTGTCGTTACATTGTCATTTTGTTTTTGCTCGGGGACATGGTCCCCGTTTAATGTAATTCTGAACAAGTTGTCCCTTCGGGGGAGCAACCTTTTAATCATAATTTCTTACCTTGGCGGTCATTTGTTATTTCTGCAGTGTTTTTATTGGTATATATAATTGCTCGTCCGTCGGAGGACCTTTATCTTAAATGTATGATTTTTTCACTAAGTATTTTATAATCGACACTTGTTTGGCCGTATTATATATGAAAATTTAGGCGTGATGCCAAAATACAGTAATATGAAAACTTGCTCGAATAGAGGGTAATGCTCGTTAGAAGGCGTGATCCGTTGGTTAGGGGAACCAAACAGATGTTCGGAGGCTTGCTCCGTTGCGGTGCCCAAGTCAAGATTATGGCTCGGGCTCCGTGGCTTGAATGTCCCATCGCGAGCTGGGGTTCTTCCTGGTCGTGGTACTTAGGCGACGACGGACTCGTTTGAGTATTCGTTCGTGCAACAGTTACCTCCCTCGTGCGTGAGGGGGTCCCGATGATTAAAAGGTAATGGACTGCAATGCTTGTACCTAGGCATGCAGGTTGGGTCAGACCGTCTTCTCCTCGCCTTAGAGTCGAGCAGGGTGACGTTTGTACTAGCTATAATACTATTTGAGTTTCTCGGCGTTCCACAACCGAGCGAGCTCTTCCCCTTTTAGATTTTCTAAGTAATAGGCTCCATTTTCGGTATTTGCTCGGACACAATATGGAACTTCCCAATTTGGGGCCAGCTTCTCCTCCCGGGAGTCTTTGCGGTTCCTCCTCAAGACGAGACTGCCAACCTCGAACGCTTGTTTGATGACCTTGGCGTCATGTCGAGCTGCTATTTTTTGTTTGAGAGTGGCCTCTCGAAGAGCAACTACCGACTGAATTTCTTCGACCAAGTCGAGCTCCTCTCAAAGCATCTCAGAGTTAGTGTCCTGGTTCATAGGTGATTCTGTTCGTCTGGACAGGATGTGCATCTCTATGGGTATGACCGCTTCAGTCCCATAGGTTATTCAGAACGGGGATTCCCCGGTTGTTGAATGGGGCATGGTTCTGTACGCCCAAAGTATGCTATGCAATTCTTCGACCCAACGCTTTTTATGTTCGTCCAGTCTTTGTTTTAGTCCTCTTAGGATCACCTTATTCGCAACTTCTGTCTGCCCGTTAGTTTAGGGATGTTCGACTGAGGCGAAGTGTTGTTTGGTTCCTACTGAGGCCACAAACTCTTGGAAATGCTTGTCAGTGAATTGGGTTCCATTGTCTGTTATGATGGCGAGAGGTACCCCGAACTGAGCAAGGATGTTTCGCTTGAAAAGGCGTAGGATGTTGAGTGCAGTGATTTTGGCCAAAGCCTTTGCCTCTATCCATTTAGTGAAGTAGTCTACACCTACTATGAGGTATTTGTTTTGACCTGAGCCGACGAAAAAAGGGCCTAGGATATCCAGCCCCCACCAGGCAAACAACCATGGGGAGGATAGCGACTTCAACTCAGTAGGAGGTGCCACGTGTACGTCACCGTGTCGTTGGCATTTATCGCATCTATTGACATGTTCTTTTGCATCACTCTGCATTGTTGGCGAATAATATCATGCTCGTAGGACTTTGCGCGCCAATGATCTCCCTCCCGGATGTTGTGCGTTGATTCCTTCATGGACTTCTCTCAATACGTATGGTATGTTTTCTTCTTCAAGACATCTGAGGAGGGGCGTAGAGAAACCTCTACGATACATCTTTCTTCCGACCATGACGTACGAGCAAGCTCTGCGTCAAACAATATTGGATGCCTTTGGATATGCCGGTAGCTCATCTTTGGTCAGATAATTGAACATCGGAGTTATCCAAAAATTAGCGTCGCCCACAATATTGACATCAACCGGGGCCGAAGATTGTCCGATGCTAGGCCCGGGGAGTATCTCCTATATGACAAACTTATTGCCCCATTCCTCTTGGTATTAGCTAACTTGGACAAGATATACGCTCGAGTATTATTTTCGCGCGGAACGTGCCTGACTTCTACGGATGCAAATCGCTTTAGTTTCTTTTTGACCAAGGATAAGTATTCAGACATGTTGTCATTTTTAGCTTGGAAATCTCCTCGCACTTGGTTGGCGACCAACTGGGAGTCCGTACATATTATAATTTCCTCTGCACCAAGGTTGTCTCCTAGGCGCAACCCGGCCAGGAAGGCTTCGTATTTCGCTTGATTGTTGGAAGTGGGGAAAGATAGAGTCAAGGATACCTCGATGATGGTTCCCTCCTTGTTTTCCAACATAACCCCAGCTCCGCTGCCTACCGAGCTAGAAGCCCCGTCCACGAAAACGGCCGACTTGGATGTGGACGCTGGTGTCTGCTCGAGGAAGGTGAGCTCCGCTACATAACGGCCAAGGCTTGGGCCTTAAGAGCTTGTATACCTTCATACCTAATGTCGAACTCATATAGTTCCAATGACCATTTTAGCATTCGTTCGGCCATGTATGGCCTTTCGAGAAGCTGCTTAATGGGTTGGTCACTTCTTACGACAATCGTATGGGCCAAGAAATAGTGTTTAAGCCTTCTTTTTGCAAAGAGGAGGGCCAACGCTACCTTTTCGATCTGCTGATACCTCAGTTCTGGGCCATGCAAGGCCTTGCTCGTGAAGTAAATTGGTTTTTGCCCATCAGGAAATTTGCGGATGAGAGTTGCGCTCACGACCTCGTTTGCGACTGTGAGGTAAAGGTACAAAATTTCGCCTTTCTTAGGCCTGGAGAGTACTGGAGGCTCGGATAATGCTTTTTCCAAATGGGCTAAGGCCTGCTCGCATTCGTCCGTCCATTCGAAAGCTGCCTCCTTGCGAAGGAGCTTGTAGAATGGAAGAGCGTGCTGGGCAGATTTAGCAACGAACCGAGCGAGCGAAGTGAGCACTCCGTTTAACGATTGTATATATTTCTTAGAGTTTGGCGTAGGAATCTCTGAAAATGATCGACATTTGTCAAGATTGGCTTTGATTCCTCGCCCAGTCAGATAAAAACCGAGGAACTTGCATGCCCGAGCTCCGAACGTGCATTTTTCAGGATTAAAACGCATTTTGCATTTTCGAGCTTGGTCGAATACTTTTCGAAGGTGGGAAGCGTGATCTGTCTCTTGTTGATATTTAACGATCATGTAGTCCATGTATACTTCGAGCATGTCTCCGATTTCTGCTCGGAAAACTTTGTTCATCATGCGCTGATAAGTAGAGCCCGCATTTTTCTGGCCGAAAGGCATAACGTTTTAGTAGTAATTTCCCGATTAAGTCATGAAGACCATGTGCTTTTTGTCGGTCACGACCATGGGGATTTTATTGTATCCCGAGTAAGCATCCATAAACGATAGTAGTTTGAAACCGACCGAGTTGTTGACCAGTTTGTCAATATTTGGCAAAGGATAAACGTCTTTTGGGCAAGCCCGGTTAAGATCGGTATAGTCAACACACATTCTCCATTTTCCATTTGATTTTTTAACGAGTACAACGTTTGAGATCCAGGTTGTGTACATGGCCTCTGTTACAAAGTTTGCCTCTAAGAGTTCTTTTACAGCTATTTCAGTCGCTCCAGTCTTCTCGGCTGACTGCTTCCTCCTGCGTTGGGCAACAACTTTGTGAGCTGGATCAATGGAGAGGTAGTGGCAGGCTACATTCGGGTCGAGTCCGGGCATCTCCGTTGCGCTCCAAGCAAATAGGTCGGCATTTCCTTTTAGGCATGTTTCCAGCAGTCTCTTCGCCAAGTCGGGCAGGTGAGCTCCGACCTTCACGCATCATTTTGGATCTTCCCCCAGAGGAATTATCTCAAACTCGCCGTCCAGGACTGGTCGGGCCAGTGAAGTGGAGGGTTGCTGAGAGCTTTCTCCTTCGTCTAGGAACCTGCAGTCTAAGTTGATGGAGTCGACCTGAGGGTGAGGCCTGGGTACCTCAGAGCTGTCGGACAATGCCGCGGTGAAGGACTTTGGCTTATATGAGATCAAACCGAGGCCTTTAGAGGCTGCCTCAAAGCAGCGACGAATAGCTTTGACATCGCCGTGTAAGGTGGCCACCTTCCCCGATGTTGTATAATATTTCATTTTTAGATGAATAGTTGACGGAACAACAATGAGTTCGGCCAACGTCGGTCAGCCGAGAATGCACTGGTAAAGTGATGGTCAGTCGACCACCAGGAACTGGACGCGGACGGATCGAGTGGTCTCCGCTGCTCCAAATGTAACAATGAGGTCGACGTAACCCCAAGGTCGAGATAAAACACCATTGAAGCCCTATAGGTCGGATCCTACGTAAGGTGTTAGGTGAGTCTTCTTCAGTTGAAGCGTTGAGAACAGTTATGAATACATGATGTCGCACGAACTGCCTTGGTAGACCAAAATTCGGCGAACGTCAAAATTAGCCATCTGAGCCCAGACGAGCAAAGGGATGATGGCGTTGGGTGCCCCTCCCAGCAGTTCCTCCTTGTAGAAGGAAATAGGCAATGAGTCGCTTCTGGAGGGATCTAAAGTGGCGTTCTGGGCTGGTCCCTTTGCAATCAGCTGATCGAATTTCCTTTTCACGGAACCGACGGTAATCTTGTTGAATCCTCCCCCTGAAATTACCATTGCAAAGGGGAAGGCTTCCCATGGGCTATGTGATGAGAGATATCCTGGACTTCCCAGGTGGTTGGGTATAAAGAAATCCTCAGGTCGGTAGATACTGAGGGTGACCTGCATGTTGGCGTCCGAGGGTATAACTACTGCCTCTTCGACCTTCTTGGCTTCCTGCACCTCCGACCTGTGAATTTCCTTGGACTTTGTGAGCTGCTTGAGGTGGCCGTCCCTTATGAGTATCTCGATCGCATCCTTCAGATGGATGCAATATTCAGTATTGTTCCTGTGGCTCTCATGGAATCGAGAATATTTGATCTTGTCGGTGCCCGACTTGTTAGGCAGTTGCTTGGGAAAGTGAACTCCTGCCTGCAGGAACTCCGAATTTGCGCAATCGGACAATAGTTTTTCCCTTGATACCGAGAGAGGTGTGTACTCATGAAAGCGAACTATCGGCCCCCTCTTCTTCCGCGGTTCACGGGAGCAATCTTCCTTTCTTTTGTCTCCCCCCCCCCGACGAGATGTCGAGGGCTCATCATTCTTTGAATGTTTGGCGTCCTCCCGACGTCTGGCGTCACGAACAGAACTGGAAGCCTGTTTATCCTCGTAATGGATGTACGCCTGAGCCGTTAGCAGGAAAGCGTCCAGCGTAGCTAGAGTTTCTATGCCCACCGCCCGATGGAAATCAGTGGACGGGCGTAGCCCGCGCTCTAACAAATATTTCTTCATATCGTCTGTGGTAGAGACCTGGACGACTTCTTTGTTGAATCTTTCGATGTAGGTTCAGAGGGGTTCATCCTTGCCCTGAATAATAGCCTCTAGGGATGCCTCCGTCTTGGGATGGCGCCAGGAGGCGATGGAGTGTCTAGAGAAAGTACGACCGAGTTTCCTCCATGAGGTGATGGACTCGGGTTCAAGACTCTTATACCATGTCATTGCCCCTTTCCTCAGAGTGGTCAGAAAGAGGCGGCACTTGATTGCTCCACGGATGCCCCTATAATTGAGCAGGGCGTCAATGTTTTCGATGTGCTCGTCTGGATACGGCGTTCCATCATATGAGCCAAGGGGTGGGGGCTTCTCAAGCCCCCGAGGTAATTTGGTGGCCATGATCTCCGAGGAGAGTGGGCCTCTGATATCATCCTCGTCACTAGATGTGAACGGGGGAGAGCGTGAATGGCGTTTTTTGTTTCATCGCAGATACTGAAACTTTGATCTATTCTTTCTTGGCCGTCTTGGAGACGGGGATCGGGATCGTCTCTTCTTCTAGGGAGAAGAGCGTTGGTCTTCTATCTGCAAAATCCGACAAGTTTTGGTTGATATAGGAGAGCGATGTCACCGTGGAGGAGACCGGGTCCGTTTCTTGATAGAAGACTCTTCAGGGTGGCATTTGCACTTCCTTTTGTGGGGAGAGGGGTTGCGCCGTCTCCGGTGTCTTGTCGGAGAGCGAGATGGTCGGAGGCCGGTTTCTTCCAGGCGAGCTATCTTTTCGCCATACGCGAGGAGCAGTAGGTTGGTTTGGTTGAACGTCTCAACTAACGTAGCAAAGTCTGACCCTGCTGATGCAGTGAGGGAGGGGAGGACCTCTGGGCGACTCTCGAGCGGTTGATCGCGCTCGGGAGAGGGAAAATCAGCTTTTCCGTCCTGGCGATCTTGGACGATTTCCTCATGCGAGGGAGGAATCACATTACTCTCACGCTGGGTAAGAAGAGCACCATCGGTAGTCCGGGCTTCGAGCAGATTGTCACGAGCTGCCATGGATCTTTAGAGAGAATACTTTGGTTCTTGAGAATCTTTAAAGAGGAAGAACGGGGAAATCAAGAGTTCCCACAGACGGTGTCACCTGATCGTACCTAGAGATCAGGATCCGATGTGGCTGACGTCGAGCGTGGTTGAAACACGATTGATGGAGAGAGGGGGGTGTACCTGCAAGACACTCTGATGCTAAAGTAAGAAACCGAGCAAAGATTGAACAAGTACGAGATTTTTGAGTGAGAATTTAATACCTGACCCTCTCATGTGAAAGGGTTTATATAATACCCCCAGCGCATGGCTATTGGTCCCTATTATTGGGTTTGGATCGGGGATCCCCCAATAATCGGTAACTACCAAAAAATAGCCGTTGGAGTGACGCTTGGACTGCCCAGACGAGACTCTGGTCGGATGACGTTAATACCGAACGAAGGGCTTGTTGGGCAGGCATTCCTCGGCTGATCCTGGGGGATTCGATCCTTGTTGGGTCCAAATTATGATCGGTGGCGCTGGTCGCTGGTCGGAAGGAACTTTCCGGACGGACTGAAGATGTATTGGATGCCAAAGAGTTATTGGACCGTCTGGGGCCAGAAGATGGGTTGGGCCTGAGTCTGAAAATTGGACCAGTCTGGAACACTTTTTTTAGAAAAATTAATTAAATTAAATTATTGAAAATGTGGGGTGGGGTGTGAGAGTTCTTTTAAATAATTTTTTTTAAAGTTTTTTTTTATGTCGTTGAAATTGAAATCGTGGGATGTGGAATTTTTTTTAATTAAATAATATGAAAGTGAATAAGAGTGAGAAGTTAAAGAGAAAAAATAGTTAGTGAGTGAGTGGTTTTTTTATTAATTTCTTAATTATTTAATTAATTTATTATTATTTATTAATTAATAATAATTACTTTTTAATTAAGTAATTAATTATTTATTTATTCTATATTTTGACGGAAAATTATGATGGAGTAATTTTTAGGATTATAATTTAGTATGATTTATTAATTAATAAAAAATACTTTTTTATTTAAGTAATTAATTAATTATTTATTTATTTTATATTTTGGTGGGAAATTTTGATGGCAACTTCTAGAATTATAATTTAGTATGATTTAGTATGAAATAAAAGTTGACAAGAAAGAGAGATTATTGAAATAAATAAAATATAATTTTTTAATATTAGAAATTAACTATAAAATAAATATATTTCTAAATGATTTTCTCAAATGAAACATGTAGCCTAGTGGTTCAGCATGTGGTTCAATTACTCGTGGTTACAAAATTTGGTTTTTTTAGCTTTTAATATATTAAAATTTAAAATAATAATAAATAAAATGCTAACGTGGAATTTTAAATAATTAAAAAAAATCACATCGTATCTGTGATTAAAAAAAATAAAAAAAATAAATGCAGTTCTGCTCCTCCAAAATTCAGATTGCAAATACGATATTCAAATTCCATTCAAATTTACCAACTCAATTAAAAGAGCTTCAAAATCTTCTAATAATAAAATCGGATGAAAAAAACAATTGGATGCATATCCTTTGGAATCCTTGAATAATCGGAATTGGGGCGTAAGAGTCTTGATCCAACTGATTATTCGTCTTCCGCCATAAAATACATAATCAAATTTATGATTAAAAAGGACAATTGGGTGCACATCCTTTTGATTTTCGAATAATCGAATCTCGGGTGCACATTTTGGTCCAGTCGATTATTCGTCTTTTGCAAATAATTTTTATAAACAATTAGATTAAAAAGGATAATTAAGAATCATGATTTTTCTATTTTTGTGTTTTTGAGTTCATGAGTGATTTTTAAAAAGATTTCATGAAAATCTTAATTAAACGTGTTTTCATGCGGTTAATGATTGATCCAGAGATTTATGAATGTATTAGAAGAATATAAAAATCTAGATTTAGATGAGAAGATAAAGATTACAGATTTTGATATATGAAGTACACATAATGTGCACCATATAATCTTGCGTAATATTGATTAAGTCAAACTCTAAGATTGATTAAGTCTACAATGTTTTCTAATTAGACAAATTTATGACTTAACAAAAAAAAGTTATGCCTTCCCCTTAGAAGTCACCTACCAGTCCCAAATCATTGACTCAACTGGCCTACTGCATCTGGCTGATTCTCAGGCAAAGTCTCCCGGAATGCAGGGATATCAAAATATGTCTCATGTAGTCTTGAAAGAATTGGGAACTCATTCTGCTTTGACAGTTAAGAGAAAAGTAAGTCATCTGATGAATTTTCGCAATGCTATCTGACACAGGATTGAAGATTTTACTAGAGAAAAGAAAAACAGGTTTCAAAATATTTAGTTCCAAAATGTCTGGTTTTATCTTTGAAATTTTGATTGTATGTAATTCACCAACAGCCAACAAAATATACACTAAATCAGAGTATTACCATGTCAATGTTGAATCTCTTAGATGCAGCATGTAACTGGGGTGCTAAAAATATATCTGCCTGCAAATGATAATTAACATGTCAATGTTGAATCTCTTAGATGCAAATCTAGTGCTTATTCCTACAGAAAAGTCTATAAGTTTTCAAAACTTGTGATCATTCACATTGAAATTGAATTGCATTGTATTCTAAACTCGAAGGAATTGCAAAATACCATGAAAACTTTGTCTCCGGTCGCATACCTCCCAGTGTGTTCTTTCAATAGCTTTTCAAGTGCTGAAACACATTCAAATGTAAATACATTAAAGATTAGATTAAGCCAACAACACACTCAAACTAGCATCTCGCATTAGTCTAATCTCACCATTGAAGCCTTTTCTAATTGCGCTCTGGACCCATGGAAGTTTATCATCCCGGCTAACTCTTTTATCGATGTACTTCTGCAAATACAAAAGCAAAATAGTGACAAACTTATCAGATGCAGTTGAAATCCTCAAAATGAATAACAAAAAAAGTTAACATAGATGCATACCAGAGTATCTAGGTTTTGAAGAGGTTGTATCAATGAAGAAACAATACTCACAGCCTAAGAATCAAATCATTAGAAAGGAATCCATTTATAGCATGAAAATGAAATTCTTGCTCAAATTCAAATTTGATATCATATGATCCTAGAATTGTACCTGGAAATTGATTGCCCGTTTGTGGATATCAGTAGGGAGTAAAGGATGCTGAGGATACTTATCTTCTAAATACTGCGTGCATATGTAGATAGATTAAACAAAGGTTTGAAGATTTAGAAACGTGAATGAAAATGCCAGAGAGACTGACCATGATAATTGCAAAGGAGTCAAAAATGACAGCAGAGCCATCAACAAGAATGGGAACAAAACCAACAGGGTTGAGCTGGAGAAATTCTGAATGAGGATTTGAAAATGAAATTAACAAACTATAGTGTAAGAATTGATAACACTATAAAGTAAGGTAAGTAAAAGAGACCAGGATGAGATTGTTCTCCTTTCAAGAGATTAACTGGTTTGTAGTCAAATTTGAGTCCTGAATGAATGAATGAAATAAATTAGTAATAAATAAATAAACAAGAGGAGTGAGTTGGTGAAATCGAGTGAGTGAGTACCTTTGAGGTTGAGAGCAATTCGGACACGGAAGGAACAAGAACTCACCCAATATGAATATAGAGTGAGCTTATTGTTGTTATGTTGAGCTTCTTCACCAACTCTTGTGCTAGCCTTGTTCGAATCAATGAAACAGAATGAGGTAATAGTTACTAAAAACGATAAAAACAAGATGGATAGTTACCATACCATTGATGGAGCTACTCCCGATGCTAAAGTGACGTGCTTATACTTCCAACTTCATAGCTAGATAGATGATAGACTCGTATAGTCTCAGGGGGTTGGTGGGGTGTATTATATATATATATATATATATATATATATATATATATATATATATATATATATATATATATATATATATATATATATATATATATATATATATATATATATGTCACGATCAACTTATTTCAATATAATTTTTTTTAACTTATTTCATAATCGTAAGTTTTAAATTATATTTAATTCAATGATTATAAGTATAAATGTTAAATTAACCATTGATTGAATTTAATTTCAAGTCAACGATTATAGAGTAAGTTGAAAAGACTTACTTTTGGAATAAATTGATCTTGATTATATATTAGAGAGAATCATTTGACACCGGTGTCAAAATATTAACTTTGACACCAAATCATATCCATTGAATTTCTAACAATAATGAAATACGATTTGATGTCACTTGGCTAATTCCATCTCCAATTAATTGACACTTGGTAAATTAATTTAAATTTCATTATTAAATCCAATAATTATTTATTGAACAGAAAAAATTCATAAATAGGATAATATTTGGTCTGCAGTTATAAGAACGTGCAAACTTCCACTCTCAGAAACCTACCTCTCAAAACTTCCTCTTCCACCACCACCTCCAACAAAAACCGCAAAATCAAAAATTTAATTTTCAAAAGATGCTTACAAATTTTAACTTCATAACACATATCCTCCATCTATCTTTTGGAACACAAATCACAAATCCTAAAATCGTCTCTCCCACCACCACCCCATTACGAACCGCCACCAAAATAATTCTTATGTTTTACTCCCTCTGTCCCATATTATTTGTCACATTTGATCATTTCACACAGATTAAGAAACAATAATAAATGAAAGAGAGAGAATAGTAATTTTACCAAATTATCCTAATTAACTATTGGTGTATTCAAATTAACATTAATGTTAAGTGAAAAAACAATTAATTAAGAGTATTTATTAGAGGATACAATTGGAAGATTAAATATAAAAATGTCTTGGTAATCTAAAACGACAAGTATTTTGGGACAATTTTTTTTCTGAAATGTGACAATTATTTTGGGACGGAGGGAGTATTGTTTTTATTGATTTTAGAATGATTTTAGGGTTTCTCAGTTTGATTTGATTTTATTGATTCAAAATTTCTCAATTTAGGGTTTATTTTTTTTGTAAAAGAGATAGAGTCATACGTTGGTGGCAGTATTGATGGTAAGGATAATGGACCAGCACTTAGTATTTGGGAATTGGATCCAAGATCTCAGTTCCCTGTTCTATTTGTACCACACAAAGAAGTCTGTGAAAAGATTCCCTGTTATGAAATTATTGAGAAATGTTCAGGTAAATTGTTTTGCAAATCATATTTTTATGTATATACTCTGCAATTTTCTTAATATTTCTTTTACCTTCCCATTAAAACCTTGGAAATTATTTTCAAGTTGTGCCAGATGATAACGAGAAATCGTATCACATTATTACTACGTTTTTAGTCCGTTTTATCGTACATTGATCCTATTAACTCCCGATTGTTCGAGTTTTTTATGTCACATTGCAGGTATAACATGTCTAGAGCCAAACTATGAGAAAAAGATCAAATGAACCAAATCTAGCATGAAAAGAAGATGAAGAGAACAATTATGCTAAATCTGCATTTTTTGTTACACTCACGGTCGTCGCAACCTTATCACGATCGTGACACGCTACTTTGAGGTCTCACGATCGTCACAACCTTATCACGATCGTGACGCGCTTAAATTGAAGAATCTGACCGTTACGCCCATGTCACGAACGTGACAAGGAAAGTGTGTTTAATTTATTTGAAGTTATTCATGAAGACGTGCAACGAGTCTTTGACGACTCCTATTTTTCCTCAACTAAAGCAACCCAGTACGCTACTTTTTTGCTGGATCTTCTCAAACGGAACGAAGTCCACGCTTGCTACCAATTCAACTGCCCAAAATCATGTTCTATAAATACCCAAGCTGCAAATGAAAAACGACAGAGTTTTTATTATTGATTTTTACGCTGAAGCTCTGCCGTACTTTTTCTTGAACCCTTTTATTTTTCCAGCCTTGTTCTTGCTTTATTTTTCTATTTCTATTTCCAACCCAATTCAATAACAATTTCCAACATTAGGAAATTGTTATTTCAATTAATTTCTTTTTAGCCTCCGAATTTGTTATTGTATTTCGATTCCGATTCCGACACTCCGAGCTTGCCAATCTGTGGAAGAAGAAGTTTAAGAATTAAATTATCCAGGTTTTTTATTTTTTTGCAATTTATATTGAATTCATTTATTTATTTATATTAAATTTCTATTATTAATTTATAATGTATGCTTTAATATTTGATCATTTTATTATGTATCTATCTGTTGGTATAATAAAAATGAGTAGCTAAATTAATTAGGCGGTATGTAATAAACTAAACCAAAACGGTTAAATCGAATCTAAGCTAAAAATAATTAAGAACTTATATTCTGGTTGTGGCATTTTATAATTAAAATTAATCTTTTTGTTACGAGAGTAAGAAAAGTGTAATAGGTTAGGTCGAGACCACGAGAGTGTGAGATTTTAACCGGATAGCTAAAGTTAGGCATTTGATTTAAATACAGCGAGAGCGCTTTAAAATGAATTAGACTTATTAAGTTTTCAAAAATTATTTTCTAAACACTTATGGGCTAGCGAGAGCAGGCATAGGGCTTTAGGAGTAAGATCTGAGATAAGACCACGAAAGTGTGAGTCGAGGGTTTTTAAACTGATAATCTCTACAGAATAATTTAAGTGAACCATCTTTATAAGCTTAGGTTAGATTGACCCGCATAGGTTAATATAATTACATACCGACCGCCTTCTCATTATTTCCTTAAAACCAAATTTAATTCCCGTTTTTAATCTTTAAAACCATAATCGTGACAAATATCCGCCTTAGCTAAACTAGCAGACCTTCTAGCACTAGAGTGATTACAAAGTCCCTGTGGGTTCGACAATCTTTTATATTACTTCGATAGGCTGTGCGCTTGCAGTTCAGATACCGGTAGACACATATCGCGTCTTCGCCACCATCAAGTTTTTGGCGCCGTTGCCGGGGACTTGATTTAGTGACTAGTGCACTATTAGAGTAGCACTGTCTAGACTAAGGTAACAACTTATTCTTTTCCTAATCTAATTTCCCGAGTGTATGCCAAGTACTCGCTCTCAAGGCGAAGACTTGCAACCTCCAGTCCAAGAATTAGAACGCTTCTTACATTTAAGAAGACGAATATTCGAATACCAATGAAAATACAACATTCCAGATCTTCAAGTTGATCCACCTAAACCAGTTGGAACATCAAAGGACGCAGAGATGGCTGAAGAACCAAATCATCCACTAAAGTATTACGCTAGTCCTTCGCAAGCTGAGCCGCATTCCAGCATTGCTGCGCCGGCTATCAACCGAAACGATTTCGAATTGAAACCTTCGCTGATATCAGCCGTGCAACAAAACCAATTCGCCGAAAATCCTACCGAGGATCCGAACCTTCATCTTTCGATATTTGTACAGTACGCAGATACTGTAAAAACTAATGAAGTTACCCAAAAAGCTATTAGATTACGCCTTTTTCCTTTTTCACTTCGAGACAGAGCGAGAGCCTGACTTTAATCTCTACCCTCGAATTCAGTAACTACGTGGGAGGAACTAAAGAGAGTCTTCTTGACAAGATATTTCCCACCTAGCAAGACAGCTATGCTAAGAGCTCAAATCAACGGATTTAAGCAAAAGGAAATCGAATCACTTTTCGAAGCTTGGGAACACTACAAAGATATGCTGAGACTTTGTCCACATCACGGATTAGTAGAATGGATGGTCATTCATACTTTCTATAATGGACTCTTGTACAACACAAGAATGACGATTGACGCTGCCGCAGGCGGCGCACTAATGGACAAAGAATATAATGATGCTTATGCACTTATCGAGAGTATGGCTCAAAATCATTACCAATGGGGAAGTGAGAGAGTCGCGACTGAGAAACCAACAAAAGGAGGTATGTACGAAGTAAGTAGTATGGACCAAGTCAATGCAAAGTTTGACCAACTTAACCAAAAGATCGACAACTTGGCCATAACACCAACAACCACCGTGGCTGCGGTAACACCTAACTGTGAGTTATGTGGAGTTCCAGGACATGCTGTCCCTGATTGTCAACTATTAGCAGGAATTCCCACAGATCAAGTGAATTATGCTCAAGGAAACCCGTACTCGAACACATACAACCCAAGTTGGAAGAATCACCCGAACTTCTCTTATAAGAACAACAATGCTTTATACGCACCAGGTCAAGCACCAGCTACACCACCAGGATATCAAAAGACTGCCCCTAATGTTCCTAGAAAATCAAACCTTGAGTTGATGATGGAGAACTTCATAGCTACCCAATCTCAAACAAACAAGGAATTCTTAAACCAAAACATACACACTAGTGAGCAGATTAAGCAATTAGTGAGCAAGGTAGATGCGTTAGCTACTCATAACAAAATGCTTGAAACTCAGATTTCACAAGTAGCTCAACAACAAACACCTACCGCTGCACCAGCTGGAGTATTTCCTGGAAAACCCCAACCTAACCCAAAAGGACAGGCCAATGTTGTGATACTAAGAAGTGGCAAGGAACTTGACGGACCTGCCGATCCAAGACTTGACAGTCCAGCCATGTACCAAAAGCAAGATAAGCCGACTGAAAAGGAGAATGAACCAGAAGAAAAGGAAGATAATAATCAAGAGGCAGTGGAGAAAGAAAAGCCTTATGTGCCTCCACCACCTTATAAACCACCAATTCCGTACCCTCAGAGATTAACAAATTCCAAGACGATGGGCCAGTTTAAGAAATTTGTTGAACTTCTGAAATAGTTGAATATTACTATTCCGTTTACAGAAGCTATCACTCAAATACCCTTGTATGCTAAATTTCTAAAGGAAATCTTATCCAATAAGAAGAAGATAGAGGATAACGGAACCGTTACACTTACTGCTGAGTGTAGCGCAATAATTCAAAACAATATGCCTCCTAAGTTAAAAGATCCAGGTAGTTTCTCTATACCCTGTGTAATTGGAAATTCGTCATTGACAAAGCTCTATGCGATTTAGGAGCCAGTATCAGTGTTATGCCCTTAACAATTTGCAAAAGGCTAGATATGGGAGACCTAAGACCAACTAAAATGTTTGTTCAACTAGCCGACCGCTCTATTAAATATCCTGTAGGTATACTAGAAATGTCCCAGTACGTATAGGACAATTCTACATTCCTACTGATTTTATAATCATGGACATCTCTGAAGACTCCACTACACCTATCATACTAGGAAGACCATTCTTAGCTACCGCCGGAGCTATTATAGACGTAAAGAAAGGAAAGCTAACCTTTGAAGTAGGTGAAAAGAAAGTTGAATTTATTTTAACACAATTCTTACAATCACCATCTATAGAGGACACATTCTATTTATTGGATGTAATTGACGAATGTGTAAGAGAGATGGAAATGAAAGAAACTACTTATTCTGAAATTATGAAAATTCAAATCCCTCCGATTTTCGAAGATGACAATTGGCGTGAACCATATCAGGATGATAGTCTAAGCGAAAGTTTAGCACTTACACCGGATCCCATGCCAAGTAAGAAGAAACCTACATTAGAGTTAAAAACCTTACCTAAGAACCTAAGATACGAATTCCTAGACACTGAATATACAAGACCAGTTATAATCAATTCCAGTTTAGGAACAATCGAAACAAAGAAACTTTTAGATGTCTTAAAGAAATACCCAACTGCATTAGGATATAACATATCTGATCTCAAAGGAATATGTCCTTCAATCTGTATGCATCGTATTCTGCTAGAAGAAGATTGCAAAACCTCCAGAGAATCTCAAAGAAGAATTAACCCAATCCTTAGCACTGTAGTAAAGGAAGAAGTTAAGAAACTACTAGACGCTGGAATAATATATCCAATCTCTGATAGTAAATGGGTTAGTCCAGTACATGTAGTACCAAAGAAAGGAGGTATCACTGTTGTGAAAAACGCTAAAGGCGAATCGATATCACAAATAGTAGTGACCGGACATAGAGTGTGCATCGATTATCGAAAACCAAACAAAGCCACTCGAAAAAATCATTTCCCACTACCTTTTATAGACCAAATGTTAGAACGATTAGCCAAACACTTGTATTTCTGTTATCTTGATGGTTACTTAGGATTTTTTCAAATCCCGATCCACCCAGATGATCAAGAGAAGACTACATTCACATGCCCCTATGGAACGTTCGCTTATAGACGAATGCCCTTTGGATTATGCAACGCTCCTGCAACCTTTCAAAGATGTATGATGTCAATCTTCGCAGATTTCATAGATAACATCATGGAAGTGTTCATGGACGACTTCTCAATATGCGGGAAAAGTTTTGAAGGATGTCTATCAAATTTAGAAATGGTGTTAGAAAGATGTGTAAAAGTAAACCTCGTGCTTAACTGGGAGAAATGTCATTTTATGGTCAGAGAAGGAATCGTACTAGGACACGTTATATCTAATAAGGGAATTGAAGTTGATAAAGCTAAGATAGAAGTCATAAAAGATCTTCAACCCCCTAAGACCGTTCGAGAAATACGAAGCTTTTTAGGACACGCCGGTTTCTATCGACGATTCATCAAAGATTTCTCGAAAATCACTAAACCTCTTACCGGTTTATTAATGAAAGACGCTGAGTTCATATTCAATAAAGATTGTCTTAAAGCATTCGAAACTCAAAAAACAGCCCTCATCACCGCACCAATCATGCAACCACCTGACTAGAGATTACCTTTCGAAATCATGTGCGATGCGAGTGACTATGCTGTAGGCGCAGTTCTAGGACAAAGGAAGGACAAGAAACTTCACGCGATTTACTATGCCAGTAGAACCTTAGATTCTGCTCAGATGAACTACGCCACTACTGAAAAAGAATTATTAGCAGTTGTCTTTGCGCTTGATAAATTCCGTTCCTACCTAGTGGGAGCAAAAATAATCATCTACACAGACCACGCTGCTATCAGATATCTATTAACCAAGAAAGATGCTAAACCAAGACTCTTGATATGGATTTTACTCTTACAAGAGTTTGATCTCGAAATCAAAGATAAGAAAGGTACTGAAAACGTCGTAGCAGACCATTTATCTAGAATAGAAGGTATTAAACCCGAACAAGTGCCAATTAACGACGATTTTCCGTATGAACAGCTGATAGCACAAATAGGAAGCGACCCAGTTCAGTTAGACATAGATGAACCAAAAACCGTGGAAACAATCCAAACAACTGTAGGACTGCCATGGTACGCTGACATTGTCAACTACTTAGCTGCAGGAGCACTTCCACCAAAATTAACCTATCAGCAGAAAAAGAAATTCTTCCACAATCTCAAGCATTACTATTGGGACGAACCATTATTGTTTAAAAGAGGACCTGACGGAATATTCCGTCGATGTATTCCCGAAGAAGAAATATAAGATGTAATTGCTCATTGTCATTCATCTCCTTATGGTGGACATGCAAGCACTTCCAAGACTTGTGCAAAAATCTTACAAGCCGGCCTATTTTGGCCTAATCTATGGAAAGATGTCCACATCGCTGTTATAAATTGCGATCGGTGTCAACGAACCGGTAATATTTCAAGAAGAGATGAAATGCCTCAAAGAGGAATATTAGAAGTAGAAGTCTTTGACGTCTGGGGAATAGATTTCATGGGACCATTCCCATCATCTTTCGGTAATAAGTACATACTTGTAGTTGTCAATTATGTTTCAAAATGGATTGAGGCTATAGCTTCTCCTACAAATGACACACGAGTAGTAATTAAGCTTTTCAAGAATATAATCTTTCCAAGATTTGGTGTGCCTAGAATTGTCATTAGTGACGGTGGCTCGCATTTCATTTCGAAAATATTTGACAAATTACTATCTAAGTATGGAGTCAGACATCGTGTAGCAACACCATATCATCCACAAACAAGTGGACAGGCTGAAGTCTCGAACAGAGAAATAAAACAAATCCTAGAAAAGACTGTCGCCATATCTAGGAAAGATTGGTCATCTAAACTTAATGAAGCTTTATGGGCTTATAGGGCAGCCTACAAGACTCCCATAGGAACTACACCCTTCAAACTAGTGTATGGGAAGGCTTGTCATCTCCCGGTAGAACTAGAACACAAAGCATATTGGGTGATTAAAACACTCAATATAAACTACAATGCCGCTGGAGAAAAGCGAATCCTCGACATTAATGAATTAGAAGAATTAAGGTTAGATGCTTATGAAAATGCTAAGATATATAAAGAAAGAACCAAGCGATGGCACGATAAACGCCTATCTAGGAAAGAATTTAGTGTGGGAGACGTTGTACTCCTCTTTAATTCAAGACTTAGGCTCTTTCCTGGAAAACTAAAATCTAGATGGTCAGGACCCTTTGAAATAACTAGAGTGTTCCCGAGCGGAGCAATAGAAATTAAGGGTAGGAATAGTGAACCGTTCACAGTAAACGGACAACGATTAAAACATTACCATAATATTGAAAATAGAAATTATGCGAATAGTTTAAAGCATTTAGAGTTGTCCACTAACTTCCCTGATTAATCTACCCCTAAGCACTACGTCAGGCTTATGAAGATAAAAACAACGCTTAGTGGGAGGCAACCCATTTTATCATTTTATTGTTTTATTTCATTATTATTATTATTGACTTTATTTATGCATTTATTTTCTTATTTTAATTTTCATTTTCTAAATCACTTTTAAATTTACTTTGCTACAGATTTTCTAAAAGTCTCTTCTACCTTCCTTTTCTCCCTTGATTTGTTTCCTCCACATTAACACTAACTATGGCTAACCAACCAAGAAACGTTATGGAAACCAAATTTAGAGGTAGAAACCAAAGAATGAAATTTGAGGAATTATCACAGAGACAAATGGATTTGACTCTGTACTATGATGAACAGACTATGGAAACTCTAGGTATACATGATAGCATCCTATACCTGTTTAACCAACTTGGATGGGAGAATGCTCTCATAAAACATAAGTTTGTAACTTACCGCGAGCTCACCCTTGAGTTTTTAAGCTCCTTAGTTTACTTAACCGAGCGCGGATTTGGATTAAGGAAAGGATTTATTAGTTTCCGACTATTCGGTATCGAATATGACTTTAACCATAAGGAACTAGCTGACCTACTAGGATTCCCTAGTGGACCTTTTGCCTTTACTACCACCCAGGTAGAATTAATGGATATTGAGCTAGACTTCTTTTGGGGAACCTTAACCGGAAATTACCATCCTGAGCCGGATAACATGAACAGTGATGAAATACATAACCCAGCTATCCGCTACTTTCATAAAATCCTTGCCCACACCTTCTTTGGAAAGGAAGAAAACCTCACTGGAGTATCTAAAGATGAGATATTCATAATGTCCTGTTTGACCGATGGAAAACCCGTAAATGTTATACCATTCATGATGCAAACCTTTACCCGTATCCAAGAGGAACCTGATCTACCAATATTGGTAGGAGGCCTGGTCACCATGATTGCTGATGCCCTCGGACTTAGATACCAATTACACAAGTGCAACCATTTAGGTACCATTCGCCCTATGAATCTGAACTTTTGCTTTAACCGCCAAATTATAAGAAACTTAGGACAACCACCTTACGAGTACCTAATTAGAAATGAAATCGTAACCCTGTTCACATTACCGAACCATGCTAAAGTCAGTGTTCACAATAGAGATAATTGGCTTTATGAGCTTACCCCTCCTGACTATCCATCAACACCTGAAACACCACAATCCTACCAAATTAGGGATGACATAATGACTGATGTAGAAAGTGACCCTGAGACACCTCCTGGTTACCATGACATCGACCACACTGATGAAGTTATTGAAACCCCTGAAATCAATCAAGTAGGATATGCTGATAGCTTAAAGAAAATTCTGAACACTCTTGAAGTTTACCAAGCTGATATTAATGTTGTTAAGGATGAAGTTAAAAGCATGCGATTGGATGTTATAGGCTTAACTGACATAACATGTGAACAATTCTATCATATAAACACCGCACTTGAAGACTTGAAGAAACAACTTTGATAATGCTGTAGTGATTTGATTTATCTTACTTTTCGCTTTCTATTTCTAGTTAGTTTTGATGTTTTGCAACATTTCATAGTTTATTTTTATCACTGTAATTTCTTTCTCTTATGTCAAAAGCAAAGTACTTCCATTTATGCAATTTTCCAATTTAATCAATTTACATGCTTTTCATTATTTACTGATATTTTTAATTGATGGATATTTTATGAATTTTCGTGTGATGAAATCCACTGCTTATATATATATATATATATATATATATATATATATATATATATATATATATATATATATATATATATATATATATATATATATTGATCCACTGTTATGTGTTATGTTGAAATTAAATATTGAAAGTGATAAGAATTACCAATTGAACTGAACTGAGGTAATCCATTCTGTGAAAATTCCATATTTTGTGATCATCACGGTCGTCACCATCCCCTCACGATCGTAACGAGCTATTTAGCGTGTCACGACCGTAAGACCCCCCTCAGGACCGTGACAACCCTAATTCACGACCTCTGAAGTTACAGAGGTCGTTCTTCTTCGCAAACCCCACTTCTATTTTCACAAAACTCTAACCTCCCATTACCTCTTCTTCTCCCGTAACCACCCATTACTCTCCAATCAATTCCATTAATCCGTTCCACCTTTTCATTTAATCACAACTCCACACATTCACTTCATTCCATTATAATCCGATCAATTTCTTCACACTTTCATCACCAAACCTCAAACACCTATCCCATATAAACCTCATTTGCATGCAATGGAAAACATTCAGTTTAGAGATGGAGAACAAGGAGAAGCACAGAGAGAGAAGTTTGTAAGGTTTCAAACCCATGGCATCCAACCTACTCGGTACGTCGACCTCGACTGCTTGAGGGAGTTAGGATTGTTCGACGGAGTGAAGCTACTGCTTGAGCATGTTGGCTTGTGGGACTTATGCAGTCAACCGCAATCGACATTTACAAACCTCACCTTGGAGTTTCTAAGTTCGTTTCAATATATCACACCATCAGGATCAACAAACCAACTCACCGGCATCGCAAAATTCCGAATGCTTGGAAGAGAGTTCCAAATCACTCAAACCAGAATCGATGAACTGTTAGGCTTCAGTCACGGTGACGGTGCTCACCTTCGCGTGCCCGACAACTTTAATGAAGTTGCTTTCACCTTGTGGCACAACATCACAAACAGCCGTGCTTCCGCCTACCAGAGTCTGAATGCCACTCATATCCATAATCCAACAATACGGTATTTCCATCGTATCATATGCAACACAATCTTTGCAAGAGAGAGAAACCACAAGCTCAATTCCAAAGAGCTCTTATTCTTGCATTGTGCCTTGAATGAAGAACGCATCAATGCCGCTCCGTTCCTTTTGGCCCACATTCAGTCTGTAGCGCAAAGAGGCATCACTCCCTTCTACATTGGCGGGATTGTCACTTCTCTTGCCATACAGCTGGAGCTTGGTGACCACATATCTCATTTGCCTCATAGAGCACCAGAGCTGCTTACCAAGAACTATTGTAAGTCCGCTCATATGATCTCTCAGCGAGAGGATGGCAGATTCAACCCTGTGATCCAAGGCACCATCTATCATCATATCATTTTGCCTTGTAGGAACCGCATTGATCCATCGAACAGAGCCAATTGGCTATTTGATTTTCCGGATGCCGCATGCCATGTTACGATTATTGACGAGCAGCCTGATGCACCTGCGGACGAGATGCAGGATGCGATGGATGCTGTTGAGCCAGTTCAGGACATCCCTGAGTCCTCCACCAGGCAGCCACCTTCAGCTGATGTCACCCTTGAAGAAATCCTCTGTGCCATTCATCAGCAGAATCAGATGAATGTCGCACTTGAGCGTAGGCAGAAAGAGCAATATGATGCACTCCTTGGAACTGTTGTCAGTAACCATAGGACAACAGATGAAAATCTAGGAGAGATTTTCAGCGAGTTGAAAGCTTTGCGTATAGATATCACCGCTCTCACCACCACCGGTTCTGATGAGGAAGCCACTCCTACCAGACGCTCCCGCACCAGAAGCCGAGGCCGTGGTCGTCAGCAGCATTAGTTTATCTTTTTGTTTTTTCATTTCTGTTTTTGTAATGTATTTTCCCCACTATTATATCACAACATTGAGGACAATGTCTGATATAGTGTGGGAGAGATACCTTTCCCTTTCCACATTTTCCATTTCATTGTATTTCCCTTTCCGTACTTTCAATTAAACAAAGTAATATTTATGCTATTTCTTCAGTTTCAATTCTTCCCCGTTTATTTAGCCATACCGAAATTTTTTTGCTTTATCTTCGCATTACTCGACTTACCTATGAAATCGTAGTTAGGAAGCTGAGAAAGATCCAACAAGATCAATACAGTCTTGACACCTTAGACTTCCTACTTAAGCATTCCATTTCGATAATTGTTACGACTACACCTTAAGTCTTAGTTCTAAAGTAACCCCTAGTAGTTTATACTAGCAGTCAGCACCGTCTGAACACAAACCACGTGGGGAGCTGATGAACATAAGTATTTGATGCCTAATCTATAAACGATCCTTCATATCTCGATGCCAATAAAAAGAAATTGCACCAAAGTACACGGTCGCATATAAGAGATGAGAAATATAAGAAGGAGTCCATTGCGGGTTGGTTCAGAGGTACCTGGTTCTGAACTTTGTAGGGCGTGCTACGGCTCGATCCCCTACAACCTCCAATCTGGATAATATGTAAAGGGTAACCACATTCGTGTACCAGACCCCGTGCTAATAAAGGATCAAAGTCACTAACCGGCTACTCCACTACGTGCGTGCTAAGGCAAAGGGCTTAATGTGATTGCGCTAGAACGAAACCGGGTGAAATAAGATCGAAAGACTCTAGGTAGAATCATAACGAAATCTCTGAATGTTTCGTTTAACGGGAAGTCGACGACTTAGCTTGTTGCTTGTGTCATTAATGTATCGTTAGTGTTCTATTCTATTACCAGTTTATCTAACAAAAATGATTTCTCGTACGGTTTATTATGTGTATGCATCTGATGAAAATTGTCCGATCATTTTTCAATCGACTATTTGCTTGAGGACAAGCAAAGGTTTAAGTTTGGGGGAGTTTGATAACGAGAAATTGTATCACATTATTACTACGTTTTTAGTCCGTTTTATCGTACATTGATCCTATTAACTCCCGATTGTTCGAGTTTTTTATGTCACATAGCAGGTATAACATGTCTAGAGCCAAACTATGAGAAAAAGATCAAATGAACCAAATCTAGCATGAAAAGAATATGAAGAGAACAATTCTGCTAAATCTGCATTTTTTGTTACACTCACGGTCATCACAACCTTATCACGATCGTGACACGCTAATTTGAGGTCTCACGATCGTCACAACCTTATCACGATCGTGACGCGCTTAAATTGAAGAATCTGACCGTTACGCCCATGTCACGAACGTGACAAGGAAATTGTGTTTAATTTATTTGAAGTTATTCACGAAGACGTGCAACGAGTCTTTGACGACTCCTATTTTTCCTCAACTAAAGCAACCCAGTACGCTACTTTTTTGCTGGATCTTCTCAAACGGAACGAAGCCCACGCTTGCTACCAATTCAACTGCCCAAAATCATGTTCTATAAATACCCAAGCTGCAAATGAAAAACGACAGAGTTTTTGTTATTGATTTTTACGCGGAAGCTCTGCCGTACTTTTTCTTGAACCCTTTTATTTTTCCAGCCTTGTTCTTGCTTTATTTTTCTGTTTCTATTTCCAACCCAATTCAATAACAATTTCCAACATTAGGAAATTGTTATTTCAATTAATATCTTTTTAGCCTCCGAATTTGTTATTGTATTTCGATTCCGATTCCGACACTCCGAGCTTGCCAATCTGTGGAAGAAGGATTTAAGAATTAAATTATCCAGGTTTTTTATTTTTTTGCAATTTATATTGAATTCATTTATTTATTTATATTAAGTTTCTATTATTAATTTATAATGTATGCTTTAATATTTGATCATTTTATTCTGTATCTGTCTGTTGGTATAATAAAAATGAGTAGCTAAATTAATTAGGCGGTATGTAATAAACTAAACCAAAACGGTTAAATCAAATCTAAGCTAAAAATAATTAAGAACTTATATTCTGGCTGTGGCTTTTTATAATTAAAATTAATCTTTTTGTTACGAGAGTAAGAAAAGTGTAATAGGTTAGGTCGAGACCACGAGAGTGTGAGATTTTAACCGGATAGCTAAAGTTAGGCATTTGATTTAAATACAGCGAGAGCGCTTTAAAATGAATTAGACTTATTAAGTTTTCAAAAATTATTTTCTAAACACTTATGGGCTAGCGAGAGCAGGCATAGGGCTTTAGGAGTAAGATCTGAGATAAGACCACGAGAGTCTGAGTCGAAGGTTTTTAAACTGATAATCTCTACAAAATAATTTAAGTGAACCATCTTTATAAGCTTAGGTTATATTGACCCGCATAGGTTAATATAATTACATACCGACCGCCTTCTCATTATTTCCTTAAAACCAAATTTAATTCCCGTTTTTAATCCTTAAAACCATAATCGTGACAAATATCCGCCTTAGCTAAACTAGCAGACCTTCTAGCACTAGAGTGATTACAAAGTCCTTGTGGGTTCGACAATCTTTTATATTACTTCGATAGGCTGTGCGCTTGCAGTTCAGATACCGCTAGACACATATCGCGTCTTCGCCACCATCACCAGACGAGGTGGGATAGTCTGTGCTACATGCAATGCTGACCAAGACTTCTTTATGAGTAAAAGGTAGATTTGAAGAAGTGAACTTGGTTGGTATCGACTTCTATAATTTGTTTATCGATGCTTTGTTACTCAATATTTTGTTACTCAATGTTTTAATTTCAATCTTCCTACTATGGCTTGTGAGACTTAGAAAAGGTATAACAGATTGATTAAGTTAATATGCGTTTATATACTTTGTAGGATATAAACTTGCAGTGATCCAATAGTTTGTTACATTGTTTCACTTTGATTTCCCTCAAGTACTTGAGGATTTATATGGTGGTTAGTTTAATCCCCAATCACAGTAAGTAACTAATTATATAATTCATTTTGTGCATACTTTTTCAATACCTTTGTCATACTTTACCAACATTATAATAGTTGTTGTGAGATTGATTTAAGTTTTGCAATTAATATTGATTCACTCGGCTGCAATTGTTTCCGTTTCGGTTTTGTCGGCGTCGACACGGTTTTGTCGACAATGGATGTTGCAATAAAGGTTTGTTTTTCTTCTGAGAGCATTTGTTCCTGCTTTATCCAAAAGTCACAAACATGTATTATATTTTAGTTCTTCTGTTGTTTTTGGCTAATGGGGATTCAATTTCATTTTCAAAGTCTTGATATTGGATTCAATTTAATTTTACACTAAAACAACAATGTCCAACTTATGATATTATGAAGATATTTTGGAACTTATGCAAAAGCTAGAGAATATGAAGTTCACTACATATTTCAGGTGCTTGATCTTTGTGTTGGTATATTGATTGGTAGTATACAATACAAGAAATAAGGTATATGTTGTAGGAGTAATTGTAAGATTTCAAAATTTAATTTAATGATTGTTCTGTCATAATTTTTTTTATAAGAATGCACCCTTTGAATTACTGAGCAGAGAATTGTGTTGCTACTTCAAAATATAAATTTCTTTATTCAAGTTTCAAGCATGCCCACCAAATTTTTTTATAACTATGTTTTTGTTTAAACCTACCAGCTTTGTAATTTATATGAAAACGATTCGGTTTTTTATAAGTTTGACTGCTGTCTGAGCGACGATGGACTACGGGTAGCAATTGGTTCTTACATGTATATGTCGATGTTAATGGTGAAAGAACTTAAGATGATTGAGAAATTCAGAGACATGAGTTTGTTGTGTGAGACTACACCTAAGAGTGTGAAGTTGGGTATACTGTAATTGACTAATGATATTGTGGAAGAGATCCTGTTAGGACAACAATCAAATTTGAAGTTGGCTGATCAAATGACTTTGATTAACCAAGGTAACAGAGGAGAATTATGAATTGATGAAAATGGTATGATGAGGTTTCGGGATCGTGTGTGTTCTTGATATTCTAGAATTGAAGAAAAGTATTCTAGAAGAAGGACATCAAAGCAGGTTGAGTATTCATCCTGGTGCTACTAAGATGTATCATGATTTGCATATGCTATTTTGGTGGCCGGGTATGAAGAGAGATGTAGCGGAATTTGTGTATGCTTGTTTAGTTTGCCAGAAATCGAAGGTTGAACATCAAAAGCCTTTAGGTATGATGCAACCATTGAGTATTCCTGAATGGAAATGGGATAGCATTTCTATGGATTTTGTGACAGGTTTGCCAAAGACTGTGAAGGGAAATGATTCCATTTGGGTGATTGTTGACCGATTGACTAAGTCAGCGCATTTCTTGCCGATGAAGATTAATTATTCCATGTCAAAGCTAGCAGAGATTTATATTGATGAAATTGTGAAGTTGCATGGGATACCTTCAAGTATCGTGCCAGATAGAGATCCGCGGTTTACATCGAGATTTTGGAAGATTTTACAAGATTATTTGGGAACCAAGTTAAGGATGAGTTCTGCTTATCATCCACAGACAGACAGTCAGACAGAACGAACTATCCAATCTTTAGAAGATTTGTTGAGGACTTGTGTATTGGATCATGGAGGTGCATAGGACAGTCATTTGTCGTTAATTAAGTTTACTTATAACAATAGTTTTCATGCGAGCATTGGTATGGCTTTGTATGAAGCGTTGTATGAGAGGCGGTGTAAGACTCCATTGTGTTGGTATGAATCAGGCGAGAGTGTTGTGCTCAGACCTGATATTGTGCAAGAGACGGCTGAAAAGATTAAGATGATTCAAGAGAGAATGAAGACTTCACAAAGTCGTCAGAAGAGTTATCATGATAAGAGGAGGAAAGCACTTGAATTTCAAGAGGGAGATCATGTGTTCTTGAGGGTTACTCCAGAGTGACTGGTGTCGGACGAGCCTTGAAGTCAAGAAAGCTCACTCCACGTTTCATTTGATCGTATAAGATATTCTAAATATTCAGAGAGGTGGCATATCAGATTGCATTACCACCGTCACTTGCGAATTTGCATGATGTGTTTCATGTGTCACAGCTGAGGAAGTACATTGCAGATCTGTCGCATGTGATTCAGATGAATGATGTTCGAGTAAGAGATAACTTGACTGTGGACATTTTTCCAGTTCGGATAGATAGTAGAGAGATGAAGCGATTAAGAGGTAAAGAGATTGCCTTGATGAATGTATTGTGGGGGTAGACCAGCTGGTGATAGTTGGACTTGGGAACGAGATGATCAAATAAAGTAATCATATCCAATGTTGTTTGCTTCAGGTACATTTTCGAGGACGGAAATTCTTAACTGGGGGAGAGTTGTAACACCCCAAAGTTAAAGTTGATTTAATTGATGTGTTTTCTTGTGAATTTTGATGTTTATGATGTTATTTGATGTTTTGTGGAGTTTTAAGGATGGCTTAATATCTTATTAATATTAGAAATATTAAGTACAATGGGTTTATCAAATTATTTGAGAATAATAAAATAAAATAAAGGGAATTAGAGGATAAGGGTAACACGGTCTTTTGGTTGAGGATAAGTAAGGGTATTATGGGGAAAGACTAAAGAATTCCTAGGGAAAAGAGTGACAAAAGAGTGAAGTTTGGTTTTGTACGATCAATTAGGAACGATCGCACTTTTAGAGAGAAAGGGAAAAAAGCTCTGAGGAAGGAAAGGCTAGATTTTGGAAGCTTGGGATTTTTCAAGAAGATTATCGAAGAATTACGAAACCTAAGGTATGTGGAGTATCTTCCTTTCGGTATTATAATGTGGGAATAGTTTTGGGGGTTTTGAGGTATACGTTTTAGGGTATGGGGTTTTATGATGAATTGATTGTTGATGATGATTTTGTGAGAATTATGAGGTATATAATAATGTGTATGATGATATAATGAAGAATGTTGATGTTGATGATGTTTTTATGATGCATTGCTGTCAATTGTTGTGTTTTGATGGGTTTTATCACAGAGGAATGAATCAGGAAAATGCAAAAAATCTGCAGAATTCGTGAAGCTTGTTTAGCGAGCACAACCCGTGAGCTGGGCACTTAGCGAGAAATGTGTCTCGCTTAGCGAGACCTGGAATTTTGAAAAATGAATTTTTAATTCAGAAATATGTTTTTTTGATGAGGTTTATGTCGTAAGTTGTTATGATGTTTTAGAGCTATTGTATGATGTGTTTTTAGAGACTATATGAGTATGATTAGTGATTAAATAATGTATGATTATTTAAATGATTTGTTTTGAGTTAAGAAGTATGATGACATAATGTAGGGGTATGATGTTAGATGAGTATGTAGTATGATGTTCAATGAGTATGAAATTCGATGGCATGAGTGAGTATGTCAAATGATGATTAATGATGAATGCAGATGCAATGTTTATGATGTTTTGAGGATGATGTGTGTATATTGCGTCTTGCATTCATGGCATTGAATTATGAGGGGACTTCGGTCCATTGGTAGCTTCAATCCCATTGTGTGGATTGAAGTGATATGATGTTATGATGTTGCTCCCTTAGTGGAAGGTTGATGGCCCAATGTCCATCCATGAGGATGTTTCGGTACCACTGTCATACCCTAAATTTTGACCAGAAATTTTCAAATTTTTGTTCATTTTCTGACGCATTTTGTCGATATATCGAAAATCAATCATTTTTTGCATTTTTAGGTTAAACGTATCATTAATCATTACTCATTGCATTTTCTATTCATTTTACCATTCAATGTCATTTTTAATTTATTCTTGATTTTAGATTTCGTTTTGGTTTAAAATAGGATTTTACCTCCCTTTTTTATTTTTAATTATTTTTCATTGTAAGCTCTA
This sequence comes from Lathyrus aphaca, assembly GCA_963966055.1. Taxonomy (NCBI): domain Eukaryota; kingdom Viridiplantae; phylum Streptophyta; class Magnoliopsida; order Fabales; family Fabaceae; genus Lathyrus; species Lathyrus aphaca. The sequence continues at coordinate 474,777,246 of OZ014523.1, forward strand.
GTTAAATAGTTTAATTAGATCTTTTAGAAATTAGTTTAGTATAATTTTTAATATGGGATAGCCTTAATTTAAGGTTGAGTTATTTAGTTTAATTTAAATTCAAGATTAATTTGTTTAGTTTATAGTTTTTTAAAGAAATTATTTAATATTTCAATTTAGTTATTATATTTTTAATTAGTTTACTATCAAGTTTTGTTAATTTAATTATAATAAATTATTTTTAATTAGTTATTTATACTTAGTTAATCTTACCTTAACATTATGTTTTATTTGAGTGTCTTTTATTAAACTTTTGTTAATTTGTATTTTGTCTTTAATAATAATCCATTTTTATGTAAGTCAACAATGCAGTCACTCTATAACTTTGTTACAGTCTAGACTGTGTTACACTCTGCACCATTGACCAGCTCACAGGCTAAGCCTACTACATTCCAATTGTACAAAAAAGGCCCTTTCACAAACCTGCAAAAACAAAAGGGTAAAAGAAAGTTGTGGATCCATGAAAAAACAACCTGCCATGGACAATTGACAGCACGATCAGTACATAAAAAAACCAAATTTATTGAAAAGGGGGGCACAGGCTTCAAGGGGAGGAATTTCATATAGTTTTTTTTTGCTCTAAACAGGAGAGACCTCAACTTTCTGTGAGAAAAAAGGAAAAGATACCAAAACACAGAACATATTTTTGAACAAAAAAGATATCACAAAACCACAACATCTCCACCCTCACTCAAAGAGGACCGCTCGCAAACCCTCTCCCTCCACAAATCGCGAAGACACAAAACTCTTAAAAACAGCATAAACCAGGGGCAAAAAGAGAACCAAAAACACCTCGAGAACACAACCGAAACGCTCACCTCAAACAGTAAACCGCGCTTCTACATCATCATGTCTAACACAAACTCCCATTCGTTAAATTGGCACTACGCAGAGCTAGATGAGAGACCTCGAAATCAGAGGCAGAACACCCTTCTTCATAATCGTTCTCTTCTCCATCTTCCTTCTCGCCGTCGTTCTCTTATACACTCGCTGGATCTGTCGCTACCACTCCCACATCACCTCCAACCACACTCATAACCTTCAATCAAACCTGTAAGCTTCAACCCCCGAACCACCATCTTCTCCAATCGCCTCTCTACTCCCTTACCACCTTCAATCAAACCTGTAAGCTTCAACCCTCGAACCACCATCTTTTCCAATCGCTGCTCTTGAGCCAACCGCGACAAAAACCAATCGCAACCCGTGAGACCCCCATGTCTCCTTCTTCATCAACAACCTACACAACCATGAACAAAACCATGAATAAAACCCGCCGCTCCTAAGCCCTTCACCCAGCGAACCTCCGCCACCGATCCAGAGATAGACGAAGGCAGAATCAGATTCGCGCTTCAACAGAATGAGAAACCGCGAGAGAGACGGAGCAAAAAAATGAAACCACGCCGCTGAGATGTGAGAAATGGAGGATGAATCTCCGACCTCCGCCGTCGCGAGGAAATCTCTGAAAAAGAGCGATGGCTACGATGCGTTTTGTTCATCTGTTGATGGCTTAAACCTTTTTTTTATTTTTATTTTTTATTATTTTTACCACATCTGATAATTTTATTTTACTAATTTATTTATTATATTTTTAGCTGGATCTATTTTTTTCCCTTCATATTTGTTGTTTGGGCTCTCTTTTTTAATTCCATTGGATTTGCTAATCAGTTTGCCATTTTAGAGTTGCACCCTCCATTGACTATGGGTTTAAGGCCAAGACTTATGCCCTCATTGTTGTCCGCACACCATCCAAGCGCATAATTCTCTCGTTATTTACCTTATTTATCTATTGGTTTATTTATTCATTTTCTTTTATTCTAACATTTTTTTTGGTTTGGCTTATAACAAATAGTTTATTTGGATTTTTAAATTTAGATACTAGTTTTTGACTTTATTATTATTATTATTATTATTATCATTGTTAGATTTTAGTTTAATCTTAAGTGTTATTCTTGATTTTAATTGATTGGATCCTAATTAAGGTTGATTTTTAATGGATGTTTGAGGACTAATTGGATTAATCGTATGAGCTTCTAACATCTTTCTTGAGTTTTCTCCCTGTCCACGTATTGAAGAGGCAACGGACCTACTCCATTAGGTATCATTAAAACTCAACTTTACCTCATTTGCGTTTCGATTTAGTCCTGATGCCACATTTGTGTTTATTCGATTATTTTTACATCACTCTCGTGTCTAACCCATAAGGCACCTAAAAAACTTTCAAATTAATTAATAACGAAAGAACTAAACTCCGGAGTCTAACACTCCGCACGTTCTTGAGTGAATCACACCTGGGCTAGCCCCACGCGTTGTGGATTCATTTGCCCTTTCGTATTTAAAATGCTCGATTCACAAAATCAATTAAACAATTCATCGCGCCTACATTTGCACACACGTAAGTCGGTCACTTGTGATTGCCGTCTGCACGACATATCGCATCTTATTTCACAAATTAAATAACGAGTAACTGAAATCCGGAGTCTAGCACTCCACACGTTCTTGAATGCAATCATTCCTGGGCTAGCCCCACACGATGTGGTTTATTCACCCTCTCGTTCCTAAAACAAGGAAACGTTTAAATAAATTATGCGAAGAACTGAAAGGATTAGACAATTCATTCACTTTTTTCGTATTCAATACAATTCAACAACCATAAAGGATTAGACATGGGTCATCCCCATAGGAAAAATATCTCTTCTATCTCCATAAACACAAACAAAATCTTACAAACAACTTTTCTCAAAGGAACAACGTTTCACAGAAATTGCGGCATTCTCGTTGTTCACTCCGCCTCCAGAGATTACTAAGGCTGCTGGGAAGTTTTTCCACGGGCTGTATGCAACTAGATATCCTTCCGTGTAGACTTCGGGGAGGTGGAAATCTTCAGGAGTGATGCACAGAGGGTCACCGAGAAAGGGGAACCGTCGGACGGGCTGTCCTCGTAACTTCTCTTTGCGTCTTGGTCCCAATGTCGGGGTGCATTTTTCCTCTTGGTGTACTACTTGAGGTGGCCTTCTTTGATCAGGATCTCGATTACGTCTTTCAAATGAACATAATCTTTAGTTACATGCCCGTGGCTTCTGTGGAAGCGAAAGTACTTGGATTTGTCGGTGTGGGGTTTGGGTGCCGTCGGTTTGGGGAACCTCACCCTACCCTATTTGAATTCCGAATTGATGCATTCGGCGAGGATGCGCTCGCGGGGAGTGGTCATCAATATGTATTCGGAGAAGCGCCCAACTGGTCCTCTTCCTTCATGGGCCCCGTGGGGTTTATCATCCCTTCGCTTCTCCCCGGTGCAGCGAGGAGCATTGTAATCCTCGTATTTGAAGCTTTTGGCATCATCCTGACAGGGTTGCTCCGGACGCTGTGGGCGACCTGTTTCTCCTTGTACCTGATATATGCTCAGGCTTTGTGTAGAAGTTCGTCGAGGGTGTGGGGAGGCTCGATCCCTACTGCTTGATTGAGCTTGCTGCCGGGAAGGAGCCCCTTCTCGAGGAGGTACTTCTTCATGTAGTTGGTCGTATATACCTCAACAACTTCTTGGTTAAACCGCTCGATGTATGAGCATAGTGTTTCATTTTTCCCTTGTACGATGGGTTCAAGGGTGGCTTCTATTTTTGGGTGGCGTCGAGAGGTTGTGAAGTGCCTCGTGAACGCCAATCTCATGCTTCTCCAGGACGTGATGGATTCGGGGGCGAGGCTTTTGTACCATGCCATAGCTCCCTTCCTAAGAGTCATGGAGAATATCCTACATTTGACGTTTCCCTTAATGTCTTTGTGGTAGTCAAGCATGGTGTTGATGTTGTCGATGTGGTCATCAGGGTCGGTTGTCCCATCATACATTGCGAGGTGATGTGGCTTCTCTATGCCCGCTGGGAGTGGAGTCTCCATGATGGCCCGAGAAAGCAGGCAGCGAGGGTCGTCCTCGTCGCTCCTTAGGGGTGAGTAATCCTCGTCCCTCGGGCTCTGGTCGCATCGAGGAGATGTCCTTGGTTGGTCGTTCGACCATTCGGGGCACCCCCTGGCCTTGTTCTTCTTCGGCCAAGGGGAGCGTTGTCCCCGTCGAATAGGGGAGCGTCCTCGTTTCTTGGTGGCCTCTGGTTGACGTTTCTCAGGCTGAAGTTTCTCTAGTCGGAGCTCTGTCTCTAGTACCATTATCCTCTCCTGCTATTAGAAAAGTATAAGGTTCATCTAGTTGAGTGTGTTCACCATAGCTATGAGCGTGGCATCCCCATCGACTAATACTGGGATGGGTTGAAAGGGAATCACGAACTGAGGTTGGGGAACACCGTTTTCCTTGGGTTCAGGTGAGGGGTGGCAGGTTACCGTCTCTTACGTTGGACTCGTGAATGGTATGCTGATCTTCGTCCCCACTTGTGGTGTAGTAGACGAGGCCAAAGGCGCGGTTGTCATCGTGTTCACCGTGTTCGCTGGTCATGCTGGATGGTCGAGGAGATGAGGTGAAGTTTTGGAATTTTGTTTCAAAAGACGAGGAAAACATATAATTTCCCACAGACGACGCCACTGATCTGACGTGATCAGGAGGGACCTTCCAGTGATGAGCAGCTTTGGTAGAGAACTGGGGGGTGTACCTGCAAGGCACTCTGATGCCAAAGTAAGAAAGTGCAAGTATAAAAAGGTAGATAAGAGAATAGAATTCAGAATACCTAACCCTCTGGCGAGAGAGGGTATTTATAATGTGCCCCCAGCATTGGGCCAAGGTTCTCCCATGGACTGGATTAGCTAGGCCAAAGGAAGAACTACTAAGGACTGCGTAGGAGCAGATAATACCTAGCACGTGGTGTTGCCCTTGGTCCAACTTCCCCTACATGCTAGGAGATAAGAGTAGACAGTCGGGTGACGTAGATCATGTGGGAGAAACACTCTCCCCACGTCTCATTGTATTGCACCATGGGCCGTGCTTGATAATTGGGCCTCTACCCGATGCAGACTGCATAAGCCCAGTCCAAAACAGAAATTATGAAATTTGAAAAATCCCCTATTTTTCTTTTTCTATAAAGGGGGATCTTTTAAACCAAGCGGACCAACAATTTGACCATCCTTTACTAAAAAATCAAATATTTCATCACATTTAGATATATCAAACGTATATGTCTTGGTGACATATTTGTCGGACTTCCCTATTTCGACATAGTCTTTACCGCTTGATGGTTTCAATACTTTACACCTGTAAGGAGGTCCACCTTACTTTCATCGACAAGTTCCTCGTTGTCGGACGAGAACTCATCAGTTGCTAAATAAGCAACTTTCTTATGATATCAACTAGCCTTAGACTTCTCAGCTTTTAGACTTTCAAATTGTCGAACTCTATCAGCCAGTTGAGCCATATCCCTAAGATATTGGGTATCTAACTTCTTTCTGATCGAATAGTCAAAACCACTCACGGCTATTTCGACCAACTCATGTTAAGGAACTTGAGTAAAGCATCTATATTTAAAAAGTCTGAACCTGTTCAAATACTGTTCGACTGACTCACTCGTCTTTCGTCTCACACTAGCCAATTCTTTCAAACTAATCTTGGACTGTCCCATTTAAAACTTCTCATGGAACAATCTTTCTAGTTGAGTCCATGTATGAATGAACTGGGGGGGGGGGGGAGCATCATGAACCAAGTAAATTCATTTTTGGTAAGAGAACTAGGGAAATATTTCATTTACAAATCCTTATTATTCGCTATGTCCCCAACTTTCGTCTGGTATCGTGCCACATTTTTTACTGAGGACTCTTCGGTCTCACCAACGAATTTGGTAAACTTTGGGACTTTCCATCTCCTAGAAAGTTGATTCTGTAGCACCTAATTTGGTAATGGGGATGTATAGGTTGGTTGTCGAAGGCCTGACTTGGCTCTATTTCGAACCATAATCTTCTCGACCATAGATTTAAGGTTCGGCTCTTCGGCCATAGCATCCTGACGGACCTGCCCTATCACATCTTCTAGGTCATGATGTCGATGTAACATCATGACGGGGGGCCTTTGGGACACCCTGGGTATCTGTTCAACCTCTTAATAAGGCTGTTTGAGTATCTCTTCATACTCTTCCTCTTGTCGAACCAGTGTCTCTGGTCGAGGAGGTGGTGTTCGACGACGTGGGGCCATTGGTGCCCCAAAAAATCCCCTGTTCGAGTTATTTGAGTTGCCAACTGTTGGTAAATTTGTGTCGAATCTTGTATCAAAGGTTTCAAAATGATCTTCATCTATTGAGTTAACATATGGACCATTTCATGGTTACTCTCATCCATCTGTTGTCTTACGACGACCACAAAGTTTGAAGTAAAAATTGGCATAGACTGAGCCAAAAAGTTATATCCGATTGTTCGACTGTATTGATTTGTCAAAGATCCTAGCCCCTGGTATGGGGAGAAAGCTCCTGACAAAATATCTGCAAATGTCGAGCCAGAGTTATGGAAACTTGGCATGAATTCGGGCGGCATGCCCAATGTTCTGGAAAAAGGCATAGTGAAACTGGGCCCTTGTGGCCTTCGGCCTGATCGGTTCAGGTCGAACTAGAGACGTGGATGATCCACTCGTAGTAGTCGGTACTGCTGTCTTAACGGTTTTAGTTGTGTTCGTAACAACTGGATTTCTTTTTGAAGGCGGTTCTTTGTTTGGAAGAGGCGTTACCATCTTGTCACTGCATAAGTGCATATACCTAACCCAACGTGTCCCACATGGTGTGCCAATTTGTTTTCACGTGGATATCACACGAACATGTCGTTGGCCTCCTATCTGAAAGGTTTACTTGCGGAACCGACCAAATGAGTCCTAGGACTTCTCTGTCCGATTAAGTATACGGTGGAGTTTTGTAATGTAAGATGGTAAATGGTTTTTTATGTGTTTTTTGTATTTATGCAAACGCTCGCGGAATGCTGAAGTAAAAAAGGAAAAGAAACAAAAGCAAGAAAAAGATAAAACAAAGGCAAGTATTAAAATGCTTGGAATTAAAATGACTTGAAAAGATAAATGTTTGGACGTTTTCGTATATTTTGCGTAGGGGATTAACTCGTTTCTCTTAACGCTTGGTACTTTGAGTGTGTCCCTTTTACAATGCAAAGAAATGAAATCTTTAATTCTGAAAATGAAATCTACTTAAGTAGACATGAAAATAAACCATCAAACACTTTCCAATGAATTTGACTTTGACACATGTCATCCCACTCATATGGTAACTACCCACTACTTTGTCCCACTTCCTTGAGCAATTGTCTTCATAGCCTCCTCAATGGTGTGTCGAAAGGTCTTCGACCTGCTGGTGTTCTTGAGTTGCGTCGAAATGCTTCGACACCTTTCTTCCATAGGCTGGACTTTGCTTCACCTCTCCTTCCTGTCGACCCATTGTCGTGTTTCCCTTTTCCTGTTCGGGTCAAATTACTCTTCTTTGACGCTTTTATGGGTTTGCTTCTAAACATAAAGACTTCTTTGGACTGGTCGAATATCTCCAGCCAATAAAAAGATAAACTCATGATGCATTAGTGAACTCAATACAACACAATATTATTTACCCTTAACTCTAACGTTATCAAAAGGACTCTAAACTCATGAAAGTCAATGAACAGTCACCAAAATCACAAAATTACTCAAAACTCATCGAACTAGACTGTGAAACTCGAAAGAAAATCAATGGGAGAAGAAATATGATATTTGGAGTCAAAGTAATAATAACCATGACCATCATGATAACAAAGGAAAACGCTTCATCATAGAGCACCAAAATACTTGTACAAGCATATTCCCCAACCTTGCTTGGAATACCTACAAAAGTTCTATAAACAAAACTAATAATATCATGAAGAAGCATGAGAATATGAGAAACAATCTTAACAAATACCAAATCCACCATATCTCCAAAGATAATCTGAAAGCAAAGCTAACCACATCTTGATTAGAAACAAAAAGTGAAAAGGGGAAAATTTTGTGAGTTATAAATACATGCAAAACAAAAAAGATAACATAAACCATAACAACAATAAAAATACCTTTATATGTGATATGACGAGTTGCAAAGATCCCCAAAGGTCCCTTAAAGATGATCTCAAGGATGGTGTGAATCAAGTTGTTCAGGGAGAGATCCAGAAAGAAAAACCAAGAGAAGAACATGCAAAGGAATAATCCAAAAAATAGAGATAAGAACTTAGACATAAAGCAAAATTTGAAGAGATAATCTTAGATAAAAACAAATCACTTGAAGAATAAAAGTAGAGAAAATGACTATTGTGAAATTACCTACTCCATCTACACTGGCGCTAATCCCCAAAGGTCCCTCATAGATGACCATAAGGATGATGTGAATCAAAATTTTCAGAGAGAGATCCAGAATAAAATCCATGAGAAGAACATGAAAAGAAAAAAAAAATACAAACATCAAAGATATGATCTTAGACACATAGCTAAATTTGAAGCCAAAACCTTAAAGAAAAACAAATCACTTAGAATAATAAAAGGAGAAAAGAGGGCGATTATGAAATTTTCCATGCCACTTCCAATAAATGAAAGTGAAGCAATGGTTGGATCCGTGATGAGGCAATGGTCAGAATGGTGGTGATCTTATTCTCTAATGTTACCATTTACCAAAACTCTGGTTGTGAGTAAACGGAGAAGATGACCGAAGATGCGCATACTTTGGTCAGTCCACATATATCCAATGGTTCACGTGCTTTAATGATCCAACGTGTTTTTCAGCTTAAAGTCCACCATACATTGCAGATCTGAACCTTTTGATGTACATACTTTGGCTAGTCAGCGCATTTCCAATGGCTGTAGCTTTTTCTCTTTTATTTTTATTTGCTTTTATTTTCTTTTATATCATTTTTTTAATATTTATATTAATTTCATTTTTCATCCAAAAAATCTAAAAAAAATTCACAAAATTATTTCTTATTACTTTACACCTTGTGTGATTTTTATGCCACAATGTCTATTTAACGTAACAGTTGTGGTAGTTAGCGCGCTACATGGATACAATCACGAATCACGATTGTATTTTCGTGGAGGAAAACATCATACATACAATCACACCTTACGTCACAACGGTTGGACCAACGTAATTGTATCCCTTTTTCAACCGTTGTTATATGTGTTTTCCATAGTAGTGGTTGAACAAAGTTTGTATATGTTATATTTGATAGAAAGTCAAATATAGCTTGTCGAAGCATGCAGTCGAAGCATGTAGCTTTTGAAGGAGTCAACAAAGTCGAAAAAAGATTGACTTAGCTTAGTTTTAGTTGAGTGATTATTTTGTAATTACTTGGAGTGCAAGTAATCTTATATATAAATAGAAATGAGCTCTATTTCTTTTATATAAGAGATAATAAGTTGTTTGTAGTAACATTGTGTAGTTTTCAGAAATCACGATGGTGATTAACACACATTGTAACAAACACCTTTAGTGCAGTTTTGCACAATAATACATTCTTCTTTCTCTTCCTCCAAAATTTCACTTTTCTTTCATTTTCAATTGTATTGTTTTTCTCCTTTCAATTCTCTATGTGGTATAGAATCATCTTGCAACCAAGGAGTGATTGTTTCACCTGAGTAAAGAGTGAATTACAAGAGGCATGATCATTCTAAAAGATTGATTCGGTTAACTTCAAGATTGAAGTTTTTCCAATATCTGATATCTAGAGCACTGATTGTATGATCTTTGGGATGTATTGAATCACGATAAATAACCCGAACGAGCATTTTATAGCAAATATTCAAATCTTAAATGGTAAGAATTATGAAAAAATTTCAAGATTGGAGTTTTTCCAACAACTTTGATGCCATTGTGTAGAACGAAAAGAACTAAAATACCGATGAAATTAGCCGGAGTCAAATAAGATACGATAATTCTCTTGCTCCTGAAGTTCAAGGGATTAACCATGCATTGATGATGGCGAGAATAATGATCATTAATAGGATTTATATTCAAACAAACTACAAATCTCTAGATCTCACTTAAAAGACCTGATTCACAACATTAGAAAAAATATTTTAAAAATTAATATTTAATAAATATATTCTTGAATATTATTTTTAAAAATATAAAAAAAAATTCTATATTTTTTAGAGCTAAATCAAACTATCAGATCACTTAAAATTCAAAGTAAGAAAATAAATGTTATTGGGAGACAATTGTTTAAAACCTATTTTACCTTGAAAATTTCCACAAGTTGGTGTACACTCCTCTCACCAGGAAAAAGCGGCTGAAACAATCTGAAATTTGTCATTAGTTTTGCTAATTGTAGATGTAACTGGACCAAACATACTTAAACAAAGAAAATAATTAAAAGAAAATTGAAAGGTAGGCAAATTTGCGTACAAGAGTCTATTCAACCAGCTAATCAAAGTGTCAAAATTATTATAACTAACTTTAAAACAGTTTGGTAACTAATTAACTAACTAAACCAACCAACTAGAAAACCGTTACTGAGTTAGTTATTTCTAAAGCCCTCAATTCAGTTACTAGCACTTTTTTAATAAATCACACATATCTTAATAACAATTAACATTCCCTACTCCAAACAAGCATTCACTTCTATTAACTAATCCATCCTCATGACCTCAAGAAAACCCAGTACTCCACTGCCACCACCACCCAACGTTCCACAGCCACCACGGACTCAACGTCGTCATGAACTCCCAAACATAGAAAATCTACCACCACCACCGCCTCCGCAGCAGCCACCACGTCAACAACCACTGAACAATGAACCACGAGCACTACCTCGGCGACTGAGGAGGAGGATCTTCTTGATGATTATGGTAGGCCATGTTATTTTGTGCGTCGGGGTAGGTTTGGTCTTCCTATTCATTAGGCTTCTTGATTATCTTTTTACATTAGTTTCTTGAGAATCTAAGTGGTGATGGTTTTATTGTTGTATGATTGCAGTGGTGGTGTATTCTTGTCCGCACTTTTCTTTCTCCCCAAAGGGACTCACTGGAATAATTAACAACTTGTATTGTGTCATGAATTCTTCAACTTCATTCATCAAACATCATCTTGTAATTCTTTTCTTTCAGTTCTCTATTGTCATGTGACGCTTTGTTTTAGTTAGATTCTTAGTTGGTTTTCAGAGACTCATCTATATGATGATATGATATTACATCTGTTTGTAGATAAATAAATAAATTTGGTTCTTATATTTTCTTCTATTTTACTTGATTAGATATAGATGGAAATCATGGAACTCTATTCTTAATAGTAAGCCAAATTAAGGGGTCAAAAACTATACCTCTCAGTCATTCAATATATGTATTTATGAGTTCTATATGATTGTGTTCTTTTTCCAATTACTCTATTATGTGATCATTTTTGTTATAAAAAATGTTTGTCTCAATTTGCTTAAATTTCTAAAAGATTAATGTTTGATGGTTTAATAAGAAAAAATACTTCCAAAACTTTAAACAAAAAGGTCCATTTATAAAGTCATGCGACCTTGCATCACGTTTACTTACTGAACTCAACGAAAAGGACATTCACAAATCATAAATAAGAATTTGGGAATAAAAATGTTATTCAAAAGTATCATAAATATAAATAATGGAGTACTTCCATATCTTATGAATGGTTTTTTTTTTGGGTGCAATATGTGAGTCAAATCTCTCAAACACTTTATTAAACGTTAATGCTATTTAGGAGGAAATAATTTGAGAAAGATGACAAGAATATACAAATATCATTTTTTTAGGTGAATTTTAAATTAATTTTTTTAATAGAAATTATGGAGTAATGTTGATAATGAATAATTGAGATTTATTCTTTACATTTTTTTAGTTTTGCGTTTTTTCATTAATAAGCATTTTCCTTATTAAAGATACACTCACGAAGATATGATATTTTCTTAGAGAAATGCTATGATAACACAAATTAATAGATACAATGATTTGATTGATGTTCCTTGTAAGGGAAAGAAATTCATGTGGTATAGTGGTGATGGTTACTCTATGAGTAGACTTGATCGTCTCCTTATTTCCGAAGGTGCTATTCTTAAATGGGGAGTGGTTGGTAAATTGATCGGATTGAGGGATGTATCGGATCATAGCCCGTTTGGTTGGTGGTGGATTCTCCGATTGGGATCCTTAACCGTTTAAGGTGAATAATGAATGGTTCGGCGATAAACATTTCATTCCTTTTGTAGAAAAAGAATGGAAATGTTTATGTGTTTAAGGAAGGAGTGATTATGTTCTTAAAGAGAAGCTTGTGTTACTTAAGATTAGACTCTGGTGGTAGAACGTAGAGGTTTTCGGTAGGTATGATTTGTAAGTTAATAAGGGCACAAAGGATATTAATGAAGGGGATGAGAAATTAGCTTTGTGTGATGGGTCTCAAGTGGACATTATCAATGTTGATCGCAAGGATGCTTCTAGTCGGTTTTGGATGAACTTGAGAATTAAGGAGAATATACTTATCTAAAAGACTAGGTTGAAGTGGTTAAATGACGAAGATGATAATAACCGATTTTTTCATTGTGTCATGAAAGAGAGGAGGAGACATAACTTTTTAGGGTCCATTAATACGAAATATGGTTTAGTGGATTCGCTTAAGGGGGTATAAAAGGAAGTGCATAACCATTTTGTGAGGAAGTTTATTGAGCTCGATATTGTAAGACCTACTTTAAATGTCGTGTCTTTCAAAACTATCTCTTCCTCAGAGAATGCTTTGTTAGAAGCTCCTTTTACAAAGGAGGAGATTAAGGATACAGTTTGTAGTTGTGGAGGTTCCAAGAGTCCGGGTCTGGATGAATATTCGTTCATTTTTATCATGAAATGTTGGTATTTCTTAAAAGACGATTTTGTTTGTTTTTCACGGATTTTCATCATGGGGTTATTTTGTCCAAGACTATTCTCTCTTTGTTCTCGACTTTAATCGCAAGTGTGACAAATCGTTGGGTCTTGATGATTGTAGGACTATATGCCTTGTTTGTTGCCTTTATAATTCTTTGTCCAAGCTTTTGGCATCTAGGTTGAAGGCGGTTTTAAACTATATTATTTCGCCTTGTCAAACGTTTCGTTTCGGGCTGTCAATTACTAGATGGCGTTTTAGTGGCCAATGAGGTGGTAGATTTTGCGATTAAGGAAAAGAAAGAATGCACACTTTTCAAAGTTGATTTTGAAAAGTCCTATGATCGATTTTCTTGGAGCTTCCTTAGATATATGTTGAGGAGAATGGGGACGATATTTGAATGGGTTGGATGGATGTTTTGGTCAACGGTAGTCCGACCAAGGAGTTTGTGGTGGATAGATGTTTAAGGAAATGAGATCCTTTATCTCCGTTTTTATTCGTGTTGGTCACGGAGGGCTTTTCGGGGCTGATCAGGAATTCAATAACTTTAGGAGATTTTTCCGGTTTCAACATTAACCAGTGATGTTTTATTGATGTGTTACAATATGCGGATGACATGCTTTTGGTGGGATATGGTGGGTGGAGGCATGTGTGGGCTATCAAGGCGGTGCTTAGAGTATTTGAATTAGTTTCGGGGCTTGATATTAATTTCCACAAGAGAAAACTTATCAGAATTAATGTTAACTATAGTTTTTTTAAGGCGGCGACTTCGTTTTTGTCTTGTAGAATGGAATCTCATCAGTTTACTTTCCATGGCATCCTTATTCGTTCTAATCTTAGAGGGATTTCCTTGTGGACCTCTTTGGTTTCTAAATTCGGTAAAAGACTTTCGAGTTGGAAATGCCGGTTTTTGTCTTTTGGCGGTAGAATCACTCTTATTAAATTTGTTCTTAGTAGCTTGTCTATTTTTCATCTCTCCTTTTTCAAAGCTCCGGTGAAAATCCGCAAGGAGATGATGAGGATTTCAAAGTATATTTCTTTGGGGTAGCTGGGATTCGAAGAGAAGGTTTCATTGGATAAAATGGAATTTTCTATGTTTGCCTTACATTAATGGTGGGTTAAACTTGAAAAGAATGGATGACTTTAATGAGGCTCTTCACCAGAAATGGAGGTGGAGAATAATTGTTGGATCGGACGATTTATGGTTGTGTGATGAAGGCGAGATATAGTGATATTCGTAGGTTGATATGGGACGGGGGTTCTGTTATAATCAAAGTAATATCATTTTAATCTTGGTTTTTAGACTTATTATCGATCACTAAATTGTATCTGGATGATATTTTGTTGGAAAAATGTAGATTTGTTTTGGGAAATGGTTATGATTCATCCTTTTGGCAGGTCGATTAGACTGGTTATGGTTCTTTATCACATTTGTTCCCATCAGTTTTTTCGGTTTCACTTTTGTAGAATGTATCAGTTGTTGCGATGAGAGGATGTGTGGAGGGACAATAGGGGTGTGGGAATTTTGACATTCAAGATCAGCTGATATAGCAACCTCGGTCAGCGCCCATGACAATAGCAACAACATGTGTTAATGTTGTTTCTAGTTTTCATACTGCGTCCCAAACAACAAAAACTACATCTGATAATGTTGTCTCTGGTTTTTGGACAATAACTCTCGTGCTTGCCGCTTCTGTTTTTCTGACAACTGTCGCTCCTATTGATGGTACAACAACCGGGATAATAATATTTGTTCTCGCTTTGCGTAATATCTTGGCACCGTTTCGTCCGAAGAATGACGTGAATGATTCGGTAATTTGAAAGAACGAGATTAACGATATTTTCTCGGTTAGATCCTACTATTCCTTATCTATCTCTCCTCACATTCCGTTTGGTCCTTCAAATCAGGATGATTCAGATTTGGAGTTGGTGTGGAAATCGACGGTTCCTTTCAAAATTAAAGCTTTTGGATGGCGGTTTTTCTTGAACATATTTCCTTCGAAGGTTTCACTGTTTTGTAGACGTATTATTTATGATTTTAATCACAATGTTTTCTCCGATTGCAAATCCGTTCCCGAATCTTTAGACCATGTTTTGCTTAATTGTATTTTCGCAAAATTGTTTGGAAGGAAATCTCCGGTTGGATAGGATTTTCAGAAGTAGATGTTAAAGATTTAAAGGGTAGCTTTTTGGATTGGTCCGCTTTTTGTAAATCGAAAAAAGTCTTGAGTGGTAGAGAAGGTAGTATTTGGTTGGCGGTTTGCTGGAACATTTGGATCATTAGGAACGAGATCATTTTTAGTAACTCGACTAGGAACATTATCGATATTGCATGGAAGGTTAACATATCTATACGGAAGTGGTCTTTTATGGGAAATATTACTTGCCCCAATTGCAACTTATATGACTTTGACAAAGATCCCTTGTTTTTCTTGTCTTAAGTGAAATTTCATATGTAATTATTTTTGTTTTGGCGAGCCTCGTCTCAGCCTCCTTCTTGTATCCAGGTGGAGTACCCTTTGTACTCGCATTAATATATCATTTGCTGCCAAAAAAATATACTATGTAAAATATTTTTCTATTTAATTAAGAGATTTTAAGTTATAAATAATATTTACTTTACAATTTCAGTGAATACTAACTTTATTAATTTTGACTTTTTTTACATATTTCTCTCTCTCTAAAGCGATCGTTGTTTAATGATGTCAAAAATATTTGTTAATACAATTCATAGTTTGATCAATACGTTCTTGGTATGGTATTCACTTTTGACTTGTGAGGCTATAAGTCGAGAATAGGTGAAGATCTTGACTTCCTTTGCGTCTAGGTCATTGGCCGGACGTAGTCATGCGAGGAATACCTCATACTCAACTTGATTATTTGACATTGGGAAAGACAATACTAAGGATACTTCAATCAGGAGTCCTTCTTTGTTTTCGAGGATGATTCCCGCTCCACTACTCGTGGGGCTGGACGCTCCATCGACGTAGATAGTCCATTTATGGGTTCCACCTAATTGGAATTTTGAGGGTGTCATTTCGACCATGTAATCAGCCAAAGCCTGGGCTTTTAAGGTCTTTCTACTTTCATAATGGATGTCAAACTCTGAAAGCTCCAATGACCACCTGAGAATCCTACCGGCCATGTTTGGATGACCAAGTAACAGTTTAACAAGTTGGTCTGTTTAGACAATTATGGTGTGCACCGTGATATAATGCCTCAATCTTCTTACTGCATTAATGAGGTCCATGGTAAATTTTCCAATCAGTTGGTATCGAAGTTCTGTTTCTTTTAGGGTCTTGCTCATAAAGTATACAGGTCTCTGCCCCTCATGAGTTTCTTTGATGAGGATGTCGTTATTTTCTTCATTGGTGACAGAGAGATACAGGTAGAGGGTCTCCTCAATATTTGGCTTGAAAAGAACTGGGGGTTCTAACAAGGCCTGCTTGAGGTGGCGCAAGGCCTGCTTGCACTCTTTTGTCCATTCGAATGCTGCTTCTTTACGGAGGAGCTTGAAGAAGGGAAAACGTGTTGGGGATATCTGGCCATAAAATGAGAAAAAAAATGAGCATTCCATCGAGAGATTGTATAGATTTCTTAGAGTTAGGCGTGGGGAACTTAGAAAATGCTCGACATTTGTTCGGGTTAGCGTCTAAGGTAGAAAGGAACTTTCATTCTCGTATGTCAAGTGTGCATTTTTCTGGGTTAAATCGCATTTTGAATTTCCTCATTTGGTCGAAGAACTTTTGTAGGCGAGTTGTATGGTCGTATTCCTTGAGGTATTTCATGATCATATCGTTCATATACACTTCGAACATATTCCCGATCAAAGATTGGAACGCTTTTTTCATCATGTGCTGGTATGTGGCGCCAACATTCTTCAGACCAAAGGGCATTACATTGTAGTAATAGTTGTTCGATAGAGTCATGAAAGCAGTGTATCTCTTGTCCTTGTTGGCCATGGGTATTTGGTTATACCCTGAATAGGCATCCATGAAGGACAAGATCTTGAAACCTACAAAGTTGTCTACCAACTTATCTATGTTAAGCAATGGGTAAGAATCTTTCGGGCAAGCCTGATTGATATCGTTATACTCAATGCATAGTCGCCATTTTACATTAGATTTTTTCACTAATATAGGGTTGAACAACCAAGTCGTATACCTGACTTTCGATATAAATTTGGCTTCTAAGAGGTTATGTACAAATTTTTCAGCAGCTAAAGTTTTCTTGTCAGACTATTTGCACTTGTATTGAGGAACACCTCGAGTGGAAAGATTGATGGTAAGTTCATGGAAGGAAATTTCTAGGTCGAGGTTGGGCATATCTACAATGCTCCAAGCAAAGAGATCCATGTTGTTATATAGGAAATTCTTTAGTTGTGTCCTTATATTGTCGGGTAGTCCGAAACCTATATGTACTCCTTTGTCGGAGTTGTCCCTAAAAGCAATTACCTCGAATTATCTTGCTGGAAGTGGGTGCAAGATGGTCGACGATGAGGAACTACTCGCTGTTATATCCTCATGCTCTTCTGGGAAGCGACTGTCCTGGTCAATGATATGGATCTTTAGTGTCAGTTTCTTCTCGGGTTGGCTCTTGTCGACTGGGAGGTCCTCGTCCCTTGCTCACTATTGTATGGTTATCATAACTTATTATCACTAAACTCCTTTAATATACAATGTGGTTACGAATCACTATCCATGGTCAACAGTTCGATTTATTTTTTATCCTATGAAGCTGATTCAGGAAGGGTAATAGAAGTCTCCAACTAACCCTGCTTGCAAACTGAGTTTAAATAGATGACTGTTAGGTTTCAGATGCTACCAAGAGATCAGGGTCACCTTTAGATTTATTTCACCATAGTTTTAGGATAATATATGTTCTTTTTTTTATATCTGGTGGTGGGGTCTTGAATTTGGGATTGATAGTGTGTTGAGATGAGTGGTATTTTCTAATGTTTTTGAATAGGTCTGATAACCTATTGTTGTTATTTGTTTGGTGTGCTCGCAAAGATCTTACAACCTTTTGCCTACGTACCCCCAAAAATATAATTGAGGGATCAGAGCATCATAGTTCCTCCTAAGTCTAAGGCTAGGAACAGGGTTGATTTGTATCCTGGTTAAAGCACAAGATGATAATGCTCAAATGGTTTGTATTTGTGTGTTGATCAAAGCCCAATATTGAAGTTGAAAAGGTTTTGTTGTAACTGATAAGGTGCTTGAATTTCATAGCTCAAGGCATAAGCTGAATCTGGTATCTTGATTTGCGTAGCTCAAGAAAGGTTGAATGGGTACCCTGAATTACATGGCTCAAGGAGGACTAAATGGTTGACCTGAATTGCATAACTTAGGAAAGCTAAATTTGGGTGGAAATATGACTGGTGAAAGTAATCTTAGTTATAGTTCAAGTGTATTATTGAATAATTATCTTAGTTAGAGTCCAATACTATAACTGTAATGATTAGGGGATTGGCTTAGTTAAAGTCTAAGACTATGGCTGAAATGAATTTACTGTAAAATGTTTGAATTTTGGGCCTTGATTGAAGTCCAAGGTTGAAGCTAAAAGACTTAGTAGAGAGAATTTGTCATCTCTAAAGAGGAAAGATTTATTTATATGTGCCTTGATTGAAGCCCAAGGTTGAAGCTAAACAAAGAAAACTATCAGTGTCCTGATTTGGAAGCCCAGGTGTGAAGCTTATTTGGTGAGAGACTGACTCTTGATTTATCTGTATCCTATATGAAGCCCAGGATGGTAGGCTAACTTTTGATGGGAGATTGACTATGTATGAAGAGTGTTTTGTCTGTATGTTTCATAAAAGTTTGAGGTCATCAGACATTCCTTTGTCTGGAAAGTTCAATTGTACAAAGCCCAAAAGGAGGCTATCTTGGTCATCCATCGGGGAAAGGGAGACTATTGTATGTGTTTGATTCTCTAAGGATATATCCCTATGATTTTAGGAAGCATTTGAGGGTCCTTGTGTTTAAAACCAAGAGGAGGCTAGGTTACCTTTAAGAGGCCAATGGGTCAATGAACAAAGCCCAAGAGGAGGCTGAGGATGGTTTACAAAGAAGAATTTCATCGAGAAACTTCTTATCTCTGTAAATATATACAGATAAGATGCATTCAGACAAATAAAATGTGTCAGTGAATGTGTTGGACATTTTTTAGTATGTTATTGCTATGGTTTGAGTATTCTTAAGTGATTTTTAAGAATGATGTTGGGAGTTATACTAGAAAGCAAAGGCCCAAAATCCCGAGGGAGAAAGATTACAAATAAATTTTATATTGTATCCTTTTAATGATTAAGAAGTGTTTTAATATCTTTGATTTATAACGAGATAAAGAAAGATAGATTTAAACAGAAACTCTAATCTAACAAGCAAACATCAGTTTTAAGAAAACAACGAGAAGTTAGAGGGAGAAGAGATGGCTCAAAAGCTAATAATAGGACTTATACATAAGGATGCATATGTAATTTTTTTTGTATTTTATTATCTTGCGATTTCATACATAGGTTAGGGTTTTACAGAAAAGCTACCTACCGCCTAGAAAGTAGCTATACCTGGTTGTGAAGCTCAGTCTATTGCAGGTGCATTAGATCTTTAATTTGAGAAAGATGAAAAAGAATATGGGACTTGTAAACAAGTATCCCAAATATCTCTGTTTAGGAGATTGAGAAATTGTTTAAGAAAGCAATTGGGGGATCATGACTTATACGGAAGCCTGATAGAGTTTTAAAATTGACAGGAGAAAGTTTAAAATAGAAAAATGTGTCCTAAACATAAAGGACTCCCCATGATACATTTTGACAATTAATTTTAGAAAATAAAAAGGTTATGTGTAAAGAAATTCACAGAAAGAGATTCACATATGAAAATGCAATACCATGAAAAAGGCGATCACACCGGGTTTTTGAAAATGGCTCAGATAAACCCTAATGGTTTATTATTAAAAAAGGGATGGATATTACACTCTAATAGAGGCCCAAAAGTGTAAGATTTGAAGAATTGGGGGTGATAAGATCAAAACCCTAATTTTGATATTTTAAACATTTATTTTTTTGAATAAAATGATTAAAACATTTGATAAATTTCAAATATAAGGGAAAAACAATAGAAATTCTTGGATCAATGTTTGATAATTCATATTTTATCCATATAATGACTTGAGGTTCATTTATGTTTGGATCAATGTTTGATAATTCATATTTTATCCATAGAATTTACATGTTCTCATATGCAACAGGTAAATTCACATTCTTCAGATATTATAATTGTTGTTTATGAGAACATGTTACTTATTGATCAAGAGATTCTAGGATATCCCTTTGTGGCTTCCCGAACTCTCGTCCCGATGCAGACGCGGATGGTCGGCGATGTTGGAGGTTGAGGTTGAATAGAGTCACCAACTAGGCATTTTTATCCCAAAGGAAAGATAATGCTGCATAAACCTGGAAGGGTATGGATAAGACGGTTACGAACCAAAGAAACTGAGAAAGGGGGTTGGTTACGACCTGGAAAGGTATTAACACCTAGATCGTCCGTCGTACTCGACGGGATCCACACTTACTTGATTGTGTCTAAAAGGGGTAGTGTATGTGCTGACTATGTATGAAAAGCTAGGAAGAAATGTACAATGTGTCAGTGCAGAAAGAGAGTGAGTGCTCAGGAATGAGGCTTAGAAAAGAAAGCTGAAAGAGGGGGATGACAAAGAAAATTTTGTTCGATAACTGTTAAGTTATGCCTACGTATCCTCTCGTGCAATGAGGAAGTCAGAACACCGTAGTTAGACTCAGAGAAACTGGAATGATTTGTTGTGAACTGCTTGCTTGTCTATGCTCAAGTGTATGACTCGTCTGGCTTGAGTGCTAACTGTCTTGCATTAGACGGAAGAAACAAGTTCTCGTTTTCAGAGTGAGTGTGATGAGAAAAGAATCCTGGAGGAGACGATTATTGTTTGTTTTTGTGTTTTCAGTTTTTTAATGTTCTTGGTATTTTGCATAGGATAATGAGCTTAAGCTTGAATCAAGGATGGTAAACTCATTATATCCTCCCTGATTAGGGATAATGAGCCTACTTAATCATGACATGAAAATCTCAACTTAATTACCATGATGATATAAGATTAAGATCATTAACCTACTTGTGATTATTAAGATGTTTTTGGGTTTTTGTTTTGTGTTAAGTAATGAGTTTAATCTCTAATCAGGGATTAGTGAACTCATTACACCATCCTAAGAGAAGGATGATAAATGAGAACACTTAAGCTGAGGAAGACTCCTCAATTTAATCCATGGTTAGGGACTAAATTCATTATATAACAAGCCTTTATTAAGTGAATTTTATTTAAAGGATAGTATTAGGAAGTGAGTTTTAAGTTTGTAAGACTAGCTTGAGGGGGACTTGTCTATTAAACACTAGGGTTAGTCCCTCTTAACCAAAAGGAAGAGATGTAACCCTAATATAAGGCCAAAGTTACAAGCTTAAGTCTTGATGGTTATTAGGTGTTTTGATTAAGAGGTGTAAACAAATTAAAGGTTTAACACTAAGGATTAAAGTTATACACTTCATCCTAAGATAAGGGTGCAGGCATAAACCTAATTCAAAGTCCTAAAGCTTTAAGTGTTTAGCCTTGATTATGAGATGAGAAGAGAGACTCAAGGAGACTCAAAGGTAAAAATCTAGGGGGGACTATATACAACCCTAAAGTTATCATGCTTGGATGTTTCTATGGTTTGTGAGGCTTAAGGAAAAGATCTTAAGATGGCCACCAAGGAAGAGAAGCAGATGAAAAAAGAGAAGAGAGAGGGGAACATGTTACTTACTTCCTGAAGAAGATAAGTAACCTAAAAGAAAGAGATAAGAGCAAGAGAGAACAAGTGAAGCAAGTTCACTTCAAATACAAGTAAATAATGCATATGAAGAGATGAAGAGGTGGGATGTGAAGGCAAATCCACATCCCAAATAACTTACCATAAGCCCCTGAAATGTTAGTGTGAATGCATAAGATGCAAAGCAAAGGGAAATAAAGCAAATGAAGGTGCAAAGACCAAACCCTGAAGTGTAAACATGATGCAAATGTGTTATGAGATGATGCAAAGTCATATGAGATGCTTATGAATGTTCATACAAGGGATGAGATGCTTATGAATGTTCATATAAGGGATGAGATGCAAAAAGAAGCATGTTAGAAGCTTGAAAACACATGCATGTACATGAGATGTAATGAATGAAGAAATGATCAAGCAATGTTCTTACATGTCCTAAGATTCCTAAGATGACATACAAATGCTTGGAATGTCATGGCAAGTTCATATGATGATGATATGCAAAGATGGATGCAAATGAACATGAGAAATTAGGGTTTTATGAATGTATGAGATGCACATGATCAAAACAGAAGCATACATCATGATAAAAAATTGAAAATGAACTCAAACAAATCCTAAACACACACAAGATCACTCCCCAAAGGTGGAGGTCAGAAGCTAAACCTAAAGGAAGTTATGAATTTCCTAAGTTAACTAGGGTTTTTGGGTGATTCTAAAGGGAAAATGCAAATCAATTTGAAAATTCAATGCAAAATTATGAGTTAAATAACCTAGATACTAGATGCAATGTGTGAAAGAATGCAAAAAGAACCAAGTTCAAACTCTTCATGGTTGATCAGAAATGATTTTTTCAAGTTAGGGTTAGAAAAATGTGAATTTTATGAACCCTAATTCAAAGTAAATTGTGAAAACATGATCAAACCTAAAAGGAAATTTGTATGGTGAGTTTGTAAATTGTTCTAAATGCCTAATAATGCTTCATGAATTGTTTTGTGATATTTAGATACCTAAATGTATTTTTAATTAATTAAAATCAATTAATTAATTAAATAAAACATTTAAATGATTTAAAAATACATTTTTATTGCAAAAATTAAAAATAAAAATGTTTTTGAGTTTAGAAAAATATTTGAAGGGAAAATGCAGAAAATGAGATTTTTAAAAGTCTTTTTGCTATTTTAAAATAAATATGAAAACAAATGTAAAGAAAAGAAAATAAAATAAATGCAAGTATGCTAAAGCAAGGGTCAGGATTGGATTTTGCGTGGATGGAGGGCTCAGATGGAAAGTCTGATGGACTTAGGGTAGTGTGATCCAAAGGCCAGGGTTCAAAACTTCATTTGGCGCGTGATCTAATGGTCCAGAATCCATCTGAGTTAATAAATTAGGTTTATTTTAATTAATTAGAAATTAGGGCTAATGATCTCATCTGAACCGTCCAAAGCTTAATCTAAACACGCATCCAATGGTCCACATTCAAACTGACACTTAAACCCTAATTAAAACCCTAATCCCCTCAGGCGACCGAAACAGTTATCCGGTCGTCTTCTCCGACCAACCCCAAAACCTAACTTCTTCCCTAGGAAAAATCAAGACCTCTAACCTGCCCAGAAACATCCCTCTACTCACATGAAACTCAAATCAATCAACAAACATCATTTATGCTTCACAATCATGGAGAATCGAAGAAAAATAAAAATCTGGACAAACTTTTAGAAGCTCATGAAAAGGTCATTTCTCCACCATTTTCAATTTTAAAGACATCATGATGAACCCCATAACATGTAGTTTCATCTTGTAACAAGAAAATAAGGTTTTGAGAGAAAATGTTCTTGAGGTTACCTGAGCTGGAAATCTTCGAATGTGGACATTCAGAGCCTCTCTCTTGTTCAAAATGCCTTCTCTGGTCCCTCTGGTGCTAATGGAATGCTTGGAAGGAGTTTACAATGGCTATTTTGTGAGTTTTGGTTCTGGTGTAACAGAAATGGTGCTTTTGGTTTATGATGTTTCATGCCATTTTGAGGGTGGGGGTTTGATTCTTAGGTCAAGTGGAGATGATTGATGAAAGAATTAGTGAGTTTTGTTGGATGAAGAGGGATATTCGAAGAGATGAAGGTTTATGGAAATTTTTGGGATTCTGAGTGTATGGATGTTTCAGGCTCCAATGTTGTGTGAAATGAGTTGCTTGATGTTTGCATAAGAGGTTGTGATTGGTCAGAAAGTTGGTGGTGGCATAGTGTGATTGGTATGACTTCATTTGCAAAAAAGTCAAAGAATGTGTACCATGAGTATGGGCGGGGATATAGGAGATCTTATGGCTTGTCCTGCCTCAACTAGCATTGTGGAGAGCCATTGGATGGTTTGTGATGATCTGCAGCACTTGGATTGCAAGATAGCATAAGTTTTGCAATTTTCCCTCATTGGAAATTTTGTGAAAATAGCTCATAGAAACTTGTGATCCAAGGCATGATTTTGGTCAAGCAATGTTGCATTATCATGTTATGAAGCTTAGAAGTGGATTAGAGGTCCTTAGAAGTCTTGAAACTTGATTTTGCAAAAAATCCTCTTTGGCACATACTTGAAAATTATAAGATTTTTCCCAACTTTGAATCACCATAAATTGAGTTCTAGGATGAATCAAGAGGAGTTCTTGTACTTTTTGAAAATGGGAAGATCCAATCTACAACTTTCATGTTTGAAGATTTTTCATTTGAAGCCTTTTTGATCAAGAAAGAGGAGGTTGAAAATCTTTCCCAAAATGGAAAATTTTCATTACAAGTCATGTCAAAAAATGGAAAGTTTGCAAATGGCTTGAAATTATTCAATATTGTGAACTTCTAACCACTTATAAGATCAAATAAAGATCATAGAACCTCAAAATGATGAAGATGACCCTTTGGTACCATTAGTAGTGGCCTCAGATGCCCTAATTCTGACTTTTCTTGCACAATAAGTTACCAGTTGATCAGATGACTTTCGAAATGAATTTCTTCATCAAATTTGGTACACATGATCCTTATAACATATTAAGACCAATAGAATCAAGAATGACCAAAAAATTTGAGATTAAGGGCCTCAAACCCAAAACCCTAATTTTAGGTCATCTGTGCAGGAAATCTTCAGTCTGCCTCTATGCCTTTGCAATGCTTTGTGATCTCTTGACTTTTATGAACTTTGGGGAGCATATTATGATCATGGAACACACATGAAACCTCTTGACAAGCTTCAAGGCCTTTGAGATGGCTCAGATCACTTCTTAGATTCATCTGATCACAAACCCTAGCTGTGCAGTGGGAAATGGTATGCTTATGCAATGCAATATGAAATATCACAAGCCATGGTGTTAGAAAAAGTGAGGGCAAATTTGGGGTGTTTACATCCTTTTTGGAGGATCATGGTCCTTGGATCAAATGCTTAGGTGTTGAAATTCATGAATGCCATAAATGGAAATTCCTTGGTGCAATCATGAATTTGCAGGTTGATCGGGTTTGTAATGATTTCTTTGATGCTTTTAATCACCTGATCTTATCTCTTGACTCACAAAAATCCAGATCTCAAGTTTTATGAAAATCTTCTTTTGGAAAACAGTTGTGACATGGTGTGTTTGACTAGAGATTTCTTCATGCTCAAACAAGATATTTTCATGCCAATTGGTTCTTTGAATTGTAGGTAACATTTGTAATAACATTGGTGTTTTCACAAGGATCAGAATCAACTTGGAACTATGTGAAAAAAGCCTTCAAGTTTTGATGTTTTGACCAATTTTGTACTTAGGTAGATTTTGTCTAAGTTTAGAAATTTACAATTTTTTCTTGATTTTGATCAATCTTCAACTTAAAATCTATGATGAATTGGAGTTTGATGTAGTTGAATGTTTTATATTTTGCGGAAAAATATTTCATTTGAGCTTTGGTTTACAAATATCTGATGCTTAGATCACAAGTTATGATGCTTGAAAGTAGGGTATATGCACATTTTTTCCATAACTTAGAAAATTTTCCAAAATTTCTAAGTTAGCTCCTTTTATAAGTTATCTTCAAATTCTTGATTTTTTATGATCAAATGCATTCATGGACCATATATTCTTGTAATATAGGTCATGGGGGATCATTTTAGGTTAAAAAGTCAAAGTTTGACTTTTTGGTCCAGATGGAAATTACATTGAACACCCCTAATTTTTGATTTTTTGACTGAGCATCCTCTGAGGTATTTTGAACTTGTGAATGTACTTTCATGATGTATATGAGCTATTTAAACCATTCCCTATGGTATTGGCTCATGTTCAGTGGAGAATTTCAACTTTGGGTTCCCTAATTAGTCAAACTTGTAGATGGTCTATTAGGGTTGTATTAAGCTCCTTGGATGACATGGGGATGTCATAGCTCATTTTCTCATGAAAATATCCTTCTGGAGGGCACAGTCGACTGAAAACCCTAATTTGTGACACTGAGGCCTTTGGGCTTAGATCACTGAAAAATTGTGAAATCTTTGCATGAATTCTCACCATTTGAGATTCCTTGAACCTTTAAGGATGTTTGAAAGGTTGAAAATATTAGGAATTTATGATTGTTCCTTTGCTTGAATCCTCTAAGGGACTCAGGAATCCTGATTCACTGCGAGGATGTGACCTGGTAAACTTCAACATTGTTCATTGAACTGATGGGTGTGTGGATACCCCAGGGTCAAAATTTAGGGTATGACAGATGCCCTATTTAATCTTCTTGGACCCAAAGATAAGAATGGTGAAATCATTGGAAGATTCGGGGTACAAGAGGATTAAATTTCTAGAATACCCGAAATTTTGATCTGAAGATGCCAGGTTGTTGCATTGCTATAGAGGTTCAAGTTATCAAAGCTTGAGGACTGACGTTCTGTCCAGGGAAGAATTGGAGAGAAGACTCTAAAGAAATGCTAATATGATTATGAAATATGCAAATACAAATATATTTATGTATGAATGAATGTGTATGCTGACAAAATAGACACGATACATAGGAAGATAAGACAAATAAGGAATATTGGGCCGATGTGGAGATGGAGTGTCACTGTGACCAGGCTGGATTGCTCATTGTAGAGGGGGACTCCTTCTATTGCTTCAAAATTTAAGGATACAACTCTGCGAGGAAACACAAGTTTGTATTCTCTGTACATTCCAGAAGTGGGTTTCTTTTGGAGTAACTGAATGATTTACTTTTATGTTCACAGACCAAAGGAAAAATTGTCGTTTTTATTTCATTTTGAAAGTAAAAGCAAAGTAAATTCATTTTTATTTCAAGAAAAGGCATATTAATTTAAAAATTATCATTTTGTGAAGTGGAATAAAAAAAGAATTACAAACAAACGGGCAAAGGCTCAAATTTTCTTATAAATGGTGGTAATTTATAGGAAAAAGGGCTATGTTGAAACATAATGATCCTTATGCTTCTACCAATTTTGAGTTCAAAGGCTTCAGAACTTCCGTTGATGATGACTTCGATGAATGACTTTCTTCTGATGATCCAATCTGGTTGGATGCAGTTACTTGTCATGAATCCCTAACATTTTGCCTATATTTTTTCTAGCAGGATATAGGTCTTTAATTTTTTTCCTGGACCGCCCTTTCGGGTTTTCAATCCACCGAGACTGTTAATATCTCCTTATTTGAATACACGAGGTTGAACCTTTTTGTCGAATTCTTTCTTCATTCGTTGCTGGTATAATTGTGTTCGCACATGGATTTCACGCGAATAATCCGCTAGACTCCTATGCGTTAAGTTTACTTGCGGGACCGGCCAAACAAGTCCCACGACTGCTCTTTCCGATTAGATATGCTGCGAACTCTTGTAATGTAGAATGGTAATAGGGTTTCTTGTGTATCCTTTTGGTATTTTTTGTGTTTATAGCAAACGCACGCGAAATGCTTGAACAAAAGGACAATAAAAGCGAGTAAAAGAAAGGTAAAAAAATATACAGATAAAAGGAAACTATTTTAAATTAACTTGGAATTAAAATGACTTGAAATACAAAGATTTTTTGGATGTTATCATACATTTGAGTAGGGGTTAACTCGTTTCTCTGAAGCTTGGTACTTTGAGTGTGTCCCTTTACAATGTGAAGAAATGTGACCTTTAAAATGAAAACGAAATTTACTTATATAGGCAAATAAAATAACTGTCAGACACTTTTCTAATAAATCAGGCTTTGACACATGTCAACCTATTCTTATGGTAATCACCCACTACTCCGTCTCACTACTTGAAACAATTTCTCTTCCATGTCTTCCTGACCGATCTTGTCGAAATGCCTTCGACCTGGGGTATGTGGGACGCGTCAAAGTGCTTCGACATGGTTCAGGATTCCTGCAGCTGATCGTCGACCTATGGCTAACTCTTCCTTTTCTTTGGGTGGGTCGAAACCCTTCCTTCTTGGTGTACTCATGGACTTTCTCCTGAACATCTTTTACTAAATAGGTTGAAATTTTTGGTCAAAAAATTGCCCCCAAAAGGCTAGTTTCGACAGAGAGGTAGTCGACCAAGAAGCTTGGCTTTTTGGAATTTTCTGTGTGATTTCTATGCCTTCTTTGACCATTGATTTTCACCAATCCGCTGTTCACCTTCTGTCAGCCTGAGATGAACTATCATATCTGTCATGATTCCACTTTTGGTGCCACAATTCTCTCAAAACATGGGGAACTTCCATCTTCCCACTAAAATAGCGCCTAAAACCCCATAAAAACCCTTGGCATCGCCTAAAATTGCGACACATGAAACACATCATGCAAATTCGCAAGTGATGGTGGTAACGCAATTTGATATGCTACTGTTCCGATCCTTTGCAAAATCTAATACGGACCAACAAAATGCATAGTGAGCTTTCTAAACTTCAAAGCTCTTCTAACACCAGACACCAGAGTAACTCTCAAGAACACATGGTCTCCCTCTTGGAACTCAAGAGCTTTCCTCCTCTTATCATGATAACTTTTCTAGCGACTCTGTGAAGCCTTCATTCTTTCTTGTATAATCTTAATCTTCTCAGTTGTTTCCTACACAATCTAAGGTCCAATTACTGCACTCTTGTCTGATTCATATTAACACAATGGAGTCTGACATCTTCTACCATACAACGCTTCATATGGTGCCATTCCAATACTAGCATGATAACTATTATTGTAGGTAAACTCAATCAACGATAAATGACTATCCCAAGATCCTCCTTGATCCAGCACACAAGCTCTTAGTAAATCCTCTAAATATTGGATAATCCTCTCTGTTTGACCATTTGTATATGGATGATAAGCAGAGCTCATCCTCAACCTAGTACCCAAAGCATCTTGTAAACTCTTCCAAAACCTTGACGTAAATCGCAGATCTCTATCCGATATGATACTCGACGGTATCCCATGCAACTTCACAATCTCTTCAATATACATCTTAGCTAACTTTTACATAGAATGATTAATCTTCATCAGCAAGAAATGGGCCAACTTAGTCAATTTATCCACAATCACCCAAATTGAATCATTTCCCTTAGCTTTCTTCAGCAAACCCATCACAAAATCTATAGAAATGTTATCCAATTTCCATTCTAGAATATTCAACGGCTGTATCATACCTAATAGTTTCTGATGTTCAATCTTCGACTTTTGGCAAGTCAAACATGCATACACAAATTTTACAACATCTTTCTTCATACCTGGCCACCAAAAAAATTTCTGCAAATCATGGTACATCTTCGTAGCACTAGGATGGATAATCAATCTACTTAGATGTCCTTCTTCGAAGATACTCTTCTTGATTTCTGGAACATCAGGATACACACTTTATCACAGAATCTCGTAACACCATTCTCATCAACTCAGAATTCACCTCTGTTACCTTGGTTAATCAAAATCAACTGATCAACCAACTTCAAATCAGATTGTTGTCCTTCTCAAATCTTTTCTACAATTGCGTTGGTCAATTCAGCATTCCCAACTTCACACTTTCAGAAGTAGTCTCACACAACAAACTCATATCTTTGAATTGTTCAATTATTTCGAGTTCTTTCACCATAAGCATCTACATATGCAATGTGTTCCTACTCAAAGCGTCTGCAACCACATTAGCCTTACCAGGGTGGTAATTCAAATCAAAATCAAAATCTTTCAACAATTCTAACCACCTTTTCTGCCTCATATTCAGTTCTTTCTGATCAAACATACATTTCAATCTCTTGTGATCACTGAACACTTCAAATTTTGAACCAAAGTGATAAGGTCTCCAAATCTTCAACAAAAATACCATAGTTGCCAACTCTAAGTCATGCGTAGGATAATTCCTTTCATGATCTCTCAATTGTATAGAAGCATAAGAAACCATTTGACCATTCTACATCAAAACTCCTCCAAGTCCCATTTTCGACGCATCACAATACACTACGAACAACTCATTCAGATTCGAAAAAATCAACACTGGAGAAGTTGTTAATTTCTTCTTCAACTCTACAAAACTCTTTTCACATGCAACATTCCACACATAAGTTTGACTTTTTCGAGTCAACTGAGTCAAAGGTAGCGCCAACTTCGAAAAACCTTCAATAAAATTCCTGTAATAACCTGCTAAATCCAGAAAACTTCTAATCTCGGTAGAAGATTTAGGAGTATCCCACTATAACACTGCATCAATCTTCGACAGATCTATAACAATTCCACTACTGGAAATCACATGTCCAAGGAAACGCACTTCTTGCAACCAAAACTCGCACTTTGACAGCTTCACATACAACTTCTTCTCTCGTAACACTTGCATCACAATCCTCAAATGCCCTGCATGTTCCTCTTCTTTCTTGGAATAAATCAGAATATCATCAATAAAAACTACCACAAATTTATCTAAGTGGATACTTATTCTTGATAGTAACCAGACCTTAAATCAATATTGCTGAATACACAAGCTCCCACCAAATGATCTATCAAATCGTCGATTCTCGGAAGTGGATACTTATTCTTGATAGTAACCTTGTTAAACTACCGATAATCAACACACAACCTCATACTACCATCTTTCTTCTTGACCAACAACACAGGAGCACCCCACAGAGAAACACTAGGTTGAACAAACTTCTTTTCTAACAATTCTTCCAGTTTCTTCTTCAACTCACACAAGACTATGGAGTCATAGATACAAGACTAGTACCAGGTAATAAATCTACCGCAAACTCAACTTCACGTTCTAGAGGCAAATCATTTATGTCCTCCGGAAACACATCTAGAAATTATTGAACAACCGGTAACTCAATACTCGAAGTTTTCCCTTCGACTTGCAACGATGCAAACATTGCAAACATCCGAGCTTCGTCTTCTACCGATTCATCTACTTGCCTAGCCGTCAAGAACATAAACACGGTGGGAGAACTGACTTTAGTTATGTTGCGGATAGCAAGAGTCGCCACCGACTTTTATTTTATCCAAAGGAAAGGCATAAAAGAACAGGAAAGACCTTTTAAAAGATTTTTGGGTCCGGGGGGTAGGTTATGTAAAGGGAAGGTGTTAGCACCCTTTACATCCATGGTTATCCATGGGCTCTTAGTTACTTAGCTCACTTTAAATTGTTTTTGAAAAGGTGAAGTGTGTGAATAGAAATTTTCATAAGAGTTTGATAATGATCCATGTACGGATGCGTAAAAAACTTGTGTTTGAAAATTGTTTGAAAATTGTAAAGTGTTTGAAAATTGTTTTGAAATAGTGAGCAAGTAACTATGAGGAACCTACCCTAAAGTTTAAGTCTTTCTGTTCTTTATCCTTTAAATGGTAAGACTATCCCTATTATTAAGGAATAGGTAGTCATTACCTTGGATGTGAGGGACATATGAAGGGACATCTGTTTAATGAAGGCAACTGTAGGGTGTATTAAGCACTTTTGGAGGGACTGTCATCTTTATTCGAAAGGGACAAGATCATTACGAAGGCAACATTCGAAAAGGGACTTGATCTTTTATTGTTAAGGGACTAGATGACTTTATTTTGAGGGACTTTTGCTTTATACACCCTACTTGACCTTTTTGATTAGGCAACATGAGAGGTATCCCTAAGGAAGTGAGATGGCGATCAAAGATCGACTTACGTGTGTGAGTGTACAATTTTAAATATTTATCTTTTGAATTAAGTGATCTAAATTAATTTTAAATAACATACATGTTTACACTCCCTATTTTTACTAACCATGACATAAAAATAAATAATTTAAATATTACAAAATATTACATCCAGGAGCAATTACAATAATAATAATAAAGCAAATTAAATAAATAGCAAAATAAATAAATAATTATAATTGGGTTAGTGAAAATAATAATAATAAAAATAATATCAAATTTAATGGGGTTAGTAATAATAATAATAATAAATCACAATATCTATAAATGGGGTTAGTAATAATAATAATAATAATAATAAATCACAATATCTATAAATGGGGTTAGTAATAATAATAATAAATATGAAAATAAATAGCATTAATGATAAAATAAATAAGAATATTAGCATAATAATTACAAGATCAAATTTTTATGAACAATTATTATTTAAGATTGCGAAGAAAATATAAACAATTAATTATCATAAAGTCTTAAATGCTATAAAAATTAAGTTAATTATAAACATATTATGAAAATAAATTATATTAAATTAACAAGTTTTAATTATTTTTTAAAACATATATTAAAAAAATTATTTACATACATAACTAGATTATAAACAATTATAGAATATTTACATATTATAAAAAAAAAATTAAACATTTTAATTTTTAGATTTTATGTACAAAATTTTAAATTATAAACAATGTAGGTCATATTTACATATTATAAAAATAGGATCAATTATGATTATATTTACAAAATTTAATAAGATAGATACATGAATGAAGATATGATCATACAATTATATTTACAAATTTAAAGATTATAATAAAATTTTATTCACTAATTAAAATATAAACAAGAATTACAATTAGGTTTTTTTTAGAAAAATATTTTAGGGTTTTGAAAATAATTAGGATTTAATAATTTATAAAATTGCATTAGGGTTTTAAAAAGATATTATGATTAAATTAGAGTTTGCAAAAATAAATTAAATTTTATATACAACAAAATATAAATCTAATTATTATTATATACATGTTTTTAATTTTAAATGTATAATTATAAAAAACTAAGTTTAGAATTAGAAAACATTTACATGATTATAATATAATTAACAAAACAATGAAATCATAAAAAAAAAAATTGAAACTTTCCTGGCTGGGAATTGAACCCAGGATGCCTTGCTTGACAACACCCATGCCATACCACCAGGGTCCTTAGCTTCTTTCATGCGCGTACCAACCACCAGGCCACTTATCATCCTATGAAATAATATACAAACAACACAATAAATATACAAATCAAAATTCAAAAATCTGAAGCGCGCGAAGATCTTCATCTTCAACCTTGGGTTCGCAGGTTTTCCTGCGAATTTATCTACAACTTTTCCTGCGATTATTCCTACCAATACAACCTGCGAACATCAAACACTATTCAAACAGCACAATTTTATCAAATTAAAAACATCTTTAACTTCCTTGCAACCTGTACAATCCAATTATGTCAACCAAATTCATTTATATTGTGTAAATTGAAGAACCCAAATTTAGAGCTTTAAACCCTAAACACGGTATACTCATGATTCGGCCATAACTCTTCACCAAACTATCCAGACTTCATCTATAGCCAATAACAAACATCAATATATCATTAAAATTCATTATCAATAAGTAAATATGATGATTCGAAAAAAAATATATGAAGCACATGGATGATTCGGTTCATGCATTATGGAGTGTTTTGGATGCAAATAAGTGTTGGTTTCCACTCAATGAGGTCCAAGGATCATGGCTGTGTTCTCAAATTACCTTCAAATGTCCTGGAAGATTGAAACCGAATGTGAGTTTTTGAGAGGTTTTTTGGTTTATGAAACTTAATCTTGGGAGGCAGAAAATTTTTGTCTTGGTGATTGAGTTGTGTTTAGTACTTATAGGTAAATGAATTTAGGTCATAACATTGAATGGTTGTGTGGAAATTTTGATATGAAAAGATTCAAATTGATCATGCCTTAAAAATCCAATATTCTTGCATAAAGGCTTACTATTTTAAGACAAATCTCATGATTTCTTTCCTCTTCAACTTCAATCATCATTTAAGATATTCTAGAAACCAAATCTCCATTAAATAACATATTTTCATATTTTATTTCTATTTAAAATGATTTTTTTATGAATTAAATCAAAATAAATAAAAATAAAATAATAAAAATTCTGATTTTTAATCATTTGGGTCGTGCATGATGATGGTGTATGGATTGGATCATAATTTGACAAGCCCATTTGGAAAGAATTGGTTTTAGACCTCCATTTTCATCATAAACCAACTCAAAATTTCCCAACTTTGCAAGGGCACATCTCCCTCAATTTTAATGCTATGAGGGTGTTCTTGGACATTTTGGAAAGCTTGAAGAGTCCTCTAAACAACCCCATTGGTTTCATGTCCATATCATTTACCAATCTCAAGTTATGCCCTTTTGAAGTTGTTTACTTTTTGTTAACTTTCAAAATGACCTATAATGTCTTAGCTCATACCTTCCAAATGAAGCATTTTTGGGCTTGGATTGTGAGACACAAAGTTGTAGAGAATTCAATTTCCTTCAAAATGAGCTTTGGATGGAGACTTGGTGATGAAGCATGTGAAAGTTATGGCTGGTCAAAGTTCAGTTGACTTTTACTAAGGAAACCCTAATTTAGAAACTCCTGATTCTTGATGATCTGGAATCTCCTTGATGAATCATGATCAACCCTTAATCAAATGATGAAATTTACTTCATATACTTGATGTTGGAAAAAAATCATGAAGTTTGACTTTGGTTTGACCACAGTTGACCTCAGTTTGACTTTTTAACTGCATTGACTGATTTTGACTTACCTGATCATCTGACTGAGCAAACTTCTGAGAAAAGTCTCGAAACTTGTCATGGGGGTTCTTACACACATATAAGATGTTATGAAGCTCACTTGAAGTCTTGGAAGTTCATTTAGCCTGATTAAAGTCAAAACCCTAGTTTTGGATGCACTGCTTAGGAGGTGCATTGTCTGAGGGAATTGTCAACTCTTCTGACCAATTGTGAACCTTGTGAACCTTGTGAACCATCATAAAATGTCTTGTGATACTCATGGGAGGTATTGTGAAGCTTGTGAACCTTGTGAACCTCATAAAGTGACTTTGTAGACCTCATGAACCTCATGAAAGGTTATGTAAACATTGTGAATCTTGTGAACCTTGTGAACCTTCAAGAAGTAACTTGTAGACTTCATGAACCTCATGAAAGGTTATATAAACATTGAGAAACTTGTGAACCATCATAAAATGTCTTGTGAACCTCATGGGAGGTATTGTGAACCTTGTGAACCATCATAAAATGTCTTGTGAACCTCATGGGAGGTATTGTGAACCTTGTGAACCTTGTGAACCTCATAAAGTGACTTGTAGACTTCATGAACCTCATGAAAGGTTTTGTAAGCATTGTGAATCTTGTGAACCTTGTGAACCTTCATAAAGTAACTTGTAGACTTCATGAACCTCATGAAAGGTCTTGAAAGCATTGGGAAACTTGTGAACCTTGTGAACCTTCATAAAGTGACTTGTAGACTTCATGAACCTCATGAAAGGTCTTGTAAACATTGGGAAACTTGTGAACCTTGTGAACCTTCATAAAGTGACTTGTAGACTTCATGAACCTCATGAAAGGTCTTGTAAACATTGGGAAACTGGTGAACCTTGTGAACCTTCTTAGCACACAAAATCTTGTATTGTGAGGGCAAATTTTGGGGTGCAACAGCTGCCCCTGTTCAATTTTCTGAAACCTGAGGGGTTAGATTGGTATATTTGCCAGTCGTGACCTGGAAGGTTGAAGGGGATTGAACACAAAAGCCCAAAAATTTGCACTCACCAGTGCGTAGAGTAATACAGATGGCTAGTTGAATATACTTGAGTGGGCTTAAAGATGCCACTTGGAAGAATTGGAGATGGGCTTAGAGATGCCATCTAAAGAACTGGATATGATGATAGCTTTGTGTTGATACTGGATCTCAGTACTAGGTCTTTGTATAGGCCGTCTCTGAATCATTTATGCAACATGATTTGACTTGTTGAATGGACCAGTAGAAATAAATCTTCGTGGCGATTATCTCTTCTGGAAATATCTTGGACTAGGGAGCGGACCTTTATACAGACCGTTTGCCTACTCTCCAAGGTCAAAAGAACGTCAGGATTTGTTCTTAAGAGTCAAAAGAACGTCAGGATTTGTTCTTCTGAAAAAGTCTTGAACAAGGGGTCAAAAGAGCATCAGGATTTGCTCTTAAGGGTCAAAAGAACGTCAGGATTTGTTCTTCTGAAAAAGTCTTGGACAAGGGGCCAAAAGAGCGTCAGGATTTGCTCTTAAGGGTCAAAAGAACGTCAGGATTTGTTCTTCTGAAAAAGTCTTGAACAAGGGGCCAAAAGAGCGTCAGGATTTGCTCTTAAGGGTCAAAAGAACGTCAGGATTTGTTCTTCTGAAAAAGTCTTGGACAAGGGGCCAAAAGAGCGTCAGGATTTGCTCTTAAGGGTCAAAAGAACGTCAGGATTTGTTCTTCTGAAAAAGTCTTGAACAAGGGGTCAAAAGAGCGTCAGGATTTGCTCTTAAGGGTCAAAAGAACGTCAGGATTTGTTCTTCTGAAAAAGTCTTGAACAAGGGGCCAAAAGAGCGTCAGGATTTGCTCTTAAGGGTCAAAAGAACGTCAGGATTTGTTCTTCTGAGAAAGTCTTGAACAAGGGGCCAAAAGAGCATCAGGATTTGCTCTTAAGGGTCAAAAGAACGTCAGGATTTGTTCTTCTGAAAAAGTCTTGAACAAGGGGCCAAAAGAGCGTCAGGATTTGCTCTTAAGGTTCAAAAGAACGTCAGGATTTGTTCTTCTGAGGAATGTCTTGAACCAGGGAATGGATCTTTTTACAGACCGTTTGCCTGCTATTCAAGGACATCTTGAGTAGTGTATGGATCACTTCTGATCTGTTGTGAATTGTTGATATAACTTTATCTGCATATAACCTTCCTGCAAGGAGAATGTTAGTTTATGTTATATGTATGCATGCATAGTATGATGCACCTAAGTAAATGTATTATGTATTTATGGATATGTATGTTATGGTATGATGTAAATGATGTATGTATGAAATGATGCTGCCTGAAGCGTCTGGATATCTTCGTATAACAACTACTGGCCAGGGAAAATAAATCCCGATTCGTTGTTGAAGGATATGAGGAACTTATTCCCATCTTGTTTGATAAGATATTGTACATAACCTTCCGTATGCTAGGGACAACAAAGTATAGATAATCTCCCGTATGCTGGGGATAGTAAGGCATATATAACCTCCCGTCTGCTGAGGATAGTAAGGTATACATAACCTTCGTCTTCGTTTGATAGTAGGGCAGATATAACCTCCCGTCTTCGTTTGATAGTAGGGCCGATATAACCTCCCGTCTTCGTTCGTCGTACCCTTATTGGAAGGTAAATTCCCGTATATCCGTATGAGGATAAAAGAGATGGATATAAATTCCAGGGGAGATGAGACTTTATGAAGATGGATTCGTCCTACTGAGGGTTTGTAACTGTCTTGTAAAGATGAACCGACGAAGCTTCGTTGAAATCCTTCCCTCGTTCGTCCTTAGTAAATACTATTACTACATTTTCATGCATTTCTGGTAAACATCAATCATATTAAGCATACATGCATTTCTTGTAAACATCAATCATATTCAAAAACATACATACATTCAAACACAACCAATGGACGTTTCGCTTATGTAAATAGGGTAAAAGTAAATCAGGATTCAGAGGGAAAAGTAAAGCTGAACTTGAAAACAGAACCGTTTCAACTTCGAGAGTGTATAACCCATTGGATTTAGAGCTCCTGAGATTCTTAACTTTCCTGAGTACCTTTCCAGAAATCCTCATAGCTGGATATGAAGACATGATACTGACACCATCTGATGCTACTGGCATAGACAATTAATTTCCATAATAGCTTCTACTCAAGAGAAACAAGCAGAATGCTCCATAAGCATATGCCCCTGGCATTGTGAACTCTGTAATGTTATCTTTAGTAATCCAACTGTATGAGGAAAATTGCCCCCGGCTATTAAGCATGGTTGAATCTGAACCTGATTGCCCCACATGAGTTAGGCAGTATCATGGCCTGCCCCCTTGATTGGGAGATAATAATTATGCCCCTTTGTATACATGGACTTTGATCCAAGAAGCAACTTTGTTTATCGGAAGGACTTTGGCTCATTAAACATTCATCCTGTAAGTTTCTCCATTTGTCAAACACTCAGGTATCTGCAAACAAATATATTCAAAAATGCAATGCTTATGTCTGTCTTGAAGTTTTTCGAAAAAGAGTTATTTTTGAAAAAACATTTTTTGTGAAAACTGTGATATTAACTCAAGTTTTATAATAAGCCCTAAAGGAGTCAGGATACCTTTTTGTAACAGTACGCTTTCAAACTAACCATGCTTCAGTTAGGACTTTTAAATGGTTGTAACGTGGCCTGGTTCACGGTTTAAGAAACAAAGGATAAAGGCTCAAATTTTATTTGTACCCAACCCAATCTCCATGATGTTCTTCAGTCCTATGCTCAGTTAACTTATGCATTAAGGCTCAAAGGAGTTTGGAATTGTAACACTGACATTTGTGATGGTTCAGAAACCAAAAATTTATTTGAACATTCAGTCATCTTTCTTTGTTGAAGATTCATAGTGACCTCTTTTTTATTTTGACTTTGTTATATCTTCTTTTTGCCTGAACTGTTTATTTCAAGGTTACAGTCAGCAGGATGTCTTAAATTTTTTTTTTTTTACTAAGTCTCTTTCATAGGTTTTGACTTAGTGGGTTTTTCTTTTGCTGGATATTGACTGTCAGGTTTAATGATTACAGAGAACCATCATTAGTTGTGTACAACACAGATATTTGGCATATTTGAGTTAACCGAGTAACTACCCTGCCCCGGGTTATGAATAAGGGTTTTAATTTGTGCGAGAATAAAAACTCCTACTTCATAGGCTCAAAAGGGTTGACTAGGGATTAACTTCCTTATATCTCCACTGTTTAGGAATTGAAACAATGCCTGTACATCGTCAGCATAGTCTGTTCAAAAGCATACTGCATAAGATTATGGTATTGTTTTCGTCATCCTCCCTCTACAGGCTTATAGCTTTATCAGGAGTTAAATATCACAAGATAGAAATAAGAAGCATAATTCAAAATATAGTGGAACGAATGGATTAATTCAAGACAAACATATGCAATGCATTAAAGAAAACAAAAGTTTAACATAATAGTAAGTGTTCAAACAAATAAAAGAAATTACAAATAAAAAATTCAAATGTTGTCCCATCCAGTTGGCTGAATGTCTTCAATTGCAATCTGTGAACTTTGAGGAGCAGTATACTTCACCATGAAATCAAATTTTCCACTTGGATGCCCCAAGGTGCCCCATATCTCAACAGGCATAGGTATTCTTCCTTTCTTGTTATTTTGGGCTACTTGTCTTGCAGCTTCGGTGTTTGATGGACGATGGTAAAATTCAACTTGACCTTCTGGAGTAACCTCTAGGATTCCTTCGTCAATCAGATCTTGAACCTTCTTATTCAATGCCCAACAGTTATTAGTATCGTGTCCAGGACTGTTGGAGTGATACTTACACTTTGCCTTGGGATTATAGCGAGGAGAAGAGGTGTTTGGATTTTTAGGAGCATTTTCCAAGGAAATTAGCTTCATCTCCAACAGGCATTGTAAAACTTGTGGCATTGGTGTGCTGAACTTGATGAACTTCCTTTTACATTCCTTGTGTTGGGGTAGATTAACCTTATCAGGTCTTTCTTCTTCAACTGAAGAACAATCAATGGCAACCGGTTTCTTACCTTCTTTTATCCTCATCTTTTTTCCAACCAAATCAGCTTGTTTTAATGGAGGTTGACTAACAATTAGATTCCTGACTCCATTACTTTGAAGTTTACGGACAAAGGCTCTTAACTCTTCTTGTCCCTGAGCTAAACTTTGAATTAGAACCACCTGGTCATTCATCTGGGTCCTCATTTCTGTCATCTCAGCTTGTAATTGTTTCAGCTCATCATCCTTGTTGTTCTCAGGATTCTTCTTCTTAGCCAGCAGTGTCTTCAATTCATCCTGCCCCTTGGTCAGGTTCAGGATCAACTCTTGGAACTGTGCGTTTTGTGCCTGGAGATCCTTAACTGTTTGTTCAAGAGCCATTGCTGAAATAAACAGCGAGAAGATGAGAAACCTGTGCACAATTATAAACCTGTGATGCAATGATATGGAATGTAAATGCGTATGCAATGTTTTCAAGGACCGTAGGATTTAAATTTGCTTAAACAAACACGAAGGTAAACTTTTATTAGTAATAACTTTGTTTTGCCTCTTGGGCATACAAAAGATGGGGTTTTAAGTCTCCCATGGACATTTCCTCTTTGTGTTGAGGTATGAGTTGAGATTTCGTTCCTCATGAAGTTGCTTTGTTAGTTCCAGGATTCTTTCTTGGCTTGCTTTGTAATGAGCCTCGAAAGTATCCCTTTGTTCCTTCAACTGGATCCAGGATCTCTGTAAGTCTTCCATGTCAGTAGGCATGTCTGGGTGAAGGATGGTATAAGCAGTGTCTCCTTCAGCAACAGGTTCCATGGTAACTGGCAGGATAGCAGGATATGGCATCATGAGAGTCTGAGCACGAGATCGCACCCATCTGAGATAAGCCTCCATAGGAATAGTGTACTTAGGCTCTAGTGTCTTGCTGTCAACCCTGTTTACTTTTCCCCAAGCTCGTATGAATCTCTGACGGTAACCTTGAAGATCGTTGTCGTAATCAAACACACTGCCCTGAATCAACATGTCATGTGGACCATCACTCCGAGCGTAACCAAACTGTCGTAAAGCTAGAGAGGGGTTGTAGGTGATGCCTCCTCTTATGCCTAGAAGTGGCACATTAGGAA
The DNA here is from genome assembly GCA_963966055.1 of Lathyrus aphaca. Taxonomy (NCBI): domain Eukaryota; kingdom Viridiplantae; phylum Streptophyta; class Magnoliopsida; order Fabales; family Fabaceae; genus Lathyrus; species Lathyrus aphaca. The sequence goes on from OZ014523.1 coordinate 474,817,982, forward strand.
ATTCCCCACAACGATCAATAATAGTGACATTCTCCATAGATCTGGAACACCAATGGATATCTGAATGCGAGAGTGACATGATCCTCTTGGACCATCTGAACCCTTGCTCATTCTTCATTACTGAGCGAGGAAGGTGAGAAATAAACCACCTAGAAAGCAAAGGTATGCAGCACATCAAAGTTCCTCTTGCCTTTGTAGTACGGGTGTGAAGAGAATGCAGGATGTCTCCAAGTAAGGTAGGTACTTGATTGTGACTCAGGAATATGTTGATGGCATGAACGTCTATGAACTGATCTGGATTGGGGAACAATACTAAGCCATAAATCAACAGGGCTAAGATCTCCTCAAAAGCATCATAGCTCATGGCCTTCAAGAACACTTGAGCTTTATCCATTAATACCTTAGCAAGAATACCCTTAACTCCGCTTCTCGTTTCCAGGACAATGTCAGACTTCTTCAGATGTAGAGCTGCAGCAATAACCTCTGGTTTAAGCTCCTTCTCCAGGCCTGTGAAGGGTCTTTGATCAAGAACAGGTATGCCCAGAAGTTTAGAGAACTCCTCCATGGTTGGAACCAGCTGATAGTCGGGGAATGTAAAACAGTGGTGCTTAGGGTCAAAGAACTGAAACAGAACACTCATCATGTCTTCATTGAACCCTGAAGTGACTAGATCCAATAGGTGACCATGTCTCTTGATGAACTGGGAGTGATCAGACACTTGAGAAACCAACTCTTTAAGCTTAGCAGGTATGCCCACAAAGTTGATCCTGATGGTGTTTCTACGAGCAGAAGCCATGACCTGCAACAAAGAACAAAGATAAATCCCTTGGTCCTTGAAATGGTTAGGGAAAATGCTATGCTTATGATGCATGATGATGTCATGATGTTATGCTCAATCACAAACATGTGGCACACACAAGCAAGTCACACAATAGCCCTAGGTTTAAAGGCTTGCATGAGGTTCAAAGGTAAGTACCCTCCCCTGAAGTTAGTTGGTTCATCCTGTCCTATGAAAGTAACCAGGTTCTAAGGGATCTCAATATCATTGATCCTTCACAAGGGTGGTTATTCAGTAGGCAACTTACTTGCCAACCAAAACCCTCCAAGTTTAGAATCTCAATGAGCGTAGTATCGAGTGTCAACCAACTTCAGTCTGTACCAAAGCCGGTTACCTCACTACTTTCTAAAGGCCAAGATGAGTTAACTAGGGTTCTAAAAGTTAGTTAGTGCATTGACAACATATGGCAGCCTCATATTATCCTCAACTTGACTTAAGGAACATAAGCACCAACCAAGAAGTCGCACTAACTATGGCCACCAGATCAACCGTATCGATATACGTCGTACAGTTTCCTTGGTCTATTGCCATTTACCTAAGGTACACTAGATCCGGGTTAGGACCTTTCACACATAAGACCACCCCAACAAGATAATATAAAGCAAACAAGGCAAACAATTTAAAGTGATCTAATTCATAAGGGTACCCCTCTTTTATATTAAATCCCCAGCAGAGTCGCCAGTTCTGTAACACGGTGGGAGAACTGACTTTAGTTATGTTGCGGATAGCAAGAGTCGCCACCGACTTTTATTTTATCCAAAGGAAAGGCATAAAAGAACAAGAAAGACCTTTTAAAAGATTTTTGGGTCCGGGGGGTAGGTTATGTAAAGGGAAGGTGTTAGCACCCTTTACATCCATGGTTATCCATGGGCTCTTAGTTACTTAGCTCACTTTAAATTGTTTTTGAAAAGGTGAAGTGTGTGAATAGAAATTTTCATAAGAGTTTGATAATGATCCATGTACGGATGCGTAAAAAACTTGTGTTTGAAAATTGTTTGAAAATTGTAAAGTGTTTGAAATTTGTTTTGAAATAGTGAGCAAGTAACTATGAGGAACCTACCCTAAAGTTTAAGTCTTTCTGTTCTTTATCCTTTAAATGGTAAGACTATCCCTATTATTAAGGAATAGGTAGTCATTACCTTGGATGTGAGGGACATATGAAGGGACATCTGTTTAATGAAGGCAACTGTAGGGTGTATTAAGCACTTTTGGAGGGACTGTCATCTTTATTCGAAAGGGACAAGATCATTACGAAGGCAACATTCGAAAAGGGACTTGATCTTTTATTGTTAAGGGACTAGATGACTTTATTTTGAGGGACTTTTGCTTTATACACCCTACTTGACCTTTTTGATTAGGCAACATGAGAGGTATCCCTAAGGAAGTGAGATGACGATCAAAGATCGACTTACGTGTGTGAGTGTACAATTTTAAATATTTATCTTTTGAATTAAGTGATCTAAATTAATTTTAAATAACATACATGTTTACACTCCCTATTTTTACTAACCATGACATAAAAATAAATAATTTAAATATTACAAAATATTACATCCAGGAGCAATTACAATAATAATAATAAAGCAAATTAAATAAATAGCAAAATAAATAAATAATTATAATTGGGTTAGTGAAAATAATAATAATAAAAATAATATCAAATTTAATGGGGTTAGTAATAATAATAATAATAAATCACAATATCTATAAATGGGGTTAGTAATAATAATAATAATAATAATAAATCACAATATCTATAAATGGGGTTAGTAATAATAATAATAAATATGAAAATAAATAGCATTAATGATAAAATAAATAAGAATATTAGCATAATAATTACAAGATCAAATTTTTATGAACAATTATTATTTAAGATTGCGAAGAAAATATAAACAATTAATTATCATAAAGTCTTAAATGCTATAAAAATTAAGTTAATTATAAACATATTATGAAAATAAATTATATTAAATTAACAAGTTTTAATTATTTTTTAAAACATATATTAAAAAAATTATTTACATACATAACTAGATTATAAACAATTATAGAATATTTACATATTATAAAAAAAAAATTAAACATTTTAATTTTTAGATTTTATGTACAAAATTTTAAATTATAAACAATGTAGGTCATATTTACATATTATAAAAATAGGATCAATTATGATTATATTTACAAAATTTAATAAGATAGATACATGAATGAAGATATGATCATACAATTATATTTACAAATTTAAAGATTATAATAAAATTTTATTCACTAATTAAAATATAAACAAGAATTACAATTAGGTTTTTTTTAGAAAAATATTTTAGGGTTTTGAAAATAATTAGGATTTAATAATTTATAAAATTGCATTAGGGTTTTAAAAAGATATTATGATTAAATTAGAGTTTGCAAAAATAAATTAAATTTTATATACAACAAAATATAAATCTAATTATTATTATATACATGTTTTTAATTTTAAATGTATAATTATAAAAAACTAAGTTTAGAATTAGAAAACATTTACATGATTATAATATAATTAACAAAACAATGAAATCATAAAAAAAAAAATTGAAACTTTCCTGGCTGGGAATTGAACCCAGGATGCCTTGCTTGACAACACCCATGCCATACCACCAGGGTCCTTAGCTTCTTTCATGCGCGTACCAACCACCAGGCCACTTATCATCCTATGAAATAATATACAAACAACACAATAAATATACAAATCAAAATTCAAAAATCTGAAGCGCGCGAAGATCTTCATCTTCAACCTTGGGTTCGCAGGTTTTCCTGCGAATTTATCTACAACTTTTCCTGCGATTATTCCTACCAATACAACCTGCGAACATCAAACACTATTCAAACAGCACAATTTTATCAAATTAAAAACATCTTTAACTTCCTTGCAACCTGTACAATCCAATTATGTCAACCAAATTCATTTATATTGTGTAAATTGAAGAACCCAAATTTAGAGTTTTAAACCCTAAACATGGTATACTCATGATTCGGCCATAACTCTTCACCAAACTATCCAGACTTCATCTATAGCCAATAACAAACATCAATATATCATTAAAATTCATTATCAATAAGTAAATATGATGATTCGAAAAAAAATATATGAAGCACATGGATGATTCGGTTCATGCATTATGGAGTGTTTTGGATGCAAATAAGTGTTGGTTTCCACTCAATGAGGTCCAAGGATCATGGTTGTGTTCTCAAATTACCTTCAAATGCCCTGGAAGATTGAAACCGAATGTGAGTTTTTGAGAGGTTTTTTGGTTTATGAAACTTACTCTTGGGAGGCAGAAAATTTTTGTCTTGGTGATTGAGTTGTGTTTAGTACTTATAGGTAAATGAATTTAGGTCATAACATTGAATGGTTGTGTGGAAATTTTGATATGAAAAGATTCAAATTGATCATGCCTTAAAAATCCAATATTCTTGCATAGAGGCTTACTATTTTAAGACAAATCTCATGATTTCTTTCCTCTTCAACTTCAATCATCATTTAAGATATTCTAGAAACCAAATCTCCATTAAATAACATATTTTCATATTTTATTTCTATTTAAAATGATTTTTTTATGAATTAAATCAAAATAAATAAAAATAAAATAATAAAAATTCTGATTTTTAATCATTTGGGTCGTGCATGATGATGGTGTATGGATTGGATCATAATTTGACAAGCCCATTTGGAAAGAATTGGTTTTAGACCTCCATTTTCATCATAAACCAACTCAAAATTTCCCAACTTTGCAAGGGCACATCTCCCTCAATTTTAATGCTATGAGGGTGTTCTTGGACATTTTGGAAAGCTTGAAGAGTCCTCTAAACAACCCCATTGGTTTCATGTCCATATCATTTACCAATCTCAAGTTATGCCCTTTTGAAGTTGTTTACTTTTTGTTGACTTTCAAAATGACCTATAATGTCTTAGCTCATACCTTCCAAATGAAGCATTTTTGGGCTTGGATTGTGAGACACAAAGTTGTAGAGAATTCAATTTCCTTCAAAATGAGCTTTGGATGGAGACTTGGTGATGAAGCATGTGAAAGTTATGGCTGGTCAAAGTTCAGTTGACTTTTACTAAGGAAACCCTAATTTAGAAACTCCTGATTCTTGATGATCTGGAATCTCCTTGATGAATCATGATCAAACCTTAATCAAATGATGAATTTTACTTCATATACTTGATGTTGGCAAAAAATCATGAAGTTTGACTTTGGTTTGACCACAGTTGACCTCAGTTTGACTTTTTAACTGCATTGACTGATTTTGACTTACCTGATCATCTGACTGAGCAAACTTCTGAGAAAAGTCTTGAAACTTGTCATGGGGGTTCTTACACACATATAAGATGTTATGAAGCTCACTTGAAGTCTTGGAAGTTCATTTAGGCTGATTAAAGTCAAAACCCTAGTTTTGGATGCACTGCTTAGGAGGTGCATTGTCTGAGGGAATTGTCAACTCTTCTGACCAATTGTGAACCTTGTGAACCATCATAAAATGTCTTGTGATACTCATGGGAGGTATTGTGAAGCTTGTGAACCTTGTGAACCTCATAAATTGACTTTGTAGACCTCATGAACCTCATGAAAGGTTATGTAAACATTGTGAATCTTGTGAACCTTGTGAACCTTCAAGAAGTAACTTGTAGACTTCATGAACCTCATGAAAGGTTATATAAACATTGAGAAACTTGTGAACCATCATAAAATGTCTTGTGAACCTCATGGGAGGTATTGTGAACCTTGTGAACCATCATAAAATGTCTTGTGAACCTCATGGGAGGTATTGTGAACCTTGTGAACCTTGTGAACCTCATAAAGTGACTTGTAGACTTCATGAACCTCATGAAAGGTTTTGTAAGCATTGTGAATCTTGTGAACCTTGTGAACCTTCATAAAGTAACTTGTAGACTTCATGAACCTCATGAAAGGTCTTGAAAGCATTGGGAAACTTGTGAACCTTGTGAACCTTCATAAAGTGACTTGTAGACTTCATGAACCTCATGAAAGGTCTTGTAAACATTGGGAAACTTGTGAACCTTGTGAACCTTCATAAAGTGACTTGTAGACTTCATGAACCTCATGAAAGGTCTTGTAAACATTGGGAAACTGGTGAACCTTGTGAACCTTCTTAGCACACAAAATCTTGTATTGTGAGGGCAAATTTTGGGGTGCAACAGCTGCCCCTGTTCAATTTTCTGAAACCTGAGGGGTTAGATTGGTATATTTGCCAGTCGTGACCTGGAAGGTTGAAGGGGATTGAACACAAAAGCCCAAAAATTTGCACTCACCAGTGCGTAGAGTAATACAGATGGCTAGTTGAATATACTTGAGTGGGCTTAAAGATGCCACTTGGAAGAATTGGAGATGGGCTTAGAGATGCCATCTAAAGAACTGGATATGATGATAGCTTTGTGTTGATACTGGATCTCAGTACTAGGTCTTTGTATAGGCCGTCTCTGAATCATTTATGCAACATGATTTGACTTGTTGAATGGACCAGTAGAAATAAATCTTCGTGGCGATTATCTCTTCTGGAAATATCTTGGACTAGGGAGCGGACCTTTATACAGACCGTTTGCCTACTCTCCAAGGTCAAAAGAACGTCAGGATTTGTTCTTAAGAGTCAAAAGAACGTCAGGATTTGTTCTTCTGAAAAAGTCTTGAACAAGGGGTCAAAAGAGCATCAGGATTTGCTCTTAAGGGTCAAAAGAACGTCAGGATTTGTTCTTCTGAAAAAGTCTTGGACAAGGGGCCAAAAGAGCGTCAGGATTTGCTCTTAAGGGTCAAAAGAACGTCAGGATTTGTTCTTCTGAAAAAGTCTTGAACAAGGGGCCAAAAGAGCGTCAGGATTTGCTCTTAAGGGTCAAAAGAACGTCAGGATTTGTTCTTCTGAAAAAGTCTTGGACAAGGGGCCAAAAGAGCGTCAGGATTTGCTCTTAAGGGTCAAAAGAACGTCAGGATTTGTTCTTCTGAAAAAGTCTTGAACAAGGGGTCAAAAGAGCGTCAGGATTTGCTCTTAAGGGTCAAAAGAACGTCAGGATTTGTTCTTCTGAAAAAGTCTTGAACAAGGGGCCAAAAGAGCGTCAGGATTTGCTCTTAAGGGTCAAAAGAACGTCAGGATTTGTTCTTCTGAGAAAGTCTTGAACAAGGGGCCAAAAGAGCATCAGGATTTGCTCTTAAGGGTCAAAAGAACGTCAGGATTTGTTCTTCTGAAAAAGTCTTGAACAAGGGGCCAAAAGAGCGTCAGGATTTGCTCTTAAGGTTCAAAAGAACGTCAGGATTTGTTCTTCTGAGGAATGTCTTGAACCAGGGAATGGATCTTTTTACAGACCGTTTGCCTGCTATTCAAGGACATCTTGAGTAGTGTATGGATCACTTCTGATCTGTTGTGAATTGTTGATATAACTTTATCTGCATATAACCTTCCTGCAAGGAGAATGTTAGTTTATGTTATATGTATGCATGCATAGTATGATGCACCTAAGTAAATGTATTATGTATTTATGGATATGTATGTTATGGTATGATGTAAATGATGTATGTATGAAATGATGCTGCCTGAAGCGTCTGGATATCTTCGTATAACAACTACTGGCCAGGGAAAATAAATCCCGATTCGTTGTTGAAGGATATGAGGAACTTATTCCCATCTTGTTTGATAAGATATTGTACATAACCTTCCGTATGCTAGGGACAACAAAGTATAGATAATCTCCCGTATGCTGGGGATAGTAAGGCATATATAACCTCCCGTCTGCTGAGGATAGTAAGGTATACATAACCTTCGTCTTCGTTTGATAGTAGGGCAGATATAACCTCCCGTCTTCGTTTGATAGTAGGGCCGATATAACCTCCCGTCTTCGTTCGTCGTACCCTTATTGGAAGGTAAATTCCCGTATATCCGTATGAGGATAAAAGAGATGGATATAAATTCCAGGGGAGATGAGACTTTATGAAGATGGATTCGTCCTACTGAGGGTTTGTAACTGTCTTGTAAAGATGAACCGACGAAGCTTCGTTGAAATCCTTCCCTCGTTCGTCCTTAGTAAATACTATTACTACATTTTCATGCATTTCTGGTAAACATCAATCATATTAAGCATACATGCATTTCTTGTAAACATCAATCATATTCAAAAACATACATACATTCAAACACAACCAATGGACGTTTCGCTTATGTAAATAGGGTAAAAGTAAATCAGGATTCAGAGGGAAAAGTAAAGCTGAACTTGAAAACAGAACCGTTTCAACTTCGAGAGTGTATAACCCATTGGATTTAGAGCTCCTGAGATTCTTAACTTTCCTGAGTACCTTTCCAGAAATCCTCATAGCTGGATATGAAGACATGATACTGACACCATCTGATGCTACTGGCATAGACAATTAATTTCCATAATAGCTTCTACTCAAGAGAAACAAGCAGAATGCTCCATAAGCATATGCCCCTGGCATTGTGAACTCTGTAATGTTATCTTTAGTAATCCAACTGTATGAGGAAAATTGCCCCCGGCTATTAAGCATGGTTGAATCTGAACCTGATTGCCCCACATGAGTTAGGCAGTATCATGGCCTGCCCCCTTGATTGGGAGATAATAATTATGCCCCTTTGGACTTTGGCTCATTAAACATTCATCCTGTAAGTTTCTCCATTTGTCAAACACTCAGGTATCTGCAAACAAATATATTCAAAAATGCAATGCTTATGTCTGTCTTGAAGTTTTTCGAAAAAGAGTTATTTTTGAAAAAACATTTTTTGTGAAAACTGTGATATTAACTCAAGTTTTATAATAAGCCCTAAAGGAGTCAGGATACCTTTTTGTAACAGTACGCTTTCAAACTAACCATGCTTCAGTTAGGACTTTTAAATGGTTGTAACGTGGCCTGGTTCACGGTTTAAGAAACAAAGGATAAAGGCTCAAATTTTATTTGTACCCAACCCAATCTCCATGATGTTCTTCAGTCCTATGCTCAGTTAACTTATGCATTAAGGCTCAAAGGAGTTTGGAATTGTAACACTGACATTTGTGATGGTTCAGAAACCAAAAATTTATTTGAACATTCAGTCATCTTTCTTTGTTGAAGATTCATAGTGACCTCTTTTTTATTTTGACTTTGTTATATCTTCTTTTTGCCTGAACTGTTTATTTCAAGGTTACAGTCAGCAGGATGTCTTAAATTTTTTTTTTTTTACTAAGTCTCTTTCATAGATTTTGACTTAATGGGTTTTTCTTTTGCTGGATATTGACTGTCAGGTTTAATGATTACAGAGAACCATCATTAGTTGTGTACAACACAGATATTTGGCATATTTGAGTTAACCGAGTAACTACCCTGCCCCGGGTTATGAATAAGGGTTTTAATTTGTGCGAGAATAAAAACTCCTACTTCATAGGCTCAAAAGGGTTGACTAGGGATTAACTTCCTTATATCTCCACTGTTTAGGAATTGAAACAATGCCTGTACATCGTCAGCATAGTCTGTTCAAAAGCATACTGCATAAGATTATGGTATTGTTTTCGTCATCCTCCCTCTACAGGCTTATAGCTTTATCAGGAGTTAAATATCACAAGATAGAAATAAGAAGCATAATTCAAAATATAGTGGAACGAATGGATTAATTCAAGACAAACATATGCAATGCATTAAAGAAAACAAAAGTTTAACATAATAGTAAGTGTTCAAACAAATAAAAGAAATTACAAATAAAAAATTCAAATGTTGTCCCATCCAGTTGGCTGAATGTCTTCAATTGCAATCTGTGAACTTTGAGGAGCAGTATACTTCACCATGAAATCAAATTTTCCACTTGGATGCCCCAAGGTGCCCCATATCTCAACAGGCATAGGTATTCTTCCTTTCTTGTTATTTTGGGCTACTTGTCTTGCAGCTTCGGTGTTTGATGGACGATGGTAAAATTCAACTTGACCTTCTGGAGTAACCTCTAGGATTCCTTCGTCAATCAGATCTTGAACCTTCTTATTCAATGCCCAACAGTTATTAGTATCGTGTCCAGGACTGTTGGAGTGATACTTACACTTTGCCTTGGGATTATAGCGAGGAGAAGAGGTGTTTGGATTTTTAGGAGCATTTTCCAAGGAAATTAGCTTCATCTCCAACAGGCATTGTAAAACTTGTGGCATTGGTGTGCTGAACTTGATGAACTTCCTTTTACATTCCTTGTGTTGGGGTAGATTAACCTTATCAGGTCTTTCTTCTTCAACTGAAGAACAATCAATGGCAACCGGTTTCTTACCTTCTTTTATCCTCATCTTTTTTCCAACCAAATCAGCTTGTTTTAATGGAGGTTGACTAACAATTAGATTCCTGACTCCATTACTTTGAAGTTTACGGACAAAGGCTCTTAACTCTTCTTGTCCCTGAGCTAAACTTTGAATTAGAACCACCTGGTCATTCATCTGGGTCCTCATTTCTGTCATCTCAGCTTGTAATTGTTTCAGCTGATCATCCTTGTTGTTCTCAGGATTCTTCTTCTTAGCCAGCAGTGTCTTCAATTCATCCTGCCCCTTGGTCAGGTTCAGGATCAACTCTTGGAACTGTGCGTTTTGTGCCTGGAGATCCTTAACTGTTTGTTCAAGAGCCATTGCTGAAATAAACAGCGAGAAGATGAGAAACCTGTGCACAATTATAAACCTGTGATGCAATGATATGGAATGTAAATGCGTATGCAATGTTTTCAAGGACCGTAGGATTTAAATTTGCTTAAACAAACACGAAGGTAAACTTTTATTAGTAATAACTTTGTTTTGCCTCTTGGGCATACAAAAGATGGGGTTTTAAGTCTCCCATGGACATTTCCTCTTTGTGTTGAGGTATGAGTTGAGATTTCGTTCCTCATGAAGTTGCTTTGTTAGTTCCAGGATTCTTTCTTGGCTTGCTTTGTAATGAGCCTCGAAAGTATCCCTTTGTTCCTTCAACTGGATCCAGGATCTCTGTAAGTCTTCCATGTCAGTAGGCATGTCTGGGTGAAGGATGGTATAAGCAGTGTCTCCTTCAGCAACAGGTTCCATGGTAACTGGCAGGATAGCAGGATATGGCATCATGAGAGTCTGAGCACGAGATCGCACCCATCTGAGATAAGCCTCCATAGGAATAGTGTACTTAGGCTCTAGTGTCTTGCTGTCAACCCTGTTTACTTTTCCCCAAGCTCGTATGAATCTCTGACGGTAACCTTGAAGATCGTTGTCGTAATCAAACACACTGCCCTGAATCAACATGTCATGTGGACCATCACTCCGAGCGTAACCAAACTGTCGTAAAGCTAGAGAGGGGTTGTAGGTGATGCCTCCTCTTATGCCTAGAAGTGGCACATTAGGAAATTCCCCACAACGATCAATAATAGTGACATTCTCCATAGATCTGGAACACCAATGGATATCTGAATGCGAGAGTGACATGATCCTCTTGGACCATCTGAACCCTTGCTCATTCTTCATTACTGAGCGAGGAAGGTGAGAAATAAACCACCTAGAAAGCAAAGGTATGCAGCACATCAAAGTTCCTCTTGCCTTTGTAGTACGGGTGTGAAGAGAATGCAGGATGTCTCCAAGTAAGGTAGGTACTTGATTGTGACTCAGGAATATGTTGATGGCATGAACGTCTATGAACTGATCTGGATTGGGGAACAATACTAAGCCATAAATCAACAGGGCTAAGATCTCCTCAAAAGCATCATAGCTCATGGCCTTCAAGAACACTTGAGCTTTATCCATTAATACCTTAGCAAGAATACCCTTAACTCCGCTTCTCGTTTCCAGGACAATGTCAGACTTCTTCAGATGTAGAGCTGCAGCAATAACCTCTGGTTTAAGCTCCTTCTCCAGGCCTGTGAAGGGTCTTTGATCAAGAACAGGTATGCCCAGAAGTTTAGAGAACTCCTCCATGGTTGGAACCAGCTGATAGTCGGGGAATGTAAAACAGTGGTGCTTAGGGTCAAAGAACTGAAACAGAACACTCATCATGTCTTCATTGAACCCTGAAGTGACTAGATCCAATAGGTGACCATGTCTCTTGATGAACTGGGAGTGATCAGACACTTGAGAAACCAACTCTTTAAGCTTAGCAGGTATGCCCACAAAGTTGATCCTGATGGTGTTTCTACGAGCAGAAGCCATGACCTGCAACAAAGAACAAAGATAAATCCCTTGGTCCTTGAAATGGTTAGGGAAAATGCTATGCTTATGATGCATGATGATGTCATGATGTTATGCTCAATCACAAACATGTGGCACACACAAGCAAGTCACACAATAGCCCTAGGTTTAAAGGCTTGCATGAGGTTCAAAGGTAAGTACCCTCCCCTGAAGTTAGTTGGTTCATCCTGTCCTATGAAAGTAACCAGGTTCTAAGGGATCTCAATATCATTGATCCTTCACAAGGGTGGTTATTCAGTAGGCAACTTACTTGCCAACCAAAACCCTCCAAGTTTAGAATCTCAATGAGCGTAGTATCGAGTGTCAACCAACTTCAGTCTGTACCAAAGCCGGTTACCTCACTACTTTCTAAAGGCCAAGATGAGTTAACTAGGGTTCTAAAAGTTAGTTAGTGCATTGACAACATATGGCAGCCTCATATTATCCTCAACTTGACTTAAGGAACATAAGCACCAACCAAGAAGTCGCACTAACTATGGCCACCAGATCAACCGTATCGATATACGTCGTACAGTTTCCTTGGTCTATTGCCATTTACCTAAGGTACACTAGATCCGGGTTAGGACCTTTCACACATAAGACCACCCCAACAAGATAATATAAAGCAAACAAGGCAAACAATTTAAAGTGATCTAATTCATAAGGGTACCCCTCTTTTATATTAAATCCCCAGCAGAGTCGCCAGTTCTGTAACACGGTGGGAGAACTGACTTTAGTTATGTTGCGGATAGCAAGAGTCGCCACCGACTTTTATTTTATCCAAAGGAAAGGCATAAAAGAACAAGAAAGACCTTTTAAAAGATTTTTGGGTCCGGGGGGTAGGTTATGTAAAGGGAAGGTGTTAGCACCCTTTACATCCATGGTTATCCATGGGCTCTTAGTTACTTAGCTCACTTTAAATTGTTTTTGAAAAGGTGAAGTGTGTGAATAGAAATTTTCATAAGAGTTTGATAATGATCCATGTACGGATGCGTAAAAAACTTGTGTTTGAAAATTGTTTGAAAATTGTAAAGTGTTTGAAATTTGTTTTGAAATAGTGAGCAAGTAACTATGAGGAACCTACCCTAAAGTTTAAGTCTTTCTGTTCTTTATCCTTTAAATGGTAAGACTATCCCTATTATTAAGGAATAGGTAGTCATTACCTTGGATGTGAGGGACATATGAAGGGACATCTGTTTAATGAAGGCAACTGTAGGGTGTATTAAGCACTTTTGGAGGGACTGTCATCTTTATTCGAAAGGGACAAGATCATTACGAAGGCAACATTCGAAAAGGGACTTGATCTTTTATTGTTAAGGGACTAGATGACTTTATTTTGAGGGACTTTTGCTTTATACACCCTACTTGACCTTTTTGATTAGGCAACATGAGAGGTATCCCTAAGGAAGTGAGATGACGATCAAAGATCGACTTACGTGTGTGAGTGTACAATTTTAAATATTTATCTTTTGAATTAAGTGATCTAAATTAATTTTAAATAACATACATGTTTACACTCCCTATTTTTACTAACCATGACATAAAAATAAATAATTTAAATATTACAAAATATTACATCCAGGAGCAATTACAATAATAATAATAAAGCAAATTAAATAAATAGCAAAATAAATAAATAATTATAATTGGGTTAGTGAAAATAATAATAATAAAAATAATATCAAATTTAATGGGGTTAGTAATAATAATAATAATAAATCACAATATCTATAAATGGGGTTAGTAATAATAATAATAATAATAATAAATCACAATATCTATAAATGGGGTTAGTAATAATAATAATAAATATGAAAATAAATAGCATTAATGATAAAATAAATAAGAATATTAGCATAATAATTACAAGATCAAATTTTTATGAACAATTATTATTTAAGATTGCGAAGAAAATATAAACAATTAATTATCATAAAGTCTTAAATGCTATAAAAATTAAGTTAATTATAAACATATTATGAAAATAAATTATATTAAATTAACAAGTTTTAATTATTTTTTAAAACATATATTAAAAAAATTATTTACATACATAACTAGATTATAAACAATTATAGATTATTTACATATTATAAAAAAAAAATTAAACATTTTAATTTTTAGATTTTATGTACAAAATTTTAAATTATAAACAATGTAGGTCATATTTACATATTATAAAAATAGGATCAATTATGATTATATTTACAAAATTTAATAAGATAGATACATGAATGAAGATATGATCATACAATTATATTTACAAATTTAAAGATTATAATAAAATTTTATTCACTAATTAAAATATAAACAAGAATTACAATTAGGTTTTTTTTAGAAAAATATTTTAGGGTTTTGAAAATAATTAGGATTTAATAATTTATAAAATTGCATTAGGGTTTTAAAAAGATATTATGATTAAATTAGAGTTTGCAAAAATAAATTAAATTTTATATACAACAAAATATAAATCTAATTATTATTATATACATGTTTTTAATTTTAAATGTATAATTATAAAAAACTAAGTTTAGAATTAGAAAACATTTACATGATTATAATATAATTAACAAAACAATGAAATCATAAAAAAAAAATTGAAACTTTCCTGGCTGGGAATTGAACCCAGGATGCCTTGCTTGACAACACCCATGCCATACCACCAGGGTCCTTAGCTTCTTTCATGCGCGTACCAACCACCAGGCCACTTATCATCCTATGAAATAATATACAAACAACACAATAAATATACAAATCAAAATTCAAAAATCTGAAGCGCGCGAAGATCTTCATCTTCAACCTTGGGTTCGCAGGTTTTCCTGCGAATTTATCTACAACTTTTCCTGCGATTATTCCTACCAATACAACCTGCGAACATCAAACACTATTCAAACAGCACAATTTTATCAAATTAAAAACATCTTTAACTTCCTTGCAACCTGTACAATCCAATTATGTCAACCAAATTCATTTATATTGTGTAAATTGAAGAACCCAAATTTAGAGCTTTAAACCCTAAACATGGTATACTCATGATTCGGCCATAACTCTTCACCAAACTATCCAGACTTCATCTATAGCCAATAACAAACATCAATATATCATTAAAATTCATTATCAATAAGTAAATATGATGATTCGGAAAAAAATATATGAAGCACATGGATGATTCGGTTCATGCATTATGGAGTGTTTTGGATGCAAATAAGTGTTGGTTTCCACTCAATGAGGTCCAAGGATCATGGTTGTGTTCTCAAATTACCTTCAAATGCCCTGGAAGATTGAAACCGAATGTGAGTTTTTGAGAGGTTTTTTGGTTTATGAAACTTACTCTTGGGAGGCAGAAAATTTTTGTCTTGGTGATTGAGTTGTGTTTAGTACTTATAGGTAAATGAATTTAGGTCATAACATTGAATGGTTGTGTGGAAATTTTGATATGAAAAGATTCAAATTGATCATGCCTTAAAAATCCAATATTCTTGCATAGAGGCTTACTATTTTAAGACAAATCTCATGATTTCTTTCCTCTTCAACTTCAATCATCATTTAAGATATTCTAGAAACCAAATCTCCATTAAATAACATATTTTCATATTTTATTTCTATTTAAAATGATTTTTTTATGAATTAAATCAAAATAAATAAAAATAAAATAATAAAAATTCTGATTTTTAATCATTTGGGTCGTGCATGATGATGGTGTATGGATTGGATCATAATTTGACAAGCCCATTTGGAAAGAATTGGTTTTAGACCTCCATTTTCATCATAAACCAACTCAAAATTTCCCAACTTTGCAAGGGCACATCTCCCTCAATTTTAATGCTATGAGGGTGTTCTTGGACATTTTGGAAAGCTTGAAGAGTCCTCTAAACAACCCCATTGGTTTCATGTCCATATCATTTACCAATCTCAAGTTATGCCCTTTTGAAGTTGTTTACTTTTTGTTGACTTTCAAAATGACCTATAATGTCTTAGCTCATACCTTCCAAATGAAGCATTTTTGGGCTTGGATTGTGAGACACAAAGTTGTAGAGAATTCAATTTCCTTAAAAATGAGCTTTGGATGGAGACTTGGTGATGAAGCATGTGAAAGTTATGGCTGGTCAAAGTTCAGTTGACTTTTACTAAGGAAACCCTAATTTAGAAACTCCTGATTCTTGATGATCTGGAATCTCCTTGATGAATCATGATCAAACCTTAATCAAATGATGAATTTTACTTCATATACTTGATGTTGGCAAAAAATCATGAAGTTTGACTTTGGTTTGACCACAGTTGACCTCAGTTTGACTTTTTAACTGCATTGACTGATTTTGACTTACCTGATCATCTGACTGAGCAAACTTCTGAGAAAAGTCTTGAAACTTGTCATGGGGGTTATTACACACATATAAGATGTTATGAAGCTCACTTGAAGTCTTGGAAGTTCATTTAGGCTGATTAAAGTCAAAACCCTAGTTTTGGATGCACTGCTTAGGAGGTGCATTGTCTGAGGGAATTGTCAACTCTTCTGACCAATTGTGAACCTTGTGAACCATCATAAAATGTCTTGTGATACTCATGGGAGGTATTGTGAAGCTTGTGAACCTTGTGAACCTCATAAATTGACTTTGTAGACCTCATGAACCTCATGAAAGGTTATGTAAACATTGTGAATCTTGTGAACCTTGTGAACCTTCAAGAAGTAACTTGTAGACTTCATGAACCTCATGAAAGGTTATATAAACATTGAGAAACTTGTGAACCATCATAAAATGTCTTGTGAACCTCATGGGAGGTATTGTGAACCTTGTGAACCATCATAAAATGTCTTGTGAACCTCATGGGAGGTATTGTGAACCTTGTGAACCTTGTGAACCTCATAAAGTGACTTGTAGACTTCATGAACCTCATGAAAGGTTTTGTAAGCATTGTGAATCTTGTGAACCTTGTGAACCTTCATAAAGTAACTTGTAGACTTCATGAACCTCATGAAAGGTCTTGAAAGCATTGGGAAACTTGTGAACCTTGTGAACCTTCATAAAGTGACTTGTAGACTTCATGAACCTCATGAAAGGTCTTGTAAACATTGGGAAACTTGTGAACCTTGTGAACCTTCATAAAGTGACTTGTAGACTTCATGAACCTCATGAAAGGTCTTGTAAACATTGGGAAACTGGTGAACCTTGTGAACCTTCTTAGCACACAAAATCTTGTATTGTGAGGGCAAATTTTGGGGTGCAACAGCTGCCCCTGTTCAATTTTCTGAAACCTGAGGGGTTAGATTGGTATATTTGCCAGTCGTGACCTGGAAGGTGTAATACCTCAAAATTTGCCCTCTCATTTCCTCAACATTTTGCATAGCATTTTGCATATATGGATTCATAAAATAACCAAAAACATTGCATCATATATAGCATAGCCGAGGCGTGGGTATGTGATCAATGATCGGAGCAACCGAAAGTTATGAAGAGGCTACCGAAGGGCCACAAAGCTTCTCAACCTTGTGCAAAGGGTTCACAATATCCCACAAGTCTTCACTTGAAGCCACAAGTCATGGAAAGTTTTGGTTTGATTGAAGGAGGCAAGCAGTGCAATACTTCTTGAGGGAAAAGAGCCGAATTAGGGTTTCATTTCTACAGGGCTTCTACATAAATTTTTGAGTCGAAGTGGATTTCTTTGACTTATATATGATGTCAAGTGCCTAGGGTTCAAATCTCGTCCACAAATTCATTTTGGAAGGGGTTCGACTGGCCGGACGACGGAAAATCGAGGAATTGGAGAAAAGGCAATCGGGCTAGGTAAAAAGGGTCGACTCCGGACTTTTAAGATCGAGATCGTGAAATTAGGGTTACAATGATCCTATGGTTCAAACTTGATCAAGAAATGATGGAGGAATCATAGAAAAACCAAAGAAAAATCATTTGAAAGGTAGTTAGTTTCACCATTTCCCTCCACCTTTCCTTCCACTTTCTTTCCACACTTCCTTTCATTCTTTCCGTCTCATTTTTCCACTTCAATTCCACTCCATTTCCCTTGGAAACTTCCACCACCTTCCACCATCTTCTAGAGTGTTCCAAGGAATATTCCAAGGAATATTCCAAGGAATATTCCCTTTTCCAACCCTAACCCTAACTAACTTCCAAACCTAATTTTGGATCCCAAACCTAATTTTTGGGCCCCAAACCCAAACCTAGCTCCTAGCCTAGTCTCTATTTAAGCCATTTTCATCCAAACCAAAAGGGTTCCCACAATTCCAAATTTTTCACTTCTTCCATAATCACTTTTTCTCTCTCACTTTTCCTCCATTTTCCCTCCTTTCACCAAAGCTTCTTTGAATAAGCTCTTCAAGTTTCACATTGAAACTTGAAGATCTTGAAGCTTAAGCCTCCAACCTCCATTAATTGTGGATCGTAGAAGAAGAAGCTAGTGATTTTGTTGAAGATTTCGGCTTATCGGAAGTGTGTAAAGATTCAAGCATCAAGAACGCATTTATTTTGCGGTTTTTCGGTTTTCGGTTTTCTCTTCGATTCAAGCTCCGATACTTGCAACAATCACCGAAGCACTCCTCCGCTTCGTAGGTTGGTGATCTTAATCACTTCTTCTTTAAGTTATTCTCTTCATCTCGCCACTTTTGGCATTCTTTAATTGTTTTTTTTTTTCGCTTTGCTTGAAATCGTTCCGTTTCAATTATGTTTACTTGTGATTTGTGATTTTTGTTGATTTAGAAGCTAAGGTGTTAATAGATGTAGGTGCTAGCATGTGTAAATAAGCTCAAAATAAGTAGAAATTAGTGTTAGCATGTTCCTAGGTATGGTAGGGATCCTAAGAAGTGAGTTTGTGGCCAAAAGCACTTATTTCAAAGTTTTTTTCACTTTCTGTTCAGTGTTAACCGGTTAACGCATGGGGTTAACCGGTTAACACGTGCGTTTTGCCGCAAATTGCTTCTGTTTTGGGTCTGTTAACCGGTTAACCCATATGGTTAACCGGTTAACGCTGTGGAATTTTGGATTCTTTGTTTATTTGATTGCTCATTCCTAATTGTTAGTGCCTTTAATGTTCATGCATGTTTAGGTAGTGATTTTAGGGAATTTTTTAGTCCATTTCCAGTAGCTAGTTCCCCCATTTCGAGTCGTTTCGACACGATTCCGTTCATGTTGCGTTTTAGGCATTTTTTTTTTGTGTTCTTTGTGCATATCTTGGTTTCTTGCATGTTGTTACCATGTTTGTGCATTATTTGACACATAATAATCATGTTGCATTCTGTTTTATATGTTGGCATTGCATTAAATCATTTTTGCATTATGTTGATGTATGTTGCATTTTGCATAATCATATATATGTGCATTTGGTGGAATTTGTTGCATGTTTGATCATAGCATTTTATCCATTCAATTCTGAATTTTGCATTGAGTTTAGTATGTTTGTTGAGCTATCATGTTGTATGTTCATAATCAATAATCATCATGTTCATATGCCATGTTCATGTGCCACATTTTGCATACTTGTTGCATAATCCACATGTGATGCATTCTTGAATAATCCTAAAAAATGTTCATGTTCTTCCATTTAGGTATGTTGATCCATGTTAAAATGCATGTTCATGTGGAAAGTAATGCATGTTTTATTGAGTTTGTGTATAAAAAATGAAAATAATCAATTCTGAATTTTGCATTTCATAGCTGTTTTTGTATATAGCTGCTGTAAAATTTGTTTGTTGTGTGCATGATGTATTTGACTTTTTACACCTACTTTTTCATGCTGCATGCTGGCTGTAAAAAGCTGAGTTGTGTTATGCATTGTTTTCATGGCTGGTTGTGTATTAAGGGGCTGTAATAGGTGTTGTATTTTGGTTTTAGCATTTTTCTAGTTCCTTTAGGATTAAAATAGAGTTTAGTTTAGGTCTAAGGTGCCTTAGAATTTAATTAGGATTTAATTAATGTGTGTTTGCCTTATTCTTTTTAATAAAAATGTGCATTAACACTTGTTTTGTAGTGGGGAAGATTGAGGTAAGTTTACTCCACTTTATCCTTTATTTTTTATGCATTTCTTTTAGGCTTTTTAATTCATTTTTCCTTCCATGTTTGTGATTGGTAGGATTCCCCATTGTTAGGACCAACTTATCTTCCTTAGGAAGTAAGTTGCATCCTTTTTCCTTTTTTTCTTTTCCTTTTTCCATTAGGAATAGAAAACCTCACTAACCACTAGGGTCACTTTGTAAATACATAATACATTAGGATTGAGTCTTAGTCCCTTAGATTTTTCCTTTTATCAACTTGAGTCATTCTCTTTCTCATCTCAAAAGAAAAGCAATAAAACACTTAATAAAAACCGAACAATCTTGTACGACACGAGACTTTGTTGCGGAGTGTTTATACGCGTCCTGTTTCGGGGCGAGGTGTAAATACTTCCCGTGATGGATAGGTCTTAGTACAAGACAGTTCACAAACAAATTCAAAAACACTTCTTTTAAAAAGACAAAAACAAACAATAACCGACTATCCTGCGGGAACTTCTTTTCTCATCTCATTCACTCACAACGCGAACTCGCGACGACTTGTCTCGCATGCAAGACGGTTAACGCACTCGTACCAGACGAGCCTGCAACACCTGAGCATAGACATACGCAGTTCCAGCTGTAAAAAAAACAAACAAATAGTTCCCGCCTACGTTAGGCGAACTACGTCGACTCTGATCCTCATTATCCTGATGAGGTACGTAGGCAGCGGGGTAGGGCCCGTTCGAGCACATTCTTTATTTTCCCTACATTTCCCCCTTTCCATTCTCTTCTCTCATTCCTTTCCATCCTTTTTCCTTTTATTCCAGTAGCGGTTTTATTCAGCAGCATTCGCATTTTTCTCACCCTTTGAAACAAACAAGCAAGCGTGGATCCCGTCGGGTACGGCGGACGATCTGGGGTGCTAATACCTTCCCAGTTCGTAACCGACTCCCGAACTCAGATCTTTGGTTCGCAAGGCCTTGTCCTTTCCTTCTTCCTCAGGTTTGTGCAACATTACCTTTCCCATTCCTTTGGGGATAAAAATGTCTGGCTGGCGACTCTAACCTTTCCGCGCCACTTTCGCGTTTGTACTAGGATGAAAATCCCGGGAGCGACAGCTGGCGACTCTGCTGGGGACCGAACCCAGAGTCTCTGGTTTCCCTTGTAGAGTCAATCCTAGCGCCTGTTTGGTTTTGTTTCTCTGGGTGTTTATTTGTTTGTTGCTGTGTGCTTTAGTTTAGCTTTACTGTTTTTACAGTTTTTTATTTACAGCTTTACTTTGCCGCATTTATTTATTGCTTTCAGTATTTTATTTTCCATGCATCATATTATACTGGACTGTCTGGCTGTGCTGGTTTTCATTTTTTCTGTGGGTTGGGAGTTACTGTGAGATAAGCCAAATACCCGGCTTGAGTGCACCATAGGATTAGCGTGGACAGACATTGTACTCTTATGGTATCTCACCATGATGGGTGGCGATGTGTTCCACACCCAGATTGCGACCGTCTTGGAACTATTCTGTGTGGGGATTACCTCACTTCAGGGTACGACCTTGATAGTTATGTGCATCTGGTGACCGATCTTCGAGGACCTTAATGGAAACACCCCTCTCCAGTGATGACAGTGGCAGACCACATTTGTTGGCAAACCCACTCGCATCCGAGGGTCCATTGGGAACTCGCATAGGATGGCCTGGTTCTCTCATAGGAATTCAGTTAAAGCAAACTGTTCGTATGACGATAGTATTGTACCCTTCGGGATGAATGTACTATTGTTTCTCGATTCAGTGCTTGAAGCTGGAAACTTGTGAGGGATGCTTGTTTTTCCGGACTCAACTGAGACCTCCCTGAGTAGTACATAATGCCAAACCGATTCCCTGATTTGGTCATGAGCCATTTCTCGGAAATGGTGAACGTATTATTGCTATTCGGCTTTGAGAGTCCGTGATGTTGACCCGAGTAGCACACCCGTGAGATTGGGAGGGGTTTACAGGTTTGCAGGAACCCCAAACTTCAACATACCCACTTTGTCAGTATTGTTCAGTGTTCTATGGTTCTCTGATTCTGAGATTCGGGATTTCTATTCAGAGAAATTGTTACTGTGATTACCATTGTGACCTTGATATTGTGACTCTCCACAGACACTTGGCTTATTGTTCAGCTTCAACACCATCAGTGACTGTTCAATTATGTGATCCAGTTCTACAGTTATTGGGTTCTCAGTTATGGGGTTCTGTACAGAGATGGCACTGCTATTATGGTTCTATTCAGACAGTTGGTTCACTGCTCAACACCAGCATCAGATTATTGATCACATGCCTGTTGCATACATGACATCATAGCATTTCTGCACACATGTTCAGTTATTTCCGAGGATCACATATCTGAATCATGCCATTGGACTTTGTCTGTGTCAAAACTTGAATCAAAGCAGATATATTCCTCAGAAATAATTGAACATGGCATTTGCATACATCCTTGCATTCTTGACCGGTGTTCAGAGACAGATTCTTTTCCTGACTTGACTTCTCATCAGAATGGACAACTTGAATAACAATCATCCAGGTATATATTTGAAGCAACTCCGGGCGGAGGTAATCGAAGGAAGACCCAGCTGTGGCCATTCAGGACAGAGGTGTAAACCTTACTTCAGAATCAGAAGTTGTTGAAAGAGGAAGTCAACCAGATGAAGACTCAGATGAGCTTGGTTATGGAAATTCTGAACAAAGCTATTTTCATCCCTATTGAGGGGAACTACGCTGCTCTGATTCTCCATTGGTCAATGGAGATACGTAGGCAGGAGATCGTGCAAGATCTTTCCGAGCAACCTTATTTATTAACTTTATCAACCTTTTCCCTCCAGATGTCATTTGTCAGCATCTGACCGGAGCTTCCCAAGAGAGTCCTAGGGCCAGAGAATACGGGTAAAGGCCAAAACAACTTGAGAAGAAGTTTGATCATATTCTGAGGTCGTACGTGTAACAAGTTTCCTTATTTACTCAAATTCGAGCTGGTTGAGCTAATTGCATCAGGATCATATCCGACCAAGCTTCCTTTGGGGTTTCAATGCCAAGTATGATTACCATTCTGGGGCACCTGGCCTTTTAATTAAAGATTGCAAGTCTTTCAGAGGCAAAAGTGAAGACGAGGTCCCAAATTTGATCGACTCAAAGGTCATCATGCCAGAAAGTCTGCTCACATATTGAAGTCTCCTCATCAAATGGGTCTCCCAATTTGCAAAGGCATCTTCAGAATCAATAAGTCCATACAGAGTCAAGTCTCCTCAATGACGGCAATGTTCAGCTTCTTTACTGCATTTTCATTTGTAGTTTATATTGTTTGTTTAAACATTTGTATGCATGCATGAAACTTATTTGTTTTTGAATGATAACCATAATAAAATGCACATGTTTCTCTTGAAGTAATCCATTCGTATTCACTCATGATTTTGTGTATGTGCATTGCAATACCAACTGTTGTGATTAAACTCTATCAGGGAGGATGACGAAATGAAAACGCAAAAATCTCTAACTGTGTGCTTTTGAGAAAGACCCTGTTGACGATGTACAGGCATTGTTTCAAGTCCTAAACACCGGAGATATAAGGGAGATAGACCCTCGCCAACCCATTTGAGCCTTGAAGTAGGAGTTTATTTTCGCATGAAAAAACCATTGCATTTAACCCAGGGGCAGGGTAGGTGTCAGCTAGCTGGACCGATCGTTCAAGTTTCGAAAAGGAGTGCAAATCTGAGGATCCATTACCTTTCGTTGTACCAAATCAAGAGGCCCAATGACCAGGAACCACAATGGTTATCCCAATCAAGAGGTCCAAAGACCGGAGACCACAATGGTTATCCCTCAACAACCAAGAAGTGGGATAGTCACGACCCTTTCAAAGCAATCAAGACAAACAGTGTCACGCGATTTGTTCAAAAAAAAAGAAGAATTGAAAAAAAAATGAATGAGAAAGCCCGCTAAGTCGAAACTTGAAAACAAGCGACTTAGGAAAAAATTAGGGCATCCCGCTGGACTTCACAATCAAAGATTCACAAGAATCAGTCCAGGCAAAAGTTAGGGATAAGAAAAAGAATGCAAAAGTGAAAAACGAAAAGGATTACACAAGAAAGATCCTCGAACAAGAACAAAGTCGTGTGATACAGACACAAAAGGCAAAGGGGTGACTGACTCCAAACGACAACCTGATTGGTGCTTGAAACCGTTAGTGTAATTGGTTCCTTAACCATCACAAAACCCTTTTTGAGAGGTGAACGCTTGTGAAAGTTAGCTGAAAATAGGAATGGAGAACATCACGAAGATGGGTGGGCACAAATAAACTTCGAGCCTATATCCTTTGTTTCTATAACCGTGAACCAGGCCACGATACAACCCTCAAAAGTCCTAACTGAAACAGGGTTATTTTTGAGAGCGTACTACCACGAGACCGCGTTCCTGACTCCTATGAGTGGTGTTAAAATATCTTTGTTGGTGTTGCATGTACATGTTTTTTATTATTCAAACAAATTTTATGTCGTATCTTAACTAGTGATTCGCTCACAAAGGTTTGCGACATCTTTTTCAGTAAAACTTCAAGAGTGACATGTGTGTTGCATTAGAATTTTCATTCTTAGAATAAACATTTTCTGCTTGCATATATTTGTTGGGCATCACAAAAATTCACATACGAAACTTCAGTCCAGAAGCTTAATCTTGCCGAGTTGAGAAGTTTGAAACTTCCGAAGGACAATCTGTCGAGGTGCACTTTTCAAGAAAACTCCATTGAGTAGGGATTTTCCCAACACTCGTAGCAAGAGCCAATTAATCTGGGGCAATTACTTCGAGATCCAATCTCTCAAAGAATAGTTGATCTGGGTGTTTTTTTTCAAAGCAGTCATTCAGGGGTGATCACTTCAAGGCTCGTACTGGGGCAGGCCATCCCAAGAGCATGGGAAGTACTTTCTCCTGAAGACGGTTAATCAAAAGCACCTATCCAAAGTCCAAAATACTGGGGCAGAATATTTCACGGTGATATGAGGTTTTTCATGAATCCTTGCGAGGCAAATTCTTGCACAGACCATGCAGTCTGGGGCAGTTATTTCGAGACCCGACGAATCTCTCCAAGAGTTTGAAGACACTGAGGCATCTCGTATGCCAGTTTTCTGTAAAATCCTCTTGAGACATTATCTTTTGATAGATCCTAATAGAAGGCGAGTTGAATATTGTAAGGAACCATTGTTCACTCATGATTAGTTGACAACCTATCAACCCGGGGCTAAGGGCAAAGCCATTGTCAGCACACTACTTCAAGAGTTGTTACATCAGAAGACTTCATTGATCATAATTCCTTAGCAAGTCTCGTTAGACCATCTCTTCTCCACCGGAGTGACAAGGAGAAAGTTGTTTCCCGAGCAGAATGGTATCATCACCATCTCATCCCCAGCATGGGATTGTATTCTCTCATCCCCAGCATGAGACCCTTATTACCTCTCATTCTCAACGAGAGACGACCAAAGCTTTTATTTGTAACAGGAGTTATTCTCAATTGATATTATCCATTATCCCCAGTAGAGGTGGAAGTTGAAATCTCTCCCAGCAAGGTAGCAGAAGGTGGGTGTCATCCCCAAGCAGAAGTCTCCGTGCAGACAGGGGCAATTCTTAACAGCGTAAAGAGTATTTTGCCTCCCCAGCAGTTGCTTCCTCAGCAGTGTCACGTCTTTGGTTCCCAGGAAGTCCTCACTTCCCCATCAGAGTTCAAAAAGGGTCCACCTCCAGCAGGGTCTTGGCGCTCCCATCTCAAAATCCAATTTATTTTTGGCAATGGCGGCTATTCAGAGCCAGTGAATTATTAACAACTTTCCCCGCAGAGTTGTTTCCTCCTCATCAGGATGAGTCAGATCAATGCAGTGATCATCGTTCCTTCCCAGTCAAGCCATCTGGGATATCTATTATCTCCTCATCGGGAGACCCCTTTTGCATTTGCATCTAGTAATCGTCATTACATTTGCATCCTCCAAAGCGTAGCATTTCCATCATCATGGAGCATTACGCCATAAATTCAAATATATGCATACCAGCATGGGCCAGTTTTGAGGTATATTACATAAGACCCGTTACATCTCCAATCAGATTGAAGTGTTCCCCACAGAATACAACTTCATTTCCCAGGGTGGATGCTTCCACCAAGTTTTGTTGTTATCCCCAATTGAGTCTTGTTTCAGTACAACAGTCTCACATTTTTTCGCGTCTCCGTTTCAGTACAACGGTCGCGTCTTGGGCTCTCGTTTAAGTACAACGACCCCATTTCATTCGAGTCTCCATTTAAGTACAATGGTCTCGTATTTGAGTCTTGTTTCAGTACAACAGTCTCATTTTTTCGCGTCTCCGTTTCAGTACAACGGTCGCGTCTTGGGCTCTCGTTTAAGTACAACGACCCCATTTCATTCGAGTCTCCATTTAAGTACAATGGTCTCGTATTTGAGTCTTGTTTCAGTACAACAGTCTCATTTCCTTTCGCGTCTCCGTTTCAGTACAACGGTCGCGTCTCAGGTTATCATTTAAGTACAATGATCCTGTTTGCCTGGGCTCTCGTTTAAGTACAACGACCCCATTTCATTCGAGTCTCCATTTAAGTACAATGGTCTCGTCTTTGAGTCTTGTTTCAGTACAACAGTCTCATTTCTCTTCGCGTCTCCGTTTCAGTACAACGGTCGCGTCTCAGGTTATCATTTAAGTACAATGATCCTGTTTGCCTGGGCTCTCGTTTAAGTACAATGATCCCATTCCTTTCGAGTCTCCATTTAAGTACAATGGTCTCGTTTCAGTGCGAAGATAATGGATCGGTTGATACCATTTTCGTGTAGATCGGTTGATCTTATTTGAGTCATGAATCGGTTGATATCATTTCTCTTCGAGTTGTAAATCGGATGATATTACATTCTCGTTTGTCCGGGGTGGATCGGTTGATACCATCTCCATGTAGATCGGTTGATCTTATTTGAGTCATGAATCGGTTGATATCATTCCTCTTCGAGTTGTAAATCGGATGATATTACATTCTCGTTTTTCTTGGTTATGGATCGGTTGATACCATCTCCATGTAGATCGGTTGATCTTATTTGAGTCATGAATCGGTTGATATCATTTCTCTTCGAGTTGTAAATCGGATGATATTACATTCTCGTTTGTCCGGGGTGGATCGGTTGATACCATCTCCGTGTTAGATCGGTTGATCTTATTTGAGTCGCAAATCGGTTGATGTTGCGTTAAGCTCTGTTACGCCAACAGGCACCCTCGGTGTGGTTTTGATTCGCTCAGCAGTCGCATTGATTGCACTGATTCTATTCCGCCTCGTTCTATTTTCGCTACCTATTCGGAGGTCAAAATCAGAAAATACATAAATAAATAAATGGGCGGGTGGCATTCCTGTTATCCCGAGTTCAAATTTTCAGGTTTTATTCGAGTATTCAATCACTCCATACCTTGAACGCCTAAAAGTTGTTGCAATCATCCGTTCAGGTCTGCAGATGATTGAATAGGGGCAGCTGTAATACCTCAAAATTTGCCCTCTCATTTCCTCAACATTTTGCATAGCATTTTGCATATATGGATTCATAAAATAACCAAAAACATTGCATCATATATAGCATAGCCGAGGCGTGGGTATGTGATCAATGATCGGAGCAACCGAAAGTTATGAAGAGGCTACCGAAGGGCCACAAAGCTTCTCAACCTTGTGCAAAGGGTTCACAATATCCCACAAGTCTTCACTTGAAGCCACAAGTCATGGAAAGTTTTGGTTTGATTGAAGGAGGCAAGCAGTGCAATACTTCTTGAGGGAAAAGAGCCGAATTAGGGTTTCATTTCTACAGGGCTTCTACATAAATTTTTGAGTCGAAGTGGATTTCTTTGACTTATATATGATGTCAAGTGCCTAGGGTTCAAATCTCGTCCACAAATTCATTTTGGAAGGGGTTCGACTGGCCGGACGACGGAAAATCGAGGAATTGGAGAAAAGGCAATCGGGCTAGGTAAAAAGGGTCGACTCCGGACTTTTAAGATCGAGATCGTGAAATTAGGGTTACAATGATCCTATGGTTCAAACTTGATCAAGAAATGATGGAGGAATCATAGAAAAACCAAAGAAAAATCATTTGAAAGGTAGTTAGTTTCACCATTTCCCTCCACCTTTCCTTCCACTTTCTTTCCACACTTCCTTTCATTCTTTCCGTCTCATTTTTCCACTTCAATTCCACTCCATTTCCCTTGGAAACTTCCACCACCTTCCACCATCTTCTAGAGTGTTCCAAGGAATATTCCAAGGAATATTCCAAGGAATATTCCCTTTTCCAACCCTAACCCTAACTAACTTCCAAACCTAATTTTGGATCCCAAACCTAATTTTTGGGCCCCAAACCCAAACCTAGCTCCTAGCCTAGTCTCTATTTAAGCCATTTTCATCCAAACCAAAAGGGTTCCCACAATTCCAAATTTTTCACTTCTTCCATAATCACTTTTTCTCTCTCACTTTTCCTCCATTTTCCCTCCTTTCACCAAAGCTTCTTTGAATAAGCTCTTCAAGTTTCACATTGAAACTTGAAGATCTTGAAGCTTAAGCCTCCAACCTCCATTAATTGTGGATCGTAGAAGAAGAAGCTAGTGATTTTGTTGAAGATTTCGGCTTATCGGAAGTGTGTAAAGATTCAAGCATCAAGAACGCATTTATTTTGCGGTTTTTCGGTTTTCGGTTTTCTCTTCGATTCAAGCTCCGATACTTGCAACAATCACCGAAGCACTCCTCCGCTTCGTAGGTTGGTGATCTTAATCACTTCTTCTTTAAGTTATTCTCTTCATCTCGCCACTTTTGGCATTCTTTAATTGTTTTTTTTTTTTCGCTTTGCTTGAAATCGTTCCGTTTCAATTATGTTTACTTGTGATTTGTGATTTTTGTTGATTTAGAAGCTAAGGTGTTAATAGATGTAGGTGCTAGCATGTGTAAATAAGCTCAAAATAAGTAGAAATTAGTGTTAGCATGTTCCTAGGTATGGTAGGGATCCTAAGAAGTGAGTTTGTGGCCAAAAGCACTTATTTCAAAGTTTTTTTCACTTTCTGTTCAGTGTTAACCGGTTAACGCATGGGGTTAACCGGTTAACACGTGCGTTTTGCCGCAAATTGCTTCTGTTTTGGGTCTGTTAACCGGTTAACCCATATGGTTAACCGGTTAACGCTGTGGAATTTTGGATTCTTTGTTTATTTGATTGCTCATTCCTAATTGTTAGTGCCTTTAATGTTCATGCATGTTTAGGTAGTGATTTTAGGGAATTTTTTAGTCCATTTCCAGTAGCTAGTTCCCCCATTTCGAGTCGTTTCGACACGATTCCGTTCATGTTGCGTTTTAGGCATTTTTTTTTTGTGTTCTTTGTGCATATCTTGGTTTCTTGCATGTTGTTACCATGTTTGTGCATTATTTGACACATAATAATCATGTTGCATTCTGTTTTATATGTTGGCATTGCATTAAATCATTTTTGCATTATGTTGATGTATGTTGCATTTTGCATAATCATATATATGTGCATTTGGTGGAATTTGTTGCATGTTTGATCATAGCATTTTATCCATTCAATTCTGAATTTTGCATTGAGTTTAGTATGTTTGTTGAGCTATCATGTTGTATGTTCATAATCAATAATCATCATGTTCATATGCCATGTTCATGTGCCACATTTTGCATACTTGTTGCATAATCCACATGTGATGCATTCTTGAATAATCCTAAAAAATGTTCATGTTCTTCCATTTAGGTATGTTGATCCATGTTAAAATGCATGTTCATGTGGAAAGTAATGCATGTTTTATTGAGTTTGTGTATAAAAAATGAAAATAATCAATTCTGAATTTTGCATTTCATAGCTGTTTTTGTATATAGCTGCTGTAAAATTTGTTTGTTGTGTGCATGATGTATTTGACTTTTTACACCTACTTTTTCATGCTGCATGCTGGCTGTAAAAAGCTGAGTTGTGTTATGCATTGTTTTCATGGCTGGTTGTGTATTAAGGGGCTGTAATAGGTGTTGTATTTTGGTTTTAGCATTTTTCTAGTTCCTTTAGGATTAAAATAGAGTCTAGTTTAGGTCTAAGGTGCCTTAGAATTTAATTAGGATTTAATTAATGTGTGTTTGCCTTATTCTTTTTAATAAAAATGTGCATTAACACTTGTTTTGTAGTGGGGAAGATTGAGGTAAGTTTACTCCACTTTATCCTTTATTTTTTATGCATTTCTTTTAGGCTTTTTAATTCATTTTTCCTTCCATGTTTGTGATTGGTAGGATTCCCCATTGTTAGGACCAACTTATCTTCCTTAGGAAGTAAGTTGCATCCTTTTTCCTTTTTTTCTTTTCCTTTTTCCATTAGGAATAGAAAACCTCACTAACCACTAGGGTCACTTTGTAAATACATAATACATTAGGATTGAGTCTTAGTCCCTTAGATTTTTCCTTTTATCAACTTGAGTCATTCTCTTTCTCATCTCAAAAGAAAAGCAATAAAACACTTAATAAAAACCGAACAATCTTGTACGACACGAGACTTTGTTGCGGAGTGTTTATACGCGTCCTGTTTCGGGGCGAGGTGTAAATACTTCCCGTGATGGATAGGTCTTAGTACAAGACAGTTCACAAACAAATTCAAAAACACTTCTTTTAAAAAGACAAAAACAAACAATAACCGACTATCCTGCGGGAACTTCTTTTCTCATCTCATTCACTCACAACGCGAACTCGCGACGATTTGTCTCGCATGCAAGACGGTTAACGCACTCGTACCAGACGAGCCTGCAACACCTGAGCATAGACATACGCAGTTCCAGCTGTAAAAAAAACAAACAAATAGTTCCCGCCTACGTTAGGCGAACTACGTCGACTCTGATCCTCATTATCCTGATGAGGTACGTAGGCAGCGGGGTAGGGCCCGTTCGAGCACATTCTTTATTTTCCCTACATTTCCCCCTTTCCATTCTCTTCTCTCATTCCTTTCCATCCTTTTTCCTTTTATTCCAGTAGCGGTTTTATTCAGCAGCATTCGCATTTTTCTCACCCTTTGAAACAAACAAGCAAGCGTGGATCCCGTCGGGTACGGCGGACGATCTGGGGTGCTAATACCTTCCCAGTTCGTAACCGACTCCCGAACTCAGATCTTTGGTTCGCAAGGCCTTGTCCTTTCCTTCTTCCTCAGGTTTGTGCAACATTACCTTTCCCATTCCTTTGGGGATAAAAATGTCTGGCTGGCGACTCTAACCTTTCCGCGCCACTTTCGCGTTTGTACTAGGATGAAAATCCCGGGAGCGACAGAAGGTTGAAGGGGATTGAACACAAAAGCCCAAAAATTTGCACTCACCAGTGCGTAGAGTAATACAGATGGCTAGTTGAATATACTTGAGTGGGCTTAAAGATGCCACTTGGAAGAATTGGAGATGGGCTTAGAGATGCCATCTAAAGAACTGGATATGATGATAGCTTTGTGTTGATACTGGATCTCAGTACTAGGTCTTTGTATAGGCCGTCTCTGAATCATTTATGCAACATGATTTGACTTGTTGAATGGACCAGTAGAAATAAATCTTCGTGGCGATTATCTCTTCTGGAAATATCTTGGACTAGGGAGCGGACCTTTATACAGACCGTTTGCCTACTCTCCAAGGTCAAAAGAACGTCAGAATTTGTTCTTAAGAGTCAAAAGAACGTCAGGATTTGTTCTTCTGAAAAAGTCTTGAACAAGGGGTCAAAAGAGCATCAGGATTTGCTCTTAAGGGTCAAAAGAACGTCAGGATTTGTTCTTCTGAAAAAGTCTTGGACAAGGGGCCAAAAGAGCGTCAGGATTTGCTCTTAAGGGTCAAAAGAACGTCAGGATTTGTTCTTCTGAAAAAGTCTTGAACAAGGGGCCAAAAGAGCGTCAGGATTTGCTCTTAAGGGTCAAAAGAACGTCAGGATTTGTTCTTCTGAAAAAGTCTTGGACAAGGGGCCAAAAGAGCGTCAGGATTTGCTCTTAAGGGTCAAAAGAACGTCAGGATTTGTTCTTCTGAAAAAGTCTTGAACAAGGGGTCAAAAGAGCGTCAGGATTTGCTCTTAAGGGTCAAAAGAACGTCAGGATTTGTTCTTCTGAAAAAGTCTTGAACAAGGGGCCAAAAGAGCGTCAGGATTTGCTCTTAAGGGTCAAAAGAACGTCAGGATTTGTTCTTCTGAGAAAGTCTTGAACAAGGGGCCAAAAGAGCATCAGGATTTGCTCTTAAGGGTCAAAAGAACGTCAGGATTTGTTCTTC
Organism: Lathyrus aphaca; assembly: GCA_963966055.1. Lineage (NCBI taxonomy): Eukaryota > Viridiplantae > Streptophyta > Magnoliopsida > Fabales > Fabaceae > Lathyrus > Lathyrus aphaca. The sequence goes on from OZ014523.1 coordinate 474,850,290, forward strand.
TGAAAAAGTCTTGAACAAGGGGCCAAAAGAGCGTCAGGATTTGCTCTTAAGGTTCAAAAGAACGTCAGGATTTGTTCTTCTGAGGAATGTATTGAACCAGGGAATGGATCTTTTTACAGACCGTTTGCCTGCTATTCAAGGACATCTTGAGTAGTGTATGGATCACTTCTGATCTGTTGTGAATTGTTGATATAACTTTATCTGCATATAACCTTCCTGCAAGGAGAATGTTAGTTTATGTTATATGTATGCATGCATAGTATGATGCACCTAAGTAAATGTATTATGTATTTATGGATATGTATGTTATGGTATGATGTAAATGATGTATGTATGAAATGATACTGCCTGAAGCGTCTGGATATCTTTGTATAACAACTACTGGCCAGGGAAAATAAATCCCGATTCGTTGTTGAAGGATATGAGGAACTTATTCCCATCTTGTTTGATAAGATATTGTACATAACCTTCCGTATGCTAGGGACAACAAAGTATAGATAATCTCCCGTATGCTGGGGATAGTAAGGTATATATAACCTCCCGTCTGCTGAGGATAGTAAGGTATACATAACCTTCGTCTTCGTTTGATAGTAGGGCAGATATAACCTCCCGTCTTCGTTTGATAGTAGGGCAGATATAACCTCCCGTCTTCGTTCGTCGTACCCTTATTGGAAGGTAAATTCCCGTATGAGGATAAAAGAGATGGATATAAATTCCAGGGGAGATGAGACTTTATGAAGATGGATTCGTCCTACTGAGGGTTTGTAACTGTCTTGTAAAGATGAACCGGCGAAGCTTCGTTGAAATTCTTCCCTCGTTCGTCCTTAGTAAATACTATTACTACATTTTCATGCATTTCTGGTAAACATCAATCATATTAAGCATACATGCATTTCTTGTAAACATCAATCATATTCAAAAACATACATACATTCAAACACAACCAATGGACGTTTCGCTTATGTAAATAGGGTAAAAGTAAATCAGGATTCAGAGGGAAAAGTAAAGCTGAACTTGAAAACAGAACCGTTTCAACTTCGAGAGTGTATAACCCATTGGATTTAGAGCTCCTGAGATTCTTAACTTTCCTGAGTACCTTTCCAGAAATCCTCATAGCTGGATATGAAGACATGATACTGACACCATCTGATGCTACTGGCATAGACAATTAATTTCCATAATAGCTTCTACTCAAGAGAAACAAGCAGAATGCTCCATAAGCATATGCCCCTGGCATTGTGAACTCTGTAATGTTACCTTTAGTAATCCAACTGTATGAGGAAAATTGCCCCCGGCTATTAAGCATGGTTGAATCTGAACCTGATTGCCCCACATGAGTTAGGCAGTATCATGGCCTGCCCCCTTGATTGGGAGATAATAATTATGCCCCTTTGTATACATGGACTTTGATCCAAGAAGCAACTTTGTTTATCGGAAGGACTTTGGCTCATTAAACATTCATCCTGTAAGTTTCTCCATTTGTCAAACACTCAGGTATCTGCAAACAAATATATTCAAAAATGCAATGCTTATGTCTGTCTTGAAGTTTTTCGAAAAAGAGTTATTTTTGAAAAAACATTTTTTGTGAAAACTGTGATATTAACTCAAGTTTTATAATAAGCCCTAAAGGAGTCAGGATACCTTTTTGTAACAGTACGCTTTCAAACTAACCATGCTTCAGTTAGGACTTTTAAATGGTTGTAACGTGGCCTGGTTCACGGTTTAAGAAACAAAGGATAAAGGCTCAAATTTTATTTGTACCCAACCCAATCTCCATGATGTTCTTCAGTCCTATGCTCAGTTAACTTATGCATTAAGGCTCAAAGGAGTTTGGAATTGTAACACTGACATTTGTGATGGTTCAGAAACCAAAAATTTATTTGAACATTCAGTCATCTTTCTTTGTTGAAGATTCATAGTGACCTCTTTTTTATTTTGACTTTGTTATATCTTCTTTTTGCCTGAACTGTTTATTTCAAGGTTACAGTCAGCAGGATGTCTTAAATTTTTTTTTTTTTACTAAGTCTCTTTCATAGATTTTGACTTAATGGGTTTTTCTTTTGCTGGATATTGACTGTCAGGTTTAATGATTACAGAGAACCATCATTAGTTGTGTACAACACAGATATTTGGCATATTTGAGTTAACCGAGTAACTACCCTGCCCCGGGTTATGAATAAGGGTTTTAATTTGTGCGAGAATAAAAACTCCTACTTCATAGGCTCAAAAGGGTTGACTAGGGATTAACTTCCTTATATCTCCACTGTTTAGGAATTGAAACAATGCCTGTACATCGTCAGCATAGTCTGTTCAAAAGCATACTGCATAAGATTATGGTATTGTTTTCGTCATCCTCCCTCTACAGGCTTATAGCTTTATCAGGAGTTAAATATCACAAGATAGAAATAAGAAGCATAATTCAAAATATAGTGGAACGAATGGATTAATTCAAGACAAACATATGCAATGCATTAAAGAAAACAAAAGTTTAACATAATAGTAAGTGTTCAAACAAATAAAAGAAATTACAAATAAAAAATTCAAATGTTGTCCCATCCAGTTGGCTGAATGTCTTCAATTGCAATCTGTGAACTTTGAGGAGCAGTATACTTCACCATGAAATCAAATTTTCCACTTGGATGCCCCAAGGTGCCCCATATCTCAACAGGCATAGGTATTCTTCCTTTCTTGTTATTTTGGGCTACTTGTCTTGCAGCTTCGGTGTTTGATGGACGATGGTAAAATTCAACTTGACCTTCTGGAGTAACCTCTAGGATTCCTTCGTCAATCAGATCTTGAACCTTCTTATTCAATGCCCAACAGTTATTAGTATCGTGTCCAGGACTGTTGGAGTGATACTTACACTTTGCCTTGGGATTATAGCGAGGAGAAGAGGTGTTTGGATTTTTAGGAGCATTTTCCAAGGAAATTAGCTTCATCTCCAACAGGCATTGCAAAACTTGTGGCATTGGTGTGCTGAACTTGATGAACTTCCTTTTACATTCCTTGTGTTGGGGTAGATTAACCTTATCAGGTCTTTCTTCTTCAACTGAAGAACAATCAATGGCAACCGGTTTCTTACCTTCTTTTATCCTCATCTTTTTTCCAACCAAATCAGCTTGTTTTAATGGAGGTTGACTAACAATTAGATTCCTGACTCCATTACTTTGAAGTTTACGGACAAAGGCTCTTAACTCTTCTTGTCCCTGAGCTAAACTTTGAATTAGAACCACCTGGTCATTCATCTGGGTCCTCATTTCTGTCATCTCAGCTTGTAATTGTTTCAGCTGATCATCCTTGTTGTTCTCAGGATTCTTCTTCTTAGCCAGCAGTGTCTTCAATTCATCCTGCCCCTTGGTCAGGTTCAGGATCAGCTCTTGGAACTGTGCGTTTTGTGCCTGGAGATCCTTAACTGTTTGTTCAAGAGCCATTGCTGAAATAAACAGCGAGAAGATGAGAAACCTGTGCACAATTATAAACCTGTGATGCAATGATATGGAATGTAAATGCGTATGCAATGTTTTCAAGGACCGTAGGATTTAAATTTGCTTAAACAAACACGAAGGTAAACTTTTATTAGTAATAACTTTGTTTTGCCTCTTGGGCATACAAAAGATGGGGTTTTAAGTCTCCCATGGACATTTCCTCTTTGTGTTGAGGTATGAGTTGAGATTTCGTTCCTCATGAAGTTGCTTTGTTAGTTCCAGGATTCTTTCTTGGCTTGCTTTGTAATGAGCCTCGAAAGTATCCCTTTGTTCCTTCAACTGGATCCAGGATCTCTGTAAGTCTTCCATGTCAGTAGGCATGTCTGGGTGAAGGATGGTATAAGCAGTGTCTCCTTCAGCAACAGGTTCCATGGTAACTGGCAAGATAGCAGGATATGGCATCATGAGAGTCTGAGCACGAGATCGCACCCATCTGAGATAAGCCTCCATAGGAATAGTGTACTTAGGCTCTAGTGTCTTGCTGTCAACCCTGTTTACTTTTCCCCAAGCTCGTATGAATCTCTGACGGTAACCTTGAAGATCGTTGTCGTAATCAAACACACTGCCCTGAATCAACATGTCATGTGGACCATCACTCCGAGTGTAACCAAACTGTCGTAAAGCTAGAGAGGGGTTGTAGGTGATGCCTCCTCTGATGCCTAGAAGTGGCACATTAGGAAATTCCCCACAACGATCAATAATAGTGACATTCTCCATAGATCTGGAACACCAATGGATATCTGAATGCGAGAGTGACATGATCCTCTTGGACCATCTGAACCCTTGCTCATTCTTCATTACTGAGCGAGGAAGGTGAGAAATAAACCACCTAGAAAGCAAAGGTATGCAGCACATCAAAGTTCCTCTTGCCTTTGTAGTACGGGTGTGAAGAGAATGCAGGATGTCTCCAAGTAAGGTAGGTACTGGATTGTGACTCAGGAATATGTTGATGGCATGAACGTCTATGAACTGATCTAGATTGGGGAACAATACTAAGCCATAAATCAACAGGGCTAAGATCTCCTCAAAAGCATCATAGCTCATGGCCTTCAAGAACACTTGAGCTTTATCCATTAATACCTTAGCAAGAATACCCTTAACTCCGCTTCTCGTTTCCAGGACAATGTCAGACTTCTTCAGATGTAGAGCTGCAGCAATAACCTCTGGTTTAAGCTCCTTCTCCAGGCATGTGAAGGGTCTTTGATCAAGAACAGGTATGCCCAGAAGTTTAGAGAACTCCTCCATGGTTGGAACCAGCTGATAGTCGGGGAATGTAAAACAGTGGTGCTTAGGGTCAAAGAACTGAAACAGAACACTCATCATGTCTTCATTGAACCCTGAAGTGACTAGATCCAATAGGTGACCATGTCTCTTGATGAACTGGGAGTGATCAGACACTTGAGAAACCAACTCTTTAAGCTTAGCAGGTATGCCCACAAAGTTGATCTTGATGGTGTTTCTACGAGCAGAAGCCATGACCTGCAACAAAGAACAAAGATAAATCCCTTGGTCCTTAAAATGGTTAAGGAAAATGCTATGCTTATGATGCATGATGATGTCATGATGTTATGCTCAATCACAAACATGTGGCACACACAAGCAAGTCACACAATAGCCCTAGGTTTAAAGGCTTGCATGAGGTTCAAAGGTAAGTACCCTCCCCTGAAGTTAGTTGGTTCATCCTGTCCTATGAAAGTAACCAGGTTCTAAGGGATCTCAATATCATTGATCCTTCACAAGGGTGGTTATTCAGTAGGCAACTTACTTGCCAACCAAAACCCTCCAAGTTTAGAATCTCAATGAGCGTAGTATCGAGTGTCAACCAACTTCAGTCTGTACCAAAGCCGGTTACCTCACTACTTTCTAAAGGCCAAGATGAGTTAACTAGGGTTCTAAAAGTTAGTTAGTGCATTGACAACATATGGCAGCCTCATATTATCCTCAACTTGACTTAAGGAACATAAGCACCAACCAAGAAGTCGCACTAACTATGGCCACCAGATCAACCGTATCGATATACGTCGTACAGTTTCCTTGGTCTATTGCCATTTACCTAAGGTACACTAGATCCGGGTTAGAACCTTTCACACATAAGACCACCCCAACAAGATAATATAAAGCAAACAAGGCAAACAATTTAAAGTGATCTAATTCCTAAGGGTACCCCTCTTTTATATTAAATCCCCAGCAGAGTCGCCAGTTCTGTAACACGGTGGGAGAACTGACTTTAGTTATGTTATGGATAGCAAGAGTCGCCACCGACTTTTATTTTATCCAAAGGAAAGGCATAAAAGAACAGGAAAGACCTTTTAAAAGATTTTTGGGTCCGGGGGGTAGGTTATGTAAAGGGAAGGTGTTAGCACCCTTTACATCCATGGTTATCCATGGGCTCTTAGTTACTTAGCTCACTTTAAATTGTTTTTGAAAAGGTGAAGTGTGTGAATAGAAATTTTCATAAGAGTTTGATAATGATCCATGTACGGATGCGTAAAAAACTTGTGTTTGAAAATTGTTTGAAAATTGTAAAGTGTTTGAAATTTGTTTTGAAATAGTGAGCAAGTAACTATGAGGAACCTACCCTAAAGTTTAAGTCTTTCTGTTCTTTATCCTTTAAATGGTAAGACTATCCCTATTATTAAGGAATAGGTAGTCATTACCTTGGATGTGAGGGACATATGAAGGGACATCTGTTTAATGAAGGCAACTGTAGGGTGTATTAAGCACTTTTGGAGGGACTGTCATCTTTATTCGAAAGGGACAAGATCATTACGAAGGCAACATTCGAAAAGGGACTTGATCTTTTATTGTTAAGGGACTAGATGACTTTATTTTGAGGGACTTTTGCTTTATACACCCTACTTGACCTTTTTGATTAGGCAACATGAGAGGTATCCCTAAGGAAGTGAGATGGCGATCAAAGATCGACTTACGTGTGTGAGTGTACAATTTTAAATATTTATCTTTTGAATTAAGTGATCTAAATTAATTTTAAATAACATACATGTTTACACTCCCTATTTTTACTAACCATGACATAAAAATAAATAATTTAAATATTACAAAATATTACATCCAGGAGCAATTACAATAATAATAATAAAGCAAATTAAATAAATAGCAAAATAAATAAATAATTATAATTGGGTTAGTGAAAATAATAATAATAAAAATAATATCAAATTTAATGGGGTTAGTAATAATAATAATAATAAATCACAATATCTATAAATGGGGTTAGTAATAATAATAATAATAATAATAAATCACAATATCTATAAATGGGGTTAGTAATAATAATAATAAATATGAAAATAAATAGCATTAATGATAAAATAAATAAGAATATTAGCATAATAATTACAAGATCAAATTTTTATGAACAATTATTATTTAAGATTGCGAAGAAAATATAAACAATTAATTATCATAAAGTCTTAAATGCTATAAAAATTAAGTTAATTATAAACATATTATGAAAATAAATTATATTAAATTAACAAGTTTTAATTATTTTTTAAAACATATATTAAAAAAATTATTTACATACATAACTAGATTATAAACAATTATAGAATATTTACATATTATAAAAAAAAAATTAAACATTTTAATTTTTAGATTTTATGTACAAAATTTTAAATTATAAACAATGTAGGTCATATTTACATATTATAAAAATAGGATCAATTATGATTATATTTACAAAATTTAATAAGATAGATACATGAATGAAGATATGATCATACAATTATATTTACAAATTTAAAGATTATAATAAAATTTTATTCACTAATTAAAATATAAACATGAATTACAATTAGGTTTTTTTTAGAAAAATATTTTAGGGTTTTGAAAATAATTAGGATTTAATAATTTATAAAATTGCATTAGGGTTTTAAAAAGATATTATGATTAAATTAGAGTTTGCAAAAATAAATTAAATTTTATATACAACAAAATATAAATCTAATTATTATTATATACATGTTTTTAATTTTAAATGTATAATTATAAAAAACTAAGTTTAGAATTAGAAAACATTTACATGATTATAATATAATTAACAAAACAATGAAATCATAAAAAAAAATTGAAACTTTCCTGGCTGGGAATTGAACCCAGGATGCCTTGCTTGACAACACCCATGCCATACCACCAGGGTCCTTAGCTTCTTTCATGCGCGTACCAACCACCAGGCCACTTATCATCCTATGAAATAATATACAAACAACACAATAAATATACAAATCAAAATTCAAAAATCTGAAGCGCGCGAAGATCTTCATCTTCAACCTTGGGTTCGCAGGTTTTCCTGCGAATTTATCTACAACTTTTCTTGCGATTATTCCTACCAATACAACCTGCGAACATCAAACACTATTCAAACAGCACAATTTTATCAAATTAAAAACATCTTTAACTTCCTTGCAACCTGTACAATCCAATTATGTCAACCAAATTCATTTATATTGTGTAAATTGAAGAACCCAAATTTAGAGCTTTAAACCCTAAACATGGTATACTCATGATTCGGCCATAACTCTTCACCAAACTATCCAGACTTCATCTATAGCCAATAACAAACATCAATATATCATTAAAATTCATTATCAATAAGTAAATATGATGATTCGAAAAAAATATATGAAGCACATGGATGATTCGGTTCATGCATTATGGAGTGTTTTGGATGCAAATAAGTGTTGGTTTCCACTCAATGAGGTCCAAGGATCATGGTTGTGTTCTCAAATTACCTTCAAATGTCCTGGAAGATTGAAACCGAATGTGAGTTTTTGAGAGGTTTTTTGGTTTATGAAACTTACTCTTGGGAGGCAGAAAATTTTTGTCTTGGTGATTGAGTTGTGTTTAGTACTTATAGGTAAATGAATTTAGGTCATAACATTGAATGGTTGTGTGGAAATTTTGATATGAAAAGATTCAAATTGATCATGCCTTAAAAATCCAATATTCTTGCATAAAGGCTTACTATTTTAAGACAAATCTCTTGATTTCTTTCCTCTTCAACTTCAATCATCATTTAAGATATTCTAGAAACCAAATCTCCATTAAATAACATATTTTCATATTTTATTTCTATTTAAAATGATTTTTTTATGAATTAAATCAAAATAAATAAAAATAAAATAATAAAAATTCTGATTTTTAATCATTTGGGTCGTGCATGATGATGGTGTATGGATTGGATCATAATTTGACAAGCCCATTTGGAAAGAATTGGTTTTAGACCTCCATTTTCATCATAAACCAACTCAAAATTTCCCAATTTTGCAAGGGCACATCTCCCTCAATTTTAATGCTATGAGGGTGTTCTTGGACATTTTGGAAAGCTTGAAGAGTCCTCTAAACAACCCCATTGGTTTCATGTCCATATCATTTACCAATCTCAAGTTATGCCCTTTTGAAGTTGTTGACTTTTTGTTGACTTTCAAAATGACCTATAATGTCTTAGCTCATACCTTCCAAATGAAGCATTTTTGGGCTTGGATTGTGAGACACAAAGTTGTAGAGAATTCAATTTCCTTCAAAATGAGCTTTGGATGGAGACTTGGTGATGAAGCATGTGAAAGTTATGGCTGGTCAAAGTTCAGTTGACTTTTACTAAGGAAACCCTAATTTAGAAACTCCAGATTCTTGATGATCTGGAATCTCCTTGATGAATCATGATCAAACCTTAATCAAATGATTAATTTTACTTCATATACTTGATGTTGGCAAAAAATCATGAAGTTTGACTTTGGTTTGACCACAGTTGACCTCAGTTTGACTTTTTAACTGCATTGACTGATTTTGACTTACCTGATCATCTGACTGAGCAAACTTCTGAGAAAAGTCTTGAAACTTGTCATGGGGGTTCTTACACACATATAAGATGTTATGAAGCTCACTTGAAGTCTTGGAAGTTCATTTAGCCTGATTAAAGTCAAAACCCTAGTTTTGGATGCACTGCTTAGGAGGTGCATTGTCTGAGGGAATTGTCAACTCTTCTGACCAATTGTGAACCTTGTGAACCATCATAAAATGTCTTGTGATACTCATGGGAGGTATTGTGAAGCTTGTGAACCTTGTGAACCTCATAAAGTGACTTTGTAGACCTCATGAACCTCATGAAAGGTTATGTAAACATTGTGAATCTTGTGAACCTTGTGAACCTTCAAGAAGTAACTTGTAGACTTCATGAACCTCATGAAAGGTTATATAAACATTGAGAAACTTGTGAACCATCATAAAATGTCTTGTGAACCTCATGGGAGGTATTGTGAACCTTGTGAACCATCATAAAATGTCTTGTGAACCTCATGGGAGGTATTGTGAACCTTGTGAACCTTGTGAACCTCATAAAGTGACTTGTAGACTTCATGAACCTCATGAAAGGTTTTGTAAGTATTGTGAATCTTGTGAACCTTGTGAACCTTCATAAAGTAACTTGTAGACTTCATGAACCTCATGAAAGGTCTTGAAAGCATTGGGAAACTTGTGAACCTTGTGAACCTTCATAAAGTGACTTGTAGACTTCATGAACCTCATGAAAGGTCTTGTAAACATTGGGAAACTTGTGAACCTTGTGAACCTTCATAAAGTGACTTGTAGACTTCATGAACCTCATGAAAGGTCTTGTAAACATTGGGAAACTGGTGAACCTTGTGAACCTTCTTAGCACACAATATCTTGTATTGTGAGGGCAAATTTTGGGGTGCAACAACCAACAACACAGGAGCACCCCACAGAGAAACACTAGGTTGAACAAACTTCTTTTCTAACAATTCTTCCAGTTTCTTCTTCAACTCACACAAGACTATGGAGTCATAGACACAAGACTAGTACCAGGTAATAAATCTACCGCAAACTCAACTTCACGTTCTAGAGGCAAATCATTTATGTCCTCCGGAAACACATCTAGAAATTATTGAAAAACCGGTAACTCAATACTCGAAGTTTTCCCTTCGACTTGCAACGATGCAAACATTTCAAACATCCGAGCTTCGTCTTCTACCCATTCATCTACTTGCCTAGCCGTCAAGAACATCAATTCACCATGATCACCAATTTCAGGAAACTCTATAGTCTCCGCATAACAATTGATATGCACAAAATTGAACTCTAGCCAGTTCATTCCAAGAATAACATCAATTTGGTGTAAAGGAAAACACACCAGATCCATCAAGAAGTCTTTCTCAAAAATAGTCAAAGGACACTGCAAACACACATATATAGTAGTAACAAAACCATTAGCTGGTGTTTCTATTACCATACCACCATTCATACTAGACAATGTTAAACCCAACTTAGTAGCACATTCAAGAGAAATAAAAGAATGCGTAGCACAAGTATCAATAATTGCAATCAACTCAATACCATTAATAAAACATGTACCTCGAATCAAGATATCTTTCTTAGGAACTTTAGAACCACTCAAAGCGAACACTCTGCCATTGGTCTGAGAAGCAGTAGCAGTATTCTTAGGCTTCTGACATTGGGTACTGATATGCCCCTATTCACCCCAATTAAAACAAGTCGGGCCTTCATTTCGACAATCACCAACCCGATGACCTCTCTTGCCACACCTGTAGCATTTCACCACTAGATTGATGTACACATCAGACTTATGACCGGATTCTCCATATTTGTAGCACTTGGGAGAAATGGAACCTGCTCCCCCACTTGGCTTCTTCCTATCTAAAACCTTTTGCTTCCCCTTCTCAGCTGGAGTCACATAAATTTTTCCTCTAAACTGGCATTTCTCTTTCTTCTCACTCAGTTGCTTGTAGTGAGAAGATCGAGCTCGACTATCTTCATCGTAGATTCTACTATTGTCCACCAACTCAGCACACATATGGATCTGCTGACATCCAATCCCCTGTTTGATCTCTGGTCTCAGCCCATTCTCAAACTTGAGAAATTTAGACAACTCAGCATCAACATGATTGTAGTGAGGATAATACTTCACTAGCCTCTTGAA